>CM053813.1:14630000-17130000 GCA_028671895.1 Oenanthe sinensis
CCGTATTCTGCGCAATGCTAATATCCTCTTGTACAGTGTAATTGTTAGTGTAATTGTTGTAGGTATATGTCCTGCAAATATGTATATTTTATATGATATAAAACATATATAACTCTATTTTAATAAAATATATTTAAAAAGTAAAATAATTATTTGCCATAAGATTTGAGGAGAATGAAGGGTGGTTTTCTAAAATGTAGTCCATTCCTGGAAATGATTTCACGTCTCCAACTAAACTATGGTCTCTGGTCTTTACTGATTTGTAATAATCTTATAATATATTATATATAGAGCATGTATAAGCACATCATATTACACAACATATATTATTTTAAAGAAATTTGGGAGAATCACTTAGATAATTTATGTGAATATATTTATATCTCAAATACATTTAATAAAATTATTAATTTCATTGATTTAATATTTTGTATATGTAATCATGTATTTATGTGGGTTGAAATATCAATGTTCGGAGGTTCATATCTCAAAGATTAATTTTTAATGAGTAATAACCGAGGAAAACGAGAATGTGTGCACATGAAATTATAAAGACATTTTTTGATTGTATATGCTCTTTTCCTCCCAATGCCATTAGGAACTGTTTCAAAGAGACATTCAGGTGAGCATGACACCTTTACATGACAATTTTATGATATTTCATCATAGAAATATTGAGCATCCCTCTCAACTAAGACCATTCCCCTGTGAAACTCCATTTACAGCTTTCTGCAATGTATCAAGAACATAACCGTGAATTCTGTGATACTAGCAAGAAATAAAGGGAGGTACTGTGGTGAAAGGTTCTAAAAAAATGTATAACTATATCCCTTTCAAAGAAATAGTGCTAAAATGATCTTACAAACGTTATGTCCTTCATTGTTGTCATTGAAATTAGATAGTATTTGATTTTACAGTAATGTCATAATGACATGGTTCTACCATAGAACTTTAGGTTATTATTAAAAAAATAATAAAAGAAAAAACTGTATGTTAAACAGTTCTAATTTGATACGGTATATGAAATTCTTGGGAGAAACAAGAATATCTGAGGCGAAATGTAATGTACCTGAATGCATGACAAGGTGAACTGTACATCACTGGCAGAAATCTGATGGTGAAGGACAATCCTGACCCTGCATTATAGGATGATTACAGGCAGGGGCGGATAACTCTAAATACTTAAACATCTTGGTTCATCAACGAATAACTTATTAATTTAAACAATTTTGGTGCATTTAAAGTTATACATGCCATGGTATATTATTATTTGGACGGAATGCCAATCAACAAAAGTTTCACCCTTTATCTCATATTCTTAATGTATCTTTTTAGAAACTTGATTGTTATATATATAAGCTAAAATTGTGAATCCGAAGTTTAAAGCATGTCAAGTAACGGTGACATGAAAATTTCAAAGTACACCAAGCAGTGTTACTAGTATAACTTTACAGTTATAGAGGATAGTTACATAGCGTTTAATATCAACCTGTAAAACAAGCAATTATTTGCAATATACCTGTAACAAAATTTAATCACACTAACTGAAAAGGAAGACAGATTAAATGGAATACCAAAAGATTTGACTGTTGAGCCGCTGAGAAGTATGAGGAAGATAAATTAAACTCTCAAGTACGGTTCTAAGGGGAGGAATTGACTCGCCTATTCCAACCGGGGATAACAAGCCATTCAGGAGGAACTACAATCCCAGCTAAATAAGAAGGGATCTAGCTTAAATTTTTTATTGAATAGTGTTGTTTATTTGCAATTTCTCGACAACTACAATGCCGGAATGTGTTACACTTGAAACTTTCCTATTATATCCTGCATTTTGGAACTTATAGTGTTAAAGTGAGCATGCCTCTAAGAAGAGTTTTCTCCTAAATTCTGATGCATCAAAATTCTAATTATGGTAAATGCACTTAATTCCACTCCAGAAAAAATTCTTTCGAAAAGAATTTGTAAAATTATATAATGACATTTTAGATCATTTTCAGATTTGTGATAACAATATAGTGTTTGTCAGAAATCTTGATCATGCTGCAAAGATGAAATTATAATGAATTATCATCTAAAGTGGCATCTGCAGTATAACACCAAAAAACATCTTTTTACAGATAATAACTCCCGAGTTCATATGATTACTGAAACACGTGGCACACACCTGTTTGGCTTATCGTGCAGCAGAAGTATGTTGTGTTCTTCTAATATCTGGCATAGTTTTTGTGCAGTGATGCTTGCTTCCTCTAGTATATCAAAAAACACCTGCCCAGAGAAGATGGTTATGGATTATATATTTCCATATATAATGCTATCAAAGTTAATGCGGTTTACTTGAATTATGCTATCACTATAGTAATAGAACTATACAAATGTGTATTCAGTATGGAATAAAACAGAGAAGGTAAGCAATGGTATAAGGTATCAATTTTAGAAAATTATAGCCAGCCGACCCAATACTTCTCATGTTTATCTACACACAAAAACACAAAGGCACATACATAATAACTATGTAGGAACTCAATGGATATATACAGTCCGCATGTTTGGCATAGAGTTTTTTACACATAAATCGACTTGATAAAGTATGATTATGTATAGACTTTACTCTTGAGATGCTTTTAGATGATAACTAATAATCAAAAGAGATAAAAATACAATAATAAATTGAAAATTTTGTTTTCAAGTACTATCAATTTCCACTCAAAGTGAAAAACGGACAATGGCAGTCATTAAATTCTTTAATAGAACCCTCATATATTCTCTCAGAGAACATTTCCCTGCATAAAGTTAAGTGTGCGCTTTGTAACTCAGACACCTTATTTCACCTCGAGTACTAGTGGGCAATCGAGACAAGGACATGAATATTGACACTTGATAGTTGACACTTTATTTTGGACCAGAACCATGCAAAATCATCAAAATAATCCAGAGTCTGACTCTTGGACAGGTATCTATGTTGGACACTTCCAAGTTGCGAGTAAGTCCAGGTAACAGAGCATGTGCATTAAAACTAGAATGTGGCCCAGTGTCAGTAATCATGATTACATTTTTAACTTTCAGATAAAGCAATATTCAATCATTTCAAAATCTATTTGAGTAGGCTACTTACGATGTTGGTCTCCACAGCATCAACATCCACCTTTAGTCCTTTGATATTATTGAGTCCCTCTAAAAAAAGAACTCAAATAAGTTACTAGATGTAGCTTACAGTAAAGCAGAGAGAATTTTTGTAGAGAGTGGTTTCCACTTTCCAGGGGGAGAATGGGGGGGAGGGTTGTTTAGTAATCATATATTCACATCACACTATGCATTATTACTCCTTCCGAACAAAGATAAGTATTTGAAACAAGATGATACCTGCTAAAGTTCTTGCTTTCTTGTGATCACCCTCAAGCTTCTGAACATTCTCTTGCAATGCTATGAGTGCAGCTGCACAGAGGACACCACTCTGTCTCATTCCACCACCTAAAGTCTTCCTGAGAATCTTTGCCTACAAAAAATTAGAAATGAGCTGGTTAATCAGCGTAATTAATTGATGTTTAACTTGTTTCACTTTCATCTGTAATACCTTGGCTATAAAGCTTTTTGAGCCTACAATCACTGATCCAACTGGAGCACCAAGACCTTTTGACAGACAGACCTAGGCACAAACATAATTAAGAAAGAGAAGCTTTTATTAGAATATCTACAGTATGCTAGAGAAGAATCAATTTGAATATATCTAAAGGACGATTGAAAATTTTCAAAAACATAATATTTGAGACTAGAATGTTTTTTTATTGCATAACTTTAACAGATACATGACCTACCGAAACTGAATCAGCAGCCTGCACAAGCCTATGAACTGGAACACCGAGTGCCTGGATGAAGAAATTTATAAAGTTACAAATCTTCTAATTTTTTTATCTGAAGTTTTGAGAACGCCAAACACAATACACTACAAGATTATACAAGTAAATAAATCTGAATTTCTCCAAGATCTTAAAAGTAAACATGTCTAAAAAACCCCGACTGAAGATATAAAATTATTCATATTCAAATATTTAGTAGGTAAAAAAGTTAGTATCCTCTCTCTTTTTTATTACTACCCCCGAGTAGGATTAATATTTAAACAGTACAGCCTCACTCCAATTGAAAAACAAGTAAATAATATTCTTCACATAAAGTTACTCACTGTCGATGCATTGAATAGACGGGCCCCATCAATGTGAAGCTTTAACCCGTACTTTTTCGCTAAATCCCCAACTCTTTCTGTATACTCTATGGAAAGGCATCGACCTCCAGAACTGCACAGATAGGTATTTCTGGTTAGAATATATACAACAAGGCAAAGGCTAGGCTTGAAAATAGCGTTTATAGTAATTACAAAATACTGTCATTTTAGCAGATATGTTGGAATGTTAACTTTGTTTAGAATGAGATCAATAATGCATATCATAATTCAAGTTTTTTGGAGAATACGATCGATAATACATATATGTTGAAGTTGACATGATGAGTTTTGTAATTCTATGATAGATAGATAAACCCTTACTTGGCATGTGAATTCTCCAGACAGATAAGTCTAGTAGTAGGGTAACATATCTTAAAGTTCTTGTTTCTAATGGAAGCTTCAATCGATTCAATATCCATAGTACCATCTTTATTATTTGTCACGGTCCTTGGATGAACACCGCCAATTGTTGAAATGCCACCATTTTCATAAATAAAGATATGAGAATCATGTCCAAGTATTACTTCACTCCCTCTTACATCACAGTGAACAAGCACGCTGATGAGATTTCCCATGGTGCCTGACGGTACAAATAGTGCTGCCTCCTTCCCTGTGATCATTGCCATTTCAGTTTCAAGACGACGAGCTGTTGGGTCAAAATTCAATACATCATCATCAACTTCAGCTATTGCCATTGCAGCTCGCATTGCTTCTGTTGGTTTGGTTACTGTATCAGATCGAAGATCCACCTTTTTCGTCACCATCTTGCTAATATATGAAAATATAGACCAAATTTTTTTTTAGTGTATATATAAGCCAGAAAGAACATAGAAAATCAACCCTGGAGTTTATTATCTAATAGTTAAAGTAAAATGTAACCGAACAAAAAGTACACCACCAGTAAAAATAGAATTATTTTTGCCACTATTTTAATAAACATATAAAAAAGCAATAAATCAAATTAACCTGAGAAAGTTGCTACTAATTCCTTTTGTGTTTCTGCATTCAGTCAGAAAAGCACACCTTTATTAGCAAAATACATCATCACCAGTGAGATAAAATAGTCTGAACCACACTATAAGAATTTTCTTATTTATAATAACAATTTTTTCTTTAAAAAACTAGAAACTGAACAAAAAGTTGTGTGTTTTTATCACATGAAACGTATAATCAAAGTATTATCCAACTTGAATTTAGTAAAAGAGAAAAAAGAAATTTATGCTATTTCCTACACATCAACCCAAAAATCGACCCAGACAAATGAATAATAACCAATATACACATGTATGAAACCATAACTAAATGTGTGGTTGAAAAGTAAAATTCAGGACCAGACCTTCTAATCATTTAATCAGCTTACAGAACCGAAAAGAAACGCTTGGACACAATTCAACAGTTACAAGCATACAGCACTACTACGGTCATCATACCTGCATTTACAGGACTCAGCCTTCCCTTTATTTTTCAAAAAGGGACTCCCAAAATATTTACATATTACAATATCATGATATAGTAATCCCAGTATTGAGAGCTATCCTAATCACATGGACAATGATCAAGAAAACACATAATTACGATAATTCTCGAGAGAAGGAGACAGAGAGGAACTGACCCTTTGCAAGCTTGTTTCTGTATACCTTCAAAATGGTTTCAGATTCCTGCATATATCAACCAGCAAAATATTAGACACACAATTTAAAGAAATAAAGTTAAAAATGTGCAAAACCAAACATAGAAAAAGAGATTTACAATCTGAATATTCATTATTTTTAATAGAATCTCAATATGCATCCGAATAAACATAAAAATGAAAAGAATGAATGCAATGAATCATAAAAAAATCGTAATCAATCAATTCACCAACATGCAAAAAGGGAAGAAAAGGAAAGAGAGATCAAAATGAGTAACACAAGAACCTGGTAGAGAACCCCACTAGTTTATTAAAAGTTGCAAGAATATTACTAGGAGTATTCGACACATACACGTCTCATATATAAGTATAACACACATGTGACATGTATGCGTGGGGACAAATATAGCAGACGCAAGCCCTCCCTGCACTGTTTCAAGAATTCTAAACGAACCCACTTCACTTTTACACTAAAATCAAAATTCCATCATTACCAACTACTTGAAATCTATCAACCTCCCAACAAACAGCAATTAAAAGGTTGTGAGATTGGAATGACAACACACAAAATGGTTAAAAAATATTTGGTAAAATTAAAAATATGTTTTGTAAGAATAAATGGTTTCGGTGTGAGAAAGGAGGTCTCCTCCTTTTGAGCTAGTTTGTCCGTTTTGGTATTAAACCGTTACTATTAATAAATTATATAATTAATTATTTTATATAATTTAAATATTTTATTTAATATGATAATTTGTTTTATTATTAATTTTCTTTTAAATAAATAAAAGAATTTGCATGGTGATACAATTGAGTTAAAATGTGAGTACAATTGTATTAAATAAAAATTATAGGTTAAGTAAGATTATTAAAATAAAAAATATAGAATATAATTTAGATATAATATAATATTATCCATGAGTAGTTGTATAAATGATATATCTTTTTTAAAATTAGATTTTATTAAAATTGGATGTTTAGAATCGTTTCTTTCTAAGGTTCATCTAAAATTGGACTGTTGAGATTTTTTATATGGTTGTTTTAAAAAAAAGTTCTATAATTTGGTCATAATAATACATAGTACAAATATTTTCCATTATCAAATCTACGGAAAAAAATACCTATTATATATTAGAAAATAAATTTTACCTATTATATATTAGAAAAGCGAATAAAGAGTTTGAAATACATTTCAGGTAATTTTTCTAAGACATTTAATAAAATTACTTAATATTATAAGAGGTGTGTATTAAAATAATATTTAAAAATATTTTATATATTAAAATATTCTTTTTATTAAAATACAGTCATTTTCTTCCATGTATCATATTCTTTATTCTCATAAAAAATATACACATATTAAAAATATTTTTAAACAATTAATTAATAGTATTTTTACTCACGACAGTTTTTTCCCTAATACTTTTTTTAACGCACATAAATTTTGAACAACGAAGGAAAATCAATTGTTTATCACTAAACTATTAAGTCTATTAGAAAACGATCACTGAATACTCAAATAATTGATAACAAACATTAATATTATATTAGTTTATATCACATGCAATGTATGGGTTTTTTTTTATATTATTATTATATTTTTTTCTAGTTTATATTTATTTTTGTTATTTTAATATTATTTTTAATTCTATTCAATATTTTGTGAGATTATATTATCATATTTTTAATAAAATGGGTTACTTTTAATATTTTTTATATGTTTAGTTTTTTAATTTACATTAATTTTTTTTCTCATTAATATTTATATTAGTTTCAAATATTTTATTATTTATATATTTTAATTGGTGTTTTTTCTATTTTATGTTTATTTTATTATTTTAATAATATTTTTAGTTCTATTTAAAATGATGTGTGTGTAAATATATTATTAATAGGGTTACAAAATAACTTTAAAGACGCCATTGATGTTGCTTTAATGGTGCTCATTAAATGAAGTACGGTCGATGGTGAACAGTAATGATGTGGATCACATTGAATTGGGCCTCCATATTCTAAGGCCGTAGAAGCCCATTGTTGTCAAGTATGGCTTGAACCATGTTATCTAAATTATCCAGTTAAGGTTTGACCCAGTAATTAGAGCCCAAGAACCATGATTATTTATTAATTTCGTAATTAATAAATAAGGCAAATAATCAGCCTAATTGATGATATCGACCTCCTAATGTAAGGGAACCACTGAAAGGAAGCTTTTAGGACATTTATTCCTACAAGAAAGCTAATTCTACTAAAAGAATGATCCAGAATTCTTCAAGAAAGTGTCTTGCCTGCCAAGGTTACTAACCTTAATATGCCCGTCAAGGGTCCTAACCCTAATATGATTCTAAAACTCTCAACGTCTATATAATGGGTCTAACCCATCATTTTTAGAACTACGTCTGGCTTGATCATTTGCAATCTTGAAGGTCCGTAGACATCTTGCTAGAACAGAGATAGTTCCGACAGTAAGAACAACCATTAAAACTCGAAAAGTTCTGACACCCAAAATAATTAATACACCCTAGTCTTTATTCCATAATAATTATTATATTTTTATTAAAATTGTTAGGGATTGTGGTGTTAAGAGTGTAATAAACTAAAAGTTACTTAGTCATAATTTATAATAAACTAAGTAAAACGTATTGTCATATGTATATTGACAGTATGTTTAGATAGTTACTTGAAACAGTATATTTAACAAAGTCAAATAGGTGACAGTAAGTTTAATAGTTACTGTCTTGTATAAATGTAATAACTTGATCCATGGAGTAGAAGTTCACAAAGTGTTCATGCACAATATGATTCAAATTCACGACAGTAATATTCAACACTCAAGTCTATGACAGCATATTCAAGTGACAACACAATTGGGACATACGACAACAACTATTCCCTTGACAATATACTTGGCGGAGAATGAAGATTTAAAGACAACAAGTATTACTGACATCAACTATTCCATTGACAGTAAATTTAGCAAAGAATGAAGATTTGAAGAAAATAAGTTTTACTGACAACAACTTTGGCGGGGATAGTTGACAACAACATTGGCGGAGATAGTTGACAACAGCTTTAGAGACAATATGTTTTAAAAGACTATCAAAGACCTTTCTACATGACAAATTGGATGCATTAACCATGGTAGAACCAAAGGAGGTAGTAGGTGTTGTAAGGAAGTTGGAGGATGGGACTAGTGCAGCAGTGGTGGCTAGTGAGAAAGATGTTAAGTTTGCCTCACCCATACAAGAACTACCTAGACAGAGGTTGGGTGATAGTGGGGCAGTGGAGCATGATGTTAGGCCCTCCTTAGCAACTCTAAAATATGTTGTTGGGAACCCTAGTAATATGGGAGGACAAACTCTGATGGATGCTCTTGAAGAAATTCCACACTTTATTCTTTTAGAGTCTATCCACCTTTAGAGGGAGTCTCAAGCAACAACAGTCAAAGATGGTGACACTCAAACTCTAGTTTCTAATGAAGTCATACTGAAGCAGTCAGAGTCTAGAGTAGACCCTGGCACTGGAATACTAGAGCCAACAGACTCTGGAAAGAAAGAAGAAGCTTGTAAGGGTTCAGTGTCTGTTACTGCTCACCCCTTGGTGGAAACCCCTAGTCTTCAGACATTTGAAGGGGTACCCCTCCATCAAGGTGGTTCAGGTATTGAAGCAAATATTCCTTCTCTCATCCCCTCTTCTGTAGGATTTTTGAGTGCACCCTCCATATTGAGTGAAAAAAATACTTGAGAGGATGGCACTGGACTAGGAAAAAGAAGAGGTAGTTAAGGTTGTAGAGAGTCTGAGTGAGCATAAGAGAGTGGGTGCCCAAGCCCACTGTGAGGATGAGAGACTAGGGTATCCTCAACCTAGATTCACTTATTGGGATCAAGATTTCCCAAAGAGTTGGTCCAATGAGTTGGGGTAGGGGATGGATGAAAATTCTTTTTTTTTAATAATGCAGATTGGCAAAAAGGATCTAGCTGCACAAAAATCATCCACACAAAGACCACAACACCATCTAGTGGATTCTCTAGCAAGGAGAGCAGAAAGAGTCATGGAGACTTTGGTGGATACAAATACAATTCAACCTTAGACTGTAGAATTGAAGTCAGATGAACCTCTATTATTATGCCTCTAAGGGCTAGGCTTCCAGAGTCTACAGACTTTGATCACTATAAGGAGGAGTCAGGTTCTATAGTCCCTTTTGCAATTTCAGAGTCTACACCATCACAAGAGTCTACACCTCTAGTTACCAAGATTGAGCCTGTTGATGCTGATATGCAGGAGGAGTCTGAGGATGATGGACCAGTAAATCTATCCTTTATTTATTTTGATCTGGTTTTTCCTCAATCATGGGAATTTGTACAACTTAAGGGAATTCATTATAAAGATACTTTTGACTACATCTTGGCCATTCACCAATCTGAAAAACTAAAGGCTTTTTAGAAGAATTTATTTTTGCCAGAGCATGGTCATTACCCTGATGAAGATGCTGATGTTTCTCTTATTGAAAAAGAACAAGCTATCAAGGAAGACATTTAGGCTGAGATAGAGAATGTTGCTGCACAAATGGCTAGTGTGGTTAGGGACATATCTCATATTCAAACCAAACTTACTGGTATTGATAATATAACTTCTCTGCTCAAAACTCGGTTTGACAGCATTTATTCCAATCAATTGACCAAAGAGGTAATTTTCAATGATGTTATTGCTGACATCACTTCTAATCAAGCCCAACTCCAAACAACAATTTCTGATCTCACCACTAAGGTTGATTCCGTAATTGCTGCCTAGGCCAATATTTCTACAATGATTGAACAAAATCTATTGGTTGTTATAAGTCATGATGATGTCAAAAAGTTGGAGAAGAAAGTTGATTTCTACAGGAGATATAAGGATGATGTATGCAAGGATGATAAAAAAGAGTTAAAAGGAGGAGATATGATGATGATGAAGCTGGTGATAGTTCTCATGGTCCTAGGAGTCCTTGTGGTGTACCACAAAAGCAGTCTAGAGTGGCTGTATTATCAAAATCTCAAATACACCAGTCATGGACTGGACATGGAAAGTCAGAGTCTATGCCAGACTCTGATAAAAAAATAATAAAGTCAGACTCTGATGAAGCTCAAGAACCTACTTACTGCAATGCAGTCAATCTAATCTGCAACTGAGAGCTAAAAAGAAGACAGGACTTGGAGCATTTGGAGAATCAGACATTGATAGAACATCAACTCTAACCAGGGATCCTCAATCCTTGACAGATAGGCAGTTTGAGAAGATTACACAAAAACACTTGAACAAAGTGGTATCTGCTCAAATTATTTATAATATTTTTGAAAAAAATGTGCCAGGAGGTACAGAAAAAGTACAAAATGAGATGCTTGTGTACTTTATGGAAGGAGGATCTGTTAGATGGATAAGTCAATCAAACTTCATCTTCTTCAAACAGGCTGATGAATTGCAGTATATTAGATTTCTCTTACAAATAGCTTATGAAGTAAATAAAAGAAAAGAGGTTGTCACTCACAAATAGTTCAAAGAGATTGACAGGAAGCTGACTCTGCACAGATAGACAAATCGATAGATGGGAAAATTTTCTTTAAAATATGTTGATGCTGAAGAAAATGATCAAGACATGCCAGTAGAAGAAAAGAAAATCAAATTTCAAGAAGGTGTGGGTCATTACTTTAGATTTCAACCTATGAGTGGGAAAGTTAGTGTTATATTGTTATAAGATCTAAAGGAACAAGAATGCATTACAAATGATCTGAGAGCAACTTATTGTCAAATCAAATGTTCCAATGAAGAAATGAAGAAATTGAAGAAGTATGTTGGTGAAGCTCTTGTTATTGTAGAGGAAAATATGATGAAGTCATTTTTGAAGGATAATCCAGCCTTTAAGAAAATCAAGTGAGATGTAATTCTTTTTCCTTATACATTTTTATATTGTTCTAGATTAATTATTTCATTCTTTAGTTTTGACATCATCAAACCTTGATTTATGCTTATATTTTATAAATCATAAATAGGGGGAGATTGTTAGGAATATATTCAGTTGATATTATATATAATACTAGAACAGGATTTAGCATAGTTTATCTGTAATAAGTATTTCTAGTCTCTGAAATTTTATAATCAGAGTCTGGATAATCAACATTCTTGTACTTAGAAGATTTTCTGTAGAAAGTGAAACTAGAGTCTAGCTGAAGTCAGAGTCTATAGACTATCGGAGTCTAAAATCTGTCAGAGTCTACAAATGATCAGAGTCTATAGTCTGGCAGAGTTTGAAGATTTCAGAGTCTATAAAGTTGAAGCTGAATTTGGAAGATGATCACAGAAAAGGGAAGTCTTCGAAGATAAAACCAAATATATTTCAGATATGCTATGGGAAGGAAGGAGAATTACAGAAGGAAATTGTCAACTAATAATCAGGAATTATATTCCTATTGTAATTTGATTTTCTATTATTAGTTGATAGGTAGCTCTCTATATAAACACTATATGTAACCAAATTGTAAAGGGTGGAAAATAGTCAAAGTTTAAAAGTTTTGTGATAATATAGAGATAGAGAGAGTTGCTGAAAGAACACAGGGAAACTGCTAGGGTTTGTGTACACCTTAGGAGAGTTTGTATTTTCACATCAATAATACAAACTGTATTCATTCATATCTTTGTGTTTAATCTTTGTTCTAAATTCAAATATTTAATTCATACTATGTTAATTTTAATCAGGCAGAAAAAGTACACAAATATTCAAGCCCCCTTCTACTTGTGCAACTGGAAAAACATAAGCATCATATTTATAGAGGATGAGAAGTTCGTATGACTTTTTAATTCAAGATTTTTTCAGATTTTTTAAAGTGAGTATGACTTTCAAAAAGTACTTGTATGACTTTCCAATAGCTCAGTATGACCTTTGAAAGTGAGTATGACTTTTGAAAAGTCGGTACGACCTTTCAATTTGTCATGGTATGACTTTGTATCTCAAGCTTCACTATGACTTTTGACACAGGCTTCGGTATGAGTTTTGCATCAAAGAATTCAGTATGACCTTTGTAAACAACTCGGTATGACTTTCTTCAATATAGCTCGGTATAACTTTTTTATTGAAGAAATCGGAATGACTTTTCCAATATAGCTCGGTATGACTTTTTGGAAAATTCTCGATATGACTTTTTTATTCAGCATTCGGTATGACTTTTTTATGCTAAATTCTGTATGAGTTTTAATAACGTCTTAAAGATTTATTAAAAGTCATACCAAGTCATATCTTTTTATAATAAATTAATTCTACTTAATTTAATTAAATAATTTATAAATTAAATTAAATTCAGTTTGAATTAATTTAATTAAATAAATTAAATAATTTATTAACTTTTGATAGTAGAATTAAAAAACTATCTTGACTTGTATAACCTTTTTGTTAGTTCCGAAATCTTTCTGCCTTTGCTCTGTCTTCTGTCATTCTAAAATAATTCTAAATTAATTATTCCTTTAATTAATTTAGGAAATAAATTAATTCTAAGTGAATTAATTTACTAATTAAATTAACTAATTAATTTAATTAATTAATAGAAAATTAAATTAAAGTCTTGATTGTAAGACCATTGTTGATGTAGATCAAACTCTTCTGTTCTTCAACAATAACCTTTCTAACCACTTGAACTTTTTTATGATGAATCTTCACTGACATTGTTAACACCCTGTGCACTGGTCTGATTCACGGATTACTAACTACAATATTGATTCTTATGTCTACTGTACTGGTCTTTATATCTTGTCTTCTCATGTCTTGTCTTCTCTTTGTTTTTCCTCTATATTCTTCTTCTGTAATTTTTCTGTAGTAGGCACTTAAAACTTTCTGTATCTTCTGAACTCCTTGAGATACTATTCTTTTATTTTACACCGACGCTTGATCATATAAATGAACTTCTTTCAGTGTTGAGTAACAGTCTTGTCAGACTTCTTCTGATATTCTAATTTTTCGTGTCTAGTTGATATTCTTCGCCTTGATTCCTTCTTCAATATTTATTATTTACTTCACTTTCTTATCTAAGTTGAGTTGTCATCTACTTATTACAAATAGGCCTAGTCATATGACTTTCAAAAAGTTTGTGAATATTATAATAAGATAAATTACTGAATTTGAATGTTTTCAACAACTGAAATATGAAGTCTAAAGCCTCATATTTATAGAGGTAGCAAAGCTTATATGATTTTTGATCAGGACATTTTTCAGACACTAATTAAACCTTTGAAAAAAATCACGGGTATGACGTTTTCTAGTCGGTATGACCTTTGATAAACTCGATATGACTTTTGATTAAGCTCTCTATGATTTCTTTTAAGTTCGGTATGACCTTTGCATTCTGCTCGGCATGGATTTTGATTATAGCTTGGTATGACCTTTTCCCACTTGCTTTGGCATGACCTTTTGGGCTGAGAATTCGGTATGACTTTTCTTTAAGCTTTGTATGACTTTCTTTAAAATAAATTCGGTATGACTTTTAAATAAAGTCTAAAAAAAACTAATTAAAAGTCATACAAAATCATTTCTGTTATTTCCCAGAACTATGCCAATATTTGTAGAAGGGGGGTTAAATATAAATATTAAAACTTTTTGTTTATTTTAATATTTGTTACTGATATTTGAGAATTAGGGAGAATATGTTTGAACAAATTAAAAACTGAAATAAAACTTAACAAAGAGATTTAAAATTATTGATCGATTGATTTTTCCATCAGTGTATATTTTTGATCAATTTTCCTAGGTTAAAAGAAACCTAGCTTCGTTTTTATAAAGTTAGAAAATAAACCAACTGTTCTTACAAAGTGCTCTAAGGATGAACATTTGATTCAAGAAGTAAAATCTAACTTGTACATTTTTCTAACAATGCTACCACACTTGTTTATATACTACAAGTGTGTTTTTACAATTCCTATTTTAGGATTGTTTCTATCTACCTTCCTTTTACCTTTTTCCATTTTGGTAAAAGGTTTGAAAGATAGCTACAAATTGAGTCTTCACAGTCATCATAGACTGTCTTCCATATGTGTGCTTTTGTCCTTTGGATCTTCAACATATAGTCCTTTGTTGTCTCAATCAATTGATAATTTGCTGTTAAGCATATCAATTGATCATTTCTTTAATCCATCAACTGATGTTCTTCTTTGATTGATCTTTATATCCATCGATTGATAAATAATGACTTATCGATTGATAGATTTATCAATCGATAGGTCTTCAGATTAGTTGATAGTCTTCAATACTTGACTTGGCTTCTTCGATTGATCTCCTATCCATCGATGCTTCAATATCAATCGATCATTCTTCACTTGAGTAATTTTCTGTCTTCAAATAATTACAATTTGACAGTTTAATTTACACATCAATTGATGATCTATATCAATCGAATCTAACATCAATTGATAGGAATAATATCAATTGACTTACACCTTATCGATTGAAATAAACTAAGTACACCTATGCTACAATCCAAATTATCAGTTGATTCATATAAATACTTCAACTGATAAATGGTTTCCTGATCAATTGATATTTATATCTTTCATATCAATTGATTAGTTACATCAAATAAAATTTCTATGATTCTAAGATTAGTGTTATCATCAAATTACATATAGATTCCTAACAATCTCCTCTTATTTGTGTTTGTGATATGAACAAGCATAAATCTACTTGATGATAACAAAACCCCTAATTATTTTAATTCAGATAGAATCAAGAAATTTAAACAGCACTTTTGAATTTTGAAAGTACCAGTTTAATGAATAACTTCTTCAAGCTGCTTCAATGTCTTCACCATCTTCATAATCCAATTAGTTTTTCTTCCTTCTCTTCTCATCATTTTCCTTTAATTGCCTTATGAGAGAACTCCTCAAAATTGCTTCATCTCTGTCAGTTTCTCTAAGTTGCCTCATAAGGTAGTGTATTTCTTCATCTGTGATTTTATCCAGATATTTGCAGATATCAAAGAACTTTGTGTTGCCCTCCACATCTGTAAAAATCATTGCATACTTTGGCTCCAACACCACCTTTTTTACTTCAGACTTCCATAACTTAAGGGGTGAATCAGGTTCAGCTTCTGCCTTTGATCTCCTTAGTTTTGAAATTTGTTGTTGAATTTCCTGAGCAATTGTTGTGTTGGGTTTGTACTTTCTGTTGAGTAAAGGAAGAATGGTCTTCAGAACATTGTAGCTTTGCTTCATTATTACCTTCAATGAATAGGTGATTTTCACTCCATTTTCATACTCAAACCTCATTGATTCTTCTTGGTTAGAGGTTGCGGGGTGAGTCCTGACTCATATCAACCCCTTTTCACTGATCATTGGTATTCCTTTCATATCATATCCTTCAATTGTAACCTCCTCCTTGATTTCTTCTTGATTAGTCTGGAGGTTTTCCTGAACCACCTTTTCTTGAGTAGAACTTGTCTTTTTCTTAGTCATGGCTATTCTCCTCTTTTTCCTTAGTGGTTGCTCCATTAATTGATCTTCCATATTCCATTCCATTTCCATTTGCCTTGCAATTTCTTCATTCTCCTTTTCTCTTTTTGCAGCATCTGACAATCCTGAGGAAATGACTCCTTGAAGAAGCTTCTGGCCAACTGGCTCTTTCCTTTTCTTCTCTTCTTCAGTCATTATGGATTTACCCTTTTTCTCTCTTCAAGGACTTCAAGATCAATTGTTAGAAAGGCTTCTGCATTTAAACTGCTTTCTTTGGCAGCCTTCTATGCATTTTCATTTACTTTTCTTGTTTGAGCAATGAACTCACCCAAGTTTCCTCTTTCTGCTGCCTCTGTCACCAACTCAGTGCTCTTCTTCAAATATTCAATTCTTTTCCTTTTCCTCTAAATCATTGATTGAGTTTCTCTTTCCCTAGAAATCCAAGCTTCTAGATCATCTTCAAACTTCTTGAATTCTTTCTTTTTCTATTCTAAATCATCTTTGAGTGACTTAGATGTCTTTGAGGATTGATTAACCCTATTACTTCCATATTTAGTCCTTTTTGCTGTAGAACCACCAATGTCACTAGACTTGTCCATACCAGAACCACCAACACCACCACTACCACTGCCTTTGCCATCACCATCTTTCTTCTTTGTATTCTCCCCCTTTTTGTTATCATCAATTGGAGGAGGTGGTAGCATTCTGTCAAGAAACTTCTGAAGAATGGAAGCATGTAGACTCTGGCCTTTAATAATATCATCCATCTTTTTTTCTAGAGACCCCATTCTAGTTTCCAAAGATGCAAAATTCTTAGATTCCTTGAAAAGCTTGTCCTTGATTTGACCCATGGTGTTAATTGGTAGTTTCTCATCCAACCTTCTCTCCAATGCATCCTTGTTAGAATTGATAGAATCCTTGATAATTTCTAATTCTCTCTTCACTCCTGTCACTGTGATCTTTTGAATTTTCAGTGATTCCCTCATATAGTGAGCAATTCTCCTTTGATTGGGATCTTCAATTTCTCCTTCCACCATTGCCCTCCTATATTGAGAAACAATCTCAGTTTCAGCAGCTTCTAAGGAACCATCAATTGTGCTCATCCATGGCTCCTTATCAGAATCATCTTTTAACTCTTCAGGAGCCATATAACATGTGTCTGTTGTATTGGCAATGCTCTCCTTCAGATTCCTGGTACTTTGTTCTGTATGCTCAATTCCCGATAGTTGTTCTACATCCCTGTTACTTGAAGCAGCCAACCCTTGATATTGTGGATCAGGATGAATGAAATTCTGTGGATCCAAGTCACCAGCATCAACTTCATCTTCAATTTCCTTATCAATTCCACTCTCACTAGCTTCTGCATTTAATACTCCCCCTATCTCCTTGACTCCTTCCTCCTCTGACATCAACTCATTTTCCAACTCTTGTGCAAATAGTAGAATTGTTTTATCTCTCTCACTCATCTCTCTATTTTGCATCAGGATCTCATCCTGGAATCTCACCTCTTCTTCACTCATACCCTGTGCACCTTCTAAGGTGGGGCCCTCAAGTGTTTCACTCACATTCCTGGAAGAAATATGAATGTCCTCACTCACTCCCTCTCCTTTTTCCAGGCTACAATCCTGCCTCTCACTCAACTCACTCAATCCTAAGAGTGTTTGTGCAACATCAATTGATTGAGCATCAATTATTGTATAGATATTATCAGTTGAAGTGGTTGGGATATTCATCGATTGATGCATACCCATCGATTGATCTTGAGTATCAATCGGTGGCTGAACATCAATTGATGAAGAAAAATCAATTGATGGAGTAGAAATAGGTGAGGTAATAATTTGAGAAGTGATATTTGTAATGACATGAGAAATGGAATCTTGAATTTCTTGGGAAGAAAATTCAGGAGAGAGTATTGGCTTCTCATTGAAAAATAAAGAAGGAGAATCTGATAATGTCTGATTATCTATCAGAACATTTGCTGAAGAAATTTGGTGAGAAGGGGAAGGAAGAATAGAGCGGATTGGAATTGAGAGAGAATGGGGCTGCATCTCATCATTTATATGAGATACATCAAACTGACTTTGAGAAGATTCCACCACAGTTTCCTGTGATTTTGTAGTGTATGATTCCCCATGTGTAAAGGTGAC
Source organism: Oenanthe sinensis (assembly GCA_028671895.1). Lineage (NCBI taxonomy): Eukaryota > Viridiplantae > Streptophyta > Magnoliopsida > Apiales > Apiaceae > Oenanthe > Oenanthe sinensis. The sequence goes on from CM053813.1 coordinate 14,648,452, forward strand.
TTTCTTTTCTCTTTTGCCATAGGTTTTTCTAAATTTAGATGGTGTGTCCCCAGATTGGTTCTCTGCCCCTGGTTGTGGGCTATTTTCAATACTGTCATCCATTTGAGAGGATGCCAATAGAGATGTGGTATTTTCCATATTAACATCCACATCTTTTAAGATACTGTGAAGTGGCTTGGCTTAGGTTGCACACCCTCACTCTCCTTATTCTTCTGGGTTCTTTGATGTTCCCCAGTTTCCTCACCACCTACATCCTCTTCTAATCTATCTACCACAGTAGGTGTTTTTCTTTTCTTTGATTTTACAACAATAGGTTTTTGGGAACCTGTTAAGGTTGGCTTTTTAGATTTGGATTTAGAAATTGGATGTGTGGCTTGGGTAGGAGGGTTGTGGTCATTGCTAACACCCTTCATGGCTACAGAAGGCAAAGAAGATTGAGGATTGGATGAAGTTAGGGTTGAGATAAATACCTGAACAAAAGGTGGATAAATCAATTCCACATTACTGTGAAGATTGATTCTTACCAAGTCTTTGAAGACCTTTTTGTTTTGAGTCCAACACTCAAGGGTTTCAGTTTCCCTGCAAATCTCAACTTCTTTGACAAATTGGTTAATAAAAATCATGATAAATCTAGCATAGTATATATGATTAGACCTATCATGCTTCTTACCTAATTTAGCAGCAATCTCAGATAACAATGTAGAAGATAAATCATGATATTCATCAAACAAGACACTATATGCTATTTGTTGCATGGTAGAAGTTATGGCATCAAAATTACTAATTTTACCACTAAAATATTTTATTATTGCATCAAAGAAATAGGACCATTCTCTCCTAAGATGCTTTCTAACTACGTCATAAATTGATGTCAGGATTTGCATAATTGACAGCCCTAAGCATGTTTCTAATATTTGATTCACTAGGCACATTATCAATATTATTAACAGGCAAATCTAAGCATTCATTTAAAAATAAAGTAGTAAGAATGTACTTTTGTCCCTTGCAATTGAATTTGATGCTTGAAAAGTCATTAACAACTTCTCAGAGTTCCAAAACTCTTCCACCAGATTGCAGATTATTGTTGGTGCTTCCTTCAACACCTTTTGTACTTTACAACTTTCGAGGAATTGCATTAAAGGATGAAATTCTTTTGGAGCCTCTTCAACCACAGTGCAAGCCATAAATTTGTTAAGCTCGTAGATCAAACCGGCTTGCGAGACTTTCTTGGATGAAGATGCCATTCCTTAGAGTATAAATTTAGTAGAACAAAAGCTTTGAAGTTGTAGAAAGTTTGAGCACATAGAGGAAAAAAAGGGTTAGAGATTGAGTTCGTAGATTGAGAAAGAGACAAAGACAGAGAAATCATTAGTAAAATTGCAAGTAAGAATTAAAAGTTGTTTTAATCTCACTATTTATATTTACTAAGTTCCCAATCAATTTCTTACTCAAAATAGAACTTAATCGATCGTTGGAAGAAAAATGAAAAGCAGAAATTACCATTTTTGGTAATAGACTGTTATACTTACATGAATGTATGTATTAATCAATTGATAGAAAAAGTAATCAACGGCTAGATTTTGTACAGGTCGATTGATGACATGGACCCCTTTACATTCCAGGTCATCGATGGGTAATTAACTTATCCATCGACAGGTACTCTTATCCATCGATAAATAAATATACAATTGATATATTTATCTGTCGATAGCTACAAATATCCATCGATAAGTAAATATATCATCAATTGATATATTTATCTGTCGATACCTATAACTATCCATCGATAAGTAAATATATCATCAATTGATATATTTATCTGTCGATAGCTACAAATATCCATTGATATGTAAAATGTTTATCGATTGATTATGGAAGAATCAATATATTAACATAATCAATGGCTAAAATTTAATATAAATACATAACTTGTCAGACATTTAATAGATTAAATATAGTTAAGCATACCTAAATCATAGACCAATCTATTGAAAGTAGATTCATCTAATGGTTTGTTAAAAATGTCTACAAGTTGTCTTTCCCTAGGGACAAAATGTAATTCAACTGTACCATTCATTACATGTTCCCTAATGATGTGATACCTTATGTCAATGTGCTTGGTTCTGGAATGTTGCACATGATTTTCTATTATAGCAATGGCACTTGTGTTGTCACAGAAAATAAGAATTTTGTTCATGTTGAACCCATAGTCAAATAGTTGATTCCTCATCCATAAAATTTGTGCACAAAAAATTCCAGCTTCAATGTATTCAGCTTCTGCAGTAGATGTATATACTGAATTTTGTTTCTTGCTAAACAATGATACATGCTTGTTTCCAAATATTGACAGGTGCCTGTAGTATTTTTTTTTCAATTCTGTAACTTGCATAGTTTGCATCTGAATAACCAATTAGATAAAATCCAGAATCTCTAGGGTACCAAATTCTAAGATTTGGAGCTCCTTTGAAATATCTGAATATTCTTTTTATTGCAATCAAATGAGATTCTCTAGGATCATCCTGAAACCTAGCACAAAGACATGTAACAAACATTATGTCTGGCCTATTCCATTTGTTAATGGTTTCAATTTCTTCAGCTAATTGTTCTTTTAACAATTCTTCTCTTTTCAAACTATTCACTAGTTCATCTCTAGCATCCTTACTTTCCTACTTGAATCTTTCTAAACACACAAGTTCATTTTCAAGAAAAACATTCCTCTCAGTTAAGGCATCAATGGTGTTTCTCAACTTGAGGTTTTCTTTGTTTAGAGATTTTAAAGTGACATGCAAATTGTACAGTTCATTAGAAATTTCATTAATGGTATTATTGCATTCATCTTTTGTAAGTTCAGAAAAGTTAGTAGCAAGTACCTGATTTGATGATGAACTAGCTTCTTTATCTTCATGGTTGGCCATTAGAGCTAGATTATTGAACTCTTTAGAATCACTGTCCTCAGCAGCCCAGTCCTTCTCCTCAGTAACAAAAGCCTTTTCTTTTTGTTTCAAAAGGTCAAAGTATTTCTTTTTGTAATCAATACCATCATATGACTTTGCCTTTTCTTGTTTTGGCTTTCTGCACTCATTTGAGAAATGACCAGCAAATCCACAGTTAAAAATTTTGAATTTAGATCTATTAACCAAATTTTTGTTTTGATTGTTACTTCTAAAATGGGATCCAAGCCTTTGAGCATTTGGATTCCTCTTGAATTTTAGCTTTAAAAACTTCCTTGACAGAAATGCAAGGTGCTCATCAATCTCATCCAAATAATCCTGTGAGCATGTTTGAATTTCTTCACACTTGGCCTTTCCTTTTCCTTTGGATGATTCTTCAACAGCTTATCAGCCACCATGACAAAAACTTTTACACAATCAGTTTCCTTCTTCTCTTTATTTCCCTTGACCATCAAAGCCACAGTTTTCTCCTTTCTTTGATTCTTCTCAATCTCCTCATCTTGTTGAATTTCCAACTCATATGTTTTGAGAATACTATAAAGTTTCTCAAGAGTATAATCCTTGAAGTCCTGAGATTGTCTAATGGAAACAATCATTGGTTTCCATTCCTTTGTAAGAGATCTAAGAAATTTTAGATTTGTATCCTCAGTTGCATAAACCCTACCATATAGCTTCAGTCCATTTAACAACTTCTGAAATCTGCTATAGGTGTCATTGATAGATTCTTCACTCTTGAAATGAAATGATTCATATTTTTGAATCAAGAGTTGCATCTTGTTTTTCCTTACTTGTTCAGTTCCTTCACATAGAGTTTGAAGAGTATCTTATACTTCCTTTGATGAAGTACAGTTTATCACATTGTCAAACATATCCTTATCTAGACCATTAAACAGAATGTTTATGGCCTTCTTGTCTTTAAGAACTTCTTTTTCATCCTCTTTTGTGAACTTAGTGCTGAGTTTTGGAACATGTTTGTCAAGTACAGGAGTTCCATCAGGGTTTACACCTGTGACTAGCTTCATGGGAACATGAGGACCTTTCTCTATGCAATGAACATAGAAAGGGTCAAGAGAGAGTAGATGCAGATGCATTTTCACTTTCCATGCAAAATATTCATCTTTTTCTAGCACTAGAATTTTCACACCTGAATCTTTTTGGCCCATATTGACTGTTCTCGATGTTTAAACTTTCTGTATGTTGAAAGCCTTCACTTTGATACCAATTGTTATTTCCCAGAACTATGCCAATATTTGTAGAAGGGGGGGGGGGGTGAATACAAATATTAATTTTTTTTGCTTATTTTAATATTTGTTACTGATGTTTGAGAATTAGAGAGAATATGTTCGAACAAATTAAAAATTGAAAATAAAACTTAACAAAGAGATTTAAAATTACTGATGGATTGGTTTTTCCATCAGTGTATATTTTTGCTCAATGTTCCTAGGTTAAAAGAAACCTAGCTTCATTTTTAAAAAGTTAGAAAATAAACCAACTATTATTACAAAGTGCTCTAAGGATGAACAGTTGATTCAAGAAATAAAATCTAATTTGTACATTTTTCTATCAATGCTACCACACTTATTTATATACTATAAGTGTGTTTTTACAATTCCTATTTTAGGACTGTTTCTATCTACCTTCCTTTTACCTTTTTCCATTTTAGTAAAAGGTTTGAAAGATAGCTATAGATAAAGTCTTCACAGTCATCATAGATTGTCTTCCATAGTTGTGCTTTTGTCCTTTGGATCTTCAATAGATAGTCCTTTTGTGTTGTCTCAATCAATTGATAATTTGCTGTTAAGCATATCAATTAATCATTCCTTTAATCCATCAACTGATGTTCTTCTTCGATTGATCTTTATATTCATCGATTGATAAATAATGACTTATCGATTGATAGATGTTATCAATTGATATATCAATCGATGGGTCTTCACATTAGTTGATGGTCTTCAATACTTGACTTGGTTTCTTAGATTGATCTCCTATCCATCGATACTTCAATATCAATCAATCATCCTTCACTTGTGTAATTTTTTGTCTTCAAATAATTATAATTTGACAGTTTAATTTACACATCAATTGATGATCTATATCAATCGTCTCTAACATCAATTGATAGGAATAAAATAAATTGCCTTACACCTTATCGATTGAAGTAGACTAAGTACACCTATGCTACAATCCAAATTATCAGTTGATTTATATAAACACTTCAACTGATAAATGGTTTCCTGATCAATTGATATTTATAACTTTCATGTCAATTGATCAGTTACATCAAATAAAAATTTTATGATTCTAAGATTAGTGTTATCATCAAATTACATATAGATTCCTAACAATTTCTTTTCTAGTAAATTAATTCTACTTAATTTAGTTAAATAATTTATAAATTAAATTCAACTTGAATTAATTTAAATAAATAAATTAAATAATTAATTCACTTTTGGCTAGTAGAATTAAAATACTTTCTTGACTTGTACAACCTTGTTATTAGCACTGATATCCTTCCGTCTTTGCTCTATCGTCTGTCATAAAACCATTTAAGATATATGATAAATATTTATTTATTTAGATGACACACAAATGTACTGTCTGGTTCATTTGTATTGTACTAAAATAAATATTTTTCATCTTTTAACTATTAAGTTGTGGTCTTCTGTCCTTCTGCTTCACTAGTTTTCCTCATTTATTTTTCTTCTTTTGGAATCTTCGTGTAGTAGCCACTTTAAATCTTCTATATCTTCTGAACTCTTCTGAAATACTACTTCTTTATGTTTCACTGACGCTTGAACATATTAATAAACTTCTTTCAATGTAGAGTAGCACCCTCATCAGAATATTTCTGATAATCTGATTCTTCGTGTCTAGTTGACTTTCTTCGTCTTGATTTCTGTTATCATATTTATTATTTACTTCTCTTTCTGATCTGAGTTGAGTTGTCATCTAACTATTACAAGTAGGCCTAGTCATATGCCTTTCAACACCGATGGGATTGAAAGGGTTGTGAATAGTTATCTTATGTTGTCAAGTTCATCATTAAGTTTCATCTCTGAACTCGATATCCAGTTTCTTAATGATTTTGGATTTTGTTGTGAAGGTTTCACTGTGCAATTAAGTCTTATATATTGCAACATTATCATCATTTGGCTATATTAAAATAGAATATGATGTATGTATTAATATCATTTTAATTGGCAAGTGACTATATAGTCTAAAATTACTTCATTGTTTAACATATAGGTTTTAAGAGGTTTAGTCTCATACTCTTATGTTTTACTATTAATTAAAAAAATATTAAAAAATTTAATTGGATCAAATATCCGATTAGATTACCCATAATCCAAATGAAGTGAATATGGATTATTAGGTCCCAAATCATCATAGAAAGGGGGTTGAATATAATGTTGTTAGTTTTTAATCTTTAATTATGGATTATGATTTATGTGTATTTTGGTTCTTGAGATTTAGAGTTAAGTAAACAAACAACACAATCAATTTGGGGAAATATAGATATATTAATAAATCCTTGAGATTCTACACTCCAATCAAATGATTAGCTATAATGGTTTCCAATCAATATAACAACAAGATACAATTAGGTGTTTATGAGGTTCTTTAATGGAGTTCTCGTAGGTTGTTGATGATATTTAAGAAGATGCACACTTTGTCTTCTGTTGTAAATCCCATATATAGTGTAGTCTTCTAAATCAATTGTATTGATTTATTTCCAAAGTAATAAGTACTGAGGTGCGCCTGCCTTGTGTCACCCTTGAACAAGCGCACTTCAAGAATCAATATAAGGCATGAGGTTAATCTCCTCATTGATTACCTTGTATGGGAACACTTCACTTGTATAGGACTTGACGCACTTCAATATGTGACTGGATGTGCACTTTTCTTGACTAGGCGCACTTCAAGTATAATTTACTTGGAGAATTATTTCAATAACTTGAGGTGCGCTTCTCTTGTTCTAGGCGCATTTCAACTCAAATTTTGACTTAGAATTTCTCCAAGTACATGAATTACACCAAGAGCTATTTCTTGACTTCCGTTGACTTGGCCCTTGTCTTGACTTTGACTTCAGAAATACCTTTTAATCTTTTCTATGTTATTATTTCTTTGTATGTCATTGATTCAACTTGTAGCTAACTGATCCCTTGAATTTGCAAAGATAATTCTTTCCTTGTTGTGCAGATGCCTAGTGCACTGGTCTAGTTCACAAACGACTAACACATAATTGAATTCTCTTCACTTACATTTAAATATCATTTAACATTTCTTCATATTTTCTTTTACTTCTATTCACTGAAATCCTTTGATACTCATACTTGAACCACTGCATTTTCTTGTCTCTGAAAATATTCTGATCTTTTATTCATCACTGAGGCTTGAACATGTTACTGAACTTCTCTCGTTGACGCTTCTGAAGACTTCAATCTTTAATTTCCTGTAATGATCCTTTTGTGTATCATGTCTGCATGTCCTTGTGAATTCCTGTGTTTCCTATTAATATTATTTGTATGTCTTTCTTCTTGAGTTGAATTATCGTTATCTTTATTACATACTATGTTATATTATGCTTTACATGGATTAATTTTTAAAATATCTAACACTTGATCCAATCTGATCCAAATAAATAAATGGATTTGTATATGAATTTAGGGTGATCTGATTCAAACTTGATATGTTGACAAGCCTATTTACACCCGCAGAGGAGGAGGATTCTGATTAGAGTGGTTATTCTGAACTTGCGGAGTACGGGATTCATCCCTTGGAGCTTGATTCCTTGGAGCCTGATGGAAGAGAGGGCCCTGGCATCGACCTGTAAATGAACTACGAGAAATTACAGGAATGACATTGTGAATCCTCCCATAGAAGGACCGAGGACGCACCCTGAGAGTTACCTCATCTGGGAGGTTGATTATAATCATGAAAATCTTTGTCACGTTAGTCAGCTCTCATCCTTATTCCTCCATATCTCGTTGACCAGTTGTCTCGCAGTATGTAGTCTCTAGGAGTATTAATTTCCCCCGGTCTTAGCACATGTCATGGTCTTGGTTTAACAACTCTCCTTTTAGAGTAAGGGGCTATGTCACGGCTAAGGGGTCTTCCTTCCCGGTTCATATCCCGCTCCTGATTTCTAAGCCACATATCCCTAGTTTCCTCCTGGGTAAGTGCCCTGCTAGATTTAGACGAATATACCTTAGAGTTATCAGATGTTACCTTGACGTTAAGTACCCCATTTGCAGCATGGCTAGATCTATTTGGATGGGGAGAAACCTGCCACCACGATCTATTTTTCCTTTTTCCTTCGCTTAGGAATTTAAAGATTGGATGTCCACTACCAAACTCACCAAACTCCAGTCACCGCGGTGTCTCCCTTTGAAACCTCCTATTACGACCGTCATCTGTCTCTGGATTGACCGACTCAATCATAGATTCCTTATTAGGGTGACGATCAAGTGGGGATGACGACCTTTCGTCTGAGTCACGGATTCTACCGTGTGCAAGCGTTCACCAAATGCTTTAATGGTATCACTAAAACCCTTCACCGGGCATCCCACATATTTTCTGGGACATACTTGTCATTATATTAAAAGACCGACTTTTCAGGATCATATATTATATTTTAATATTCCGCCTCACTCAAAAGTTCATTTTTGGGTCAATGAGTGGATCATGGACGCCCATCTTTGAGGTAATAATTTATCTTGGTATTGCTACCAGTTCTCCTAAAATCTTAAGGTGTTAAGAGACTGATTTAGCAGGATCATATATTATATTCTAAATAGTAATCACCGTTTGTTATGCTACAATGTTCTCCGATTATGATACGATATTCTTTCATCTCAGATGTAAATATACTCTCTTTCGAACGTCAATTTAAATTTATTGATTCCCAGAATTTTCTATCAACACCTCCAATACTAATTTTATAAATATATTGATATATGTACCATTTTTTTTCTTTAAATGTTTGTGCTGAGTGAAAATCTATCCATTTTGTGGCAGATAACAATATTATGCTCAAGGCTTAATTAGAAAAATTATTAAAAAATAAGATCAGTCTAGGATATACTTTTAATTACTACTTGTTAGATGGTTTAGGATAAAAGTGATCAGCGGGGAAACTGTAAAATTTCCCGTGAATGTTGACTAATTTCTTAGTTCATACATACATGGCCGTTTTATGAAAATTTCTTTAACTTTACTAATTCAATTATCTCAACATTATATCTCTTCATTGAAACATTTAAACCTCATTTGATATGTAATTATATTCTATATATAATAAGAGTAATATGATCTTATCTAAATACTACCAAAAGTCAAACGATCGATTATTAATAAATACATAATAGTATATACTAATTATTTATAAGTTATAATTATTATTTAAATTTCTAACAACTATAAGTTTTCTTACCTCCCTTCAGATTATAACTCAAACACTATTAGATATCTTAGTAATATATAAATTTGAACTTAAAGAGCAATTTTGGAATAAAATTAAAAATAAAATTCGTAATTATTATGCTACTTATACGACATACATTATTTGAGTCATATTTTGAGTTTCAGAAATCAGAATTGGACGATTTTACAACCCACGCGAAACTTACAAAATTACCTTTAAATCTAAGGTGGTTTAACATCCAAAATCCAATTGGAGCATCCTGTAATATAGACAGAAAGGACAGTTACGATTTTTTATCGGAGAATTCTATTCCGTTTAGGAAACCATTGTATAATTGATTTAAAACATTTAAATACTTTCTATATTAGATTTATATAGACACATATCATATATCAGACATTATTATGTATTATTATTATATTATAGTGGAGATAGTATTAGGATTTTACATACACATTCTATTTTATTACTATATTATATATAATACTATATCAAAAACACGTTATTAGATATTTTGAATCATGCAATTTGATAAATAAAATAAATCAAATTAAAATTAAAATGATATAAATTAATATTAATACATTTTTTTAAATCTAATCAATTTATATATGAGAAAATCATATTGAATTATTTTTTAATAATTGAGGACTACTGTTAACTATTTTTATAATTAAAAGTCATTTATATTTCTAAAAGAATGTTATTACACAGGTTGAATTGTCATAATACACATTAAGTATGAATATGGAGTAATATGATTGGTTCAATAAATAACATGTCATATATTAGTATGAAAAAGTGGATGTAAAAATTATTACGACGGTAATTGTTAAGTATCTTTTTATTTTTTAATATTAATTTAAAGTTTAAATCTCATTAGCAATTTAGTAACATATATTCTTTATTGATGCAAGGTTTAAATTATATGTATTATATAATTATTTATAATTTACAATTAATACTATACTACTGAAAATCTAGTAACATAAAAAATTTATTCAAATGAATAATTATATTATCATATTATTAAAAGATACATATTATATCTCAAATATCATAATATCTATTAAATTTTATATAAAATAAACATAATAGAGATATTATCAAAAATATATTTAAATGTAACATATTGTTAGGAATGCAAACACTGATGATTGTTAGAGAATACCAATCAGAGTTTATGCTGACGTCATCAGAGAATTAAGGAGCTATCGGTCAGAGTTTACTCTATCAGAGAATACTCAATCAGAGTTTACTCTAACATATAATACTCCAATCATAGAATATTCAACCGACAGAGTTTATAATCAGAGTTTGTCAAGAAGCAAATCAAATCAGAGTTTTATTAGGATAGTGAGAAGGAATCCTAATGCAAGTCTGTTTCCTTATTTAAAGCTATTCTTTTATTAATCCGATTTGTGATTGAATTGTACCCGTGTCTATATAAACACAGACATAGGTTAATTTAATTGTATTTTTACAACTTATATCTTTCATAACCTAGCAACTCTTAAGAATAAAGAATTTATTGAGAGAGTTTTGTATTCTATTCATTATTATTAATACAAAACAGTGTTTCCTTTACATACTTGTGTTCTTGATCGATTAATTGGTACTATTACATTCAACCCCCCTTCTGTAATAGATTACACATCTGGGAAAATAATTGGTATCAGAGCAGGTAGTTAAAATCAACTGTTAGATCATAAAATCATGTCTAGAAACAAGTATGAGAACATAAGAATTCCAATCTTGAAGAAAGTTGAGTACCCTACATGAAGGTGAAGATGTTAATGTTCCTAGAAGCAACAGACCCTGATTATCTGGATAGAATCAATGAAGGCCAGTATCTTCCAACAAAATTGGTGCCAATAACTATTGTAGAAGGAAGACAAGTCCCTGAACATTATACACTGAAGGACAAGAAAGAATGGACCAATGAAGAAAAGCAAGAAGTCCTCAAAGATGCCAAGTTAAGGAACATATTGCATAACAGTCTTGACTCTGTAATGTCCAATAAGGTAATAATATGCAAAACAATAAAAGAAATCCGGGATGCACCGGAAGTTCAATGTCAAGGAACCAGGGAAATTAAGAAAAATAGAAGATCTGTGTTAATTCAGGAATATGAATACTTTGAAGCAAAACAGAATGAATCCCTCACAGATATCTATGACAGATTTCTAACTCTGTTAAACAACTTGGCTTTGGTAGATAAGGTGTATAATAATGAAGATTCAAACACCAAGTTTCTAAGGTCTCTTCCAGAAGAATGGGATTTACAGACATCATTGATAAGAGACAGAGATGATTTAGATGAGATGTTTTTAGATGAGGTCTATGGAAAATTAAAAACTCATGACTTGGAATTACAACAAAGAAGAAATAGAAAGAGTATCAAGGCAATATCTATTGCTTTGAATGTTGAAGCCAAAATTGAAGAACAAAAAAAAGTCCTTAAGGCTTCAACAAGGAAAGGGAAATAAATAATGGTCCAAGAAAGCAGTGCATCAGAGTTTGAAACAAACTCTAATGCAAACTCTGATGACTCCACATACTCTGATATGATGGAGATGGTTACTATGATTGTTAAAGGCTTCAAAAAGATGAAGTACAGAAAGTACAAGAAGTAAGCCAATTTTCAGAAGAAGCATGGAGAGTCAGACAAGAAAGATAGGTTCAAGAAAAGAGAAGATAGAGATGGAAAATCAAAGACTGTTGACAATTCAAAAATTAAGTGTTACAAGTGTAACACGACGGGGCACTTTGATACTGAATGCAGAAATAAGGAATCAGGAAAAGCTCTAATCACATAAAAGAAGGATTGGATGGATTCCTCATATTTTGAAGAGGAAAGAAATTATGCACTCATGGCAAATATTGATGCTCTAAACTTTGAAAAGGTACCAGACTCTGTCTTTAACTTTTAAACTGATAATATCTGTGAACTAAAGTATTTTCTTAGATCTTTGCATTTTAGTTTTAAATCACAGACTTTGGAAAATGAATGATTAAAATCTGAGATATAAACTCTATCTGCTAGAAATAACATTCTTGAATCTGAAAATTCTAACATGATAAGAAAGACTTTGATAATGCTATTCACATGCAAACTTAATTAGAAATTTAAGTTGAATATCTGAAATCTGAGATAGCTAAAGAAAAAGAAACTTTCAGAGTTTGGATAAACTCTGGAAAGAGAGTCCAACAAATACTTTCTAACAAAAATTGGAATTCTGCCCTAGGTTATAAATATAACAAAGATACACACACTAAATCACACACAAAGGGAATATTGAATAAACCTGTGAAATTTGCTAGAGCTAGTAATGAAAAGAAAACTTCCAGTGAATGCTCTAAAAATAATAGTGTGTCAGAAAATAAAAAGGTGAACGTATAGGGTTACGTTCTCATAAGCAATTAAAAATAAGTTGAAAACAGTCACTAATAAAGATAAATCTAAAAAGGTGAAAAGAAATAGAAATGAAAAAGTAGGAAATACTAAGAAGAATAACTATAAGTATATCCCTGATGCTCCTAGAAAAACCTGCTTTAATTGTGGAAATTCAAACCACCTTGCCATTGACTATAAATAAAATAAAAAGAAAGAATCTAAGAAACCTAATTCAAAGGCTAGAAAACAAACTAAATATAGACCACAAAATCCCTGTTTTCATTGTGGTAGTTTGGGCATTTCATTTATACATGCAAAGTATATCATAGTTTGTATTATAATTGTTATGAACCATTGCCTCAAATGAATATTTCTCCAAAACATACTGTCAAGCAAATATATGTGATAAAGTATGATAAAATGAGTGTAAACTCTGATAGTACAAACTCTGTGAATGCAAACTCTGTTCATGTAAACTCTGTTAATACAAACTCTGATAAAAGAACTTCTGCTACAAAAGTTAACAAGTTTTCAAAGAAAAGACCCAAACTAGTTTGGGTCCCCAAACCTACTAATTAAATTACATTTACTGATTGCAGGGAAACAGGAAAAACATCCTAGTGATTGATAGGGATGTTTTGCACATATGATTAGAAATAAATCCTTGTTTTCAAAGTTTGAGGAGAAGGTTGTCCCAGCAGTATCTTATGGAGATGGCAACATAGGAAGAACACTGGGATATGACAACATTGTGATTGGAAATGTCATCATTGAAAATGTAGCTCTGGTAGAAGAACTCAAACATAATCTGCTAAGTGTGAGTCAAATGAGAGAGAGAGAGAGAGGTTATTCTGTGGAATTTTATGGAGCTCATTGTGAAGTGAAAAGCAAGAAGAATGGGAAATTAGTTCTTATTGGTCACAGATATAATAATTTATTTGGGGCTAGCTTGGATGTTAATTTTGATGGTCCCTTAACTTGCCTACTTGGAAATGCATCATCCTTGGAAAGCTGGAGTTGGCACAAAAAGCCATGTCACTTGAATTTTGGAAACATTAATGAATTAGTGAAAAAGGATCTAGTTAGAGGTCTTCTAAAAGTTCAATTTCATTCTGATGGACTCTGTGATTCATGTCAAAAGGCCAAACAAAAGAAGACATCTTTCAAGAGCAAAACTGAAAATTCAATTGATCAACCTTTTTATCTACTGCATCTTGATTTATTTGGTCCTGTCAACATTATGTCCATTGGAAAGAATAAATATACTCTGGTGATAGTTGATGATTACACTAGATTTACCTGGGTGTACTTTTTATATAAGAAGGATGAAACTACAGAGATAATTTTTGATCATATTGCAATGATTGAGAATGGATCAATACACAAGGTAAAGAATCTAAGGAGTGACAATGGAACAGAGTTTAAGAACTCTGCATTGGAGGAATTCTGCTCAACAAAAGGTATTATTCAACAATTCTCAGCACCTGGCACACCTCAACAAAATGATGTAGTTGAAAGAAAGAACAGAACTCCAATAGAAGCTGCCAGAACAATGCTAGAAGGAGCAAAGCTACCTACTTATTTCCGGGCAGAAGCTGTGAATACTACATGCATTACTCAGAATTGTTCTTTAATAAATAAACACGGAATGACTCCATATGAATCTTTGAAGGGAAGAAAGCCAAATATTAAGTACTTTCATATATTTGAAAACAAGTGTTTTATTCTCAAAATACATCCTGAACAACTGAAGAAGTTTGAGCTTAAAGCAGATGAAGGAATTTTTTTGTTATGCAACAACTTCTAAAACCTCTTCAACGGCATTCAAAGTGTTCAAATTAAGGACAATGACATTCATGGAATCAATTAATGTCTCTTTTGATGAAGGGAAGATAACTGGATTACATGATAAAGATGCGCATGAAACTCTAAGATTTGAGAATGAACTGCAGAAAATAAACTCTGTTGAACTAAACTCTGATGAGTCAAACACTGTTGAACTAAACTTTGATGAGTCAAACACGGTTGAACCAAACTTTGATGAGATAAACTCTGTTCAACCAAACATTGATGAAGTAAACTCTGATTCTTTAAACTCTGATTCAGAAATAATTGAAATAGAAATTGAAGATTATGCACATGTTGAGGGGGAGCAGCATTAATCAAATACTGATATTGGAGATCAAAACACAATTATTGAAATATCAGAGTCTGACCAAACTCTAAACAACACAAACTCTGAAACCCTAAACTCTGATCAATCAAACTCTGAGACCTCAATCTCTGATAATTCAAACTCTGAGTATATAAACTCTGAGACATCAAACACTGATGAAAGCGCATCTTCAGGGGGAGGATCAG
Organism: Oenanthe sinensis; assembly: GCA_028671895.1. Taxonomy (NCBI): domain Eukaryota; kingdom Viridiplantae; phylum Streptophyta; class Magnoliopsida; order Apiales; family Apiaceae; genus Oenanthe; species Oenanthe sinensis. The sequence goes on from CM053813.1 coordinate 14,663,585, forward strand.
CATTTACAGAAGAATCATTCTATGAAGGCACAAATAATGGGGGAACATCTAGTTCAAGAAATCATCCACATCCAAGAAAATGGACAAAAGATTACACACCTGATTTAATTAGTGGTGATCTAGAAAGTGGAGTAAAGACAAGAAAAGCTACTCAGAATGAATGTCTATTTAATAGTTTTCTTTCTCAAACAGAACTAAAGAAGGTTGAAGATGCTTTGAAAGATGCAGATAGGGTTACTGCAGTGCAGGAAGAATTGAATGAGTTTGAAAGAAATGAAGCTTGGACCCTAGTTCCCAGACCAAAGAACAGATCTATTGTTGGTACAAAATGGGTGTTTAGGAACAAGACAGACTCTGATGGAATCATTATAAGAAACAAAGTAAGACTGGTAGCCAAAGGTTATTCTCAATAGGAAGGGATTGATTATGATGAAACCTATGCACCTGTAGCTAGAGTTGAGGCAATCAGAATTTTTCTTGCTTATGTTGCACATAAGAAATTCAAGGTCTACCAGATGGATGGTAAAAGTGCATTTTTAAATGGGGAACTTGAAGAGGAAGTTTATGTTGAACAACCACCTGGCTTTGTCAATCCAAAATATCCAAATCATGTCTACAGACTGGATAAAGCCTTATATGGACTAAAGCAGCACCAAGGGCCTGGTATGAAACTTTGGCTCTATTTTTACTTGAAAGTGATTTCACTAGAGGCACAGTTGATAAAACCTTGTTTTATAGAACTCAAGGTAAGGATTTATTATTTGTACAAATATATGTTGATGATATTATATGTGGTTCCATTAATGAGAAACTCTGTGAAAGATTTTCAAAGTTAATGGAGAATTGAGTTATTTTCTAGGTTTACAAGTGAAACACAATGAGGAAGGCATTTTCATTAATCAGTCTAAATATACAAAGAATCTACTCATAAAATTTCAAATGCAAGACTCTGCATCTGCTACAACTCCTATGGCTACTGCAACAAAGCTTGATCAAGACACTGGAAAACCTATAGAAATAACAACATACAGAGGAATGATTGGTTTTCTGCTTTATTTGACTGCAAGTAGATCATACATTATGTTTGCCACATGTCTATGTGCTAGATTTCAAGCAAATCCAAGGGCACCTCATTTGATTGCTGTTAAGAGAATTTTCAGATACCTCAAGGACACTATTAATCATGACTTATGGTATTCTAAAGAGTCTGATTTTAAATTCATAGGCTATTCAGATGATGACTTTGCAGGATGCAAAATTGACAGGAAAAGCACAAGTGGTAGTTGTCAATTTCTAGGTGGAAGACTTGTGTCATGGTTCAGCAAGAAACATAAATCAATCTCAACATCAACAGCAGAGGCTGTGTATATAGTTGCAGGAAGCTGTTGTGCACAAATCTTATGGATGAAAAATCAACTGTTAGATTATGGTTTGAACTTTTCTAAAATTCCTATTTATTGTGATAATCAAAGTGTTATTGCAATGACAGGAAATCCAGTTCAACATTCTATGACAAAGCACATCAGTATCAAATATCACTTCATAAGGGAACATTTCATGGAAGGCACAATTGAATTATATTTTGTTCCCATAGATTAACAATTAGCAGATATATTCACCAAGCCTTTGCTTGAAGCAACATTTAACAAACTGGTTTCTGAATTAGGAATGGTGACAAGTAGCTCAACTTGAGATGGCAAGTAACAGACAATCAGAATATATGATAAACTCTGTCAGAGTATGTGGTAAACTCTGATGGAAAATGGAGTAAACTCTGGTCAATGAAGCATCGAATCTCTGATCACAAGTTATCAGTGTTTATGGTAAACTTTGTCAGAGTATGGTAAACTCTGACAGTATATACTAAACTCTGACTCATGTAAGCTCTGATTTCATGCTTGATAAACTAGGTTTAAGGGCTAAACTCTGAGATCATATTTATGACATCATATTTCATTTTATGACATCATAATTACTATTCTCTGATTGGACTTGTAATAGGGCGCGTGTATTGAAAGTGTTTGTCCTAAAACCAATCATGTATGATGAGTTAGGAAAAACTTTCTGCTACTCTTATTCAATTTCATTTGATAATAATAAAGTATTTATGTTACGGGCTTAATCTATTTAAAGTGTATTAAATAAGATGTTCCATAATTTAGAGCAAAGCTTCTAGAATTATAATGAGATTGTAATAATGAGATCTAGAAGATAATAGCTTTAGTGAAAGTCATATTACTAGTCCTATTTGTAATAAGTAGATGACAACTCAACTCAGATAAGAAAGCGAAGTAAATAATAAATATTAAATATAGAGGAAGAACAAAAGAAGCCATGACAGGACAAGACAAGTCACAAAGACCACTACAGCAGAAATGAGAATCAACATTGTAGTTAGTCATCCGTGAACCAGACCAGTGCACAGGGTGTCAACAATGTCAGTGAAGATTCGTCATCAAAAAGTTCAAGTGGTTAAAAAGAATGACAGAAGACAGAAGCTGGAAGCTCAAATGGATACAGGTTTGTTTGTATTGCAGTGTACAAGAGTCAGAATCCAAGGTTGAATATTTGACTAGGTACATGCAGTGGTGAAAAGAAGTATTGACTAGTTTAAAGAGTCAAATTATTTCAGGAACAGAGGTACTTCTAATTGCAACTGTAGATACAGCTAAACAGGCATGACGGTACAGACTTTAAGAAAAGACGGAAAAAGAAATGACACAGAAGAAATGCAAATTCATATATTCGTAAAAGTGGAACCCCGGTTGGAATTGATTTATCATTTCCAAGCCAAAAGGAGTTCGGTTCCAGACGATCAAGAGACCGCAGCTTAGAGCGTAAGGATTTATTTAATTAATAAATATTTTATTTATTTAGTAAATTATATTTATAAATATCTAAATAATATTAGATATTTATTTTTATAATTTATGAATTAAATTTATTATTTATTAATCAAAGATTATAAGCTGTGCGGGTCGAAAAACATTTCTACGGAGCCTGTCTATAATAAGATGAAATAGGCCCTTTGCTTTTGCAAATTGAAATTGGCAGGAGGTTTTTAAAGTGACCAATCAAGGCTTGCCAAGTGTCCATTCAAAGTGGAAAGAAATGAAAAAGGCAGGTGTTGAAGTGTCATACCGAGAACATATTAAAAAGAGTCATACCGAAGAATTCTTGGAAAGAGTCATACCGAGAAGCTTTTATTCAAGAGTCATACCGAGCTTTGATTTATTATATGACAAGTCATACCGAATTGTTTTCTTTATTAAATAAGTCATACTGATTTATTTAATTAAAAGAAAAATCGAATATGACTTTAAGATAAGTCATACCGAATTTTGAAGAGTCATACCGACAGAAATAAGTCATGCCCAGCTTTCTGAAGAGTCATACAAGGCTTAATTTGATGAGAAAAAAGTCATATTGGGATAAGTCATGCTGGCTTTCCACCTCTATAAATATGAGGCCAGGGGCTTCATTTTTCGTAGTAGAAAAACTTACAAATTCAGCAATTTGTCTGCAAAGTTATATTCACAGACTTTCTGTGCTAGTTTGGTTTTAATTCTTTAAGTAGAACAATTCATGTCAAATTTGTTCTAGGAATTAAAGTTTATTCTACCGGATGTTGTAACACCCATTCAAGTTTAATATACATATTTAACTTGAATCTTGTTTACTTACTTGCTAATTTCTATATCTTAAATGTTTTATCTCGAAAATAGAAAGTTAGTAAGTCAGCCTCTCAAACACTACAACGACCCGAACCCTCAGCTAAAGCAATAATTTAATTCCGCAAATTCTGAAAATAATTTTAAATTGTTGTCAGTATCGCATTCAACTCCCCTTCTACGATATTTTAAATTTACTTTATAAATTTTAATTTAAATAAATTTATTCTTTAAATTTAAATAGATTTCCTTTTATAATTTAAATTTGTTTAGATAATTTTATTTTATAAATTTAAATTTAGATAAATTTATTTTATAAATGTTATTTAAAATAAATTTATTTTGGGAATTTAATTTAAATGAATTTATTATTTAAACTTGAAAAAGTTTGTTTTATAAACTTAATTTAAATAAGTTTACTTTATATATTTTAATTTAAATAAATTTATTCTTTAAATTTAAATAGACTTACTTTTATAATTTAAATTTGTTTAGATAATTTTATTTTATAAATTTAAATTTAGCTAAATTTATTTTATAAATGTTATTTAAAATAAATTTATTTTGTGAATTTAATTTAAATGAGTTTATTATTTAAACCTGAAAAAGGTTTATTTTATAAACTTAATTTAAATGAATTTATTTTATAAATTTAATTTAAGTAACTTTATTAGTTAAATTTATATAGATTTAATTTATAATCTAAAGATATTAAAACTTGGTCCATTTTTCAAAAAGGGTTTGTAGTTGGAAAATCCAGAGCATATGACCCGGTTTCGAGGAAAGTGGTCATTTCGTATTAGTAGGTTTATTCCGGAGCATTTGGATTTTATTGTGGATGATTCGACTGTTCATGTTATAGTTCCACAAACTGCTTAAATGTAAAGATAGGATAGATTTATTAGTGTGGAACTCTGAAGATTTTTTTTCTGACTCTAATGATCATTCTAGTTTTTGTACTTATACGAAACGGATTTAAGAATCGTTAGAGGTCACAACTGAAGAAACATATGAGGCTAAAAGTAGTAAGGCAAGATCAGGACTGTGTTACACTATTCAAGGAGCTCCCGAGCATTAAAATAAAAGTCTATTCTGAATCTGTGAAGCTTGACATCTTGTCAGAGTCATATTCAGATATTGATGATGAAACTGAGTTTGCAGAAGGAATCAATGTTAATGATGATGATTCAGATCCTAGTAGTGAATCTACACAACTCGTGGACTTTAACAGAATCCACTCAACAAGGTGAAGGATCTTCAACACATCCTAGCAGCAACTCAGGGGGAGCAAATAAAAGAAGGATCTACTAATCATACTCAACACAATGAAGATCAAAGGTATACATTAAGAACATATCTGCCGAGACAAAGGGTTTGGAGTCAAAGTCATTCCTGGAGTCTAGTTCTTAGTGTTCCGGATACTAGAGTAAAGACTAGAAGTGCTATGCAAAGTAAATGGTTACTCTTTGGGAAAGAACAATTGTTAAACAGTTGGAATCCTAAAGAAGATTGAAGAAGCACTGATTGATCCAGATTGAGTGATTGCAATGCAAGATGATCTCAACCAGTTCGAAGGCAGAATCTACTGAATCTGGAACCCAGGCCATAAGACAAAGTTGTAATTGGTACTGTAAGGGTTTCCAGAAACTGGATGATTTTTGGCATTGTTATGAGGGACAAAGCCAAACTGGTTGCTACAGAAGGTATCGACGATGATGGAAACAGAATCTTCGGGACTTTCAAGATATAACTAAAGCACCAGAGACAAGACTTGATACTATTAGGGCTGAACAAGTTGATGTACAACAACTCCTGAACTTTGAAGTTTCATATCCACTGGAATTTGTATATCATTCTCTTCACAAAGCTCTCTATGACGGAGGTAAGAGATCAAGCAATGGTCAAGGACATGGTATGACACTCTAACTGCTAATTACTTGAATATGATTTTATATTAGAGTCGTTATACACATATCTCTCTAGAATACAAGGCACACACACATAATGTTTAGTGCAAGTATACCATGATTATATTATATGTGGGTCTACTATGCATAAAGACCATATATTTTATTCTCAATATGCCTATGTGTAAGTTTCCACGTGGATACTAGAGAATCTAATCTTATAGCTAAGATATAAATTGTTAGATATCTTAAGGGATTACCAATTCTAAGAATCAGGTACCCTAAAGATACCAGGTTTAACCTAATTGGCTATATAGATAAGGGGGATGAAATTTCTTCTATTAAGGATTCTGAAGAGGATTACTCAACTAAGGGGGAGAAGTGTTGAACAGTTCGAACTGTTGAACAAGATCCAAAAAGGGAGAAGTAGATCCAAAAAGGGAAAAGTGTTGAACAAGATCCAAATGGGAGAATTGTTTAACAAAGACTTTTACTAGAATAGGATTACTCCATTGTTGAAAAGGGGGTATATAACAACATGCTTGGATTGGATCCATTTGATTTTAGAAAATTCTTGTATATAGGATTAACTGGATTTTCTAAAATGCTTAACATGTCATAGTTTGCATTTTTTATATCTGCGATGGTTTAATGCTGTATGTATGCCATGTCTGTTGTTACCTCTATTAAATTGGTTGGATAATTCACGCAAGGGAAGAATGAATTCACCTTAGGAGAGAAGTGAAGACAGAAGTTGGAGAAACAGAGGATAGATGGTAATAAGAGAACAAGACTTCATCCCTGCCATCCTAAGGGGGAGTAGTGATGAGTTTGAGAAATGAAGATAATACTACTTGTATAATATGTTCAGTGCCAGAGGAACAAACATCTTTCATTTCTAAGTTCACTCAAGAAATCTGGAAATGCAGAATCTGATCCAGAGAAACCAGTCACTGAAGATCTACCAATGACACCTGATTACAAAAGTTAAACTCTAGAAGAAGGTGAAGTTGATACTTTTGAAGCTGGTAATGATAGGTAAGTCCAGATAGAACTTTGTTAAATATGTTCAGTCTAGAGGAACATCTATCTTGTATTTATCTTTCATAATTGAAATCTGGAAATGTATTATATGATCCAGAAAACAATTTATTATTTACAGTTCTTAAATGTTGTATTTATTTTCTTAGTTGTTAGTTGAGTTATCCTCTAGAAATTTGTGTGTTCAATGTTTAACAACAAATAGGGGGAGATTGAAAGTCATATTACTAGTCCTACTTGTAATAAGTAGATGACAACTCAACTCAGATAAGAAAGCGAAGTAAATATTAAATATTAAATATAGAGGAAGAACAAAAGAAGCCATGACAGGACAAGACAAGTCACAAAGACCACTACAGCAGAAATGAGAATGAACATTGTAGTTAGTCATCCGTGAACCAGACCAGTGCACAGGGTGTCAACAATGTCAGTGAAGATTCGTCATCAAAAAGTTCAAGTGGTTAAAAAGAATGACAGAAGACAGAAGCTGGAAGCTCAAATGGATACATGTTTGTTTGTATTGCAGTGTACAAGAGTCAGAATCCAAGGTTGAATATTTGACTGGGTACATGCAGTGGTGAAAAGAAGTATTGGCTAGTTTAAAGAGTCAAATTATTTCAGGAACAGAGGTACTTCTAATTGCAACTGTAGATACAGCTAAACAGGCATGACGGTACAGACTTTAAGAAAAGACGGAAAAAGAAATGACACAGAAGAAATGCAAATTCATATATTCGTAAAAGTGGAACCCCGGTTGGAATTGATTTATCATTTCCAAGCCAAAAGGAGTTCGGTTCCAGACGATCAAGAGACCGCAGCTTAGAGCGTAAGGATTTATTTAATTAATAAATATTTTATTTATTTAGTAAATTATATTTATAAATATCTAAATAATATTAGATATTTATTTTTATAATTTATGAATTAAATTTATTATTTATTAATCAAAGATTATAAGCTGTGCGGGTCGAAAAACATTTCTACGGAGCCTGTCTATAATAAGACGAAATAGGCCCTTTGCTTTTGCAAATTGAAATTGGCAGGAGGTTTTTAAAGTGACCAATCAAGGCTTGCCAAGTGTCCATTCAAAGTGGAAAGAAATGAAAAAGGCAGGTGTTGAAGTGTCATACCGAGAACATATTAAAAAGAGTCATACCGAAGAATTCTTGGAAAGAGTCATACCGAGAAGCTTTTATTCAAGAGTCATACCGAGCTTTGATTTATTATATGACAAGTCATACCGAATTGTTTTCTTTATTAAATAAGTCATACTGATTTATTTAATTAAAAGAAAAATTGAATATGACTTTAAGATAAGTCATACCGAATTTTGAAGAGTCATACCGACAGAAATAAGTCATGCCCAGCTTTCTGAAGAGTCATACAAGGCTTAATTTGATGAGAAAAAAGTCATATTGGGATAAGTCATGCTGGCTTTCCACCTCTATAAATATGAGGCCAGGGGCTTCATTTTTCGTAGTAGAAAAACTTACAAATTCAGCAATTTGTCTGCAAAGTTATATTCACAGACTTTCTGTGCTAGTTTGGTTTTAATTCCTTAAGTAGAACAATTCATGTCAAATTTGTTCTAGGAATTAAAGTTTGTTCTACCGGATGTTGTAACACCCATTCAAGTTTAATATACATATTTAACTTGAATCTTGTTTACTTACTTGCTAATTTCTATATCTTAAATGTTTTATCTCGAAAATAGAAAGTTAGTAAGTCAGCCTCTCAAACACTACAACGACCCGAACCCTCAGCTAAAGCAATAATTTAATTCCGCAAATTCTGAAAAGAATTTTAAATTGTTGTCAGTATCGCATTCAACCCCCATTCTACGATACTTCCGGGACCCAACATTTAGACTTAAACAGTTCCTGATCATAGGATAACTAATTGGAAATTGGTAAATCCGTAAAGATCAGTACATACTATGCTAGCTCTCTTAGGAGGATGTCTGTTCTCATAGACATTTGTGTGGTGACACTATAGCTAGTATGTAAGTGCTTATTAAGGAATAAGTTCACTGAACATGACTCGATAAGTAGAACAACTAATGGAGTTTACTCACGTGTCGATAGTTGTTTATTAAGTAAATAGTTGTACAAGTATCCTTAGACTTGAGATCGTTAGAGTAATCTTGTACACAATGATTTATGTTTTGGTTTAGTCCTTAGTCTCTAGGACATTAATTAGGTCCATTCTGGGCATAGTGATTTATGTATGGAGATAGTTAACGGATCCATAAAGGATCTGCCCCTTCCAGTAAAGGAAGTGAATATCCTATGTTATTCTTAGATATGCAAGTTCAGGAATCTCTGGCCAGAGTGAATGAAATTAGAAAGAGTTTCTAATTTGCATTAAAAGGAACTTTGCATTATGAATAAGAAATCATATGATTAAATTAGATAGGCTTGACACGAGTTCCATGCCTTGTATTTAATAGGGATATTGAAGGGTAGAAGGAATTAATTGTACGTTAACTAATTACTGACAGATTCTAAGTATTCTAAGCAATGATTTCGTATTATCTGGATAGTCGCGATATGTTGAGAAGCATCACTCACGATTTAGAATAAATATAATTAATCAGATTAATTATATTTAATGAATTAATAGAATTCATAAAAATAATAAATAAAATATTTATTATTATTTATTTCTACTACCGGCTTAATATTAAATTATAGATGAATGAATAATTAATAATAGGTAGTCATTATTTATATATGAAATAAATAATTACTTAGCAAATTTTATAAATTAATTAAATAAGATTTAATTGATTATAAATTATTTAAGATAAGATCTTAATATTATTAATTAAATATTTAATTAAAGTAATTAAATATGAAGAGAGAATAATTTTTTAAAAGATTTTAGAAAAAGGAATTAATGATTAAAATAGTTTTAATCATTAACTAATTAATTAATAAGATTAATTGATTAAAAAGGGAATTAATAATAAGATATTTATAGAAAATATCTCAGCTGAGATATTTGCCTATAAATATAGGATTATAAACCCTAATATTTGTGAGAAATATTTTAAAAGGGAGGCAACCCTAATTTCCTCTCTAGCCTCCTCTTTCATTTTTTAGTTTGATTCTTGGTGGATATCTTTAGAGCACTCCACACTTGAGGGGTGGTTGCAAGGATTGAAGAACAAGATCTTCTCTAGCTGTTGTCGGAAATCAATCGAGGTATTCTGCAATTTAAAAAATAGTTTTTGTATCTATATGTATGTATACATAGGGATATATGCAAATAAATGTTATTCAATGCTTCCGCTGGTGCATAAATTCCTACAATGGTATCAGAGCTTAGGTTGTATGCATATAGATTCGTGGTCAAGTTTTCAGAATTTTATGAGCATGTATGTATTTATTATGATTTATACAAGCAATATCATGTTTTAATTATGATTAATATGATATTGTTCGTCAAAATAGTTTTGATAATTTTTTTGGGTTCTATAAGTGTTGTAGATCGTCCAGTTAATTTTTCATAATTTTATGATGCGTAGAATATTTATTATGAATTTTGAAAGAAATAATAATGATTTAATTATGATTAATTCATTACTGTTCCTCAACATTTATTTTATATTTTTCATGTGTTCTACAAGTGTTGTAGATCGTCCAGGTATTTTTAGAATATTTTTCTGAGCAATAGATTATTTATTATGGATTTTTAAAGTTGTTTTTAATTAATTCATAATTAAATAATAATATCTAAAAAATAAAAAGGTGTAACGCATTCTGCGCATGCGTTACAAGCTAAAAAGGGGTTTTTGGCTTGTAACACATACCCGAGATGCGTGACAGGGTGTCTTGCACGCGCCTGACGCGCGTGCGCGCATGAGGATGCGTCCGAAACTTCTCGGGGCGCGTGCGGGAGCGTGGGAGCTCAGAATGGGGCGTGTAATATACCGTTGGATTCTTTTTTCCGAGACGGTTCTAATGGTATATTACAATAATTTTTCTGAAATTGTTTCGGACTGTTTAGAGCTTCCAAAGGTATTTTAAAGCAAGTTTTAACTGTCTTAAATTGCTTTTAAATACACCATGTGATACATAGAGATGTATAATGCTTATATGTTGTAATATATGATTTAACATGCCTACCTTATGTTTATTCGTGATTATATATATGTGATATATGCCTGAATTATCATGAGATGATAGATTTAGTTGAACTTAATTAACATAAGGCGTATGTTAGACAATCTAGAATAGTGAAATTGTTTCGTGACCTTAATTTACATATTATGAATACAATCATGAGATTTTTGTGTTTATGAAACACGTGATTGAATATGAATTTTCAACTTAAGTGAAAGGATGATTCTGTCAAACAACAGATGTTCTATCTGTATGAAAGGGGGTTATTAAGATACGCCTCTTAACAATGCTCCACCCCTGGCCTGGGATGACTCCAAGTATCAATAGTTGATTTTATATATTTAATCCAATCTAAAATAATCTCTTTATAATATGATTATGATTGTAACATAATATAATCCCCTAAAATATAAAGAATATCATGTAGTAATTGACCATAAAACACAAAGGGCTTGTGTTGGTCATAGCCTTCCAACATAATAGAAAGTATTTCTTGTTTTTGAAACTCTGTCGTTTCGTGCTACAGCCGAGGGCGTTGTTTCCGAAAGAAGAGATACTTGTCTATAACATGAGATGAGTATGATGAATTATAATCTTATGGTCGTTACGTGCTACAGCCGTGGGCTATTTGAAACTAGTTTAATTATACGAGATGTTGGGATTGACTTTACTTAGAATATTGAGTTTGTCGTGCCACAACCATGACTCAAGTATTCAAGAGGCTAAAGTAAGATTAGGGAATAACATGAGATGTAGTTGACAAGAGTTGTCTGTCTTTTGAACGTTACATGGCATTTCGTGCTACAACCGAGGTTGTGTGATGGAATGTAGGATCCCTATCCCACTAGCATTATGAATGCTTAATTTCAATAAGGGATATAGAAATTAGATAGAATAGTGGGAGGCACTTATGAATAAAGACCCGATTCATATGGTGTTTTAGATAATGAAATAAAGTATTTGCTAAATGTTGTTATGTGTTTATTATTTGCAGATTTACTATATACATAATGTCTTCTGCACTATCACTCCGTTGCATGCTCGATGCACACAAATTAACTGGTCCCAACTATGCTGATTGGCTTCGAAACCTGAGAATTGTTCTCAGGATTGAGAAGAAGGAATATGTACTAGACTCACCTAAACCTGCTGAACCTGCTCAGGATGCACATAATGATGAACATATTGTGTATCGTAATTGTTTCCCAGAATAATCAATCTATTACAGAAGGGGGTTGAATGTAATAGTGCCTGTAAATCGATTATGAACACAAGTATATAGAATGGAATACTGTTTTGTATTATTAATGATCTTGAATATAAAACTCTCTCAAGAAATAATGTTCTTAAGAGCTGCTAGGTTATATATCTATTGCTTAATAATTTCGACATTGAATTATAACCTATCTCTGTGTTTATATAGACACAACTACAAATATAATTACAAAACAGATTATGATAAGAATAACTTTAATAAGGTAATTAGACTTGCACTTGAATTCTTTCTTACTATCCAAATCAGACTCTGATTTGTCTGTTTCCTTTTCTGGTAGACTCTGAAGCTAAACTCTGTCGGTTTGTCATTCTCTGATTTGAGCATTCTCTGTTAGAATACACTCTGATTGAGTATTCTCTGATAATCATCAGTGTTTGCATTCCTAACAATCTCGCCCAATTTATGCTTTAAGAATGAAAACATAAATTTCACTTATGATGTCAGAAATACAAGACAAATGCATCAGAGTTTGTTTACCCTTTTTAGACTCAGATTCTTCTATAAGAAAAGTCCTCTTTCAGAAATTGACTTAAGAGCTTTTCTTCAGCATCTTTCAATAAATCAACAAGCTTCTCCTTCAATTCCCTCATGTTCTCAGAAGAATCATCTATTTGAATTATTGCAGCCCTTAGAGCATAAATTGATGAACTCTCCATACTTTCATTTAAGGCAATGCAACAGGTCTTCATACCATCAGGATTTAAGATTAGTGTAGGAATTCCTAACACCATTTTGACCTTTGCATCCCTTTTTTTCATTGCTCTTTCTGTTCCATCTTCAAGTATGTATCCAGGCTCATATTCTCCAGAGTTTATCATCAATAACCTTTCACTCTTCTTCTTCTCAGCTATTATTCTTTCAACAATCTTCCTCCACCTAGAAGTTGCTTCATTTTCATCATTGAGCAGATATAGAACATGTTCAAGTTCTTTAGATGCTTTATCAATCAGACTTTCTTCAGCAATCTTCAAAACTCTCCCATCTTCTAAAAAATAAATGAGCTTCTCCTTAGCTTGAGCACCATCAAAGATATCCTTCACCACATTAATAGAGATTAATTTATCCAGATGTTCTTGAGACAGCTCTTCTTCAGGTTTATCTTTCAGTGAATAAGGATCTCTGAAGATGTTTGCTTCACCTCTGTAGACCTTAGCATGTGTATCACCAATACCACCTTTATTTTTTCCAAGTCTGGCATTGAGAGTCAGAGTTTGAGTTTTTGTCCACAAAGGATCAGACCTTTTCTTTCTTATCAGAGATTGTTGTTGTTCTTCTTCCTCATCATCAAAACTTGAACCACCTGGAAGAAAAATTGTTCCAGACATAGTGAAAGGTTTCTTTGGCTTAGCTGGAGCTTTTGGTTGAATTCTAGAAGATGATCTTGTTTGAATTTCTGAAACTGGTCTTGATTGAGCAACTGGTTTGAGAGTTTCAATAGGTTTGATTTGAATAGGCTTGGATTCTGGTTTCTTCTGTTGAGCAGGTACCTTTTTCTGAATTGTACCTTTCTTTACACTTCTTTTCTTTTTCTGAACTTGAGCACTAACAGCTCCAGATTTCTTCAATTCAGCTTCTACTGCAACTGGATCCATTCCTGGATGTTCTTCTTCAAACATTTTCTTTGCCAGTTCAGCATCCTTCAAGTTTTGTTCTTCAATCTTCTCTGGCTTATCTTCATCTTCAAGTTTCTTTACTAATTCTAAATCAGCATCTATCAGAGTTTGCTTATCAGAGTTTATCTCAGTCTTTGATGTCATCAGAGTTTGTTCAATTAGAGTTTGCTGCATCAGAGTTTGCTTCCTATCCTTATGACTCCCTTGATCTTCATCATTCGGTTTGTTAGGTTTGAGAATTACATCCTCCTTGCATTTGTCTGAACCCTTCTCCCCCTTTCTAACATCATGACCTGTTTGAACAGTAAGAAGCTCGACAATTGTATGTAACATCCCCTGCATAGAACCAACAGAAGTAGAAAGAATATCCACCTTAGCTTCTAATGTTACCTGTTTGGCATCGACATTTTTGAGTTTAGCTTCTAGAGAATGTTGAGATGTGGAAACAACAGTTGCAATATTGATAGAAGTGTTGTTGACAGATGTCTTGAGATTATTAACTTCATGTTGAAGACCCTTGGACATAATTGTAGAAGCTTTCAAAATAGTCTTCAGTTTATCAGAGGATATGTCCTTGTCAGCTTTATTAATTAATGCAAGAACATGAGGCCAAGAAATTTCTTCCTCAGGAAACTTCCAAGAGGAGTCCCAAATGGATTATATGTGAGAGGTAAGAAAATCATCATTTGATGACTTTTCTTGGAAACTAAAATCCCTTCTGACACCCTCAGCATCCAGATCAGCTTCAATTTGATCTTTAAGATCTTCCACCACCACATAATCAGTATAATCCATCCGTAATCTCTCATGAGCATCATGTGCATGAACAGGCCACTTCTTGGTGTTGTATCTTTGTGTGAAAGGAATTGACAGATCTGTGACTTCTTCATCAACAAAAAGCACATCATCATAGTCTGTGTCCTTCCCATCAGAGTTTAAAACGTCATCAGTTTTTAGCACAGCATCAGAGTTTGCAGGAACAGGGAAACTCTGAGTACCTGCAAAAGTAACAGAACAACTTAAATCACTCTAATTTTTTAAAGTAATCTCATTATTTCTCACATCACACATATCATAACTTTTAATAGTTAGATTTTGCTCACTAGAAGTAACTAACTTCTTTCTCAATTCTACCTCTCCTTTTGCCAGATCCAGTGTCTACCTCTCATTTATTCTATTTTTCACACATTTTACCTCAGACTCACTAGAAAGGCTCAACACACAATGTCCTACAAAAATAAGAGGTGGCTGAGAAGAGAGATTTGTAGTCACATGAATAGGGGTATCCTTTTCAGGTCTATCCATGATCATCCCAGCAGTAAAGGTTGGAAATATAAATTCTGAACTAATACAATCAGAGAATGTAAATTCTGAAGTAGAGTCAGAGTTTATACCTTGAGCATTTGTAGATGGAGTCTCCATAGGCAGTGTAGAGATTGGTTGCATGAAGAGATCATAAGAGATTGCCTTTATAGCTTCATCAGAATTTGTCTGTTGAATGGGAGAATCTTGGTCTACAATCATAAAATGAATGATTGGTTCTTGTGGGACCTGAGTCATATCTTCAGCTGCTTCACCACTTTGAGGTGAAGGTTCTTGTGGGCTTGACTCTGCCAGAGATTGGCCTTCAGCATCAGCAACAGCAATGTCTTCTATAATTGTGTGGGTGCCTGCATCCAAACTTTGATTGGATGATTCTTGTGTGATTGGAGCATTAACAACTTCTTCAACCCTTTGAGCAGAAGGTTCTTGTGGGTTGTACTCCTGATCATTGCTGGCTTCATCTGCTGGAACTGTGGCTTCTGTTGAACTTTGAACAACAGGTTCTTGTGTGCCTGGCCCTTCAATGACTGCTACCTCACATTGAGAAGTAGGTTCTTGTGTGTCCTGGCCAAAAGTGACAGACCTCCTCTTTTTTCTTGAAAATTTTTTTAGACTGAGAGATGCTGAAGATGATGTTGATTTCTTGGCCTCCATTTATCTTCTTACTTCTTCAGCCAGTTCCCTTGCTTTTTCATAAGATATCTCCTTTATAAGTTGCTTTGGTGACTTTGTAGGAGAATCAGATACTGTAACTGGAGCAGCTTCACTAGATTTTATTAACTCATCAGAGTTTATCAATTTCTCAGAGTTTATCACTTTAGTGTTTAAAGGTCTTTCAGAGTTTGGCCGGTCAGAGATTGGAACGTCAGAGTTTATAGTTGCATCAGAGTTTATCCCTTCAATCTTTGCAGCCTCAGAGTTTGCAATCTTGACTAATATTCTTTTCTTCTTCTTCTTCTCAGGAATTGGAAGAACTGTTTCTTTCTGAGGAGAAGTCTGAGAAACCTTTTCAACTGTCGTTCTCTTAGCAAAAACGAACCCTTCATCAGAATCTGTAACTTCATCAATTAACTTTCTCTTTTTGAGAGAAGATTCTGTCACTGAATTCCCCTTCCGTTTGCTTGAGCCCTGTTGAGAGGTGTGTTTTGCAACTCCAATCTTTTGAGAGACTGTAGAGGTTGGCAAAGGTGTTTGGGTGTCAGTGTTTGGAGGGTGACTTGGGTTTGAATCAGAGGGTGCTAAACTCTGATTCATAGCCACTGAGAGAAAATCCCTGCCATACATGGTAGGCATTCTCTGATTTAAGAGAAGCCTGACCCATGTGGGATAAAAGAGAGGAGAGAGATTACCTTTCTTAGCATCCTTCCTAGCTAGGTCAGCAAAAATTCTTTTATTCATACAAAAACTGTCTAAACTCTGATCATTCTCAAGACTTACATTAGGCAACAAATAATTAAAAATTAACTGAAGAAATCTAGCAAAGTATACAGTGTGAACATCATCATTTATCTTGCTAGCCAACTGCCTAATTATTAAACAAGGAAAATTTAAATTGAGATTATGGGTCAGAGAATACCCAATCTGTTGAGACAGCTGCTGAATGGTATCAAAATTGGTGCATTTGGCAGTGAAAGCCCTTGTAATGCAGTCGAAGAAGAAACTCCATTCTCTTCTTAAATGTGGTCTTGTTAAACTTCCCAATTTAGATAGGCTACCTCCATAGCCTATTGCTTTGAAAAATTCCTTGATTTGATCATCTCCAACAAAATCATCATACTCAGCCACTTTTGGAAGATGAAGAGCTTGTCTCACCACAGCAGGAGTAATGGAATACTTGCCAATGCATTGAAATATTATTATCGGCTCCTCATTATCATTATCATTATCATTATTAAACTTTGCAGTTGACCAGATTTTGAGCAGAGATTGAGCGGAGAAGTTCGTGGGTTCCTGAAGTGCGTACCCAATATAACTATTCTGCAGAAAATCCTGAATCACATGAAAATCCTGAGGTGCTTCATCCTTAGATAGAAGAGAGATGTAGTTTGTTGCAACAAAATAATAGGTCTGAAAAGTAATACCCTTAGACGCCATTGAAGTTTTGAGATTTGAAGTGTGAATAACAATTAGGGTTTGATAAGACGAGAGAGAAAGATAGAATAAACGATGTAGATGAATAATTCACAGTGAAACAAAATGAATTAAACTATTCCCTCTCAATTGCATATACCCTTTAGTGGGATACGTGGCAAGAAATAATTTGAGCAGTAATGAGTAGACCAAGTATCAAAACACAGCAAGTGTGTGTGTGCTGTGTAATAATAGGAACCGTCATTCGTGAGATACACGCGCCTTATCACAAGTCCAGTCAGAGATTAATAATTATGATGTTACAAAATGAAATATGATGTCATAAATATGATCTCAGAGTTTACCACTTAATCAGAGTTTACAGATCAGAGTTTATATGAGTCAGAGTTTAGTATGTACTGTCAGAGTTTACCACATACTCTGACAGAATTTACCATAAACACTGATAACTTGTGATCAGAGATTAGATGCTTCAATGATCAGAGTTTGTTCCATTTTCATCAGAGTTTACCCCATACTCTGACCTATACTCTGAGTGTCTGAAACTTGCTAAGTTGAGCCACTTGTCACCATCCCTAATTCAGAAACCAGTCTGTTAAATGTTACTTCAGGCAAGGGATTGGTGAATATATCTGCTAATTATTGATCTGTAGGAACAAAATGTAATTCAATTGTGCCTTCCTCCACATGTTCCCTTATGAAGTGATATCTGATACTGATGTGTTTTGTCAGAGAATGCTAGACTGGATTTCCTGTCATTGCAATAGCACTTTGGTTATCACAATAAATAGGAATTTTTGAAAATTTCAAACCATAGTCTAACAATTGATTTCTCATCTATAAGATCTGTGCACAGCAGCTTCCAGCAGCTATATATTCAGCCTCTACAGTTGATGTTGAAATTGATTTCTGCTTTTTGCTTTGCCATGGCACAAGTCTTCCACCTAAAAATTGACAACTGCCACTTGTGCTTTTCCTGTCAATCTTGCATCCTGCAAAGTCAGCATCTGAATAGCCTATCAATTTGAAATTAGTCTCCCTAGGATACCATAAGCCAAGATAAGCAGTGCCCTTGAGATATCTGAAAATCCTTTTCACAGCAATCAAATGAGGTGCTCTTGGATTTGCTTGAAATCTAGCACACAGACATGTGGCAAACATGATGTCTGGTCTACTTGCAGTCAAATAAAGTAGAGAACCAATCATTCCTCTGTATGCTGTAATATCAACAGGTTCTCCAGTGTCTTGATCAAGTTTTATTGCAGTAGCCATGAGAGTTGTAGCAGATGCAGAATCTTGCATTTGAAATTTAGTGAGTAGATTCTTTGTGTATTTAGACTGATTAATGAAAATACCTTCTTCAGTCTGTTTCACTTGTAAACCTAGAAAATAACTCAATTCTCCCATCATACTCATTTGATACCTGGACTGCATTAGCTTTGAAAATCTTTCACAGAGTTTCTCATTAGTGGAACCAAATATAATATCATCAACATATATTTGAACCAATAATAAATCCTTACCTTGAGTTCTATAAAACAAGGTTTTATCAATTGTTCCTCTAGTGAAACCATTTTCAAGTAAGAATAGAGCCAGAGTTTCATACCAGGCCCTTGGTGCTTGCTTTAGTCCATATAGAGCTTTATCCAGTCTGTAGACATGATTTGGATATTTTGGATTGACAAAGCCAGGTGGTTGTTCAACATAGACTTCTTCTTCAAGTTCACCATTTAAAAATGCACTTTTAACATCCATCTGGTAGACCTTGAATTTCTTATGATCAGCATAAGCAAGAAAAATTCTGATTGCCTCGAGTCTAGCTACAGGTGCATAGGTTTCATCATAATCAATCCCCTCCTGTTGAGAATAACCTTTGGCCACCAGTCCTGCTTTGTTTCTTGTAATTATTCCATCAGAGTCTGTCTTGTTCCTGAATACCCATTTTGTGCCAACAATAGATCTGTTCTTTGGCCTTGGAACTAGGGTCCAAACTTCATTCCTTTCAAACTCATTCAATTCTTCCTGCATTGCAGTAATCCAATCTGCATCTTTCAAAGCATCTTCAACCTTCTTTGGTTCTGTTTGTGAAAGAAAACTATGAAATAGACATTCATTCTGAGTAGTTTTTCTTGTTTTTATTCCACTTTCCAGATCACCTATAATTAAATCAGGTGTGTGATCTTTGGTTCATTTCCTTGGATGTGGAAAGTTCTTTGAACTAGATGCTCCCCCATGATCTGTGCCTTCATAGAATGATCCTTCTGTAAATGTTGATCCTCCCCCTGAAGATGTGCTTCCATCAGTGTTTGATGACTCAGAGTTTAGGTACTCAGAGTTTGAGTCATCAGAGATTGAGGTCTCAGACTTTGTGGTCTCAGAGTTTGAATGATCAGAGTTTAGGGTTTGAGAGTTTGTGTTGTTCAGAGTTTGGTCAAACTCTGATATTTCAATTACTGTGTTTTGATCTCCAATGTTAGTTACTTGATTGATGTTGCTCCCCCTCAACATGTGCAGAATCTTCAATTTCTATTTCAATCAATTCTGAATCAGAGTTTAAAGAATCAGAGATTACCTCACCAGAGTTTAGTTGAACAGAGTTTATTTTCTGGAGTTCATTCTCAAATCTTAGAGTTTCTTGTGCATCTTTATCATGTAACCCAGCTATCTTCCCTTCATCAAAGGAGACATTAATTGATTCCATGACTGTCCTTGTCCTTAAATTGAATATTTTGAATGCCCTTGAAGAGGTTTTAGAAGTTGTTGCATATCCAATAAAAATTCCTTCATCTGCTTTAAGTTCAAACTTCTTCAATTGTTCAGGATGTGTTTTGAGAATAAAACACTTACATCCAAAGATGTGAAAGTACTTGACATTTGGCTTTCTTCCTTTCAAAGATTCATATGGAGTCATTCCATGTTTGTTTATTAAGGAACAATTCTGAGTAATGCATGCAGTGTTCACAGCTTCTGCCCAAAAATAAGTAGGTAGCTTTGCTCCTTCTAGCATTGTTCTGACATCTTCTATTAAAGTTCTGTTCTTTCTTTCAACTACACCATTTTCTTGAGGTGTGCCAGGTGCTGAGAATTGTTGAGTAATACCTTTTGTTGAGCAGAATTCCTCCATTGTTGAGTTCTTAAACTCTGTTCCATTGTCACTCCTTAAATTCTTTACTTTGTGAGTTGATCCATTCTCAATCATTGCAATATGATCAATGATTGTTTCTGCAGTTTCATCCTTCTTGTGCAAAAAGTACACCCAAGTAAATCTAGTGAAATCATCAACTATTACCAGAGTGTATTTCTTCTTTCCAATGGACATGATATTAACTGGACCAAATAAGTCAAGATGCAATAGATGAAAAGGTTGATCAATTGAATTTTCAGTTTGGCTCTTGAAAGATGTCTTCTTTTATTTGGCCTTTTGATATGAATCACAGAGTCCATCAGAATGAAATTGAACTTTTAGAAGACCTCTAACTAAGTCCTTCTTTATCAATTCATTAATGTTTCCAAAGTTCAGGTGACACAACTTTTTGTGCCAATTCCAGCTTTCCATTGGTGATGCCTTTCCAAGTAGACAGGTTAAGGGACCATTAGAATTAATATCCAAGCTAGCTTCAAATAAATTGTTATGTTTGTGGCCAATAAGAACTATTTTTCCATTTTTCTTGCTTTTCACTTCACAATGAGTTCCATGAAATTCCACAGAATAATCTTTGTCTGTCATTTGACTCACACTTAGCAGATTATGTTTGAGTCCTTCAACCAGAGCTACTTTCTCAATGATTACATTTCCAATCACTATGTTGCCATATCCCAGTGTTCTTCCTATGTTGCCATCTCCATAAGATACTGCTGGGCCAGCCTTCTCCTCAAACTCTGAAAGCAGGGATTTATTTCCAGTCATATATGCAGAACATCCACTATCAATCACTAGAATGTTCTTCATGTTTCCCTGCAATCAGTAAATGCAATTTAATTAGTAGTTATGGGGACCCAAACTAGTTTGGGTCTTTTCTTTGAAAACTTGTTAACTTTTGCAGCAGAAGTTCTTTTGTTAGAGTTTGTGTTAACAGAGTTTACATGATCAGAGTTAGCATTTACAGAGTTTGTACTGTCAGAGTTTACACTCCTTTAATTAGTCTTTATCACATATTTTTGCTTGATAGTATGTTTTGGAGAATTACTCATTTGAGGTTGTGGTTTGTAAGAATTGTAATACAAATTATGATAATCTTTGCATTTATAAATAGAATGCCATAAACTACTACAGTGAAAACAGGGATTTGATCTTGTTTGTTTTCTAGCCTCAAACCTAGGTTTTTCAGGTTCTTTCTTTTTCTTTTGTTTGCAGTCAATAGCAAGGTGATTGGAATTACCACAAGTAAAACAGGTTTTCCTAAGAGCATCAGGGATATTCATGTAGTTATTCTCCTTAGTAATTCCTACTTTACCATTCCTATTTCTTTTCACCTTTTTAGTTTTATTAGTGACTGCCTTCAACTTTTTTTTAAATTTCTTCTGTGAAAGTAATCCTATATTTATCTTTTTAGAATCTGGCACACTATTTTTTTTAGAGCATTCAGGGAGAGTTTTCTTATAATCACTAGCTCTAACAAACTTCACAGGTTTAGTCAATGTTCCTTTTGTGTGTGAATTAGTGTGAAATTCTTTATCAGATTCATAACCTAGGGCAGATGTCCAATTCTTTTCAGAAAGTATTTGTTGGACCTTCTTACCAGAGTTTGTCCAAACTCTGAAGGTCTCTTTTTCCTTAGCTATCTCAGTTTTCAAATATGTGACTTGTATTTCCAACTGAGTTTGCATGTGTATAGCATTCTCACAGTCTTTCTTAAAGCTAAGCATGTGTACAAGTTCAGTTTCAAGAAAGTCATTCCTAGCATTCAGAGTCTATATCTTAGATTTTAATCTTTCATTCTCAAGAGATTGTGACTTAAAGCTAACATGCAGATTTCTAAGAAAAGACTTTAATTCATGAATATCTTCAGTATCAAAAGTGAAAACAGAGTTTGGTACCTTTTCAGAGTTTAAGATGGGAGAATTAGAGTTTGCTATGAGAGCATAGTTAGTTTCTTCTTCTGAGTCTGAGGAATCCATCCAATCTTTCTTTGATATGATGAGAGCTTTCCCAGATTCCTTGCTTCTGCACTCAGTAGCAAAATGTCCCATCTTGTTGCACTTGTAACACTTGACTTTTGATTTATCAAGAGTTTTTGATTTTCCATCTCTATCTTCTCTTTTTCTGAATCTGTCTTTCTTGTCTGACTCACTATGCTTCTTCTGATAGGTTCCATGCTTTTTAAATTTTCTGTATTTCTTGAAGCTTTTGACAAACATAGCAAACATCTCCATCATGTCAGAGTCTGAAGAATTATCAGAGTTTACATCAGAGTTTGCCTCAAACTCTGATTCACTGCTTTCTTTGATTACAGCTTTTCCTGTTCTTGTTGAGGCTTTAAGGACTTTTTATGTAGGTTCTTCAATCTGGGCCTCAACATTCAAAGCAATAGATTTTGCCTTGCTACTTTTTCTGTTTCTTCTTTGCTGTAACTCCATATCATGAGTTTTTAATTTGCCATAAACTTCAAGGATGTCTGCAGATCCCATTCTTCTAGAAGAGCCCTCGGAAATTTGGTGTTTGAATCTTCATTGTCATATACTTTATCCACCAAAGCCAAGTTATTCAACAGAGTTAGAAATCTGTCATAGATATCTGTGAGGGACTCATTCTGCTTAGCCTCAAAGTATTCATACTCTTGGATTAGAACAGATCTTCTATTTTTCTTTATCTCCTTGGTTCCTTGACATTGAACCTCCAGTGCATCCCAGATTTCTTTGGCAGTTTTGCATGCTATTACCCTGTTAGACATTACAGAGTCAAGACTATTACGTAGAATATTTCTTACCTGTGCATCTTTCAAGACTTCCTGTTTTTCTTCATTGGTCCATTCTTTCTTGTCCTTTAAGGTGTAATACTCAGGGATTTGTCTTCCTTCCACAATCGTAGATGGCACTAGTTTGGTTGGTAGATACTGTCATGTATGGATTCTGTCCAAATAATCAGGATCAGTTGCTTCCAAGAACATCATCATCTTTACCCTCCATGTAGGGTATTCAGCCTTCTTTAATATAGGGATCCTGATGCTTTCATACTTGTTACCAGACATGATTATTTGACCTTTTTAAGTCGTAGTTAACAACCGGCTCTGATACCAATTGTTTCCCAGAATAATCAATCTATTACAGAAGGGGGTTGAATGTAATAGTGCCTGTAAATCGATTATGAACACAAGTATATAGAATGGAATACTGTTTTGTATTATTAATGATCTTGAATACAAAACTCTCTCAAAAAATAATGTTCTTAAGAGCTGCTAGGTTATATATCTATTGCTTAATAATTTCGACATTGAATTATAACCTATCTCTGTGTTTATATAGACACAGCTACAAATACAATTACAAAACAGATTATGATAAGAATAGCTTTAATAAGGTAATTAGACTTGCACTTGAATTCCTTCTTACTATCCAAATCAGACTCTGATTTGTCTGTTTCCTTTTCTGGTAGACTTTGAAGCTAAACTCTGTCGGTTTGTCATTCTCTGATTTGAGCATTCTCTGCTAGAATAAACTCTGATTGAGTATTCTTTGATAATCATCAGTGTTTGCATTCCTAACAGTAATTGGATAGATGATGCAAGAGTTGCACAGTGTGTTATGCTGGGATCCATGAATGATGAGCTCCAAAAGCAACACGAGCATATGGATGCTCACTTTATCCTTATGCATCTACAAGATTTGTATGATGTGGCAGGAAAGACAGCTCGATATGAGATATCGAAGGAGCTGTTCCATTGTAGGATGACTGAGGGATCATTTGTGAATGTTCATGTGCTCAAGATGATCAATTTGATTGAGCGTCTTGGACAACTTGGATTTGTCATGGATGGGGAGCTGAGTCAAGATCTGGTCTTGTAATCACTTCCAGATTCATTCTCGCAGTTCGTTGTGAACTTTCACATGAACAAGTTGGATGTCAGCTTTCCTGAACTCCATAACATGCTGAAAACTGCTGAGTCGAATTTTCCCACAAAGAAGAGTTTTGTTCTTCTAATTGGTGAAGGCTCTAACCCTAAGAAGAGGAAAAGGAGCACGCCTAAGAAGAAGAAGAAGGTAGGTGAGAAAAGGCCAGTTCCGCCAAAAGCTGAAGATCCCAAAAGCAAAGCTGTTTGCTTTCACTGCAACAAAGTGGGGCACTGGAAGAGAAACTGTAAGGCTTACCTTGCAGAATTGAAGAAGAAGAAGGGTGGTGAGACTACCGCTTCTGCTTCAGGTATGTTCATGATCGAACTAAATATGTCACTTAATCAAACTTCTACTTGGGTATTAGATACCGCCTGTGGTTCTCACATTTGCAATTCGTTGCAGGGACTAAGGAGAAGTAAGACTCTTGAAGAAGAGGAGGTGATCCTACGTATGGGCAATGGAGCAAGAGTTGCTGCTGTAGCTGTAGGATCGTTTGATTTACTTATACCTACGGGCAAGACTATTATTTTGGATAATTTTTATTTTGTTCCCTCAATTGTGAGGAATATTATTTCTATTCCCATGTTAGACTTGGATGGTTTTTCGTTTGTTATTGAGAATAATAAATGTTCAATTTTTAGAAATAATGTTCTTTATGGTGTTGGTATTTTAAATAATGGTTTGTATGTATGTGACGTAGAACATAGTTTACTTCAAATTGAACATAATAATAAAAGAAAAAGAGATGATGAAAATCCCACCTACTTGTGGCACTGCAGACTTGGTCATATTAGTGAAAATAGACTTAAGACATTGCATAAGGAAGGTTTACTGGAAACTTTTGATTTTGAATCATATCCTACATGCGAGTCTTGTCTGTTAGGCAAAATGACCAAATCTCCATTTCGTGGACATGGAGAAAGAGCTGCGGAGTTGCTTGGATTGGTACATACAGATGTGTGTGGGCCGATGTCCACGCAAGCCATGGGTGGATTTTCATACTTCATTACTTTTACAGATGATTGATCTAGATTTGGATATGTGTATTTGATGAAATACAAATCCGAAGCTTTTGAAAAGTTCAAAGAATATAAGTATGAAGTAGAGAAACAAACCAAGTATAGTATTAAAACCCTTCGATCAGATCGAGGAGGTGAATACTTAAGTGGCGAGTTTCTAAATTATCTCAAAGAAAATGGTATAGTCTCTCAATAGACTCCTTCGGCCACTCCCCAGTTGAATGGAGTATCCGAAAGGAGAAATCGAACTTTGTTGGACATGGTTTGATCCATGATGAGCTATACAGATCTTCCAGTATCACTTTGGGGTTATGCATTGGAAACATCAGCATATATATTGAACAAGGTGCCTTCCAAATCTGTTCCTCAAACTCCGTATGAGATATGGAAAGAAAGGAAACCGAGTCTTAAGCACGTTAAGATTTGGGGATGTCCAGCTTATGTCAAGAAAGTTGACCCCGATAAGCTAGAATCTCGATCCGTGAAATGTAGGTTTGTAGGATATCCTAAAGAGACTTTAGGGTACTTTTACACCGAACAAAGGGTGTTTGTCTCCCGACATGCTACCTTCCTGGAAAAACAGTTTATCCTTGAAGGGAATAGTGGGAGCAAGATTGAACTTGATGAAGTTCATGAAGAATAAACTACTACGGTTCAAGAGGAAACACCTGTTCATATTGAACAACCTTCCATAGAACAGCCCATCCGTAGATCACAAAGGGTGTCTCACCAACCTGAGAGGTATTATGGCCTTGTCATTGAGAATGACAATGAATTGACGGTCATTAATGGAGACGACCCTATGACCTTCAACGAGGCTGTGAGTAGTGTTGACTCAGAGAAATGGCAGAGTGCCATGAAATCCGAAATGGACTCCATGTATGCCAACCAAGTATGGACTTTGGTAGAGGCACCCAAGGATATGAAGCCTATAGGGTACAAGTGGGTATACAAGAGAAAGATTGGAGTAAATGGCCAGGTAGAGACCTACAAGGCCAGGCTCGTGGCAAAAGGATTCAAACAAAGACAAGGGATTGACTTTGATGAAACTTTTTCGCCTGTAGCCTTGCTCAAATCAATTCGGATTTTGCTTGCTATTGCAGCTTACTATGACTATGAGATATGGCAAATAGACGTAAAGACGGCTTTCCTCAATGGGGAACTTGAAGAAGAAGTGTATATGACACAACCAGATGGTTTTATTTCCATAGGAAATGAACATCTAGTATGTAAGCTACTACGAACCATATATGGGTTAAAGCAAGCTTCTCGAAGATGGAACATTCGTTTTGATGAGACAATCAAAGAGTTTGATTTTATCAAAAACATAGATGAACTATGTGTCTACAAGAAGGTTAGTGGGAGCGCAATAACATTTCTTATTTTGTATGTAGATGACATACTCTTAATAGGAAATGACATACAATTGCTGCAATCAGTAAAAATGTGGCTATCAAAGAACTTCACTATGAAGGACTTGGGAGAAGCGTCCTACATTATTGGTATGAAGATCTATAGAGATAGATCAAGAAGAATGATAGGTCTAACCCAAGGTACGTACATCGATAAGGTGCTTAAAAGGTTTAGCATAGAAAACTCCAAGAGAGGTCTCATACCGATGAGCCATGGAGTCTCCCTTTCTGACAAGATATCTCCTAAGACACCTGAAGAAAGAGAGCGTATGAGTAGGATTCCTTATGCGTCGGCAATAGGATCTATCATGTACGCGATGTTATGTACTAGACCTGATGTTGCTCACTCAATTAGTGTGACTAGCAGATATTAGTCAAATCCAGGTGAAGACCACTAGAAAGCAGTGAAGAACATCCTTAAGTACTTGAGAAGGACTAAGGATATTTTTCTTGTTTTTGGTGGGTCTGAGTTGAAAATAGAGGGTTACACTGACTCTATTTTTCAGTCAGGGTGTGATGATAGTACATCCATGTCAGGGTATGTGTTTACTCTAAATGGTGGGGCGATTAATTGGAGAAATCGTAAGCAATCTACGACGGCTGACTCCACAACAGAAGCAGAGTATATAGCTGCAAGTGAGGCTGCAAAGAAAGCTGTTTGGATGAAGAAATTTGTTTCTGAGTTGGGAGTAGTTCCTGGCATAGAGGGGCCTATTGTGTTATATTGTGACAATAACGCTGCAATAACTCAAGCCAAGGAACTGAGGTCTCACAAGAATACCAAACATATATTGCGACGGTTTCATTTGATTAGGGAGATCATTGAAAGATGAGATGTCAAGATCGAAAGAGTTGACACACATAACAACATAGCAGATCCGTTCACGAAGCCGTTGTCTCAGTTAAATTTTGATCGTCATAAGGAGCGGATGGGTATTAGATACCAGAGTGATTGGCTTTAGGCCAAGTGGGAGATTAAAAGTGTTTGACCTAAAACCAATCATGTATGATGAGTTAGAAAAAACTTAGATATGCAAGTTCATGAATCTCTGGCCAGAGTGAATGAAATTAGAAAGAGTTTCTAATTTGCATTAAAAGGAACTTTGCATTATGAATAAGAAATCATATGATTAAATTAGATAGGCTTGACACGAGTTTCATGCCTTGTATTTAATCGGGATATTGAAGGGTAGAAGGAATTAATTGTACAATAACTAATTACTGACAGGTTCTAAGTATTCTAAGCAATGATTTCGTATTATCTGGATAGTCGCGATATGTTGAGATGCATCACTCACGATGTAGAATAAATATAATTAATCAGATTAATTATATTTAATGAATTAATAGAATTCATATAAATAATAAATAAATTATTATTATTATTTATTTCTACTACCGGCTTAATATTGAACCTAAAGAGTCATACCATAAAAGAGATTAAATTATAGATGAATGAATAATTAATAATAGCTAGTCATTATTTATTTATGAAATAAATAATTACTTACCAAATTTTATAAATTAATTAAATGAGATTTAATTGATTATAAATTATTTAAGATAAGATCTTAATATTATTAATTAAATATTTAATTAAAGTAATTAAATATGAAGAGAGAATAATTTTCTAAAAGATTTTAGAAAAAGGAATTAATGATTAAAATAGTTTTAATCATTAACTAATTAATTAATAAGATTAATTGATTAAAAAGAGAATTAATAATAAAATATCTCAGCTGAGATATTTGCCTATAAATATAGGATTATAAACCCTAATACTTAAACCCTAATATTTGTGAGAAATATTTTAAAAGGGAGGCAACCCTAATTTCCTCTCTAGCCTCCTCCTTCATCTTTTAGTTTGATTCTTGGTGGATATCTTTAGAGCACTCCACACTTGAGGGGTGATTGCAAGGATTGAAGAACAAGATCTTCTCTAGCTGTTGCCGGAAAGCAATCGAGGTATTCTTCAATTTATAAAATAGTTTTTGTATCTATATGTATGTATACATAGGAATATATGCAAATAAATGTTATTCAATGCTTCCGCTGGTGCATAAATTCCTACATGTGTCTCACGAAAGATGGTTCATATCTTTACACAGATACACACACTTGCTGTATTTTGAGACTTATTCTAATAATTACTCTTCCAATCAGTTTTTGCCATGTGTCCCACTACAGGGTATATGCAAATGAAAGGGCACGCTTTAATTCTTTTTCTCACTTTGAGTTACTCATCTGTATCTATTATTCTTCCCTTGCTCTCTCATTTCATATAAACCCTAACTGCTCAAACCTGCAAATCTTTGTTGTTTCAATGGCATGCAAATGTTTAACCTTCCAAAACTACACATTTGCTGCTACTAACTATATTTCTCTGTTGAATAAGACCAATACACCTGAAGATTTTCATGTTATTCAAGATTTCTTAGAACAAAGCTACATTGGCTATGCGTTACATGAACCTTTAAACTTCTCTGCTCAAACAATGATAATAATATGGTCGACTGCAAAGTTCAATAATGCAAGTGATGATGAAGAGGCTATCATCACGTTTCAATGCAATGGCAAACACTTGATTACTCCGGCTATGGTGCGACAAGCCCTTCATCTTCCACAAGTGACTGTGTATGATGACATGGTGGGAGATGAATAAATAAAAGAATTTTTCAGGTCTATAAGCTATGGAGGAAGCCTGTCAAAATTGCGGAGCCTCACAAGACCTAATCTTAGAAGAATGGAGTTTCTTCTTTGATTTCATTACAAGGGCCTTCACAGGCAAATGCACCAATTTTGATGCCATCCCACAGTTAGCTCAACAAATTAGGTATTCTCTGACCTATATTCTTAATTTTAATTTTCTTTGTTTAATAATTAGGTAGTTGGCTAGCAAAATAAATGATGATGCTCATACTATATATTTTGCTAGATTTCTTTAATTAATTTTTAGCCATTTGTTGCCTGATGTAAATTTTGATAATGATCAAAGTATAGCTAGTTTTTGTATGAATAAGAGAATTTTTGCTGACTTAGCTAGGAAGGATGCAAAGAAATGTAATCTCTCTCATCTCTTTTATCCCACATGGGTCAGACTTCTCTTAAAATAGAGAATGCCTGCCATGTATGGAAGGGATTTTTTCTCTATGGCTATGGATCAGAGTTTAACACCCTCTGATTCAAACCCAGGCCACTCTCCAAAAACTAAAACCCAAACACTAATGCCAACCTCTACAGTATTCCAAAAGACTGTAGTTGCAAAACACACTTCTCAAAAGGGCACAAGCAAAAGGAAGGGAAAGTCAGTGAAAGAATCTTCTCATAAAAAGAGAAAATTGATTGACGAAGATACATATTCTAATGAAGGGTTGGTCTTTCCTGAGAGAAAGATAGTTAAGAAGGTTTCTGAGATTCCTCCTGCACCTTTTATGAAGCCATTAACAGTGAATCCAATGAGATGATTAACCCTAATATGGGGAAGTTAACTGATCTTTGGCTCAAGGCTGAACATTAGCGACAACACAATTATTTGAAAGATGGGTCATATGTCACCCCAGAGGAAGCCGTTCCTGTACCAGTATCTGATTTTCCTACTCAATCACCTAAGCAAATTATTAAGGAGTGAAGGGTTTCAGGCATGAAAACGCAACGGATATAATGTAAAACAATTAAAAAAAACCCTATCGCAGGATCTATGTATAACTTCGGATGATTATGGTGAAGAAGTCTGTACCTTAACAAAGCTTTCCGTATGTTGTTTAATGGAGGTCCAGAAAAGATGAATCACAACAGCCCTTTGTCGCAAAGATCAGCTGTCCAAAGAAGTCCACACGAACGCCCGATCGTCCTATTATCACCGGAGTCGGTACTAGCCGAATTGCTTGCCTCCCTCTCTCTCTCTCTCTAGCCTCTCTTGTTGGTTAGCAGCTAGGGTTTTTCTCTAAAAATGAAATCTGATGATTAACCCTAATACAATACATCATTATGTATATATAGGGGAGAGAGATATTTT
The DNA here is from genome assembly GCA_028671895.1 of Oenanthe sinensis. Classification (NCBI taxonomy): domain Eukaryota; kingdom Viridiplantae; phylum Streptophyta; class Magnoliopsida; order Apiales; family Apiaceae; genus Oenanthe; species Oenanthe sinensis. The sequence goes on from CM053813.1 coordinate 14,694,130, forward strand.
AGGTCTAATCCTAATCCATATGGTTTCCAAAACCCATTATGATTTTGGGTTATTATTATTATTAAATCCAAATTCTAATATAATTAATCAAGTCCCACTTAATTAATTCAATGATTAAACTCGAACTAATAATAATTCTTATTAAATCTGAATTCTAATATAATTAATCAAGTTCGACTTAATTAATTCAATAATTAAATTCAAATTAATAATAATTCTTATTAAATACGAATTCTAATATAATTAATCAAGTCCCACTTAATTAATTCAATAATTAAATTCGAATTAATAATAATAATATATCTAAATTCGTAATTTAAATAAACCTCCGTTTTGACGTTCTTTGTGTGTGACCCTTTAGGTTATTATTACGTTGACAATAATTTTAATATCCAATAATAAAATTATAAACAATGAGCGGCATCTAGTAATACATCATTGCTACCCAAGTAACAATAATAATTGGTGATTCAATTAAACCTTTCATGAATAATGTTCCATTTAATATAATCCCTTTAACCTTATATTATAGATCAAACTCGAGGCATGTATAGTGTCATCCTCTTCAACGTTTAATCTTGGTTTCTTTGATCAATGAGTAGACTATTTAAACAAATCAATATTTGAGCATGGCCATGCATTTCATAGTCTTACTCAATCAAGAGGCCAATAATATCATTCATAGAATTGGAGGGTTAAATCATATATTTATCATTCATATTCCTCATACGATTCATAGCATACCCAATGTCCACCTTTATCATTACCCGGTTAAAGATAACTTTGAGTGTAATAAAAGTATATTAATTCTCGTATAGAAATATAATGATTTCAAGTCAGAGGATCATTACATCATTATTACTCTGAGATTTTTTATGACACTTATTAACATGTAGAATCTCACGGCGGGTCTTTCCAGTGTCATGTATTGATACATACACTTATGTTCTTGAATTTAGTATCACCATACCTATGACCAATGAGATGTGGTCATCTGTCAACAAACATACTACTCCTATTGCATTATTATTGTCCTTAAATAATAATACTTGCCTAGGGAATTTTCGGAATAAAATACTATTAATATAATCTCATTTTTAAGTCACATACTTAAAGACATATATTACGTATTAATATTCCAAGGAAATTTATTATTCTTTCAATTTATGACGCAGTAAATGAAGATATAATAAATATTAATTAAATAATCATATAACATAATTGTTTTCAATAAAACATTAAAAGTATTGTCTCTAGGACATCAATACTAATTATCTCCCACTTGTACTAGAGCTAATCTCTCATGTATCTAATACCCATGGAACTAGTATGACCTTCGACCTTCTGCTGTGACAAAGCTTTGGTCAATGGATCTTCAATGTTATCATGTGTATGCAATTTACATATATGTATATCCCCTCGATTATTAATCTCTCGAAAAGATGATATTGTCTGAGTATATGCTTTGTTCGGGAATGAGACCTTGGTTCCTTAGCCTGCGAAATGGCTCCATTATTATCGCAGTATAAATCTATCGGATCTGCGACTGAAGGAACCACACCAAGACCTGTAATAAATTTCCGAATCCAAACAGCCTCCTTGGCTGCTTCACAGGCAGCAATATACTCATCCTCCATTGTAGAATCGGCAATCGTCTCTTGCTTTGAACTTTTCCAGCTTACAGCACCTCCATTTAGACAAAACACAAACCCAGACTCAGAAATCGAATCATTCTTGTCTGTCTAGAAACTAGCATCTGTGTAACCTTTTACAACCAGCTTATCTTCTCCTCCATATACCAAGAATTGATCTTTAGTCCTCTTTAAGTACTTAGAATATTCTTGACTGTTGTCCAGTGATCTTCACCTGGATTTGTAATATCTGTAATTTATTTATTTAGATATTTGTAATAATAATTAGAATTAGATTAGAATTTGTAAGATTATTTTCTTTAACCATAATATTTATTTATATTGAATTTGATTAGAAAAAGAATTATAATTTAAATTGTAATTTGATTAGTAATAGATTAGTAGTTAATGGGTATATATATATATATATATATATATATACACAAACCCGATGTGAGATATTCTATTAAACCCTATATTAGCCGCAGAGAGAATAAGAGGATTCCTCAATTTTTTTCATTAACAAACCAGGTTCATATACTTTTAGTCATTATTTTTATAAAAATTACTTTTATTCATGTTATATGTTACTGTATATGATTAAGTCCATGTGCATAGTTTTAAGTTTGATAAATACCCACGACTACTGTATATATATAGTTGTGGTGTCATCGTGTATTAGTTTAATAGTTTATTAATTCACTAGTCATATTGGTCAACTGATTCAAACGAAAAGTGAATTACATATGCAATATAAGTATACGTGGACATCAAATTCTAAAGTTACTGCCGCATATTTTTAAGATTAAGTCATTAATTTTGTCTCTGATAATCATAATATTATTAGTAAGAGATAATAATATTGTATTAATAATATTTTTAGATAAGTATATTATTTAATAAATTATATTTTGTAATTAGGTCGAGATTCAGAAGTCTAGCGAGTTATTTTGGGATTTCGTTATTGTTTGAGATTGCTATTTCGAGGTACGGATTTTGTCTCCTTTCTATTAAGTGCTACTCTTTTTAGGATTAGTTATATTTAATTCATTCCGTTCGTAAATTTGTTCCTTCCGTTATTATTCGTTTTAACTGTTTTGTTTCTCCGAAAGTTATTTTTAAAGTCTGTTTTGAAATATTTAAATATTTGTCTCTGCAGTTTTTGAAAATTATGTATGTTACATATCTGCGTAGAATATTTGAAATATCTGTTCAGGTGATTTTTAAATTGTGAAAATTATTTTATTTGATCCCTTAGAGTGATATAGGGTATACCGATTTAACCAGCTGTAGGGGTACTACAGCCATGTCATTGCGGCCCCAGTGACATGACACTTCCGTGGCAGTGTGATTGGTCATGGCGTATCCTTCTGTTAGCTCAAGAGGCGAGCTTTGGCTATTTTGATATTTGTTTGAGGATATGTGGGTCACCCAGATTTGATTTGATTTGTGATTTGATATTTGACGGTGACGTTGCTTCAGCCTTGTTTTACAAATTAATATTTATTTATAACTGTCAAACTATATATCTTGTTTCTGTTTTATAAACTGTATTCCAATCCGTACTGGGCATTTGGCTCATGCCGTATTCTTTCTTCTGGCAGGTACTTAGGGGGATCTTGGGATGTGTGATGGAGAGCTCCCTTATTTACATTTATTAGGACGTTTGAACTTCTCACATTTCTTTTTAGACATTGTTTATTATTAGAGGTTTTGAATTGTTTTGGAGGTTTTAATATTATTTTGGAGACATTGTTGGACATATTTATTTATTATAAGGTAAATTTTAGTACTCTATATACAGGTTTATGGTTTTGAAGTAACCCCTCATCTCATTTTGGAAATGGGGTGTTACAGAGATGACATCAGAGCTTAGGTTATTTTTTGTAAAAAAACATATTTAGGTTTGACCTGTGAGTTTGGGTAGCCATTAGGATGGGTATTCTATTTTGAGACTTCATGTAGTTGCGTTCATTTCAATATTATTTCACTCTTGTAAAATTTTATAAACTACTTCAGCTTGCCTCTTTCTGCGAACTTCATTCGTATCTGTATTTGATATTGTGAATCCTTTTTAGACGCGGAGCTTTTGCATTATTTGAATATGTTTTGATTCATTTTGTTGCTTCTTTCTAATCTCTTCAGAATCTTTCCTTTTAGTCTTCGTAAATGAATCCTTTAATGTGCTTTCGTGATAATTATCTAGAGTGTTTAGAATCTGTAGAATATACTTATCTAGGCAAACTTATTTCCGATAGTAATGCATGACCTTGATTAAAACTTAAGGATTTATTGATTTAACATTTTGGAGCATTTGATTAAGAAGGAAAGTGAAAGATCTATGATGCTGCAAGTATATTATTAATTATAGATCAAGATTTTTAAATGAAAGGTGTATTTAGAATTATTTTGGCTTTACGAGTAAGATAAAGTTTGGCTAAGAATTGCCTGGCTTTAAGACCTCCACTAGGAATGCGATGAGCTATATATTAAGGTTATTGAGTACCAATGAGTTAAATCTAAAGAGATATTAGGTTCGCTACCTTGGCAAGACGTGAAATCATATATATATAATTTGGAATATGGTGCGGAAATGTGAATGCGATTAGATGAAAAGATTTCAAGATGACAATGGATTAGAAATGGTTTACAATGTGTCCAGTTGACAATATTTCTTAGTTGCGCGCAAAGAAGCTTGCAATAGGATGTTGTATTTAATTAGGTAATATGATAATGAGACTATTTTAAACTACACAACAAGGTTTGTTAAGTTGGAGTATAAAAGGAAGTAGTGGATAGATTTTATGATTATAGGATTGAGAAAACTAGTAAGATATGAAAATATGTGTTATGTCATAAACCATGCGTGTGTTAACTTTGAATATGTCATTAGAGAATAAGATATTTAAAAGTATTATATGGGATAACATCATTGGAGTTACATGAATTGAAAGAACAGTTACAAGACTTGTTGGATAAGGGATTTATCAGGCTGAGTGTATCTCCATGGGGTGCTCTAGTGTTGTTTGTGAAGAAGAATGATAGGTCTATGAGATTGTGTATTGACTACAGTAAGTTAAATAAGGTGACTGTTAGAAACATGTATCCTTTTCCACGCATTGATGACTTGTTTGATCTGTTGCAAGGGCCGAAACATTTCTCGAAGATAGATTTGAGATCGGGTTACCACCAGTTACGAGTAAGAGATGAGGATATTCTGAAGACAATATTTCACACTCGATATAGTCATTACGAGTTTCTTGTTATGTCCTTTGGGTTGACGAATGCACCAACAGTGTTTATGGATTTGATGAATCGGGTCTTTCATGATTACTTGGATAAGTTCGTTGTGGTTTTCATTGATGATATCTTGATATACTCTAGGAATAAGGAAGAACATGAGGAACATTTGTGCATTGTACTTGAAATCTTGAGGAAGAAGAAATTGTTTGCAAAATTTTTGAAGTGTGAGTTCTAGTTGAAGTAGGTTGCATTTTTTGGGCATATTGTGTCTGGTAAGGGGATTGAGTTAGATCCTGCGAAATTCGAGGCTATCACAAATTGTCCGAGACCTAGCAATGTGACAGAAGTGAGAAGTTTCTTGGGTTTGACAGGCTACTATAGGCGCTTTATAGAGGGTTTCACATCCATAACTTTGTCATTGACTCAGCTGATGCGGAAGGGTGTTAAGTTTGAGTGGAATGATGATCATGAGCAGAGTTTCCAAGAATTGAAGAAGAGGTTGGTGTCAGCTCCTATACTTGTTCTACCATCAGGGAGTGGAGGATATCAAGTTTATAGTGATGCTTCTAAGAGATGTTTGGGGTGTGTTCTTATGCAGCATAGGAAGGTGATTTCGTACACTTCTAGGCAGCTTAAACCCTATGAGGTAAATTATCCTACCCATGACTTGGAGTTAGCAGCAGTGGTCTTTCCCTTAAAAATTTGGAGGCATTATTTGTATGGAAAAACTTATGACATCTTCACTGATCACAAGAGTCTCAAGTACATCTTTACTTAGAAGAAGTTAAACATGAGGCAGAGGAGGTGGCTTGAACTTATTAAAGATTATGATGCTAAAATTCAGTACCATCCGGGAAAGACGAATGTAGTGACAGACGCTCTTAGCAGGAAGAACTTGGGAAGTGTTACTTCTCTTATTACTTAGCATCACCTTATTTCAGATATGGACTGCTTGGGTGTGGAGTTGTATGTTGGAAGATCAGCTGCAAGCATGGCAAGTTTGAAGGTGGAATCAAATCTAGTCTCAAGGGTTAAGGAAGCTTAGAAAAATGATACAGGGCTAGAAGCTATTAGATCGAATGTGGCAGATGGTAAGCAAACGGAGTTTCATATTGATGCTCATGGTGTGGTATGGTTGGATAGTAGATTGTGTGTACCTTCAGACGTAGCGATTCGTGAAGTAGTTTTGACTGAGGCTCATAGTTCTTCATTCTCCATTCATCCAGGTTCTACTAAGATGTATAGAGATTTGAAGAAGCACTTTTGGTGGAGTGGGATGAAATGGGACATAGCAGAGTTCGGGGAGAAATGTCTTACATGTCAACAAGTGAAGATTGAACACCAGAGATCTAGTGGACTATTACAGCAGTTTGATATTCCGGTTTGGAAGTAGGAAAACATTACCATGGATTTTGTGACCGGTTTACCGAGGACCTTCAGGAAGAATGATGTTATTTGGGTGGTAGTTGATAGACTTACAAAATCAGCTCATTTCTTGCCTATTAGAGAGACTACTCCTATTCATGAATTGGCAGAAATATTTCAACGGGATATTGTTAGACTTCATGGTGTGCCTGTGTCGATAATTTCAGACAGGGATACGAGATTTACTTCACGTTTTTGGAAGGGATTTCAGCAGGCTTGGGGTACGAGACTTAATTATAGTACAGCTTTTCACCCATAAACTGATGGACAATCAGAGAGGACTATTCAGACGTTGGAGGATATGTTGAGAGCTTGTGCTTTGGAGTGGTCTTGTGATTGGGACAAGTATATGTACCTTGTGGAGTTTGCGTACAATAATAGTTGGCAAGCGAGCATTGACATGCCACCATTTGAGGTGTTGTATGATAGAAAATGTAGAGCACCGACTTGTTGGAATGAAGTTGGAGAGAATGTCATTGAAGGGCCAGAGTTGGTTTGGGTAACTAACGAGAAGGTAGAACAGGCTAAAGAAAACTTAAAGGAAGCTCAATCGCGTCAAAAGAGCTATGCAGATCAAAAGATGAAATTTGGTAGATTTGAGCTTGGTGATCATGTGTTCTTGAAGGTGTCACCTTGGAAGGGTGTTAAACGTTTTGATATGAAAGGAAAGTTTAGTCCGAGATATGTTGGTCCTTTTGATGTTATAGAGAGAGTAGGGGAAGTTGCTTATAGAGTAGCATTGCCACCACAATTATCCCATGTGCATAATGTGTTTCATGTGTCTGTTCTGAGAGGCTACAAGTATCACCCGTTGCACGTAGTTCAATATCCGTTGCATAAGATTAGGGAAGATCTTTCTTGTGAGGAAGAAGTTGAAACTATTTTATCTCGAGAGGAACGAATTATGAGGAAGAAAACTATTCCATTTGTTAAAGTTTTGTGGAAGAACCATTATGAGAGATAGGCTACATGGGAGTTAGAAGAATCTATTAGTGAGAAATATCCACACTTATTTGATTTAGGTACGAGTTTTAGTTTAGTTAGATTCCGGGGACGGAATCCTTTTTAAGGGGGTATATATGTAATATCTATAATTTATTTATTTAGATATTAGTAATAATAATTAGAATTAGATTAGAATTTGTAAGATTATTTTCTTTAACCATAATATTTATTTATATTGAATTTGATTAGAAAAAGAATTATAATTTAAATAGTAATTTGATTAGTAATAGATTAGTAGTTAATGGTCTATATATATATACACACACAAACCCGATGTGAGATATTCTATTAAACCCTATATTAGCCGCAGAGAGAATAAGAGAATTCATCGATTTTCTTCATTAACAAACCTGGTTCATATACTTTTAGTCATTATTTTTATAAAACTTACTTTTATTCATGTAATATGTTACTGTATATCATTAAGTCCATGTGCATAGTTTTAAGTTTGATAAATACCCATCACTACTGTATATATATAGTTGTGGTGTCATCGTGTATTAGTTTAATAGTTTATTAATTCACTAGTCATATTGGTCAACTGATTCAAACGAAAAGTGAATTACATATGCAATATAAGTATACGTGGACCTCAAATTCTAAAGTTACTGCCGCATATTTTTAAGATTAAGTCGTTAATTTTGTCTCTGATAATCATAATATTATTAGTAAGAGATAATAATATTGTATTAATAATATTTTTTAGATAATTATATTATTTAATAAATTATATTTTGCAATTAAGTCGAGATTCAGAAGTCTAGCGAATTATTTTTGGATTTCGTTATTGTTTGAGATTGCTATTTCGAGGTACGGATTCCGTCCCCTTTCTATTCGGTGCTACTCTTTTTAGGATTAGTTATATTTATTTCATTTCGTTCCTAAATTTGTTCCTTCCGTTATTATTCGTTTTAGCTGTTTTGTTTCTCCGAAAGTTATTTTTAAAGTCTGTTTCGAAATATTTAAATATTTGTCTCTGCAGTTTTCGAAAATTATGTATGTTACATATCTGCGTAGAATATTTGAAATATCTTTTCAGGTGATTTTTAAATTGTGAAAATTATTTTATCTTAACCCTTAGAGTGATATAGGGTATACCGATTTAACCAGCTGTAGGGGTACTACAGCCATGTCATTGCGGCACCAGTGACATGACACTTCCGTGGCAGTGTGATTGGTCACGGCGTATCCTTCTGTTAGCTCAAGAGGCGAGCTTTGGCTATTTTGATATTTGTTTGAGAATACGTGAGTGTACCTAGATTTGATTTGATTTGTGATTTGATATTTGACGGTGATGTTGTATATGCCGTACACGTTGTCCGGTTTGTGCACGCATTAGGTACCCTATGATGTGTGTATCTGTTATCTATTTTATATCGGTATGAAATATCCTAACACCTCTTTGTTTCAACCTTGTTTTAAAAATTAATGTTTATTTATAACTGTCAAACTATATATCTTGTTTCTGTTTTATAAACTGTATTCCGATCTATACTGTACATTTGGTTCATGCCGTATCCTTTCTTCTGACAGGTACTTAGGGGGATCTTGGGATGTGTGATGGAGAGCTCCCTTATTTACATTTATTAGGACGTTTGAACTTCTCTCATTTCTTTTTAGACACTGTTTATTATTAGAGGTTTTGAATTGTTTTGGAGGTTTTAATATTATTTTGGAGACATTGTTGGACATATTTATTTATTATAAAGTAAATTTTAGTACTCTATATATCGGTTTATGGTTTGGAAGTAACCCCTCATCTCATTTTGGGAATGGGGTGTTACAGAGATGGCATCAGAGCTTAGGTTCTTTCTTGTAAAAAACCTATTTAGGTTTTACCTGTGAGTTTGGGTAGCCATTAGGATGGGTATTCTATTTTGAGACTTCATGTAGTTGCGTTCATTTCAATATTATTTCACTCTTGTAAAATTTTATAAACTACTTCAACTTGCCTCTTTCTGTGAACTTCATTCGTATCTGTATTTGATATTGTGAATCCTTTTTAGACGCGGAGCTTTTGCATTATTTGAATATGTTTTGATTCATTTTCTTGCTTCTTTCTCATCTCTTAAGATTCTTTCCTTTTAGTCTTCGTAAATGAATCCTTTAATGTGCTTTCGTGATAATTATCTAGAGTGTTTAGAATCTGTAGAATATACTTATCTAGGCAAAGTTATTACCGATAGTAATGCATGACCTTGATTAAATCTTAAGGATTTATTGATTTAACATTTTGGAGCTATTGATTGAAAAGGAAAGTGAACGATCTATGAAGATGCAAGTATGTTAGTAACTGTAAATCAAGATTTTTAAATGAAAGATGCATTTAGAATTATTTTGGATTTATGAGTAAGATAACTTTTGGCTAAGGATTGTATGACTTTTAGACTTCAACTAGGGATATGAGCTACATATTGCGGCATCTAGTAATACATCATTGCTACCTAAGTAACAATAATAATTGGTAATTCAATTAAACCTTTCGTGAATAATGTTCCATGTAATATAATCTCTTTGACCTTATATTATCGATCAAACTCGAGGCATGTATAGTGTCATCCTCTTCAACGTTTAATCTTGGTTTCCTTGATCAATGAGTAGACTATTTAAAGAAATCAATATTTGAGCAAGGCCATGCATTTCATAGTCTCACTCAATCAAGATGCCAATAATATCACTCCTAGAATTGGATGGTTAAATCCTATATCTATCATTCATATTCCTCATACGATTCATAGCATACCCAATGTCCACCTTTATCATTACTCGATAAAAGGTAACTTTAAGTGTAATCAAAGTATATTAATTTTCGAATTGAAATATAATGATTTCAAGTCAGAAGATCATTACATCATTATCACTGTGAGATTTCTTATGACACTTATTAACATGTAAAATCTCACGGCGGGTCTTTCCAGTGTCATGTATTGATACATACTCTTATGTTCTTGACTTTTGTATCACCATACCTATGACGAATGAGATGTGGTCATTTGTCAACAAACATACTAGTCTTATTGCATTATTATTGTCCTTAAATAATAATACTTGACTAGGGAATTTTAGGAATAAAATATTATTCATATAATCTCATTTTTAAGTCACATACTTAAAGACATATATTACGTATTAATATTCGAAGAACATTTATTATTCTTTCAATTTATAATGCAGTAAATAAAGATATAATAAATATTAATTAAATAATCACATAACATAATTGTTTTCAATAAAACATTAAAAGTATTGTCTCTAGGACACCAATACTAACAAGGAGATTTCTTATGAAAGAATGAGGGAACTGGCTGAAGATGTAAGAAAAGAAATGGAGCAAAGAAATCTAAATCATCTTCAGCATTTCCAAGTTCAAAACAATTTTCAAGAAAGAAAAAGAAGATAGTCTCATTTGGTCAGGATACACAAGAACCTATCTCTCAAAGTGAGGTAGCAATCTCTATATGGTCAGGCACACAAGAACCTGTTGTTCAAAGTTCAACAGCAGCCACAGTTCCAGCAGATGAAGCCAACATGGATCAGGGGTACAACCCACAAGAACCTTCAGCTCAAAGGATTGAAGAAGTTGTTAAGGCCCCTGCCACACAAGAACCATCCAATCAAAGTTTGGATGAAGGCACTCAACCTATCATAGAAGATCTTGATGTTGCTGATGCTGAAGGCCAATCTCTGGCATAGTCAAGCCCACAAGAAACTTCACCTCAAAGTGGTGAATCAGCTGTTGATATGACTCAGATCACAGAAGAACTGTTAGGAATCTACATGTAATTTCATGATAACATTAATCTTAGAATCATAGAAATTTTATTTGATGTAACTGATCAATTGGTATGAAAGTTATAAATATCAATTGATTAGGAAACCATTTATCAGTTGAAGTGTTTATATGAATCAACTGATAATTTAGACTGTAGCATAGGTATACTTAGTCTATTTCAATCGATAATGTGTAAATCAATTGATATTATTCTCATAAATTGATGTTAAAGTCAATTGATATAGATCATCATTTGATGTGTAAATTAAACTGTCAAATTGTAATTATGTGAAGACAGGAAATTGCACAAGTGAAGGATGATCGATTGATATTGAAGCATCGATGGATAAGAGATCAGTCGAAGAAGCCAAGTCAAGTATTGAAGACCATCAACTGATGTGAAGACCCATCGATTGATAACATCTATCAATCGATAAGTCATCATTTATCAATCGATGGATATAAAGATCAATCAAAGAAGAACATCAGTTGATGGATTAAAGAAATGATCAATTGATATGCTTAACAACAAATTATCAATTGATTGAGACAACAAAGGACTATATGTTGAAGATCCAAAGGACAAAAGCACACATATGGAAGACAGTCTATGATGACCGTGAAGACTCAATCAGTAGTTGTCTTTTAAACTTATTTTCTAGAAATGGAAAAAGGTAAAAGGAAGGTAGATAGAAATAATCCAAAAATAGGAATTGTAAAAACACACTTGTAGTTTAAAAACAAGCGTGGTAGCATTGTTAGAAGTTTAGAAGTTAAACTATTTATCTGAAAATCAAATGTTCAACCTTAGAACACTTTATAAGAACAGTTGGTTTATCTTCTAACCTTGTAAAAATGAAGCTATGTTTATTTTAACCTAGAAACATTGAGCAAAAATATACATTGATGGAAAAACCAATCCATCAGTAATTTTAAATCTTTTTGTTATATTTAATTTTCAGTTTTAATTTATTCAAACACATTCTCTCTAATTATCAAACATCAGTAATAAATATTAAAATAAGTACAAGTTTTAATATTTGTATTCAACCCCCCTTCTACAAATATTGGCATAGTTCTGGGAAATAACAATTGGTATCAGATCATAGGCTTTCAACATACAGAAAGTTTAAAGATCAAGAACAGTCAATATGGCCCAAAAAGATTCAGGTGTGAAAATTCTAGTGCTAGAAATAGATGAATATTTTGCATGGAATGTGAAAATGCATCTGCATCTACTCTCTCTTGACCCTACCTATGTTCACAGCATAGAGAAAGGTCCTCATGTTCCCATGAAGCTAGTCACATGTGTAAACCTTGATGGAACTCCTGCACTTGATAAACATGTTCCAAAACTCATCATTAAGTTCATAGAAGAGGATGAAAAAGAACTACTTAAAGACAAAAAGGCCATGAACATTCTATTTAATGGTCTAGATGAAGATATGTTTGACAATGTGATAAACCGTACTTCATCAAAAGAAGTATGGGACACCCTTCAAACTCTGTGTGAAGGAACTGAACAAGTAAGGAAAAACAAGATGCAACTCTTGATTCAAAAATATGAATCATTTCATTTCAAGAGTGGAGAATCAATTGAAGGGTTTCAAGGCACAAACGCAGCGGAAAAATGTGAAAAATAAATACAAAACGTAAAATATAAATCGAAACCCTCTGCAGGATCCATGCAAAAATAAAAGATTTAAATCGAAGATAAAGAACAAATACCTTAAAAGCTTTAACAGCTCATTAATGGAAGATTAATGGAGGTCTAAAACTTATTTAATCACCACGTATCATGCTCTCGCTATCTACGCTCTACGATATCCACATGAACACTTTTCATGAAGGATTGAGTGTACTAGCACCTGAAAACTGCTTCTCTCTCTCTATCTTCCTCTTTTATCAAAACGGCTAGGGTTTTAGAAAATATGTGTATCTTATTAAATCAGCCCATAAAGAGATTATATAGAGAGAGGAATAAGTTTTCTAATTATAATCTAATTATAATTATTACTAATCCAAAATTCTAAATTATTTAATTAAGTCTCACTTAATTAATTAATTACTAATTTTGGAATTAGTTTAAGTAATTCATTTATTCTATTTATATAATTAATTAAGTCATACTTAATTAATATCATAAATAAAAAAATTACTTATTTAATTTAAATTATTTTTCCTTCAAGCATTCTTTGTGTGTGACCTTGTAGGTTATTATTACGTTGTCAACAATTTTAATATCTAATTAAAATTGTAAACAATGAGCGACATCTAGTAATACATCATTGTTACCCAAGTAATAATAATAAAATCAGTGATTTGATTAAGCCTTTCGTGAATAATGTTCACTTTTATCATCACCCGGTTAAAGGTAACTTTTAGTGTAATCAAAGTATATTAATTCTCGTATAGAAATATAATGATTTCAAGTCAGAGGATCATTACATCATTATCACAGTGAGAATTTCTTATGACACTTATTAACATGTAGAATCTCACGGCGGGTCATTCCAGTGCCATTCATTGAGACATGTACTTATGTTCTTGACTTTAGTATCACCATACATATGACCAATGAGATGTGGTCATCTGTCAACAAATATACTAGTCTTATTGCATTATTATTGTCCTTATATAATAATACTCGACTAGGGAATTTTAGGAATAAGATATTATTCATATAATCTCATTTTTAAGTCACATATTTAAAGATATATAATACATATCAAAATTCCAAGGACATTTATTATGCTTTCAATTTATTACGCAGTAAATAAAACATAATAAATAAATAATAATCAATAAAACATAATCCTTAATAATAAAATATTTTCCTTAAAATATAAAAGTAATTGTCTCTAGGGCACAATTACTAACATCTATCAATGACACCTATAGAAGATTTCAGAAGTTATTAAATGGACTAAAGTTATATGTTAGAGTTTATGCAACTGAGGATACAAATATGAAATTTCTTAGATCTCTTCCAAAAGAATGGAAACCAATAGACTGTTTCCATTAGGCAATTTCACGACTTCAAAGATTATACTCTTGAGAAACTTTATGGTATTCTCAAGACATATGAGTTGGAAATCCAACAAGATGACGAGATTGAGAAAAATCAAAGAAAGGAGAAAAATGTGGCTTTGATGGTCAAGGAAAATGAAGAGAGGAAGGAAGATGGCTGTGTAGAAGTTTCTGTCATGGTGGCTAATGATGCTGTTGAAGAATCATCCAAAGGAAAAGGAAAGGGCAAGTGTGAAGAAGTTGAAACATGATCACATGATGATTTGGATGAGATTGATGAGCACCTTGCATTTTTGACAAGGAAGTTTTCAAAGCTTAAATTCAAAAGGAATCTAAACGCTCAAAGTCCTAGTCCCGGTTTAGAAGCAACAATCAAAACAAAAATTTGGTTGATAGATCTAAATTCAAAAACTTTAATTGTGGATTGGCTGGTCATTTCTCAAATGAATGCAGAAAGCCAAAATAAGAAAAGGCAAAGTTTTATGATGGTATTGATTACTAAAAGAAATACCTGGACCTTTTGAAATAAAAAGAAAAGGCTTTTGTTACTGATGAGAAGGACTGGGCTGCTGAGGACAGTGATTTTGAAGAGTTTATCAATCTAGCTCTAATGGCCAAACATGAAGATGAAGAAGCTAGTTCATCATCAAATTAGGTACTAACTACTAACTTTTCTGAACTTACAAAAGATGAATGCAATAGTACCATTAATGAAATGTCTAATGAATTGTACAATTTGCATGTCACTTTAAAATCTCTAAACAAAGAAAACCTCAAGTTAAGAAACACCATTCATGCTTTAACTGAGAGGATTGCCTTTCTTGAAAATGAACTTATGTGTTTAGAAAGATTCAAGCAGGAAAGTAAGGATACTAGAAATGAACTAGTAAACAGTTTGAGAATCGAAGAATTGTTGAAAGAACAATTAGTTGAAGAAATTAAAACCATTAAAAGATGGAACAGGTCTGCTAAAACTGTCAAACAAATCATTGATGTTCAGGGTGTAGATACTCTAGGAGAACTCCCCAAATCAATAGGCAAGCCATTGGCTGATACTTCAATGGATAAAGATCAATTGACTGCTAATCCTTCATCAACTAATAAGGATTATCAATCGATTGATGCTGAATCAATCGATAAGCATCCATCGACAAGTAAATCATTAATGGCTAATAAGAAGAACAAATTTAGCACTCCTATTGTAATAAACCGATAATTTTAATAATATTTTAGTACCGATTAGTTAGGTTTAACGAGTGCGACGAATATATTATAAAATGTGAATATATTATTTATGTGTTCTAATGTGACAAGAGGTGATATGTGATCTTTTTATATGTCTAGTTGACTGCCCGTTTCACTGCATTATGCTTAAGTGTTTTAATTAAGTGATTAATTGATTTTCCATGCTTAATTGAGTAACTGTTTGATTTTTATAAAATTATTGGTGTGTTCAATAATTATGAACTTTTATATGTAGCTTCTATGTGATTTTAAAGACTTTCTAAAAATAGTGGTGTTATTTAATTCAGTCTCAATATTTTTATATGATTTTCTCAATCCTATTTTATCCTGAAAATATTTCTCTTCGAAATTCCATATTTAATTATTGGAATGTCAAAAAATCATGAAATCTTTTCCAAAATGTTCCTTATATATTCTAGGACGTTTAAAAAATAAAAGTATATTTTATTTGATCCCAAAAATTATTTTTATGATTTTCCTACTCTTATTTTCTATTTCTGTGCTAAAATTTCAAAGATTTTTAATTAATTATTTATTCATCAGAAAAATGTTTCAAAAATATGGGTGAGCTTATCAAATTATGCTCTTTATTTTAAAAATATAAAAGTTATTTTTATACCCTGTTTCTATAAAAATTCGAATTATTAATTGTTTTAATTCAGAAAATGGTAATTGTGAAATTACTGTTGTACCCCTGTCTTTTATATACAGCAGCAGCCCCTCTCTTTCTTCCCCATTCTGTATTTTTCCAGTTCAGGTCTCGTTTTTCTCTTCCTTGTGCGATTTCTCCATTTCTCTTAATGTTAATCGATTTTTGCTTGTGATTCAATAAGATATGCTAGTAACCATGTCCATTTTGCTATATATGTTAGTGTTAAAGTGTGCATGTATGTATGTATTGCAGCCGTATGTATATGTATTCGACTATGAGGCTATGTTTGCATGCAAGCCATTTGATTACCATAGTTGTGTTTGTAGCATCTGTGTTGGTATGTATTTGCAATTTGAGGGCAGTCGGGGGACAAACAACCCATTAACGGGCATTGTTCATCTTCAACTGCCGTCGCCGGCGATGAGCTCCGGCGAGTCGGCGACTGGGTTGACTCGGTTAGCTTCGTTTTGAGATGATGACAATGCTAGTAACTGCAATGATGTTGTTAAATGGTCAATCTAAGGTTGCATGTCGATTTCTTGTTAATAGTTCGAATAGTTTGAATTATATAATTTATTATCATGCGATTAATTGAGGTAATACATGGTTAGTAGTTAAATTCTAATGTTAATTGCCATGTTCAGTTGTGAATTGTGATTGCATGTCATAGTAGATGCATTTGATTTTAAAAACCCATGCTAGCTTCGGTTTCTTTTGTTGAGATTGTAATTTATTTGGTTCAATCATATCATCTATAAGTTGAATTGTTAATTGGACTAGCTGCTATAAGTCTCGATTGTGAATAATCAGTGATTGCATGTTAGCTTCTTGCTAGTAATGGAGAATTTTCTAATTATATGAATATTTGCTATTCGAATTTGATAGAAGTAGTTTAATATATGAATTGCAATGCGATTTTGATATTAATTGTTGGATATCTTTAGCTATTCGGATCATGTATAAAAGTTGTAATTCTATCTTATTTGCTTATTTGGAACTTTCGAATTATAGTATTATAATTGGGTAAATTTCGAATACATATGTCTATATTAAATTGGCAAGATAAGTGGTACTTTGTGATTTTCTAATTATGTACATTTGACATTGGGAATTGATTGTATAATTACGTATGATTGACATTGATGTTGTTTGTGTCGGTTGTATTCCGACGGATAGCTCGATATACAAAGGAGATGCTGCCAAAATTTTTCCAAAACTAACGATCTTTAAAAGGTTAACGGCACATCATCCTTGTATAGATAGCTATTGGTTGAGAATAGTATAGTATTGTGTGATTGAGTAGTATTTGATGATGTGGCTTATTGTGATTGGTTTTTATTATTAAATCTTGTGCTATAATTATTTGAGAGGTTTAAGTAAAGAATTTGCTTACGTGTTTAAAACGAAAGTTATTATAAATAATTTTCCGAAATTACTGGTATAATTAGATTTCTAATCCGAGCTTTATATTAATTTATTAGTATGATTTGATAATAAAATTACGTGCATTGAGTGCTAAGCGATTACGTGCTTATGTGACTATGAGTATATTATTATTAAATTATTCGTCGAACAAGAGAGTGACTTATACGTATAATTTATGATTAGGAACGAGTAAAAAGAGTGGACCAGGACCCGGTTGTTAGGACGCACAAAGATTATTTCGAGAGTTAGTCAGACAGCCCTTCAGATTAAGGCAAGTGTTCCTTTTCCCTCTTGATATCCTGTTATCATTCCAGTTCCATATTATATCCAATTCTGTATAATACCTATGCTGAACCCTCATTTTGAATACAGTTTTATACCATGATTTTACGAACAATAATTATGATGAAATTGTTTTACAAGTATTCTGAAAGATCTTTTCATATCATTATTCAGTTCAAGTTTATTTACTGTATCAATTATATCGTAAAGATTGAGATTTTGCTGAAACTGAATATTATATTACGATTTGAAAGTTATGGGATTATTAAAAATGTTTTAGACCGAGACGCCGGTCTGTGAAGTAATATAGCTCAATGCTAACGGCCAAAGCGTGCCAAGGATATCCGCAATTGTTTGAAAGGTGGAGTCACTCTGCGTGGTGGCCCGGAGTTAATGCGTTGGCTGATCACCTAGCTTAACTCGTAGCGTCAAATTAAATCCCAATTATACGAATACTATTGTTCCGAAACAGTTCTAAAAGTTATTGATTTCAAAAGCAAGTGGAAAAATAAGATTTACCAGTATTACAATAGTACCTTCTATTTTTAGTAACCTTTTGGAAATGCACTTACAGTTTCAAAATGTACGTTCCCTGAATTTACTTTAAAAAGGAAACTGTTTTAAAATACCTTTAGCTTTTATGAACCAGAAACAGTACTATCTTCCTTATTATCATTTTGAACCTTCTCAGATAGCATATTACGATTATTGTTTACACTTGCTGAGCAATTTAGCTCACTCCTTGCTTCCTAACCCTTTCAGCAGCTGTAGAAGATGGTACGTACTTACAGAACCACCCGTAAGGTTACAGGAGGTACAGGTAGAGCATATAGAGACTGTATGCAGGTGTGTTGAGATCCAGTTGGATCAGTAAGTTGTAATAAGTTTAGAACTTAGACTTTCGATTTGGACTTGTAATATTAAATTAGTATGTTGTTTTCATACTTGAACCTGATGGCGATCTAGGATTGTGTTTGGGTGGCAGGGTTATATATATATAATCACTGCTATTATCTGTTTAATATTGTTAATTAATCAGTAATTGGTGTAGTAATTTTTGGGGGTGTTACAGGTTGGTATCAGAGCCACAGGTTTGAGTCACTGAAACAATATAGGATTAAGTGTTAAGATCAGTATTAAGTAATAAGTAGACTTTCAGGATTAAGTACTAGAAATTCCCTAACTTAGCAAATCTTAACCAAGGTATAAGTAGTAATAGGAGTACAAGTTTAGACCCTAACCTACTAATAATAAGTATATATATATATTATTTTAATTCTTTTCAGCGCCGAGCCCAGAACCCTCCCACTCCCACTCCTTCTTCGAGTTCAGACTCAGATATGAGTCGCTTTCTAGCATCGTGGAATGCTAGGGAGGCGAATGAGCAGGAGATAGATACTCCAGATGAGATGAGGTCCCCATTCCCCGAGCCATTTCCAGAGTCTTCAGATGCAATGCCAGGACTAGGGAGTTGTTCGAAGACTTTGAGAAATTAGGGATAGAAGTACGGCAGCCGGAAACAGTGGATGATATGATTTTCACCATGACATTTCAGCCGGAATTACTTGAAAATATTCGGAAGTGTCAAGATGAAATAATGAGCCAAGGGATGAACGAACTGACAGGCGAAGAAATTTGTACACAGAAAGATGAACAAGGAATTCTGAGATTTAATGCGAGAATTTGGATTCCCGACGTGTTAAAGTTGAAGAACGAGATACTACAAGAGGCACACAATTCAAGACATTCGATTCATCCAGGAAGTACAAAGATGTATCAGGATTTAAAAAGAAACTTTTGGTGGCCAAACATGAAAAGAGAAATAGCAGACTGGGTAGCCAAATGTTACACGTGTCAAAGGATCAAAGCAGAACATCAAAGGCCTGGTGGATTATTGCAACCGTTAGATATTCCAGAATGGAAATGGGAGCACATTGCGATGGATTTTGTTGTAGGGCTTCCCAGGACCAAGTCAAATCACGACGCCATTTGGGTCATTGTTGATCGACTAACCAAGTCAGCACATTTTCTACCAATCAACGAGAGATATTCTTTGGACAAGATGGTACACTTGTATCTAGACGAAATTGTGAGCAAACACGGAGTTCCTGTATCCATTGTGTCAGATAGGGATCCTCGATTCAATTCAAGATTTTGGAGGCAGTTTCAGGAATGCTTAGGAACACAATTGCGAATGAGTACAGCCTATCACCCACAGTCAGACGGACAAAGTGAAAGAACTATCCAGACGATCGAGGACATGCTTCGAGCTTGTGCATTGGACTTTAAAGGAAGTTGGGATGAAAATTGAGATTAGTTGAGTTCTCTTATAATAACAGTTATCATGCCAGCATAGGGATGCCCCCGTTTGAAGCCCTGTATGGACGGAAGTGCAGATCCCCCATCTGTTGGGAGGAAGTTGGAGATCGCAAGCTCATTGGCCCAAAATTGATTCAGCAAACCGATGAAGTCGTGAGAATAATCCGGAAGAGAATGAAAGCTGCACAAGATAGACAGAAAAAGTATGCAGATCCTGATAGAAGAAAATTGGAATTCACTGAAGGAGAAAGCGTGTTGTTGAAGATATCGCCCTGGAAAGGAATAGTTAGATTTGGCAAGAAAGGAAAGCTCAGTCCCCGATACATAGGACCTTTTGAGGTTTTAAGACGAGTAGGAAAGGTCGCTTATGAACTAGCGTTGCCTCCAAGCATGCAAGGCGTACACAATGTTTTCCATGTGTCTTTACTTAAGAGATTTATTCCAGATTCTGCTTGTGTAATAGAATATGATCCAGTAGATGTTCAGCCTGATTTGTCTTTTGTAGAACATCCAGTTAAGATAGTTGACCGCAAGGAGAAGATTCTTAGGAATAAGACAGTTGTAACAGTTAAAGTGTTATGGAGGAACCCCAAGGTTGAAGAATTCACCTGGGAGTTAGAAAGTGAGATGAAAGGGAATTACCCTCAGTTGTTTTCTTAGACTGATTCTGAGGACAGAATCCTTTTAAGGATGGTAGATTGTAATAAACCGATAATTTTAATAATATTTTAGTACCGATTAGTTAGGTTTAACGAGTGCGACGAATATATTATAAAATGTGAATATATTATTTATGTGTTCTAATGTGACAAGAGGTGATATGTGATCTTTTTATATGTCTAGTTGACTGCCCGTTTCACTGCATTATGCTTAAGTGTTTTAATTAAGTGATTAATTGATTTTCCATGCTTAATTGAGTAACTGTTTGATTTTTATAAAATTATTGGTGTGTTCAATAATTATGAACTTTTATATGTAGCTTCTATGTGATTTTAAAGACTTTCTAAAAATAGTGGTGTTATTTAATTCAGTCTCAATATTTTTATATGATTTTCTCAATCCTATTTTATCCTGAAAATATTTCTCTTCGAAATTCCATATTTAATTATTGGAATGTCAAAAAATCATGAAATCTTTTCCAAAATGTTCCTTATATATTCTAGGACGTTTAAAAAATAAAAGTATATTTTATTTGATCCCAAAAATTATTTTTATGATTTTCCTACTCTTATTTTCTATTTCTGTGCTAAAATTTCAAAGATTTTTATTTAATTATTTATTCATCAGAAAAATGTTTCAAAAATATGGGTGAGCTTATCAAATTATGATCTTTATTTTAAAAATATAAAAGTTATTTTTATACCCTGTTTCTATAAAAATTCGAATTATTAATTGTTTTAATTCAGAAAATGGTAATTGTGAAATTACTGTTGTACCCCTGTCTTTTATATACAGCAGCAGCCCCTCTCTTTCTTTCCCATTCTGTATTTTTCCAGTTCAGGTCTCGTTTTTCTCTTCCTTGTGCGATTTCTCCATTTCTCTTAATGTTAATCGATTTTTGCTTGTGATTCAATAAGATATGCTAGTAACCATGTCCATTTTGCTATATATGTTAGTGTTAAAGTGTGCATGTATGTATGTATTGCAGCCGTATGTATATGTATTCGACTATGAGGCTATGTTTGCATGCAAGCCATTTGATTACCATAGTTGTGTTTGTAGCATCTGTGTTGGTATGTATTTGCAATTTGAGGGCAGTCGGGGGACAAACAACCCATTAACGGGCATTGTTCATCTTCAACTGCCGTCGCCGGCGATGAGCTCCGGCGAGTCGGCGACTGGGTTGACTCGGTTAGCTTCGTTTTGAGATGATGACAATGCTAGTAACTGCAATGATGTTGTTAAATGGTCAATCTAAGGTTGCATGTCGATTTCTTGTTAATAGTTCGAATAGTTTGAATTATATAATTTATTATCATGCGATTAATTGAGGTAATACATGGTTAGTAGTTAAATTCTAATGTTAATTGCCATGTTCAGTTGTGAATTGTGATTGCATGTCATAGTAGATGCATTTGATTTTAAAAACCCATGCTAGCTTCGGTTTCTTTTGTTGAGATTGTAATTTATTTGGTTCAATCATATCATCTATAAGTTGAATTGTTAATTGGACTAGCTGCTATAAGTCTCGATTGTGAATAATCAGTGATTGCATGTTAGCTTCTTGCTAGTAATGGAGAATTTTCTAATTATATGAATATTTGCTATTCGAATTTGATAGAAGTAGTTTAATATATGAATTGCAATGCGATTTTGATATTAATTGTTGGATATCTTTAGCTATTCGGATCATGTATAAAAGTTGTAATTCTATCTTATTTGCTTATTTGGAACTTTCGAATTATAGTATTATAATTGGGTAAATTTCGAATACATATGTCTATATTAAATTGGCAAGATAAGTGGTACTTTGTGATTTTCTAATTATGTACATTTGACATTGGGAATTGATTGTATAATTACGTATGATTGACATTGATGTTGTTTGTGTCGGTTGTATTCCGACGGATAGCTCGATATACAAAGGAGATGCTGCCAAAATTTTTCCAAAACTAACGATCTTTAAAAGGTTAACGGCACATCATCCTTGTATAGATAGCTATTGGTTGAGAATAGTATAGTATTGTGTGATTGAGTAGTATTTGATGATGTGGCTTATTGTGATTGGTTTTTATTATTAAATCTTGTGCTATAATTATTTGAGAGGTTTAAGTAAAGAATTTGCTTACGTGTTTAAAACGAAAGTTATTATAAATAATTTTCCGAAATTACTGGTATAATTAGATTTCTAATCCGAGCTTTATATTAATTTATTAGTATGATTTGATAATAAAATTACGTGCATTGAGTGCTAAGCGATTACGTGCTTATGTGACTATGAGTATATTATTATTAAATTATTCGTCGAACAAGAGAGTGACTTATACGTATAATTTATGATTAGGAACGAGTAAAAAGAGTGGACCAGGACCCGGTTGTTAGGACGCACAAAGATTATTTCGAGAGTTAGTCAGACAGCCCTTCAGATTAAGGCAAGTGTTCCTTTTCCCTCTTGATATCCTGTTATCATTCCAGTTCCATATTATATCCAATTCTGTATAATACCTATGCTGAACCCTCATTTTGAATACAGTTTTATACCATGATTTTACGAACAATAATTATGATGAAATTGTTTTACAAGTATTCTGAAAGATCTTTTCATATCATTATTCAGTTCAAGTTTATTTACTGTATCAATTATATCGTAAAGATTGAGATTTTGCTGAAACTGAATATTATATTACGATTTGAAAGTTATGGGATTATTAAAAATGTTTTAGACCGAGACGCCGGTCTGTGAAGTAATATAGCTCAATGCTAACGGCCAAAGCGTGCCAAGGATATCCGCAATTGTTTGAAAGGTGGAGTCACTCTGCGTGGTGGCCCGGAGTTAATGCGTTGGCTGATCACCTAGCTTAACTCGTAGCGTCAAATTAAATCCCAATTATACGAATACTATTGTTCCGAAACAGTTCTAAAAGTTATTGATTTCAAAAGCAAGTGGAAAAATAAGATTTACCAGTATTACAATAGTACCTTCTATTTTTAGTAACCTTTTGGAAATGCACTTACAGTTTCAAAATGTACGTTCCCTGAATTTACTTTAAAAAGGAAACTGTTTTAAAATACCTTTAGCTTTTATGAACCAGAAACAGTACTATCTTCCTTATTATCATTTTGAACCTTCTCAGATAGCATATTACGATTATTGTTTACACTTGCTGAGCAATTTAGCTCACTCCTTGCTTCCTAACCCTTTCAGCAGCTGTAGAAGATGGTACGTACTTACAGAACCACCCGTAAGGTTACAGGAGGTACAGGTAGAGCATATAGAGACTGTATGCAGGTGTGTTGAGATCCAGTTGGATCAGTAAGTTGTAATAAGTTTAGAACTTAGACTTTCGATTTGGACTTGTAATATTAAATTAGTATGTTGTTTTCATACTTGAACCTGATGGCGATCTAGGATTGTGTTTGGGTGGCAGGGTTATATATATATAATCACTACTATTATCTGTTTAATATTGTTAATTAATCAGTAATTGGTGTAGTAATTTTTGGGAGTGTTACACCTATCAAGTTGGTTAAGGAAACCAAAAATCAAGTTGAGGCTGAGGTTGAGAAAATCAACATAGATAACTTATCCAAGAAACAATTAAAAGTAAAATTAGAAGAGATAGCACTTATGGAAATTATCCAACCCAAGTCTGAGAAAAAGAAGAAGAATAGGAATGGAAAAGTTGGCATAAATAAGCACAACAATTATATTCCTGATATGTATGCCCCTAGAAAGGTATGCGCGAAATGTGGTAGTGTAAATCATTTGTCTATGCAATGCAAGAATGAAAAGAACTCTATATCTTCAAATGATTTAAATGCACATGTCATGTCTGCAAATGCCATGCTTACCAACCCTAGCACTAATGGCCAAACATGAAGATGAAGAAGCTAGTTCATCATCAAATCAGGTACTAGCTACCAACTTTTCTGAGCTTACAAATGATGAATGCAATAGTACTATTAATGAAATGTCTAATGAATTGTACAATTTGCATGTCACTATAAAATCTCTAAACAAAGAAAACCTCAAGTTGAAGAACACCATTGATGCCTTAACTGAGAGGAATATTTTTCTTGAAAATGAACTTGTTTGTTTAGATAGATTCAAGCAGGAAAGTAAGGATGCTAGAAATGAACTAGTGAATAGTTTGAAAAGAGAAGAATTGTTAAAAGAACAATTGGCTGAAGAAATTGAAACCATTAACAAATGGAATAGGTCTGCTAAAACTGCCAAACAAATTATTGATGTTCAGGGTGTAGATACTCTAGGTGAACTCCCCAAATCAATAAGCAAGTCATTGGTTGATACTTCAATGAATAAAGATCAATCGAATGCTAATCCTTTATCAACCGATAAGGATTATCAATCGATTGATGCTGAATCGACTGATAAGCATCCATCGACAAATAAATCTTCAATGGTTAACAAGAAGAACAAATTTAGCACTCCTATCAAGTTTGTTAAGGAAACTAAAAATCAAGTTGAGGCTGAGGTTGAAAAGATCAACATAGGTAGCTTATCCAAGAAACAATTAAAAGCAAAATTAGAAAATATAGTACCTGTGGAAATTATTAACCTAAGTTTGAGAAAAAGAAAAAGAATAGGAATGGTAAATACACATAAATAAGCACAACAACTACACTCCTGATATGTATGCCCCTAGAAAGGTATGTGCTAAACGTGGTAGTGTAAATCATTTATCTATGCAATGCAAAAATGAAAAGAAATCTATATCCTCAAATGATTTAAATGTACATGTATGCCATGAATGCTAATGCCATGTTTACCAATCCTATGCTCATTAATTTCATGTCCTCTAATTTAGTTGCACCTAATGTTCATATGCCTTATGCACAAGTTCCATACATGCATAATCCCTTCTTTGCATATCCAAATATGAACATGCTTGGTATGCCATGGAACATGTCTAATGTAGATAATGAAATGCATGGAAATTCTTCCATGAGTTCCAAGGTATCAAAGCCCCAAAAGCCAACTCCCAAAGTTAAAGTGGATCTAAACCCATCAAAACAAAAGGAGTCAAAGTTGGCAACCAAGGCTCAGGCTGCAACTAATAAAAGAGGACCCAAGGCAACTTGGGTACCAAAAGCAACTTAATTGTTTTAAATGTGTGTAGGGAAACAGGGGAAGAAATCTCTGGTATCTGGATAGTGGATGTTCTAGACACATGACTGGAGATTTGTCTCTGCTCACAAATTTTGTGGAAAAGGCTGGCCCATGAGTTACTTTTGGAGATAACATCAAAGGTTTTACTCTGGGATATGGCTTAATTGCAAAAGAGAATATTATAATTGAACCTGTAACACTAGTTGATGGTTTGAAACACAATTTGCTCAGCATTAGTCAACTGTGTGATAATGGAAATGGTGTATGGTTTTCAACTAGATCATGCATCTTAGCCAACAAAGAATTTGGTGAAATTCTCTTTACTGGTGAAAGAAAAGAAAATGTCTATGTGACTGATTTCAACTCTATAAAGGAAAACTCAATGACATGCCTACTTAGCAAAGCCAATACAGATGAAAGTTGGATTTGGCACAAGAAGCTAGCCCATTTGAATTTCAAAGCCATGAATCAATTGGTTAGAAAGAATCTGGTTAGAGGCATTCCACAGATAGAATTCACCAAAGATGGACTTTGTGATGCCTATCAAAAGGGAAAACAAAGAAAAGCATCATTCAAGTCAAAGTCTGAATCATCAATTGATAAGCCTTCGGAATTGATTCACATGGATTTATTTGGTTCAGTCAACATCATGTCGATTGCCAAAAAGAAATATGCATTAGTCATTGTGGATGACTTCACAAGATATACATGGGTATATTTCTTACACTCTAAGGATGAGGCAAGTAAATTCATTATTAATTATATGAATAATGTTGAAAATAGCACTGAATGGAAAGTCAAGAAAATAAGAAGTGATAATGGTACTGAATTCAAGAATACAATAATGAAAGAATTCTGTGAAGAAAAAGATATCACTCATCATTTCTCTACACCAAGAAATCCACAGTTAAATGGAAAAATAGGACATTGATTGAAGCTGCTAGAACTATGTTAGAAGAAGCCAAACTTCCTACAAATTTCTGGGCAGAAGTAATTAATACTACTTGCTACATTCAAAATATTTCCATGGTCAATCAACTTCAAGGCAAAACTCCATATCAGTTGATAAAGAAAGACAAGAAGCCAACAGTTAATTTTCTTCATGTCTTTGGCTGTAAATGCTTTGTACTATGAAATCAAGGTAAAAATCTAGGAAAATTTGAAGCCAAGGCTGATGAAGCTATATTTGTTGGATATGTAATAACAACTAAAGCATACAGAGTCTACAATCTAAGATTGCACATTGTTATGGAATCTATGCATGTAGTCTTTGATGACAAGAAGATTCAAGGATTTTTTGATGAAGGATTTCACGAACTATTGCACTTTGAAAATGAATCTACAAGCAATAGTGAAGATAATGATGATGATGTGGAAATTTCAAGAAATCAAGTACCTAGAATCCTCTCATCAATTGATGTCAATGCATCAACAGATAACTTATCAGTTGATAATCATCAATCGACTGATAATACATCAATTGATAATCATTCGATGGATAACAACTCTACTCAATAGTCTTCAAGAAGAGTGTCCATCTCAGGGGGAGGGTTCTAGAATGATCAATCACATCACAATGATTATAAAAATTCTAATGATCATGAAGCATCTGTTGGGTTCCGAGGCATAAAACGCAGCGGATTAAACGTAAATATAACGAAAAATTTCAGAACCCTAACGCAGGATCATGTATAAGATTGATAGATTATGGTGAAACGAAATCATACCTTTGTTTGGTCTTGACTACTTACGAACTCAACGGAGATCCTATCTTTCACGACTTGTGTCTTCCTCTTGAAAACACCTCTATGGTATCCACACAAGCACCTTCAAGAACGTCTCACGATCTTGATTATGGAACGGATGTACTAGCCTCCTCTAGATGATTTCGAAATCTGCCTCTGCCTTTTTGCTGCTAGGGTTCGTTTTTCTCAAAAACTAAATATCTATTAACCCTACATTATCTATTTATAATGGTTGGTTAATAGGCCCATAATAGCAACCCATAACAGCAAAGCCTAACCCATGTAGGTTTAGGATTAAATAATAAAACCGAATTTTATTATTTAATTAATAACTAAGTCACACTTAATTATTAATGGCAGAATTCAAATTCGAATTTATATTATTTCAATTAATTAAGTCTCACTTAATTAATATAATAAAATTCAAATAATCATCAATTAATTTAAATCTATAATTTAAATTAATTATTCCTTCAAGTACTCTATGTGTGTGACCCTATAGGCTATTATTTAATTAGCAATAATTTTATTCTCCAATAAAATTATAAACAATGAGCGGTATCTAGTAATACATCATTGCTACCCAATTAAATAATAATTAAATCGTGATTCGATAAAACCTTTCGTGATTAATGTTTCCATGTAATATAATCCCTTTAACCATATATATTATAGATTAAACTCGAGGCATGTATTTAGTCATCCTCTTCAACATTTAATCCGAGTTTACTTGATCCATGAGTAGACTATGAAAACAAATCATTATTTGAGCACGGCCATGCATTTTATAGTCTCACTCAATCAAGAGGCCAATAATATCTCTCCTAATTATAGGAGGGTTAAATCCTTTATCTATCATTCATATTTCTCATACGACTCATGATATACCCGATGTCCACTTTTATCATCACCCGGTCAAAGGTAACTTTTAATGTAGTCAAAGTATATTAATCCTCGTATAGAAATATAATGATCTCAAGTCAAAGGATCATTACACCATTATCACTGTGAGTCTTTCTTATGACTTTATTAAACATGAAGAATCTCACTGTGGGTCTGTCCAGTATCATGTACTCCTACATGTACCTATGTATTGACTTTAGTATCCCCATACTTATAACCAATGAGATGTGGTTATCAGTCAAACAACATACTAGTCTATTTATGTATTATTATTGTCCTATAATAATAATACTCGACTAGGGACATTTAAGAATATGATATATTATATAATCTCAAGTTCAAGTCATGTACAAAACTATACAACGTGTATCATGATTCTAAGGACATTTATTATGCTAACAAATATATCGCAGTAATTAAAGTCATAATAAATATGTTTATTGAATGATCAATTGACATAAAGGTTTATCAAAATAAACATTGTATTGCCTCTAGGGCACCTACACCAACAGCATCATCGTCAAGGACAAATTTACCATCACAAAGGAAATTGAAAAAAAGTCATTCCTTTGAATTGATTATTGGAAATGCAAATGATGGTGTCAAAACTAGAAGTGCAACTCAAAATGAATGCTTGTATAATAGCTTCTTGTCCCAAGAAGAACCAAAAAGGATTGAAGAAGCCTTGAATGATCCTGATTGGATAATTGCTATGCAAGAAGAGTTGAATCAGTTTGAAAGAAATAAGGTATGGAAGATGGTGCCCAAACCAAAGAACAAGTCTGTTATTGGTACAAAATGGGTATTCAGAAACAAAATGGATGAATCTGGTACAGTGACAAGGAATAAAGCAAGATTAATGGCAAATGGTTATTCACAAGAAGAGGCATAGATTTTGATGAAACATTTGCACCTGTTGCAAGGTTGGAAGCAATCAAAATCTTTCTAGCTTATGCTGCTCATGCAAATTTCAAGGCGTATCAGATGGATGTGAAAAGTGCTTTTCTCAATGGAGATCTAGAAGAAGAAGTATATGTAGAACAACCTCCTGGTTTCATTAATCATGTTCATCCTGGATTTGTATACTATCTTCTCAAGGCAGTTTATGGATTGAAACAAGCACCTAGAGCCTGGTATGGCACTTTGTCTAAATTCTTGATTGAGAATAACTTCACAAGAGGTACTGTTGATAAAACTCTCTTTCATAGAAATGTTAGTGGCTCTATGATTCTTGTTCAAATCTATGTAGATGACATTATTTTTGGCTCAACTAATGAAAAACTTTGTCAAAAGTTTGCTAAGTTGATGTAGAGTAAATATGAAATGAACATGATGGGAGAACTTATCCATTTTCTGGGTTTGCAAGTCAAACAAGTCAAAGATGATATTTTCATAAATCAAACCAAATATATTTCATATTTATTAAAGAGATTTGATTTAAATGAATGTTCTTCTGTAAAAACACCCATGGCCACTACAACTAAACTTGAAATGAATACTAAGGATGCTAAAGTGGACATTTCAAGTTATAGAGGCATGGTTGGCTCATTACTTTATTTAACTGCAAGTAAGCTAGACATAATGTTAGCTACATGTCTTTGTGCTAGGTTTCAGGCTGATCCTAAAGAATCTCATTTGATTGCAATAAAAAAATATTCAGATATCTCAAAGGAACTCCAAATCTTGGAATTTAGTACCCTAGAGATTCTGGATTTGATCTAATTGGTTATTCAGATGCAGGCTATGAAGGTTGCAGAATTGAAAGAAAAAGTACTACAGGCACCTTCAATTTCTAGAAAAAAAGCTTATATCATGGTTTAGCAAGAAACAAAATTCAGTGTCTACAACTACTGCAGAAGCTAAATACATTGCAGCTGGAAGTTGCTGTGCACAAATTTTATGGATGAGGAATCAACTATTTGACTATGGGTTCAACATGAACAAAATTCCTATTTTCTGTGACAACAAAAGTTCCATTGCTATAACAGAAAATCCTGTGCAACATTCCAGAACCAAGCTCATTGACATAAGGTATCACTTCATTAGGGAACATGTAATGAATGATACAGTTGAATTATATTTTGTCCCTAGTGAAAGACAACTTGCAGACATCTTTACCAAACCATTAGATGAATCTACTTTCAATAGACTGGTCTGTGATTTAGGTATGCTTAATTATGTTTAATCTATTTGAATGTCTGACAAGTTATGTATTTATATTAATTTTAGCCATTGACTATGTTAATCTATTGATTCTTCCACAATCAATTGCTAAACATTTTACTCATCAATGGATATTTGTAGCTATCGACAGATAAATATATCAATTGATGATATATTTACTTATCAATGTTTAATTGTAGCTATCGACAAATAAATATATCAATTGATGATATATTTACTTATCGATGGATAGTTGTAGCTATCGACAGATAAATATATCAATTAATGATATATTTATTTATCGATGGATAAGAGTACCTGTCAATGGATAAGTTAATTACCAATCGATGTCCTGAAATTTAAAAGGGTCGATGTCATCAATCGACCTATACAAAATCTAGCCGTTGATTACTTATTTTATCAATTGATTAATACATACATTCCTGTATGTATAAACAGTCGATTGCTAAAAATGGTAATTTCTGCTTTTTCATTTTTCTTCCAACGGTCGATTAAGTTCAATTTTGAGTAAGAAAGTGACTGAGAACTCAGTAAATATAAATAGTGAGATTAAAATAACTTTTAATTCTTACTTGCAATTTTACTAACGATTTCTCCGTCTTTGTCTCTCTCTCACAATCTACGAACTCAATCCCTAACCCTTTTTTCTCTTTGTATCTATCTCTTGCTAAGAACCCTAATCTACTCTTGTCTAATTGTTGATTCTGCTTTATTACTAACAAGTTTGCCAGTTAATTCTTATCTACATCTTTAAACACGATTATGGCATCATCAAAGAAAGTCTCACAATCAGGATTCTATTATGAGCTCAACAACTTCGTTGCTTGCATTATGGTGGAGGAAGCCCCAATAGAATTCCATCCTCTAATGGAATTCCTATGAAGTTCAAGGATCTCAAAGGCCCTCTCGGAAGCACCAAAGATAGTGTGTAATCTAGTTGAAGAGTTCTGGACAATAGCAGAGGTATCGGATGATTTTTCTTCAATCTCCTTTGATTGCAAAGGACAAAGGTATATTCTAACCACTGTAGTATTGGGTAAGTGTTTAAACCTTCCTGTAAATAATACAGAAAATGCACCCACTGACACAGAGATTAGAAGCATGCTTAGAGAAATCAATTACACTGCTCCTGATGCTAGTCTAGGTAGTATTGTTAGAAAGAATCTAAGAAAAGAATGGTCTTATTTCTTTGATGCAATTATAAAGTGTTTTTCTGGTAAGATTAGTAATTTTGATGCAATAACAACAAGTATGCAACAAGTGCATTTTATATGATAGATATCATAATTTAGGAAGCCTGTTACTCAATGAAATATCTGTCAAATTGGGAAACAAGGTTATTAGATCTAATCATATTTATTATGCTAGATTTATCATGATTATTATTAACCACTTTGTCAAGGATATTGAGAGTGACAGGAGTACAGAAACTTTGGATTGTTGGACTCAAAACAAAAGGGTCTTCAAAGACTTGGCAAGAATCAATCTTCACCGTAATGTAGAATTGATTTATCCACCTTTTGTTCAGGTATTTATCTCTACCTTAACTTCTTCCAACCCCCAATCTTCTTTTCCTTCTGTGGCTATGGAGGGTGTTAGTTATGACCCCAACCCTTCTACCCAAGCCACACATCCAGTTTCTAAATTCAAATCTAAAAAGCCAACCTCAACACCCCAAAAACCTGTTGTTGTAAAATCTAAGAAAAGAAAAACACCTGTTGTGGTAGATAGACTAGAGGGGGATTTAGGCGGTGAGAGAACTGGGGAACATCAAATAACCCAGAAGGATAAGGAGAGTGAGGGTGTGCAACCTCAGCCAAGCCACTCCACAGTCTCCTAAAAGACTGTGGATGTTAATATAAAAAATACCACATCTCTATTGTCATCCTCTCTAAATGATGACAGTATTGAAAATAGCCCATAACCAGGGGCACAAAACCAAATTAGGGACACACCATCCTGTTAGTAATTGTGCCCTAGAGACAATTAATTATATATTTTAAGGAGAATATTTTATTATTAAGGATTATGTTTTATTGATTATTATTTATTTATTATGTTTTATTTACTGCATAATAAATTGAAAGCATAATAAATGTCCTTGGAATTTTGATACGTATTATATATCTTTAAGTATGTGATTTAAAAATGAGATTATATGAATAGTATCTTATTCCTAAAATTTCCTAGCCGAGTATTGTTATATAAGGACAATAATATTGCAATAAGACTAGTATGTTGACAGATGACCACATCTCATTGGTCATATGTATGGTGATATTGAAGTCAATAACATAAGTGCATATCTCAATGAATGGCACTGGAATAACCCGCAGTGAGATTCTACATGTTAATAAGTGTCGTAAGAAATTCTCACTGTGATAATGTTGTAATGATCCTCTGACTTGAAATCATTATATTTCTATACGGGAATTAATATACTTTGATTACACAAAAAGTTACCTTTAACCAGGTGATGATAAAAGTGGACATTGGGTATACTATGAATTGTATGATAAATATGAATGATAGATAAAAGATTTAACCTTCCTATTTAGGAGTGATATTGTTGGCCTCTTGATTGAGTGAGACTATAAAATGCATGGTCGTGCTTAAATATTGATTTGTTTAATAGTCTACTCATTGATCAAGGAAACCCGGATTAAACGTTGAAGAGGATGACACGATACATGTCTCGAGTTTGATCTATAATATAAGGTTAAAGGGATTATATTGCATGAAACATTATTCACGAAAGGGTTAATCAAATCACTGATTTTATTATTATTACTTGGGTAACAATGATGTATTACTAGATGCCGCTCATTGTTTACAATTTTATTTAGATATTAAAATTTTGCCAACGTAATAATAACCTACAGGGTCACATACAAAGAATGCTTGAAGGAGAAATAATTTAAATTATGAATTTAAATTATATAAGTAATTTATTTTATTTATGATATTAATTAAGTATGACTTAATTAATTATATAAATAGAATAAATGAATTACTTAAACTAATTCCAAAATTAGTAATTAATTAATTAAGTGAGATTTAATTAAATAAGTTAGAATTTTGGATTAGTATTAATTATAATTAGATTAAAATTAGAAAACTTATTCATCTCTCTATATAATCTCTTTATGAGCTGATTTAATAAATAGACACATATTTTTCTAAAACCATAGCCGTTTTGAGAAAAGAGGAAGATA
The DNA here is from genome assembly GCA_028671895.1 of Oenanthe sinensis. Classification (NCBI taxonomy): domain Eukaryota; kingdom Viridiplantae; phylum Streptophyta; class Magnoliopsida; order Apiales; family Apiaceae; genus Oenanthe; species Oenanthe sinensis. The sequence goes on from CM053813.1 coordinate 14,727,997, forward strand.
GAGAGAGAAATAGTTTTCAGGTGCTAGTACATATAAATCCTTCATGAAAAGTGTTCGTGTGGATACCGTAGAGCGTAGATTGCGTGAGCGGAATACGTGGTGATTAAACAAGCTTTGGATCTCCATTAATCTTCCATTGATGAACTGTTAAAGCTTTTTAAGGTATTTGTTCTTAATCTCCGAATTAAATCTTTTATTTTCACATGGATCTTGCGGAGGGTTTCGATTTATATTACGTTTTGTATTTATTTTTCACGTTTTTCCGCTGCGTTTGTACCTCAAAACCATTCAATGGCATCAGAGCTACTTGGAAACGTTTTAATTCGGTTATGTGTTTAACAATTTTTCGATGTATGTAAACATGTATAAGATATGTGTTCGCACTTTATTCACGCAAGAGAACGTGGTCACAAGTAATACAAGAATAAGTAGAATTCGTTCCCACAGAGACTCGACTTGCTTACGTTTAGTTCACTTATACACCAGAGTATGATTACTACCACTGCTAAGAAAATAACAATTGGAGTTTGATTAAACTAATGATTAAAACTTAAAGAATTACTTATATTAAATAAACATGGGATTTTAACTTCATTAACTATCTCATCTAGAATCTTATGCCTTTTCAACCTAGCATGTGAAAGTGACGATAACTGATCAGACCCTCTAAACTGATAAACGCCAACTTTCGTTGCACGCATACCATCCTAATGAACATCCACAAAAGATAGAAGTCAAATAGTCAACCACTATACTTAGTCCCGATATGTCTATAGAGATTGAAAACATAATGGCTTAAGCACAAGTATCCATAAAATCACATAGTCAGTGCAAGACGGTTAGAATTACACCACAAATTAATACATGCTCTTAACATGCAAAAACCTATGCTAGCATGGCATGTTCTAAACCCTAGATCCACTTTCGCATTCACGAGGATTTAACAAACAATCATAAATGTTCGCGACGCATTTACAACGAATAAGCTTAACCATACTAGGATATCCATAACAATCACATACTTGGCATAAAGACAATCAATATCTAGAATCGATAGAAAAATCCATTAAAATCCCATGACAACGATTAGCCCATAATTGGACTAGCCGCCATCATGGGTTCATATGAAAACATAGTAGATAAACAATTAAACATAAAAGACTGATATTAAATTGCAATAGTAAAAGAAACAACCGATAATCCACGTGATGAAAATTACAAAAGAAAAATAGCTTGACGGCTCACAAAGTACTCTGTCTTCTTGTACGATAATAAAAACCCTACTTGCTTAATTAAATTCCTAGATAATGACAATAATAATAATCCTTATGTTTTTATACTAGGTTACATAAAAACAATGATTCATGGGCTTGCTGCTTTCTGGGCTTCGAAACGGACCAACTGCAGAAAAATCAGCAACTGGAATCGGCTGGAAGGGCGGGCGCGCCTCATTAATGGAGCGCGGGGGCGCCTTTAACGGGGTGGGCGCGCCTGACTATTCTGCCCGGAATTGCTTTTCTTTGCTCCTTGCCTCTTTAGCGCGTCGCCTTGCTTTCTCCTTGCTTCAACTCAAGCCTTGATCCTTCTCCCTTGAATTTCTAGCTCATGCACCACCAATTTATGCAATTAATTATCAATTCTGCTCCGCCTGGGAATCTGCACACCAAAAACATAAAACACATCAAACGACACTAAATACTTGGGTACTAGCGATCAATTTAAGCCAATTTGGAACGTATATAGTGGACAAAAAAGTCCACTAACACACCCCCAAACTTAAACCGATGCTTGTCCCCAAGCATAAACAGACTCTAAACAATCTAAGGCAATGCAATGCATGAATGCAACTACTATGAAAATGCAAGGACCCCCTCGAACTCACCAAAATCAATCGATAAGCCAAGCCTCAAAGAGATGCAATACATCCATACAGAGCTCGACCAAGTCCCCTTATACTGATACTACATGAACAGAACGTATGTGTGTGCGATGCTCATCAAATATACTCTGACACTAGATCAAAATCATACCTATTTTTCGCCAAGACAATCACTTGCTTATAAACAGAATGAGTGGTAAACACTCCATAACATACAAACACCGCCGTCATTCATTTGAGTTAGACAGGGAATCACACTTTATTGCTAAACCACCCCTACGACACATAACACAATACATAGGCTTATTTAACCGTGCAATGGATGAGACCCCTAAAGGCTTATACAATAATACCCATGTAGCGAGCGTTAGGTTAGTGGATCCCAGACTATAAAAAGCCTTAGGTCACTAGGCACAAAGTCCCCTCGAACTTAATTGCCCGAGTATTAAAGAGCTCACCCTGGTTAATTTTGCTTCGAATTATTCACATGACTCTTTTTTTTTCTTTTTCTTTTTTTCTTTCTTTTTTTTTCTTTTTTTTTGAAACATAATCTGGAATGAGAATTCTCAATTCCAACCCTAGACTACTCATAAAAATATGAGCCGGCTACTAGCCATTTGACACCTAGCCATACTTAACAATCATTAACAACTAGCATGCATCCCTGGTTTTCCCCAAACTTAAACTTTAGTATCTTTACATTATCAAGGGAATAACAAACATTCTAGATATAAACATGCGATTAATCTAAACAACTAAACAGGCATGACTCAACCTAGCCCAAAAGCAACCGATGAGACTGTGTAAATAATGTGCTTCTGAAACATGCAAATCAATTTCATAAGAACTATAAATCATCCCTCTGCTCATCAATACCACACTCAAATTGACATCGACTTATCAATCAGAATTAGCTCGTCCTAAGGGATCATGAAATATGCATGCTATGAAATGCAACTAAAATGGATTCATATGATAGCCAGAACAAAAAATTTCAAACAAAATGCTCTATATGGACAATTAAAACAAAATGCATGACAAAACTACAACTACATGTCCTATATGCATCTAACTACAATCTCCATTTCCCACCCCCAAACTTTAAAATATTCAATGTCCCCATTGAAGGCAAGAAACGAAGAAAGTGTGCAGAAATACCTCAATCCTCAGCAGAGTCACCCTCCTCGGGTGAATCCGGTGGTGGATACACGGTGCCAGCCCCATAAACAGGCCAATCGACCTGTACACCTGTAGCCAGAAAAGCTGCACCAAGAGCCTGAGTCAGGTCAGCAGCAAAACGGCTCTGTCTATCATCAACTGCGTCCATCCGCCGAGCCAACCTCCGAAAATGAGCCTCACCCATACCAGCACTAGCCACAGCTGGCGGTGCCCTAGAAGATCCAGCCCTAGCCTCCCTCTGCTGTCTAGGTGGCACGTCACCACCCACAATATACCCTAAGCCTCGGGGATGCGGTACACCACCGTCCCATTCAGGGAGTCGAGCTATCGCCGCCGTGTCAATGGCACTCGCAGGAAGTTGCAACTGTTCCTCCGTCGGCCAGTGAATACCCACATCAACACACAGACGAACAACCACTGAGCCATACGGAATCGCGCCAGTGGTACTCCCCTGCAAGAATCGGATCATGTGTCTGTGGATAAGGGAGCCTAGGTCAATGTATCGCCCGCTGAGAATACCCCACAACAAAATAGCCCGATCCACTGTCACCTCATGAGTGTGCGACGATGGCACAATGTTAGCACACAGAAACAGGTTCCAGGCCTTAGCATATGGGTTCAAGGCCATGGCAGAGATGGTGACCGGCTCAGTAGAGCCTGCCCTGCGCTTCCAAGTAGTGCCTGGAACTGTCATATCCCACAGAATGGCCTCAAGATCAACCTCCCCACGGGTCTTCAACCCAAAATCGTCCACCCCCTCCTGCGGTGCAGGCAAATTCAAAACCCTAGTGATAGCGGCAGGAGTATAATCCACTACATACCCTCGGACTGCAGAATACCCATTCTTCTCTTGCTTGGCATTGGCATAGAACTCCCTAACGATACTCAATGGTATCGCCTCCGCAGCCTCACACACGGTCTCCGAACCGCGCTCACTAACCATCGCGATTAGAGACCCATCAAGAACACCCGAAATGAATCCCCGTTCCTTGACCACAGATTTGGTCATTAAGCGTGCAAACTCAATTTGGGCCTCCGGTGAATTGAATTGGGGCACAACTCCCCCACTCGAAGAAGAACTTGATGTCCCTGAGCGCCTAGATCGCTTGGGTGCCATGGATTGAGTGTAGATTTGTGAAGAGAGGAGATGAGGTGCGTGTATAGTTGTGTGTATATGTAAGAATGCAAGAAGTGAAGTAAGTAAGATGCTAGGGTTAGGGTATGTCAAAGCCTTTATAAACAAGTGAGATTGGGCTGGGTAGGGCCAAAAACTAATAAAAAGGTAAAAAAGATTCTTAATTTTCGATTTTTGGAATTTTTAAACTAAAATTTTTTTCTGGAACCGCGCCTCTAGGAGCGCGCCCGCCCCGGGTGCTTCTGTCCATTTTCTGATTTTTCAATTTTTTTTTTTTTTGTTTTTTTTTTGTTTTTTACGAGAATAAAAAAATACCATTCAAGCCGTAGGTTGCCTCCCACGAGCGCTGTCGTTAACGTCATTTAGCCGGACGTTACTTCAGGTCCTCAATCTGAGGTTGACAGAATCGCGACTTCAGCTTCGCGATTTACTTGTTCTCCCAAATACGGCTTCAATCTCTGACCATTGACTTTAAACGCTTGATCTGGGGTCTTTTCATAAATCTCCACAGCTCCGTGTGGATACACAGTCTTCACAACAAAGGGTCCTGACCACCTTGACTTGAGTTTTCCTGGAAACAATCGCAGACGAGAGTTAAATAATAAAACTAATTGACCAGGAACCAATACCTTTGTTGTCAACCGCCGATCATGCCATCTTTTTACTTTTTCCTTGTAGAGCTTGTTATTCTCATAAGCTTGTAGACGAAATTCATCCATTTCATTGATTTGCACCATCCGCTTTTCCCCTGCGGCTTGATAATCAAAATTCAGTTTCTGCAATGCCCAATAAGCCTTGTGTTCCAGTTCTGCTGGTAGATGACAAGCTTTTCCATAGACTAGTTGATATGGTGACATCCCCAAAGGTGTTTTGAACGCAGTTCGGTAGGCCCACACAGCTTCATCCAGTTTTAAAGACCAATCCTTACGCGAAGGACTTACCACTTTTTCCAGAATGCGTTTGATCTCACGGTTTGATACTTCAGCTTAGCCATTGGTTTGAGGGTGGTATGCTGTCGCCACCCGATGGTTGATGTTGAATCTTGCCATCAGATTAGTGAACTTTCGATTGCAAAAGTGAGAACCCTCATCGCTGATAATGACCCTTGGAGTCCCAAATCTGGAGAAAATGTTCTTGTGAAGGAAGTTAAGCACTACATTGGCATCATTAGTTGGAAGTGCCTTGACCTCAACCCATTTGGAGACGTAATCCACAGCTAGCAAGATGTATTGGTTATTGCAAGATGAAATGAATGGGCCCATGAAGTCGATCCCCCACACATCAAAAATTTCTACCTCTAGCATTACATTAAGGGGCATCTCATCCCTTCTCGAAATGTTGCCTACTCGCTGACAACGATCACATCTGGTTACAAACTGATGAGCATCCTTGAATAGTGATGGCCAATAAAATCCTGCCTGCAGAATACGAGTAGCTGTCTTTTCACCTCCATAATGGCCTCCATAAGCTGTGGCATGATAATCCCTCAGAATAGCTTCAGTCTCACTATATGGTACACACCTTCTGATAATCTGATCAGCCCCTTGTTTAAACAGATATGGCTCATCCCAACGAAACCACTTTACATCATGCATGAATTTCTTCCTTTGGGCTGACGATAATTCGGGTGGAACAATATGACTCACAAGATAATTCACAATATCCGCATACCATGGTTCTTCTTCTTGTACTCCAAACAGTTGTTCATCAGGAAATGAGTCATTGATGAGAGTACTGTCTCGTGATTTACCAGGATCTTCCAATCGTGATAGGTGATCAGCTACCTGATTTTCGGTCCCTTTTCTATCTTTGATCTCCACGTCGAATTCTTGAAGTAGGAGAATCCATCGAATCAGGCGGGGTTTAGAATCCTTCTTGGAGAGCAGATACCTAATAGCTGCGTGGTCAGTATACACCGTCACTTTCGTACCAAGCAAGTATGATCTGAATTTTTCAAAGCCATATACAATGGCTAACAGCTCCTTCTCTGTGGTTGTGTAATTCACTTGCGCATCATTGAGTGTCTTGCTTGCATAGTAGATAACATGAAAAATCTTGTCTTTCTTCTGACCAAGAACAGCCCCTACTGCAAAATCGCTAGCATCGCACATCATAGCAAAAGGTTCGTTCCAATCTGGGGCGATGATCACAGGTGCTGAAATCAACTTCCTCTTCAATGTCTCAAAAGCTGTCATACAATCATCATCGAATTTGAATGGAATATCCTTCTTCAATAGCTTACACAAAGGTTTGGAAATTTTGGAGAAGTCCTTGATGAATCTTCTGTAGAAACCTGCATGACCGAGGAAACTACGAATTCCTCTCACTGAATTGGGCGGTGGAAGATTTTCAATTGTCTCTATTTTTGCTTTATCCACTTCCAGGCCTCGCCGTGATACCTTGTGTCCAAGAATAGTTCCCTCTTGTACCATGAAGTGACACTTCTCCCAGTTGAGAACCAGATTAGTCTCCACGCATCTTTTCAGAACCATGCTAAGATTGTGTAGACATTCGTCAAAAGAAAACCCAAATACTGAAAAATCATCCATGAAGACTTCCACTGTCTTACCAATCATGTCTGAAAAAATTCCCATCATGCACCTCTGAAAAGTGCCAGGTGCACCACATAACCCAAAAGAAACCCTTCGAAAAGCGAAGGTACCAAACGGACATGTAAATGTTGTCTTCTCCTGATCCTCTGGAGCAATGCAGATCTGATTGTAACCCGAATATCCATCCAGAAGGCAATAGTACTCATGGCCGGCCAGTCGGTCTAGCATTTGATCAATGAAAGGAAGAGGGAAGTGATCCTTCCTAGTAGCTTTGTTCAGCTTCCTGTAATCCATGCAGATTCTCCAGCCAGTTACTGTCCGCGTAGGAATGAGCTCGTTCTTTTCGTTAGTTACCACCGTCATGCCTCCTTTCTTTGGCACACATTGAACTGGACTCACCCAAGCACTGTCAGAAATAGGATAGATAATTCCTGCATCCAACCACTTAATAATTTCCTTCTTCACTACTTCCTTCATGAGTGGATTAAGCCTTCTCTGATGTTCCACTGTTGGCTTACTACCTTCTTCCAGCGGGATCTTATGCTGGCAATAGGCAGGGCTGATTCCTTTAATGTCTGCAATAGTCCACCCAATGGCTGATTTGAATTCCCTGAGAACCCTTAACAGCTTTTCTTCTTCAGGACCTGTAAGGTTAGCAACAATAATTACAAGTAAAGTAGATGATTCCCCAAGAGAAGCATACTTTAAATGATCAGGCAATGGTTTGAGCTCTAGCTTTGGTGCTTCCTCGATAGATGGTTTCAACCGCTGATGTGATTCTCTCACTTCAGATAAACCCAACGATTCTGGTTTCTCAAACTTTTGTTGCCAAGGCGAAGCATTCAGAGACTGTACCTGTTCTTCAACCTCTTCCTCTTCAATTGTAAAGTCCCCACTTAAAGCCTTTTCCAGTGTATCATTCATAAGCATGTGTTCAATTTTTACTTGCACAGCAGATTCCACTACATCTACTTTAAAGCATTGATCTTCTTCTGTTGGAAATTGCATTGCTTTGAACACATTGAATGTGACATTCTGATCGTGCACTCTCATGGTGAGTTCTCCCTTTTGTACGTCAATCAATGTCTTTCCCGTTGCTAAGAATGGTCTACCAAGAATGATAGGGATTTTCTTGTCTTCTTCAAAATCAAGGATGACAAAATCTGCTGGAAAGATTAGTTTGTCGACTTTCACCAAAACATCTTCGACAATTCCTCGCGGATAAGTGATTGAACGATCTGCCAACTGCAGTGACATGTTAGTCGGCTTTGGCTCAGGAAGACCAAGTTGTAAGAATATAGAGTATGGCATGAGGTTGATGCTCGCTCCCAAATCGCACAAACATTTGTCGAACGACAAATTCCCAATTATGAATGGTATAGTGAAACTACCAGGATCCTTCAACTTTGGTGGTAACTTCTGCTGCAATACTGCACTACACTCTTCCGTCAAGGCCACAGTGTTTAACTCTTCTAGCTTCAGTTTCCTAGATAGAATGCCTTTCATGAATTTGGCGTAGCTTGGCATTTGCTCCAGCGCTTCAGCAAAAGGTAAGTCGATGTGTAGTTTCTTAAAAACTTCTAAGAATTTAGCAAACTGTTTATCTGATTTCTGCTTCTGAAGCCTTTTAGGGAATGGTGGAGGAGGAAATACTTCCTCGTGATCACTGTCTTTCCCTGAACTACTTTTCTCCTCTGAATCATTCATTTTTTTCTTAATCGGCTCCTCCTGCGTAATTTTTTCTGCAGAAATTCCCCCTCCAGCAGTAAGGTGAGGCGCGCCCGCGCCTGAGGAAGGGCGCCCGCCCTGCACCTCCTGCCCAGAATGCCGACGTTCTTCGTTTTGTGGAATTTCGACCTCCTGATTGTTCGTAACCTTTCCAGAACGCAATGTAATAGCGTGTATTTGTTCCTTGTTTTCTTTCTTGCCTGGGTTAGCCTCTGTGTCACTTGGTAATTGTCCTTGAGGTCTGTTTAGAAGAGCATTGGCTAGTTGACCAATTTGATTTTCCAATGTTTTCAGTGTCACCGCTTGACTCTTATACATCATTCTCAGTTCCTCCATCTCTGACTTTTCATTTGAATGCCCTTGTCCTCCTTGAGGTTGTTGATGGAAACCAGGAGGGTTGTATGATTGTCTTGGTGCATAAGATTGTTGAGGAACAAAATTGTTGAAAGGCCTTGTTCCGAATTGCTGACCCTGCGATGGTTGTGGCATGGCATTCTGATTGTTACTCCAACTGAAGTTAGGATGATTCCTGTTGTTGGGATGATATGTAGTAGGTGCTGGTTGTGTAGGCTTTTGCAAGTTGCTGACAAAATACGCTGAATCGCTAGAAATAGCACACTGAGTTGTATCATGAGCACCTGCACAAAGATCACAAACCATAGCGACTTGCTGAATTCCTGCCTTGGATAATGCGTCCACCTTTATAGATAACGCCTGTAGTTGAGCTGTTATAGCCGTGGCAGCGTCCACTGCAAAAACACCTGCAGTTTTACTCTGCGACAATCGCTGAGTAGGATTCTGATACTCGTTGGCAGCCATCATTTCAATCAAGTCATAAGCTTCTTCAGAGCTCTTGGCCCAAAGAGCTCCTCCAGATGCTGCATCAAGCATAGGTCGTGAATGATTCAATCCATTATAGAAACCGTTAATGACCATCCAATCTTGCATCCCATGATGGGGACACTTTCGAAGCATCTCTTTATACCTTTCCCAAGCTTCACACAACGTTTCTCCAGAATGTTGATTGAACTGTGTAAGAGCATTCCTCATGGCTGCCGTCTTAGCCATAGGGAAGAATTTAGTCAGAAACTTTTGTGCGAGATCCTCCCAAGTAGTTATAGAACCTGCTAGCAGCGAATGCAACCAGCTCTTTGCCTTGTCTCGTAGAGATAATGGAAACAGCCTCAGTTTTATAGCATCTTCAGAAACCCCGTTGGTTTTAAAGGTATCACAGATCTCGATGAAGTCTCTGATATGCATATTAGGGTCCTCAGCAGGTGAACCCCCAAACTGCACAGAATTCTGAACCATTTGAATTGTGCCCGGCTTAATTTCGAAATTATTAGCTGCAATAGCCGGCCTAACAATGCTTGACTGAATGTCATTGATCTTCGGTTGAGAGTAATCCTTAAGAGCTTTCACTGGATCCCCCATTACTATTTCTGGTTCAATTTCTGGAACTGCAACTCCCTCTTCTTCGTCTAAGTGTTCTTCCAGTTTTTCCTTACTCGATTGAGAACGAGTACGCATACACGATCAATTACCTGAATTCACGTAACAAACAAGAACGATTAGTAACAAATCTCAGTCAGTGATATCTAACGACCACTGATGATAAGCACATTAACTAAATAAAACAATGAACCGAGTCCCCGGCAGCGGCGCCAAAAACTTGTTCGCACTTTATTCACGCAAGAGAACGTGGTCACAAGTAATACAGGAATAAGTAGAATTCGTTCCCACAGAGACTCGACTTGCTTACGTTTAGTTCACTTATACACCAGAGTATGATTACTACCACTGCTAAGAAAATAACAATTGGAGTTTGATTAAACTAATGATTAAAACATAAAGAATTACTTATATTAAATAAACATGGGATTTTAACTTCATTAACTATCTCATCTAGAATCTTATGCCTTTTCAACCTAGCATGTGAAAGTGACGATAACTGATCAGACCCTCTAAACTGATAAACGCCAACTTTCGTTGCACGCATACCATCCTAATGAACATCCACAAAAGATAGAAGTCAAATAGTCAACCACTATACTTAGTCCCTATATGTCTATAGAGATTGAAAACATAATGGCTTAAGCACAAGTATCCATAAAATCACATAGTCAGTGCAAGACGGTTAGAATTACACCACAAATTAATACATGCTCTTAACATGCAAAAACCTATGCTAGCATGGCATGTTCTAAACCCTAGATCCACTTTCGCATTCACGAGGATTTAACAAACAATCATAAATGTTCGCGACGCATTTACAACGAATAAGCTTAACCATACTAGGATATCCATAACAATCACATACTTGGCATAAAGACAATCAATATCTAGAATCGATAGAAAAATCCATTAAAATCCCATGACAACGATTAGCCCATAATTGGACTAGCCGCCATCATGGGTTCATATGAAAACATAGTAGATAAACAATTAAACATAAAAGACTGATATTAAATTGCAATAGTAAAAGAAACAACCGATAATCCACGTGATGAAAATTACAAAAGAAAAATAGCTTGACGGCTCACAAAGTACTCTGTCTTCTTGTACGATAATAAAAACCCTACTTGCTTAATTAAATTCCTAGATAATGACAATAATAATAATCCTTATGTTTTTATACTAGGTTACATAAAAACAATGATTCATGGGCTTGCTGCTTTCTGGGCTTCGAAACGGACCAACTGCAGAAAAATCAGCAACTGGAATCGGCTGGAAGGGCGGGCGCGCCTCAAGGAGCGCGGGCGCGCCTCATTAATGGAGCGCAGGGGCGCCTTTAACGGGGTGGGCGCGCCTGACTATTCTGCCCGGAATTGCTTTTCTTTGCTCCTTGCCTCTTTAGCGCGTCGCCTTGCTTTCTCCTTGCTTCAACTCAAGCCTTGATCCTTCTCCCTTGAATTCCTAGCTCATGCACCACCAATTTATGCAATTAATTATCAATTCTGCTCCGCCTGGGAATCTGCACACCAAAAACATAAAACACATCAAACGACACTAAATACTTGGGTACTAGCGATCAATTTAAGCCAATTTGGAACGTATATAGTGGACAAAAAAGTCCACTAACAATATGCCATGGCTATATGTTGATATATATGTTTTATATGATTTTGAATATATGATATTCATTTCATGTATAATCATGTGATGATTGTGTGTATTACTGTATGTATATGATACATTTTTGTTTGAAAGGCTGTATGTATAGACCTATATGTAACATAGGGTTGTAACTCAACACAAGAACAGGACGTGTAAATAATATGAAGTTATCACCGGAATCAGGAAGACATGAAGACTTGGTAAAGACAAAGGATAAAGAAGAAATCTACAGACTTGAAGCATTAGCTCACTGGAAGAAGTTCATTAATATATTCATGTCTCAGTGAAGAATAAAGGTTGAAGTATTCAAGGATGTGGAAGCAGTAAAGCAGTTGTCAAAGTACTAGAAAGATTCTAGTGATCCAAATCTGCAATTTAGTCAAGCAATGAATTGCAGAGCTCAAGTACATGAATCGATAAAATAGAATATACGACAAATACAAAGAATCAAAATATTAGATGGAATCTTGGAGTCTATTATAGATTGCTGGAGGAAGTTCATTCATATGTTCAGACTTCAGTGAAGGATAAAGTTTGAAGATGTTCAGGGTTTCAGATATGTTTATGGTTCAGCATAAGTGCCAGAGGATTCCAATGTACTTACAATCGAAGCACTTCTAATCAACAAGGAACAAAGTCAATTGTATTGTAAAGAAGATGTGAAGATCAAGATCGTGTTAGTCGTTTGTGAACCAGACCAGTTGCACCAAACGTCAGCACAAAAGAGATTGAGAATTGCATCTATGAATGAGAAGAATTGACTATTTACTGAAATGGGTAACAAGTGAAGTGGTATATGATGAAGCTCAGAATAAATCAAAGTCGAATTAACAAGGAAATATTTGTTTGACTTGGTTGCAGTGGAAGAAATTATATTAAGTGCTTCACAGGTTCGAAATTGGCTAAGTAAAGAAGACTATAGAAGTTGTATCCAGAAGTCAACTTGGTCAAGCTATTTCGTCTTATTCCTATTTTGTCCTATTCACATATGGTTAACAACCATCGGGTGAAATCAAAGAATTGATGAAAACAAAATAAAAGGGAATAAGCACTAGCCGATAGTTTCTAACTATCGGGTAAAGGAAATAAAAAGAAATGCTACCACTTTCCGATATTTGTTAAAACTAGAAGGAATTTTCGATGGTTATTAACTGCAGGAATAATTTCGATGGTTACCAATGTGTGAAGTAATTTATTTTACTTCAGGAATTGTTTTTAAGTGTCCGATAGTTATGTTACAGACTCATCGATACTTAAACAATTACTCAGTAAATTGTTCCGATACTTAAGGAAAAACAGAAGTGAAGAAGCAGCTCAGTTACTTGGACAACATGAAGCCACGTAGCTGTACTGAAAAAGTCTACACATAAATTGAAGCAGAGCCATTCATTTGAGTCAGTCTTCAACAACACAACAAAAAATAACCACAGAGAGAGAAGGCAAGCCGGAGAGGAGAGAACAGTCAGAAAATCTATACCTCTTCACCGGAGATGTATTAGTGGCCGGTCTCTTAACGGAAAATGTTCAGAGCCACTATATATCACTCTCTACGGTCTTAGTTTCCTTCGTACTGATCTAGAAATACTTGTATAGGAAATTGAGAGTTATATGTTTTTGTTAAGCAGCGAAGAACTTGTTCTTCGGATCGGATTTGTTGACCGGGTGTAGCAACCTCAGGGTTTATATTTATCAAATGATATATTCCCCGAATATTGTGTTGTTTATTTTCCTACTGATTTTCTAGAACCGAAATGATTAATCCTAAACACAGAAAATTAGTAAACAGCTCCGTAAACACTATTCACCTCAAGAACACGAGCCCACTAACCGAACCCTAAATTATTTATCCGCAAAAGATTCGAAAGAATTTTTTGATTTAGTGAGTATCGTATTCAACCCCCCTTCTACGATACTTCTGGGGCCTAACAATTGGTATCAGAGTAGACTGATTGATATACAAATCAAGATCCATTAGCTCAGTGAAGCTCGCCAGGCAGAAGCTGTTTGGACTCAGACTGTTAGAGGCCTTATTAAATAAGTTTAATTATAAACTTTTAATAAGTTTATTTTATAAACATTATAAAATTTATTTTATAAACTTGTATTAGTTTATGTTATAAATTTTAATTAGTTTCTTTTATAAATTTTATATTAAATTTATTTTATAAAGTTTTATAAAATTTATTTTATAAACTTTTATTAGTTTATGTTATAAATTTTAATTAGTTTATTCTATAAAGTTTAAATTAAATTTATTTTATAAACTTTTATAAAATTTATTTTATAAACTTTTATTAGTTTATGTTATAAATTTTAATTAGTTTATTCTATAAAGTTTAAATAAAATTTATTTTATAAACTTTTATAAAATTTATTTTATAAACTTTTATAAAATTTATTTTATAAACTTTTATTTATTTATATTATAAATTTTAATTAGTTTATTTTATAAATTTAACAAAGTTTAAGATTTAAATTTATTAAAACATTTAGGTGGCCAACTTAGATTTCTCGACCAAGTACAGCAGGTGGATGCTTGTCATTTGCATGTGATCACACGCGCTAGAAATCTAAAAACAAACAAACAAAAAATTTGACGTGCTAGCAGGTGACCAGCTTGGACAGTACATCTCTGATTGTGGTGCACGCGCTAAGTGTTTGACAGTAAGTTTCTGCAAGCTCCCGAAAGTTAGCCTGGAAATATATATTCTCCCGATAGTTATTATTTTTTTGGAGAATTATAATTCCGCCCGATGGTTATCTCCACCCCGATAGTTACCCTTTAATTTTTATTTTAGATTTATTTATTTTTCCAGAAAATTTAAAATTCTTGAAAACTAAAATTTTTCTTAAATATTAATTTACGATATTTTAATTTTTAAGAAAATTCGAAATTCTTGAAAATTAATTTGTTGTATATTTTTATTTTTGATTAATTTATTTTCTAAGAAAATTAAAAATTCTGTAAATCTAAATTTTTCTTAAATATTTATTCGAGGGTGCTCAAGGGTTAGTAGTTGAAGATTTTTCCGGGTATTGAAGACAACAAAATTGACTGAAGATTATCCAATGAAACTTATTCTGGAACAGGTTGAAGAAATAGTGGTATTAATTTCCTCAGAGGTTTACACCATAGGATCCCATTAATATTTTGGAAGCTGCAAAAGAAGAAATTAATTTGGGTACAGTTTTTGGGTAATTTGAGTTGTATTTTTGGATGAAAAATCTAAGAAGTTTGAAGTAGTGAAGGAGAACAGACTGGACAACCTGGAATCTCAGTACAAGCCTTAAAGATTATTCTACAGGGAGATTACAGGACGTTCGTGCTAACACTGCAGATCATCTGGAACGTAGGGATACAGCCAACAGGGATTTTAGGATAGAACCACATTGTCTGTAGAAGACCTGTATGTGCTGAAAGCCTATGAACTAGAAAAAGAGCTAAAAAATATAATATTTGGTAAAGCAGATTGGTAGCATATCCACTGTATTTGTGACCCAGGAACCAAATTTGATTGAAGTCAAGGTTGAGAACCTCTGAACAGAAACGAATTGATCCTAGAAGCTGAATTGAAGATGTAGTAGCTCGAGGTAGTGGTCAAGGTGTTATAAGTGAATTTGACACTTTGGAATATCTTGAGAATTGGACTGTAAGTCAAGCCTGCAAGGCAACAGGAAGTTCAGTGACATCAGATTCAGACGGAATCCAAATTCTTAATCTAAGGTCCTTACCTATAGATTCCATTAAGGATATTTTCAAGATCAGTTCAAGAGGTGGTTGCAAGACAGAGATGGTTTAAAGTTGAAAGACAAGATCGAGGTTTTGCTACACAATTTGAAGAAGCCTGTACAAGCAAAAGATGACAGACACTATGTTGGGTTGAAGCAGGAATCTCAAGCATTAGTGAGGATGCAGCAAAGGAAAGCATTTATTGATGAAGTTAAATGCAAGGATGATTCTATCAGTGATAGTGATGAACCAAATGGATATCTGGCATCAATGACCAACACTAAAGATGAATCACTAAGCACTTCACAGGTACACTTACTAACTAGTATACGTTTATCTAATTCAGAACTGTATGTTTATTAAGTTTTGAAATGTATTATATTCATGACAGCATGTTAGCATCTTAGGACTTAAATGCTTAATTGATTGCTAAGAATAAGATTTCATGCTTAGTTATTTGAGTTTAATTAGTACATTTCATACTTGATTTTATATGCAGTAAAATGAATATCTAGAATTAGATAGGGTGTTCTAGACGGTTAGGTGTATCCCTAAACATTTGCTGAAACTTGATTTAAATCTTCTGTGATTTAATACCTCTGCTAATGTTGTGAAAATTGCTAATAGATAAACATGTCATAGATCAGATATTTTATATTTGTTCTTATTGTGATAAATGACTTGATAAGTATATGTAGAATTTGATATTGCTTATAATGTTTTATTCAAATATTCTGCATATTCTTAAATTGTTTATGTGCTTATTTTCACATGATTTGCTTGCACTCACATAGTTGCACTTAAATGTCATATTAGATCATGTATTGTTTGTTAGGGATAAGATGGAAGAATTATCTAAGTTGTCAGTAACATTTGTAGATTCAAGGTTTAATCTAAAACTGACTTAGGTAATTAGAGATAGTTAAAAATGTTAGACAACGACCGAAATGGACTAGACAGAATCAGTAATTAATTTATTAGTTCTTCTATTCCATGTGCTTTTAGAAAATTATTGAATAGTTGTAAATCTGTTTGACACCTGTCACTTATGTGTTTAAAGGTTAAAGTAGATAGTACTGAATTTTCTATTATGCATAATTGAAGCTGTTGTTACCTTTTATAATATCTCTAACCCATCTGGACTCAATTAAAATTGAGTACCAAGAAGCTTAATCATTTGTGATTGCAGAGTATGTAACAAAAGACATAGATTAAAGATCTGACATCACAGTTGGTTGAGAAGGCCTCCCCAATGGTAACCTTTGGAGATGACAGCAAAGGATGTACAAGGGATATGGCTATCATGATTTAAGAACTGTTATCACTGGAAGCATCTTTCTTGTTGAAGGACTTAAGCACTATCTACAGGGCACTAGGAAATTCTTTGTCAAGGGTTTTCTAGAAAAGCAGAAAAGAAAAAGTGTTTGATCTCAAATAAGAAGGTTGGAAGCTCGCTCAACTGAGAGTGAGGAAATTTGTTCGTAGCTGACATGGAATTTGTATGCAAAGGTGAAGTGAACTTTTCAGTAAAGCTTCATCAGTAAAGAGTTAGCTATGGAAAAAGAAGCTCTCACACTTGGTGAACAAGACAATGGATTCTCTGATAAAGATGAAATTGGTGAGAGGACTGCTTCAAATGGAATTCAACCAGAAGGACATTTTGAAGTATGTCATATAGGGAAGTCAATGAAAACATCACACTGAAGCAAATTATGTCAATGAAGAAATATGCTTAGTTGTGGTTGATGACAACCCTAGTTACAAATAGGTGATGTTCGTGCATTCAACAGACAAAATGTCACAAATGGTAATTGATCATCAGGTAGATCAGGTTGGAAGCAAAGTAAGCTGTGAGAACTTTGAAGTCAGATAATGGAACTGAATTTCGCGAGTGAAGTTCTATATGAATTCTGCACCGAAAAAGGTACTTTGAAGTTGAAGCAATTAATACAGCATGCTGCTTTATTCAATAAGATCATGAAAAGACATCATATGAATTAATGGCCAACCAGAAGCAAACACTGAAGCTCCTTCGTGTGTTTGGAAGAAATTGATATTTACTGAAGACTTATATGAGTATCTTGACAAGAAGTTAAGACTCAAGGAACAATTTTCCTCGGCTACTCATTAATGATGTAAAACCAGAAGGTGATTAAAAGTCTGAATGTATCGACCTACTATACCAAGCTCTCAAGCATTCAAATGAAAGACTATTCTGAATCTTTGAAGTTTGACATCCCATCAGAGTCAAATTTAGATACTGATGTTAAAACTGAGGTTGCAGAAGGAATCAATGATAATGATATTGATTCAGATCCTATTAGTGGAAATGGTAGTGAAACTACACAACTCGTAGACTTTAACAGAATCCACTGAAAAAGGTGAAGGATCTTCAACACATCCTAACAGCAACTTAGAGGGAGCAAAACAATAGAAGGATCTACTAGTCGTACTCAACACAATGAAGATCAAAGGAATACGTCAAGAACATATCTGTCGAGACAAAGGGATTGAAGTCAAAGTAAATCCTGGAGTCTAGTTCTTAGTAAACTGGATTTTGAGTAAAGGCTAGAAGTGCTAATCAAGATGAACATATATTTTTCGGGACCCAACAATCAACATTTGGTATCCCAAAGAATAGTGAAGATGCACTAATTGATCTAGATTGAGTGATTGTAATGCAAGATGATCTCAATCAATTCGAAGGCAGAATCTACTGAAGCTGGAACCCAGACCACTAAAGTCGAAGCTGAAACTGGTACAGTAAGGGTTCACAGAAACTGGAGAATAATTGGCATTGTTATGAGGGACAAAGCCAAACTGGTTGCTACAGGTTAATATCAAGCAGAAAGTATCGACGATGATGGAAACAGAATCTTCGGGACTTTCAAGATCTAACAGCAAGCAACAGAGACGAGACTTGATTCTCTTAGGACCTAACAATTGGGCCTAACAAGATGAGGACCTAACAGAGTTAGGGATTCAAGCAAATCGTCAAGGACATGGTATGGCACTCTAACTAGTTTATTACTTGAAAATGATTTTATATTAGAGTAGTTATACACACATATATATCTCTTTAGAATGCAAGGCACACATAATGTAATATATGTGCGAGAATACCATGATTATATTATATGTGGGTCTACTAACGAAAACTTTGGCAAGAGTTTATTGCTAAGTTAATGCAGAGTAGGTACAACATGAGCATGTTGGAAGAGTTGCAATTCTTTTTGGATTATAATTAATTCAAAAGAATGATGGCAATTAAAGTAAGTCAGGGATCTTTTGAAGATGCGCAATTTAGAAGATTTTAGACCTGCCAAGACTTCTTTCCAACAAACCACTAAGCTTGATCAGGGCAAATCAGGTATATGAACTGAAGTGACAAGCTATAGAGGTAATCAGCTCATTACTTATTCAAGTGCATAAAGACCATATATTTTATTCTCGATATGCCTATGTGCAAGTTTCCAAGTGGATACTAGAGAATCTTATCTTATAGCTAAGTTATGAATTGTTAGATATCTTAGGGGATCACCAATTCTTGGAATCTGGGACCCTAAAGATACTAGGTTTAACCTAATTGGCTATATAGATATAGATATAGAGGTTGTAAGAAAGACATGGAAGTCATTCCTAGAAGCTGTTATTATTTCCAGCAACTCTGTTGATCTCTCTACACCACTCATGGAACAAGCACAAGGACACCAGGTATCATTTCTTTCGAGATTGTCCTTAGTAGAATAAATTGCAGATATTTGTTAAACAACTTGATGAATTCATTTTGTCTAAGTTGGTTAGTGAATTTAGGATATTATTTATATGCATATTTGTTGGAAATCTCATCTGCAATGACTTCTCAAATGAGTTCACAAGTATTAAATTTTCCATATTTAAAGGACTTGTGAATTTATTTTAAATCCAGTTCCTCATGCTTATTGCTACTAGTTTAATTATCATGCTTACAATGTATTATGCATAAGTGGTAGTTAAATTACTTAGCATAAGTAAGAAGCATAATTATTTGTATGATTAATATTTGATGAGTATTAGTCAATGATATCTTGCTTAATTGCTCTGATATTTTGCTCTGATATTCTTAAATATTTTATTACAAATAATTGTGATATTTTTTATATTAGTGACGGTATTTAGAATTTCTGTTCTAAATAAATAATGCATATTTTAAAAATCACTAATATTGAAAGACGAAGTATTTTCTAAGTTATGTGTATAAAATTCTCAATATTTTATATACTTAGAAAATATTTCTAAAATTGATTTTGTTTGCGAGGAGTTGCAATTAGGATCACAAGTATTAAATGTCTATATTTAAAGGACTTATGAATTTCTATTCAACTAATTCTCGAGCTTACATATATCAATAATAATTGTTATGAGTATAATTGTAATATGCTAGAGTGACAATTATTAGATATAGTGTAGGAAGTTAGATGCTAATATTCAATCTTATGAATATTTTAGTATTTAGTGAATTTATTTTATCTTATTAAAATTATGGAGTAAAGCAATTCAATGTTTATTAGTTTCATAATTTTGATTTGATAAAATATTAGAAGCACAATTTCTTGCATCTTGAAATTATTGATAAATATCGAATAATTGGTATCAGCGTGCAATTAATTGTGATGTTTTTAATATTAGTGATAACACAAGTTGTTTATCTGAAATCACTAATAATAAAAATATGTCTCAATGCTTATTGTTCTACTGAATGATTGCCATGTTTATTTGATATATATGCATGTGATTGGCAATTGCTTAGTGCAGCATAAGTATTTAATTTATTTTGATTTGTTTAAATCATGATGATATAAAACAATTCAGTGATATATTGGTTCCATGATTTAAGTAAATTAAAATAAATTTGCAGCATAATTATTCGTAGTATAAATATTCTCTTTTATTACTTTGTGATAATTGATTAATATTTTATTACAAAATAATTGTGATATATTGATACTAATGGATTTGCTTAGTCTTTATGCTAAGTAAAAATTGGTTTTTGAAAAAGCCGTTAGTATTAGTATATTTAGTTTTCTTTCTTTGACTGAATTTTAAACTTGAATGTATTAAAAAGAATTTCTTGTTTGATTCTTTTTCAAAATATTTTATTTGAAGATACATTCATCTTTTTATCAGTTTTAGATAAGAAAACATCAAATTCTTTTTCAAAACTTCTTTTTTTAAAATCATTTGATTTATAGCCCTACTTTGATTTCTAAATCCTAGGGTGTGAATCAAACTTTTCTTGAGGATAATCTTTCTTTAAATCTCAAAATATTTTATCCTCTCTTCAAAGCTGGTTTTAAATGCTATATTTTCAAAACAGTTTTCTCTTTTAATTTTTCTTTTAAAGTGGTAGAAACTTTGTGACTGCTATTTTATTTGGAGAAATTATTTCTAACTTCGAGGTACCAATCACTTGTAAAATGACTTGTTTTTAAGCACTTGTTTCAATATATGTTTCACATTGATTCATAGTACCAAAACAGTGGTTGTTGCTTTGAAGGCCTAGTACTGTATTGCTAAAGCAAACATTCGTCCCTCTTTGTCATGTTTTTATGTTTTAGTCGGGGATAATATTAGGTGGAAGAAAATGATATAAATCATATTTGCTGTATGAGTCGGAAAATCATTGTCTTCTATCTGATAAGGATGTTTTGCAAAACTATTTTCAAAACTTACAGTACTTAGGTTTTAAAGGGAAAGAGTCATTTTATTAAGATTTAATTTGGTAGAAGAGTTGAATTTCTTCTTTGGTGTAAATTCCCGCGTTTTATTATGGGAAGTTTGCCTTATAAAAAATTCATAAGGGATAGACTTTTTCTCTGATACACATTCCCGCGTTTTATTATGGGATAAGTATCTTAAAGAAAATTTCTATTGGTGTCACGCTCTTAAATGATAAATCTTTAAAACTGACAAAACTCTTTTACTAAAAGTGCTTTAATGCAATCCATTATCATTCCTTCTTATATTTTTCTTTCTCCTTGAGATGAAAAATATATTTTGGAATGTTAAAGTGATTATCTTTTTATCTTATTTAATTGATTTTTTCCGTTTAGCCCCCAGTGGCTACAGAAGCTGGCCAAGAGGTTGAAAACCCATCAATCTCTTACCCAGGCCTTAATACCAAACACTAATTCATCCACTTCCATATATTAACCCCTGGAGATATAAGGAACATATGTAAGTTATAGGTTGATAAGGGAGAAACTGCACTTGATGCAGCAAATAAGGATGAAGTCGGAAGTGCACCCACAGCTCTACCTCCATCGAAGTAAAGTAGTATATAACTGAGGTATCTGTAAGCTCATTTGTATCTTCTCAAAAGGATGCAGAGCTGAAAAGGCAATAAAACTGTCTCTGGAATCATTCTCTCAACAGGGTGAGTCCATTGAAATTCGCTCGTCAGCCAGAGCATCTTGTAATGAGTCAAGCACACCACTAGCGCTCACGCTGATGGTAAGCCTAAACAGATAACTTCTATGAACACATTGCAAGGAGTGCACAGTGAGAGGTATAGGCATTTAGAGGAGATACGGACTCTAGCCATACAGTACATTGTCCAATGTATCTACCTCAAACAGAAGTTAATCTTCTGCATCCCGAAAGGGAGATCTCTTGTTCAGATTTATCTAGGCTTGAGAGGCAACTGCTTGACAAGAATTCTTCGGATGAGTCAAGTAGGGTATTTATACAAAATTACCCGTCATTGGGTTACGAGAGAAACGTAGACTCTAATTTGCCATTCATTACATTGTCTACTACGTCGTCCCTCCTGGAAGGAACATTTCCAGATCCTGAAAAGGAATGTCCACCTCCCGTTTACGGAGAAGGTGTGAGGCAACTCCTTGATAGAACAAGGTAGGATTCCCTTACAGATTTTAAAATCTTGGGATAACCCATCTCAAAGAGGTGAGGTTCCACTAGACAGTGACTTAGCAATTGCTATTGAGTCTGGTGCTGAGACAGTGCTTATGCATGATAGATCAATAACACCTCAACGAGGCAATTCTCCACTTGATAGTGATTTAGTTTATTCTGATGAATTAGGTGATGAGAATATAAATGAATTGACGGATTTCACTTGCAGGTACAGAAGGCTATATTTGGAATGCAGAGTGAAAGTGAGAGAAAGAAACACTTAAGTGAAAGTGAGGGAGAGATACACTTGAGTGAGAGATAGGGAGAGAAAGAGTGAAACACTTCTAAGTGCTCGACACTTGAGTGTAAACACCAACAGAACGTAGTAGAAGTGAGGAAACCTTAAGCCAAACACTTACCCTTGCTACTTGCTACTTCTGAAAGAAAAGCTACTATATTTTTCCCGATCAACAACAGACGAGAACCTTCTTTGGAAGACAAACCATTCAAAAGTGGGCCATTGGAGGATTCCTCAACTAAGGGGGAGAATTTATAGGGAGAAAAAGGAGAAGTTAATCAAGTCTTATCTTCGTACTTTGGAAAAGTTAATATCCTAAAGGGGTTCGTATCCTGGATCATTAAGGGAAGTTCTTGGATCCTTAAGGGGAAAAGGGGTTCGCATCCTTGGGAGAAGTTAATATCCGTTAATATCCATAGGGGGAGATTTGAGACGAGAAAAAGAAAATCTTATTTTCTGATCCTGAGGGGAAACAACAGAAATGTGGGAGAATCAAGAAGCTGTATCCTATACTTGAAAGGAGTTGTCAGAAGAGGATTTCTCATCCAAGTGGGAAGAACAGAAAAGAATTGACACTTCCATTGATTATCTAAAGGGAGAAGAAGAGAAAGAAGAAGAATCACATTCTCAGGGGGAGAACATTATTTGAGCAATGTTCTATATTTTATTGAAGATGTTCCTAGGAATTTTGATTCTTATGAAGCTCAGTTTATGATAAGTTCTTTATAGGTCAAGCAATGAAGGATTTTGAAGCAGAGAAAAGCTCAAACACAGAGGAATGAAGATGATATCTATTGAAGATGCGTTCAGTGCTAAAGGAACACTCATTTTCTATTTCTCTTTACTTTATAGAAATCTGGAAATGTATTATATGATCCAGAACCCAAGTAATATTATTTACAAGTCTAGAGCATTAATATTTTCTCGTAGTTAGTTGAGTTATCCTCTAGGGATTTGCTTGTTAATCTCTACCAAACAAATAGGGGGAGATTGAAAGGCTGTATGTATAGACCTATATGTAACATAGGGTTGTAACTCAACACAAGAACAGGACGTGTAAATAATATGAAGTTATCACCGGAATCAGGAAGACATGAAGACTTGGTAAAGACAAAGGATAAAGAAGAAATCTACAGACTTGAAGCATTAGCTCACTGGAAGAAGTTCATTAATATGTTCATGCCTCAGTGAAGAATAAAGGTTGAAGTATTCAAGGATGTGGAAGCAGTAAAGCAGTTGTCAAAGTACTAGAAAGATTCTAGTGATCCAAATCTGCAATTTAGTCAAGCAATGAATTGCAGAGCTCAAGTACATGAATCGATAAAATAGAATATACGGCAAATACAAAGAATCAAAATATTAGATGGAATCTTGGAGTCTATTATAGATTGCTGGAGGAAGTTCATTCATATGTTCAGACTTCAGTGAAGGATAAAGTTTGAAGATGTTCAGGGTTTCAGATATGTTTATGGTTCAGCATAAGTGCCAGAGGATTCCAATGTACTTACAATCGAAGCACTTCTAATCAACAAGGAACAAAGTCAATTGTATTGTAAAGAAGATGTGAAGATCAAGATCGTGTTAGTCGTTTGTGAACCAGACCAGTTGCACCAAACGTCAGCACAAAAGAGATTGAGAATTGCATCTATGAATGAGAAGAATTGACTATTTACTGAAATGGGTAACAAGTGAAGTGGTATATGATGAAGCTCAGAATAAATCAAAGTCGAATTAACAAGGAAATATTTGTTTGACTTGGTTGCAGTGGAAGAAATTATATTAAGTGCTTCACAGGTTCGAAATTGGCTAAGTAAAGAAGACTACAGAAGCTGTATCCAGAAGTCAACTTGGTCGAGCTATTTCGTCTTATTCCTATTTTGTCCTATTCACAGATGGTTAACAACCATCGGGTGAAATCAAAGAATTGATGAAAACAAAATAAAAGGGAATAAGCACTAGCCGATAGTTTCTAACTATCGGGTAAAGGAAATAAAAAGAAATGCTACCACTTTCCGATATTTGTTAAAACTAGAAGGAATTTCCGATGGTTATTAACTGCAGGAATAATTCTGATGGTTACCAATGTGTGAAGTAATTTATTTTACTTCAGGAATTGTTTTTAAGTGTCCGATAGTTATGTTACAGACTCATCGATACTTAAACAATTACTCAGTAAATTGTTCCGATACTTAAGGAAATACAGAAGTGAAGAAGCAGCTCAGTTACTTGGACCACATGAAGCCACGTAGCTGTACTGAAAAAGTCTACACATAAATTGAAGCAGAGCCATTCATTTGAGTCAGTCTTCAACAACACAACAAAAAATAACCAGAGAGAGAGAAGGCAAGCCGGAGAGGAGAGAACAGTCAGAAAATCTATACCTCTTCACCGGAGATGTATTAGTGGCCGGTCTCTTAACGGAAAATGTTCAGAGCCACTATATATCACTCTCTATGGTCTTAGTTTCCTTTGTACTGATCTAGAAATACTTGTATAGGAAATTGAGAGTTATATGTTTTTGTTAAGCAGCGAAGAACTTGTACGTATTATGGTCGAAAGAATTTTTTGATTTAGTGAGTATCGTATTCAACCCCCCTTCTACGATACTTCCAGGGCCTAACATTGTTCTTATTATGGGAATCGTATTCGATACGAATTCTGAAACGGTTTTTGTAGATTTTCTGAAATCTGTGTCCAGTGTCCGATTTTCGTAAACGATATGTGTTTTCTGACTGGAATTGTGTCACTGAGAAATACTGATATGATCAGCTTGGCTTCTGTAAGCCATTCGATGTTGTTACAGGCCCCAAAACGGCGATTTATTAGTTTCTGAAATTTATTTGATTTTTTAAAATTTTAAAATTTATTATATATGATTATATGATATGTTTATATAATATGAGATATATTACATGTGTTTTGTGATAACATGGTGGATGGTTATGGCCTAAAGACCCATAGGATAGTGGTTTTGTTTTATGGTTTTGGTTTTTAAATACGACTTGCATGTCGTTTATTCATTGTAATTGTTAATCTCGAATGTAACTCGAGTTCTTCTTGTAATTTCATTAGAATAGATTTATTTATTATTCAATGTAATTGTTCAATGGAGACTTGAAAGCAAGGAAGCTAGGAGGCAATCTAGATGATGGAGCAATGAAGAAGATAAAGACATGTAATAGTGTAGTATTTGAAACCACCATAGATTGACCTTGATAATTCCATTTGCATGGAAATATCACATAGGATGGGGTCATAACCAAACACATTTAATTTACGCACAATACATATATATATATATGAATGCATGTGTAGATATGTATGCGTTGGAATGATGTATGTATTAGATACGACACCCATGTCATGCCTGCTTAAGAAAGATAAAATCTGTAACGATTCAAGATTTTAAAATTAAAAAAACGATCATGAGATTCTTGTGTTTATGAAACACGGTATTGAATATGAATTTTCTTTTTCTGATATGGGGAGATTTTGTCAAAAACGAATTATTATTCGTAAGAAAGTTGGGTTTTAAGTGAGACCACTTGTGACTTCTCCGATGATCTGGAAATCGAACCATTGACGAATATTGAAATGGATTATTTGATCAAGGAAAAATTGAGAATATCTTTATGATGGGATCATGATCGTTCATATAAACATTAAAATCCCTAAATACATATTAAGTTAATCGGATGCCTTCCAATGTTTAATACTCGTCAAGATCTAGATTGAGAAGGATTGGGTTTGCCAAAGAAAGGTGCTTTTATCAATCATGGAAAGACGTGATAAGTAAGTGACTTAGTTTGTTGAAACTTTGGGTCTAACTTAACTAAATCATCACAATAGGATTGTGGGTTTAGAGGCATAGAGTTTGGTGAGATTTATTGGATAAATGTGTACAATGGGTTATTCCACCAAACTTTCCAAGAGTTATATTTGATATAATTGACAAATGTTGTCTACCTAAATAGTCATGTTTTGGGTGTATTAGCCAACGCTATCTTAAAACATGGATGAAATATGGATCTTGGCTCACTAGAAAGATTTAAAGAAATGTTTTCCAAATTAATAGTTAGGTCTATTAGTTTGATAAAAATAGTGGGAGGTATATGATGATATACCATAATCACTTAAACATAATTAATATCAAATCTGCAATCAAGTTTATTTTATACACTTTAATATTGTAAATATCAAATGATAAACACAAACAACTTCTCTATATGATTAGTTCTTGAGAAGGACAAATTGACGAGAACAAATTTCCTCAACTGACATAGGAGCTTGAGGATCGTCCTCGGGAACCACGATGTTAGTCAAATCTCTTCCCCTGCTATTAAAGCTGAGAATGTAACATGTGCAAATGATAGTACTTATTGTAAGTAAATTAATGTTGCGACTGATGTTTCATGTCTCATGCTTGCAACTATGAGTGTTGAGCTTAAGAAGTAATACGAGCATATAGATGCTTGTGAGACGATTAAGCACCCATAAAGTATATTTGAGGGACAGACTCTTCAAGATATATTTGACGATTAAAGGGTACTATACACTTATAAGTAGGGAGAGTGAGACCCGGTTACACCACATGTTCTAAACACTATAGGGTATAATGAATACCTTGACATTTTGGGTTTCCAGATTGGTCTAGAGGCTCACCTAGATTTGATCTTACAATCTCTGGACAATAAATATTTTTAGTTTGTTATGAACAATAAAATGAATAAGATTGGTGAAACACCTATTGAGTTGCTAAGCATGTTAAGAACTGCTGAAAGCAACATGATAAATGCATGAACTATTACTATAATGATGGTAAACATAGGGAATGCAAAAGGGAAAGGAAAATGGAAAGGCAATGAGAAGATTTGATCTAGTTTCCTTATCAAACCAAAGTCCAATCCCAAAACAGGCTCTAAAGTCTGAATGAGGTGTTGACAAAGAAGATGATTGTCGCTTCTATGAAAATCAGAAAAATTGAAATTAAAATGTCATGCTTATTTGAAAGATCGGAAGAAGTTGATCAGTAAGGGTCAAGCTTCGAGTATCAGGTTGGAATTGGAATAAAGGTAGTTTCTCTGGTTGAAGGAACTCGTTACTTAATTTTAGGCCTACAAGAAAATTTTAGAACTTGCTAATTGTTATAACGTGCTTACAATTAGCAGAGACATTATTAGTTTCTTGTTTGGACAAGAAAGGCTTTTCATTCTAATTAAGTAACAAGAGTTGTTTATTCTATTTCGATGACGAGGCTTATAATGTTGCACAACTAGTTAACAATTTATATATTCTAAAGTGACTCAAATCAAACATTACCTTTGGCACTGTCGCTGAGGCCATATTAATGAGAAACGCATTTCCAGAATACATAATGATGCATTCTTGGATAAGTTTGATTATAAATTATACAGAAGGATGTGAATCTTGGTTTATTTGGCAAAATGACTAAAACTCCTTTTACCAGACATGGTGAAAGGGTCAATAAACGAGTATGACTTATATATAGTGATGTATGTTGTTATAAGCGTACGATGACAGAATGCCACCACCTCTTCTAATTGATGATAACAAAAAGGGGGAGAATACAAAGAAGAAGGATGATGGTGATGGTGATGGCAAAGGCAGTGGTAGTGGTAGTGTTGGTGGTTCTGGTATGGACAAGTCTAGTGGCATTGGAGGTTCTGCAGCTAAAAGGACTAAATATGGAAGCAATAGGGATTATCAATCTTCAAAGACATCTAAGTCATCTAAGTCACCCAACAAATCCATAATGATTGAAGAAGAAAAGAGAAGGAAAAAGTCAGTTGGTCAGAAGCTTCTTCAAGGAGCCATTTCATCAGGATTGTCAGATGCTGCAAGAAGAGAAAAGGAGAATGAGGAAATAGCAAGGCAGATAGAAATGGAATGGAACATGGAAGATCAATTAATGGAACAACCAATGAGGAAAAAGAGGAAAATAGCTATGGTTAAGAAAAGGTCAATTTCTATTCAAGAAAGAGTGGTTCAGGAAAACCTCCAAGGTATATAAGAAGAAATCAAGGAAGAGGTTACAATTGAAGGATATGATATGAAAGGAATACCAGTGATCAATGAAAAAGGGCTGATTGGAGTAAGTACTCACCCTGCAACCTCTAACAAGAAGAATCTATGAGGTTGGAATATGAAAATGGAGTGAAGATCATTTATTCATTGAAGGTGATAATGAAGCAAAACTACAATGTTCTGAAGACCATCATTCCTCTACTCAAGAGAAAGTACAAACTCAACACAACAATTGCTCAAGAGATTCAAAAACAATTTTCAAAGTTAAGGAGATCAAAGGCAGAAGCTGAACCTGATTCACCTCTTAAGTTATGGAAGTCTCAAGTCAAAAAGGTGGTGTTAGAGCCAAAGTATGCAATGATTATTACAGATGTGGAGGGCAACACAAAGTTCTTTGATATCTGCAAATATCTGGACAAAATCACAGATGAAGAAATGCATTACCTTATGAGGCAACTTGAGGAAACTGACAGAGATGAAGCAATTTTGAGGAGTTCTTTCGTGAGGCAACTAAAGGAAAATGCTGAGAAGAGAAGGAAGAGAAACTAATTGAATTATGAAGATGGTGAAGACAATGAAGCAGCTTGCAGGAGTTATTCATCAAACTAGTACTTCCAAAGTCTCAAAGTGCTACTTAAATTTCTTGATTCTATCTGAATGAAAATAATTAGGGGTTTTGTTATATCATCAAGTAGATTTATGCCTGTTCATATCACAGACACAAATATGGGGAGATTGTTAGGAATCTACATGTAATTTTATGATAACATTAATCTTAGAATCATAGAAATTTTATTTGATGTAACTGATCAATTGATATGAAAGTTAAAAATATCAATTGATCAGGAAACCATTTATCAGTTGAAGTGTTTATATGAATCAACTGATAATTTGGACTGTAGCATAGGTATACTTAGTCTATTTCAATCGATAAGGTGTAAATCAATTGATATTATTCTCATCAATTGATGTTAAAGTCGATTGATATAGATCATCAATTGATGTATAGATGAAACTATCAAATTGTAATTATATGAAGACAGGAAATTGCACAAGTGAAGGATGATCAATTGATATTGAAGCATCGATGGATAGGAGATCAATCGAAGAAGCCAAGTCAAGTACTGAAGACCATCAACTGATATGAAGACCCATTGATTGATATATCGATTGATAACATCTATCAATCGATAAGTCATCATTTATCAATCGATGGATATAAAGATCAATCGAAGAAGATCATCAATTGATGGATTAAAGGATATATCAATTGATATACTTAACAACAAATTATCAATTGATTGAGACAACACAGAAGGACTATTTGTTGTAGATCCAGAGGACAAAAGTAAACCTATGGAAGACAGTCTATGATGACTGTGAAGACTCAATCGGTAGCTGTCTTTCAAACCTGTTTTCTAGAAATGGAAAAAGGTAAAAGTAAGGTAGATAGAAATAATCCAAAAATAGGAATTGTAAAAACACACTTGTAGTTTATAAACAAGTGTGGTAGCATTGTTAGAAGTGTAGAAGTTAGACTATTTCTCTGAAAATCAACTGTTCAACGTTAGAGCACTTTGTAAGAACGGTTGGTTTATCTTCTAACCTTGTAAAAACGAAGCTAGGTTTATTTTAACCTACAAACATTGAGCAAAAATATACACTGATGGAAAAACCAATCCATCAGTAATTTTAAATCTTTTTGTTATATTTAATTTTCAGTTTTAATTTATTCAAACACATTCTCTCTAATTATCAAACATCAGTAACAAATATTAAAATAAGCAAAAGTTTTAATATTTGTATTCAACCCCCCCCCCCTTCTACAAATATTGGCATAGTTCTGGGAAATAACACGAACCAATCACCAATTTTGTGATTGCAGATCAAGAAATAAAGATGAAGGCAAACTCTGATTCTACTGTTGGACATACAAACTCTGATGAAGTCCCACTGGCAATCTCTGATGCAATCATGGTGTAACTAATCTCTGTACATCCAATGGAGACAACATCTACATCCACAAACACTCAATGTATAAACTCTGACTTTTCTTCAGAATATGCATTCTCTGATAGTTTAAGTTCAGATTTTACTTTTCCTGTTTTAACTGCTAGAATGATCATGAATAGTCCTGAAAAGGGTACCCCTACTCATGTAACTATATATAACATTTCTCAGCCACCTCTTATTTATGTAGGACATTATGTGTTAAGCCTTTCTAGTAAGTCTTAGGTAAAATGTGTGAAAAATAGAATTAATGAGAGGTAGACACTGGATCTGGTAAAAGGAGAGGTAGAATTGAGAAAGAAGTTAGTTAGTTCTAGTGAGCAAAATCTAACTCTTAAAAGTTATGATATGTGTGATGTAAGAAGTAATGATATTACTTTAAAAAAATCAGAGTGATTTAGGATGTTCTATAACTTTTACAGGTACTCAGAGTTTATCTGTTACTGCAAACTCTGATCCTTTGCTAAACTCTGCGCAAGCTGTAAACTCTGATGGGGAGGACACAGACTTTGATGAGCTAATTTTTGCTAATGAAGAAGTCACAGACCTATCAATCCCCTACACACAAAGATTCAACACCAAGAAGTGGCCTGTAAATTTCTATGATGCACATGAGAGACTGAGAATGGTTTACACTGATTACATAGTGGTGGAAAAGCTTAAAGGATAAATTGAAATTGCATTAGACTCTGAAGGTGTAAAGAGAGATTTCACTTCTAAGGCAGAACCATCTCAGGAAGACTTGATAAATTCTCATAGACAAAAGGTATGGGATATGTCATAGAAATACACCAATGAAGAAATCTCCTGGCCACATGTTCATGACCTAATTGATAAAGATGATAAAGAAATACATTCTGAAGAGATGAAGTCAATTTTGAAAGCTACTACTGTGTTATCTAAGGGACTTCGCAATGAAATTGGTGAACTCAAGGAATCTATCAACAAAACCTATGCATCTGTTCAAACTGCTGTTACGGAATCTCAACATTCTTTGGAGCTAAAACTTAAAACCGTTTCAGCAAAACAGGATGCATTGGAAGCTAAAGTGGATAATCTTTCTAACTCTGTCAATTCTATACTGGGAATGCTATACACTATTATTGAAATTCTTACTGTTAGACAAGGGAATGATGTCAAAAAGGAGGAGAAGGGTTTAGACAAATGCAAGGAGGACGCTGCACAAAAATCTGACAAACCTGATGATGAAGATCAAGGGAGTCATAAGGATGGGAAGCAAACTCTGAAGCAGTAATCTCTGATTGATCAAACTCTGTCAACCACTCAAACTCTGATGACAATAAACTCTGACAAGAAGATAATCTCTGAGAAAAATCAAACTATGATGGAAGCTGATATGGAATTAGCAAAGAGGCTTGAAGAAGAAGAGAAGCCTGAAAAGATTGAAGAACAAAATCTTAAAGATTCAGAACTGGCAAGAAAGTTGTTTGAAGAAGAAAATCCAGGATTAGATCCAGTTGCTATAGAAGTAGAATTGAAGAAATCTGGTACTAACAATGCTCAAGTCCAGAAAAAGAGAAAATATGTGAAGAAAGGTCCAATTCAAAGGAAGGCATCTACTCAACAGAAGAAATCTGAATCTAAGCATGTCCAAATCAAACCAATTGAAACTCCAAAGCCAATTGTTCAATCAAAATCAACTCTTACAATCCAAACAAGATCAACTATAATTCAGAAGAAAGCCCCAGCAAAATCAAAAACCCCTCTCACTACGTCTGGAACAACTTTTCTTCCAGGTGGATCTAGCTTTGATGATGAGGAAGAAGAGTAACAACAAACTCTGATAAGGAATAAAAGATCTGATCTTCTGTGGACCAAGACTCAAACTCTGACTCTCAATGCCAGACTTGGAAAAGACAAAGGTGGTATTGGTGATTCACATGCCAATGTCTACAGGGGTAAAACAAATATGTTCAGAGATCCTTTTTCATTGAAAGATAATCCTGAGGAAGAGTTGTCACAAAAACATCTGGACAAATTGATATCTATCAACATAGTGAAAGATATTTTTGATGGAGCTCAAGCCAAAGAGAAGCTTCTATATTTCTTAGAAGATGGGAGAGTTTTAAATATTGTTGAAGAAGATTTAATTCAGAAAGCATCTAAAGAACTTGAACATGTTCTTTATCTACTTAGTGATGTAAATGAAGCAACCTCTAGGTGGGTGAAAATTCTTGAAGGAGTAATAGCTGAGAAGAAAAAGAATGAAAGGCTGATGATGATAAACTTTGAAAATTATGAGCCTGAATACTTACTTGAAGATGGAACAGAAAGAGATATGAGAAAAGGAGATACAAAGGTCAAGATGGTGTTAGGGATTGATACACTGATTTTAAATCCAGATTGGTTGAAGGCCTGTTGCATTGCCTTGGATGAAAGAATGAACAGATCATCAATTTATGCTCTAAGGGCTGGTATATGTCAGATTGATGATTCTTCAGAACAGATGAAAGATTTGAAGGAGAAACTTGTTGAATTATTGAAGAATGCTGAAGAAAAGCTTCTGGAACAGTTTCTAGTTTCTGAAAGAAGACTTCTCATACAGAAGAATTCGAATCATAAAGAAAAAAACAAACTCTGATGCATTTATCTTATATTTCTGATATCATAAGTAGAATTTATGTTTTAATTCATAAAGCATAAATTGGGAGAGATTGTTAGGAATGCAAACATTAATGATTGTCAGAGAATACCAATTAGAGTTTATGCTGACGTCATCAGAGAATGAAGGAACTGTCGGTCAGAGTTTACTCTATCAGAGAATACTCAATCAGAGTTTACTCTAACAAAGAATACTCCAATCAGATAATATTCAACCGATAAAGTTTATAATCAGAGTTTGTCAGGAAGTAAATCAATTCAGAGTTTGATTATGATAGTGAGAAGGAATCCTGATGCAAGTCTATTTCCTTATTTAAAGTTGTTCTTTTCTTAATCTGATTTGTAATTGAATTGTAACTGTGTCTATATAAACACAGACATAGGTTAACTTAATTGTATCTTTACAAGTTATATCTTTCATAACCTAGCAGTTCTTGAGAACAAAGAATTTCTTGAGAGAGTTTTGTATTCTATTCATTATTATTAATACAAAACAGTGTTTTCTTTACATACTTGTGTTCTTGATCAATTAATTGGTACTATTGCATTCAACCCTCATTCTGTAATAGATTATACATTTGGAAAAACATATGTATAATCTTAAATAAATTAAATATATGTTTGATATATTAAAAAATTATGTTCATAATATTTCATTCACAAAAATTTACATATTTATATATTAATAATATAAATTTATATTTTTTGCGATATGCATTTTTTTTAATAATTTATAATTTTCTTATTTATATTTAATCCGGTTGATATAAAAATATATAATTTGAATAAATTAAAAAACTAATACAATTATAATATATTAAGACATTTTAAAATTATAAAAATATTAGTAATTTTAAAATAAATAATTTATTTAATAAAACAAAATAACCGTGTATCGCACGGGTTAAAATCTAGTAGCTATAAAACAAGTAAATATTTGTTCGATAAATTTGAAAGACAACCTTTTATAAAAATGTTTCAAAAATATTAAATTTTTACATAAATTTACGAGTTACTTTACTTCTTCCATTTTGAAATATTAATTAAAAGTTATAATAAGCACGATTTTTTCACCTAGTTATTTTATATTAGAACGACTCTGTCTAATAAACCTTACTTCGAAGAAAAGGAAGAAGTGGGTTGCATGGCTACTACAAACTAGGTACATATGAGAGACAAGTAGATGTGTATGTATCTCAGAAATGGATAAACATGAACCTACATTAATGTATATAGAGCATGCATATTATTGATAAGAAGAGCTGAATAGATGAACAAGGTTGCCATTCACATATGAGTGGCAATCTTTTATCTTTTTGTGATCCACATGTACAATCAATTATATATTCCTACCTGTTTGTCTTGTTACTGTTGAAAAATGTGGGTAGAAGCCCCACATTGTCAAGACATTTTGAGCCTAAGTTTGAATGCTTTTTCATTGCGTGCGCGTAACAAGTTATGGTTAGAGTATGTTCGTCTTCGAAAGAGCTTTCCAACGCATATTTAAGTATTCAAAATGATCAAGGAATGGATAAGATATGATTATCCAAAGTTGGTACCTTGAAAGTGGAAATTTAGAAATGAGAACTTGAATCCTACATTGAATTGGAAAAGTGTTTTTCATGCCTTTATATAGTAGAACACTTATGTAGTGTTTAAGATGTGTTAGTATGGTATTGCTCCACCACCCACGTGCGCGCAGGGGGTGCAAATCATGTGATTTTGAGGGCAAATTCGTGGTTTCGCAAGCCTTCGGGCTTTCCGCGTGGGCGACCTGCGGACACGAATGCAGCAAAATTTGGGGCGAATAAATCCGGACCAGTTTTGTAAAGTTACTATCAGAATACTACAAAGCTGTTGTCAGGAAAGTTGCTGTCAAGCTCGACAGTAAACTCAAACTTGCTGTCAGAACTGCTTAACTCATTTCAAAGTTGCTGTCGAGGAAGGCTTGACAGTAAACTCGGCGGGCAAGACAAAGTTGCTGTCACGGTTTGGAAGTCCTGACAGTAAACTCAAACTTGCTGTCGTGCTTGCCTAACAGTAAACTCAAAGCTGCTGTCGAATGTCCACTGTGTCTTAGCTCAATATAACAGTTCGTTATTTTGTTTTAATAATAAATGTTATTATTAATTCGAAATTGATTACGAATTTAATTTTGACAACCAATTGCCTTTATTATTTAACGCGTGATTAATTAGGTAAACGCGTGGTAATTAAGGAAATTGTGTAGCGCACAAGTTTTTCCCCGGTCTATATATTCATCTTATTCGGTCTTAGGTAATCATCGAAGCAAGTCAGTATTCTGTCCTAAACCCTAAACACAGCCGTCATCTTTCTGGTGATAGTTTTCTTGCTCTATTCAAGCTCGCTGAAGGTGCTGTTCTTCGTGACATCATCGTGTTCTCGTTTTATCCTAGGAGGCTATCGACTCAAATATACGGTGAGAGGCGAAATAGCTATAAGGAGACAATTCCGCACTGGACTCGAGACATCCTCTGTTACTTACCTTCTCTTTAACAGTTTGATTATTGTCACACACTATTCTGTTGCTTACACACACAATCACTTGTGATTTATTATTGTGTTTTTTGGCAGATTGTTTTCACAGTTACACCTAATTCTTTTACATATTATTGTATATCAGTGGTTGTATTCCACTTATTACTTAAAAAAGAAAAAAATAACTTTTTTTACATATTTAGTTATACAGGACAGGCACGAGGTACACTACAAATCTTTTGATTTTATAAATTTAACAAATTTCTAGAAATTATAAAAATATATTAA
Source organism: Oenanthe sinensis (assembly GCA_028671895.1). Taxonomy (NCBI): domain Eukaryota; kingdom Viridiplantae; phylum Streptophyta; class Magnoliopsida; order Apiales; family Apiaceae; genus Oenanthe; species Oenanthe sinensis. Next base: position 14,763,973 of record CM053813.1, read on the forward strand.
AAATTTTAAAAATAAATTATATTTTACTTATAATAAAAATATTATTATTAATAAGTTCAATATTTATATAAAAAATTAATTTATAATTTATTAAAATAAATATTATTTAAAGAAAAATTATTTCCAGAATATTGATAAATTTTACTTATATTTTACTGCATTCCGTGTTGTTATCGGATTTTTCATTTGTACACTAAAATTTTTATTTGAATATCCCAACATATATGTATTTTATTATTTAGATTTAATATTTATTTTCTTGATATATATTTTTATTTTTATTTTTATTTTTATAGCAATCTTTTTAATTTTATTAATTTTATTTATTCATGTATATACATATTATTCTATTATTAATCCTAGTGGTTACCTAGGCTTGTCTCTACTATATTATTATAATCGGAATGCGGAATAATTGATGGTTTGGTTCAACTTTTCCCTAAAAATTATAAACACCTTCCAAAAGAATTAGTATAGTATTATAAATTTAACACAATTGTGACTTAATTTAATATCTAAATTTTATTATCACTCAAAGTCTTTAAACTCTATTAAAATTATAAATTATTATTTGTTATAAAATATTATTATATTTTAAAAAATTTAAATATATATAATCTCTTTCATTTATAATATAATAATATAGTAATATAGACCTAACACAATTATAAAATATCTCAATTTCGTCCTAACTCAAACTCTTTAAACCATTTAAACTATTTTTTTAACAGAATATATTTACTCTTAATAAATTATATCAGGATACAATATATATGGAATGGAGTTTTTTTCATTCAAAAAACTTATTATCTGACCAAAGGACATGAAAATGTCCCCGGAAATTTAGTCAATAAGGTCTTAATGTCTGAGAAGAGAATATATGTCGTACTTCAATAAACAAATATGTTTGTCGTCCGATCCAAATCCAGAAAATGTTAAAAAACACATCTGAAATTATAAAAATAATAAAATAATAAGTGTCTAAAATATGTCTCATATAAAATTATAATACATACACACATATATATACATATAACTCCTAATATATGAAGAAAAATTATCCAAATATAACACAAAATCGTCATTCAACGATATATAACAACTATCATATACGGTCAAAATGCCATAAAAATTTGCACTTACTCATAGAGGATCACATATGATATTAAAATCGTTCGAAAAAGCCAGACTTAAAAGATTTTAAAACATATCTAAATGATATGAAATAGATTTGAAACATATAAAAATAGATTTGAAAATTTTAAAATTAAAACTTTTTTAAAAATATAGGTAAAAAGAATTTTGATATAAGAATATTTTTCTCATGTAATAGAAGAAGATTTTTGAAATTAGGGTTTAGGTTAAAGAAGGGGAAGGGGAGAGCATTGTTATGGCATTAGAATTGACTTACTAAAGTTCTTTAAACTATATTAAAATTATAATATATCACTAATAATATAATCCCAAAAGTTTATCAATATAATATATGTAAATTATTCAAGTTAATTTCATAATATAAAATATTATAATATTATTATAATATAAATAATATAATAATAAAATATTAAATGAAATAATATTTTAATTTAAAACCACTTTAAGAACAAATTAAAAAAAATACTTCTGAATTTATTTAAATTTCTCATATCTTCTAATTTAATAAATATAGTGATACGGACCAAATTAGGAAATATTAAATAAAATAATATAAATCAGTTTTTTTTAACAATATTACTAATTTTAATACTAATATTAGAAAACTAATATTTCTCATTATAATTTATAATAATATTATGAAAACATTTTATTATGTAGGCATTATTATAATTAGTTTTAGAGTATTTATCAAAACTACTACTTTTTTTCAATTTTTTGCGATTTTACTATATTTTAAATTTTTTTATAAAAATACGTTTTGCAACTAAAATTAATTAAATGCAACTTTTTTATATAAAATTTCTAACCAAATGCAATCGACTGCAATTTTTTTGAAAAAAATTGGAGTTACTCTTTGCATTTGAGGTTGATTTTGATTGTATCAGGTTGCATTAGTTGTAAAATCGTATTTTTGTAAAATTAAAATTAACGTTCGTATTTTTTCAAAATATAAAGTAAAAATTTGTATTTTTATAAAAAAAGAAAAAATTTGGTATTTTTCAAAAAAAGTCCTTAATTTTACATGTTTTGTTAGGAAGCAAACACTGATGGTTGTCGGAGAATACAAGTCAGAGTTTATATTGCTGACATCATCAGAGGTTAAGGAACTGTTGGACAGAGTTTACTCTATCAGAGAATAATAACCGACAGAGTTTGTCAAGAAGCAATTCAAATCAGAGTCTGAATAGGAAAGTAAGAAGGAATCCGAATGCAAGACTATTTCCTTATGTAAAGCTATTCTATTTCTATTCTGATTTGTAATTGAATTGTAACTGTGTCTATATAAACACAGACATAGGTTAACATTGATATATCTTAGCAAATCATACTTTTCATAACCTAGCAGCTCTTGAGAACAAACAACTTCTTGAGAGAGTTTTGTAACCTGTTCAATCTTTAATACAAAACCGCATTCATCTTTTTCATATTTGTGTTCTTAATCGATTTATTGGTACTATTACATTTAACCCTCATTCTGTAATAGTTTATCTTTCTGGACGAACAAGTGGTATCAGAGAAGGCAGTTCAAATTCAACTGTTAGATCTCAAATCATGTCTGGAAACAAGTATGAGAGCATAAAAATTCCAATATTAAAGAAAGGTGAGTAGCCTACATGGAGGGTGAAGATGTTGATGTTCCTAGAAGAAACAGATCCTGATTACTTGGATATGATCAATGAAGGCCAGTACAGCCAACAAAACTGGTACCTGCAACTATTGTGGATGAAAGACAAGCACCTGAGCATTATACCCTCAAAGATAAAAAGGAGTGGACTAATGAGGAAAAACAAGAAGTTCTCAAAGATGACAAGGTAAGCAACATATTACACAATAATCTTGAATCTGTAATGTCCAACAGGGTTATAGCATACAAAACTGCAAAGGAAATCTGGGATGCACTAGAGATTCAATGTCAAGGAACAAGGGAAATCAAGAAAAATAGAAGATCTGTGTTAATTCAGGAGTATAAATACTTTGAAGCCAAACATAATGAATCCCTAACATATATCTATGACAGATTTCTAACACTTTTGAATAACTTGGCTTTGGTGGATAAAGTATATGATAATGAGGATTCAAACACCATGTTTCTGAGGGCTCTTCCAGAAGAATGGGATTTACAGACATCCTTAATTAGAGAAAAGGCTGATTTAGATGAGATGTCCTTAGATGAAGTTTATGGCAAACAAAAAACTCATGTTCTAGAATTACAGCAAAGGAGAAACAGAAAAAGCAACAAAGCAAGGTCCATTGCTTTGAATGTTGAAACAAAGTCTGAAGAACCAAAAGAAAAAGTGCTTAAAGTTTCAACAAGAAAAGGAAAAGAGATAGTGACTCAAGAAAGTAGTGAATCAGAGTCTGAGACAAACTCTGAAGTAAATTCTGATGACTCCACAGACTCTGATATGATGGAGATGATTGCTATGATTGTAAAAGGATTCAAAAAGATGAAATACAGGAAATATAAGAAGCAGGCAAATTTTCAGAAGAAACATGGAGAGTCAGAAAAGAGAGAAAGGTTCAAGAAAATAGAAGATAGAGATGGGAAATCAAAGACTATTGACAAGTCAAAAAAGTGTTATAAGTGTAACAAGATGGGGCATTTTATTACTGAATGCAGAAGTAAGGAATCAGGAAAAGCCTTAATCACTTCAAAGAAAGACTGGGTGGATTCTTCAGATTCTGAACCAAAAACAAATTATGCACTTATGGCAAACATTGATGCTCCAAACTCTGATAAGGTACCAGACTCTGTCTTTAATTTTTAAACTGATAATATCTGTGAATTAAAGTCTTTTCTTAGATCTTTGCATGTTAGGTTTAAATCTCATACTTGAAAGTGGTTTCACTAGAAAGTGGTTTCACTAGAAGTACAATTGATAAAACACTATTTTATAAAATTCAAGGTAAGGATCTATTATTGGTACAAATATATGTTGATGATATTATATTTGGTTCCACTAATGAGAAGCTTTATGAAAGATTTTTAAAGTTAATGCAGTCCAGGTATCAAATGCGCATGATGGGGGGAAATGAGTTATTTTCTAGGTTTACAAGTAAAACAGACTAAATAAGGTATTTTCATTAATCAGTCTAAATATACAAAGAATCTACTCACAAAATTTCAAATGCAAGACTCATCATCTGCTACAACCCCTATGGTTACTGCAACAAAGCTTGATCAAGATACTGGAGAACCTGTTGACATCACTGCATACAGAGGAATGATTGGTTCTTTACTTTATTTGACTACAAGTAGACCAGACATCATGTTTGCAACATGTCTATGTGCCAGATTTCAAGCAGATCCAAGGGCACCTCATTTGATAGCTGTAAAGAGGATTTTCAGATATCTCAAGGGCACTATTAATCTTGGCTTATGGTATCCTAGAGAGTCTGATTTTAAATTAATTGGCTACTCAGATGCTAACTTTACAGGATGTAAAATTGACAGAAAAAGTACAAGTGGTAGTTTTCAATTTCTGGGAGGAAGACTAGTATCATGGTTTAGCAAGAAGCAGAAATCAATCTCAACATCTACAGCAGAGGCTGAATATATAGTTGCAGGAAGATGTTGTGCACAGATATTATGGATGAGAAATCAACTAATGGATTATGGTTTGAACTTTTCTAAAATTCCTATTTATTGTGATAATCAAAGTGCTATTGCAATGACAGGAAATCCAGTTCAACATTCTCTGACAAAGCACATCAGTATTAGATATCATTTCGTAAGGGAACATGTAATGGAAGGCACAATTGAATTACATTTTGTTCCCACGGATCAATAAATAGCAGATATATTTACAAATCCCTTGCCTGAAGCAACATTTAACAGACTGGTGTCTGAATTAGGAATGGTAACAAGTGGCTCAACATGACTTAACAAGTACAGACAATCAGAGAATATGTCAGAGTATGAGATAAACTCTGATAAAATTGAAGTAAACTCTGATCAATGCGGCATCTAATCTCTGGTCACATGTATCAATGTTTATGGTAAACTCTATCAGAGGCTGTGGTAAACTCTGACTCATCTAAACTCTGAATTGTTAAACCCTGATTACGTGGTAAACTCTGAAATCATATTTATGACATCATAATTCATTTTTGTGACATCATAATTATCATTCTCTGATTGGATTTGAAACGAAGCGTGTGTAACTCACGAATGATGGTTCATATACTTACACACATACATACACACTTGCCGTATTTTGAGACCTTATTCATAATTGCTTTCCAATCAATACTTGCCACGTGTCCCACTACATAAGTTATGCATATGAATAGTATCAGATTAATTCCATTAATCATTATCAGTGTTCATTATATCGAGTACTATTCATTTCTACTCTCTTGTCTCTCAAGAAGCCTAACTGTTCAAACCTGCAACTTCTCCTTGTTTCAATGGCATCAAAAGGACAAACCTTTCAAACTTATACCTTTGCACCCACAAACTATATCTCTTTGTTAAACAAATCTGATGCACCTAACGATTTTCATTTGATTCAAGATTTCTTAGAACAAAGTTATATCGGATACGCATTACAGGAACCTTCAAATTTCTCTGCTCAATCCTTGATAAGGATTTGGTCGACTGCTAAGTTTAATGATGCAGGTGATGATGAAGAACCAGTCATCACTTTCAACTGCAATGGCAAGCATTTAATAACATCGGCCGTAGTTTGATAAGCCCTTCATCTCCCAAAAGTGGCTGAATATGATGATATTGTGGGAGATGATCAGATAAAAGAATTTTTTGTTTCTATAGGCTATAGAGGAAGCCTAACAAAGCTGGGGAGTCTTACCAGACTCCATCTTCGAAGAGAATGGAGTTTCTTCTTCGATTGCATCACAAGAGACTTCATAGGCAAGTGCACAAACTTTGATGCAATCCCACAGCTTGCACAACAAATTGGGTATTCTCTGACCCATAATCTTAATTTTAATTTTCCTTGTATGATAATTAGGCAGCTGGCTAGCAAAATAAATGATAATTCTCACACTGTTTATTATGCTAGATTTCTTCAGTTAATTTTTAATGTTTTGTTGCCTGATGTAAATTTTGAGAATGATCAGAGTTTAGCTAGTTTTAGTATGAATAGAAGGATTTTTACTGACCTAACTAGAAAGGATACTAAGAAAGGTAATCTATCTCCTCTCTTTTATCCCACATGGGTCAGACTTCTCTTAAAACAGAGAATGCCTACCATGTATGGAAGGGATTTTTTCTCTGTGGCTATGGATCAGAGTTTAGCACCCTCTGATTCAAACCCAGGCCACCCTCTCAACACTAACACCCAGACACTTTTGCCAATCTCTACAGTCTCCCAAAAGGCTGTAGTTGTAAAACAAACCTCTCAACAGGGCACCAGCAAAAGGAAGGGGACGGTAGTGAAAGAATCCTCTCCTAAAAGGAGAAAATTAATAGATAAAGATTCTGATTCTGATGAAGGGTTGGTTTTTGCCAAGAGAAAAATTGTTGAACAGGCTTCTGAGATACCTCTTGCGCCTTTTATGAAGCCATTCACAATAAATCCAATGCCTGAGATGAAGAAGAAGAGGAGAAGATTAGTCAAGGCTATAAACTCTGAGGCTGCAAACACTGGACTAAACTATGATGTAGTACTAAACTCTGACCTTCCAATCTCTGATCTAAACTCTGATGACTTGGAAAAATCTGGTGAAGCATGGCGTAGCTGGAAGGAAAATATTCCTTGGAAGGAACCTGGATTACCAGTTCCAATTGAGAACATGATTCCTCGGTATGTCAAGTCAAAAGCTGATTGGTGGACAAATGTTGCCCATTATAACCGTGAACGTATTAGACGGGGGCCTACTGTTGACAAGACAGTCTGTAGGAAAAATTTGGGGAATCTAAATGATCTTTGGCTCAAGGCTGAACAGGAGCGATAACACAATTATTTGAAAGATGAGCCATATGTCACTCTAGAGGAAGCTGGTCTTCTTAAAATCTCTGATTCTCCTACAAACTCTCCTAAGCAAATTATTAAGGAGATCTCTTATGAAAGAGTTAGGGAGTTGGCAGAACAAGTCGGGAAATAGATGGAAGCCAAGCAGTCTACATCATCTGCCTCTCCAAGTTCAAAACAATTCTCAAGAAGAAAGAAGAAGTCTGTCACTTTTGGCTAGGATATACAAGAACCTATCTCTCAAAGTGAGATAGCAATCTCTACATGGCCAGGCACACAAGAACCTATTGATCAAAGTTCAACAGCAGCCATATTTCCAGCATATGAAGCCAGCTTGGATCAGGGGTACAACCCACAAGAACCTTCAACTCAAAGGGTTGAAGAAGTTGTTAAGGCCCCAGCCACACAAGAACCATCCAATCAAAGTTTGGATACAGGCACTTTACCTATTCTTGCGGATCTTGTTGTTGCTGATGTTGAAGGCCAAATTTTTGGCAGAGTCAAGCACATAAGAACTTTCACCTCAAAGTGGTGAAGCAGCTGAAGATATGACTCAGGTCCCACAAGAACCAATCATCAATTTTATGATTGCAGACCAAGATTCTAATATTGGACAGATAGACACTGATGAAGCTACACTGGTAACCACTGATGCTCTTATGGTATTAACTATCTCTGCACAGCCAATGGAGACAACATCTACATCCACAACTCAAGGTATAAACTCTGACTTTTCTTCAGAATATACATTCTCTGATAGTTTAAGTTCAGATTTTACATTTCCTAATTTAACTGCTAGAATGATCATGAATAGTCCTGAAAAGGGTACCCATACTCATGTAACTACAGTCAACCTTTCTCAGCCACCTCTTATTTCTGTAGGACATTGTGTGTTGAGCCTTTTTAGTGAGTCTGAGGTAAAATGTGTGAAAAACAGAATTAATGAGAGGCAAACACTGGCTCTGGTAAAAGGTGAGGTAGAATTGAGAAAGAAGTTAGTTACTTCTAGTGAGCAAAATCTAACTCTTAAAAGTTATGATATGTGTGATGTGAGAAGTAATGAGATTACTTTAAAAAATAAGAGTGCCTTAGGATGTTCTATATCTTCTGCAGGTACTCAGAGTTTATCTGTTGCAAACTCTGATGCTTTGCTAATCTCTGATAAAGCTGCAAACTCTGATGGGGTGGACACAGACTCTGATGAGCCTATTTTTGCTGATGAAGAAATCACAGACTTGTCCATTCCTTATTCTCAAAGGTACAATACTAAGAAGTGTCCAGTCAACTCATATGATGCACATGAAAGATTGAGCATGAGTTATCCAGATTACATGGTGGTAGAAAATCTGAAAAGAGAGATTGAAGCTACTTTAGATGCTGAAGGTGTTCACAGAGATTTCTCTTCTCAACCAGGAACTTCTCAAGATGTGATAATAGATTCTCTTAAATAGAAAATTTGGGACAGTTCTTGGAAATATTCAGATGAAGATATCTTTTGGCCACATGTTCATGATTTTGTTAATAAAGCTGACAAGGAGATTAACTCTGTAGAATTGAAATCTATTTTGAAGGCTACTACAGTGTTATCTAAAGGTCTTCACACTGAAGTTGGTGCACTCAAGGATTCTATTACCAACAACTCTGCCTTTGTGAAATCTTTACAGAATTCTATGGAAGTCAAATTTACGAATATCTCATCTAGACAAGATGCTCTGGAGGCAAAGGTGGATACTTTGTCAAACTCTATCAGTTCTATGCAGGGGATGTTACACACCATTGTTGATATTCTTACTGTCAAGCAAAAGTCTGATGTTAGAAAGGGGAAGAGTTCAGTTACAGACAAATGCAAAGAGGATGTTGTACAAAAACCTGATAAACCTGATGATGCAGATCAAGGGAGTCACAGGGAGGGTAAACAAATTCTGTAACAGCAAACTCTGATTGGTCAAAGTCAAACTCTATCAACCACTCAAACTCTGATGGCACCAATCTCTGACAAACAGATCAAGAAACAAACTCTGATAGAAGCTGATTTGGAATTTGCAAGAAGGCTTGAAGAAGAAGAGAAGCATGAGAAAATTGAAGAACAGAATCTAAAAGATGCAGAGCTGGCTAGGAAAGTTTTTGAAGAAGAAAATCATGGAATGGATCCAGCTGCTGTAGAAGCTGAATTGAAGAAGTCTGGTACTAACATTGCTCAAGTCCAGAAAAAGAAAAGGTATATAAGAAAAGGTTCAATTCAGAATAAGGTATCTGTTCAACAGAAGAAGCCAGAAGCTAAGCCCATTCAAGCCAAGAATGTTGAAGCTCCTAAGCCAGTCAAACCAATTACTCAACCAAAACCAGTCTCAGAAATTCAAACAAGATCATCTTCTAGAATTCAACAAAAAGCTCCAGCTAAGCTAAAGAATCTTCTCACTATGTCTGGAACAACTTTTCTTCCAGGTGGTTCAAGTTTTGATGATGAGGAAGAAGAACAACAACAATCTCTGATAAGGAAGAGAAAGTCTGATCTTCTGTGGACAAACACTCAAACTCTGACACTCAATGCCAGACTTGGAAAATATAAAGGTGGTATTGGTGATTCTCATGCTAAGGTCTACAGAGGTGAAGCAAACATCTTCAGAGATCCTTATTCATTGAAAAACAAACCTGAAGAAGAGTTATCTCAAGAACATTTGGACAAGCTAATATCTGTTAATATTGTAAAGGATATCTTTGATGGTGCTCAAGCTAAGGAGAAACTCATTTATTTCTTGGAAGATGGAAGAGTTATGAAGATTGCTCAAGAAGACTTAATTCAGAAAGCATCTAAAGAACTTGAACATGTTTTGTTCCTCTTAAATGATGAAAATGAGGTGACTTCTAGATGGGTAAAAATTCTTGAAGGAGCAATAGCTGAGAAGAAGAAAAGTGAAAGATTAATGATGATAAACTCTGAGGAGTATGAGCATGGATACTTATATGAATATGGATCAAGAAGAGCAATGAGAAAGGGAGATGCAAAAGTCAAGATAGTGTTAGGGATTCCTACACTAATCTTAAATCCTGATAGAATGAAGGCTTTTTGTATTGCTTTGGATGAAAGAATAGACAGGTCATCTATTTATACTTTGAGGGCTGTTATTTATCAGATTGATGATTCTTCTGACCAGATGAAGGAACTGAAAGAGAAGCTGGTTGATCTACTGAGAGCTGCTGAAGACAAACTTCTAATTCAATTTCTGAAAGATGACTTTTCGTACAGAAGAATCTAAGTTAAACATGACAAACAAACTCTGATGCATTTGTCTTGGATTTCTAACATCATAAGTGGAATTTATGTTTTATTTCTTAAAGCATAAATTGGGGGAGATTGTTAGGAAGCAAACACTGATGGCTGTTAGAGAATACAAGTCAGAGTTTATATTGCTAACGTCATCAGAGGTTAAGGAACTGTCGGACAGAGTTTACTCTATTAGCGAATAATAACCGATAGAGTTTAATATCAGAGTTTGTCAGGAAGCAATTCAAATCAGAGTCTGAATAGGAAAATAAGAAGGAATCTGAATGCAAGACTATTTCCTTATGTAAAGCTATTCTATTTCTATTCTGATTTGTAATTGAATTGTAATTGTGTCTATATAAACACAGACATAGGTTAACATTGATATATCTTAGCAAATCATATTTTTCATAACCTAGCAGCTCTTGAGAACAAACAACTTCTTGAGAGAGTTTTGTAACTTGTTCAATCTTTAATACAAAACCGCATTCATCTTTTACATACTTGTGTTCTTAATCGATTTGTTGGTACTATTATATTCAACCCCCCTTCTGTAATAGTTTATCTTTCTGGGCAAGCATGTTTATTATAATTTATTTACATGTTTTTTAATATGTTAGTAATTCAGATTTGTGTATTATTTTTGTTAATTATTGGAAGAATAAAATAATAGAAAAAAATTATTTTAACACAAATAAAATATTAAAAATCTATTCATTCGTGTATGGCTTATAAGCTAGTATATATAATGTTTTTCTCTTAATTGTATCTTATTTGTATTAAATAAAAGAAGCATATTTATATTAGCTTTTTTTAACATTTTCCCTTTAAATCTTCTTTTTTAATTTTGGGGAACACATTGAGTACGTTCAAACGGAACAACTTTTAGACGTGGGAAGAAAATGGATACAACCAACATCTAATGGGTAATAATTCGAGCTGAGCCGAGCCGAGTTCCGGCTTCTCATAATCAAGTTCGAACTTTTTTTATCGTGCCGAGCCTAAAAATAATCGAGTTTGAAATGTTTGTTCAAGTTCGATTCGTTTATTATACGAGTCGAGTTTAAGCCATTCTCGAGTTTTCGAGCTTATTGTTTATCGAGCTTATCGAGTCTGTTGAATTTTTAACATGGTTTTGAGTTTTCGAGTTTTTATCGAGTTTTCGGGTTCTTATCGAGCTTATCGAGTTTTCGCTTAATAATCATAAAAATTATCCAATTATTATTTTTTTCAACTTTAATCTAAAAATATTTTTCCTTCTATTAAAAATGATGAATAAAATTTTAAAATAATACACTTATGTTATATGAAATAACATATATTCAAATATAATTTGGATGTATTTGTAACTTAATGTCAATAATATTTTGATAGTTAACTTTTCAAATAATTTAAATAATTTTTTGAATTCATATTATCATTTATTCATACAGTCATACATTCATACTTAATGTCACTTTATTTTTATAATATGTATATGTTAAATATATGATAACAAATAAATAAATAATGACAATAATATGGGAAACTTATTTTTTTTATTGGGAAACAAATCCAAAACAAATGTAGACAATAAGTACCAAATCATTAATAATTATTAAAATTTTAATTTTAATTTTAATTTTAATTTAATTGAAGTATAGCAAACTATGATATTATGAATTTAATGTGTTATTGATTGGTGACTTGGTGTATTTTAGAATAAAATTGAATAAATTATATTATAGTAAAATTAGAAAGGTATGCATTAACAATTAATCACAAATTCACAAGTGACAAATATAAAGTATTAATCAAAATATTTAATTTATTTTTAATATTTTTTAATAATATAAATTATTAAATTATATTAGCGGTACCTGTATAACTGTTGATGTGGGTAAAAATAGCCATAGGGAAATAATAAATATAGCATTTATTATTTCATTTATTAGACCTGATATGGTCCAAAGGCTTGTACCCTTGAAACGAACTAGAAAAATAAATCCTAAGATCAACTGGATTTGTAATCCAAAGGTCAACTGGATTTGTAAAACCAGCCCACAAGCTCTGTTGAAGCCATAGGTCCAATAAGCTTATATTATTAATTAATTTCATAATTAATTAATAAGGGCTCAGTAAAGGCCCGAGAATCCTGTTGAAGGCCCTAATCCTGGAAGGATCTAGAAACCCAAACATGGGAAGAGTCCAACGAGGACCCTCATTCCTAGTAGGTTTAGACAACCTTGACAATAGGACCAAGTCTCCTACTTCTAATCTAATTCCAAGGCCCCTGTGCGCCTATATAAAGGGTCTAACCCCTCAACATTAGAACTACGTTTCTTGGCTTGATTCTCACACCAATTGAGATACGTAGGCAGTTAACTAGGACCTGAGTTAGTCACGAAACGTTAGTGCATCCATAGAAGCTCAAAGCTCTATCACACCTTAGCATTAATTATATATTAAATATGTTTCCCAGAATAATCAATCTATTACAGAAGGGGGGTTGAATGTAATAGTGCCTGTAAATCGATTATGAACACAAGTATGTTGAATGGAATACTGTTTTGTATTAATAATGAACTTGAATACAAAACTCTCTCAAGATATAAAGTTCTTAAGAGCTGCTAGGTTACAAGATATTGCTTTTATATAAATTCTTAATTCGATATTGAATTATAACCTATCTCTGTGTTTATATAGACACAGCTACAAATACAATTACAAAACAGATTATGATAAGAATAGATTTAATAAGGTAATTAGACTTGCACTTGAATTCCTTCTTACTATCCAAATCAGACTCTGATTTGTCTGTTTCCTTTTCTGATAAACTCTGTCGGTTGATAATCTCTGATAGAGCATTCTCTGTTAGAGTAAACTCTGATCGAGTATTCTCTGATAGAGTAAACTCTGACAGACAGCTTCCTTAATTTTCCCTTTCCTTCCCATAGCATATCTGCAATAAATTTGTTTTGATCTTCGAAGACTTTCCTTTAAACTAGCTGTTTGAATCAACCGAATACTCATCTCCTTTAAGCTTCGAGAAGTCAGGCTGTGAGCTAATCAATCGAGTACTTGTGAGACTTCTCGATTGGTAAATATCCGTTGATGACTTCTCGATCAATAAATATCCGTTGATGACTATATATCCGTTGATGAGTTCTCGATCAGGAAATATATGTTGTCGAGTTCTCGATTGATAAATATCAGTTGATGACTTGAGTTCTCGATTGATAAATATCAGTTGATGACTTGAGTTCTCGATTGATAAATATCAGTTGATGACTTGAGTTCTCGATCGATGACTTCTCGATTGGCTTTATCAGTCGATGGCTTATTATCAGTTGATGACTTATCGATCGATATTTATCAGTCGATTGCTTCTTGCAGATAGATATCCGTTGATTGATTCTTGCAGATAGACTGTGCTAAATCCTGTTCTAGTATTTTGTACATCATCAAATTAATATATTCCTAACAATCTCCCCCTATTTATGCTTTATAAACAATGAAGCATAAATCAAGATTTGATGATGTCAAAACTAAAAAATGAAATAATTAATCTAGAACAGTATAAAATAATCATTTCTTATTTGTTTCTCCTGGAGGAATCACCTTTCTTGAATCACTTTTCTTCTCCCCCTTTTTGACATCATCACCACCTGTGACAACCAAAAGAATCTGTGCTAAGACTGTGGAGAAAGTGAACTGTGCTGCAACTACTGAATCAACCTTTGTGGTTAAGTTAGAGACTGTTGTTTGGAGAGAAGCTTGAGTGGTAGTAATATCAGCAATAGCATCCTTGAAAGCTACTTCTGTGAATAAGTGAAGGGAGTGAATTCTGTCAAACAACAAAAATGAATTTTCATCCATCCCCTGCTTCAACTCATTGGACCAACTCTGTGGAAAATCTTGATCCCAATAAGTAAAGCTAGGTTCAGGATACCCTAATCTCTCATCCTCACAGTGGGGTTGGGCACCCACTCTCTCATTCTCAATCAGGCTCTCTACAGCCGTATCTACCTCTCCTTTTGCCTGGACCAGTGCCAGCCTCTCAATTATTATTTTTTTTTTTCACTCAATTTGGAAGGTGCACTCAAAAATCCTACAGAAGAGGGGTTGAGAGAAGAATTATGTGCTACAATACCTGAACCTCCTTGATGGAGGGGAACCCCTTCAAATGTCTGAAGGCTAGGGGTTTCCACCAAGGGGTGAGCAGCAACAGAGTCTGAACCCTTACAATCATCTTCTTTCTTTTCAGAGTCTGTTGGCTCCAGTATTCCAGTCTCAGGGTATACTCTAGACTTTGACTGCTTCAGTATGACTTCATTAGAAACCAGAGTCTGAGTGTCACCATCTTTGACTGTTGGTGCATGAGACTCCCCCTCAAGGTGGATAGACTCTGATAGAATAGATTTGGAAATTTCTTCATGAGCATCAATCAGAGTTTGTCCTCCCATATCATTGGGGTTCTCATCAGCTTTTTGGTGAGTTGTCAAGGAGGGCCTAACAGCATACTCCCCTGCCCCACTATCACCCAACCTCTGACTAGGTGGTTCTTGTGTGGGTGAGGCAGACTGAGCATCTTTATCACTAATCACCACTGGTGCACTAGTCCCATCCTCCAACTACCTTGCACTACATGATACCTCCTGTGGTTCTTCCATAGTCAATGCATCCAAGTGTTTATTTAGAAAAGTCCTTGCATGGATGACATTAATGGCCTGGGAAAGAGTCATGTTAAAGGAGTCCTGCAGTTCCCTTGCAATCTTCTAATAATATGAGCCCTTGAGTTGATCCAATCTACCTTCATAGGTTGTATAGATGTATTCGTTGGCCACCTTTCCTACAATGTGGACTAGAAAGTCAACCACCTGTCTTGACAGAGGTTGAACATGAGAAATCCATTAAATGGCTGTCCTGTAGGTAATTTCATTATCCCAAATTGCTTCATAGTCAAAAACTGGTTGCTCAATCTCAGTTTCCAACTCGGCAACATACTCTGATTCCCTCCTTATGTGGACCTTAAGCCTTTTAGGCTTCTTTGAAATTTGCTGTTCAGAGTCTAGCACACCTAGTGCTTTGAGAACTTCATTTGTCTTGCCTTCTATGAGCCCAGCTGCTTGTACTTGTAATGAAGAGTTGAATAGGTAGCTGTATAGATTTTTGACCACATCCTGTGCAGACATTTGTAGCTCCTGTTCCATTCTCTTCCTTAGGGCTTCATAGGTTGTAAGAAAATCCAAGACTTGAGATTTAGTCTGATATTGCCCTGGATCTTCAACTGATTCCACCAAAGGATATAGGAATAGCAGTACCTCATCACTTGGAATAATGACCTCATCAATTAGACTTGAGGCTGCATCCAATGGCATTCCTTCCCGAAATGTGTCATGATCAGAGTCTAAAGGCAGTCTAGACTCTGACTCAACATTAGACTCTGGTTCAGGTGTTTTCTTGATTTCAGAGTCTGGCTCTGCAGGAGCTTTGGGAGCATCTGTTTCCTGCAAAACAGGGTTAGTAATAATAACAGGCTTGTGTGTGTGTGCAGAATAAGCCTTCCTTAACCTTCTGTACTTCTTAGCAAAAGATTTCTCAGGAGACTCAATATGAGAATCCTGAGGTGCTTCCCTAGGTTTTTCAGAGTCTGTAGCCTTTTGAGAGTCTACAGACTTGGATTGAAAGTTAGATTCAGGTGCATCATTACTTTCCTTTAACAAAGAAAGTCCTTCAATAATCTGTCTCTCTAGAGGGTTGAGCTTTTCATCACTTTGTTCATCTATAAGCCTAGTTTGTACCAATCTCCTTCTTTTTGCAACTGGTGCCTTTTGAGAGACACTAGAGGTTGGTTTTCTAGATAGTGATTTCTTAGATTGTTTAGTGGAAGGTGATTTGGCTACTTGGGTAGGTGCAGGGGGATTCTCCAAAACTTGTTCCTGCACCATTTCACCAAAAAAAAAAATGAAGCATTGTAGATAGAAGGTTTGTAGGTGGAGAGTTTTACCTGAATTACCTGTTGATATGTCATGGCAGGTAGACTCTTCTTCTTGTCATCAATTCTCTTAATGTCAGAGAATATCCTTCTTTGCTGTTTGTATTCCCCATACTCTGACATATACTCTGAGTGTCTGAAACTTGCTAAGTTGAGCCACTTGTCACCATCCCTAATTCAGAAACCAGTCTGTTAAATGTTGCTTCAGGCAAAGGCTTGGTGAATATATCTGCTAATTGTTGATCTGTAGGAACAAAATGTAATTCAATTGTGCCTTCCTCCACATGTTCCCTTATGAAGTGATATCTGATACTGATGTGCTTTGTTAGAGAATGTTGAACTGGATTTCCTGTCATTGCAATAGCACTTTGGTTATCACAATAAATAGGAATATTTGAAAATTTCAAACCATAGTCTAGCAATTGATTTCTCATCCATAAGATCTGTGCACAGCATCTTCCAGCAGCAATATATTCAGCCTCTGCTGTTGATGTTGAAATCGATTTCTGTTTCTTGCTTTGCCATGACACAAGTCTTCCACCTAAAAATTGACAACTGCCACTTGTGCTTTTCCTGTCAATCTTGCATCCTGCAAAGTCAGCATCTGAATAGCCTATTAATTTGAAATCAGATTCTCTAGGATACCATAAGCCAAGATTAGCAGTGCTCTTGAGATATCTGAAAATCCTTTTCACAGCAATCAAATGAGGTGCTCTTGGATTTGCTTGAAATCTAGCACACAGACATGTGGCAAACATGATGTCTGGTCTACTTGCAGTCAAATAAAGTAGAGAACCAATCATTCCTCTGTATGCTGTAATATCAACAGGTTCTCCAGTGTCTTGATCAAGTTTTATTGCAGTAGCCATGAGAGTTGTAGCAGATGCAGAATCTTGCATTTGAAATTTAGTGAGTAGATTCTTTGTGTATTTAGACTGATTAATGAAAATACCTTCTTCAGTCTGTTTCACTTGTAAACCTAGAAAATAACTCAATTCTCCCATCATACTCATTTGATACCTGGACTGCATTAGCTTTGAAAATCTTTCACAGAGTTTCTCATTAGTGGAACCAAATATAATATCATCAACATATATTTGAACCAATAATAAATCCTTACCTTGAGTTCTATAAAACAAGGTTTTATCAATTGTTCCTCTAGTGAAACCATTTTCAAGTAAGAATAGAGCCAGAGTTTCATACCAGGCCCTTGGTGCTTGCTTTAGTCCATATAGAGCTTTATCCAGTCTGTAGACATGATTTGGATATTTTGGATTGACAAAGCCAGGTGGTTGTTCAACATAGACTTCTTCTTCAAGTTCACCATTTAAAAATGCACTTTTAACATCCATCTGGTAGACCTTGAATTTCTTATGATCAGCATAAGCAAGAAAAATTCTGATTGCCTCGAGTCTAGCTACAGGTGCATAGGTTTCATCATAATCAATCCCCTCCTGTTGAGAATAACCTTTGGCCACCAGTCCTGCTTTGTTTCTTGTAATTATTCCATCAGAGTCTGTCTTGTTCCTGAATACCCATTTTGTGCCAACAATAGATCTGTTCTTTGGCCTTGGAACTAGGGTCCAAACTTCATTCCTTTCAAACTCATTCAATTCTTCCTGCATTGCAGTAATCCAATCTGCATCTTTCAAAGCATCTTCAACCTTCTTTGGTTCTGTTTGTGAAAGAAAACTATGAAATAGACATTCATTCTGAGTAGTTTTTCTTGTTTTTATTCCACTTTCCAGATCACCTATAATTAAATCAGGTGTGTGATCTTTGGTCCATTTCCTTGGATGTGGAAAGTTCTTTGAACTAGATGCTCCCCCATGATCTGTGCCTTCATAGAATGATCCTTCTGTAAATGTTGATCCTCCCCCTGAAGATGTGCTTCCATCAGTGTTTGATGACTCAGAGTTTAGGTACTCAGAGTTTGAGTCATCAGAGATTGAGGTCTCAGACTTTGTGGTCTCAGAGTTTGAATGATCAGAGTTTAGGGTTTGAGAGTTTGTGTTGTTCAGAGTTTGGTCAAACTCTGATATTTCAATTACTGTGTTTTGATCTCCAATGTTAGTTACTTGATTGATGTTGCTCCCCCTCAACATGTGCAGAATCTTCAATTTCTATTTCAATCAATTCTGAATCAGAGTTTAAAGAATCAGAGATTACCTCACCAGAGTTTAGTTGAACAGAGTTTATTTTCTGGAGTTCATTCTCAAATCTTAGAGTTTCTTGTGCATCTTTATCATGTAACCCAGCTATCTTCCCTTCATCAAAGGAGACATTAATTGATTCCATGACTGTCCTTGTCCTTAAATTGAATATTTTGAATGCCCTTGAAGAGGTTTTAGAAGTTGTTGCATATCCAATAAAAATTCCTTCATCTGCTTTAAGTTCAAACTTCTTCAATTGTTCAGGATGTGTTTTGAGAATAAAACACTTACATCCAAAGATGTGAAAGTACTTGACATTTGGCTTTCTTCCTTTCAAAGATTCATATGGAGTCATTCCATGTTTGTTTATTAAGGAACAATTCTGAGTAATGCATGCAGTGTTCACAGCTTCTGCCCAAAAATAAGTAGGTAGCTTTGCTCCTTCTAGCATTGTTCTGACAGCTTCTATTAAAGTTCTGTTCTTTCTTTCAACTACACCATTTTCTTGAGGTGTGCCAGGTGCTGAGAATTGTTGAGTAATACCTTTTGTTGAGCAGAATTCCTCCATTGTTGAGTTCTTAAACTCTGTTCCATTGTCACTCCTTAAATTCTTTACTTTGTGAGTTGATCCATTTTCAATCATTGCAATATGATCAATGATTGTTTCTGCAGTTTCATCCTTCTTGTGCAAAAAGTACACCCAAGTAAATCTAGTGAAATCATCAACTATTACCAGAGTGTATTTCTTCTTTCCAATGGACATGATGTTAACTGCACCAAATAAGTCAAGATGCAATAGATGAAAAGGTTGATCAATAGAGTTTTCAGTTTTGCTCTTGAAAGATGTCTTCCTTTGTTTGGCCTTTTGACATGAATCACAGAGTCCATCAGGATGAAATTGAAGTTTTGGAAGACCTCTAACTAGGTCCTTCTTCACTAACTCATTAATGTTTCCAAAGTTCAAGTGACACAACTTTTTGTGCCAATTCCAGCTTTCCATTGGTGATGCGTTTCCAAGTAGACAGGTTAAGGGACCATTAGAATTAACATCCAAGCTAGCTTCAAATAGGTTATTATGTCTGTGGCCAATAAGAACTACTTTTCCATTCTTCTTGCTTTTCACTTCACAATGAGTTCCATGAAATTCCACAGAGAAACCTCTGTCTGTCATTTGACTCACACTGAGCAGATTATGTTTGAGTCCTTCAACCAGAGCTACTTTCTCAATGATGACATTTCCAATCACAATGTTGCCATATCCCAGTGTTCGTCCTATGTTGCCATCTCCATAAGATACTGCTGGGCCAGCCTTCTCCTCAAATTCTGAAAGCAGGGATTTATTTCCAGTCATATGTGCAGAACATCCACTATCAATCACTAGAATGTTCTTTCTGTTTCCCTGCAATCAGTAAATGCAATTTAATTAGTAGTTATGGGGACCCAAACTAGTTTGGGTCCTTTCTTTGAAAACTTGTTAACTTTTGCAGCAGAAGTTCTTTTGTCAGAGTTTGTGTTAACAGAGTTTACATGATCAGAGTTTGCATTCACAGATTTTGTACTGTCAGAGTTTACACTCCTTTTATCAGACTTTGTCACATATATTTGCTTGACAGTATGTTTTGGAGAATTACTTATTCGAGGTTGTGGTTTGTAAGAATTGTAATACAAATTATGATAATCTTTGCATGTATAAATGGTATGCCATAAACTACCACAATGAAAACATGGATTGTTTCTTGTTTGTTTTCTAGCCTCAAACCTAGGTCTTTCAGGTTCTTTCTTTTTCTTGTGTTTGCAATCAATAGCAAGGTGATTAGAATTACCACAAGTAAAACAGGTTTTCCTAGGAGCATCAGGGATATTCATGTAATTATTCTCCTTAGTAATTCCTACTTTACCATTCCTATTTCTTTTCACCTTTTTAGATTTCTTAGTGACTGCCTTCAACTTTTCTTTAAGTTGCTTCTGAGAAAGTAACCCTACATTCACCTTTTTAGAGTCTAGCACACTATTGTTTTTAGAGCATTCAGGGAGAGTTTTCTTATTATCACTAGCTCTAACAAACTTCACAGGTTCACTCAATGTTCCTTTTGTGTGTGAATTAGTGTGAATTTCTTTATCAGATTCATAACCTAGGGCAGATGTCCAATTCTTTTCAGAAAGCATTTGTTGGACCTTCTTACCAGAGTTTGTCCAAACTCTGAAGGTCTCTTTTTCCTTAGCTATCTCAGATTTCAAATATGTGACTTGTATTTCCAACTGAGTTTGCATGTGTATAGCATTCTCACAGTCTTTCTTAAAGCTAAGCATGTGTACAAGTTCAGTTTCAAGAAAGTCATTCCTAGCATTCAGAGTTTGTATTTCAGATTTTAATCTTTCATTCTCAAGAGACTGTGACTTAAAGCTAACATGCAAATTTCTAAGAAAAGACTTTAATTCATGAATATCTTCAGTATCAAAATTGAAAACAGAGTTTGGTACCTTGTCAGAGTTTAAGATGGGAGAATCAGAGTTTGCCATGAGAGCATAATTAGTTTCTTCTTCAGAGTCTGAGGAGTCCATCCAATCTTTCTTTGATGTGATGAGAGCTTTCCCAGATTCCTTGCTTCTGCACTCAGTAGAAAAATGTCCCATCTTGTTGCACTTGTAACACTTGACTTTTGATTTATCAAGAGTTTTTGATTTTCCATCTATATCTTCTCTTCTTCTGAATCTGTCTTTCTTGTTTGACTCACTATGCTTCTTCTGATAGTTTCCTTGCTTCCTAAATTTTCTGTATTTCTTGAAGCTTTTGACAAACATAGCAAACATCTCCATCATGTCAGAGTCTGAAGAATTATCAGAGTTTACATCAGAGTTTGCCTCAAACTCTGATTCACTGCTATCTTGGAGTACTACTTCTTTCCCTTTCCTTGTTGAAGCCTTAAGCACCTTTTCCTTTGGTTCTTCAATTTTTGCTTCAACATTCAAAGCAATAGGTCTTGCCTTGTTACTCTTTCTGTTTCTTCTTTGCTGTAACTCCAGATCATGAGTTTTCAATTTGCCATAAACTTCATCTAAGGACATCTCATCCAAATCAACCCTGTCTCTAATCAAGGATGTCTGCAGATCCCATTCTTCTGGAAGAGCCCTCAGAAATTTGGTGTTTGAATCTTCATTGTCATATACTTTATCCACCAAAGCCAAGTTGTTCAACAGAGTTAGAAATCTGTCATAGATATCTGTGAGGGACTCATTCTGCTTAGCCTCAAAGTATTCATACTCTTGGATTAGAACAGATCTTCTATTTTTCTTTATCTCCTTGGTTCCTTGACATTGAACCTCCAGTGCATCCCAGATTTCTTTGGCAGTTTTGCAAGCTATTACCCTGTTAGACATTACAGAGTCAAGACTGTTATGCAGAATATTTCTTACCTTTGCATCTTTCAAGACTTCCTGTTTTTCTTCATTAGTCCATTCTTTCTTGTCCTTCAGGGTGTAATACTCAGGGATTTGTCTTCCTTCCACAATTGTAGAAGGCACCAGTTTGGTTGGTAGGTACTGACCTGTATGGATTCTATCTAAGTAATCAGGATCAGTTGCTTCTAAGAACATCATCATCTTCACCCTCCATGTAGGGTATTCAGCCTTTTTCAATATTGGAATTCTGATGCTCTCATACTTGCTTCCAGACATGATTATTTGATCTTTTGAGTTGAAATTTACTGCTTGCTCTGATACCAATTGTTTCCCAGAATAATCAATCTATTACAGAAGGGGGGTTGAATGTAATAGTGCCTGTAAATCGATTATGAACACAAGTATGTTGAATGGAATACTGTTTTGTATTAATAATGAACTTGAATACAAAACTCTCTCAAGATATAAAGTTCTTAAGAGCTGCTAGGTTACAAGATATTGCTTTTATATAAATTCTTAATTCGATATTGAATTATAACCTATCTCTGTGTTTATATAGACACAGCTACAAATACAATTACAAAACAGATTATGATAAGAATAGATTTAATAAGGTAATTAGACTTGCACTTGAATTCCTTCTTACTATCCAAATCAGACTCTGATTTGTCTGTTTCCTTTTCTGATAAACTCTGTCGGTTGATAATCTCTGATAGAGCATTCTCTGTTAGAGTAAACTCTGATCGAGTATTCTCTGATAGAGTAAACTCTGACCGACAGCTTCCTTAATTTTCCCTTTCCTTCCCATAGCATATCTGCAATAAATTTGTTTTGATCTTCGAAGACTTTCCTTTAAACTAGCTGTTTGAATCAACCGAATACTCATCTCCTTTAAGCTTCGAGAAGTCAGGCTGTGAGCTAATCAATCGAGTACTTGTGAGACTTCTCGATTGGTAAATATCCATTGATGACTTCTCGATCAATAAATATCCGTTGATGACTATATATCCGTTGATGAGTTCTCGATCAGGAAATATATGTTGTCGAGTTCTCGATTGATAAATATCAGTTGATGACTTGAGTTCTCGATTGATAAATATCAGTTGATGACTTGAGTTCTCGATTGATAAATATCAGTTGATGACTTGAGTTCTCGATCGATGACTTCTCGATTGGCTTTATCAGTCGATGGCTTATTATCAGTTGATGACTTATCGATCGATATTTATCAGTCGATTGCTTCTTGCAGATAGATATCCGTTGATTGATTCTTGCAGATAGACTGTGCTAAATCCTGTTCTAATATTTTGTACATCATCAAATTAATATATTCCTAACAAAATATATCTCGTTTTTAATCCGTAACATTTGGCGCCGTCTGTGGGAACCCAAATAACAACCATGGAAAGAACACGTAGAACTGCGAGCACTCTCGAAGGAGAGATCCCTGACACCACTGTTGACGCAAACGATGCCCCCGCTGTGACGCATGAGCAAGGAACTACTGTTCCTACCACCTCCATTGAGGACCCTGAAGCAAGTATTCGGCGTGCCAGACCCCTAAGCGTCGTTGTTCATCCTTAAAACCCTGATGTGTCTATCCATGCTTCGGTTCCTCCGCTCCAAGTAATTCATCCCCTTCGTATAACTTTTATTGTTCCTCCTACTTTGCATGCCTCGTCTACCATAACACCCGACCCTCGTTACGGGCTCCCAAAAAACAACGAGCCTCCAAGACAGAATACACACCTCACAACCGAGAAGTCATGACTTCTCTAGACCTTACTCTACGGATGACGAGGACTCTTCTGACGAGGATATAAACCCACGAAGGAGGCGGCCCGGCAAGGAGCCCCTTGGAGGGAGGAGTACCTAGCCCTGAGGGCCACAAGATAATGACTCCATGAGCCTTCAAGACAAAATACGCACTCATGAAGCCGAATCACAGCGACTGAGGAAGGACTTAGAGAGGGCGTTAGCAAGGCGACAGCGCCCCAAAATTGAAGGTGCTGGGGGATCGATAAGAAACGCACATGTTATAGATTTGGATGAGCCCCCAACTAGGAGGCAAACAAGGGCAAGTCATGTTAGGGTTGTCCCCCAAAACCTGTTACCACTTGGAGATCCTGATGATCTTACTCCCCTTTTCACTAAAAGTATCATGAATGAGAAGATATCAAGGAAGTTTAAGATGCCTACAATTAGGGCCTATGATGGAACGGGGGATCCCTCAAATCATGTTCTCACGTTCTCTAATGCACTGTTGTTGCAGCCTGTAAACAACGCCATCAAGTGTAAAGCGTTCCCCCAAACCCTAAGTGGTATGGCTCAGTGGTGGTTCAGTCGTCTACCACCAAACTCTGTTGGGTCAATCAAGGATCTGGGCAGGGCCTTTATTGGACAATTCATCAGCAGCAAGATTCATGAGAAGTGCTCGGCTTTACTAATGAACATGCATCTGGAGAAGAACGAGTCCTTGAGGGATTATATGAACAGGTTCACAAAGGAAGTCTTGAAGGTCCCTGATTTAGACCAGAAAGTAGCTATGATAGCCTTACAGCAAGGGACTTCTGACGAAAATTACTGAAGATCGTTAGCCAATAGGGCCCTTGAAAGTATGATTGAGCTCTAGGAGAGGGCTGGAAAGTATATCAAGGCCGAGGAAAGTATGAGGAAAGCCCAAGGGTTTCAAGCCTCGAACACCTACTCTAAGAAATGACCCAGCGATACTGAGTATATTGTTGATACCAAGTATGCAAAGAATGACAATGTTAATGACTCCAAAAAGAAGGGAGGATCCAGGTCCACAGAGTATGCAAGCCTGAACACTGCCCGTAGCCAAATACTGATGGACATTGAGAAGCGTAAAGACATTCGATGGCCGAAGCCACTAAGGACTGATCCTGAAAAGAGAAATAAGAACGCGTATTGTCGGTTCCATAGAGATATGGGACACGACACTGATGACTGTCGTCAGTTGAAAGATGAGATAGAATTTCTGATTAGAAGAGAAAAGTTGGAAAAATACACCAAGGAGGGTGCTAGACATGACAGAAGTCACAACGATAAACGAAAGGAATCTTACCCCAAAGATAGAAATAATCAGCCCCAAGGGCCTGTGATCAACGTAATCTCAGGAGGGCCCACCGCGGCAGGTAACTCTCGAAACTCCAGGAAGGCACATGCCCGAAAGGTAATGAGCATTGTAGGAGAACCTCCCAAGAGGGAAAAGACTGAGGTCTCTTTGTCGTTCAATGATTCTGACTTAGAAGGGGTAAGGTTCCCCCATGATGATCCCTTGGTGATCACCCCTGTCATAGGAAACTCTCCGGTGAAGAGAGACTTGGTAGACGATGGATCGTCTGTAGACATCCTATTTTATGAAAGCCTTTGTGAAGATGGGATATAACGATTCACAGTTGACCCCCTCCAACATGCCTATCAATGGTTTCAATGGAGTGGAGTCCCGGATAGAAGGAATTATACAACTACCCATGACTATGGGTGAAGAACCTCAACAGTCTACTCAGATGCTGAATTTTCTAGTTATCAAGGCAAGCACCACCTACAATGCAATCCTTGGCAAGACGGGACTGCATGCCTTCAAGGTGATAGCCTCTACATACCATCTGAAGCTCAAATTCCCAACTAGGAATGGAGTGGGAGAAGAGAAAGGAGATCAAAAAATGGCTAGAAGTTGTTATGTGGCCGCCTTAAAGCCTAGTGGCACTGGGGGGCAGGTCCTCCATATCGAAGACATGGATGACAGGGAGCGAGAAGAAAGGAGAGGTAAGCCTGCGGAGGACCTGGAGCCTACTCTTTTGGATCCTCAAAATCCTGAAAAGGCGACATATGTGGGGACTTCACTCCCCAAGGACCTAAAAGAATAGCTGGTTCAATTCTTGCAAGATAACAGGGATGTTTTCGCTTGGACAACAGCATACATGCTAGGGATAGACCCCGAGCTTATAACACATCGGTTGAATATGAATCCTAGAAGGACAGCAGTCAAGTAGAAAAAAAGGAGTTTTTCTCCTGAAAGACAGGAGGCCATTAAGCAGGAGGTAGAGAAATTGTTGGAATCTGGGTTTATTAAAGAAATTCAATTTCCTGAATGGCTGGCCAACCCAGTGATGGTCAAAAAGAGCAATGGGAAGTGGAGAATATGCGTCAACTTCACTGATTTGTACGATGCATGTCCTAAGGACTGTTTCACATTGACAAGGATAGACACGTTAATAGATGCCACAGGTGGGCACGAGATGCTTAGCTTCATGGATGGATTCCGTAGCTACAACCAAATTAAAATGCACCCCGATGACATCCCTAAGGTATCATTCATCACTTACTTTGGTGTTTTTTGTTATCTGGTTATGGCCTTTGGACTTAAGAATGCAGGAGCCAAGTATCAAAGGCTTGTAAATAAAATCTTCAAGCCCCTCATTGATAAGACCGTGGAGGTCTATGTTGACGACATGTTAGTCAAAAGCTTAGACAAGGACGATCATCTTGAGCACCTGAGTGAGGCATTTGAAGTTCTGAGAACCCACAAGATGATGTTGAACCCGGCCAAGTGTGCATTTGGTGTAGGTTCTGGAAAATTTCTAGACCTGATGGTCTCCAAAAGAGGCATTGAGGCCAATCCCTATAAAATTCAAGCAATCTTGGACATGGAGCCACCCAAGATGGTAAAAGATGTCCAAAAGCTTACGAGAAGGGTAGCAGCCCTGGGGCACTTCATATCCAAGTCGGGAGAAAAGTGCCTACCATTTTTCAAGGCCCTCAAGAAGGTTAAAAACTTCGAGTGGAATGACAACAGTCAAGCAGCTTTTGAAGAACTGAAGAAATATATGGCTGAGCCACCCTTGCTCGTCAAACCGAAACCTGGAGAAGTGCTATACCTATACCTCGCAGTCTCTAGCTCATCCCTGAGTGTTATTCTTGTGAAAGAGGAAGCGAAGGTTCAGAAACCCATTTATTATGTTAGCAAGATTCTGCATGGAGTTGAGCTAAACTACTCAAAGATTGAAAAGTTTGCCTTAGCATTAGTGATGGCTTCAAGAAAGCTACACCCGTACTTCCAGGAACATGTTATTGAAGTTTTGACTGACCAGCCCCTGAGAAATATATTGCATAGCCTCAAAGCCAGTGGAAGGCTAATTAAATGGGCTATTGAGCTTGGAGAGTTCGAAATCAGATACAAGCCAAGAACAGCCATCAAAACTCAAGCTCTAGCTGACTTCGTGGTTAAATGTATCATTCCCAACCAAGAAGTCGGGGGAAGGAAGAAAATAAAGAAACTGGAAAGAATAAGGAAAAAGAGGAGGAACTCAAAGAATACTGTTTACTCATTTTTTACGGAGTTTCAAAAATGAGCACTAGCGGTGCTGGCTTGGTTTTGCAAAGCCCTGATGGGTTTGTTGTCGAGTACGCAATCAAGTTGGATTTTCCCACCACAAACAACGAAGCAGAGTATGAAGCTTTGATAGCTGGCCTTGGTCTGGCCAGAACCCTGAGGGTGAACAAGTTGAAGATATGTGGTGATTCAAGGTTAGTGATCTCTCAAATGAATGGGGAGTTTGAGGCCTGAGAAGAGACTATGGAAGAATATGTGAGGATTGTTAAAGCTCAAGCTACGCAATTCGAAGAATGCCACTTCGAGTATATTCTGATAGAGGAGTATGTGAAGGCCGATGCCTTATCTAAGTTTGCATCATCAGAGAATGATAGATGTTCTGGCAGTGTTTATTTCCAAGTCTTGAAGACCCCAAGCATTAACGCTAAACTGGTAGCTCTGATTGGGTTGGGAGCATGTTGGATGGATCCCATCAAACTCTACTTGGAGACGGGAGAGACACCAACTGGCCCTATAGATGCACGCATGTTATCTGTGAGAGCCTTGAAATATGCCCTCATAGAGGGAATACTTTATAATAAATCATTCGTGATACCCTACTTAAAGTGTCTGAGACCCCACGAGGCTGAAACGGCCCTAAGGGAAGTTCATAAAGGTATATGTGGCCAACATCTTGGGAGCAGGGCTCTTGCTCATAAAGACATAAGACTGGGATTCTATTGGAATGAAATACTTAGAGATGCTAAAGCTTACGTTAAGAAGTGTGATCGCTGCCAAAAGTTTGCGCTCATCGCTAGGCAGCCCCCTGAGATACTAACATTCATTAACTCTCCACTCCCCTTTGCCATGTGGGGAATGGATATCTTAGGCCTATTTCCTATGACCAGTGCACAGAGGAAATTTCTCATAGTCGCCATCGATTACTTCACTAAGTGGATAGAAGCCAAGCCCCTGGCCAAGATTGATATAGCCTAGAAGGCCTGTCCAACTTCTAAAGTCAAGTTAGACTTCACATGAGATCGATATCCAATCTCCATCTCAAATCAATCTCAATGTAAATTGGAGGTAAAATTTGACCTCAAATAAGGTCGAAAATTGACCTCAATTATTAATCAACTTGGGTCTATATTTAAAGTGATATTCGACCTCAATTGAGGTCGAAATTAAGCTATAGCCAAGAGGCCAATCGACTTCATTCCAAAATCGAGTTGGGAGGAAAAATGATGATTATATCGACCTCATTCCAGGTCGATAGTCGACTTCGATTCTTCATCGACCTCTATGGAAAAATAAGGCATAGATCGACCTCAATTAAGGTCGAATTGGAAGCCCTAAACCTGGAAGGAATGTTGCACTTTAAAGTCATGTTCGACCTCCAATGAGGTCGAAATTGATCTCATTTACAAGTTTCGACTTCAAGGGTAAATTGAGGCCTACTTCGACCTCAATCAAGGTCGAAATCGACAATAGCCTCATATATCGACCTCAATAGCCATTTGAGGCCTAGATCGATCTCAATCGAGATCGAAATCAACTACAGAACAACATTTCGACTTCAAAGAGTTATTGAGGCCTAAATTCGACTTCAATCGAGGTTGAACTCCACTTCAGCCTCATGTTTCAACTTCAAAAAGCCATTAAGGCTAAATTCGACCTCAATGGAGGTCG
Source organism: Oenanthe sinensis (assembly GCA_028671895.1). Lineage (NCBI taxonomy): Eukaryota > Viridiplantae > Streptophyta > Magnoliopsida > Apiales > Apiaceae > Oenanthe > Oenanthe sinensis. The sequence continues at coordinate 14,792,885 of CM053813.1, forward strand.
AAATCGACCTCATGCTCGTATTTCGACTTGAAGGGATTTTCAGGTCTAATTCGACCTCAATCGAGGTCGAAATCGACCTCATGCTCGTATTTCGACCTCAAGGGATTTTCAGGTCTAATTTGACCTCAATCGAGGTCGAATTCGACCTCAGTCACGTAATCGACATCGAAGTAATTTTTCTGTTGTAATCGACTTCGATCGAAGTTGATTTCGACCTCATCTCCACATATCGACCTGGAAGCACATCTCAAGTACTGTTCGACCTCGATCGTAGTCGAGTTCGACCTCGATCCCTCGATTCGACCTGGGGTCATATTTGAGGTCTTTTTCGACCTCATTCCAGGTCGAATTGGATAAATTTCAAAAATTTCCTATATTTTGGAAATTGTTACAAATAAAGTTCTTGGAGGACCAATTTATATGATATTGATTCTTTAAAAGAATTACTAATGAAAGGTCTGAGCCCAAAAGATGAAATAAGGTTGAATGAAATAAGTCAAAAGCCCGGTAAGGCACTTAAAACCCTTTGTGAAACTTTTACGAAAACTCACAAAGTTTTCCCAAAAGTTGGGGAGCAAATGATGTGGGTAAAAATAGCCCTAGGGAAATAATAAATATAGCATTTATTATTTCATTTATTAGACCTGGTATGGTCCAAAGACTTGGGTCCTTGAAACGAACTAGGAAAATAAATCATAGGATCAACTGGATTTGTAATCCAAGGGTCAACTAGATTTGTAAGACCAGCCCACAAGCTCTGTTGAAGACATAGGCCCAATAAGCCTCTATTATTAATTAATTCTGCAATTAATTAATAAGGGCTCAGTAAAGGCCCAAGAAGTCTGTTGAAGGCCCTAATCCTGGAAGGATCTAGAAACCCAAACATGGGAAGAGTCCAACGAGGACCCTCATTCCTAGTAGGTTTAGACAACCTTGACAATAGGAGACTTGGCCACCAAGTCTCCTACTTCTAATCTAATTCCAAGGCTCTCGTGCACCTATATAAAGGGCCTAACCCCTCAACATTAGAACTACATTTTTTGGCTTGATTCTCACACCCAATGAGATACGTAGGCAGTTAACGAGGACCTGAGTTAGTCACAAAACGTTAGTGCAGCCATAGAAGTCGAAGCTCTTTCACACCTTAGTATTAATTATATATTAAATACATCTCATTTTTAATCCGTAACAACTGTATTTTCCATACAATACAATCTTAAAGAAGAATTTATAATGATCATTTTTTAATTTACATTATTTTTTATTTGTTTTAGAATATCCTATATGCATATAATTGTGTTTGTAAGAGGTATTGCAAATATTTATGTTATAAAGTTGTCTTTTGGTGAAGGCCTTCATTACCCTTTTTTTGAAATGAAGTAACCAAAATACCTATACGTGAATGTTATGGCCCAAAATACCCACCGGATATGCATTCCAGTAATGCGTACACCCAACACGCATAAAAATCATATGTATATAGTTAAAGCTACACGTATTTCCAGGTTGCGTGTTAAGCTACACGCATTTCCAGGTTACGTGCTACAAATTGGATAGAGGGGATAATCAAATTGTGTGAACATGAATACGCATCAGTCGTTTTTGTGGCCCAAGCAAAATCAGTTCATACAGGAACATGTACATGCAAGGATGGAATGCGTATATATTATATTGGCAAGGTCAGGCCAACCAACAAGATTGCAATTCTTGAAATTATTAGTTGATTTATACTAATAAGAGACTTTTTTTATTTTTTAAACATAAGAAATTTGGTACTTTTATTTATTAGTAATTTATGTGACTCATCATTGTTAAGACTTTTTGTACAGGAAATATGTATCAAGTCTAAATAGAAAAAACTATTTTGTCCTAAAATCTGTTAGAACTTAAAACTTGCTAACAAAGGCCCTTTTTACCCCCGTCAGATCAAACTTTGTATCAATCCTCGAAAATACCTCAGCCACACTAGTTGAATTGACAATCATACACACATCCCTTTGCACCTTAGCCAAATCACCTCCTGGAAAAATAGTAGGAACTTTGTATCAATCCTCTAAAACACCCCAGCCACACTAGTTGAATTGGCAATCATACACACATCCCTTTGCACCTTAGCCAAATCACCTCATGGGAAAATAGCAGGAGCTTCCAGTACCCCGAGTGGCATGATTCAGTCAGTTGAGACCCATTAGCATACTTCCTATCAAGGGGGTTGAATTACCATAAATGAATCGCAACGTGGATTTAAGCTCAAGCTTTTGGTCGTTGATCAGAAATAATTTAACTTAAAAATAAATCATCAATTAATGACAGACAATTTAGTTGTCAGCTTAGCATATACTAATGGATATATCACTTCTATTTAGCCAATTAGTAGACAGAAAAGACGAATGAGTGACATGTCCGGTGAGATGCGATATATTATATAAACAGGACAAGATAAAATAATATAGAAACCACTTATATGTATTCTTTCAGCAACTCTGCTACTATAGCTACCAGTATCATCTCTCTCTCAATATATTTTATGTATGCGTAGATAATAAGAATGTGTGTGTTTGTAAACTCTTGGTTGTAGTAGTATTTATAATATACTAACTAATACTAGTAGTTACTGGGAATACAAGAAATGAATAGAGTGGACGGATGAACCTTGTCACTAGTAGTTACAGGGTAAAACCACAACAGGCACACTGCTTTTGATTTGGTAAAGCTAGCTTACACACATACTTCCTTAGTTTATGACACATAACATACATGAAGGAGAGTTAGGAGATGTTCTCCTATTACATAACACATAACATAACATAAAACACTGTTTTTGATTTGATAAGGCAACCTTCATTGGTTTATTTGAGGCAAAGAGGGCTAATGAATGAGTTGTAACTGAGAAATTAGGATATGCTCTGAAGAACAAAAACAATAAACCAGCAAAGAAATTTAACTTTAATATAGGAGACAAGTGACAATACTTTGTTGTATGTTTTCCTATCTTTTTCACTTGACATGTAATCACTAATGTGCATCCAATTGTGTTTAAGAAACGTAGGCAAAGAGGTTGTCCGTGTACCATATCAAACTAAAAATATATTTTCTAGAATCTAGGTCTGATTTGGCAATATTTTATATGTGCTCATTCCAGAAGATGAAATGGAGGCTTCCTCAGTTTGCTCTCTAATGATTAGTTGGTTTAAGATTAGTGCAACTTATTAACAACACTTTTTTTACTATTGTCTTTACCAGAATACATGGCATGTTACAGAGCTGGGATTCGCAACATTCATCTTCTCATGCAGATGCTATGATTATCTTTATGGGGGAAAAAACTATTTTGTTTACATGTTCCTCCAAAAAGTAACGTTTTCTATCGTGGGATTAGGCTACATTGACACCATTGTCCCAAGCCGATAGGCACGGAAAGCATGAACTACATACATATCTCACCTAGAAGTTTGTACTAGGCGTTTTCTCCTTCATGTATATAGATAAGTAATAACATGCTCAAGTGGGGATGGCACAATCGGTAGTAATACTCAATTTTATACCTCAAAAACATTACTACTACTTGTAACTTAGTAAGTATTGTTTTCAACATATAGCCCTAGTTAGCACACTACAGGAACCAGCCAAAATCCTCATTCAACAACTTGTTAAATTGCCCAATTTAAACTTTAAATTAACACTCTTTAGATTAGTAAAAAATCCCCAAGTCACCGGATCTTGTGTCATTTGACTAAAACTTTTATTTGCCCGACTGCTAAACTCTTATTACTACAAAATCAATCATATTAGTAGAAAAATAAGGGGTATAAAATAGGGCAAGAAATGGACATTCAAATATCAGTATCATATATAAATCTCCATACAAAAAACAAACCTCAAATCACAGAAATCATCAACTAAATTAAAATCTAAATCAAATATATGAAGTTGAGAATCAATAAATACAAAATATATTTAAGGGAGAGAATGAAGGTACCTCGATTTGTTGTGCGTGGGATTTTGTTTGGCTACGTGGGTTTTTGTTTGGCTACTATATAAATGCCCGGTACTTTTAGTAACAGGCTGAAACTTCAAGAATACAAAAATACATATCCGTGTTCAGCGGGTAAAAATGGTAGTTCATCCTGTATATATGTATTTTGTGTCGTGTATGTTAAAATGGGGTATTTTGGTTATTTTCTCGTTTTCTTTTATTAAAAAGTAATATAATAAAAATTCTAAAATAAATATAATATAATATATAAAAATATATATATTTAAAAAATTAAAAATATAATCAAGCTGAGTTCGAGTCGAGCCCAAAAAAACTTGTCTCGACTCAAGTATTTAGTTGAACTCAAAAACTTGTTCGAGCTCAATAACAAGTTCGAGCCGAGCCGGGTAAATCTAGCTAAACTCGAGCCGAGTTCAAAAAAACTCAACCCGAATTACAACCTAATGATCATACAGCCTAATGATCACAATGATCCCCACTATTTTACCAATTAAGCTATTATTAATTCTGTTAATTAAAACTCAAGTACCACAATATGCAAATAATACTACTGTGTCTGAAAACTTGCATTATCACATTAACTGTTCAATCTTTCAGATTGCAAGCCTCCTAGGCAAATATTAAAAGACCATAATGTTTCTAGGTAGATACTTCTGAATCCTCCTCTCCAAATATTAAAAGGTTATCCGAGAATACGCACATGAAACTTTTCCTCACCCCCAATTGTGCTATTATTTGCAAAAAAATACCAATCCCGCCCCCCCACCCCCAACACACACACACAAGCGCTAACGAGTAGTACCAAAACTTAAATTGGAAGTAAATGTTGTCAAGGACAAGGCTTACGAAGTACAATCCCCTTCATACAATAGTCAACCAAATATATTATTTTCTTATAGTACACAATCTCACCAATAACCATGTAAGTTCATGCATACTGCAGAAAGTAAAACACAAAATATTCTTTAACCTCAACAAGCAAATTAATTAATTTAACTCGCATTAAAAAGCCCGACCTTGGGCCTCAAACCAGTCAGCTTGAGGAGAAGCTCTTTTCCGGACTTTTTTCCATCTAAATATTTCAAGCCCGAATATCTTACAATAATTCTTGTTCTACCTCGTTTGTCTCAGTTTCACTGACAGAAGTTGTCACAGTGGTCACAGTGTGAGTAACAGAAGTTGTAACAGTTGTCACAGTAATGCATTCTTGAAAGTTTTCACCATCCTTGACCTCAGCCAAGTCTATGGCTTTGGATAACGCCACAGCCTCATTTTTCTCGAGCAATGGTTGGTTTCCCAAAATTTCTTCCTGGCCTTTGGCCAGCTCGGCGGTATGGTCTTCTGCAGGTTTCACTTCGGTGAGCTGCCTTTCCTGTGCTTCAGTCTCAGGCTCAGTCGGCTCAACAGCATTCTGTTTTTCCAACTCAAGAGCTTGCTGCTTCTCCACAGCCTTGGCCTCAGCCAACTCAAGAGCTTGCTGCTTCTCCACAGCCTCGGCCAACTCAAGAGCACGCTGCTGCTCCGCAGCCTCGGCCAACTCAAGAGCACGCTGCTGCTCTGCAGCCTCGGCCAACTCAAGAGCACGCTGCTTTGCAGCATTCTCTTCCTCAACTTTCGCTCGTGCTCTAAATTCATTCATCAAGGTCTGAATTCTTTCTTGCTCTAACAAAATATTACCATAGCGTTTTTGCAAAGTTTGCTCAAGCTCTTTCTGCTTCTGAACTTCTTCCCAGAGCGTATTAACTCTGTGAGATGCTGCAAGCTGCTCCTGATTACGCAAAGCTTGGAAGCACTTGAGTTCTGTTCCAGCATCGTCCATCAGCTTGAATGTTGCCTCAACTTGTGACCAAAGGTTTGTAGCTCTATGCTGACAAGACAAAATAAAAATTGTAAAAACCCAAAATTTACATTTTGAACAATGTGATGTTATATATATAACTGATACTAGCTTAATATCATATGCGATGCACGGATGAAATTTTTTAGTTTTTTTAATATTTTTTATATGATTTGAATTTATTTTTAATTTGTATAATAATAAATGAGTATTTATAATATCAACTCAATCTTATCAATCACTATTTAAAAATTATTTTTTATAGTCATTGACTCTATATATATACATTAAAAATATTTTTAATTTAAATTAAGAAAGAAAATTAAAGTTTTTCATTTTTCATACTCCCTCCGTCCCAACCAATTCTTTACACTTTCCTTTTTGGGACGTCCCACCCAATTCTTTACATTACTAAAAATAGTAACTTTTAACAATAAATATATTATTACATCCACTACTTCACTCCACTTTTTCAACACTTTACACTATTACACCCACTATTTCATTTATTTTAACAATAAAATCACTATTACACCCACTATCCTTGGTCTCCGTGCCCGGACCAAATGTAAACATTTGGCCGGGACGGAGGGAGTATAAATTAAGAGAGAAAATTAAGATTTTCACTTTTCACCTATAAATGATGCTAACTTATGTCCCTTGCGATGCACAGATAATTTTTTTTAATTTTTTGATATTTTTATTTTAATCTTTTTTATATAATTTGAATTTATTTTTATTGATATAATAATAATTTAAACTTTATTTCATATTACATGTATATATTTTTATATAATTTATTTATATATTTTTTTAATAGGATAATGTTTGTGCGTTTTGTATAGGTAGGAGATTAATGTGAGATATTTTATTAAAATAAAAATATAATATTATCCGTGAGGAGTTGTATAAAAGGAGTATCGGAGATAGAGTTGTATGTATGATATATATCTTTTCTAAAATTAAATTTTATTAAAATTGGATGGTTATGATTGTTTATATGGTTCACCTAAAATTGGACGGTTAGGATCTTTTCTATGGTTCACCAAAGTGTTTTAATAATATAGTATAGATTTGAAGCGGATATCCGAATAAAATAAAGGACATGATAACTGGCATGGTAAGCAGAAGTATTTTCTATTCCAGCACATTATTTGACTTCATATGCAGGCTACTTTAAGCTCATGGAAAACCATCAAGGGTTGCACAACAAATGACTTAAAGATCTACCTGTTCAAGTTAATAGATTGTTTTTCTCAGAGCCAAGGGCAGATCATCAATGTGCATATATAATTTATCAATATTAGTTTCTTTACAAGTTGGGGTTAATCACGCCAATTACTAAATTTAAAGATAGTTTTCATGATTCGGAGGGGGGGGACATGAGTTCATGCAAGGTAGAGAAATTAGTAGGCTTAGGAAGAAAAAGGGACTTTTTAACTCGCTGGAAATTTAAGATCGTGGCTACAAGGCAAAAGATTATACTGTATGTACAAATGGGTTAAAACAAAAAAAGCTGAACATAACATTATGCCAGCACAAGAATTTTATTCCTAGGGGACATAAATTAGTAGGCTTAGGGATTTTTAACTCAATGGAAATTTAACATCCTGGCTACAAGGCAAAAGATTCTACTGTATGTACAAAGGGGTTCAAACAAAAAAAAGCTGAAAACATTATGCCAGCACAAGAATTTTATCACATTTCTTAAATACTGCAGTAGATTGTGGAAGCGTAAAAAACATGATGGAATGGAAAGGGAGCGGAAATACTGAAGTCTTTCGGTATATTTGCAATACCTGATAACCGTTCGTTAGAAGCTTAATCTTTTGTTCAAGGCGCTGAGCCTTTTTAGTATCATCATCCATCCTGCTTCTCACGTTTTCGAATTCATCCTGCAATGCAGCAACCTTCTCCATGTTTCCGGCAACACTCGACAGACCATAAGCACCACGAGTAGGGAAATACATAATATCATTTAAGCAAGTGCTGTGTGCTTCAACAAACTCGTCAAGGGATTCACTTTCATGACCCATCGCCGTACAAAGAAATCTGGACTCTTCTTTGATTAAATGATCAGCCTGCAAAATTACGTGTGGTTATGTAGTTGTTGATAAGGTAACAAAATTTACAAGAAGTTCAAGTAAAGAGCATCTAAGGATAAAAGTAAATAAAAATATATAACAAACATAGCACATCAAACAAATTGGCAACTGCAATGCACCAATAATCCATGATGTACTACGGATTGTCTGGCTAAATTTAAACTTACTTGTCACTTTTTCTATTCTACCATCTTTTTGGAAAATTAAATGAGAATTATGTAACTTAGAATGTATAAAAAATAATGTAATAATCAAAAAGCCAAGGGAAAATTCAGAAAGAATAGTACCTATTTCCTACTTTTTAAAATTCAACTTCTAAATCAGTGTTGTTAAAGGCGCACTTAATTGCGCTTCGGGTTTAGGCACAAGGGGCGCAATTCAAAAATGAGTGATTTAATGTGCAACAAACAAAACTGTAATACATCACTTCTATTTTTTACACAAAGAAGCCAAATAAGCTAATTGTAACTTATAAATCAAAAAGTGACTTGTAATTGATTTGCCAAACAGGCCGTAAGAGTCTGTTTGACAAAGCAACTTGAAAGTCCAAATTAACTTTACGTTTATAATTTGACTAGACAAAAAAGTATTACCCTCACTAAATGTAGTGTTTTTATTTGATTTTTATTTGTAACTTGTAAATAATTTATTATCGCTTGAACTATCCACACTGATAATAAATTTTAAGAATAAGTTATAATATCACTACAAGTAGCAAGTAATTTTACTTTTATGTTGAGCCAGACAGCCCCTGTCACACACTGCCTTGCCTTGACTGCTTACAGAAACTAACACTGCTACTGCAGCAGCGGTACAGAGACAATAAATAAGGATAAAATGGTAAACCTGGTAGCTATTTCTCTGCACTCAATGAATACATATAGATATAGATGTGCTCAAGAAATTCACAACCTCCTAATCAATAATTTTAATGTTGAAAACCAAATTCTTTACCAATCTTTTCAATTCTTCGCTCCCGCTGATCTCTGTTAATTTTTAACTGTATTTAAAAGTTAAAACTTTTTCCCAAGCCCGAAAAAAGTTAAACTTACGAAAGACACAGTCCACAGACAACATCAAGGGCATAGGACTCTTCATGAATGAATATTCATAATGCCTATCTGAATGAATAAATATATTTAAAAAGAAACTGAGATCCAGAACAACGATCTCAGGTCTAGACAATTATATCTAAGCAGTTGGTACTATTTCAGTCACGTCAATTAACATTCTAGAAAAGAAAGTGAAATTGCTACAGTTTAAAAGCATGTATATCGGAAGCTACATGAGACCAACACAGGTGCAGTTGACATAGACCTGATGGTCTCAATTCATGATGTGAGTGAAGATCTAAGGTAAAACGAAAAACAATAATATTCTGAGAAATAAAGATAAATTCAAATAAGGAATTGTCATTTTCTTCTGGAAAAAAAACTAATGGCTCATAATTCGCTACTTACGCTTCAGCTAATATTTAACTAATTCTAAGATATTGAGAACTAATCGCAGCAGAGGAAGTTCAATACATATACCACTTCACAAGTTCAATGATGGTTAGAATATTTTTACTTTTTTCTACTACTGATGGCGACTTGTCCGGCTTTGCTGACAAGTATCAAACTGTTATATACATAATCTCTTTTTATTAGAAACAAAAAAAAAAAAAAATTGAATGTTTTATTGAGTATAGTCAAGTTCCAGTGTTGCAGAATATTATAAATGCATGACTACCTGAGCATCAGTGTATGTAGTCCTCGGTCCTCACTAACCTTTAGTTGCAAAAACACTGGCATAATCACTAATATTAGCTAAAATGAACTAATATAATCTGTACATACATTATAATATCAAACATGACAACTAAGGAATTAGCACATTGGGAATTAAATCTACACATAATATGTTACAAATTATTTCTTTTAAAAAAAACTGCAACTGCAATTCAGTATGCACATGATACATAGATTGGCTAGCAAGGTATTATATTATTAATCACCTTGTTCTACAAATAGATAACACTAACAACGAGAAGGAGCAGATGGAAACAAAGAGTTATAACTTATCTGGGGGGTCTATTATTCAATAAAGCACATACCTCCTTTAACTCTTCCTCTTCAAATTGGTCTATCAAGGGGACAAGAGCAGAATTTCCCTTTGCAGTCCTCTTTGTAACTTTCTTTTTCTCCTTTTGAACTTTTTCATCAGTTGGATACTTGATGTTATCATGCTCCAGTAAGGACACAAGCTCCTTTCTTACCATCTCATCAGCTTGTTCAATCAAAGTAGGGGGAACAAAGGAGCTTTTACCCTCATCAGCTCTGAGCAAAGAATTTTTTAAAAGCTCCAATGAAGCAGCGGGAGGTCTAGGGAGGTCCCTCTGCAGTACTTTCGACCTCTTCTGAAGTAAAGCTTGAAGCCTGGCTTCCTCCTCTGCTTTCTCTCTAGAAATTCTATCAGACATATCTTCTTCCATCTTTTCTTCCGGCTCTTCATTGTCTTCTGGAATCGGTTGAACCACAATCTGGTATTCATTTTTTGGTTGTGGAAGGCTGGTCAAACCAGAACGCAGATTCCGTCTCAAATCAGCTTGCCTCCGCAACTCAAGTTTAGCACTGTCATGCATGTCCATATCATCATTGATGTGCAGCTCATCCCTAATTGGAGTTCCTTTAGGGGTCATACCGAATGAAGGACCATCCCTTGAAGGCGTCATCCCGATTCTAGGAGTTAGACCTGCACCTCCAGGACTAGGAGTCACTGAGGGAGTCAACATAACATTTGGTGTTTGAATTTCTATCTTCCTTGGAGTAACCCCAGAAAAATCAGAAGGATGCAGTTCTGGGTTCTCTCCTCCTAGTAACGGTGTCTGAGACAGTCTCAACCTGGCCTGGTTTTCTGCTTCCATCATTATTGCATCATGCTTACCAGCAGGAGTTCTTTGTGGGGTTCGTAATGAGGTTGCTCCCTGACGTGGTGTCTGAGCATAGTCTGCAAGAAGAGCACGTGTTGCGCCACTCCCTTCTGTGAGTTCTTCACTTGAAGCAGGAAGCCTAATTTTTGCAATATGCTCCAGTTCATGGTCTGGAATTTGAGGTGTAGGGAGATTCATTTTTGGCCTCTTTCTGACTGCTTCTGGATCATTAAGCTTGTTTGCTTGCAGTATAGCTGAAGGCGCATCCTGCCTCTGAGCAATTTTATTCCTTGCAGCGTCTTGCTTTCTCAATCGGGATTCCTTATCAGACCTCTTCTCACCTTCAAGTTCCTCAATTGTTGTTGGGAACTTTGGCTGTTCAACTGTTTGACTTTCATCCGTAACATCGTAAAAGCCTGGAGGAGGCTTCTTCTCGAAGGGGATTTCAGCATTATAGTCGATACCCTTTCTTTTCCTCTTTCTATGCCTATTATCAATTCCAGCTGCCTTTAATTCCCTCCTTTTTTGCAAAGATGCAAGCCGTCTGGCCTCTTCAAGCTGCTTTTCCCTAGCTTTTCTTTTTGCCTTTTTCCCCCTCGTATTGGCTAGCCGAGCTCGTGCTTCTGAAAGCATTTCTTTCTCATCTTCATCCATATCAACAGGATCAGGACGAGCAGGCTTTGATTCTGGGTTAGGATCAATCTCCCCAGGACGCAACTTTCGGGGATCGTCTCCTGGCTCATAGTTCTCATCTTTAGCACATGCTGCATCAAGCAGTTTCTCATAACGCTCAAGACACTGCGATGGAGTACGACCCACAATTGGAGCGATTGTCCTCCATTGAGTTGGCATTAGCTTTGCCAAGTGGAGTAGCTTCTCATCTTCTTCTCTGGTCCACTCGGTCTGTAGGAAATACCAACTCAAGATTCAAATTCCATGACTAAAATGCAGAAAATAAACGATACCAATAGGACTTGTAGATTGTTCACTAGACACGCAAAAACAGAAGTACAACATGAAAAGTCTACATTTGACCAAAGTAGCAGTCCCCCATAGGTATAATAAAAAAATAGGATGATATAATCACGACATATATAAAAGCAAAAGTGTCTGCAAGAAAAATAATCCAAGGATTGAGAAAAAAATATGATAACAAGAAGTAGTTCCTCCATAAAAAGTAATGACTAAATTATTTGCATATTATGAACGACTATTAAATCGGAAGTAAACAATAAAATCTGAGGATACTACACCCAACTCAATCATGTTGTCAGTGGTTAAAAGCCTAATCTCGTTGTTAGTATTTTTGTACAGTTTCTTACACCTGCCTAGTTAAATAATTTTCAACAATTATCCTTTTCCTCCTGGCATTTATTCCTAATGTATTCTTTTTGTCTATTTTACTCGATAGCTTTTGCACCTATAGACTATAGTAGCACTGTCACATTTACACAAATGTCGCACAGATACAATTTTATGGGATTAGAACCGCAGGCATTGAAAAGCTTCATAACTAACACGCACCTAATCTAAATAATAAATAACATTTAAAACCATATACTATAATTTTACTCTTGCTGATATCCGCAAATCACACAAAACTATTCTGTTTTTATCAAAAAGACAAAATATTAACTAAAACCTTTAAAATTTACACCATTCGATTAGCAATCGCAAACAAAGACTAACAAACCTAAAACCATGATAAATATAAACACACCGTATACGACAATAACAATGACAAATCTATCATCAATTGAAATATAAACAAATTACATATACAAACACGAATACGAAGTGAAGATATACCTTTTTAATAGAAGGATCGAGCCATTCATACCAACGAGCCTTACATTGCTTAGCAGATTTACGAACAAGCAGAGACGAGATACGAGCCCATTGATTCTTACCATATTTCATAACAGCCGCTTTCAAGATCTCATCTTCGGTGTTCTTCCACACCCCTCCCTTTATCATTATCCTCATCTTGACACCCTCTCTCTCTCGGTCTCTCTCTCTCTCGCGGTCTCTCTCTAGGGTTTCTTAATTACAATTTCTAGGGTTTCAACTTGGATTCGCTTTGATAAATCTAATCTGTGTGTGTGTGTGTGTGTATGTGTGTCTGAATGGATATGGATATGAATCTGGCGCAGTGAGCAGAGTACCAGCTGCCGTCAAGGTGAAAAGAAGCAGCAGAACCTGTTTATTTTTTTGTTTTTGTGTGTATATCTAACACCAAAACCCCTTTTAACCTATGAATTTCAAGTCTATGCTATTTAGCTATTCATTTTCTCTATTTCTATTTTTTATTCTTTTAAATCATATATTAGGTATTTAAATTAATATTAATATAGCTCATAACTTACTATGCACGAATTGATTAATATTTTAATTGATATTTAATATGAAAATTTTTATATTAAATTTTTTTAGAGGTGAGAGCTTATGCTAATATATATAATTTTATTTTAATTTTATGTAAATTTATTAAAGAATTGGGTGATAATAAATTAATTAGAATAGTTAATTTAACAATAATTAAAAATTATATATGATAAGTATAAAATATATATATATATATATATATATATAGTATTTGGACCCGTATAATTTAGTTATAATAAATAGAATTATATTTAATATAAATATATGTATATAATTTGGGCTTCTTTTATAATAAATAAGATTTAAATATTGATGTATGTGTACATCTATACTATATTATATTGTTAAAACTGCACGGGCAAATGTTGGTCATTTTGTCTATCACTCAATTTCAAATACACATGTTTGTCTCCTGCTCAATTTCAAACACACTCTTTTAATTAAAATATACAATTGTACTTACAATATACTAACATGTTTCGATTTCCTAATTGCTCAACCTCTTTAATTTATTTAAAATCATATCTTATTAATTAAATTTTATGAATATTTAAATAATATTATTATTTTATTTATATTAATTAAATTTTATTACTATGTTATATCTATCTATACTATTATATCATATATATAATTAGAGTAAATGGATTAATGGGGTCGTCTAGTCGTCATCCTAAAAACTAGCAAAGTTTTTTAAATATATATATATATACACATATAAAAGAATATTACAAATTAAAATAATAAAAATATAATAATATATTTAAACATAAGAAAGTATTATGCATACCTTCCCATATATATATAGACAAATGCTCAAATGAGAAACTCAATGAGAACTTAGATCCAATATCAACCTCACATTATTTAAATCAAAACATGTTAGGAATGAGTTGTAGAGAAACTAGACATGGGGTGAATGTATGGTTTCAAACTTTGATTTTCTTTTAAATTTGTTTAATATATGAACTGATTTTATCTTGTTTGTAGCTTTTATAACTTAACAGTGTTTACTTAAGAATTGCGGAAATAAAACAAACACTCAAAGTTTAACTTTCAAACTAATTGTGTATTAGAATGAAATGTTACAAATATGAGATTCTTGATTTGAATCTCAGCTTCTTTTTTCTTGAAAAAAAACAATGTATGAAAACTATTCAATGTACTGACTAGTGAAGTTGTGCTATTAGCTATATAGACAACATGTCTCATATGCACATGCTTTCACAGGTTGTTTTTCTATAACTAGAAATAGACAAAACTACTTTACATTGTACACAATCTATTTCTAGCTAAGTTCTATGACTTGACAGTATGCTCCATTCAGCTTTCTTCATTCTGTCTTTGTCTTGTTTTCTTTTCAAGATTCATTGTAAACTTGTCTTTATCTTCACAAGTTTGACTGACCTGATCATGATAATACTTCAAATTATTTGTCTTATTCTTTTACAAATTTCCTTGAAATTAGTTGTTTGAAACATTCGAATACTCAACTATTCTTTCCTCGAGAAGTCATGACACAGACTTCTCGATCAACTACTTCTGAGACTTCTCGATCAGCCTTTTGACTTGTTACTTCTCGAATGCCTAGAATTCTCGATTGAGTATAACTTTGATGACTTCCCGATTAGGCTGGACTTCTTGAATGGTCTACTAACACAGACTTCTCGATTGGCCTCTTCACTTAGACTTCTTGATTGCTTGCTTAGCTAACTTTTCGATTTGTTTTACTCGACTTCTCGAATGATTACTTTGTTGTACTTCTCGAATGGCTCTAATGTTTTGACTTCTCGATCAAACAGACTTCTCGATCGAATACCGAGCCATAGAGAGTTTTGAGACTTCTCTACCAGTTGCACATCTTTGACTTCTCTAGTAGTGTGACTTTTCGAATGATCATTTGCCTTCAAAATAATTCATTTTCTAAAATCCTTATTTGATGTGACCTTTATTCTCCTGATGCATGATCCATAGAATCTTGAATCTTCTACCAGTATAATTATTCTTGATATCACTCATTTATATTTGAAGTTACGGTAGAAATATGTTTATGACTACAAATACATAATTAAAGAAATTAAGTCAATGTCTAATACAAGAAGTACTAGAGTGTTACAATATATCAAGCCTACCTTTATTGTTGTTGTTGTTTCATGAATTGATCATATCTTGCTTTCTTTTCTTTTTCCTCTCTAGAGTTGATCTCTTCAATAGCCTGAAGAATTTCTTATCTGACAATTATTTCTTCAATTAGAATTGCATCTTTTAGCATATCAGCAGGAATTTTGAGAGTTTATAAGGGATAATCATTGACAAACTTGAGTGTGACTTTGGTTTTTACTCCATTCCTAAGTTTGAACTCAACTCTGTCGGGATCTTTGAATACTCTGCATTTTTCCTATCTTCTCAGCTCTTCAGACATTCTCTCTATCTCTTCATCTTCTTTAATCTTCTTTTCAACCATCTTTTTCAAGTACTTGACCTTGTCAATTTTCTTTTGGTACTTCCTAGCCAAGTACTCAGCTACTTCAACCATCTTTAATTTATTTACCATGCATTTCTTGTCAAAAAGACTAAGTACTCTTTTGATATCATAAGTGGTTGAAGTTGAGTTGTCATGGTAGAAAGATCTTTCTTCTCCATCAACAATAGTCACAAACATTCTTCTGGCTCTCATCACAACCTTGAAAATTATGTCTACCTTCCATTTTTTGATATTTACTTTATCAACTTCAACAACTTTTTGGATAGGCTTAATTGGTAGACCTTTTCAGGAATGATGAGCTGTTTTTTCCATTTAGGACATCTAGCTAGTGAAGAACTAGCAGAATGCTTGATTTTCATTTTGATGGTTGCATTGATTGGAATTCTTTTGCAAGGCTTGAGATTGTTGAATTGATTTTCTTTAACTTCCTTCCTTATTACTCCATTTACAGTCACATTGACAAGATGTCTTTTTGGTGATTTAGATTCAGGGACATTAGCAGTTTCAGAAATTATTGGAGCCATATTAGTACCCTGATTTGTGTTAGGTGCACTAACATGACTTCCAATAACTTTCTATTTTGTTGGTTTCTTCCTTTCATACTTCTTTTCCTTGTGTGAGTCATCCATCTCCTTCTTTTCATATCCATCTTTTTTGTTCTTATCTTCCTTCCTTCCATCCTTATCACTCCTAGGTGTAGGTTTGTTGCCTTTCTTTCCCTGACCTTTGTCTTCATCATCCTTCTTTTTCTTTTCCAATTCTTTCTTTGAAAAATCAGAAATTTGATCACTCATGAACCATTTTATCTTCTCCAGAATCAATATGTCTTCTTCTTGTTTAACTTTCTTCTCTTCTAACAGATCAATTAATGGCTTGGCTTCTGTTTCCTTGATTTAGATGTTGAGGAATCTTGAAATGAGCTAATTTGTTTCCTTTTGCCATATACATCACTCCATCAAGATTGCAGTATGCCTCTAGAAGTGAAATAGGGAAAAGGGGACCTATTATAGATTTTTTCAATTCATCATCTTCCTGAGTTACTATTTCAATGGCTTTGTGCAGGCATTTCAACTCAGTGTAGGAAAGTTTATTAAAGAGTCCAATTGAGACCTTAAAGTAGCCAGATTTCATCTGCACTATAGGCTCTTTGAACAATTTTCCATTCTGCTCAAATTTGACTCCTCTAACTGTTATGATGGAATTTTCAAGAATTTTCTTGTAATCCCAGTGATGTCTTTTAGCTTGTTCCTTGATGGCCCTCGAAGTTTGGAGAAACTCTTTGTTAGCATTAGGCCTCAAAACTTCTTGCCTTAGAGTCCTCAACACTGCCTTTTCCTTTCAGCCTCAATCTCCTCCCTTCTTTCTTTCTCCCTCTTAGGGTTGATATCTTGTGTTTGAGGAAGGAAGATTGATGTAGTTAGCTTGAATTTAGATTAGACTTGCACTGGATGTGCTTGGCTTGGAGTAGTCATGGTGGAGAGAAGAGTTTGAATGTTGGTCAGTTGATTTGTAACTTGTTGAAGAGTGATGCCATGTGTTGACATGGAAGTTTCAATATCTTTTTGCAGAGAATCCATACTAGACACCACTTCTGATACTGTGTTAGCAAGAGTTCGTTAATCTGAGGACAGTTTTTCAACCTTCTCATTTAACTTAGCAACAATGAGAGCTTCAACTTTTTCTGTCTTGGCCTTGGCTTGATAGTAGATGTCCACTTAAAAAGGAGTCAAATCATTGAGTGACACAGCTTCTGGTAATCTATCAGCATGCCTATTTTTATACAACACCTCCACCATATTGTTGATTTTGGTTTGATTCTGTTGCAGAGAAGCATTGCTTTCAACCATTTCCTTAAATTCTCTATTCATCTTCTCCATCTTATCATTCATCTCTTTCACTTGAAGTCTTGCCAGAGATGACTCTGATCTAGGAGCATGCACACCAAGCATAAACTTCTCATTAATAGAGTTCATCCTACTCTCCATCTTGCTTCTATAATTTTCAATTTCAGACTGGAAACCCCTTGCAAGGTAGTGATTTGCTTGTAGTTGCACCTTGGCAGCCTCATGAATTGCATCATAAATTGCAGAGGGAGTGAAGACTTTGGCACATAAACCAAGAGAAGTCAGATATTTCTCCCTCATCCACTGTAGTTTCTCCTCCATACTCATAGTATATTTCTTGTCCAACCAGGCATCAACATTGACTTCTCCTTCTTCAGCCATTGAGACTTGCAGTTAGAGCTAGGACCACTTGTTACAGTGAGTCCCTCAGTATCTATCTCCTCGTCCAATTTTTCAGATGAATCATGAATAGATTCTGGCTGGATAGGAGAATTCTTCCTAGATGACAGTCTTTAAATGACCGGGGAGTGTCCAGGGAATGCCATTGGCATGGTGTAGAGGTCCCTCAAATTTCCCAATGTCTGTGTAGACATAGTATCCAATGGCTCATTAATGAGACCAATGGGTGATGTTACTCTAGCCCCCACAGAGTCTGAAGTAAAAACTCCTGGAACCTTTATGGTTTTGATGGTGTCATCAGGATATACCCCAGCTTGTATTCCCTCACCATCTTGATGTATTTCATGGGTGGTGAGAAAGGTATCATGCACTAAGTCACTTGAAATTGGCTTACTAGGAGGATTAAATTCCTAGTGATCAACAACCTTTTGTGTTTGGCTAGACATAATTGGTTGAGAGAAAATTTGAGAACTGAAAGAAATGTTTTGAGAAGAAATGAGTGTTGACAAACCCCTGAGAAAATGGGGAAGTTTCAATAGAAATTCCTATGTGCTCAGGTGTTTCCTTTTCAACTATACTTCTATCATCAACAGGAGTGAGTTTATGTGATGGTGCAGACTCTTTACAAAGTGGAGTGGGCTAACTCCCAATTTTAATAGATACATTCTGTTGAGAGAATGCATCTAGTAACAGGTTTAATCCCTTTAATACCTATACACCCTGTTGGGAGGATGTATAGTTGCTTTTTGTGGTCTCTTTACTCTTTTTCCTCTTCTTTAGAGATTCTACAAGAGACTCAGGTTCATCAGTTTCTTCTACCACTACTTATAATCTCTTTTTAGCAACTGGTTTCTTCCTTTTCTTCTTTTCAACTATACTTTGTTGAGAGGATGTAGAGGTTGGTTCACTAACATCTAGGGGATTTGAACAAAGTTCTGCATTTGGGTTAAGAGTCCCTAGGTTAGGTGCATTAGTTACTTCTGCCACCTTGGGACCCTCTACTGCTTGCAAGTAACCATATGTAGGCTGCACAAGTGGATACCCTTCAAATATACTCCTCATATGAGGTGTTATTTGAAGAGGTACATTCACTGTGGTTCTTCTGTCCAATGTAGCAAAAATGATTTTTGACATGGACTTAGAATAGCCAATTCTATTTTTGTTCATCCTAGGAAATTCAATCAAACTAGCATTTTTATAATTTAAAATTGATTGAATGAAGCTAGGGAAGAAAATCTCATTACCTCTCTTGGGAATCCTGGTTATGAGTTCCCCAAGAATGAGCCTGCCTACATTGAGCTTCTAGTTATTTGCCAAAGAGTAGGCCAGCTTCATGGCAATGGCACTAATTTGATCAAAGCTAGTCTTTCTGCAGGTGAAGACTCTCAGTAGAGTGTCAAATAGAAATGATCACTCATTTCTAACATATTTCTTATTGAGCTTTCCAAGCTTGATCTCATCAGAGTATCTGATAAACTCCATGAAGTCCTCCAGTTCAGCCTCTGTTGGCACCTTGTCATGCTTCTCAGTTGGGAGAGACAAACTTGAATTTACATCATTTTCATTGAAACTTAGGTCAACACCTTGAATCTTGTAGGTGACTTAAATCCTGAAGCTCCCATCTTCTAATGCAATCTCCTCCTAGTTTGCAATGCTCTAGAACTGCTCTAGAATGTCCAAGTACAGTGGAGGGTTGAACAACAATGCTTCCTTCAAGTATGAATCAATGAGAAATCTGGTGAAGCACTTGTACTGTGGCTTTGCATCTGCATCTCTAGCAATCGCCAAGAAGTTTATTTCTGGAATAACATACACCTCAGTTACAGGGTTGTAACTAGAAGAAGCCATTAGAGTAATGTGTAGAAAGGGGAAGTGAAGAAATGAAAAAGTTGAAAGAGAGAGAGTTCGAATATAACTGTTGAGAGCAAACGTTTTTTGAGTTTGCGATTAAGTGTAGAAATGAAATGTTAGATTTACTTTGCTATTTATATGACTTAGGCAACTCGACTAGGATTGTAATTGATTTGAATGATCGAGAACTCAGAAAATGAATAAAGTAACTTTAGTAGAAAACTGACAGAATTTGATCAAGAACTCAATATTATGTATTTGAGAAATAAACTATTCGAAAACTCAGTTTGAACTTGACCGAGAACTCTAGTGGTCGAGAACTCTCATTCATACTAGATCGAGAACTCTGTAAAATATAGTTGGTAGAGAACTTAAACACTAATTTGATCGAGAACTCACTAAAGAATGATTCGAGAACTCTATTTGAGACTATCCGAGAACTCAAGAATTGTACCTAGTTGAGAAGTCAAAAAAGAATTGCAACTTAATCACAAACTCCAGTGTTGAAAGTTTACTCTATTTCCCCTTAGAAAATAAAATAAAAAATTTATCAAACACATATTTTTCAGACTAAATTCAAATTAAATTAATTTAATCTTGGATCAGAAATGCATTTGTTAAATATTCCTACAGAATTGAATATCACACTTGTTATTTAAAGATGCACAAGTACAATAATTTTTTTCAGGTTTACTTAGAACATGAAAATAGTTCCAAGCTACAATTTTGATTTTTCAAAAACAATGTATAACAATATGACTGATATATTTATAAATATACATTTGTTTACTTCACTTAGATAAATCATTTAGAATTCATGTATGTGAAGTAATTGTTGTAACAGTTGGTGATATATATTTATTTAGCCACTAACCAGAAGAGTTTAGCATTTTAATTTCACTAACCAACATGTTAAAAGTGGCTTCATCTAGTGGTTTAGTAAAATATCAACCAACTGTTTTTGTGTAGGAACATAAAATAATTCAATCATGTGATTTTCTGCATGTTCCCTTATGAAATGATACCTTACATCAATGTGCTTTGTCTTTGAATGGTTCACTGGATTTGCAATAATGGATATAGCACTAGTATTTTCACACATGATAGGAATTCTCTTCAAAACTGGTCCATAGTCCCTTAACTGATTTCTTATCCAAAGCACTTGAGCATAACAAATTCCAGCAGTTATATATTCAAACTCAGTTGTGGAATTTGAAACTGATTGTTGCTTCTTGCTATACCACGACACCAATCTCTCTCTAAGGAATTGACAGCTTTCAGAGGTGCTCTTTCTATCAACTCTGCATCTGTTGGGTCCCGAAAGTATCGTAGAAAAGGGTTTGAATGCGATACTTACAACAATTTAAAATTCTTTTCAAAATTTGCGGAATTAAATTATTACTTTTACTGAGGGTTTGAGTCCTTGTAGTGTTTGGGAGGCTGACTTACTAGCTTTCTATTTTCATGATAAAACATTTAAGATCTAGAAAATTAGCAAGTAACTAAACAATATTCAAATTAAATACGTATTATTTGCCCTTGAGTACAAGAAGTTTGGAGAAGGGGGGTTGAATACAAACTTAAGAATTAATTCTAATTCTTGCGAATTTAAGTATGTTCAAGATTTTAGTGTGTTTTAAAGTGTATGGTTAAGACAGAACTAAATGAACTCAGAGTGAAATACTTATAATATTGAAAACAAGACAAATAATATAAAATTACTAGTGGATTGGTTTTTCCACTAGTATGTTTTTGCTTTCAAATAATCTTGGTAGAATTACCAAGCTGCTTACAAAGTGTTGTTCTTAAACTACAATGCTTACAATCACTCATACTTTGTTACAATAGACTACTACTTACTATATAGTAATTTTCTTCTACTTCTATGTCCTATCGACAGATAACATTATAAAATACACTTTACAATGTTTACATGAAAATAGAAATTAGTTACTTTCACAGTCTTCATTAGACTTTGTCTAGTCCTGGAAATATCTTTGTCTTGATCCATTCCCTGAAGACTGTGTTGCCTTGAAAGTCTTTACAATCCTGACAGGACTGTCTTCCATTGATTCAGCTTATGCAAAGTTCCCATTGATTCAGTTTCTTCATTTTCCTTCATCTTTTTGTATAGGGATCCCTTCAAAATCTTCTCATCCTCCACCCTGTAGTCTAGTTAGCTTGCAAGTTGATTCAATTCCAGATTAGGCAGTTTGTCTATTTCCTGACAAATATCAATGCATTTTTCTCTACCTTCCTTGTCCTTGTAGATCATCATGTAGAATGGTTCATGAAGTACCTTCCTTCCTTCAGGGTTCCAAATCTTGATTCTGTCATCCCTTTTTACTTGAAGAGGTGTTTCTCTTATTTTCTTCATCTTCTCAAGGATGGCTTTACCTAGCTCTTCAGTTAGTTAATATTTCATGTTGAGCATTGTGTATATTTTCCTTAAGACACCATCTTCATGACTTGATCAAATGTGAAGAATGAATGTGACCCATCTTCATAGTCTATGTGAAATAGATCTACATCTCTATTCCTTTTTCCTTTAATTGCAATCATTCCCTCAACTTTGATTAAAACAAAATTTTGAGGTTTGGATTTGAACACTTCTATATCCTTGGATTGACCACTCCCAGATGCTTGAAACTCAAGATTTACCTCCTTAGTAAATTTTTCATCAGCAACAAGTTTTCTTTTAACTCCAGATGTTTTTGGTTCATCTACAGGCTTGTTTGCTCTTTGTTTCATTCTTGGCCTCCTTTCACCTTATTTTCTTATGGCTTCTCTAATTAGCCTATCCTCCTTATCAAATTTCCTTTACAATTGAATAACTAGTTCTTCTTGTAATTTCTCTTGTTGTTCTCTTTCTTTCACACCAACAACTATTGCTTGGCTCAATAGTTTTTCACCTCCAATCATGGCAGAATTCTTCTTCTTCTTTTCTTCTTCTATTGCAATGCCCTTTCCTTTTCTATCACCAATATGTGAGATACTTTCACCTACCCTTATTTCTCATTTCTTTATTGCCTCAAGAATTTCTGGCATTAAGGCAATTGGCTCTTGTGCATCAATCTCCTTGTTTTTGCTGGCAATTGAATCAAATTGCCTTACAATTTGTTGAGCCAATGCTTTCTTTGGATCTTTCTTTTGAATGACATTCTTTGTATTCTTGACCACAGCTTCAACTTATTCACTCTCCCTCGTCCTTAACTCCTCATCCTTCTCTCCCTTTTTGTTATCAGTAATAGGCTCTTGAGCTAAGGATTGAGAAATAAGAGGGGTATCCAATAATCTGCTTAGAAGTTTGATTTGAGTGACTTGATTCTTCAAAATTTGCTCCATGTTAACTTCCATGGCATTCACACTTTTCTCCAATGCCATTACTTTGTCCTTGGCTATAGACTTAGTATCAAGTCTTTGTTTGATTCTTGTTAACATTGTGAGGTTAAGTCTTGAATCAATAGTGGTGTCAAAATGTGTCCTTGAGTTATCAATTTCTTCCCTGATCTTCTTGAGTTCATACTTGGAACCTGTTACATGCATCTTCTGGATCTTTAAGTTGTCTTAGTAAAAGTTGAGAATTCTTCTGTGTAAAGGATCCTCTACATTTACTTCAGCCATGGATCTCTTGTAGTGTGAAATTATGGCTCTTTAAGTGTCAACCAAATTAGTTTCATCACTAGCCATTGCAGGTTCCAATAACTCATCATCAGAACTATCTTCAAGATTCATATAAGACACATCATCAGGCTGTCTTGCCAAATTCTCCTTGCCACTTCTGAATTGTTCTTCTGTTTGCACTAATCCCAACATCTTTTCAGCTTCTTGATTAGTGGCTACTGCCAATTCTTGATATTGTGGATCTTCATGTTGAAAAGGTGTAGCATCAATGTTGAATTCAATCTCATCATCCACCTCTATGTGGGCATCTGCACCTCCTGCAGGAACTCCATCTTCTCCATTTCCTTCATCTCCCCTAACTCCAACCCAACTCCTGGGTGAGCTCTGCTGCAACCTGCTCAGTTTTAGAAGTTGATGCTTCATGAGATGGTAAAATTGGTTTCTCTCTATTCTTTTCTCCCTCACTCTCTTCTCTCCATTTTTGCATCAGGATCTCATCCTGGATTCTCACATCTCCCTTACTATTCTCTCCTTTCGCATCACCTGCTAAGGTGGAACTCTCTTTGCTCATACCCTTTCATTTTGCAATGTCAGAATAAATTGAGGGCCTTTCATTCTCACACTCTCCTTTTGCCAAGGTATACAACCCTTGCCTCTCACACACCTCACCTCACCCACTCTACTCAATCCTAGTAGAGTATTGGCCACTTGAATTGTTTCATTAGATGATTCATGAATTGGAATGAAGCTGCCAATCGATGGATAAGAAATATCCATTGATGAATGAATATCCGTTGATTGGAGCTCGTCGATGGATGTAAGGATATCCATCGATGGAAGTGAACTATTCAATGGATGTTGGAAATTATCAGTTGATTGAGGAATATCCATTGACTTGTGAGAATTCTCAGTGTTTTCCTGATCAACCAAGGTGTTAACCTTATTTAGTGATGCAGGTGAGAGTGTTGGCTCCACCCTGAGTTACAAAGAGGGTGAATTTGAAACATTGAAGTTGTCCATCGACAAAGTTTCTGAAGAAATGGATTTTGAAGGAGATTGAGGAGATGAAATAGATAGAGAGTGGGGTTGTGCCTCAGGAAAATTCTGAGACACATCAAAAGAAGAAACTGAAGGCTCCACCAAATTTGCATTTGACTTTGCATGTGTGTGTGTTCCATGTGCAATGTTATTATCCTTCTTTCTCCTTTTGTATGGTTGAATTACTTTGTGTCCCTCACCCCCATCAAATGGTCCTGGTTGAGACCTCTTTTCAATTGCTACACCTTGTTGAGAAGGTGCAACTAGGGATGTGTTTAGATCCTTTATCACAGCCTTAATCTGTTGAAAGATTGGGCTGGTGGCTGGCTGGACAATCTCAAACTCTCCTTACTTATTCTTCTGGCTTTCTTGATATTGGACAGTTCCCTCACCCTTATCAACCACCTTCACACTCTCCTCGGTTGTTTTTCTTTTCTTAGTTTCTACAATAATAGTCTTTTGAGAAACTACTGAGGTGGTTTGTTTAGATTTGTGTTTAAAAGGTTGTGCAACTTGGGTAAGAGGGATGGGGGCATTTCCAACTCCCTCCATTATTGCAGAAGGCAAAGAAATTGAGATACCATAGGTAGTAAAAAAAAAATTAAGTTTCTTGAGATATACATATACAAAAGGAGGATATATGAGGCACAACTTAGGGTGTAAGTTGATGTTAGGAATCTACATGTGATTTGATGATAACATTAATATTAGAATCATAGAAATTTTATTTGTTGTAACTGATCAATTGATATGAAAGTTATAAATATCAATTGATCAGGAAACCATTTATCAGTTGAAGTGTTTATATGAATCAACTGATAATTTAGATTGTAGCATAGGTGTTCTTAGTTTATTTCAATCGATAAGGTGTAGATCAATTGATATTTTGTTCATCAATTGATGTTAGAGTTGATTGATATAGATCATCAATTGATGTGTAAATTAAACTGTTAAATTGTAATTATGAGAAGACAGGAAATTGCACAAGTGAAGGATGATCAATTGATATTGAAGCATCGATGGATGAAGGATCAATCGAAGAAGCCAAGCCAAGGATTGAAGACCATCAACTGATGTGAAGACCCATCGACTGATATATCGATTGATAACATCTATCAATCGATAAGACATCTTTTATTAATCGATGGATATAAAGATCAATCGAAGAAGTACATCAGTTGATGGATTAAAGAATGGATCAATTGATATGCTTAACAGCAAATTATCAATTGAGTGTGACAACACAGAAAGAATATCTGTTGAAGATCCAGAGAACAAAAGCACACCTATGGAAGACAGTCTAGAGTGACTGTGAAGACTCAATCAGAAGCTGTCTTTCAAACCTTTTTGTAAAATAGAAAAAGGTAAAAGGAAGGCAGGTAGAAACAATCCTAGAATAGGTATTGTAAAAGTACACTTGTGATATATAAACAAGTGTAGTAGCATTATTAGAAAACATACAAGTTAGACAATATTTTACAATCAACTGTTCTAGCTTGAGAGCACACTTGTAAGAATAGTTGATTTGTTTTCTAATCTTGTAAACGCAGCTAGGTTTCTTCTAACCTAGGAGCATTGAGCAAAAATATATATTGATGGAAAAACCAATCCATCAATAATTTTAAATCTCTTTGTTCAGTATCATTTTCAGCACTAATTTGTTAGAACTTATTCTCTTATTCTTTCAAACATCAAGAACAAATATTAGAACAAGGAAAAAGTTTTAATATTTGTATTCAACCCCCCCTTCTACAAATATTGACATTGTTCTAAGGAATAACAATTGGTATCAGAGCAGGCTTTCAACATACAGAAAGTTTAAAGATCAAGAACAGTCAATATGGGCCAGAAAGATTCAGGTGTGAAGATTCCAGTTTTAGAGAAAGATGAATATTTTCCATGGAAGGTAAAAATGCATCTGCATCTTCTTTCTCTTGACCCTTCCTATGTTCACTGCATAGAGAAAGGTCATCATGTTCCCATGAAGCTAGTCACAGGTGTAAACCCTGATGGAACTCCTACAGTTGATAGACATGTTCCAAAACTCATTTCTGAGTTCACAGAAGAGGATGAAAAAGAAGTACTTAAAGACAAAAAGACCATGAACATTTTGTTTAATGGTCTAGATAAAGATATGTTTGATAATGTGATAAACTGTACTTCATCAAAAGAAGTATGGGACACTCTTCAAACTCTGTGTGAAGGAATTGAACAAGTTAGGAAAAATAAGATGCAACTCTTAATTCAAAAATATGAATCATTTCATTTTAAGAGTGGTGAAGCCATCAATGATACCTATAGCAGATTCCAAAAGTTGTTAAATGGACTGAAGCTATATGGTAGGGTTTATGCAACTGAGGATACAAATCTAAAATTTCTTAGATCTCTTCCAAAAGAATGGAAACCAATGACTGTTTCCATTAGACAATCTCAGGACTTCAAGGATTTTACACTAGAGAAACTTTATGGTATTCTCAAGACATATGAGTTGGAAATCCAACAAGATGAAGAGATTGAGAAGAATCAAAGAAAAGAGAAAACTGTGGCTTTGGTAGTCAAGGGAAATGAAGAGAAGAAAGAAAATGGCTATGAAGAAGAGTCTGTCATGATGGTTGGTGATGCTGATGAAGAATCATTCAAGAGAAAAGGAAAGAGCAAGTGTGAAGAAGATGAAACATGCTTTCAGGATGATTTGGATGAGATTGATGAGCACCTTGCATTTCTGACAAGGAAATTTTCAAAGCTAAAATTCAAGAAGAATCCATATGCTCAAAGGCCTGGATCCCAGTTTAGAAACAACATTCAAAATAAAAATCTGGTTGATAGATCTAAATTCAAATGCTTTAACTATGGATTGGCTGGTCATTTCTCAAGTGAGTGCAGGAAGCCAAAACAAGAAAAGGCAAAGTCATATGAGGGTATTGATTATAAGAAGAAATACTTTGACCTTTTAAAACAGAAAGAAAAGGCTTTTGTAACTGAGGAGAAGGACTGGGCTGCTGAGGATAGTGATTCTGAAGAATATGTCAATCTTGCATTAATGGCCAACCATGAAGATGAAGAAGCTAGTTCAGCATCTAATCAGGTACTAGCTACCAACTTTTCCGAGCTTACATCTGAGGAATGCAATAGTACTATTAATGAAATGTCTAATGAACTGTACAATTTGCATGTCACTCTAAAATCTCTAAACAAAGAAAATCTCAAGTTAAAGAACACCATTGATGCCTTAACTGAGAGGAATATTTTTCTTGAAAATGAACTTGTTTGTTTAGAAAGATTTAAGCAGGAAAGAAAGGATGCTAGGAATGAACTAGTAAACAGTTTGAAAAGAGAAGAATTGTTGAAAGAACAATTGGCTGAAGAAATTGAAACCATTAGCAAATGGAATAGGTCTGTTAAAACTGCCAAACAAATTATTGATGTTCAGGGTGTAGATACTCTAGGAGAACTCCCCAAATCAATAGGCAAGTCATTGGCTGGTACTTCAATGGATAAAGATCAATCGACTGCTAATCCTTCATCAACTGATAAGGATTATCAATCGATTGATGCTGAATCAATCGATAAGCATCCATCGACAAGTAAATCATCAATGGCTAATAAAAAGAACAAATTTAGCACTCCTATTAAGTTTGTTAAGGAAACCAAAAATCAAGTTGAGGCTGAGACTGAGAAAATCAACATAGGTAGCTTATCCAAGAAACAACTAAAAGAAAAATTAGAAAAGATAGCACCTGTGGAAATTACTCAACCTAAGTCTGAGAAAAAGAAAAAGAATAGGAATGGTAAAGTAGGCATAAATAAGCACAACAACTACACTCCTGATATGTATGCCCCTAGAAAGGTATGTGCTAAATGTGGTAGTGTAAATCATTTGTCCATGCAATGCAAGAATGAAAAGAAGTCTATATCTGCAAATGATTTAAATATACATGCCATGACTACAAATGCCATGTTTACCAATCCTATGCTCATGAATGCCATGTCTTCTAATTTGGTTGCACCTAATGTTCATATGCCTTATGCACAAGTTCCATACATGTATAATCCCTTCTTTGCATATCCTAATATGAACATGCCTGGTATGCCATGGAACATGCCTAATGTAAATGATGAAATCCATGGAAATTCTGCCATGAGTTCTAAGGTGTCAAAGCCCCAAAAGTCAACTCCCAAAGTTAAAGTGGATTTAAACCCACCAAAACAAAAGGAACCTAAGTTGACAACAGGGACTCAGGCTGCAACTAATAAAAGAGGACCCAAGGCAACTTGGGTACCAAAAGCAACTTGATTGTTTTATGTGTGTGCAGGGAAACAGGAAGAAAAATCTCTGGTATTTGGATAGTGGATGTTCAAGGCACATGACTGGAGATTTGTCCCTGCTCACAAAGTTTGTGGAAAAGGCTGGCCCAGGTGTTACTTTTGGAGATAACAGCAAAGGTTTTACTCTGGGATATGGCTCAATTGCAAAAGAAAATGTTATCATTGAATCTGTAGCACTGGTTGATGGATTGAAGCACAATCTGCTCAGTATAAGTCAACTGTGTGATAATGGTAATGGTGTGTGGTTTACAACTGAATCATGCATCATAGCCAACAAAGAATCTGGTGAAATTCTCTTAACGGGAGAAAGAAAAGGAAATGTCTATGTGGCTGATTTTCTCTCTGTAAAGGTAAATTCAATGACTTGTCTACTTAGCAAAGCCAATACAGATGAAAGTTGGATTTGGCACAAGAAACTAGCCCATTTGAATTTCAAAGCCATGAATTTATTGGTTAGAAAGAATCTGGTTAGAGGCATTCCACAGATGGAATTCACCAAGGATGGACTATGTGATGCCTGTCAAAAGGGAAAACAACGAAAAGCATCATTCAAGTCAAAGTCTGAATCATCAATTGATAAACCTCTGGAATTATTGTACATGGATTTATTTGGACCAGTCAACATCATGTCAATTGCCAAAAAGAAATATTCCTTAGTAATTGTGGATGACTTCACAAGATTTTCTTCTTACATTCTAAGGATGAAACAAGCAAATTGATTATCAATCATGTGAAGAATGTTGACAATATCACTGAATGGAAGGTCAAAAATTTAGAAGTGATAATGGTACTGAATTCAAGAATTCAACCATGAGAGAATTCTGTGAAGAAAAAGGTATCACTCATCATTTCTCTGCTCCAAGAACTCCACAGCAAAATGGAGTAGTTGAAAGGAAAAATAGGACCTTAATTGAAGCTGCTAGAACTATGTTAGAAGAAGCAACCTACATACTTCTGGGCAGAAGCAATTAATACTGCTTGTTACATTCAAAATATTTCCATGGTCAATAAATTTCAAGGCAAAACACCATATCAATTGATGAAGAAAGACAAGAAGCCAACAGTTAACTTTCTTCATGTCTTTGGCTGCAAATGCTTTGTACTGAGAAATCAAGGTGAAAATCTAGGAAAATTTGAAGCCAAAGCTGATGAAGCTATATTTGTTGGATATGGAATAACAACCAAAGCATATAGAGTCTACAATCTTAGATTACACATTGTTATGGAATCTATGCATGTAGTCTTTGATGACAAGAAAATTCAAGGGTTGTTTGATGAAGGATTTCATGATCTATTGCATTTTGAAAATGAATCCACAAGTAATATTGAAGATAGTGATGATGATGTGGAAAACACAAGAGTTCAAGTACCTAGAATCCTCCCATCAATTGATGTCAATGCATCAACAGATAACTTATCAGTTGACAATCATCAATCAACTGATAATACATCAATTGATAATCATTCGATGAATATCAACTCTGCTCAACAATCTTCAAGTAGAGTGTCCATCTCAGGGGGAGGGTTCTCAAATAGTCAATCACATCACAATGATCATAACACTTCCAATGATCATGAAGCATCATCTTCAAGGACAAATTTACCATCACAAAGGAAATGGACAAAAAGCCATCCCTTTGAATTAATAATTGGAGATGCAAATGATGGTGTCAAAACTTGAAGTGCAACTCAAAATGAATGCTTGTATAGTAGCTTCCTGTCTCAAGAAGAACAAAAAAGGATTGAAGAAGCCTTGAATGATCCTGATTGGATAATTGCTATGCAAGAAGAGTTGAATCAATTTGAAAGAAACAAGGTATGGAAGCTGGTGCCCAAACCAAAGAACAAGTCTATCATTGGTACAAAATGGGTGTTCAGAAACAAAATGGATGAATCTGGTACAGTGACAAGAAATAAAGCAAGATTAGTGACAAAGGGCTATTCACAAGAAGAAGGCATAGATTTTGATGAAACCTTTGCACCAGTTACAAGGTTGGAAGCAATCAGAATCTTCTTAGCATATGCTGCTCATGCAAATGTCAAGGTGTATCAGATGGATGTGAAAAGTGCTTTTCTCAATGGAGAACTAGAAGAAGAAGTATATGTAGAACAACCTCTTAGTTTTATTGATCCTGTTCATCCTGGATTTGTATACTATCTTCTCAAGGCACTTTATGGATTGAAGCAAGCACCTAGAGCCTGGTATGACACATTATCTAAATTCTTGATTGAGAATCACTTCACAAGAGGTACTGTTGATAAAACTCTCTTTCATAGAAATGTAAATGGCTCTATGATTCTTGTTCAAATCTATGTAGATGACATTATCTTTGGCTCAACCAATGAAAAACTTTGTCAAAAGTTTGCTAAGTTGATGCATAGTAAATATGAAATGAGCTTAATGGGAGAACTTACCTATTTTCTTGGTTTGCAAGTCAAGCAAGTCAAAAATGGTATTTTCATAAATCAAACCAAATATATTTCTGATTTATTAAAGAGATTTGATTTAAGTGAATGTTCTTCTGCTAAAACTCCCATGGCCACTGCAACTAAACTTGAATTGAACACTAAGGAAGCTATAGTGGACATTTCAAGTTATAGAGGTATGGTTGGCTCATTACTTTATTTAACTGCAAGTAGGCCAGACATAATGTTTGCTACATGTCTGTGTGCTAGGTTTCAAGCTGATCCTAGAGAATCTCATTTGATTGCAATAAAAAGAATATTCAGATATCTCAAAGGAACTCCAAATCTTGGAATTTGGTATCCTAGAGATTCTGGATTTGATCTAATTGGTTATTCAGATGCAGATTATGCAGGTTGCAGAATTGACAGAAAAAGCACAACAGGCTCCTGTCAATTTCTAGGAAATAAGCTTGTTTCATGGTTTAGCAAGAAGCAGAATTCAGTGACTACATCTACTGCAGAGGCTGAATACATTGCAGCTGGAAGTTGTTGTGCACAAATTTTATGGATGAGGAATCAACTACTTGACTATGGGTTCAACTTGAACAAGATTCCTATTTTCTGTGATAATACAAGTGCCATTGCTATAACAGAAAATCCTGTGCAACATTCCAGAACCAAGCACATTGATGTAAGGTATCACTTCATTAGGGAACATGTAATGAATGGTACAGTTGAATTACATTTTGTCCCTAGTGAAAGACAACTTGCAGACATTTTTACCAAACCATTAGATGAATCTACCTTCAATAGATTGATCTGTGATTTAGGAATGCTTAATTATATTTAACCCTTTAAATGTCTGACAAGTTATGTAATTATATTGATTGTAGCCATTGATTATGTTAATTTATTGATTCCTCAATAATCAACTGATAAATATTTTACATATCAATGGATATTATTGGAGCTGTCGACAGATAAATATATCAATTGATGATATATTTGTTTATCGATGGATAGGGGTAACTATCGACAGATAGATATATCAATCAATGATATATTTGTCTATCGATGGATAATTGTACCTGTCGATGGATAAGCAATTTATCAATCGATGACCTGGAATTTTAATAGTCCAAGTCATCAATCGATCTGTACAAACTCTAGCCGTTGATTACTTATTTTATCAATTGATTAATACATACACTCCTGTATGTATATCAGTCGATTGCCAAAATTGGTAACTTTTACTCTTAAATACTCTTCCAACGGTCAATTTTGTTCTATTTTGAGTAAGTAATTGATTGAGAAATCAGTAAATATAAATAGTGAGATTAAAACATCTTTTAATTCTTACTTGCAATTTTTACTAACGACTTCTCTATCTCTTTCTCTTTATCAATCTTTGAACTTACTCTGTATTTATCTCTTGCTAAGAACCCTAAACTGCTACTGTCTAATTATTGTTTCAAACTAACAAGTTTGCCAGTTAATTCTATTATAAATCTTCAAACTCGATAATGGCATCTTCAAAGAAAGTCTCACAATCTGGATTCTACTATGAGCTCAACAACTTCGTTGCTTGCACTATGGTGGAGGAAGCCCCAACAGAATTTCATCCCCTAATAGAATTTCTAAGGAGTTCAAAAATTGCAAAGGCCCTCTCAGAAGCACCAAAAATAGTGTGCAATCTAGTTGAAGAATTCTGGACAACAGCAGAAGTAGCAGATGATTTTTCTACAATCTCCTTTGAATGCAAAGGACAAAGGTATATTCTAACCACTGTGGTCTTGGGTGAGTGTTTAAATATTCCTGCAAATAATACCGAAAATGCACCCACTGACACAGATATTAGAAACATGCTTAGGGAAATCAATTACCTTGCTCCTGATGCTAGTCTAGGTAGTATTGTTAGAAAGAATCTAAGAAAAGAATGGTCATATTTCTTTGATGCTTTAATAAAGTGTTTTTCTGGTAAGGTTAGTAATTTTGATGCAATAACAACAAGTATGCAACAAGTAGGGTATAGCATTTTATATAATAGATATCATAATTTAGGAAGCCTGTTACTCAATGAAATATCTGCCAAATTGGGGAATAAAATAAATAGATCTAAT
The DNA here is from genome assembly GCA_028671895.1 of Oenanthe sinensis. Taxonomy (NCBI): domain Eukaryota; kingdom Viridiplantae; phylum Streptophyta; class Magnoliopsida; order Apiales; family Apiaceae; genus Oenanthe; species Oenanthe sinensis. The sequence continues at coordinate 14,826,213 of CM053813.1, forward strand.
CATATTTATTATTCAAGATTTATTATGATTATTATTAACCACTTTGTCAAGGATATTGAGATTGACAGGAATACAGAAATTTTGGATTGCTGGACTCAAAACAAAATGGTCTTTAAAGACTTGGTTAGGATCAATCTTCACAGCAATGTGGAATTGATCTATCCCCCTTTTGTTCAGGTATTTATCTCTACTTTAAACACTTCTCAACCTAACTCTTCTTTGCCTTCTGTGACTATGGAGGGTGGTAGTAATGACCCCAACCCTCCTACCCAAGCCACACAACCAATCTCTAAATCCAAATCTAAGAAACCAACCTCAACAGGTTCTCAAAAACATGCTGTTGTAAAAACCAAGAAAAGAAAATCAACTATTGTGGTAGATAGATTAGAGGAGCATGTAGGTGGTGAGGGAACTGGGGAACATCAAAGAACCCAGAAGGATAAGGAGAGTGAGGGTGTGCAACCTCAACCAAGCCACTCCATAGTCTCCCAAAAGACTGTGGATGTTAACATGGAAAATACCACATCCCTATTGCCATTCTCTCAAAAGGATGACAATATTGAAAATAGCCCACAACCAGGGGCACAGAATCAAATTGGGGACACAAAAGCCAAAACACTAACACCATACAAAAGAAGAGAAAAGAAAGTCACCTTTACACTTGGGGAATCACACACTGCAAAATCACAGGAAACTGTGGTGGAGCCTTCTCAAAGTCTGTTTGATGCATCTCATATAAATGATGAGATGCAGCCCCATTCTCTTTCAATTCATATCTCTTCTATTCTTCTTTCCCCATCTCAAACTTCTTCAGAAAATGTTTTGATAGATTATCGAACATTTTCAGATTCTCCTTCTTTGTTTTTCAAGGAGAAGCACTTTTTGCACAGGAATTGGAAATTGAACTGATGGCAGAAGAAGGAGTAAAGGAGATAGGGGGAGCAAATAATGCTGAAGCTAGTGGGAGTGGAATTGCTAAAGACTTTGAAGAGGAAATAGATGCTGGTGAATTGGATCCAAAGAATTTCATTCATCCTGATCCACAATATCAAGGGTTGGCTACTTCAAGTAACATAAATGCAGAAAAACTCTCGGGCACTGATCATACAGATCAAAGGACCAGGAATCTGAAGGAAAGCATTGCCAATACAACAGACACTTGTTATATGGCACCTGAAGAGTTAGAGAGTGATTCTGATGAAGAGCCATGGATGAGCACTATTGATGGTTCCTTAGAAGCTGCTGAGACTGAAATTCTCTCTCAATATAGAAGAACAATGGTGGAAGGAGATATTGAAGATCCTACTTAAAGGAGAATTGCTCACTATATGAGAGAATCAATGAAAATACAAAAGATGACAGTAACAGGAGTAAGGAGGGAACTGGAGAGGATTAAGGACTCTATCTCATCTAACAAGGATGCAATGGACAGGAGATTGGATGAGAAGCTACCATTCAACACCATGAATAGCATCAAAGACAAGCTTTTCAAAGAATCCAAAAATTTTACATCTTTGGAGACAAGAGTAGGTTCTCTGGAAAAGAAGATGGATTATATTATCAGAGGTCAAAATCTCCATGCTTCCATTCTTCAAAAGTTTCTTGACAGACTTCCACCACCCCCTCCAATTGATGATAACAAAAAGGGGGAGAATACAAAGAAGAAGGATGATGGTGATGGTGGTGATGGTAAAGGTGGTTCTGGTATGGATAAGTCAAGTGGCATTGGTGGTTCTGCACCCAAAAGAGATAAAAGCAGAAGTAACAGGGACAATCAATCTTCAAAGAAATCTAAGTCATCTAATTCTCCAAAAGATGATTTAGAACAGAAAAAGAAAGAATACAAGAAGTTTGATGAAGATATTGAAGCTAGGAGAATTTCTAGGGAGAAAGAAACTCAATCAATGATTGAGAGAGAAAAGAAGAGAATTGAAGATCTAAGGAGAAACACTGAGTTAGTAACAGAGGCAGTAGAAAAAGGAGACTTGGATGAGTTCATTGCTCAAACAAGAAAAATAAATGAAGATGCACAAAAGGCTGCCAAGGAAAGAAACTCAAATACAGAAGCTTTTCTTCAATTGGATATTGAAGCTCTTAAAGAAAAGAAGAAAAGGAAAGCAATAGTGATTGAAGAAGAGAAGAAGAAAGAGACTGAACCAGTAAGTCAAAAGCTACTTCAAGGAGCCATCACTATAGGAATCTCAGATGCCTCAAGGAGAGAAAGGGAGAATGAAGAGATTGCTAGACAGATGGAAATGCAATGGCATTTGGAAGAAGAGCTACAGGCAGAGCTACCATTGAGAAAAAGGAGAAAAGTTACTATGGCCAAGAAAAGGTCAAGTTCTACTGAAGAAATAGTGGTTCAGGAAAACCTCCAGGGTCAACAAGAAGAAATCAAGGAGGAGGTCACAATTGAAGGATATGATTTGAAGGGAATACCAGTAATCAATGAAAAAGGATTAATTGGAGTAAGGACTCACCCTGCAACCTCTAACCATGAAGAATCAATGAGGTTGGAGTATGAAAATGGAGTGAAAACAATCTATTCATTGAAGGTGATAATGAAGCAAAGCTACAATGTTTTAAAGACTATTCTTCCTTTACTTAACAGAAGGTACAAACTCAACATTACAATTGCTCAGGAGATTCAACAGCAAATATCAAAGTTAAGGAGATCCAAGGCTGAAGCTGAACCTGATTCACCTCTAAAGCTATGGAAGTCACAGGTCAAAAAGGTGGTGTTGGAGCCAAAGTATGCTATGATTTTTACAAATATAGAGGGCAACACAAAGTTCTTTGATATCTGCAAATATCTGGACAAAATCACAGATGAAGAAATACATTACCTCATGAGGCAACTTGGAGAAACTGACAGGGATGAAGAAATTCTGAGGAGTACTTTCATAAGGCAGCTAAAGGAAAATGCTAAGAAGAGAGGGAAGAAAAGCTAATTTAAATCAAGGAGACTATGAAGACCTTGAAGCTGCTTGCAGGAGTTATCTATCAATCTGGTACTTCAAAATTAATGTGCCAATTAAATTTCTTGATTTTATCTGAATGTAAATTTTAAGGGTTTTTGTTATCATTAAGTAGATTTATGCCTGTTAAGAACACAGACACAAATAGGGGGAGATTGTTAGGAATCTACATGTGATTTGATGATAACATTAATCTTAGAATCATAGAAATTTTATTTGTTGTAACTGATCAATTGATATGAAAGTTATAAATATCAATTGATCAGGAAACCATTTATCAGTTGAAGTGTTTATATGAATCAACTGATAATTTGGATTGTAGCATAGGTGTTCTTAGTTTATTTCAATCGATAAGGTGTAAATCAATTGATATTTTGTTCATCAATTGATGTTAGAGTCGATTGATATAGATCATCAATTGATGTGTAAATTAAACTGTTAAATTATAATTATGAGAAGACAGGAAATTGCACAAGTGAAGGATGATCAATTGATATTGAAGCATCGATGGATGAAGGATCAATCGAAGAAGCCAAGCAAAGGATTGAAGACCATAAACTGATGTGAAGACCCATCGACTCATATATCGATTGATAACATCTATCAATCGATAAGACATCTTTTATCAATCGATGGATATAAAGATCAATCGAAGAAGTACATCAGTTGATGGATTAAAGAATGGATCAATTGATATGCTTAACTGTTGGGTCCCGGAGATCGTAGAGGGGGGGTGAATACGATTCCCAAATTAAAAATATGACTATTAATTATTATTTTTGGGACAACATAAAAATTACTTTAGTTCAAACCCGGGTATTGTTCATCATCTTCTTCAACCTCAAGAACACCATTAAAATAACCAAGATAATGAACGGTAAATCATCCAAAACACACAACACAACAAGATCCAAGAATATAACTTTATATTCATTGAAGTGGGGTAGATGCTACAAACAAGTTCAAGAACACAAGCTCAAGAACACAACAAAGAAGTGATTTTTGTCTCCTCTAAAACTATTACATTTTGTAGATCTAGGAGACAAAAATCAACCCTATCTTCTATACAAGATTTAGCAAGTGTTTACAATAGAAAGATAGAGGAGTGGTATGATAAAGAAAATCATGGCCCCAAAATATTAAAGTATTAGTTCGGCCATGGGGGAGAGAATAATTTCTCTCTCTCTCCCCTTTTCTTCTCCTGCACCCACTACTTGAAAAACAAGTATGGAAGACTTTTATTCAAAGTGAAAAAGGTTACTTTTTCACTTTTTCTCCTTTTGCTCATGTCCACCCAAATCTTATCTTCAAAGTCATGTGCCAAGCATGTCTTTGAAAATATTTAATGTAAAAGTAATATTTAATAAATATATAAAATATAAATAAAGAATATCTTTATTTATAAAATATATAAATAATTAAATAAATACTTTATTTAATTAAATTAAATATTTCCATTCCACTCTTCAATTTGTGTAGACTTCCTTATCCAAATACTTGGCCCCGTATACGTGACTCCACCACGTCCAAGTATTTGGCCTTCTAATCTGTGAAGCTTTTGTAAGATCCAATCAGGTTGTGCCGTTTGTCCCTTATCCATTAGGCTGGCATTTCTCCAACACTGATTTACCACCTTTGTTGATCCTCCACATGACTCAAGAAAACCAACAACTTTAGAATGATTAAAACCATATTAACCGACGAGAGCTTGCCTCCAATGTCCTGACACTTGATGCAACGGTCTGGTTCATAAGTGACTAGTCTTGATAGGGGCTCTTGATTCCGAACATGATTCCACATTCTTCTTTGCAAACCTTACTTGTTGCTTCGATTGTAATGCACTAAAATCGCCATAGACTAAGACAATCTTCTGTAGCTTCCACATCCTTGAATAGATGTCAACATCTTTTATTCTCCACTGAGGCCTGAACATGTTAATGAACTTCTTCCAGTGAGCTTCAAGTCTGTAGATGATCCTTTGATACTTTGTCTTAACTGAACTCTGTGATCCAAGATTTCTGTGCACCTGCATATTATTACATGTCCTGTTCTATTGTTGAGTTATCATCAACCATTACATAGAGATTACATTTAGCATTCCTAGTACACATGAAAGTGCAGTGAGTTACTTCCCTTCACTCCTATCTCCCCTTTCAATCTCCCCCTATTTGGTTGATATGGAATAGCAATCAAATACTATTTCCATTTATAATTTCCCCCAAAAGCAATTAAATAAAATTAGCTACTAGAGGATAACTCAACTAATATACAAGAAACAATTAAAGTACTGGACATGAAAATAATATACAAAAGGTTCTGGAAAGATATAATCAGTTAAATCCAGATTTCCTGAGTTGCTGAAAATGAATGATGAATTTCTGAATTTCATTTTCCTTTAGCTTCCTCCACTTCAATGTTCTTCAAAGATGGGGTTCTTTCAATAAAGAAACAAATCATTAGTAAAGACTTCTGAACAATCATTCTTGTTCATCTTGCAATTCAAACTAGAACATACAGCTCTCAAAAAATAAGAGGTCAACTCAATCTCCTCTTAAGGTTGTTCTCTCTTAGAATAAAAGTCACTTCCTCTTTTTCTTTAGGATGTTCTATTTCCAGGAAACATATTTTTCTTTCTTCCCTGCACTACTCCACTGACTTCATCTATCACTGAAACAAGAAATAGAACACACTTGGACACTTTTCAGATGCCCCTTGAAAATCTCCTTCACATTCTTCTTTACCCAGAAAACTTCTACTTAGCAAAAACTCCCCCCGAGTTGATACTCTTCAAAGAAATCTTCATTTTCATTCATTGATCGTGCTAGAAAGAATTCTTCTGCCGAACCTCTCCTAAGAATGTTCCAAGGACAGATCTTCAAACAAATATAGCAAAATCCCTTAGATATCTTTTCAGAATAAGATATAGCACTGCAAACCAAGATGTTAAGATTCTCCATAACTTCTCCCCTTAGTACGAGAAGTAACTTCTTCCCAATTGACAAAAAGTAACTTCTCCACTTCAGACGAAAAATCAGTTAAATCTACAACCCCTTTAGGGATTAGGCTCCAACCAATTACTAAGAAACTCCCCCTTAGTAATTTCTCCATTGCATCACTAAGGTTTCAATTTTATCTAATTCTCCCCCTTAGTTCATGCAAGCTCCAATCCACCCTTGTCTTTAGATATCCTCTAAGTAACCTTCACAAGATAGGATTGAAAGATCTCGTTTCTTGTAGATCTCGTTTCTTGTATCACCAAATTCTCCCCCTTAGTTGGGAATATCCTTTAAAACAATAAAAGTATCATCTACATCCAATCGAATAAGAAACTCTCCTCCAATTGAACATAAAATCCTCCTTAGGCCTAAAAATTAATGTCTCCCCCTTTGAGATTGAGAACAACATGAATTAATAGACCCAAAGGTAATAGTTTGGACATTCCTACTAAGCTTCAGCTAGACTCTTCTTCAACTTGTCTTCCAGAAAAGAATCTCTTCAACATTTCAGAGCTGGAAAATTCAGTAACAGGATTCAAGCATAGTAGCAAGGTTAGTGTTTGGTCTATGGTTTCCTCACTTCTACTACGTTCTGTTAGTGTTTACACTTTCAAGCGTAAGTGTTCCACTCATTTCTCTCCCTATTTCTCTCACTCAAGTGTATCACTCCCTCACTTCACTCAAGTGTTTCTCTCCCTTACTTGCACTCATTCCATTTATAGCAATTTGTACCTGCAAGTAAATCCATGTTAGTCTCACCAAGATATTATGGATCGTTGACTGTAGCATGTTGTCGATCACTAAAGATCTAGGTTCTGAGATGGAATCTCAAACAGAGTTTCAGTTAGGCCGTCACCCAACTCACCATGAGCAAATCCATGCACACGTGGCTCGTCGTCGGGGAATAACCCTTCTGAAATTGGAATCTCCTCCATTCCAGGAGTGACTGAAATCCCAACACCCTGATCCTCAAAAGACTCATCAAATTGGTAAACCAACTGAATCATAGTCTACGAGTTGTTGCTCAGCTACTTTCAGCATCAACAATCTCCCCATATGCAAATCCATGCACTGGATCGTTGAATGTGGTATGCGTACTAGCAGCTATCTAAGCATCAACCGACTCCCCATATGCAAATCCATGCACTGGATCGTTGACGGTGATAGGCCTTTAAGTTTTGAGCGATCCATGTATACCAGAATTTGAATTCCTGGGAGAGTAGACGTGTACAAGCATCTCTCTCAATCACCTGTGAAGATGAATTAACTCACTATTTTCAGTCATGGAAAACTGTTAGTGATTGCCACTCAACATCAACAGATTGCTCTGCGGATGTGAAATCCCGTTAGGGAACTAGGATTGTTCCTCCTAGGAAGGTTGACAAGGATTCTAATATATGGCAATAAATCCAAGTTTCCCTCAAATACTTGTAAAGGTGGCTCAACAACTTCATTCACCATGAATGGTAAACAAAGAAGTTTAGGGGTTTTACCTATACCTCACAATGTGCACTTCTTGCAATGTGTCCTCACAATTGTTAGTCCCAAGAGAGGCTAGAGAACTGTTAGGTCCTATAACATCCCTTAGAAGCAAAAACTTTAGGATTACCATCAGCGTGAATGCTTTTGGTGTGCTTGACTCATTACAAGGTGCTCTGGCTGACGAGCGAATTTTCAATGAAATCACCCTGTTGAGAGAGTTCATTCAGAAACGGTTGAATTGCCTTTTCAGCTCTGCATCCTTTTGAGAGAATACAGATGAGCTACAGATACCTCAATTTGTATACTTCTTTCCTTCTCGAGAGGTAGAGCTGTGGGTGCACTTCCGACTTCATCCTTATTTACTGCATCAAGTGCAGTTTCTCCCTTAACAACCGCTAATCTATATAAGTTCCTTATATCACCAAGGGTTGAAAGTTTGAATTAGAATGATAGTGTTTGGTACTAAGGCCTTGGTTAGAAATTGATGGATTATTCAACATCTTGACCTTCCCCTATAGCCACTAAGGCCAAGCCATTACGGCTAAATAGATAGAGTTGATCAGAGCTATATAAAATTTGGTATAGTATGATTAAACTTATTCTTTATTCCTTCTCAGAAATATAGCATCGGAGCAATGTATCTTCAAGAAACAATGCACCAGAGCTAAAATGTGGGAATTAATAAAGAATAGGTAAAAGAATATTAAGGCAAATTTCATAAACTCACAATTTTGAAAAAAAGTTTAACAAATTAACAAAAGTGTTCTTTTGAATTTCTCTTAGACAAATATCCAATTGAAATTCAACTCTTTTAACAAAAACATTTTGATTAATAACTCAAATCTATTTCATCTTGCTCATTGTATGTTTTCAGAAATTGTTTTGCAATTCATTCTTATCGGATATTATCTCCGACTTAAAACATAAATCATTTAAAAAAAATCGAATGAATGCTTTAGTCATACAGTCCAAGGCACTAATCCCAAAGCAAACAACCATTGTTTTAATACTACAGGTCAATGTGAAACAGACATTAACAAGAGTTTTGAAAAACGTTTTACCAATGATTGATACCTCAAGATCAAAACAATTTACTCAAATAAAATAGTCTGATACCATGCAACCTAAGTTACAAGTTATCAAGTAACTTTATTTAAACAAATCGTGGAGAGAAAACAGTTTTCATTACAAAACATTTAGAGAGAGAGAGGATATATGATTTTGAAATAGAAAGATAATCCTCAAGAAATGTTCTCTTTCAAAGGAAAAAAAAACTTTTAGTGGCTTTTCATTCTCTGGCAAATGAATGCATGTTTAGATAAAACATTTTTCACAAGAAATAGACAAGAAATTTCTTTATGCATTCAAGTTCTAAGAATGAAAAATATATGTTAATACTAATGAATTATCAAAGATATGAGTGACAATACATTCAAAAGTACTAACATCATTCAATCATTTTGTAATAAAATGCATCTTACTACAAAATAATCAAGCACATAAGATACTTACATTATGCTAGACAATTACCATTTGTCGCTTGAAACAAACACATTTTGCAATATAGATCATGGTAATTCTAAAGCATAAAACATAAGCATCCGCTAAACACTGAACATACATTGATCGAATGATAGCATTTAACTTCTTACACTACATCTTAACAATGATCACATAAGCATATTGAAAATACTCATGACAATCAGAATGTATGTAAGCTCAAGGTACTAGTTGCATCAGAGATCAAATACCTTTAAATATTAATGCTAAAATTTATGATCTTTGACAACCCCTCGCGATGTAGTAAATTACTTTCAATATCAGTGTTTTTGAAATAATCTTTTTGTCACTTAGTGCAGAAATTCTAAGTGGCATCACTAATATCAAAAGAATGACAACTAATATTAATGGATTTTACAAAAGACATGAATTACATCACTTAAAACTACATATTAAGTGGTTTCATTAATATTAGCATTAAACAATTAGAAGTAAAGAAAATTACGACTAACTATCATTAACTGATATAAGTCAATAACTTTAAATACAACTAATTAAAGCATACAAATACTTATGCTGAAACATTTGATACATATAGCATGAATAACATATGACAGCACAAAGTACGAGGTCCTGGATATAAATTGACTATACAAGGAGATGCTACATTGTTAGGTCCCTAGGTCCCGGGTGATCATAGGTAATCTCATAATGATAATATTGAGTCCCGGGTGGTCACACGCCAAACATTAATCAGCTCCTAGAGATCGTAGACATCTAAATAACATGAACACTCTCTATAAACATTACATTTAAATAAATCAATATTAGACTAGAGTGACATACCTTAGTCAATAGAGCTTTTACTGGTGTATGATCGTTGAATAAACAATTACTCCTCTTTGCCCGAGAGATCGAACGTTTACTCCTTTCGAGATCGAACGTTTACTCCATTTGGACAGGAATAACTTTTCAGCTACCAGTTAACATTGTTCCTCGAAACAATACCACGCTCATCCAGACGGAAACTGCATTACCTTCAACACCCAAATATTTCCTTGTAGATATTGGTCTTGGCAGCAGTTTCACTAAACTCAGCACTCTAGAAACCAGTAGTCTTGACACTAGCAGAGTAGAACCTTCAAAAACTACGAACTACCCTTTAGCTTCTGTATCAATACCAAGTCTTCATGTGGATTGATTCCTTGTGCTAAGTGTATCTGCCTCTGGTTCAATTGAGTTAGTTCCTTGATTCGAACCCTACTCAATCCTGATTAGTTAGTGCATCTTCAATCTTCATTGAATTCACTCAGAAAAACCAATGAAATATTCTTATACATGCACGGCACTACCAATCACTACTCTACTACCCAGATTCATCAAGAACTGACTCTAGGAAATGTTGTTACACAAAACCCTTTGTCATGACAGATGTGTCCTTAATGTTTTCTTAGTTATTCAGTGGGTAGAGTAGTCTTCTTCAAATATGATTGAGATCATCTTGCATTATTTTTAAATTGACAATTTCCTTTCTAATATGCAATCACTCAATCTGGATCACTCAGTGCTCCTAAGAATCTCAACTCTTATGCAATGAGCACTGCTAGCCTTTGAACATCAAACACGACTAGTTGATCCAACTTACTGATGCTCCCCTTGTGATGCTGCTTGCATCTTTTCTTCATCTGGTGTCATCTGATCTTGAGCCCTAAACAGGATGTCAACCTTTAGAAATTCAGAGCTAAAATCAAACGAATGCTAGGGAGCTTGATGATGATGTTCACTGCATCTAGATCATCTTAAATCAATCACAGACTCTGTGTAAGCTCTTAACTACAAATAAGATAGCCCTCCATCACACCATGTGACTTCATGCATGATTAATCTTACTTGATGTCTTCTCTTTACATTTGCTGATTAGACTTGCTGTGTCAACTGATTCAGCCGTAGTGAATAGGAAACCTTAAGTCCATCACTTGTTGTTGCAGCTAACTCCATTCTGATAAACTTCAACGAATAGTTGACTTCATCATAAGCATTACATTTTGTGTCAGCAATAACCTCACTTCCAGTAGAGTGAGCTTCTATTTCTCTTGACCCCGATCAATACTGTTCATCCTCGAACTGATATTAGGAAACCCTTCGCAAAGAATTCCCTAGGTCTTTCTTAATATTGTGCTTCAGATCATTCAAGAAAAATAAGTAACCTTGCTTAACCATTTGAATACCAAAGCAAAAGTAGTTACATGCCTTGAACATGAAAATGTTAGAGATATATAACTTGTACATGTTGAAAGATAATCTGCATTCACAAATGATTAAGACACGTGGTCCTCAATTTGATTGAGTCCATGGGTTAGAGATATTTTTAAACATAGTTAACAACAAAGCATTAAAGTTCAACATGCTCATTCTTATTTGACTGATCACTCATCATCTATATCAGCCTCAACAAGTAGTCTTGGCTATGAGCTCAGTGATCCCAACCTAACTTAAGGTGGACTAGCAGTCTATAAGAATCATGTCATACATATATGTAGTCATAGAAGAATCAATCACTCAGATTCCTAATTCTTCTAAATCACCTTTGTTGTTCACTTTAACATTATATTATCTCTAATTACCTGAGTCAGTTTAAATTTAAAAAATTTAAGTCATGGTTTATTATACTGACCCCTAGGCAATTCCCAAATTAGAAACAAACTCATCTTAACAAGCACATGATCAAATATAGCATTTAATACAACCATGCGAGTATAAACAGATTATAGACAATGTAAACATCAAGGCACTTAGCATGCAACAAATACTTTTTCCGGTAAATGTACCCCTACAAATACCTAAGACTCTATATGCTAACATGATCAATTATCGTAAAGCAAGCATTAAATCACACAAGATCTAATCATGAAGTCAAATACTGATAAACAAGCAACACTAACAAACTAGCACAAGTTATCTAATTTATATAGAAATCAAGGTGAGACATGCATTACATCAAACTTATAATATAATGCAGTTTAGCACTTAATACTCTATAATTAAATCAAACAAGTATAAACTATTTAGAAAGTATACCTGTGCGATGCTTAACATTCCATCTCGAGTGATAATCAATTGATCCAAATCAATTTCCATTCCACTGACACTCATGGAAGTATCCTTGCATTTGACCTCAATAACCAATGATGTTCCTGCTTCAACCCAAACTGATACCTGATTGTTCTGCTTAAAGACCCCGACATAGAATGTCTCATGTTCTGCTTGAAAAGATCACTCTTCTTTGTATGTGTAGCAATAACCCCTTGATTATCATATGTCAGTGATAATCAAACCTTGTGTATTTCTGCCACTGATGTCCTTTAACCAAATCTTCAATTGTTGTTTTGGTTCTTTGACCGTTAAACTGAATTCCTTTTCAAAATCCCAAATTCTTCAGATATTGATTCGAAAACCACTGATCGAAGACTCTTCCCTAAATGAACTAATCCCCTTTCAATAACCAAATGATCCACTGAGTAGACCGATGTAGAAATACATCTCCAATGGTAAGATCAGGTCTCAACTCTATTAGAATGTTCTTCAGTCAGTTCGTTTGTCCTCAACGAACGAAGAATCAAATCCTATTGTTTCGTTTAATAAAACATTTTGTTCAAACAGAAGTATTTAATTTTTTTTAGGAATTTAAATAATCAAAATAAATTGAAAATGCAATTTTTGATAAATAATAATAAATTTCTCAATTTCAAATTATAAATAAAATAAAATAATTCGAAAAGAAAGTTTTGATATAGAGATAACAAATTTTTCAAGGTATATTAAATAATCCTGAAAAAGAAATTATTTCAAATCAAAATTAATTTCCAAAGAATTTTATAGAATTTATAATCCAAAACAGTTTCAATTATAATTAAAATAAAACAGATTGAAAATATAAGTTTGATATAAAAATAATAAATTTTCAAGTCATCTTAAATATTCTTGAAAATAAATTATTTCAACCAAAATGATTTTCCAAAAAGTTTTATGAGATTTATAATTAAAACTTCCAAGCTTAAATTATAATTAAAATAAAACAACTCGAAAACATAATTTTGAAATAGAAATACTAAATTCTCAAAACATTTAAAATGTTCATGAAAATAAATTATTTCAATCTAAAAATATTTTCCAAAGAGTTTTATAAAATCTATAATTAAAGTTTTATGAAAAATAAATTATTAAACCTCAAAAATAATTCTCAAAATACTTTTAAGAATATTAAACTCAAAAGAAATTAAATTGGATTTTAAGATTAATTTTAGTTTTCAAATTAATAAAATTCTTAACTACGAATATTAAAAATATAAAATATTTGACTCCAAAATTTAAAAGAAAATAAAATATTTTCCAAGATGTAAGATAAACTTGAAAAATAAATTATTTAAATTTAAAAATTATTTTCAAAATATTTTATATAATTAAATTCAAATTTAATTATTAAATTAATTATTAAACTAAAAACAATTTGAGAGAAAAACAAATTTTGTTTTAAATAAAAGTTAAGCTATGTAGCCATGTGTCATGTTGAAACAGCCCTCTAAGTAGAACTTCTACATAGGAATGTTCTACATAGACTCTATCTCGAACACCAAGTAGAACTTCTACATAGGAATGTTCTACATAGACTCTATCTCGAACACCAAGTAGAACTTCTACATAGGAATGTTCTACATAGACTCTATCTCGAACATTAAGTAGAACTTCTAGATAGGAATTTCTACTTAGGCTCTATCTAGAACATTAAGTAGAACTTCTGACTTAGAAAATATTTCTAACTCCAGAATTTCTACTTAGGTTCTATCTAGAACATTAAGTAGAATTTCTACATAGAAATGTTCTACTTGGGCTCTATCTAGAACATTAAGTAGAACTTCTGACTTAGAAAATATTTCTAACTCCAGAATTTCTACTTAGGTTCTATCTAGAACATTAAGTAGAATTTCTACATAGAAATGTTCTACTTAGGCTCTATCTAGAACATTAAGTAGAACTTCTGACTTAGAAAATATTTCTAACTCCAGAATTTCTACTTAGGTTCTATCTAGAACATTAAGTAGAATTTCTACATAGAAATGTTCTACTTAGGCTCTATCTAGAACATTAAGTAGAACTTCTGACTTAGAAAATATTTCTAACTCCAGAATTTCTACTTAGGTTCTATCTAGAACATTAAGTAGAATTTCTACATAGAAATGTTCTACTTAGGCTCTATCTAGAACATTAAGTAGAACTTCTACATAGAAATGTTCTACTTGGCCATCTAGAACATTTTGTACTTAGAAAAATTCCGGGCTTCAAAAAAAATTTTGGATGTCCAGTGAACCAATCGTACCCTCTTTAATCTCAAAAATAAAAATAGATCCAATCGATTTATATGTCAATCGAGTAGCTCTGATACCAATTGTTGGGTCCCGGAGATCGTAGAGGGGGGTGAATACGATTCCCAAATTAAAAATATGACTATTAATTATTATTTTTGGGACAACATAAAAATTACTTTAGTTCAAACCCGGGTACTGTTCATCATCTTCTTCAACCTCAAGAACACCATTAAAATAACCAAGATAATGAACGGTAAATCATCCAAAACACACAACACAATAAGATCCAAGAATATAACTTTATATTCATTGAAGTGGGGTAGATGCTACAAACAAGTTCAAGAACACAAGCTCAAGAACACAACAAAGAAGTGATTTTTGTCTCCTCTAAAACTATTACATTTTGTAGATCTAGGAGACAAAAATCAACCCTATCTTCTATACAAGATTTAGCAAGTGTTTACAATAGAAAGATAGAGGAGTGGTATGATAAAGAAAACCATGGCCCCAAAATATTAAAGTATTAGTTCGGCCATGGGGGAGAGAATAATTTCTCTCTCTCTCCCCTTTTCTTCTCCTGCACCCACTACTTGAAAAACAAGTATGGAAGACTTTTATTCAAAGTGAAAAAGGTTACTTTTTCACTTTTTCTCCTTTTGCTCATGTCCACCCAAATCTTATCTTCAAAGTCATGTGCCAAGCATGTCTTTGAAAATATTTAATGTAAAAGTAATATTTAATAAATATATAAAATATAAATAAAGAATATCTTTATTTATAAAATATATAAATAATTAAATAAATACTTTATTTAATTAAATTAAATATTTCCATTCCACTCTTCAATTTGTGTAGACTTCCTTATCCAAATACTTGGCCCCGTATATGTGACTCCACCACGTCCAAGTATTTGGCCTTCTAATCTGTGAAGCTTTAGTAAGATCCAATCAGGTTGTGCCGTTTGTCCCTTATCCATTAGGCTGGCATTTCTCCAACACTGATTTACCACCTTTGTTGATCCTCCACATGACTCAAGAAAACCAACAACTTTAGAATGATTAAAACCATATTAACCGACGAGAGCTTGCCTCTAATGTCCTGACACTTGATGCAACGGTCTGGTTCATAAGTGACTAGTCTTGATAGGGGCTCTTGATTCCGAACATGATTCCACATTCTTCTTTGCAAACCTTACTTGTTGCTTCGATTGTAATGCACTAAAATCGCCATAGACTAAGACAATCTTCTGTAGCTTCCACATCCTTGAATAGATGTCAACATCTTTTATTCTCCACTGAGGCCTGAACATGTTAATGAACTTCTTCCAGTGAGCTTCAAGTCTGTAGATGATCCTTTGATACTTTGTCTTAACTGAACTCTGTGATCCAAGATTTCTGTGCACCTACATATTATTACATGTCCTGTTCTATTGTTGAGTTATCATCAACCATTACATAGAGATTACATTTAGCATTCCTAGTACACATGAAAGTGCAGTGAGTTACTTCCCTTCACTCCTATCTCCCCTTTCAATCTCCCCCTATTTGGTTGATATGGAATAGCAATCAAATACTATTTCCATTTATAATTTCCCCCAAAAGCAATTAAATAAAATTAGCTACTAGAGGATAACTCAACTAATATACAAGAAACAATTAAAGTACTGGACATGAAAATAATATACAAAAGGTTCTGGAAAGATATAATCAGTTAAATCCAGATTTCCTGAGTTGCTGAAAATGAATGATGAATTTCTGAATTTCATTTTCCTTTAGCTTCCTCCACTTCAATGTTCTTCAAAGATGGGGTTCTTTCAATAAAGAAACAAATCATTAGTAAAGACTTCTGAACAATCATTCTTGTTCATCTTGCAATTCAAACTAGAACATACAGCTCTCAAAAAATAAGAGGTCAACTCAATCTCCTCTTAAGGTTGTTCTCTCTTAGAATAAAAGTCACTTCCTCTTTTTCTTTAGGATGTTCTATTTCCAGGAAACATATTTTTCTTTCTTCCCTGCACTACTCCACTGACTTCATCTATCACTGAAACAAGAAATAGAACACACTTGGACACTTTTCAGATGCCCCTTGAAAATCTCCTTCACATTCTTCTTTACCCAGAAAACTTCTACTTAGCAAAAACTCCCCCTGAGTTGATACTCTTCAAAGAAATCTTCATTTTCATTCATTGATCGTGCTAGAAAGAATTCTTCTGTCGAACCTCTCCTAAGAATGTTCCAAGGACAGATCTTCAAACAAATAGAGCAAAATCCCTTAGATATCTTTCAAACCTTTTTGTAAAATAGAAAAAGGTAAAAGGAAGGCAGGTAGAAACAATCCTAGAATAGGTATTGTAAAAGTACACTTGTGATATATAAACAAGTGTAGTAGAATTATTAGAAAACATACAAGTTAGACAATATTTTACAATCAACTGTTCTTGCTTGAGAGTACACTTGTAAGAACAGTTGATTTGTTTTCTAATCTTGTAAACGCAGCTAGGTTTCTTCTAACCCAGGAGCATTGAGCAAAAATATATATTGATGGAAAAACCAATCCATCAATAATTTTAAATCTCTTTGTTCAGTATCATTTTCAGCACTAATTTGTTCGAACTTATTCTCTTATTCTTTCAAACATCAAGAACAAATATTAGAACAAGGAAAAAGTTTTAATATTTGTATTCAACCCCCCCTTCTACAAATATTGACATTGTTCTAAGGAATAACAGTTGATTCTCACCAAGTCCTTGAAGATCCTTTTGTTCTTTGTCCAAGGCTCCATTGTCTCTATGGTATTTGTCACTTCAAAATCTCCAATTTCATTTTGAATAAATAGCATAATGTATCTAGCAAAGTAAATATTTTCTTTTCTAGATGCTTTATTTCCTAATTTAGCAATCAATTCATTTAGGAGCAGGATGCTAAGATCAAAATATTTATCAAACAGGATACTATAAGCGACTTGTTGCATACTTGTAGTAATAGTATCAAAATTACTTATTTTTCCAGAAAATACCTTAATAATAACATCAAAGAAATAGCTCCATTCTTTTCTTAAATTCTTTCTAACTACCTCTCCTAGACTGTATTCTGATTCAACATAATTAACTGTAGCAAACATATTCCTAATTTCCTCATCATTAGGCTTGGCATCAGAATTATTACTTGGAATTTCTAAGCATTCAGAAACAATAATGCTAGTAAGAGTATATGTCTTACCTCTACAAGTGTAAGAGATTTACCTTGCCATCATTGGATATCTCTGCAGACTTCCAGAATTCTTCTGCAAGTTCACACATAATTGTAGGTGCTTCACTTAGAGCCTTTGACAGCTTGTATTCATTCAAGAATTTCATCAATGGATGAAAATCTATCGGGGCATCCTCCATAGTCATACACGCTATGAAGTTATTTTGTTCATAGATGAAACCAGTTGAGGAAGTAATCTTCTTTTGAGGCGCTATTGTTGTTCTTAGAGATATTAGAATAGAAACTTAAAGAAAAGTTAGAGAAATTGCTTTAGGGTTCTTGAGAAATAGAGTTACAGAGATGAGAGATAAATAAAATAGCAAGTAAGAATGAAGTGAGACTTGATATTGCTATTTATATTTCTGAGATGAAAATGACTTGAGTAGTCAGTTTCATTAAGAATATAACCGTTGAAAGATAAAAAGAGTTGAAGTAAATTACTCTAAATGTCAATCAATGGATGTCTTCATCTGTTGACAAATAAAGTAATTAATCAACGGTTATAATTTGATCAATGGATGTGTAAAATTGTAGAAATTCTATTACCATCGATGGGTAATTAAAATAAATAATTTATCGATCAATAAACAATTACCAAGGTAATTATCTGTCGATAGATAAACATTCATCGATAAGAATAAATTTTATATGTTGAACAAGTAAATAAATAAAAAATTATCGATCGATAAACAATTACCAGAGCAATTATCTGTCGATAGATAAATATCCATCGATAGGAATATATTTTATCTGTTGATCAAAATATATCCATCGATGGCTAAAACAAATATCCATTAACAATTAACACAGTTATCAGTTGATCATTTTGTTTCAATAGATAATTGTGAACAATGGCAAAAAGAAAAACTTAGCACACATTTAAGATTGAGTAAAATTAAGCATACCTAATTCACAGACTAATATATTAAAAGTAGATTCATCTAGAGGTTTGGTAAAAATGTCTACAAATTGTTGTTCACTAGGGATAAATGTAATTCAACCGTACCATTCATTACAAGTTCCCTAATGAAATGATACCTAATGTCAATGTGTTTGGTTTTGGAATGTTGCACAGGATTTTCTGTGTTTACAATGACACTTGTGTTATCACAGAAAATAGGAATCTTGTTCATGTTGAACCCATAGTCATATAATTTATTCCTCATCCATAATATTTGTGCACAGCAACTTCCAGCAGCAATGTACTCAGCTTCTGTAGTTGAAGTTGATACTGAGTATTGCTTTTTGCTAAACCATGACACAAGTTTGTTTCCTATAAATTGACAGGTACCTGTAGTACTTTTCCTGTCTATTTTGCAACCTGCATAATCTGCATCTGAGTAGCCTATTAGATTAAAACCAGAATCTCTAGGATACCAAATACCTAAATTTGATGTACCTTAGAGATATCTAAAAATCCTCTTAATAGTCACTAAATGAGATTCTCTAGGATCAGCTTAAAACCAAGCACACAAACATGTAGAGAACATTATATCTGGCCTACTAGTAGTTAAATATAAAAGTGAGTCTACCATACCTCTATAACTTGAAATATCCATTTTAGCTTCCTTACTACTCAATTCAAGTTTGGTGGCAATGGCCATGGGAGTTTTTGCAGAATAACATTCACTTAAGTCAAATTTCTTTAACAAGTCATGAATGTACTTTGTTTGATTTATAAAAATAACATCCTTAACTTGTTTGACTTGCAATACCTCTTGGGAAGTGATTCTCCATGAGGAACTAAGATAAAGTGTCGTAGAGTGCTTGCTTCAAGCCATAGAGTGCTTTGAGTAGATAGTAGACAAAGTCAGGGAAATTTGGATCTTCAAAGCTAGGAGGTTGTTCCACATAGACTTCTTCTTCTAATACTCCATTCAAAAATACACTCTTTACATCCATCTGGTAGACTTTGAAATTAGCATGTGCAGCATAAGCTAGAAAGATTTGATTGCCTCCAGTTTTGCAACTTGTTCAAATGTTTCATCAAAATCAATTCCTTCTTCTTGTGAGTACCCCTTTCCATAAGCCTTGCTTTGTTTCTAGTCACAGTACCAGTTTCATCTATTTTATTTCTGAATACTCATTTTGTACCAATTACTGATCTATCTTTTGGTTTGGGCACCAGCTTCCACACTTTATTTCTTTCAAATTGATTGAGTTCCTCTTGCATAGCTAAAACCCAATCAGGATCCATAAGAGCATCTTCAACTCTTTTAAGTTCTTCTTGAGATAGAAAGCTGCTATACAGACACTCATTTTAAGTAACACTTCTTATATTGACACCATCTTCTTCATTTCCAATGATTAGTTTAAATGGATGACTTTTTGTCCATTTTCTTTGAGGATGCAAATTTTGCCTTGATGATGAGGCTTCATGATCATTAGAATTGTACTCAAATTGATATGAAATTGTGGATTGATTCTGAAACCCTCCCCCTGAATTAGATACCCTAGATGTAGAGTGTTGATTATCCATTGAAGAATTATTAACTGATGCATTATCAGTTGATGGATTTTTGTCAACTGATAAATTATCCATTGATGCTGTAACATCAACTGATATTGGGTTTCTAAGTACTTGTGATTTTATAATTTCTGTTTCTTTATCATCATATACATCATTTGATTCATTCTCAAAAAGCAGTGTGTCATGATTTCCTTCATCAAACAGTCCTTGAATCTTTTTATCATCAAATACTACATGTACAGATTCCATAACAATGTGTAGTCTAAGATTATAGACTCTATAGGCTATGCTTGATAGTGCATACCCAACAAATATAGCTTCATCAGCCTTGGCTTCAAATTTTCCTAGGATTTCACCTTGATTCCTTAGCACATAGCATTTGCATCCAAAGACATAAAGACACCCCACTTTTGGCTTTTTGTCTTTCTTGATCAATTGATAAGGTGTCTTTCCTTGAGTTTGATTCACTATGGAGATGTTTTGAGTGTATCATGCTGTATTAATGGCCTCAGCCCAGAATATGTTGGTAGTTTAGCTGCTTCCAACATAGTTCTAGTTGCTTCAATCAAAGTCCTATTTTTCCTCTCAACTATTCCATTTTGTTGAGGTGTCCTTGGTATAGAGAAGGTGTGTATGATTCCTTTAGATTCACAGAACTCCTTTATTATGGAATTCTTGAATTCTATTCCAGTGTCACTTCTTATTTTCTTTACATCTAATCCAATACTTTTCTCAACTTCTCTTATGTGCTTAATGATGAGATTACATGCTTCATCTTTTGAATGCATAAAATAGGTCCATGAGAATCTTGAAAAGTCATCCACAATGACTAAAGCATACTTCTTCTTTGCAATGGACATGATATTTACAGGACCAAAAAAATCCATGTGTAATAACTCAAGTGGCTTCTCAATTGATGATTTCAATTTTGACTTGAATGATGCCTTTCATTGTTTTCCTTTCTGACATGCATCACATAGTCAATCCTTGACAAATTTCATTTGTGGTAATCCTCTCACTTGATTTTTCTTGACCAACTGATTCATGGCTTTGAAATTTAAGTGAGCTGATTTCTTGTGCCATAGCCAACTTTCATTTATACTTGCTTAGAGAGAAGACAAGTCATTGAGTCTGTACTTGTTGAGTTGAAGTCAACTATATTACACATTTTCTTTTCTATTCCCAGTCATAATCAGGCTTCCATCTTTCTTGTTGGAAATTATGCATGCTTCAGTTGTGAAGCAAACTTTATTTCCATTATCACATAGTTGACTTATGCTTAACAAATTGTGTCTTAAGCCATCAACTAATGCAACAAGTTCAATAATGACATTCTCTTCTAAAACCAAGCCATATCACATGGTGTATCCTTTACTGTCATATCCAAAAGTTACCCCAGGGCCATCTTTCTTCTCAAACTTTGTGAGCAGAGATTTATCTACAATCATGTGTCTTGAACATCCACTGTCCAGGTACCAAAGATTTCTTCTTTTTCCCTGCACACATCCAAAAACAATCAAGTTGATTTTGGTACCCAAGTTGCCTTGGGTCCTTTCATATTAGTTGCTACCTTTGGTTTGGTTTCTAATTTTTGTACCTTTGGTTTAGGTGGTTTTACTTCCACTTCAACCTTAGGTGTTGGCTTCTTCACCTCAGGATTCTCAGTGTTAATATTTGGAATATTCATGCTAGCAGAATTAATGAAATTTAGAGCATGAAAATTATTGTGCATATTTCAGGGCATATCAGGCATATTCATGTTGGCAAATGCAAGATATGGATTAAACATATAAGGAATTGATGCATATTGAGCATGAATAACATGAAGATCAATTAAATAAGGATAAACAGAATTAGAATGCATGTTAGGTATAACAGGTACATTGGCTGTTGCAGGCATAATGGACTTGCATTGCACATATAAGTGATCCTTACTACCACACTTAGCACATATGTTTCTTGGAGCATACTTGTCAGGTGTGTAGTTATTGTGCTTGTTTATGCCTACTTTACCATTTCTGTTCTACTTCTTCTTTTCATTTGTCTTAATATTAGGTTCTATCTTTTCTAACTTTTCCTTCAATTGATCTTTAGATAAGAACCCTATATTAGCCTTGTCAACTTTGACTTGAGATTTAGAAGAACTACCTTCTTTCACAAATTTAATAGGTCTGTTAAACTTTGTTTTTAAGACAAATTGCTTAGCAGTTGATGATTCATCAATCGATGGATAATTATCCGTTGAGATAACATTATCAATCGATGGATAATTATCCGTTGGGATAACATCATCAATCGATGGTTAATCCTTATCAGTTGATTCAGGATTAGCAATTGATTGCTTCTTTTCCAAGGATTGATTCTCATCAATGGCTAATTTCTCAAGAGTCTCAGACAGCATGGTGAAAGAATTTGTTCCATGTATGTCATTAATCTTTTTGCTAGCTTTACTTGACCTGTTCCATCTATCAATGGTTCTTAGTTCTTCTTCCAATTTTTCTATTTCCTTTTTACACTCAATTAGTTCTTTTATAGCATCTCTATTTTCTACCTTGAGTCTGTCCATTTACACTAGCTCACTCTCTAGATAATTGTTTCTTTCAGTGAGAATTACTAAGGTGATTTTGAGCTTAGTGTTCTCTTTGTTTAAGGACTTAAGAGTGACATGCAAATTATACAATTCATTTGACATTTCAGTAATTATAATATTGCATTCATCTTTGGATAACTCAGATAGATTTGTAGAAATTACATGATTGCAAGAAGAACTAGTTTCCTGGTCATTATGATTGGCCATTATTGCAAGGTTGAGTATTCTTCTTCTTCAGAATCATCCTCAACAGCCCAGTCCTTTTCTTCTGTTACAAAAGACTTATCTCTTTGTTTGAGCAAGTCAAAGTACTTCTTCTTATAGTCAATACCATCACTAAACTTTGACTTCTTCTCTATTTTTGGCTTTCTACTTTCATTAGAAAAATGACCAGTGAATCCACAATTAAAGAATTTGAATTGAGTCCTGTCAACAAGATTTTTGCCTTATTGATTGTCTCTCTTGAACTGAGATCCAAGCCTTTACATGGGATTCCTTTTGAATTTGAGTTTTGAAAATTTTCTTGATAGAAAAGCCAAATGCTCATCTATTTCATCCGTGTGTATGACTCATCATCCTCATCTATTTCTTTTCTTTTTCCAGTTGAAGATTCATCACATCTAACACCACTTGCACTATTGCCATGACTTTATTTCTTCCCTTCTTTGACAACAACATCTTCACCAGATTCTGCACCTTGCTTATCCTTGGCCACCAAGGCAACAGACTTGTCTTTCTTCAGACTTTTCTCAATTTCCTCATCTTGATGTAGTTCCAACTCATAGGTTTTCAAGATTCCATATAGCTTGTCAAGAGTATATTCTTTAAAGTCATGAGACTGTCTTATAGAGACAATCATTGGTTTCCATTCCTTGGGTAAGGACCTCAAGAATTTGATGTTGCTATCTTCAGTAGCATATACTCTTCCATATAGTTTTAGCTCATTCAATAGCTTTTGAAACCTACTATATGTGTCATTAATTGATTCACCACTCTTGAAGTGAAAGGCCTCATATTTTTTAATCAAAAGTTGCATCTTGTTCTTTCTTACTTACTAAGTGCCTTCACATAGAGTTTGAAGAGTATCCCAAACTTCCTTGGAGGTTGTACAATTGATAACATTGTCAAACATATCTTTGTCAAGACCATTAAACAAAATGTTCATAGCCTTTTTATCCTTGTGTACTTCCTTCTCATATTCATTTGTGTATTCACTCATAGGTTTTGGAATGAGTTTGTTTGGAGCCTGAGTACCATCTGCGTTCACACTTGTAACTATCTTCATACGTAGTGGACATAGGAAGGATTAATAGATAGCAGATGCAAGTGCATTTTTACTTTCCAGAGAAAGTACTTGTCTTTCTCTAGAATTGAAATCTTCACTCCCGTGTCTTTTTGACCTATACTTGACGTATTTTAGATCTTAACTTTCTGTATGTTAAAAGCTAGGCTCTGATATCAATTGTGTTAGTGTAGGTGCCCTAGAGGCAATACAATGTTTCCTTTAATAAACCTTTATGTCATTTGATTATTCAATAAACGTATTTATTATGACTTTAATTACTGCGATATATTTGTTAGCATAATAAATGTCCTTAGAATCATGATACACGTTATATAGTTTAAGTACATGACTTGAACTTGAGATTATATAATATATCATATTCTTAAATGTCCCTAGTCGAGTATTATTATTATAGGACAATAATAATACATAAATAGACTAGTATGTTGTTTGACAGATAACCATATCTCATTGGTTATAAGTATGGGGATACTAAAGTCAATGCATAGGTACATGTAGGAGTACATGGTACTGGACAGACCCACAGTGAGATTCTTCATGTTTAATAAAGTCATAAGAAAGACTCACAGTGATAATGGTGTAATGATCCTCTGACTTGAGATCATTATATTTCTATACGAGGATTAATATACTCTGACTACATTAAAAGTTACCTTTGACCGGGTGATGATAAAAGTGGACATCGGGTATATCATGAGTCGTATGAGAAATATGAATGATAGATAAAGGATTTAACCCTCCTATAATTAGGAGAGATATTATTGGCCTCTTGATTGAGTGAGACTATAAAATGCATGGCCGTGCTCAAATAATGATTTGTTTTTCCATAGTCTACTCATGGATCAAGTAAACCCGGATTAAATGTTGAAGAGGATGACTAAACACATGCCTCGAGTTTAATCTATAATATATTTGGTTAAAGGGATTATATTACACGGAAACATTAATCATGAAAGGTTTTATCAAATCACGATTTAATTATTGTTTAATTGGATAGCAATGATGTATTACTAGATACCGCTCATTGTTTATAATTTTATTGGAGAATAAAATTATTGCTAATTAAATAATAGCCTATAGGGTCACACACATAGAGCACCTAGTGGAATAGTTAATTTAAATTATAGATTTAAATTAATTGATGATTATTTGAATTTTATTATATTAATTAAGTGAGACTTAATTAATTAAAATAATATAAATTCGAATTTGAATAATTGTATTTCTGCCAATAATAATTAAGTGTGACTTAGTTATTAATTAAATAATAAAAGCATGTTTTATTATTTAATCCTATGCCTACATGGGTTAGGTTTTGCTGAAAAGGCCCATTAACCAATCATTATAAATAGATAATGATAGGTTAAATGAATGGTACGTTTTATATGATAAAACCCTAGAGGCAGAGCAAGGAGGCAGCAAAGGCAGTCATTCGAATTCATCAAAGGAGGCTAGTACATCCATCCCGTGATCAAGATCGTGAGACGTTCTTGAAGGTGCTCGTGTGGATACCATAGAGGTGCTTTCGAGAGGAAGACACAAAATCGTGATAGCAAGGATCTCCGTTGAGTTCGTGAAAGTCAGGACAAGAATAGGTATGATTCTGTTTACCATAATCCGTCAAGTCTTATACATGATCCTGCGTTAGGGTTCCGATTTTTTTTTGTTATTTTTACGTTTATCCGCTGCGTTTTATGCCTCGGAACCCAACAAATTGTTATTTGCCTTTGAGTACAAGAAGTTTGAAGAAGGGGGGGGGGGTTGACTACAAACTTAAGAATTAATTCTAATTATTACGAATTTAAGTTTGTTCAAGATTTTAGTGTGTTTTGAAGTGTATGGTTAAGACATAACTAAATGAACTCAGAGTGAAATACTTATGATATTGAAAACAAGACAAATAATATAAAAATTACTAGTGAATTGGTTTTCCACTAATATGTTTTTGTTTTCAAATAATCTTGGTAGAAATTACCAAGTTGCTTACAAAGTGTTGTTCTTGAACTACAATGCTTACAATCACTCACACTTTGTTACAATAGACTATTACTTACTATATAACAATTTTCTTTTACTTCTATTTTCTATCGACAGATAACATTATAAAATACACTTTACAATGTTTACATGAAAATAGAAATTAGTTACTTTCACAGTCTTCATTAGACTTTGTCTAGTCCTGGAAATATCTTTGTCTTGATCCATTCCTTGAAGACTGTGTTGCCTTGAAAGTCTTCACAATCCTGACATGACTGTCTTCCATTGATTCAGTTTCTGCAAAGTTCCCATTTCTTTTGTCTTTAACTAAATTTGGAAACCTTAATCAACTGATAAATGTTGTTAAGCTTATCAGTTGATTCTCCTTTGTTCATCCATCGATGGATAGGATATCCATTGATCAATTGATGTATCGATGGCTAATTGAGTTATCCATCGACTCCTTATCCATTAATGGTCATTTATTCGTTGATTGCCTTTATCCGTTGATAGCTTCTATCCATTGATAGCTTTTATCCGTTGAGTAGTGTCTTTATCCATCGACTCTAATATCTGTTGACTACTTCATTTGTGAGAATTCTGACTTAGAATATTTACAATTGATCAATCATTCTTCACATCCGTTGAGAAGCTATAAATTAAAGTCAATAACATCAGTCGACTACTTCACAGCATCTATCGAGGCAATACAATCAATTGATAATGAAACATGAATCAAATGTTATAATCCAATTTATCAGTTGATTAACAAGCTTCAACTGATAACTGATTTCCTAGTCAATGGATATTTATAAGTCATATATCCATCGACTAGTTACAATGAATTTTAAATCCCTATTGTAATTCTAAGAACTTTGTTATCATCAAATCTCATAATTCTTAACAATACGTATATTAAAATTGAAAGGGTTTTACAATATTCGGTATAATAAATCTTAATTCCTAGAACATATTTGACATGAATTGTTCTACTTAAGGAATTAACTTCAAATCAGTACAGAAAGTCTGTGAATATGATAATCAGGCAAATTTCTGAATTTGACTGTTTTTCTACTTCTGAAAATGAAGCCTTTTGGCCTCATATTTATAGAGGTTGAAACGCTGATATGACTTTCTTAGAATATGATATTTTTCAGACTTTATTTAAGCCTATATGACTTTCCAAAAGTACTTGTATGACTTTGTAATAGCTCGGTATGACCTTTGAAAATTTGGTATGAATTTTTAATTTATCTCGATATGACTTTTTTCTCTAAGCTTCGGTATGACTTTTATTTAAAAAGTCGGTATGACATTTTAAATAAATCAGTATGACCTTTTGATTTGCTTGGTATGACTTTTCTTAAATCAGTTCGGTATGACCTTTTTATGTGCTTCGGTATGACTTTTTCTTGAGATGTTCGGTATGACTTTTAATAAATTCTTTTAGACTTTATTTAAAATCATATCAAGTCATATCTTTTATAATAAATTAATTCTACTTAATTTAATTAAATAATTTATAAATTAAATTCAATTCAATTTGAATTAATTTAATTAAATAAATTTAATACTTAATTAACTTATGATAATAGAATTAAAATACTATCTTGACTTGTATAACTTTTTATTAGTTCTGAAATCTTTCTGCCTTTACTCTCTCTTCTGTCATTCTAAAATAATTCTAAATAATTAATATTTTAATTAATTTAAGAAAAAAAATTAATTCTTAGTGAATTAATTTACTAATTAAATTAACTAATTAATTTAATTAATTAATAGAGAATTAAATTAAAGTCTTGGCTGTAAGATCATTGTTGCTGTAGATCAAACTCTTCTGTTCTTCAACAATAACCTTTTTAACTACTTGAACTTTTTGATGACGAATCGTCACTGACATTGTTGACACCCTGTGCACTGGTCTGGTTCATGGATAACTAACTACAATGTTGATTCTCATTTCTGTTGTAGTGGTCTTTATTACTTGTCTTGTCCTATCTTGGCTTCTTCTTATTCTCATAACTAACTACAATGTCGTGTCTAGTTGACATTCTTCGTCTTGATTCCTTATTCAGTATTTATTATTTACTTCGCTTTCTTATCCGAGTTGAGTTGTCATCTAATTATTACAAATAGGAGTAGTCATATGACTTTCAATCTCCCCATATTTGTTATTAAATATTTAACACACAAATTCATAAAGGATGACTCAACTAACAAATAAGAAAATAGATAAAACTTTAAACTATGTAAATAATAAAATGTTTTCTGGATCATATAATACATTTTCATATTTCAATCGTGAAAGATAAATATAAGATAGATGCTCCTCTAGACTGAACATATTTATAACAAAGTTCTATCTTGACTTACCTATCATTACTAGCTTCAGAAGTATCAAATTCACATTCTTCTAGAGTTTAACTTTTGTGACCAGGTGTCATTGTTAGATCTTCAGTGGCTGGTTTCTCTGGATCAAATTCTGCATTTCCAGATTTCTTGAATGAACTAGAAATGAAAGATGAAAGATAAATTTTCAAGTTAAATCATCTTCACTTTTCAGACTCACCACTACTCCCCCTTAGGATGGCAGGGACGAAGTCTTGTTCTTTTCTTACCATTTCTCCTATGTTTCTCCAATTTCTGTCTTCACTTCTCTCCCAATGTGAATTCATTCTCCCCTTGAGTAAATTATCCAACCATTTTAATAGAGGTAATAAAAGACATGGCATACATATAGCATTAAACCATCACAGATATAAAAAAATGCAAACTATGACATGTTATGCATTTTAGAAATCCGGTTTATCCTATATATAAGATTCTTCTAAAATCAAATGGAATAGAAGAATTAATAAATAATCATTAGTTCTATCCAATCTAAGCATGTTTTTATATACCCCATTTTCTTGTTAAACAATTCTCCTCTTTAGATCTTGTTCAACAATTCTCCCATTTGGATCTTGTTCAAAAATTCTCCCATTTGGATCTTGTTCAAAAATTCTCCCCCTTAGTTGAGTAATCCTCTTCAGAAGAAATTTCATCCCCCTTAGTTGAGTAACATTAGAAAATTATAACAAGGAATTGTGATAGTGTGTGATTTTACTTTGTGTTTCTGACAAGTGTTTCGATCGTATACTCTTTAAGTGTTTCATTCATAGAATATATATTTTCACTCTTTCTCACTTGTGTTTCACACTTTTCTCATAACACTGTTTCTCTCAGTACTGATGATACAGTCTTTTGTACCTGTAAGAAAGATCACCATAGCCACTTCAAGAGAGGTCACTGATGGTGCAATGTGGTTTCATAAATCTTCATCCTCAATTGATTCTATTAAAATATTTGAGTTTGAAAACTGAATTGCTTCAATAATAGACTCAACGAGTTGCTGATCATCTAAGATGATCTATTCCATTACGAATCCAGATATGTTCCATTTGGGGAGAGAGACAAGGATCTATAATGTAGTAAATGATCTAAGTTTCCTCCTGACGCCTGTGAATACATGTTGATTCAGTTAGAATCATCAATCATCCTTCCTTCCTTAATATGGAAGTTTAGAATAGTTGCTTCCATCAATTCATCCTTTGTGTGTGAAAATCCTTATAGTGCATTTGAATATATACATTTATGGTTTGTAGTGTTTGAGAGTGTCCAGATGAAGTTGACTCTTTACAAATGGCCTTGGCTGACATGCCGAATTCAATAGACTCATCATGTTAAGATAACGAACCTAATAACAGTTTTGTCATTTACTAATCTATATCCTTTTGGGAGGATATAAATTAGTTAACAGTTGCCTTGTTTCAATTTCACATTCTAACTAGGGACAAAGCTGCTGGAACACTCATAGTTATTCTCCTTATAACTTATCTTTTCAAGGGTTTAGTAGATGAAGTTGTATCTGTTTGAGTGTTTGTGGTATTATGATCTGTATTAGAGATTTTATGTTTTCAATCCCTTGATCATGTCCTATAGCCACTGATGGCTTAATATATCAATTATATATATATATATATATATATATATATATATTTATATATTTATACCAATTGATTAGAGAATATATCAAGATCGAGATTACCTGCTTTACCTAGAGTCGATTGCTCTTGTTCGGCAAGTATTAAGACTAAAAATACCAAAAATAAAAAAAAATCCTCGAAAATTTTTGACAATAAAAGTATGTTGAAGAGCTTGTGATTTAGAACACAGATATAATTTTATTATTAGTGATTTTCAGATAAACAATATATATTATCACTAACAACAAAAATCACAATTAATTGCAATGAAACAATAATAAACTATCAATACATAATAATTAATAATAATTTCAAAAAGTAAGTAATTATGCTATTTATATCTCATCGTATTAAAATTATGAAACTAATACACATTGAATTGCTTCAATTCATAATTTTAATAAGATAACATACCCTTGCTAAATACTAACTAATCATAGGAATGAAAATTAGCATTTAACTTCATACACTATATCTTATAATTGTTCCTCAAGCATTTGACAATTATACTCATAACAATTATTAGTGATATATGTAAGCTCGAGAAAGTAGTTGTAAAGAAATTCATAATCCTTTAAATATTGACATTTAATACTTATGATTCTTATAACAAATCCTCATAGACAAAAATAAATTTTAAATTAAAAAATAAAACAAAGAAAAATAAGAAAAAAAATGCCAACTAAAAAAAATACAATTACTCACTCACTCACTCACACACACACACACACACACACACACACACACACACACACACACATACACACATATATATATAATGGTACTAAAAGTTTGAAAACAAAAATAATATAAAATATATTTACAGTATAGATGTCAATTGAATAAAATAAAAATAATGGAAATATTTCTAAGTATATAAAATATTGAGAATTTTATACACATTACTTAGAAAATACTTCACTTTTCAATATTAGTGAATTTTGAAATATGCATTGATTACTTAGATCAGTAATCCTAAATAATGTCACTAATATTAAAAGTGTTACAATTATTTGTAACAAAACATTTAAAAATATTAGAGAAAAATATCAAAATAATTAAGCAAGATATCATTAATTGATACTCATAAAATATTTATCATTCGAATAATTATGTTTCATATTATTTTAAGTCATTTAAATCATGAGACTGATATGACATCGGATTGTCTGACATCATAATTTAAATCAATTAAGATAATATTCAAACTTATGCTAGAACACATAATTACCACATATGCATATAACATTGTAAACATGATAATTAAAGTAGTAGAAATAAGCACGAGGTACTGGATTTCAAATAAATTCACAAGTCCTTTCAATATTGAAAATTTAATACATGTGAACTCATTTGAGAATTCCTTATAGATGGGATTTCCAACAAATATGCATATAAATAATATCTCAAATTTACTACCAACTTAGATAAATTGAGTTCATCAAGCTGTTTAGCAAATATCTGCAAGTAATTCTACTAAGGACTACTCTCGAAATAAATGATACATGGTGTCCATGAGCTTGTTCCGTAAGTGGTGTAGAGATTATCGAGCAGAATTGATAGAGTTTGACAACTTCTAGTAATTACTTCCTTGTATTCCTTACAACCTGTATTATCTATATCTATATAGTCAATTAGGTTAAACCTAGTATCTTTATGTTGATCTCAGATATTGTAGAAGGGGGGTTGAATACAATATCTAAAATTGTCACAGAATTTTTGATTTAAAAATATTATTTTAATTAATCACGAAATATTAATTTTAAAGAAATATAGTTCAAGTAGAAGATATAATTTTAACTTGAAAAGCATTACAAAATTAATCTGATGAAAAGTGTATATAATTGATAAAGTGATCTAGAACGAATTCGACATGAAGTGTTCGGGTTTAACATTTATATTCCAAACTTGCATAGAAATCTGTGAATATTACAATGCATACAAATTTCTGAATTTGAATGCTTTTAATCGACACTAAAATATGAAGTGAAAGCCTCATATTTATAGAGCTAGAAAAGCTTGTATGACTTTCTAGTACATGACATTTTACATACTTTATTTAAGTCTGTATGAAATTTTTTAACACTTGTATGACTTTTCCAAAGGATGAGTATGACTTCTAAAAATTGATATGACTTTTTTTATTTATTAAAAATGACTTTTTAATTAAATAAAAAGCATCTCGGTATGACCTTTTATCAAAAGAATTTGGTATGACTTTTTTTATTAATTAAAAAATTGGTATGACTTTTTAATTAAATAAAAAATATCTCGATATGACCTTTTATCAAAAGAATTCGGTATAACTTTTTTCTAATATTTGGTATGACTCTTTCTTTTTTTATTTCGGTATGAAATTTTATTATAATTCGGTATGACTTATTAATGAGTCATTTAAATTATATTAAAAGTCATATTAAGTCATATATTTTATATTTAAAAAACTTTTGATATTAGAATTAAAATACAATCATGTCTTGCATAACAGTGTTGTCAGTTCTGAAATCTTCCCGTCTTCGTTGTGTCTTCCGTCATAAAATCACTTGAGTTAGGTGATGAATATTTATTATTTTAGTTGACACACAAATGTACTGTCTGGTTCATTTGTGTCATACTATAATAAATATTCTCCACCTTTTAACTTTAAGTTGTGGTCTTTTGTCCTTCTTTAGCTTTACTGTCTTTCCTCTTAGTGTTTTTCTTCTTCTGAAATCTTCGTGTAGTTGTCACTAAAAATCTTTTGTATCTTCTGAATTCTTATGAAATACTACTTCTTTATTTTTCACTGACGCTTGAACATATTAATAAACTTCTTCCAGTGTTGAATAGCAATCTCATAGAAATACTTCTGATAATCTGATTTTTCGTGTCTAGTTTACTTTCTTCGTCTTGATTCCTGTTTTGTATTTATTATTTACTTCTCTTTCATATTTGAGTTGAGTTGTCATCTAATTATTACAAATAGGCCTAGTCATATGCCTTTCAATCTCCCCAACACAAAAATTTCTAGAGGATAACTCAACTAACAACTAAGAAAGTAATACAACATGTAAAACTATAAATAATAAAAAGTTCTAGTATTATATTTAACAATTTTCCAGATTCATGTTTTGAAAGATAAATACAAGATAGATGTTCATCTAGTACTGAATAAATATTACATAGTTTCTATCTTGACCTATCTAAATCTCCAGTCTTCAGAAGTATCAACTTCACCTTCTTCTAGGTTTGAACCTTTATGCACTAGTGTCCTTTGTACCTCTTCAGATTATGATTGTTCTGTTGTAGTGGATTCTCCATACAACCTTCTCTGTTCAGCCTTTGCTAACTGAAACATCACTTCCTGCTTAACAGGATCTACTGCTTCTTCTTCTACATCAGATGGCTGAGTTATATCTATCTTCTTCATTTGCCTGATGTATGATGGAATCTTTTTAGATAAACAGTAGTTTCTGATCTTTTGTGAAACATCTAGCTTGGCTTGGGATTTGAACCCTTTCGACCTTAGCATCTTCTCAACTTTAATCATGTATTTGACTGTATAGCCCTTCAATGACTCCTCATCTAGCTTCAAGATTTTATATAACTTGTTAGAGAAGAATCTTACTTCAAGATCTTATATAGCTTATATAGCTCTTGCGAAGTCTCTGAGCCTATCTCTCAAAAGCTCATTTTCTTCTGAACTTCTTTTGACTTTATTCAACATTGTCTATATCACTGACAAAGTTCTCTGTCTGAAGAAGTCCAAGGAGATTCTGAATGTACCATTCCTGTGAGTGTAGACTAAAATCTGCCAGTCTTCAAGAATGTGATCCACTATGACAATGATATAGTCCACTTCTTCTTTCACTGCTTTCATGAAGTTATCAATGATGTCATTTGAATTTTCCAGACGCTCAATGATTGACTTAAGATGATTGTCTTCAAATGGGCCCTTCTGAAGTTTGTCCATGATTTCTCTTGTTGTATCTCATTTCCTCCCTATTTTCAGCTGCACATCTCTTTTCTTCTCTCTGACTGCAATAGCCCATAAATTTTGCTTCTCTAGGCTTGCTTCTATTTCAACCTTTGTTCTTTCCATGACTAGAGCTTTTAGTTTCTCATTTTAAGCATGGCTCACCTTGATGCCTTCTTTTAAAAATTTATCATCAAAGGCAACTTCTTCCTCTGCTCTATAGTAGTCAGGATTGAATGATTCATTATGAGCATTGTCATCAATGGATTGTTCTTCAACATAGTACTCTTTTTCTATTTCTGGAACATAAGACTCAAGTTGTCCTTCAGTATACAACTTTGCTTTTCCTTTATCTTTAGTAGCCCATTCATCTTCAGCTACTTTCTTCTTTCCTTTCTCCCCCTTAGTTGAGAGATCCTCTTCAGATTTAGAAGCTTCAAAAGATTTGACTAGTTTTTCCATGGTCAGATAGACATGCTTCATCCCTTCATTCAGATGTACCATCCATTCATCCAACTTGTTGAATCTTTTTGTTGAGATTTCTTCATTTTCAATGATCCTTAGATTCAAGCTTCTTTCAACATCATTAATTCTTTCATTTATGTTGCTGATCTCTTTTAAATCTTCAACAATGAGACTTTGTAAGTTCTGGATATTTTGAGTTTTCAGGAGAATAGAGGATTTGACATTTTCAACATCTTTCCGCACGATTGTCATCTGTTCTGTTATAGAGGCAAACTTGGATTCTGCGTGTGCTTTTTTTTTCTTAGCTAACTCAGCCTGAACAACCTGCATTTTTTTCTGGAGAGCTTCCATTTTTTATAGTAGTTCACTGTGTATGTGTACTCACCTCGCTTGTACTCTTGTTTTAATAGAATCACCCGTTTGATCGAGTGAGTCAAGAGACTATTGTATTGCCATTTCAAAGTACATATCCCAATGAGAGGATAAAGATGGGTCTACAGTTCATTCCTCGATCTTTTTGAAGGTGGAGACAGAGCTATGGGTTCACTCATTGTGAAACCTCTACTCTTACTTTCCTAACAGGTTTCTTCCTTTTTTTGATTTGACTCAAAGAAGTTGGTGAAGGAGAAACTGTTTGAGGTTCTATCTCAGCTTGGGATTGAACCTGTATGTTGTCAGATTTATAGACGAAGTCCTGAATTATAATACCACAATCAAAGTCTGCCAAAGATATATTTAAAGGTATAATAGATATATTTATTGGTAGGAAATTAGAAGCTAAGGTGTGTGTTATTACCTGTTGTACCTCTGCCTCGTGTTCTGCAAGTTGAGCAACTTCTAGTAAAAGCTGTGCAAATTTTTTAACTTCCATTGACACTTGATCTTGAATTTTCTCTGGATCTTGCTAATGCGGTTGAACCTGTGTAGGATTGGCAATTTGATCCATGATCTCACCCATGTTTTATGTTCTTACCACTGGCACATTTGGAAATTTGACTTTGTTGCTGAGCCTTGTGAATAAGTTTTTCTGTGAAGTTGGAAACTCTTCTACAAGACTGGTTTCGAACAGTGATTCATCCTCCTCTGAAAGTAAATCATTTATGAATAGTGTTAGGAAACAAACATTGATGCTGTCAGAGAATAAAGAACAGAGTTTACACTGCTGACATCATTAGAGTTTACGAAGCTGTCGGTCAGAGTTTACTCTATCAGAGAATACTATCAGAGTTTACTCTAATAGAGAATGCTCAAATCCGATAATAAACAACCGATAGAGTTTATCAATCAGAGTTTGTGAAGAAGCAAGACAAATCAGAATATGATTAGGATAGTGAAAAAGGAATCATAATACAAGTCTATTGCCTTATTAAAGTTATTATTTTCATAATCTATTTTGTGATTGAATTGTAACTGTGTCTATATAAACACAGACATATGTTAACATTATAATAACTTTCAAGTCTTATTTTTCATAACCTAGCAGCTCTTGAGAATAAAGAATTTCTTGAGAGAGTTTTGCATTCTATTCATTATCATTAATACAAAATAGTGTTTATTTTTATATACTTGTGTTCATAATCGATTATTAGGTACTATTACATTCAACCCCCCCTTCTGTAATAGATTATCTTTCTGGGCAAAGAATTAGTATCAGAGAAGGCTGTTAATTTCAACTCAAATTTAATATAATCATGTCTGGAAACAAGTATGAAAGTATCAAGATTCCAATATTGAGGAAGACTGAATACCCTACATGGAGGGTGAAGATGATGATGTTCCTGGAAGCAACTGATCCTGATTATTTAGACAGAATCCATACAGGTCAATATCTACCAACCAAACTAGTGCGATCTACAATTGTGGAAGGAAGACAAATCCCTGACTCTTTGAAAGACAAGAAAGAATGGACCAATGAAGAAAAACTTGAAGTCCTCAAGGATGCAAAGATAAGGAATATTCTGCACAATAGTCTTGACTCTGTGATGTCTAACAGGGTAATGGCATATAAAACTACCAAAGAAAATTTGGATGCACTAGAGGTTCAATGCCAAGGAACCAAGGAGATAAAAAAGAACAGAAGATCTGTGCTAATTTAAGAATATGAATATTTTGAGGCAAAATATAATGAATCTCTCACAGATATATATGACAGATTTCTTACTCTGTTAAATAATTTAGCATTGGTTGATAAAGTATATAACAATATAGATTCCAATACCAAATTTCTAAGGGCTTTTCCTGAAGAATTGGATCTGTAGACATCCTTGATAAGAGACATGAGTGATTTAGATGAGATGTCTTTAGATGAAGTCAAAGGAAAATTAAAACCTCATGACTTGGAATTACAGCAAAGAAGAAACAGAAAAAGTAGCAAGGCAAAATCTATTGCTTTGAATGTTGAGGCCAAAATTGAATAACCTCTTGAAAAAGTCCTTAAGGCATCAGCAAGAAAAGGAAAAGCTGTATTTGTCCAAGAAAATAGTGAATCAGAGTTTGAGGCAAATTCTGATGTAAACTCTGATGATACTTTAGATTCTGACATAATGGAGATGGTTTCCATGATTGTTAAAGGCTTCAAAAAGATGAAGTACAGAAATTACAGGAAGCAAGGTAATTATCAGAAAAAACATAGAGAACCAGAAAAGAAAGACAGATTCAGGAAAAGAGAAGATAAAGATGGAAAATAAAAAACTCTTGACAAATCAAAGGTTAAGTGTTAAAAGTATAACAAGATGAGGCACTTTGCTACTAAGTGCAGAAGCAAGGAATCTGGAAAAGCACTCATCACATCAAAGAAAGATTGGATGGATTCCTTAGATTCTAAAGAAGAAACAAACTATGCTCTCATGTTAAACTCTGATGCTCCCATCCAAAACTCTGACAAGGTACCAAACTCTATCTTTAATTTTGACACTGAAAATATCTGTGAATTAAAGTCTTTCCTTAGATCATTACATGTTAGTTTTAAATCACAGTCTCTTGAAAATGAAAGATTAAAATCTGAGATACAAACTCTGACTGCTAGGAATAAGTTTCTTGAATCTGAAAATTCTAATATGATTAGCATTAAGAAAGACTGTGAAAATGCCATACACATGCAAACTTAATTAGAAATTCAAGTTGAATATTTGAAATCTGAGATAGCTAAGGAAAATGAGACTTTCAGAGTTTAGACAAACTCTGGCAAGAAAGTCCAACAAATGCTTTCCAATAAGAATTGGACTTTTGCCTTAGGTTATGAATCTTATAAAGAAAGACACACTAAAGCACACACAAAAGGAACATTGAGTGAACTTGTAAAATTTGTTAGAGCTAGTAATGATAAGAAATCTACATCTGGTGAATGCTCTAATAATAACAAAGGTAAAAAGAATAGTGTGTCAGAGAATAAACCTGTCAATATAGGATTACTTTCTAAGAAGTAACTTAATGAAAAGTTGAAGGCAGTTACTGATAAAGATAAACCTAAAAAGGTGAAAAGAAATAAAAATGGAAAAGTAAGAATTACTAAGGAGAATAACTATAAGTATATCCCTTGTGCTCCTAGAAAAACCTACTTTAATTGTGGTAACTCAAATCACCTTGCCATTGACTGCAAACATTACAAAAAGAAGGAACCTGAGAAACCTAATTCAGAGGCTAGAAAATAAACTAGATATAGACCACAAAATCCCTGTTTTCATTGTGGTAGTTTGTGTCATTCTATTTATACATGCAAAAAATATCATAATTTGTATTACAATTATTATGAACCATTGCCTCAACTGAATATATCTCCAAAACATGCTGTCAAACAAATTTATGTGATAAAATCTGATAAAAGAGAAGTAAACTCTGATAGTATAAACTCTGAAAATGCAAACTCTGATCATGTAAACTCTATTAACATAAACTCTGATAAAAATTCTTCTGCTGCAAGAGTTAACAAGTTTCAAAAGAAAGGACCTAAACTAGTTTGGGTCCCCAAACCTACTAATTAATTTGCATTTACTGATTGCAGGAAAACAGTAAAAACATCCTAGTGATTGATAGTGGATGTTCTACATATATGACAGGAAACAAATCCCTACTTTCAGAGTTTGAGGAGAAGGTTGGCTCAGCAGTATCTTATGGAGATGGCAACATAGGAAGAACACTGGGATATGACAATATTGTTATTGGAAATGTCATCATTGAAAATGTAGCTCTGGTTGAAGGACTCAAGCATAATCTGTTAAGTGTGAGTCAAATGATAGACAAAGGTTATTCTGTGGAATTTCATAGAACTCATTGTGAAGTGAAAAGCAAGAAGAATGGAAAAGTAGTTCTTATTGGTAATAGACATAACAACTTATTTGAAGCTAGCTTGGATGTAAACTCTGATGGTCCTTTAAATTGTCTACTTGGAAAGGCATCATCCTTGGAAAGCTGGAAATGACACAAAAAGCTGTGTCATTTGAACTTTGGAAACATTAATGAATTGGTGAAAAATGATCTAGTTAGAGGTATTACAAAAGTTCAATTTCATCATGATGGACTCTGTGATTCATGTCAAAAGGCCAAACAAAAGAAAACATCTTTCAAGAGCAAAACTAAAAATTCTATTGATCAACCTTTTCATCTATTGCATCTTGATTTATTAGGTCCTGTCAACATTATGTCCATTGGAAAGAAGAAATATACTCTGGTGATAGTTGATGATTATAATAGATTTAACTGGGTGTACTTTTTGCATAAAAAGGATGAAACTGCAGAGATAATTTTTGATCATATTGCAATGATTGAAAATGGATCACCACACAAGGTAAAGAATTTAAGGAGTGACAATGGAACAGAGTTTAAGAACTATGCAATGGAGGAATTCTACTCAATAAAAGGAATTATTAAACAATTATTAGCACCTGGCACACCTCAACAAAATGATGTAGTTGAAAGAAAGAACAGAACTCTAATTAAAGCTACCAGAACAATGCTAGAAGGGCAAAAATACCTACTTATTTTTTGGCAGAAGCTGTGAATACTACATGCATTACTCAGAATTGCACTTTGATAAAGAAACATGGAATGACTCCATATGAAACTTTAAAGGGAAGAAAGCCAAATGTTAAATACTTTCACATCTTTGAAAGCAAGTGTTTTATTCTCAAAACACATCCTGAATAATTAAAGAAGTTTGAACTTAAAGCAGATGAAGGAATTTTTATTGGTTATGCCACAACTTCTAAAACCTCTTCAAGGGCATTCAAAGTGTTTAATCTTAGGACAAGGACAGTCATGGAATCTATTAATGTCTCTTTTGATGAAGGAAAAATAGTTGGATTACATGATGAAGATGCTCAGGAAACTCTGAGATTTGAGAATGAATTGCAGAACACAAACTCTGTTGAACCAAATTCTGATGAGTTAAACATTGTTGAACCAAACTCTGATGAGTTAAACACTGATCCCTTACATTCTGATTTAGAAACAATTGAAATAGAAATTGAAGATTCTGCACATGTTGAGGGGGAATAACTTCAACAAATTATTGATACTGGAGAACAAACCACTATTGTTGAAATATCAGAGTCTGACCAAACTCTGAAAAACACAAACTCTGAAACCCTAAACTCTGATCAATCAAACTCTGAAACCACAAACACTGATAACTCAAACTCTAATTATTCAAACTCTGAGTACATAAACTCTGAGACATCAAACACTGATGGAAGAACATCTTCAGGGGGAGGATTAATATTTATAGAAGAATCATTCTATAAAGGCACAAATCATGGGGAATCATCTAGTTCAAGAAATTTTCCACATCTAAGAAAATGGACCAAAGATCACACACCTGATTTAATTATTGGTGATCTAGAAAGTGGAGTCCAAATAAGAAAAACTACTCAGAATGAAGGTCTATTTCATAGTTTTCTTTCTCAAACAGAACCAAAGAAGGTTGAAAATGCTTTGAAGGATGAAGATTGGGTTACTGAAATACAGGAAGAATTAAATGAGTTTGAAAGAAATGAAGTTTGGACCCTAGTTCCAAGGCCAAAGAATAGATCAGTTGTTGGCACAAAATGGGTGTTTAGAAATAAGACAGACTCTGATGGAATAATTACAAGGAACAAAGCAAGACTAGTTGCTAAAGGTTATTCTCAACAGAAAGGTATTGATTATGATGAAACCTTTGCACCAGTAGCTAAACTTGAAGCAATCAGAATTTTTCTTGGTTATGCTGCACACAAGAAATTCAAAGTCTACCAGATGGATGTTAAAAGTGCATTTTTAAATCGAGAACTTGAAGAAGAAGTTTATGTTGAACAACTACCTGGCTTTGTCAAATCACGTCTATTGACTGGATAAAGCCTTATATTGACTCAAGCAAGCACTAAGAGCCTGGTATGAAACTCTGGCTCAATTTTTACTTGAAAGTGGTTTTACTAAATGTACAATTGATAAAACCTTATTTTATTGAACTCAAGGTAAGGATTTATAATTGGTATAAATATATGTTGATGATATTATATTTGGTTCCACTAATGAAAAAATCTGTAAAAGATTTTCAAAGCTAATGCAGTCTAGATATTAAATGAGCATGATGGGAGAATTGAGTTATTTTCTAGGGTTACAAGTGAAACAGACTGAGGAAGGAATTTTCATAAATCAGTCTAAATATACAAAGAATCTACTCACTAAATTCCAAATGCAAGACTCTGCATCTGCTACAACTCCAATGGCTACTGCAACAAAGCTTGATCAAGACACTAGAGAACCTGTTGATATTACAGCATACAGAGGCATGATTGGTTCTCTACTCTATTTGACTGCAAGTAGAACAGACATCATGTTTGCAACCTGTCTATCTACTAGATTTTAGGCAAATCCAAGGGAACCACATTTGATTATTGTCAAGAGAATTTTCAGATACCTCATAGGCACCATTAATCTTGGCTTATGGTATCCTAGAGAGTCTGATTTTAAATTAATAGGATAGTTAGATTCTGACTATGCAGGATGCAAAATTGATAGGAAAAGTACAAGTGGCAGTTGTCAATTCTTAGGAGGAAGAATTGTCTCATGGTTCAGTAAGAAACAGAAATCAATCTCAACATCTACATCAGAAGCTGAATATATAGTTGCAAGAAGCTGTTGTGCACATATCTTATGGATGAAAAATCAACTGTTAGATTATGGTTTGAACTTTTGTAAAATTCCTATTTATTGTGATAATCAAAGCGCTATTGTAATGACAGGAAATCCAGTTCAACATTCTCTGACAAAGCACATCAGTATCAAATATCACTTCATAAAGGCATATGTCTTGGAAGGAACAATTGAAATGCATTTTGTTCCCTCAGATCAACAGTTAGCAGATATATTCACTAAGCCACTATGTGAAGCAACTTTTACAAGATTGGTTTCTGAATTAGGAATGGTGATAAGTGGATCAACTTCAGATGGCAAATAGCAGACAATCAGAGTATATGACAAACTCTGATGGAAATGGAGTAAACTCTAATCATTGGAACATCTAATCTCTGATCTTAAGTTATCAGTGTTTATGGTAAACTCTATCAGAGCATATGGTAAACTCTGACAGATAATTTAAACTCTGATTACTATAAACTCTGATTATATGTGAAACTCTGATTACATGTTAAAATCTGTTTTGCACTAAACTCTGTTACATGTTAAACTCTGAGCTATTTTCTGATTGGACTAATCATAGGGAACATGTTTGTCACAGAAAACGTTTCATATTTATACACAGATACACACACACTTGCTGTATTTTGAGAATTGCACTACTCATTACTCTTCCAATAATTTTATGCCATGTGTCCCACTACAGAGTATATGCAAATGAGAGGGAATGGTTTAATTCTTATTTTCACTTTGAATTATTCATCTTCATCTAATATTTCTATCTTATTTCATATAAACCCTAATTTTTTAAACCTGCAAATCTCTGTTTTCCAATGGCATCCAAAGGTCTTACATTCCAAAACTACTCTTTTGCTACTACAAACTATATATCTCTCTTGAATAAAACTAAAGCTCCTCAGGATTTTTATGTTATTCAAAATTTTCTGCAGAACAACAATAATGGATATGCACTATAGAAACCCACAAACTTCTCTGCTCAATCTCTCATAAAAATTTGGTCTTCGGCAAAGTTAATAATGATGGTGATGATGAAGAGCCTATCATCACATTTCAATGCAATATAAAATTTTCTATCACTCTTGCTATGGCGAGACATGCCCTTCATCTTCCAAAAGTGGTTTTATATGACGAGTTGGTGAATGATGAACAAATTAAAGAATTCTTTAGAGCAATGGGCTATGATGACAACCTATCTAAATTGGGTAGTTTGACAAGGCCGAATCTTCTAGAGAATGAAGCTTCTTCTTTGATTGCATCACAAGGGCCTTCACTGCCAAATGCACCAATTTTGATGCAATTGGGTATTCTCTGACCCACAATTTTAATTTTAATTTTCCTTGTTTAATAATTAGGCAATTAACTAGTAAAATAGATGATGATGTACATACTATATATTTTGCTAGATTTTTACAATTGATTTTTAGCCATTTATTGCCTAATGTAAATTTTGAGAATGATCAGAGTTTAGCTAGTGTTAGCATGGACAAGAGAAATTTTGCTGACTTAGCTAGGAAAGATGCAAAGAAAGGTTATCTATCTCCTCTCTTTTATCCCATATGGGTTAGGCTTCTCTTAAATTAGAGAATTCCTACCATGTATGGAAGGGATTTTCTTTCTGTGGCTATGGATCAGAGTTTGGCACCCTTTTATCTAACCCAAGCCACCCACTAAACACTGATTCCCAAACACAATTGCCAACCTCTATAGTCTCCCAAAAGACTGTAGTTGTAAAATAAACCTTTCAACAAGGCACAAGTAAAAGGAAGGGAAAATCAGTGAAAGAATCTTCTCCTAAGAAAAGGAAATTAATTGATGAAAATACAGATTCTGATAAAGGGTTGGTTTTTCCTGAGAGGAAGATTATTAAGAAGGCTTCTAAGATTCCTCCTACACCTTTTATGAAGCCATTCATAGTAAATCCAATGCCTGAACTGTAAAAGAAGAGGAAAAGATTGGTCAAAGCTGAAATCTCTGATGCTGCAAACACTAAAGAGTTAAACTCTGATGAAATAATAAACTCTGACAAATTACTAAACTCTGATGTCCTAATCTCTGATTAGCCAAAACCTCAAGATCTAATCTCTGATGCAATGCTAATCTCTGATGCTGTTATGAAGTCTGGTGAATCTGCATTGCCTGACCAAATAAACAGTAACATCGGTGGAATTGAGGTTGATGGTGATGATGAAAATGCCAACAGAGAAAAAATGATGAATTGGCTGAAATGAATGTTGATGAACAACCTGAACCACACAGTTCTAAAAGTTTTACAATAAATAATGGAAACAAGTCTGAAAAATAGATAGATGCGACAGACTTGCATATACATCAAATCAAGACTCTTTCACTAAGTGACAATAAATTAGGGAAAACCTATAATAGTGAATAAATGCCAAGTGAAGCAGTTCTTGTGAAAATATCTTACTCTCCTGTTCATTCACCTAAGCAAATAATCAAGGAAATATCTTATGAAAGGGTGAAGGACCTGGCTGAAGAAGTTAGAAAGAAAATGGAGGCAAAAAAATCTCAATCATCTTCAGTCTCTCCAAATTCAAAGCAATTTATAAGGAAGAAGAAACAACTTTCTTTTTGCCAGGACACACAAGAACCTGCCTCTCAAAGTAAGGTAGCAGTCCTTGAAGGGCCAGGAACAGCAGCCAATGAAGAAGAAGCAGATGAATCCAGTAGGAATCAGGGGTACAACCCACAAGAACCTTCAACTCAAAGGGTCGAAGAACTTGTTATGGCCCCTGCCCCACAAGAACCATCCAATCAAAGTTTGGATGCAGACACACAATCAATAAAAGAAGATTCTCCTGATGCTGGTGATACAAACTCTGAGACAATTCCAATGGAAATCTATGATGCAATCATGGTGCAACCACTTTCTACATAGCCAATGGAGACTCCTTCCACATCAACAAATACTCAAGGTATAAACTCTGACTTTTTTTTTCAGAATTTACATTCTCTGATAGTATAAGTTCAGATTTTACCTTTCCTTTTTTAAC
Organism: Oenanthe sinensis; assembly: GCA_028671895.1. NCBI lineage: Eukaryota > Viridiplantae > Streptophyta > Magnoliopsida > Apiales > Apiaceae > Oenanthe > Oenanthe sinensis. The sequence continues at coordinate 14,870,713 of CM053813.1, forward strand.
TACTGGAATGATCATGAATAGTCCTGAAAAGGGTACCCCTATTCATGTGACTACAAACCTCCTTTCTCAGCCACCTCTTATTTGTGTAGGACACTGTGATTTGAACTTTTCATGTGAGAATGAGGTAAAATGTGTGAAAAACATAAATAATAATGAGAGGCAGATATTGAATCTGGCAAAAAGAGAGGTAGAAATGAGAAAGAAGTTAGTTACTTCTAGTGAGCAAAATCTAACTATTAAAAGTTATGATATGTGTGAAGTGAGAAGTAATGAGATTACTTTAATAAAATCAGAGTGATTTAGGATGTTCTGTTACTTTTGTAGGTATTCAGAGTTTATCTGTCACTGCAAACTCTGATGCTTTGCCAAACTCTAATCAAGTCATAAACTCTGATGGGGAGGACACAGACTCTGATGAGCCAATTTTTGTTGATGAAGAAGTCACAGATCTGTCAATCCCCTACACACAAAGGTACAACTCAAAAAGGTGGCCTGTCAATTTACATGATGCACATGAAAGATTAATGATGGATTATCCTGATTATATGGTGGTGGAAAATCTCAAAGGGGTAATTGAAGCTGCTCTAGATGCAGAAGGAGTCAAGATGGATTTCAGTTCAAAAGTAGGACCATCAAATGAAGAATTGATCACCTCTCACAGATAAAAGGTCGGGGACATGTCTTGGAAATTTTCAAATGAAGAAATCTCCTGGCCACATGTTCATGAATTGATCAAAAAAGCTGATAAGGAAATAAACTCTGAGGAGATGAAAACAATTTCAAAGGCTACTACTATGTTGTCCAAGGGACTTCACAATGAAGTTTGTGATTTGAAGGAATCCATTAGCAAAACTACTGCCTCTGTACAGACTTCTGTCACTACTTCTCAACATGCATTGGAACTAAATTGAAGAATGTTTCTACAAAATAGGATGCATTGGAATCCAAAGTTGATAATCTCTCTACTTCTGTCAATTCTATGCAGAGTATGCTACACATAATTGTAGAAATTCTCACAGTTAGAAAGGGTAATGATGTTAGAAAGGGGTAGAAGGTTAAGACAAATGCAAGGAGGATGTTGTACAAAAATTTGACAAACCTGATGATGAAGATCAAGGGAGTCATAAGGATGAGAAACAAAATTTGAAGTAGCAAAATCTAATTGGACAGACTCTGATAACCTCACAAACTCTGAAGACAACAAACTCTGATAAGAAGCAAACTCTGATGGAAGCTGACATGGAATTAGCAAAGAGGCTTGAAGAAGAACATAATCCTGGAAAGATAGAAGCGGAAAACTTAAAGGATGCAGAACTCGCAAGAAAGTTATTTAAAAAAGAAAATCCAGGAATGGATCCAGTTGTTGTTGAGGAAGAATTGAATAAATCTGGTACTGATAATGCTCAAGTCCAGAAGAAAAAGAGAAAATTGTAGGGTTTCGTGACACAAACGCAGCGGAATAAACGCGAAAAATAAATCAAAATAGCGAAACCCTCCACAGGATCCATGCGAAAACAAAAGATTTAATTCGGAGATAAAGAATAAATACCTTTAGAAGCTTTAACAGTTCATTAATGGAAGGAGGTCCAAAGCTTGTTTAATCACCACGTATCCCGCTCTCGCGATCTACGCTCTACGGTATCCACACGAACACTTTTCATGAAGGATTGATGTGTACTAGCACCCGAAAACTTCTTCTCTCTCTATCTTCCTCCTCTCTCAGAGCGGCTAGGGTTTTTGTAAAATCTCTATCTTATTAAATCAGCCCATAAAGAGATTATATAGAGAGAGGAATAAGTTTTCTAATTATAATCCAATTATAATTAATACTAATCCAAAAATTCTAAATTATTTAATTAAGTCTCACTTAATTAATTAATTATTAATTTTGGAATTAGTTTAAGTAATTCATTTTATTTTATTTATGATATTAATTAAGTATGACTTAATTAATTATATAAATAGAATAAATGAATTACTTAAACTAATTCCAAAATTAATAATTAATTAATTAAGTGAGACTTAATTAAATAATTTAGAATTTTTGGATTAGTATTAATTATAATTGGATTATAATTAGAAAACTTATTCCTCTCTCTATATAATCTCTTTATGGGCTGATTTAATAAGATAGAGATTTTACAAAAACCCTAGCCGCTCTGAGAGAGGAGGAAGATAGAGAGAGAAGAAGTTTTCGGGTGCTAGTACACATCAATCCTTCATGAAAAGTGTTCGTGTGGATACCGTAGAGCGTAGATCGCGAGAGCGGGATACGTGGTGATTAAACAAGCTTTGGACCTCCATTAATCTTCCATTAATGAACTGTTAAAGCTTCTAAAGGTATTTATTCTTTATCTCCGAATTAAATCTTTTGTTTTCGCATGGATCCTGTGGAGGGTTTCGCTATTTTGATTTATTTTTCGCGTTTATTCCGCTGCGTTTGTGTCACGAAACCCTACAATGGCATCAGAGCTACTTGCGAAACGTTTTAATTCGGTTATGTGCTTAACAGTTTTTGATATATAAGCATGTATGAGATCTATCATGATTTTATATTGATATAATATGTATATGTTTATATATATTATGAATATATGATATTCATATGATGTATAATCATGTGATGATTATGTGTGTTGATGTATGTATATGATACATGTTTGTTCTTATTATGGGAATCGTATTCGATACGAATTCTGAAACGGCTGCCGTTGATTTTCTGAAATCTGTGTCTGTTGTCCGATTTTCGCAAACGATATGTGTTTTCTGACTGGAATCGGGTCACTGAGCAATACTGACATAGTCAGCTCTGCGTCTGTAAGCCATTACATGTCGTTACAGCCTCCAAAACGGTGATTTATGATTTTCTGAAAATTATTTGATTTTCTAAAATTTTTAAGTATATGTATGTATATATTATGAATATATGATATTCATGTAATGTATAATCATATGATGATTGTATGTATCTCTGTATATGTATATATGATATATGCTTGTTTTTGTTATGAGAATTGTATATGATACGATTTCTGAAACACTGTCAGATTTGGAGAAATCTGACTGTTGTATCCGATTTTCATAAACGATATGTGTTTTCTGACTGTAATCGGGCCAATGAACAAAACTGATAGCTATGCTATCACTGACGAGTCTGTAAGGCGTTTGACGTCGTTAAGGGCCTCGAAATAGCGATTTATTGTCTTCAGAAATCTGTTTTAATTTTCTGAAATTTCGAAATTTGTTATATATGATTATATGATATGATTATATAATATGAGATATATTATATGTGTTATATGATAGCATGGTGGATGGTTATGGCCTAAAGACCCATAGGATAGTGGTTTTGATTTATGGTTTTGGTTTCTAAATACGACTTGCATGTCGTTTATTCATTGTAATTTAATTATCTCGAATGTAACTCGAGTTCTTCTTGTAATTTCATTAGAATATTTTTATTTTTATTATTCAATATAATTATCAATGAAGACTTGCAAGCAAGGAGGCGATCCAAAAGGGGATGATGGAGCAATGAAGAAAGAAGACATGTAATAGATAATATTTTTAAAACCACCATAGACTGACCTTGATATTTCCATTAGCTTGGAAATATCATATAGGATGAGGCCATAACCAAACACGTTTAATTTACGCACATTACATATATGTATATGATTGCATGTATTAGTATGTATGCGTAGATATAATTGAGATGCATGCTTAATATTGATTAATCATGTATGTATTAGATACGACACCCATGCCATGTTTGCTTAAACAAGATGAAATCTGTAACGATTCAAGATTTTAAAATTAACAAACGATCATGAGATTCTTGTGTTTATGAAATATGGATTTTTAAAACACGGAATTAAATATGGATTTTTAATATCTATAATTGGGATTTTCTGACAAAAGCGGATATGCGTATTTGTAAGGCTGATGGATTTTAAGTGTGACCATTGGTATCCTCCATCTACCTGGGAAATGAACAATTTAAGATGTCGATTTGAAATATTTGGTTCAAGGAAAAATTGAGGATCTCTTTATGATGTGATCATGATCGTTATAAATTTTCTAAAACCCCTTAACAAAATATTAAGTTTTACTCGGATGCTTTCCAATGAATGAACATTCATCGAATCCTAGATCGATAAGGGGAAGGACTGTCAGTGGCAGGGGACTCCTATCTATCGTGGTGAGATGCGACGAATATAAACGGTTATATTCGGCCGTTGTATCATTGGGTCTAACTTAACTGAGTCGTCATAATAAGTGAAAATAAACGGTTATATTCAACTATTATGAACTTAGAAGCATAGAGTTTGGTCTCTATTAGATAGATAAGATCAATCGTTGTTCACCAAACTATCCAAGAATTATATATGATATAATTGACAACTGTTGTCTACCTAAATAATCATTTTCTAAGGACTTCCAGTGGTTGACTTAGGACATGACGAAATATGGATCTTGGCTCACTAGAAAGAATTATGGGATATACTTTCCAAATTAATAGTAAGGGCTATTAGTTTAATAAAAATAGTGGGAGGTATATGATGATATACCATAATCACTTAAACATAATTAATATTAAATTTGCAACCTAGTTTATTTTATGCACTTTAATATTGTAGATATCAAATGATAAACACAAACAACTTCTCTATGCGATCAGTTCTTGAGAAGGACAAGTTGACGAGAATATATTTCCTTGACTGACATAGGAGCTTGAGGATCGTCCTCGGGCACCACGATATTAGTCAAATCTCTTCCCCTGCTCTTAAAGTTGAGAATGTAACATGTGCAAATCATAGTGTTTATTGGAAGCAAATTGATGTTGCGACTGATGTTTCATGTCTCATGCTCGCAAATATATGTGCTAAGCTTAAGAAGCAATACAAGCATATAGATGCTTATGAAACGATTGAGCACAAGATATATTTGAAAGGGCACTATACACTTACAAGTAGGAAGAGTGAGACCCGGTTACACCACATGTTCTAAAGATTATAGGGTATAATGAATACCATTGATATTTTGGGTTTCCAGATTGGTCTGGAGACAGTTAGATTTGATCTTACAATCCTTGGACAAATATTATTCTTATTTTGTTATGAACAATAAAGTGAATAAGATTGGTAAAACACCCATTGAGTTGCTAAGCATGTTAAGAACTGCTGAAAGTAATATGATAAATGCATGAACTACTACTATATTGATGGTAAACATAGGGAATGTAAAAGGGAAAGGAAAATGGAAAGGCAAGGAGAAGATTTGATCTAGTTCCGTTGTCAAACCAAAGTCCAATCCCTAAAGCAGACTCTAAAGTCTGAATGAGGTGTTGATAAAGAAGACGATTGTCACTTCTGTGGAAAGTTGGGAGACTGGAAATTAAACTGACATGCTTAATTGGAAGATCGGAAGATGATGATCAATAAGGGTCAAGCTTAAGGTATCGGGTTGGAATTGGAGTAAAGATAGTTGCTCTGGTTCGAGGAACTCGTTACTTAATTTTTGGCCTATAAGGAAAATTTAGAACTTAATAATTGTTATAGCGTGCTTGCAATTGGCAGAGACATTATTTCAGTTTCTTGTTTGGACAAGAAAGGCTTTTTCATTTTATAACAATAGTTGTTTATTCTATTTTGATGATGAGCCTTATAATGTTGCACATCTAATTAACAATTTATATGTTCTAAAGTGACTCAAATCAAATATTACCTTTGGCACTGTTGTTGAGGCCGTATTAATAAGAAACGCATTTTCAGAATACATAAGGATGCATTCATGGATAAGTTTGATTATGAATCATACCAAAGGATACGAATCTTGGTTTATTTGGTAAAATGACTAAAGCTCCTTTTACCGGACATGGTGAAGGGATCATTGAATGGGTATGACTTATACATAGTGATGTATGTGGTCATATGTGTACGATGACAAAAGGTAGATTTTATTAACTTCATAAAATTTACTAATTATTTTAGTAGATACGGATATATGTATCTTTTGAAGAACTAATCCGAATCATTTGAAAAGTTCAAAGACTATAAAGATGAAGTAGAAAATATCAAAGAAAAGTTTTTTTGATAGGAGAGATCACACCTTGTTGGACATGGTGCGATCAATGTTGAGTCAATGAATCTTCCAATTAGTTTCTGGGGTTGCACCCTGGAAACGGCTCCACATACACTTAACTGTGTTCCTACTAAATTGGTTCAAAAGACTCCTTATGAGATATGGACTGAGCAACGTCACAGCATGTCATTTATAAAATTTTGGGGATGTGAAGCGTTTGTGAAACGTCTAATCTCTGACAAGCTAGGACCAAAATCAGACAAATGTAATTTTGTGGAATACCCAACTGAAACAAGGGGTTATTCTTTCTATAATCCTTCCGAGAACAAAGTGTTTGTTGCTCGAACTGCTGAGAGACAGTGGGAGGATAATAGATCTCAATGAAGTTTGAGACCCACATGATAACGTTGAACCAGTGGAGGAACCTGAGTAGAATGTACAAGAAAAATAATACTGCTCAAGAAACACAGGTGTTCATAGGTTTAGTAGGATTCACCATGAGCCCGAGAGATAATATGGATTTCTCTTGACTCAAGATGGTGATGTGATGCTTGTGGATGAAGATGAGCCTCTCACCTACCTAGATACTATAAACACTCCAGATTCTAAGAGATGGCTGGATGCCATTAAATCTGAGATGGAATCCATGTATACTAATCAAGTATGAACTTTGGTTGATCCACCTGAAGGGGTAAAACCTATAGGGTGCAAGTGGGTTTTCAAGAAGAAGACCGACATGGATGCTAATATACAGACCTATAAGGCACGATTGGTGGCAAAAGGTTTCAAGAAAATTCATGGTATTGACTATGATGAGACCTTTTCACCAGTTGTTATGGTCATGTCCATCAGGATTTTGCTTGCTATAGCTGCTTACTATGACTATGAAATCTGGCAAATGGATGTCAAAACCGCTTTCTTAAATGAGAGCCTTGAAGAAGATACGGATGTGTACATGACACACCTTAAGGGTTTTGTTGATCTAAAGGATGCTGGAAATGTATGTAAGTTGCGTCGATCCATTTATGGATTAAAGCAGGCCTCGAGAAGATGGAACATTTGTTTTCATGAAACAGTCAAAAAGAGTTTGACTTTATTCAGAATGAAGATGAAACTTGTGTTTACAAGAAGTTTAGTGGGAGCCATGTGGCATTCCTAGTATTATATGTTGATGATATATTACTAATAGGGAATGACATTCCTTCTCTACAAACTGTGAAGACTTGGTTGAGAAATAATTTCTCAATGAAAGACTTAGGCGATGTGACATATATATTAGGGATTGAGATCTATAGAGATAGATCAAGGTGATTGATCGGCCTAATTTAGAGTACATACATTGACAAAGTTTTGCATCGATTTCAAATGCCAAGAGACTAAAATGGATATGTCCCAATGTCTCATGGGATAGTGATCTCAAAATAAAATTTGTCCTAAATCATTGGATGATAGGGACTGCATGAGTAAAATTCCATAAGCGTCAGCAATTGGTTTTATAATGTATGCAATGATATGTACTTGTCCTGATGTCTCGTATGCTTTAACCATGATGAGTAGATACCGATCTAATCCAGGTGAAGGTCACTGGACGACAGTCAAGAATATTCTTAAGTACTTAAAGAGGACTAAAGATTCATTCTTGTTATATGGAGGAGATGTGAAGCTAGTTGTAAGAGGTTTCAGTGATACTGGTTTCTAGACAGATAACAATAATTTAATGTTTCTGTCTGGCTTTGTGTTTTATTGAGATGTTGTATGCTGGAATGGTACACAGCAAAGACAATTGTTGATTTTACAATAGAACCTGAGTATATTGTTGCTTGTGAAGCAGCCAAGGAGGCTGTTTGGGCATGTACTTAGGAGATATCACCTAATTAATGAGATTAATGATCAAGGAGATATACATATATGTAAAGTGTATACTAATAATAATATTGCAGACACACTGACTAAGGCTTTGTCGTAACAGAAGCACGAAAGTCACACTAGTTCCATGAGTATTGGATACTTGGGTAATTGGCTCTAGTGCAAGTGGGAGATTGTTAGTTATTGTGCTCTAGAGACAATAACTAACAAAAATATGTGAAGAAAGCTCTAATTCAAAGGAAGACATCTACTCAACAAAAAGAAATTACATCTATGCATGTCCAAGCCAAATCTCTTGATACTCCTAAGACAATTGCTCAATCAAAGCCTACTTCAGAAATCTAAACTAGGTCAACATCAAGGAACCAGTAAAAAGTTGCAGCTAAACCAAAATCTCCTCTCACTATGTCAGGAACCAAATTTCTCCTAGGTGGGTCTAGCTTTGATGATGAAGAAGAAGAACAACATCAATCTCTGATCAGAAAGAAAAGGTCTGATCTTCTGTGGACCAAAACTCAAACTCTGACTCTCAATGCCAGACTTGGTAAAAACAAGGGTGGTATTGGAGATTCACATGCCAAAGTCTACAGGGGTGAAGCCAACATTTTCATAGATCTTTTTTCATTAAAAGATAAGCCTGAAAAAGATTTGTCACAAAAACATTTGGACAAATTAAAATATGTAAACATAGTGAAGGATATCTTTGATGGTGCTCAAGCAAAAGAAAATCTGATATATTTCTTGGAAGATGGAAGAGTATTAAAAATTTCTGAAGAAGATCGTATTCACAAGGCCTCAAAAGAACTTGAACATGTTTTGTATCTTCTCAATGATGAAAATGAAGTCACTTCCAGATGGGTAAAGATTCTAGAAGGCATTATAAATGAGAAGAAGAATAATGAAAGATTATTGATGATAAACACTGAAGAATATAAGCCAAACTATTGGAGGAATTTATGCACCAGCGGAAGCATTGAATAACATTTATTTGCATATATTCCTATGTATACATACATATAGATACAAAAACTATTTTATAAATTGAAGAATACTTCGATTGCTTTCCGGCAACAGCTAGAGAATATCTTGTTCTTCAATCCTTGCAATCACCCCTCAAGTGTGGAGTGCTCTAAAGATATCCACCAAGAATCAAACTAAAAGATGAAGGAGGAGGCTAGAGAGGAAATTAGGGTTGCCTCCCTTTTAAAATATTTCTCACCAATATTAGGATTTATAATCCTATATTTATAGGCAAATATCTCAGCTGAGATATTTTCTATAAATATCTTATTATTAATTCCTTTTTTAATTAATTAATCTTATTAATTAATTAGTTAATGATTAAAACTATTTTAATCATTAATTCTTTTTTCTAAACTCTTTTAGAAAATTATTCTCTCTTCATATTTAATTACTTTAATTAAATATTTAATTAATAATATTAAGATCTTATCTTAAATAATTTATAATCAATTAAATCTCATTTAATTAATTTATAAAATTTGCTAAGTAATTATTTATTTCATAAATAAATAATGACTAGCTATTATTAATTATTCCTTCATCTATAATTTAATCTTTTTTATGGTGTGACTCTTTAGGTTCAATATTAAGCCGGTAGTAGAAATAAATAATAATAAACATTTTATTTATTATTTATATGAATTCTATTATTTCATTAAATATAATTAATCTGATTAATTATATTTATTCTACATCGTGAGTGATGCTTCTCAACATATCGCAACTATCCAAATAATACGAAATCATTGCTTAGAATACTTAGAACCTCTCAGTAATTAGTTACCGTACAATTAATTCCTTCTACCCTTCAATATCCCGATTAAATACAAGGCATGGAACTCGTGTCAAGCCTATCTAATTTAATCATATGATTTCTTATTCATAATGCAAAGTTCCTTTTAATGCAAATTAGAAACTCTTTCTAATTTCATTCACTCTGGCCAGAGATTCCTGAACTTGCATATCTAAGAATAACATAGGATATTCACTTCCTTTACTGGAAGGGGCAGATCCTTTATTGATCCGTTAACTATCTCCATACACATATCATTATGCCCAGAATGGACCTAATGAATGTCCTAGAGACTAAGGACTAAACCAAAGCATAAATCATTATGTACGAGATTACTCTAACGATCTCAAGTCTAAGGATACTTGTACAACTATTTACTTAATAAACAACTGTATCGAGTCATGTACTTAATAAACAACTGTACGTGAGTAAACTCCATTAGTTGTTCTACTTATCGAGTCATGTTCAGTGAACTTATTCCTTAATAAGCACCTACATACTAGCTATAGTGTCACCACACAAATGTCTATGAGAACAGACATCCTCCTAAGAGAGCTAGCATAGTATGTACTGATCTTTACGGATTTACCAATTTCCAATTAGTTATCCTATGATCAGGAACTGTTTAAGTCTAAAGCTATTATCTTCTAGATCTCATTATTACAATCTCATTATAATTCTAGAAGCTTTGCTCTAAATTATGGAACATTTTATTTAATACACTTCAAATAGATTAACCCCGTAACATAAATACTTTATTATTATCAAATGAAATCAAATAAGAGTAGCAGAAAGTTTTTCCTAACTCATCATACATGATTGGTTTTAGGTCAAACACTTTCAGCTATCTACTTGAAGATGACACTAAAAAAGAAAAGGCAAAGGGAGATGCAAAGGTCAAGATGGTGTTAGGCATTCATACAATAATTTTAAATCCTGATTATAAGAAGGCCTGTTGCATTCCCTTATATGAAAGAATGGAAAGATCATCAATTTATGCTCTGAGGGCTGCTATATTTCAAATCAATGATTCTTCTGAGCAGATGAAAGAATTGAAGGAAAAGCTAGTTCAATTGCTGAAGAATGCTGAGAAGAAGCTGTTAGATAATTTTCTCAAGGAAGACTTTTCTTACAGAAGGATTTGATTCAAGAATGAAGATTCAAACTCTGATGCATTTGTCCATATTTCTGACATCATAAGTAAAATTTATGTTTTAATTCATAAAGCATAAATTGGGGGAGATTGTTAGGAAACAAATATTGATGCTCTCAGAGAATAAAAATAGAGTTTACACTACTGACGTCATCAGAGTTTATGAAGTTGTCGGTTAGAGTTTACTCTATCATAGAATACTCAATCAGAGTTTACTCTAACAGAGAATGCTCAAATCAGAGAATAAACAACCGACAGAATTTATCAATAAGAGTTTGTGAAGAAGCAAGACAAATCAGAATATGATTAGGATAGTGAAGAAGGAATCCTAATACAAGTCTATTGCCTTATTAAAGTTATTCTTTTCATAATCTGTTTTGTAATTGAATTGTAATTGTGTCTATATAAACATAGATATAGGTTAACATTATAATAACTCTCAAGTCTTCTTTTTCATAACCTAGCAGCTCTTGAGGACAAAGAATTTCTTGAGAGAGTTTTGTATTCCATTCATTATCATTAATCCAAAATAGTGTTTCTTTTTACATACTTGTGTTCATAATCGATTATTAGGTACTATTACATTGAACCCCCCCTTCTGTAATAGATTATATTTCTGGGCAAACAAATAGCATCAAGAATCTTGGATAGTAGCAGGTTACATTATGTTCCCTGCTTTCTGGCGTTTCCATTTTCTTTATAATTTCTTTCAATATCAGCTTCCCAAAATTAATCCGTCTATTATGGGCCACGGAATACCCAATATTTTGAAGAAAAGAAGAGATATTGTTAAAGTTACTCTTTGTTGTGGGGACAAACACTTTTGATAGTGTATCAAAGAAATAATCCCACTCGCTAATCAACTTAGCTTTTGACATCTTCAACAGGTTAATGTCATCTTGATACTGAATTGCATAAAAAAATTCAAGTATTTCTGGAACAGTTGGTGGGTTAACGAAATTGTCAGTTGGGAAACCTAAGATTCTGTTTACATCATCTTCAGTCACCATGTACTCATGTTCTCTAATTGTGAAGGAAAATTGCACTCTTGCTGCAACTGCTATTCCTGGCTGTAGTGTACAGTGCCCTTAAAGCTTCAACTTATAACGGGGCATCCAGTGTAATTGTAGTCCTGACTAGTGAATGCTCATTTAAAAATATGATCCATGGTTTAAACCTCTCAACTGAGCAATTCACTGGATTAAAAAATCCTATAAAATTTATCTTTACAATCTCACAATTTCCTGCCATTTTAATTACTTTTTATTACAATTATTAGGATTATAAATTGCAATATTACCTAGTTAATTCGAATAAAATAATAAAATACGAAATAAAAGCCCAGTAATTCAAAAATTACACACTAAAGTCAAAACCCTAATTGCACTTAAATTGATTTAACTAGATAATCACTTCAAATTAGTCTTTAATCAGTAATTAACCACCAAAATCAGTTCTTGAAACTAACCCAAACTCTGTTTAAAAATAAAATGGCAGCACCTCACTTGTTTGTTAGTGTTGATGTCCTAGAGACAATACTTTATGATAAAAAATTAAAGATTATGTTTACTTGATTATTTAATTAATATTTATTATGTCTTTATTTACTGCGTTATAAATTGAAAGCATAATAAATGTCCTTGGAATATTAATGCGAATTATATATCTTTAAGTATGTGACTTAAAAATGAGATTATATGAACAGTATTATATTCCTAAAAGTCCTTAGTCGAGTATTATTATTTAAGGACAATAATAATGCAATAAGACTAGCATGTTTGTTGACTGATGACCACATCTCATTGGTCATAGGTATGGTGATACTAAAGTCAAGAACATAAGTGCATGTCTCAATGCATGGCACTGGACAGACCCACTATGAGAATCTACATGTTAATAAGTGTCATAAGAAATTCTCACTGTGATAATGATGTAATGATCCTTTAACTTAAAATCATTATATTTTGTACGAGAATTAATATACTTTGATTACACTCAAAGTTACCTTTAACCGGGTAATGATAAAAGTGGACATTGGGTATGCTATGAATCATATGAGAAATATGAATGATAGATATATGATTTAACCCTCCTATTTTAGGAGTGATATTATTGGCCTCTTGATTGAGTGAGACTATAAAATGCATGGCCATGCTCAAATATTGATTTGATTAATAGTCTACTCATTGATCAAGGAAACCCGGATTAAACGTTGAAGAGGATGACACAATACATGCCTCGAGTTTGATCTATAATATAAGGTTAAAGGGATTATATTACATTGTACATTATTCATGAAAGGTTTAATTGAATCATCAATTATTATTATTATTTGGGTAGCAATGATGTATTACTAGATGCCGCTCATTGTTTATAATTTTATTATTAGAAAATAAAATTATTGCCAACGTAATAATAACCTAAAGGGTCACACATAAAGAATGTTTAAACGGAATGTTATTTAAATTATGAATTTAAATACTGTTATTATTATTAATTCAAATTTATTTATTTATTTAATTAAGTGAGACTTGATTAATTATATACATATTAGAATTCAAATTTAATAATAATATAAATCCGAAATCTGAAGTCCCTCTCTCCCATATATATACATAAAGATGTATAGTTTAGGGTTAACAGTGAAGATAATTCGTTTTTAATAAAACCCTAGCAGCTCTATGTTTCTGAGAGGCTAGAGAAAGAGAGAGACAAAGAGGCAGAAAACAGCTTAGTACCTAACTCCAGTGATCGTTAGACGATACGACGTTCATGTGGATACCGATAGAGAGCAGATTTCTGTTAAGGGCTGCTGTGATTCATCGCTTCTGGACCTCTATAATCATCATAAGGAAAGCTTTAATAAAGTACACATCTGATTCTCCATAATCATCCGTCAATTGTACACGGATCCTGCGTTTGGGATTCATTATTTTTATTATTATTTAGCGTAATTCCGTTGCGTATATGTGCCCGAATCCCAACAATGGTATCAGAGCTACGTGTATAAATAAGATGATTTGGTTACGTGTTTAACAGTTTTTCAATATATTACAGTGTGTATATGATCTTCCTTGCATGTATATTGATACTGCCTTTGTATGATATTTAATATGCATGCTGTTATGTTGATGTATGATTAAAACTATTACATAATGTGTATATGGTTATTCATATCATGATTACATAGATGATGATACTAGCATGTTAATGATTTGCCATGACTGATTTATATGCTTTATTGCGATTTGTATATATATTATGCATGTGGGTCAGTTTGTATAGTGATATAAACTGGTGGACAGATTGTGTTGGACATGATTTGTTAACTGGGATATGATCAGTATGTATATGATACATGCTTCTGAAACTGTATAAAATGCAGTGGGGAAAAGACCAATAGATATGATCTGTAGTTTAGAAATTGATGATTTCTGAATAGGACTGGTCTTCGAAAATAAAAATTTCCAAGCTCGACCCCAGCTGGGGGCTGCCGCCCCCAGACCCCGCCCGGGGCTGCCGCCCCGGACCCCGCTAAGGGCTGCCGCCCCGGACCCCGCCAGTCCCGGACCCCGCACGGGGGCTGCCGCCCCCGGACCCCCGCAATATTTTTCATATTCATTTTGTGTACTTGAGCATGGTGCTGGTTATGGCCTTTAAACCCCTAGATTAATGGTTTTTGTTTTGGTTTTATAAATACGACTTGCATGTCGTTTTCTTCATTCTTGTAATTGTTTAACTTCGAATGTAACTCGAGTTTTCTTATGTAAGTACATTAGTATAGGTTGTATTCAATTATTCCATGTAATGTACTTAAAGATTGAAGGATGATCCAAGAAGAGGAGCAGGCACCCATGGATACAAGAAGAATGAAGACATGTAATTGTATTTATATTTTACCACCATAGATTGACCTTGATCCTTTCATTAGCTCGAAAGGATCACATAGGAAAGGGGCCATAACCAAGCACGTTTACATACTGCACTTTACATATTGATGTATGAATGTTAGTGTAGAACAGTTAATGATGCATGCTTTAATTAGATTAATCATGTATGTGTGTATTAGATACGACACCCATGCCATGCTTGTTTTCAAACTATTTAAAATTTTCATCAAAATGAATTTTACATCTCCTCGAGGCTTGTCTCAATCCATAAATGAATCGATGCAACTTACATACCTTTCTAGCTTTCTTTGGATCAACAAAACCCTCAGGATGTGTCATGTACACATTCAAATCTTCTTCAAGGCTCCCATTTAAGAAAGTGTTTTTGACATCCATTTGCCAGATTTCATAGTCATAGTAAGCAACTATAACAAGCAAAATCCTGATGAACTTGACCATAACCACTTGTGAAAAGGTCTCATCATAGACAATACCATGAATTTGCTAGAAACCTTTTGTCACCAATCGTGCCTTATAAGTCTGTACGTTACCATCCATGTCGGTCTTCTTCTTGAAAACCCACTTGTACCATATAGGTTTTACCCCTTCAGGTGGATCAACCAAAGTCCATACTTGATTAGTATACATGGATTCTGTAGCGCCCTCCCGATCCGGGGTCTAGATCGGGGAGTCACTGACACTCTACATGCATGCACCCTAAATAACCATAACAGAATGTACGCATAAATATGACCCCGACTACTAACTTGGACCTTTCAAGGTAATGGTATGAAACAAGCACACAACTACATTCATTTACATTTATAATAAAAAAATGATATTATTACAACTCCTGCAACATCTCAAAATCTAATAACAAAATACAGGACTTAACAAAGTCTTTTCCTTCCAACTCCGCCTTGATCCTACCTGTTCACTGGCAGCCAGCCTAGCATAGTTCATATAAGACATGTTCTTCCTAGTAGTCTGCTTAATACGTACCATGATTCTCAAAAGCTGTAGATGTTAGAAAATAAAAGAATGAGCTACAAAAGCTCAGCAAGTAACCATACAGGTTAAAAACAGTTCTACAGGGTTATTTAAGATTTAAAAGTCTTTTCTCAACACCATGCTTTAAAAATCATTCCTGGACTTTATTGTCCCAATATTATAATCCAAAATTCCAGTCAGGGTATTCATTATTTGTAATACTTTCTTTTATAAATCCACTGGTAGAAGTACAAGATATATATGAAAAGTTTAGTCCAGGGTTAATGTTTTTAATGACTGGGGTGTAAGGTATTAAAAAACTGGTAGGTAATAATCATTTCCAAATCTAGGAGTAATTTGCAGGGTTAGATGGATAACAGGAAGTAATGTATAATAAATGAAACGAAGTCAAAATTAAGATATATCTGACAGTTTAAGCTGTATAAGGCAGGATATTACAAGGCATTTCAGTATTCATTACTAATCATTTCAAAGATCATTTGTGTAAAACTGTCCTTTCATTAGGACCTTTACTTAAAAACAAATTATTTTGATTGGAGTTTTCTCACAACGCCGGACAATACGGGTGATCAGCCACGTAAAGTCCCCATAACGGACCGAAGTCCCTCTGGACATAAAGAGTACTCATAAAGGCACTTATTGCCATTGGCCTTGGGCTATCTCATTATAGCCATTGACTATCTCATTATAGTCTTCACATAAAAAGTGCTGGACCGGCGTCACTCGGCCTCTTACGCCTCCAACCTATAGGAATCCGCAGAAACCATTTTGATCGGAATTCCTAAAATAACCAAAAACTTTCTTTTTAAAGTTACCAAAACATTTGATGAAAAAGACTTCTTGAAAGTCGGATTTCATATTTAAATCCATTTTTAAAAGATAAATAGACAGAGATAAATTTTATTCCAGGATAAGTCTCAAAACGAGTCTTTGTTGTAATAAAGTAGGCTGAAATCATAAACTAGGGATCAAAACCAAGCTATAGTAGTAAAGTCAGATTTTAGGGTCAATTCACAGGTATAACAAGATGTTTTGAAAACAGTTGTAAGGCATCTGATTATAATAGTAGTTAGGCAATAGAAGTAGGGTACTTCCATGGTTAAAGTTCAAATCAACACAGTTAAGGAAATGGTGAAAACATATGTCGCAGCAAGGAACCAAGAGGCGACCTGAACACGATGATGCAGAGCAAATGAGGAAATGGGGCGGTGGTGTTGTTATATAAAGACAAGGGTAGCATGGTAACTTTACAAAGCTATTTTCTGAATTTAAAACAATTAAATTTCGAATTTTGAGAGAAACAGGGTACAAAATTAAATTTTATATTTTTAAAATAAATATAATGAATT
This sequence comes from Oenanthe sinensis, assembly GCA_028671895.1. Lineage (NCBI taxonomy): Eukaryota > Viridiplantae > Streptophyta > Magnoliopsida > Apiales > Apiaceae > Oenanthe > Oenanthe sinensis. The sequence continues at coordinate 14,887,882 of CM053813.1, forward strand.
TAGAAACTCACCCATATTTTTAAAATATTTTTATGATTAATAAATAATTAAATAAAAATCAGGGAATTTTAGGCACTTTAAATAGAAATAAGAGTAGAAAAATCCTTAAAAATATTTTAGTGCTCAAATAAAATAAAATTTTATTTTTAAAAAGTGTCAGAATATATAAAGAACATTTTTGAAAAGATTTCATGATTTTTGGACATTCCAATAACTAAATATGGAATTTAGAAGAGAAATATTTTCAAGATAAAACAGGACTGAGAAAATCATATAACAATATTGAGACTGAATTAAATCACACAACCATTTTTAGAAAGTCTCTAAAATCACATAGAAGCTACATATAAAATTTCATAATTATTGGACATACCAATAATTTTATAAAAATCAAACAGTTACTCAATTTAGCATGAAAAATCAATTAATCGCTTTAATAAGGCACTTAAGCACATTATGGTCAAACAGGCAATCAACTAGAATATAATATGACCACATACCACATGTTTTCACATTAGAGCACATAAATAATATATCTCATATTAATTAAATATATATAGATGTCTCGATCGTTACAGATTCCATCTCAGATTTCATGGCATCCAACCATCTCTTAGAATCTGGAGTGTTCATAGCGTCTTGGTAGGTGAGTGGCTCATCTTCATACACAAGCATCACATCACCATCTTGAGTCAAGAAAAATCCATAATATCTCTCGGCTCATGGAGAATCCTACTAGATCTACAAATAACCTGTGTTTCTTGTACATTCTACTCAGGTTTCTCCATTGGTTCAATGTTATCATGTGGGTCTCGAACTTCATCGAGATCTATTATTCTCCCACTGCCTTTCTTAGAAAGCATTTCTCTTACAAGGAACACTACAGTTCGAGCAACAAACACTTTGTTCTCTGAAGGATCATAGAAAGAATAACCCTTTATTTCAATTGGGTATCCCACAAAGTTACATTTGTCTGATTTACGTCCTAGATTGTTAGAAGTTAGACGTTTCACAAATGACTCACATCCCCAAATTTTCATAAATGACATGCTATGACGTTTCTCAGTCCATATCTCATACAGAGTCTTTTGAACCATTTTAGTAAGAACTCGGTTAAATGCATAATCAACTGTCTTCAGGGCATAACCCCATAAACTAATTGGAAGATTCATTGACTCAACATTGATAGCACCATGTCCAACAAGGTGTGATCCCTCCTATCAAAAAAAACTTTTCTTTGATATTTTCTACTTCATCTTTATAGTCTTTGAACTTTTCAAATGATTCGGATTTGTTCTTCAAAAGATGCATATATCTGTATCTACTAAAATAATTAGTAAATTTTATAAAGTTAATAAAAGCTGCCTTTTGTCATTGTACGCATATGACAATATACATCACTATGTATGAGTCATACTCGTTCAGTGACCCTTTCACCATGTCCGGTAAAAGGAGTTTTAGTCTTTTTACCAAATAAACCAAGATTCACATCTTTTTGTATAATTCATAATCAAACTTATCCAAGAATGCATCATTATGTATTCTGGAAATGCGTTTCTCATTAATATGGCTTCAATGACAGTGCCAAAGGTTATATTTTATTTGAGTCACTTTAGAATATATAAATTGTTAACTAGTTGTGCAACATTATAAGCCTCGTCATCGAAATAGAAAAAACAACTCTTGTTATTTAATTAAAATGAAAAAGCCTTTCTTGTCCAAACAAGAAACTAATATAATGTCTCTGCTAATTGTAAGGACGTTATGACAATTATCAAGTTCTAAATTTTCCATGTAGGCCTAAAATTAAGTAATGAGTTCCTTCAACCAGAGAAACTACCTTTACTCCAATTCTAACTTCATACTCGAAGCTTGACCCTTACTGATCAACTTCTTCCGATCTTCCAAATAAGCATGACATTTTAATTTCCAGTTTTCTGATTTTTCATAGAAGGGACAATCGTCTTCTTTGTTAACATCTCATTTAGACTTTAGAGCCTGTTTTGGGATTGGACTTTGGTTTGATAAGGAAACTATATCAAATCTTCTCATTTCCTTTCCATTTTCCTTTCCCTTTTGCATTCCCTATGTTTACCATCATTATAGTAATAGTTCATGCATTTATCATGTTGCTTTCAGCAGTTCTCAACATGCTTAGCAACTCAATAGGTGTTTCATCAATCTTATTCATTTTGTTATTCATAACAAACTAAGAATATTTCTTGTCCAAAGATTCTAAGATCAAATCTATGTGAGCCTCCAGACCAATCTGGAAACCCAAAATGTCAAGGTATTCATTATACCCTATAGTCTTTAGAATATGTGGTGTCACCGGGTCTCACACTCCCTACTTGTTGTAAGTGTATAGTACCCTTTATTCGTCAAATATATCTTGAAGAGTCTGTCCCTCAAATATCCTTTAAGGGTGCTTAATCGTCTCACAAGCATCTATATGCTCGTGTTGCTTCTTAAGCTCAACACTCATAGTTGCAAGCATGAGACATGAAACATCAGTCGCAACATCAATTTACTTCCAATATTACTATCATTTGGACATGTTACATTCTCAGATTTAATAGCAGGGGAAGAGATTTAACTAACATCGTGGTGCCCGGGGACGATCCTCAAGCTCCTATGTCAGTCGAGGAAATTTGTTCTCATCAATTTGTCCTTCTCAAGAACTGATCGTATAGAGAAGTTATTTGTGTTTATCATTTGATATCTACAATATTAAAGTGTATAAAATAAACTAGATTGCAGATTTAATATTAATTATGTTTAAGTGATTATGGTATATCATCATATACCTCCCACTATTTTTATCAAACTAATAGCCCTCACTATTAATTCGGAAAACATTTCTTTAAATCTTTCTAGTGAGCCAAAATCCATATTTCATTCATGTTTTAAGATAGCGTTGGCTGATACACCCAAAACACGACTATTTAGGTAGACAATATTTGTCGATTATATCAAATATAACTCTTGGAAAGTTTGGTGGAACAACCTATATTTATCCAATAAATCTCACCAAACTCTATGCCTCTAAACCCACAATCCTATTGTGATGATTTAGTTAAGTTAGACCCAACGTTTCAATAAAATAAGTACATTTACTTATCACATTTTCTCATGATTGATAAGAGCACTTCACTTTGGCAAACCCACTCCTTCTCAATCTAGATCTTGACGTGTATTAACATTGGAAGACATCTTTATTAACTTAATATTTATTTAGGGATTTATTGTTTATATGAACGATCATGATCCCATCATAAAGAGATTCTCAATTTTTCCTTGATCAAATAATCCATTTCAATATTCGTCAATGGTTCGATTTCCAGATCGTCAGAGAAGTCATAAGCGATCTCACTTAAAACCCAACTTTCTTACGAATAATAATTCGCTTTTGACAAAATCTCCCCATATCAGAAAAAAAAAATCATATTCAATACCGTGTTTCATAAACACAAGAATCTGATGATCATTTGTTTAATTTTAAAATCTTGAATCATTACAGATTTTATCTTTCTTAAGCAAACATGGCATGGGTGTCTTATCTAATACATACATCATTCTAACGCATACATATCTACACATGCATTCATATACATATATGTATTGTGCGTAAATTAAACATGTTTGGTTATGGCCCATCCTATGTGATATTTCCAAGCTAATGGAATTATCAAGGTCAATCTATGGTGGTTTCAAATACTACACTATTACATGTCTTTATCTTCTTCATTGCTCCATCATCTGAATTGCCTCATAGCTTCCTTGCTTCCAAGTCTCCATTGAACAATTATATTGAATAATAAATAAATCTATTCTAATGAAATTACAAGAAGAACTCGAGTTACATTCGAGATTAACAATTATAATGAATAAACGAAATGTAAGTCGTATTTAGAAACCAAAACTATAAAACAAAACCACTATCCTATGGGTCTTTAGGCCATAACCATCCACCATGTTATCACATAACACATGTAATATATCTAAGATTATATAAATATATCATATAATCATATATAACAAATTTTGAAATTTCAGAAAATCAATTAAATTTCAATAAATAACAAATCACCGTTGTGGGGCCTTTAACGTCATCAAATGGCTTACAGACGCGAAGCTGATTTGGTCAGTATTGCTTAATGACACAATTCTAGTCAGAAAACACATATCGTTTGCAAAAATCGGACACTGGACACAGATTTCAGAAAATCTACTGAAGCCGTTTCAGAATTCGTATCGAATACGATTCCCATAATAAGAACAAACATGTATCATATACATACAGTAATACACACAATCATCACATGATTATACATCACATGAATATCATATATTCAAAATCATATATACACGAATATATATACATATTGTATCGCAACAAAATCATGGTGGTCATATACATGCTCATATATATGAAAAATTGTTAAACACATAACCGAATTAAAATGTTTCGAAAGTAACTCTGATGCCATTGAAGGGTTTCGAGGCACAAACGCAGCGGAATAAACGCGAAAAATAAATTAAATTAGTGAAACCCTCCGTAGGATCCATGTGAAAACAAAGGATTTAATTCGGAGATTAAGAACAAATACCTTAAAAAGCTTTAAAAGTTCATCAATGGAAGATTAATGGAGGTCCAAAGCTTGTTTAATCACCATGTATCCCGCTCACGCGATCTACGCTCTACGGTATCCACACGAACACTTTTCACGAAGGATTGATGTGTACTAGCACCCGAAAACTGTTTCTCTCTCTCTATCTTCCTCTTTTCTCAAAACGGCTAGGGTTTTAGAAAAATATGTGTCTTACTATTAAATCAGCCCATAAAAAGATTATATAGAGAGATGAATAAGTTTTCTAATTATAATCTAATTTTAATTAATACTAATCCAAAATTACAAATTATTTAATTAAGTCTCACTTAATTAATTAATTACTAATTTTGGAATTAATTTAAGTAATTAATTTATTCTATTTATATAATTAATTAAGTCATACTTAATTAATATCATAAATAAAATAAATTACTTATATAATTTAAATTCATAATTTAAATTATTTCTCCTTCAAGCATTCTTTGTGTGTGACCCTGTAGGTTATTATTATGTTGACAACAATTTTAATATCTAATTAAAATTGTAAACAATGTGCGGCATCTAGTAATACATCATTGCTACCCAAGTAATAATAATAAAATCAGTGATTTGATTAAGCCTTTCATGAATAATGTTCCATGTAATATAATCCCTTTAACCTTATATTATAGATCAAACTCGAGGCATGTATCATGTCATCCTCTTCAACATTTAATCCGGGTTTCCTTGATCAATGAGTAGACTATTAAACAAATCAACATTTGAGCACGGCCATGCATTTTATAATCTCACTCAATCAAAAGGCCAATAATATCACTCCTAAATAGGAAGGTTAAATCATTTATCTATCATTCATATTTTTCATACGATTCATAGTATACCCAATGTCCAGTTTTATCATCACCCAGTTAAAGATAACTTTTAGTGTAATCAAAGTATATTAATTCTCGTATAGAAATATAATGATTTAAGTTAGAGGATCATTACATCATTATCATAGTGGGCGGGTCATTCCGGTGCCATTCATTGAGACATGCACTTGTGTTCTTGACTTTAGTATCACCATACATATGACCAATGAGATGTGGTCATCTGTCAACAAACATACTAGTCTTATTGCATTATTATTATCCGTATATAATAATACTCGATTAGGGAATTTTAGGAATAAGATACTATTCATATAATCTCATTTTTAAGTCACATGCTTAAAGATATATAATACGTATCAAAATTCCAAGGATATTTATTATGCTTTCAATTTATTACGTAGTAAATAAAACATAATAAATAAATAATAATCAATAAAACATAATCCTTAATAATAAAATATTTTTCTTTAAAATATTAAAGTTATTGTCTCTAGGGCACAATTACTAATAATTATTATGTTGGTAATAATTTAAACATCTAATTAAAATTATAAACAATGAGCGGCATCTAGTAATACATCATTGCTACCCAAGTAATAATAATAAAATCAGTGATTCGATTAAGCCTTTCGTGAATAATGTTTCATGTAATATAATCTCTTTAATCCGGATATTATAGATTAAACTCAAGGCATGTCTCGTGTCATCCTCTTCATAATTTAATCTTTATTTTCTTTATCGATGAGTAAACTATTAAAATCGAATCAACATTTGAGCACGATCGTGCATTTCATAGTCTCACTCAAACAAGAGGCCAATAACATCACTCCTAAGATTTGGAGGATTAAATCATATCTAGATCATTCATATTTCTCATACGATTCATAATATATCCAATGTCCACTTTTATCATCGCCCGGTCAAAGTTAACTTTTAATTTAATCAAAGTATATTAATTCTAATATAGAAATATAATGATTTCAGGTCAAAGGATCATTACACCATTATCACAGTGAGAATTACTTATGACACTTATTAACATGTAGAATCTCATGACGGGTCATTCCAATGTCATGCATTTAGACATGCACTTATGTTCTTGACTTTAGTATCACCATACCTATGACCAATGAGATGTGGTCATCTGTCAATAAACATACTAGTCTTTGTGCACTATTATTGTCCTTGAATAATAATACTCGACTTGGGAATTTTTAGAAATAAGATACTATTCATATAATCTCATTTTTAAGTCACACACTTAAAGATATAAAATACGTATCAAAATTCCAAGGACATTTATTATGCTTTCAATTTATTACGCAATAAATAAAATATAATCAATAAAACTAAATCCTTAATAATAAAATATTTTCCTGAAAATATAAAAGTATTGTCTCTAGGGCACAATTACTAGAACTTTCTTGCTTTCAGATGCTTCTATTTCCACTTCATTTTCAAATCTCAAGGTGTCACAGTTTTCGTGTTCAAGACTCATGGCAGGAAACTTGAAGTCATCAAAAGTCACATTTGTGTTTTCCATCACTTTCTGTTAATCAATCACATATACTCTATAGACAATCTTGTACAAGGAGTACCTTATAAAAATTCCTTCATATATTTTGGCTTCAAATTTTCTAGATGATCAGCATCATCTTTAAGGATAAAAAACTTTTCTCCAAACACATGCATATATTTGACAGATGATCTTTTGTTTGTCATGATATGATAAGGAGTCTTTCTAACTGGTTTTGTGATGAGTGTTCTGTTTTGGGTGAAACATGCAGTCCTGACAGCTTCAGCCCAAAAAATAGTTGGTAGACTGCTTCTACTAACATGGTTCTTGCAGCTTCAATCAAATTTCTATTTTTTGTCTCAACAATTCCATTTTTTTGTGGAGTTCTTGGACCTGAGAATTGGTGAGTAATTCCATTTTCTTTACATAATTAACTCAATGCAGAATTTCTGAATTCTGTTCCATTGTCACTCCTCATAGCCAAAACAGGTGTTAGGCCTTTATTCAGTCTCCTTAGATTTTCAATGATAAGCCCATGAGCTTCATCTTTTGAGTGCAAGAAATCCACCCATGTGTATTTGGAAAAATCATCAACCATGACAAGTGCATATCTCTTCTTGGACATTGATATGACATTTACTGGTCCAAACAAATCCATATGAATTAATTGTAGAGGCTTTGTGATTGAAGTGGTTTCTTTACTCTTGTAACAAGACCTCTTCATTTTTCCCTTTTGACATGCCTCACACAATCCTTCTATACAGAATTCAAGTGAATGCAAGTCTTTCATTAATTCTCTTTTGACTAGAGAATTGAGATTTTTGAAATTCAAGTGAAACAACCTCTTGTGCCAAAGCCAACTTTCATGTTCAGAGGATTTGGTGTAGAAACAACATATTTTATCCTTATTTATAGAGTTCAAGTCAGCTACAAACAGACTTCCCTTTCCTACTCCTTGAAGAGCAATTTCTTCGGTTTTTCTGTGAGATATGAGGCACATTTCTTTATCAAACTCCACCTTCAAATCCTTGTTGCAGAACTGAGTGATGCTCAAAAAGTTGTGCTTCAAACCTTTTACCAAAGCTACATCTTCACTGACAACATGTTCATGAATCAATTTGCCATATCCCATAGTGAAACCAATGATGTTGTCTCCAAAGGTCACCATTGGGTCAGCCTATTCCTTGAATTGTGATAGTAAGGCTTTGTCACCAGTCATGTGCCTTGAGTATCCACTGTCCAAGATCCACATAACCTTCTTCTTCTTACATGTGCCCTGCAATCAAAACAATATCAAGTTTTCTTTGGTACCCAAACTAAGTTAGGTCCTTTATGCTTAGTCACATAACTGTTATTCTTCTTTTCAACAGTCCTAATTATCTTTTCATGCACAATTTCCTTTTTTTGATGTTCAGTTTTAGCCTGTTTAGTGCTACCTGAACAAATGACATTTTTAGGTGACATGGGATGTTTTTTCTTTTAGTTGGACTGGTGGATTTTGGTCTAGCAATATTGTTGTTTCCATTTTGACTGATGCATCCTTCAACAAGTTGTTTTCTTAATCTAAAACATGTGTTCATGACATTTAGGTTGCATGGCATACAGTCAAATTTGTCAAAACAATTATGATTATCATGCATCAAAGGTTTCATATAATTTCAAGCAAAATCAGCATTATCAATAACAGGTTTCTTGCCCACATAAGTAAGATGATTTGTTGAACCACAGTTCTTACAAATATTTCTATGAGTATTTTGAACATGTGCATAATTGTTGTGTTTATTAATGCCTATTTTTTCATTTTTATTTGCCTTTTTCTTCTTAGCATGCATGGAGTCATTTTTCTAGACATTCTCTTTTATGTTAATTTTTGTGACATCTTCCTTTCTTTTAGGTTTAACAGATGTGGGATTGGCCTTGACTGTTGGTTCTTCTATTTCAACAAAGGGCACATCATTCTTAGCTTCTGATTCATCTTCATCATTTAATTGTTGCTTGATGATCATACTGGCTTCATCAAATTCAACAGTTTCCTTTTTAAAAATTGGAGCTTTAACATTTCTCAAAATGTGCGTATTGTCAGAAAATTCAGTTTTCTTGCCTTTTGTTGATATAGACTTTTTTGTTTTAAGATTGTCATAGTCAAATCTAATTCCAACCTTAGAATTTTCTTGGTGTCTTTCATGAAGTCCTTGTAGAACAACAGATGAGTTTTGATAAGCTTTTATTTTCAATTCATTTTCAGAGATTTGATCTCTTAGAAACTTTTCAATTCGTTCTAAGCAAGTAATCTTATTTTTTAGATACTCATTTTCTTGTTTCATGGATTTCATGTTAACCAAAGATAATTCTAGATGTTCATTTTTAACAGTCAGTTCATCATTGGCTTTCAATAATCTATCAATTTCTTTATAAGCAACATTCATACTAGTATGTATGTTAAACACCTCAACACTTAATTCTTCCATAGTTTTCTTGTATTGAGATTTTAACATTTCAATAGAAGTTAGAATTGGTACCTGATTTGTTGAGATTGATGCTTCTTCATCTGATTTGGCCATTTGTACCAAATTTCCATATTCTTCTTCTTCTTCTTCCTCATCAGAGTCATCCCAACATATTCCTTCAATAATGTATGCTTTACCAGTTTACTTTTTCAACAAGGCTTCAAAGTTGGCCTCCAATTTTAAATATTCTTTGTCTTTTCTGGCTGCCTTTGGCTTCATATACTCAGTAGCGAAATGTCCCAATTCATCATAATTGTAACACCTTTTCTTTGATCTTTCCACAGCCCCAGTTTTGTAACCTCCTTTGAAATTGCTCTTTGGTGCTTTTGCCTTTGCTTTAAGAGCCAAAGTTTGGTTTTGGCTTGAAGCCCTTGTTTTTCTTGAACCTCAAGTTTCTAAACCTTCTAGCCATGAAGACCATAGATTTGTTGTACATGCCCTCAAGCTCTTCAATGGTGTAGAACTCATCTTTATAAGATTCTTCCTTGATAGGTTCTTCTTCTTCATTGTCTTTTTCAACACTTTCATCACTCTTCATTATTTGGCATGTGCCAACCCTTTCTACCTTTCCTGGTTCTTTGACAATTAGGGCACTAGAGACATTTTTCATCTTACTTTTGTTTCCTAGAATAGACTTCTTTTGAAAGTATTCTAGTTCATATGTATTCAGTATCCCATATAAAGTTTCCAATGGAATTTTTGCTAAATCTCTTCCCTCCCTGATAGCTGCAATTTTGTACTCCAAATGCTCTGGAAGAGTTAGCAAGAACTTCATGTTTTTCTCTTTTGTTTCATAAGCCTTCCCAGGTAACTGCAGTTCATTGATTAGTTTATTAAACCACTCAAAGTCCTCAGTTATGCTTTCATTGGGTTTTCAAATGAAGGCTTCATATTATGACACCAATAATTGTGTTTAATTTTCTCTTACTTCCATCGTGCATTCACATAGCTGCTCTATGGTTTCCCAAATATGCTTGGAAGTGGTGCAGTTGACAAAATTGCTCTACATGACCATATCTAGAGAGTCAATCAGGATGAGTATGAGACTGTTGTCAAGAATCACCTTCTCTCTTTCAGTATTAATGTACTGAGATGGATCATTTGGTACCCATGTGGATAGTATCACCTATGACCCACTAGTTGTTTCAGAAACTAGTGTTACAGGCATGAAAAGTCCATTTTTCAGAAGCTCAGGATAAATGTAGTCGGAAGTCTTGATGAATGTGAGCATTTTCTTCTTCCATAGAATATAGTATTCTCTGTCAAATGGAGGAATCTTGATACTATTAAGTTTTTATAAACTCATTCTGAACTTTGAACTATTTGTATGTCAACAACTACTCTGATGCCACTTGTTAGGAACGAGTTAGCTCAAAACTATACAGGGGGTGAATGTATAGATTGATATCTTTTTGAATTACCTTTGATTTTCCTTTCTGTGTGTATGAACCTGATTGATATTGTAGTCTTGTTTAACCTTATCAGTGTTTATATGAGATGCAGAATTTATCTTAACACTTCACAGGTAAATATCAATATAATCTTTTATTAGAATGATTTGCTACAATCTGATAATCTTTGTGGAATTCTCAGCTTCTTGTTCTTGAAATAAAACAAGGTATGAAAAACTATTCAACACACTGAACTGTGAAGTTGTGTATTCTACTAAATAGACAACATGTCTTGGTGCACATGCTTTCACAGTCAGTTATACTATAACTAGAAATAGACAAATTAAACTTTACATTTTACTCAATTCTATTTCTAGCTAACTCTTTCTCTTTGACAGTCTGCATCATCTATTCTCTATCTTCTGTCCTTATATTGTTCTTCCTTCAAGCTTCATTGTAGACTTGTCATTGTCTTCACAGGATTGACTGTCCTGATCATGACAATGCTTTAGATTACTTGTCCTATTATTCTGTAAATTTCCTTGAAACTAGCTATTTGAAACCACCAAATACTCAGCTTCTTTGTGCTTCGAGAAGTCAGGTTGGGAACTCCTAAATCGAGTACTTGTGAAACTTTTCGATTGGTTTTTGAGTTAAGACTTCTCGATCAGACTAGACTTCTCGATTGGATATATCTGTTGATGACTTCTCGATCAGACTTGACTTCTTGATTGGATATATCTATTGATGACTTCTCGATCAGACTAGACATCTCGATTAGGATAAACTTCTCGATTGACTTGATTTCACAAACTTCTTGACTGACTCACTTCACAGACTTCTCGATTGCTTCATTGGCTAATTTCTCGATTTGTTTAACTAGACTTCTCGAATGAACATTTCTTTGCACTTCACGAATGACTCTATGTCCATGAGTTCTCGATTGAGTAGACTTCTCGATTGAGTCATTTGAGACTTCTCTACCAGTTTGCACTTGACTTCTCTATTAATGTGATTCATCTATTGATCAATTGCCTTAGAAATAATTTCTTCTACAACTCCTTATTTGATGTAATCTTTATTCTTCTGATGCATGATTCATAGAATATTCTACCAGTACAATTATTCTAGGTATTACTCATTTACATTTAGAGATGCATTAGAAACAAGCTTCTAACTGCAAATACATAGTTAAGACAAACTAATTCACTATTTAATACAATATATCTAGAATGTTACAATATGACAAGTAAATACAATAATGGTTGGCTTGATTTGGTCCAACAGCTTGTTACATTCAGAATATTTCCATGGTCAATCAATCACAAGGCAAATTCCATATGAATTAATGAAGAAAGACAAAAAGCCAACAATAAATTTTCTTCATGTCTTTGGATACAAATGTCTTGTCCTAAGAAATTTGGGAGAAAATTTAGGAAAATTTGAAGCCAAGGCTGATGAAGCAATATTTGTTGGATATGGAATAACAACCAAGCCTTACAGAGTCAACAATCTTAGATTACACATTATTATGGAACCTATTTATGTAGTCTTTGATGACAAGAAAATTCAAGGGTTTTTTGATGAATGATACCATGACTTTGTATTTTGAGAATGAATCAACTGGTAATGGTGAAGAAAGTGATGATGATATAGAAATTTCAAGAAATCAAGTATCCAGAAATTTCCCATCAATTGATGTCAATACATCAACAGATAACTTATCAGTTGATGATCATCAATTGACTGATAATACATCAATTGATAATCCATCGATGGATAATAATTCTACTCAATAATCCTCAAGTAGAGTGTCCATCTCAGGGGGAGGGTTCTCGACCACTTAATCATATCACAATGATCATAACAATGCTAATGATCATGAAGCATCTTCTTCAAGGACAAATTTACCAACTCAAAGAAAATGGGCCAAAAGTCATCCCTTTAAGTTGATTATTAGAAATGTGGAAGATGGTGTCAAAACGAGGAGTGCCACTCAAAATGAGTGTCCGTATAGCATTTTCCTATCTCAAGAAGAACCCAAAAGAGTTGAAGATGCTCTCAAGGATCCTGATTGGGTATTGGATATGCATGAGGAACTCAATCAATTTGAAAGAAATAAAGTATGGAAGCTGGTGCCCAAATCAAAAGACAGATCAATAATTGGTACAAAATGGGTATTCAAAAACAAAATTGATGAAAATGGTACTGTGACTAGAAAAAAGGCAAGGCTTATTGCAAAGGGTTACTCGTAAGAGGAATGAATTGATTTTGATTAAACTTTTGCACCAGTTGCAAGATTGAAAGCAATCAGAATCTTTCTAGCCTATGCATCACATGCAAATTTCAAAGTCTACCAGATGGATGTGAAGAGTGAATTTTTAATGGAGAACTAGAAGAAGAAGTCTATGTAGAACAACCTCCTGGTTTTAAAGATCCAAATTTCACTGACTTTGTCTACTATTTACTCAAAGCACTCTATAGTTTGAAACAAGCACCAAGGGCATGGTATGACACTTTATCTCAGTTTCTTATTGAGAGTCACTTCATAAGAGGTAATGTAGATAAAATGTTATTTCATAGAAAGGTTAATGGGTCAATTATTGTTGTTCAAATTTATGTGGATGATATCATATTTGGCTCAACTGATGAGGGACTTTGCAAAAAGTTTTCTAAATTAATGCAAAGTAAGTATAAAATGAGCATGATGGGAGAACTTACCTACTTTCATGGTCTGTAAGTCAAACAAGTTAAGAATGGTATTTTTATAAATCAAACTAAGTACATTCATGATTTATTGAAGAAATTTGACCTGGGTGAATGTTCTTCTGCAAAGACTCTCATGGCCACTGCCACTAAACATGAATTGAATACTAAGGAAGCCAAGGTAGACGTTTCAAGTTATAGAGGCATGGTAGGCTCACTTTTGTACTTAACTTCTAGTATGCCAGATATAATGTTTTCTACATGCTTGTGTGCTAGATTTCAGACTAATTCTAGAGAATCTCATCTAGTGGATATTAAGAGAATTTTTAGATATCTCAAGGATACACCAAATTTAGGTATTTGGTACCCCATATATTCTGGTTTTGATCTAATAGGCTACTCAAATGTAGATTATGCATGTTGCAAAATAGACAGGAGAAGTACAACAGGCACCTGTCAATTTCTAGGAAACTAACTTATGTCATGGTTTAGCAAGAAGCAACACTCAGTATCAACTTCAACTATAGAAGCTGAGTACATTGCTGCTGGAAGTTAATGTGCACTAATATTGTGGATGAGGAATCAATTATTTGACTATGGGTTCAACATGAACAAGATTCTTATTTTCTGTGACAATACAAGTACCATTGCAATAACAGTGAATCATGTGCAACATTCCAGAACTAAACACATTGACTTAAGGTATCATTTCATTAGGGAACATGTAATGAATGGTACAGTTGAATTACATTTCGTCCCTAGTGAACAACAACTTGCTGACATTTTTACCAAACCACTTGATGAATCTACTTTTAATAGATTGGTCTGTGAATTAGGTATGCTCAATTTCACTTGAATTTTGAAAAATGATCAACAAGTTTTATTTATTTCTTTGAATGCAGCCATTATTTACATATATCTGTTGAATCCATGTGATCAATTGATAAATGGATTAACTATCAATGAATATTTCTCAGCCATCGATGGATATATTTCATCAACTGATAAAATATATACCTATTGATGGATATTTATCTATCGACAGATAATTACCTAGTAATTGTTTATCGATCAATAAATCAGTTATTGTGTATCAATGGATGTAATTATCGATGATAACATAATTTTATTCGTTTCTAAACATCCATTGACTACTGTCTAAATTAACCGTTGATGCTCTATTTTATCCATCGACAAATATATACAGTCCTATATGTATTTTATTTTCGAACGATCATTTCTTTTCACTAAACTAGCAAAATTAATTGATGTGACTAATTTAAAGTTAGTCCATTCTTGAAAAATATAAATAGCAGGTCCATTTCCTATTTCATTTTACCTATTATTTTGGCTTAAACAATATTTTTTTTTTCTCTAAGAACCTTAAGGTAATTTTTACTCTTCTTCTCCAAGTCTCTTTCCCTAATTTCCTCAAGAATAGTAATGACACCACAAAAGAAAATCCAATCATCAACAGGCTTCTTCTATGAGAAGAACAACTTCATTGTCTGCTTGACAGTGGAGGATGCCCTGTTGATTTTCATCCATTGATGAAGTTTCTAAGCCAATGTAGACTCTTCAAAGCACTAAGTGAAGCATCAACAATCGTGTGTGAACTGGTGGAAGAGTTTTGGAAGTCTGCGGAATTTTCAAGAGATGGGAAGGTAATTTCTTACATTTGCAAAGGTAAACCCTATACTCTCACTAGTGTTATTATCTCTGAATGCTTAGAAATTCCCATTATTAATTATGATGACATGCCTAATGATGAAGACATTATGAATATGCTAGCTTCTGTTAATTATGCTGAGAATGACTGTAATTTAGGAGAGGTAGTTAGAAAGAACTTAAGAAAAGAATGGAGCTATTTCTTTGATGCCATTATCAAAGTATTTTATAGAAAAATAAGCAATTTTGATGCTATTACTACTAGTATGCAACAAATTGTTTATAGTATCTTATTTGATAAATATTTTGATCTTGGTACATTGCTCCTAAATGAGTTCATTGCTAAGTTAGGTAATATAGAGTCTTGGAAAAATAACATCTATTTTGCTAGATTCATTATGTTATTTATTAACCACTCTGTTGTAGAATATGAGATCAGAGAGGTCATGGAGACAATGGAAGCATGGACTCAAAATAAAAGGCTCTTTATGGACCTGGTGAGAATCAACTTACATTCTAAGTTGTGCCTCACTTATCCCTCTTTTGTACAGTTATTCCTCAAATCTTAAAATCTTTCTTTCCTTGAGATAGAAATACCTCTTTCTTTGCCTTCTGTAACAATGGAGGGAGTTGGAAATGGACCCATCCCTCCTACCCAAGTTGAAAAACTTTCAAATCCAAATCAAAGAAAACCACCTCAATAGTTTTCCAACAAACTGTTGTTGTAAAATCCAAGAAAAGAAAAATCACTGAGGGGAGTGTGAAGGTGGTGGTTGAGGGTGAGGGAACTAGCCAACATCAAGAAAGCCATAATAATAAGGATGGAAAGGGTGAGAATGTCCAACCAGCCTTCAGTCCAATCTCTCAAAAGATTGAGACTGTGATAAAGGAATTGAACATATCTCTAGTTGTACCTTCTCAACAAGGTGTAGTAATTGAAAAGAGGTCTCAACTAGGATTATCTGATGGGAAAAAGGGACACAAAGTCATTCAAGCCTTTAAAAGGAGAAATAAGAGGAATGTAGATGCACAAGGGGCACACACAACTACAAAGCCAAATGAAAATTTGGTGGAGCCTTCAGCTTCTTATTTTTATGTGCCTCAAATAAATGCTGAGACACAGCATCACCCTTTATCTATTCCTTCTCCTCAATCTCCTTCTAAATCTCTTTCTTTAGAAACTTTGATGATATATAACATCACTGTTTCAAATTCACCTTCTTTACAACTCAGGGTGGAGCCAACACTCTCACCTGACTCACCACATAAGGTTAACACCTTGGTTGAACATGATAAAATTCATAATTCTTCTAAGTCAATGTATATTTCTAAATCAATTGATATTATCCAAACGAACTTATTTCGACAGATATTCATCAATCGATAGATATTCCTTATCCATCGATCACCACTTCATATCCATCGATTGATGCTTCAACTGAAATTTCAAATAATGATCCTACTGTTGAAGTTTCCCACACTTTATTAAGATTGAGTGGAGTGGGTAAGGTGAGTGAGAGGCAGGATTTTCTTATCATGGAAAAAGGAGAGTGTGTGATTGAGAGGCCCTCAACTTCTTCTAAGATGGCAAAAGAAGAGGGTATGAGGATTGAGAGTTCCACCTTAGTAGGTGATAAAATATGTGAGCAAGGTAAGGGAGATGTGAGATTCCAGGATGAGATCTTTATGAAAGAAAAGAGAGAAGAGAGTGAGAGAGAAAAGAAAAGAGAGAAATCATTGTCCCCAATCTATGAAGCTTCATCTTCTAAAATGGAGGGTTTTGTAGCAGAACTCACCCAGGAGTTGGGGTTGGAGTTAGGGGGAGATGGAGAGCTTGGAGTCCCAGCAGGAGTTGTAGATGCCCTCATGATAGAGGATGAGGAGATAGATGTCAATCTAAATGCTGACACTTTTCAACATGAAGATCCTCATTATCAGCATTTAGCAACAGCCGCAAATTAAGAAGCTGAGCAGATTTTAGGATTAGTGCGGATTGAAGAAGAGTTCAGGAGTGGGAAGGAAACTTTATCAAGGATTCCTGATGATGTCTCTCATATAAATCTTGAGGACTTTGAGTCTGAAGGTGATGTTGACACATTGTACCCTGTAATGAGAGATGATGAAGCCACTATAGCTGACACTGAGAAGGAAATCTTGACTTAGTACAGAAGTTCCATGGCTGAAGTAAACATAGAGGACCCTATTCAAAAAAGAATATTGAACTTCTACAGAGATAATCTCAAAGTTCAAAATCTTCAAGCCACAAGCACAAAGAATGAGCTGAGACAGGTCAAGTATGACATTGAGAGTGCAAGGACTCACTTTGATTCAACAATGGATTCCAGAATCAATTTCACTCTCATGAGCAGAATCAAGCAGAGACTTGACACAGAGGTTATAGCCAATGATAAGGTTGTGGAGTTGGAAAAGAGAGTTACTGTTATGGAACTCAGTATGAATCAAATCCTAGCTAATCAGGTTACATAGGTCAAGCTTCTAAGAAGATTGTTAGACACACCTTCCTCATCCCAAAATTTGTCACATGTTGTTGATAACAAAAAGAGGGAGAAGGAAAATGTTAAATTAAGGAGGAAGGTGGAAAATCAAATTCAAGCTTTTGAGGTTGTTATATCCAAGCAGGACCCATTGACTAAGAAAAGAGAAATGTCTAAGTCAATTGTTCATAAATTTGAAGCACTAGAAAGGAGGACCAAGGCTATAAATGAAGAAAAGCCAATTGAGATCACAACGGTTACTTCATTGCCAACAAGGTCAATTTCTGAAACTGTAATTGTTGAATCTCATGAGGCTGGAAGAATAAGGATGGATGAAGGAAGCTCATAGCTTGGAGATAGGAAAGGGAAAGGTATAATGATTGAAGATGGAAAGAAGAAAAAGGTTATCTCATGAGGTGGTGAGAAATTATTGCACAATGCAATAGTGGTTGGTGTTAAGGATAGGATAAAGCAAGAGCAGGCAGGAGAGGAACTGGCCATGATTCTCCAAAAGTAATTTGATGAAGAGAATGAAAATATTCTTGAAGATAGAAGGAAGCAGGCTGAGAAGAAATCAAGGACAAAGCAAAGAGCAAACAGATCCTCAAAGCCTGTAGGAGTAAAGAGGAAATTGAATGTTGATGAAGGTGAAGTGGCTGAGGAGAAATAGTCAAAGGAGACTAAAATTCAAAGGACTGACAATGATCAACCAAGAGAAATAGAACTGTTCTAGTCAAAGGCAAGCAATTACATCCGAATTAGATCACAAGGATTAATTGCTCTAAGAGGCCAAAGAAAGAGGGATGTGGATCTTCTTCACCTTGAATATGAAGATGGTATACATCTCACCTTTACTTTTTTGTAGGTGATGGAACAAGACTATGCAACTCTAAGGAAAATCTATACTCTTCTCAACAGAAATTACTACTTGACTCAAAGACTGGCCAAGGATATCTTAAAAAGAATGACCATCATGAGAGAGGCTCCAATTTAGGAGGAGAAAGAGGAAGTAATAAAAATCTGGAATCCTGAAGGAAGAAAAGTTCTTCATGAACCTTTCTACATGATGTTCTACACAGACAAGGATGATAGAGAAAGATGCATTGATATTTACAAGGAAATCAGGAAATTGCCAAACTTGGAGCTGAATTACTTGGCAAGTCAATTGAACTATAGTATTGAAGATGAGAAGATACTAAAGGGATCATTGTTCAGACAAATGGAGGAGAATGAGAAAAGGGAGATGGCTGAGTCTAGAAGGAGGAAGAGAAGAAACTAGACAAGTCAAGATCATCAAAATTCTTCTCAGAAATCACATGATACTGGTACCTCTAGCCTAATGTTTCTTTATTTTGTCAATTTATGATTCTCAATGTATTGATAAATGCTTAGGATTTTGTTATCATCAACCTAGATTTATGATTATTACTAATATTCATAAATAGGGGGAGATTGTTAGGAATCATGTTACATGATGATAACAAATTACCTAGAATTGTAATCTTTATATTAATTTTATAACTGATCAATGGATATGTGATCTATAAATATCCATTGACTAGGGAATTATTTATCAGTTGAAGTTATTGATCAACTGATATTTATTGTCTTCGATTGATATCTCATCAACGGATGTGAAGAATGGCTGACAAAATATAAATATTCTAAGTCAGAATTCACTCAAATGAAGTGATCAACGGATAAAGGAGTCAACGGATATGGATGATTTACCGATGGATAAAAGGTCAATAAAAGTCAAATCAATGGATATCCATCAACGGATAAAAGCATCAAGGCAATCAATGGATAAAAGACAATCAATGGATGCTCAAATATCCATTGATACATCAATTGATCAATAGATAACTTATTCATCGATGGATAAGAAAATAAGACTCAACTGATAAGCTTCATAGCATTTATTAGTTGAATAAAGTTTCCCAAAACAGTTAAAGGCAAATGAAAGGGATCTTTGTAGAAGTGTAAATCAATGGAAGACAGTTTTGTCAAGACTGTGAAGACTTTCAAGGGAACACAATCTTCAATACTAAGGCAAAGACCTATGAAGACTGTGAAAGTAGCTACATTCTATTTTAATGTAAATATTGTAAAATGTATTTTATGCATTTTATCAGTCGATAGAAAAATAGAAGTAGAAATGAGCTGCTATATATAGATTAGCAGTTCATTGTAGCAATAATAAGAAAAGTAGAACAAGAATAATATATTGGAGATAGAGAATTATTTATTGTGTTTTTCGTAGTTCTGTTTTTTTATGTTGTAAGCAGCTTGGTTCTAAGACAAAGGTTTATTAAAAGCAAAAACATTCACTAGTGGAAAAACCAATCCACTAGTAATTTTAAAAAATTTGTTTTCAAGTTTTTTTTAATTCTTCTAGTTCTTTCTTTTTGTTTAATCTTTCAAACACTCAAACATTATTATTGAACAAACTTAAATCTGCAAGAATTTAAAATAATTCTTAAATTTATATTCAACCCCCCTTCTACAAACTTCTTGTACTTAAGGGAAATAATAGGTGATGTGGTCAAAAATGATCTAAGTTGTTTCATCCTTCTTGTGTAGAAAATACACCCAAGTGTATCTTGTAAATTCATCAACTATCACTAGAGTATACCTTTTCTTTCCAATTGATATGATATTGACAGGACCAAATAAATCAAGATGTAACATGTGGAAGGGTTCTTCAATTGAAGATTCAGTCTTACTTTTGAAGGATGTATTTCTCTGTTTTTCCTTTTGACATGAGTCACATAGGCCATCAAGATGGAATTGAGCTTTTGGAAGACCTCTCACAAGATCCTTTCTCACCAATTCATTTATATTTCCAAAATTCAAATGACACAACTTTTTGTGCCAATTCCAGCTTTCTATTGGAGTTATTTTTCCAATGAGACATGTTATTGGTCCTTCAAAATTTATCTCCAAGCCAGCTTCAAATAGGTTGTTATGTCTATGTCCAATGAGAACCACTTTGCCAATCTTTTTTCTCTTGACTTCACAATATGTTTCATGAAATTCCACATAATAGCTTATGTTTGTCATTTGACTCACACTCAATAGGTTGTGCTTGAGTCCTTCAACCAGAGCTATATTTTCAATGATGACATTTCCAATCACAATATTTCCATATCCCACTGTTCTTCTTATGTTGCCATCTCCATAAGATACTTCTGGGTCAGCCTTCTCCTCAAACTCTGAAAGCAAGGATTTATTTCTAGTCATGTGTGCAGAACATCCACTATCAATCACTAGGATGTTTTTCCTGTTTCCCTGCAATCATAATTGTAACTTAATTAGAAGTTTTGAGGACCCAAACAAGTTTGGATCATTTCTTTTTAACATTGTTAACTTTTGCAGCAAAAGTAACTTTATCATAGTTTAAGTTAACAGAGTTTGCATTTTCAGAGTTTGGTTTTCTTCTATCAGCTTTTACAACATACTTTTGTTTTGCAGCATACATAGAGGAAATAGGAGTTTTATTCAATTGAGGTAAAAGTTCATAATAGTTAAAATAGAGACTATGATATTCTTTACAAGAATAAATATAATGCCACAAGCTACCACAATGAAAACAAGGATTTTATGGCATATATCTAGTTTGTTTCCTAACTTCTGATTTAGGTCTCTCAGGTTCCTTCTTTTTATTCTGCCTACAGTCAATAGCAAGAAGATTAGAATTACCACAAGTGAAACAAGTCTTTCTAGGTGCATCAGGAATATTCTTATAATCAGTCTTCTTAGATATTCCTACCTTTCCATTCCTATTTCTTTTCACTCTTTTAGACTTATTCTTATTGATAACAGACTTCATCTTTTCCTTAAGCTTCTTATGAGAAAGAAAACCAATATTTATTGGTTTTTTTTGAAACATTGATTTTTTTGTTTTTGGAAGTGTTGTAACTTTTATCAAAAATATTTGTTCCATTACTAGCCCTAAAAAAGTTCACAAGTTTAATCAAATGTTCATTAACTCTTATGTGTGTCTTAGGAATTTTATTCCTCTTTTCACTATCAGACTTATAACCTAAAGCAGATGTCCAGTTTTTGTCTGTTAAAATTTCCTGAACCTTTTTACCAGAGTTTGTCCAGACTCTGAAGGTTTCCCTTTCTTTGGCTAATTCAGTTTTTAGATAAGTCACTTAGATTTCTAACTGAGTTTACATATGTATAGCCCTTTCATAATATTTCTTAATATTTGTCATGTGCACAAGTTCAGAATCAAGAAAATCATTCTTAACAGATAATTTTTGAATTTCAGATTTTAGTCTTTCATTCTCAAGAGATTGAGTCTTAAAACTGACATGCAAGGTTCTAAGAAATGATTTTAATTCATAGATATTATCAATGTCAATGTTGAAGATTGAATCTAGTACCTTATCAAAGTTTGTAGTGGGAGTCTCAGAGTTTTCTATGAGAGCATAGTTCACTTCCTCATCAGAGTTTGAGGAGTCCATCCAATCTTTCTTGGATGTTATGAGCGCCTTTCCAACTTCCTTGCTCCTACACTCAGTTACATAGTGCCCCCCGTCTTGTTACACTTGACTTTTAATTTGTCAAGTATTTTTGACTTCCCTTCTATGTCTTCTCCCTTCCTGAACTTTTCCTTGTTCTCAGAATTACCAAACCTTTTCTGAAATTTGCCCTGATTTCTGAACTTCCTGTACTTCATATTTTTGAAGCCCTTGACAATCATAACAACCATTTCCATCATGTTAGAGTGTGTGGATTCATTATCAGAGTCTTCATCAGAGTTTACTTCAGACTCTGATTCACTACTTTCCCTTACTTTCACAATTTTTACTTTTCCTTTTGAAACTGTAGGAATTTGTTCCTTAGTTTTCATAGTTTTTGTCTCCACATTTAATGCAACTGTCTTTGCTTTGCCACTTTTTCTGTTCTTCCTTTGCTGTAACTCCAAGTCATGAGTTTTTAGCTTTCCATATGCTTCATCTAGAGTCATATCTTCCAGGTCTGTTTTGTCTCTTATCAAGGATGTTTGCAAGCCATTTTTCAGGTAGAGCCCTTAGAAACTTTGTGTTGTATTCCTCATTCTCATACACCTTATCAACCAAAGCCAAGTCATTCAACATAGTGAGAAATCTGTCATATGTATCAGTTAGAGATTCATTTTTTTTGCCTCAAAAAATTCATACTCTTGAATTAGAACAGATCTTTTATTCTTTTTTATTACCTTGGTTCCTTGATATTGAACCTCCAGTACATCCCAAATTTCCTTTGCAATTTTGCTAGCAATTACTCTGTTAGACATTATAGAATCCAGACTATTGTGTAAGATATTTTTTACCTTTTCATCATTGAGAACATCCAATCTTTCTTCAGTAGTCCACTCTTTCTTGTCCTTAATAGTATAATGTTCAAGAACTTGTCTTCCTTCAACTATGGCTGGTGGTACTAACTTTGTTGGTAAGTACTGACCTAATTAATCTTGTCTAGATAATCAGGATCTTTAGCTTCCAAGAACATCATCATCATCTTCACCCTCCATGTAGGGTATTCAAACTTTTTGAGAATTGGAATTCTGATGCTTTCATACTTATTTCCAGACATTGTTTGAGATCTTTTAGGTTATACGAAACCACCTGTTCTGATATCAATTGTTACCCAGTAAAGAGACAATTATAGAGGGGGGGGGGTTAAATATAATAGTACCAAAAAATCGAAACTAGAACACAAGTATATAAACGAAACACTGTTTGTATTAACTTTAACAAACATAATACAAAACACTCTTAAGAAAATCAATGTTCTTAAGAGCTGCTAGGTTATGAGAATATTATATTATGTGACGACTACATCAATGTAAACCTAAACTGTGTTTATATAATACACAGTTACATGTCAAAATAATGCAAGGATAATGATTAATGATTACGGAAATACAATTTTCATCATTATCTGCGGAATAGATAACTTCAAGAAGGTAATTGTCTTTCATATAAATACTTCATTTTCTGTCTTCAATCAAGTCCTGATTTGTCGAATTATCATCTAAAAGACTCTAATTATTTTAGACTCTATAGGTTGAGTAGGCTCTGATTCTGTAGACTCTGGTGACATCATCTAGACTTTGATCATCTTTTGTAAACTCTGACTGATAGACTCTTGTTAGGTCCCGAAATATCGTAGAAGGGGGGGTTGAATACAATACTCACTAAATTAAAAAATTCTTTCGAATCTTTTGAGGATAAATAATTTAGAGTTCAGATAGTGGTTCGAGTCCTTGTAGTGTTTAGGAGGCAGGCTTACTAATTTTCTATTTTTATGAATAGACAATAAAGATCTAGAAAATTAGCAAGTAAATGAATGAGACAAGTTTCAGGGAATATATCTTTCGTATATAAACCTAGATGGGAGCTACACCCGGTTTTAATGAACCAGTTTCCAAAGAAAAAATTATTTCTTCACTACAACAAAGAGATCTGACTAATTCCTATTATAATGTATAGATCTGTGAATGTACAAAAGGAAATCAATCTAACAGAGAGTGTTTTATAATAACCCTATATATTTACAACATAATGAACCGGCTAGATTATAAAACTCCAGTGAAGAAGGTATGTGTATAGCTTTGTATCTCTTCTTCTCCGGCTTCTGTGTCTCTCTATATCTCTTTGTGTCTGTGTGTATTCACTCACACCAAATGAATAAGATTCATTTGTTTATATAGTGTAGCCTTTACAATAATTGAACAGCTTTTTAAGTGTTGACAACTTCTCCTCTGTATGTTGTCATGAGTTGACTTTGAGAATCTCGTGGATATTTTCTAAGTGTCAAATAGTGTTTCCTTGTATTGAGTACTTAGAAAATAATCCATCTTTCATAGAGGGTCAATGTGTCGAATAATATTGCCTTGTATGTTGACTTGATCACATGTATCGATTTCTTTCTTGTGCATGACCTGTGTGTCGATTTTTTGTCTCCTCTTTCATGCCTTAGAATCATTTCCATGAAGCCAAGACCCATGTGTCAATTTCTAGTCTCAATATTGAGCATGTGTCGATTTTATCACACAAGGGTACTCGACTTAGTTTCTTTTAGGCATCTTGAAGGCATGTGTCGAATATAGCTTTCCATGTATATGCCTTAGAATAATTTCAATGATTCAAGAAGTCTAAGTGTCGACTTTGTCTTCCATGTTAGCATGTGTCGAGTTTCTCTCCTTGTATACATGACTTAGCTTCTTTTTGGCATATGAAAAGCTATGTGTCGAATTTACCTCCCTTGTATAGTATGTGTCAAATTTTCTTCAACTAGTAATACTATGTGTCGATTTTCTCCAGCTTGTAGAATGACTTGGAGTAATTTCAACTTCTATTAAATCCATGAATAGTTGGCTTCACTTGGATTCCTATCAATTCTTCTTGTACAATGAACATGTTAACCAAATCCTTTGTGTTAACACTTAGTGCACTGGTCTGGTTCACAAATGACTAACACTGATCTTGATCTTCATATTCTCATTTAAAATTAAATGATAGGAATGTTGCAATTCTTTATTGCTTCGAACACTGATTATTAATAAACACTATACTTTCACTAGAATATTTTTTGGTACTTAGACAACATCTTCATTACTACTACAATCTTGAATACTTCATTATCTATTCTTTACTGACGCTTGAACATATAAATGAACTTCCTTCAGTGAGTATAACTTCAAGACTGTAGCTGTCTTCTTTAACCTTTGCCTTTACTCTGTCTTCAATTCTTCTAGATTTTTATGCTTCAAACATTGTCTATCTTCAATCAATTCTGATACATTGAAATCTTCTAGTGGCACTTTTATACTGAATCTTCAACACTTCAAAAACCTTGAAAGTCTTCAACCATTATTCTTCACTGAGACATCAAAATATTAATGAACTTCTCACAATGACCTGTAGTAGACTTCAAAACTTCTTCTAATGTCTTGATTCACTGCATTTGCCTTGTCTTCATTTCTTCCTGATTTTTGTGTCGGCGTAGTATTATTTACTTATCATGTTCTAGTGTTGAGTTATCACGATTACTATTCATACAACTTCGTAATCTCACAACAATCCCCCCTATTTGATTGTTAAACTTAGCAAAAAAATCTCATAGAGAGGATAACTCAACTAACAACTAGAAAAAGTAATCGTCCGAGACTTGTAAATAATGCTACTGATTTTTCTAGATCAGATTCTGCATTTCTATATTTCTTGAGTAACTGAAATGAAAGATGTTTGTTCCTCTAGCACTAAACTGATATTCATGTAGTATTATCTTCATTTCTATCTGTTTGAGCTCTCTCTTCTTCAAAATATTTCATAGTTTAAACTTAAAGAACTTATCATGAACATAGCTTGATAAGAATTAAGATTCATGGGAACATCTTCAATAGAACATAGAACATAGCTCAAATAATGTTCTCCCTTCAAAATATTTCATAGTTTAAATTTAAAGAACTTATCATGAACAGAGCTTCATAAGATTTAAGATTCATGGGAACATCTTCAATAGAACATAAAACATAGCTCAAATAATGTTCTCCCCCTGAGAATGTGATTCTTCTTCTTTTTCTTCTTTTCCTCTTCAGATGAACAATGGAAGTGTCAATTCTTTTCCGTACATCCCACTTGGATGATGAATCCTCTACTGACAACTCCTTTCAAGTATAGGGTATAATTTCTTGATTCTCCTATAAGGATCAGAAGAATATTCTTTTTCTTGTCTAAATTCTATCCCTAAGGTTATTAACTTCTCCCCTAAGGATACGAAGAAAAAACTTTCTCCTTTTTCTTGTCTACTAAATTCTCCCCCTTAGTTGAGGAATCCTCTACTGGACCATAATTAACTCATGGTTTTTCTTCCAAAGAAGGTTCTCGTCTGTCATTGATTGGGAAAACATAGTAGCTTTTCTTTCAAAAGTAGCAAGTAGCAAGGGTAAGTGTTTGGTCTATGGTTTCCTCACTTTTACTACGTTCTGTTGGTGTTTACATTTAAGTGTCGAGCACTTTGAAGTGTTTCACTCTTTCTCTCGTTATCTCTCACTCAAGTGTATCTCTCCTTCACTTTCACTTAAGTATTTCTCTCCCTCTCTTTCACTCTGCATTCCAAATATAGCCTTCTATTCCTTCAACGGAAATCCGTCAATTCATTTATATTCTGATCACCTAATTCATCATAATGAACTGAATCACTATCAAGTGGAGAATTGCCTCATAGAGGTGTTCTTGATCTATCATGCATAACCACTGTCTCAGCACCAGACTCAATATATTTTGCTAAATCATTGTCTAGTGGAGCCTCACCTCTTTGGGATGGGTTGTCCCAAGATTTGAAAATCTGTTAGGGAATCATGCCTTGTTCTATCAAGGGGTTTCCTCACACCTTCTCCGTAAATGGGAGGTGGACATTCCTTTTCCGGATCTGGAAATGTTCCTTCCAGGAGAGGCGACGTAGTAAGCAATGTAATGAATGGCAATTTAGAGCCTACGTTTCCCTCGTAAGTCGGTGATGGGAATTTTTTGTATGAAATACCCTACTTGACTCATCCGAAGAATTCTTGCCAAGTAGTTGCCTCTGAAGCCCGGATAAAACTGAACAAGAGATCTCCCTTTCGGGATGCAGAAGATTAAATTTTGTTTGAGGTAGATACTTGGATAATGTAATGTATGGCTAATTAGAGTCTGTATTTCCTCTGAATACCTATACCTCTCATTGTGCATGCCTTGCAATGTGTTCCTAGAATTTATCTGTTTAGGCTTACCATCAGCGTGAGTGCTAGTGGTGTGCTTGACTCATTACAAGGTGCTCTGGCTGATGAGCGAATTTCAATGGACTCACCCTGTTGAGAGAATGATTCCAGAGACAGTTTTATTGTCTTTTCAGCTCTTCATCCCTTTGAGAAGATACAGATGAGATTACAGTTACCTCAGTTATATATAACTTTTTTTCTCTGGAGGTAGAGCTATGGGTGCACTTTCGACTTCATCCTTATTTTGCTACATCAAGTGCAGTTTCTCCCTTATCAACCTTTAACTAACATAAGTTCCTTATATCTCCGGGGGTTATTGTACGGAAGTGGATGAATAGTGTTTGGTACTAAGGCTTGGGTAAGAGATTGATGGGTTTTCAACCTCTTGGCCAGCTTCTAAAGCCACTGGGGGCTAAACGGATAGAGACAATCAAGATAAATAGATAATCACCTTAACATTCCAAAATATATTTTTCATCTCAAAGAGAAGGAAAAATATAAGAAGGAATGGTAAACGATTGCATTAAAGCACTTTTCAGCAAAAGAGTTTTGTCAGAACTAAAGATTTATCATTCAAGAGCATGATACGAAATTTTCTTTAAGATACATATCCCATAAGAGCGAAAGTGTATCAAAGAAGAAAGGTTCTATTCCTTATAAATTTCTTATAAGGCAAACTTTCCATAATAAAATGCGAGAATTTATATCAAAGAAGAAATTCAACTCTCTTACCAAATTATATCTCGATAAAATGACTCTTTTCCTTTATACCTTAATATTGTATGTTTTGAAAATAATTTTGCAAAACAACCTTATCAGATAGAGGACGATGATTTTTCGACTCATAATGCAATTATGATTTACATCATTTTCGTCTGCCTGATAATATGCCCGTCTTAAAATGAAAATACATGACAATAAGGGTGGATGTATGCTTAACAATACAATACATGTCCTTCAAAGCAACAACCACTGTTTAGGTACTATGAATCAATGTGAAACATACATTGAAACAACTGTTTAAAAATAAATTATTTTACAAATGGTTGACACCTCGAAGTAAAAATAATTTTTCTGAATAAAATAGCAGTCACAAAGTTTCTACCACTTTAAAAGGAAAAATTAAGAGAGAATAAGGTTTTGTAAATGTAGCATTTAAAACTAATTTTTGAGAGAGGAATCAGAGATTTTGAGATTTTGAGAAAGATTATCGTCAAGAAAAATTTGATTCACACCCAAGAATTTAGAAAATAAAGAAGGGCTATAAATCAAAAGATTTTCAAAAGGGATGTTTTGAAAAAGAATTTTGATGTTTTCTTCTTTAAAACCGATAGAAAGTGAATGTATGGTAAGATAAAACATTTTGGAAATGAAAATAGACAAGAAATTCTTTTCAATATATTCAGGTTTAAAATATTCAGTTAAATGAAGAAAACTAATAGGAATACTCATGCAATACTAAATAGTTACCACAAACATGCATATATATAAATCAAATAAACATGACAATTATTCAGTAGAACAATAACCATTAAGGCATATTTTTATTATTAGTGATTTTCAGATAAACAACATGTATTATCAATAATATTAAAAATATCATAATTAATTGCTTGGAAATATTAACGAAATATCATTACTTGATATTTATCAATAATTTAAAATGCAAGAAAATTATGTTTCGAATATTTTATCAAAACAAAATTATAAAACTAATAAACATTGAATTATTTCAATCTATAATTTTAATATGATAAAATAATTTTGCTAAATACTAAAATATTCATAAGATTGAATATTAGCATCTAACTTCCTACGATATAACTAATAATCGTCACTCAAGCATATTGAAATTATACTCATAACAATTATTAATGATATACGTAATCTCAAGAAAATAGTTGAAAAGAAATTCATAAGTCGTTTAAATATAAACATTTAATACTTGTGATCTTAATTATAACTCATCGCAAGTAATATCATATTTTAGAAATATTTTCTAAGTATATAAAACATTGAGAATTTTATACACATGACTTGGAAAATACTTCGTCTTCCAATATTAGTGAGTTTTGGAATATGCATTAATTACTTAAAATAGAAATTCTAAATAACGTCACTAATACCAAAAGTACCACACTTATTTGTAATAAAATATTTCAAAATATTAGAGAAAAATATCAGAACAATTAAGCAAGATATGATAGACTAATACTCATAAAATATTTAACATGCAAATAATTATGATGCTAACTTATGCTAGAAAATCTAACTACCACATATGCATATAACATTGTAAGTCTGATAATTAAACTAGTAGTAAAAAGTACGAGGTACTGGATTTCAAATAAACTAACAAGTCCTTTAAATATGGAAAATTTAATACTTGTGAACTCATTTGAGAATTCCTTACAGATGGGATTTCCAACAAATATGCATATAAATAATATTCCAAGGTACACTAACCAACTTAGATAAAATAAATTCATCAAGCTATTTAGCAAAGATCTCTAAGTTATTCTACTAAGGACAACTCTCGAAAGAAATGATATCTGCTATCCATGAGCTTGTTCCATACGTGGTGAAGAAAATACCCAGCAGAGTTGTTAGAGTTGAAAAAGTTTCCTTGTCCACGAGATCAGAGCATCACATTCATAGGTTGCTTTAATTTTCGCCTTTGCCGCAACTGTGTATTGAGTGCTTCTTCTCATTTCAGCAAGAAATCAACTTCTTCCATGAAATTGAAAGCTTCTAGGAATTACTTCACTGCCTTTCTTATAACTTGCATCATCTATATTTATAAAGACAATTAGGTTAAACCTATTATCTTCAGGCTACCTGATTCTAAGAATTCGTGATCCCCTAAGATATTTAACAATTCATAACTTAGCTATAAGATAAGATTCTCTAGTATCCACTTGGAAACTTGCACAATTGCATATCGAGAATAAAATATATGGTTTTTATGCACTCTATAGCTTGTCACTTCAGTTCATATACCTGGTTTGCCTTGATCAAGCTTAGTGGTTTGTTGGCAAGAAATCTTGGCAGGTCTAGAATCTTCCAAATTGCGCATCTTCAAAAGATCTTTGACTTACTTTAATTGCCATCATTCTTTGAATTAATTGTAATCTAAAAAAGAATTTCAATTCTACCAACATGCACATATTGTACCTACTCTGCATTTACTTAGCAAAATATCTCTTGCACAAGTTTTATTAGTAGACCCACATATAATACAATCATCGTATACTTGCACTAATATTACATTATGTGTGTGTCTTGTATTCTAGAGAGATATGTATATAATGGCTCTACCAAAATCATTTTCAAGTAATTAGTAGTTAGAGTATCATACCATGTCCTTGATGTTTTGATTGAATCCCTCATAACAATGCCAATAATCATCTAGTTTCTGAAAACCCTTACAATACCAAATACAGTCTTGTCTTGTGGTCTGGGTTCCAGCTTCGATAGATTCTTCTTTTGAATTGATTGAGATCATCTCGCATTGCAATCACTCAATCTGAATCAATCAGTGCATCTTCACTCTTCTTTTGGCTACCAACTGTTAATAATTGTTCTTTCCCGAAGAATAACCATTTACTTTGCATAGCACTTCTAGCCTTTACTCCAAAATCCGGATCACAAAGAACTAGACTCCAAGAATGAATTTGACTTCAAACCTTTTGTCTTGGTAGATATGTTCTTGATGTATTCCTTTGATCTTCATTGTGTTCAGTACTACTAGTAGATCCTTGTTCTCTTTGCTCCCCCTAAGTTGCTGCTAGGATGTATTGAAGATCCTTCACCTTTTTCAGTGGATTCTGTTAAAGTTCGTGAGTTGTGTAGATTCACTACCATTTCCACTAACAGGATCTGAATCATTATCATTATCAGAGGATTTTGTTGTCGAGTATTTGAGTAGGGTATCATTCGCAGGGAAGGACTCTTATCAATATCAATTTCAAATATATTATTCCTTACAATTCAGAAGTATGGTGAAGAATTTGTGGGTGTGTAATTATCAACTAAATTATTCTAATAAATAAATAAAATAACTATATAATAAATATGAGAGAAGATAATCCAGGAACAAATGTTCTTCAATTGGCTATTATGAATGTCTAATTTGTGTCTCTTGTTTTGCTAAACACAATCCTTCTAATGATTATAAAATCATCTCCCAATGTAAATTATAATGCCTACAATTATACCATGAACGCTACTCCCATGGTCAAACAAAATACAACCATAGACTATTAAGCACCAAGAATTATAAGTCTCACAATTCGCATATCAATCTCCCGATATAATACTTAAATTGTGTTTATCATATCATGTACCAGAATTATAACTCTTCTTCTGATTCATTAATAACTTCTACAAATTCAATTAAAAATTAGCTACTCTTTTAATCGTATAAATCTCTCAATAACAGATAAACGAATGAAGAGAAATCACAATATAATCAAACAAACATGATAAACCAACAAATACTACCAAATTCCCGGATTAAGAGATTAACTACTCATGATGGATAAAAACATATATATATATATATATGTTAGGTCCCGAAGTATCGTAGAAGGGGGGTTGAATACGATACTCACAATAATTTAAATTCTTTTCGGAATTTGTGGATAAATAAATTATTGCTTCAGAGTGGGTTTGGCCATTTGTAGTGTTTAGGTGAGCTGCCTACTAATTTTCTGTGTGTCCGGATAAATCAATTAGGTTCAAGAAAATTAGCAAGTAAATTATGGAGACAATTTTTCGGGAATATATCTTTCGTATATAAACCCAGAGGGGTGCTACACCCAGTTAAAATTATAACTGGCTTCCAAAGAACAAATTAGTTCTTTGCTACTAACACAAAAATATTAGGCTCAGTTCCTATACAAATATATCTAAATTAGTACAAGGAAAAACTGAGTCCGTAGGGAGTGATATCTAGAAGCCCTGAGCATTTTTCGTTAAAGAACCGGGTCCTAATATCTGACCAGAAGCAAGGTATATGTGTGTATAAAATGTTTCTTCTTGCTCCCGGCCATGGCTGCTCTCTACATATTTTTGTTGTTGGAGAAGACGACTCTTCAATTTAATTGGGGTAGACTTTAAATCAATAAAGTAGGCTGCTTGAATTTTATTGGCTAAGGGCTGAGTGGGTCCAAGAAATAATTTCTTTGTTGCGCTTCATACAGTGGATACCCTGTGATAAATCAAGTGGCGCCTTAAAAATTAAGTTGCTCCAAAGTGAAGTTAAGTGGCGCCAGCTACATTGCATTCACTGTGAAAGAATAAGTGGCGCCTTGGAATTTTGGTTAAGGGAAATGAGGTATGTTGCGCCTCTACTGTGTGTGCCTTGTAGAGGCGCGACACACTGCCTTCATATATTTGCTGAGACTTTTGGCGCGTGTGAATTCATTTCCATGGTCAAAGTGTAGTTTGGTCACTGCATTTTGACCCTCTATTTATTCCTTGATTGAAGTTTCCCAACTTTCATTTCTTGTACCAAAGTCTTGTCACATTACACCCTGTACCCTGAGCTGTTCCTGTTCTTCGACTGTAGTTCAGAAACTTTCACTTTTCGTACCAAGGTTATGACACTTTGCACCCTGCACCCTTTGAGCTGTTTAGCTGTTTGGCTGTAGCCTTTATAAATCACTTTTTCGTACCTTAATAAATAAACGTTCTTTCCAAGTACGTTCTTCAACTTAACAATTCTTCTATAGGTAATACTCATATTCCTTTCACAGACTGCTGACGCCTAGTGCAACTGGTCTGGTTCACAGACGACTAACTTCGATCCAGGTCTTCGTATTATCGCCTTACGTACATTGTTAAGTTTGCAGCAACTTCATTGCTTCGAACACTGACTGTCAATAAACATAGTACTTTCACTGGAACCTTTTCTGGTACTTAGACAACGTCTTCATTACTACAATCTTGAATACTTCATTCTCTGTTCTTCACTGACGCTTGAACATATAACTGAACTTCTTTCAGTGAGTATAACTTCAAGACTGTAGGTGTCTTCTTTAACCTTTGTCTTTACCATGTCTTCAATTCTTCTAGATTCCTATGCTTCAAACACTGTCTATCTTCAATCATTGCCTTTACACTGAAATCTTCCAGTGGCACTTCTATACTGAATCTTCAACACTTCTGAAACCCTGAAAGTCTTTACACAATATTCTTCACTGAGGCTTGAACATATTAATGAACTTTTTTCAGTGACCTGTAGTAGACTTCAAAACTTCTTCTAATGTCTTGATTCACTGTATTTGTCTTGTCTTCATTTCTTCCTGATTTCTGTGTAGGTGTAGTTATATTTACTTGTCATGTTCTAGTGTTGAGTTATCACGATTACTATTCATACAACTTCGTAATCTCACCAACAATCTCCCCCTATTTGATTGTTAAACTTAGCAAACAAATTACCTAGAGAGGATAACTCAACTAACTATAAAAAGTAATCGTCCGAGACTTGTAAATAATGCTACTGGTTTTTCTGGATCAGATACTGCATTTCCAGAATTCTTGAGTAACTGAAATGAATGATGTCTGTTCCTCTAGCACTGAACTAATATTCATATAGTATCATCTTCATTTCTGTCTGTTTGAGCTTTCTGTGCTTCAAAATCCTTCATAGTTTGAACTTAAAGAACTTATCATGAACAGAGATTCATAAGAATTCAAATTCCTGGGAACGTCTTCTGTTGAACATAGAACATAGCTCAAGTAATGTTCTCCCCCTAAGAATGTGATTCTTCTTCTCCCTTTAGATAATCAATGGAAGTGTCAATTCTTTTCTGTACATCCCACTTGGATGAGGAATCCTCTACTGACAACTCCTTTCAAGTAAAGGATACAGTTTCTTGATTCTCCCATATTCTGTTGTTTCCCATCAGGATCAGAAGATAAGATTTTCTTCTTTTTCTTGTTTAAAATCTCCCCCTAAGGATATTAACTTCTCCCAAGGATACGAACCCCTTTTTCCAAGGATCTTCCAGGATCCAGGATACGAACCCCTTTAGGATTATTAACTTTTCCAAAGTACGAAGATAAGACTTGATTAACTTCTCCTTTTTCTTACTATAACTTCTCCCCCTTAGTTGAGGAATCCTCCAGTGGCCCACTTTGAATGGTTTGTCTTCCAAAGAAGGTTCTCGTCTGTCGCTGATCGGGAAAAATATAATAACTTTTCTTTCAGAAGTAACAAGTAGCAAGGGTAAGTGTTTGGCTTATGGTTTCCTCACTTCTACTACGTTCTGATGGTGTTTACACTCAAGTGTCGAGCACTTTAAAGTGTTTCACTCTTTCTCTCCCTATCTCTCACTCAAGTGTATCTCTCCCTCACTTTCACTTAAGTGTTTCTCTCTCTCACTTTCACTCTGCATTCCAAATATAGCCTTCTGTTCCTGCAAGTGAAATCCGTCAATTCATATATTCCCAACACCTGATTCATCAGAATGAACTGAATCACTATCAAGTGGAGAATTGCCTCGTAGAGGTGTTCTTGATCTATCATGCATAAGCACTGTCTCAGCACCAGACTCAATAGCAATTGCTAAATCACTGTCTAGTGGAGCCTCACCTCTTTGAGATGGGTTATCCCAAGATATTAATATCTGTTAGGGAATCCTGCCTTGTTCTATCAAGGAGTTGTCTCACACCTTCTCCATAAATGGGAGGTGGACATTCCTTTTCAGGATCTGGAAATGTTCCTTCCAGGAGGGGCGACGTAGTAGACAATGTAATGAATGGCAATTTAGAGCCTACGTTTCCCTCGTAACCCTGTGACGGGAATTTGTGTAAAATACCCTACTTGACTTATCCGAAGAATTCTTGTCAAGCAGTTGCCTCTCAAGCCCAGATAAATCTGAATAAGAGATCTCCTTTTCGGGATGCAGAAGATTAACTTCTGTTTGAGGTAGATACCCTGGACAATGTAATGTATGGCTAGAGTCTGTATCTCCTCTAAAGGCCTGTACCTCTCACTGTGCACGTCTTGCAATGTGTTCCTAGAATTTATCTGTTTAGGCTTACCATCAGCGTGATTGTCAGTGGTGTGCTTGACTCATTACAAGATGCTCTGGCTGACGAGCGAATTTCAATGGACTCACCCTGTTGAGAGAGTGATTCCAGAGACCGTTTTATTGCCTTTTCAGCTCTGCATCCTTTTGAGAAGATGCAGATGAGCTTACAGTTACCTCAGATATATACTTCTTTACTTCTCTGGAGGTAGAGCTGTGGGTGCACTTCCGACTTCATCCTTATTTGCTGCATCTAGTGCAGTTTCTCCCTTATCAACCTCTAACTTACATAAGTTCCTTATATTTCCAAGGGTTAATATATGGAAGTGGATGAATGAGTGTTTGGTATGAAGGCCTGGGTAAGAGATTGATGGGTTTTCAACCTCTTGGCCAGCTTCTGTAGCCACTGGGGGCTAAACGGATAGAATCAATTAAGATTAAAAGATAATCACTTTAACATTCCAAAATATATTTTTCATCTCAAGGAGAAAGAAAAATATAAGAAGGAATGGTAATGGATTGCCTTAAAGCACTTTTAATAAAAGAGTTTTGTCGGTTCTAAAGATTTATCATTTAAGAGCGTGACACCAATAAAAATTTTCCTTAAGATACTTATCCCATAATAAAACGCGGGAATGTGTATCAGAGAAAAAGGTTTCTATTCCTTATGAATTTCTTATAAGGCAAACTTCCCATAATAAAACGCGGGAATTTACACCAAATATGAAACTCAACTCTCTTACCAAATTTTATCTCAATAAAATGACTCTTTTCCTTTATAACCTAAGTACTGTAAGTTTTGAAAATAGTTTTGCAAAACATCCTTATCAGATAGAGGACTATGATTTTCCGACTCATAATGCAATTATGATTTACATCATTTTCGTCTGCCTGATAATATCCCCGACTTAAAATAAAAACATGTCAATTGGGGTTGAATGAATGCTTAACAATACAGCACTAGGCCTTCAAAGCAACAACCATTGTTTAGGTACTCTGAATCAATGTGAAACATACATTGAAACAAGTGTTTAAAAACAAATCATTTTACAAATGGTTGATACCTTAAAAAAAATAATTTCTCCAAATAAAATAGCAGTCACAAAGTTTCTGCCACTTTAAAAAGAAAAATTAAGAGAGAAAACGGTTTTGAGAATATAGCATTTAAAACCAGCTTTGGAGAGAGGATAAAATATTTTGAGATTGGAGAAAAATTATCCTCAAGAAAAATTTAATTCACACCCTAGGTTTGGGAAAATAAATTAGGGCTGTAAATCAAAAGTTTTTCAAAAGAGAAGTTTTGAAAAAGAATTTGATGTTTTCTTCTCTAAGACTGATAGAAAATTGAATGCATCTTTGAATAAAGCATTTTGAAAAAGAAATAGACAAAAGTTTCTTTTTAACACATTCAAGTTTAAAATTCAGTCAAAGAAAGAAAACTAATAATAATACTTATGTAATACGAAACAGTTACCACAGACATGCATATATAAATTATTTAACATGTGGCAATTATTCAGTAGAACAATAAGCATTTAAACATATTTTTATTATTAGTGATTTCAGATAAATAACTTGTGTTATCACTAATATTAAAAATATCACAATTAATTGCACGCTGATACCAATTATTCGATATTTATCAATAATTTCAAGATGCAAGAAATTGTGCTTCTTATATTTTATCAAATCAAAATTATGAAACTGATAATCATTGAATTGCTTCAATCCATAATTTTAATAAGATAAAATAATTTCGCTAAATACTAAAATATTCATAAAATTGAATATTAGCATCTAACTTCCTACACTATATCTAATAATTGTCACTCTAGCATATTACAATTATACTCATAACAATTCTTATTGATATATATAAGCTCGAGAAAATAGTTGAATAGAAATTCACAAGTCCTTTAAATATAGACATTTAACACTTGTGTTCCTAATAGCAACTTCTCGCAACAAAAACAAATTTAGAAATATTTTCTAAGTATATAAAATATTGAGAATTTTATACACATAACTTAGAAAATACTTCGTCTTCCAATATTAGTGAGTTTTGAAATATGCATTAATTACTTAGAACAGAAATTCTAAATACTGTCACTAATATCAAAAGTATCACAATTATTTGTAACAAAATATTTAAGAATATCAAAGCAAAATATCAGAGCAATTAAGCAAGACATCTTGACTAATACTCATCAAATATTTAAGATGCAAATAATTATGCTTCTAACTTATGCTAAATAATTTAACTACCACTTATGTATCTTACATCTTAAGCATGATAATTAAATTAATAGCAAAAAGTATGAGGATCTGGATTTCAAATAAATTCACAGGTCCTTTGGATAGGGAAAAAGTAATACTTGTGAACTCATTTGAGAATTCCTTGCAGATGGGATTTTCAATAAATATGCATATTAATAATATCCCAAATTTACTAACCAACTTAGATAAAATAAATTCATCAAGTTATTTAGCAAATATCTGTAAGTTATTCGACTATGGACAGCTCTCAACAGAAATGATACCTGGTGTCCATGCGCTTGTTCCTTCAGTGGTGAAGAGATTAACAGTGTTGCTGGAAATTGACATCTTCTAGGAATGACTTCCCTGTCTTTCGTACAACCTGCATTATCTATATTTATATAGCCAATTAGGTTAAACCTATTATCTTAAGGGTCCCAGATTCCAAGAATTGGTGATCCTCTAAGATATCTAACAATTCATAACTTGGCTATAAGATAAGATTCTCTAGTATCCACTTGGAAACTTGCACATAGGCATATCGAGAATTAAGGTATACTTGCACATTTATATGTCTTTGTGTGTGCCTAGCATTTCTAAAGAGATATGTATAACAACTCAAATGTAAACTCACTTTTAAGTAATTCACAGTTAGAGAGTCATACCATGTCCTTGACGTTTTGCTTGAGTCCTTACCTCCGTCATAGAAAAGCCTGGGAAGAGAATGAAATACAAATTGTAATGGATCTGCACCTTCATCTTCTAGCTCACCATTCAGGAGTGCACTTGTTCACATTCATCTGATAGATCTTCATGCTTGAATGCTCCACTTGTGCTGGGGATATCCCATTATTAGGTCCTCATCTTGTTTGGTCCTAATCATTGGGTCCCTGTAGGATCAAGACTCGTCACTGGTGCTTCATGCCTGATCTTGAAAGTCCCGAAGATTCTGTTTCCATCATCGTCGATACTTTCTGCTTTAAAGTCCTGTAGCAACCAGTTTGGCTTTGCCCCTCAAAACAATGCCAATAGTCATCCAGTTTCTGTGAACCCCTACTGTAGCAATTTCAGCTTCGACTTTAGTGGTCTGGGTTACAGCTTCAGTGGTTTTCTGCCTTCATACTGATTGAGATCACCTTGCATTATAATAACCCAATCTGGATCAATCAGTGCATCTTCAGTATTCTTTGGGATACTAATTGATGAGTTTTACCAATTGTTGATACCAATTGTTGATAATTTCTCTTTCCCAACTGTTGGATCCCGAGAAGTATATGATCGTTTCGATTAGCACTTCTAGCCTTTACACAAGAATCCAGATCACTAAGAACGAGACTCCAGGATTGAATTTGACTTCAGACCTTTTGTCTTGGCAGAAATGTTCTTAATGAAATCCTTTGATCTTCATTGTTGAGTACGGCTAGTAGATCCTTCTTTTATTTACTCCCCTGAGTTGCTGCTAAACATTAATTCCTTCTGCAACCTCAGCTTCTACATCAGTATCTGAATTTGTCAAAGATTCAGAATAGACGTTCACTTGAATGCTTGGGAGCTTGGTGTAGATATTCATTACATTCAGACTTTTAATCACTTCTGAGTAGCCGAGGAGAATTGTTCCATGAGCCCTAACTTCTTGTCAAGTTACTCAAATAAATCTTCATTAAAAATCAATTCCCTCCAAACACACGAAAGAGCTTCAGTGTTTGCTTCTGGTTGGCCATTAACTCAAATGATGTCTTTTCACGATCTTGTTGAATAAAGCAGCATGCTGTGTTAATTGCTTCAGCTTCAAAATCCCTTTTTCAGTACAGACTTCATTTAGAACTTCACTCGCGAAATGCAGTTCCATTATCTGACTTCAAAGTTCTCACAACTTACCAATTGTTTCCAACTTGATCTTCCTTATTTGATCAATCACCATTGTGACATTTTGTCTGTTGAATGCTTGAACATCACCAATCTGTAATTAGGGTTACCAATTTCAATCACCACTAAGCTTATGACTTTTCTTCAGTGTGATGTTTTCATTGACTTCCCTATGTGACATACTTCAAAATGTCCTTCTTGATAGAATTCCATATGAAGCAGTCCTCTCACCAATTTCATCTTTATCAGAGAATCCATTGTCTTGCTGACTAACAAGTGTGAGAGCTTCCTTTGCCATAGCTAACTCTTCATTGATGAAGCTTCACTGAAAAGTTCACTTCACCTTTGCATCCAAATTTCATGTCAGCTACGAACAAACTTCCTCAACCTCAGCTGAGTGAGCTTCCAACCTTCTTGTTTGAGATCAAACACTTCTCCATAAAACCCTTGACGAAGAATTCCCTAGTGCCCTGTAGATAGTGCTTAAGTCCTTCAACAAGAAAGATGCTTCCACTGATGACAGTTCTTAAATCATGATAGCCATATCCCTTGTACATCCTTTGCTGTCATCTCCAAAGGTTACCTTCGGGGAGGCCTTCTCAACCAACTGTGATAGTAGAGCTTTAATCTTAATCATGTGCCTCGAACAGTAAATGTCACGAAGTCACATAACTTTTGTCTTTCATAACATACTCTACAATCACAAATGATTAAGCTTCTTGGTACTCAACTTTAATTGAGTCCAGATGGGTTAGAAATATTTTTCAGTGGTAACAACAGCTTCAATATGCATATTAGAAAATTCAGTACTTAATCTTCTAAAAGCACATGGATAGAAGAATTAACAAATTAATTACTAATTCTCTCTAATCCATTTCTGTTGTTATCTAACATTTTTAACTATCTCTAATTACCTAAGTCAGTTTTAGATTAATCCTCGAATCAACAAATGTTACTGACTACTTAGATAATTCTACCATCTTTTATTATTCTATCCCTAATAAGCAATACATGATATGATATGACTTTTAAGTGCAACCATGTGAGTAATAGCAAATCATATGAAAATAAGCACATAAACAATTTCAAGTATATGCAGAATATTTGAATAAAACATTATAAGCAATATCAAATTCCACATATACTTATCAAGTCATTTATCACAATAAGAACAAATATAAAATATCTGATCTATGACCTATTTGTCTATTTAACAGTTTTCACAACATTAGCAGAGTTATTAAATCACAGAAGATTTAACTCAAGTTCCA
The DNA here is from genome assembly GCA_028671895.1 of Oenanthe sinensis. Lineage (NCBI taxonomy): Eukaryota > Viridiplantae > Streptophyta > Magnoliopsida > Apiales > Apiaceae > Oenanthe > Oenanthe sinensis. The sequence goes on from CM053813.1 coordinate 14,928,842, forward strand.
GCAAATGTTTAGGGATACACCTAACCGTCTAGAACACCCTATGTAATTCTAGATATTCATTTTACTGCATATAAAATCAAGTATGAAATGTACTTATTTAAACTCATGAATCCTAGCATGCAATCTTATTCTTAGCAATCAATTAAGCATTTAAGTCCTAAGATGCTAACATGCTATCATGAATATAATACATTTCAATACCTAATAATCATGTAGTTCTGAATTAGATAAACGTATACTAATTAGAATGTGTACCTGTGAAGTGCTTAGTGATTCATCTCCAATGTTGGTCATTAATGTCAGATATCCATTTGGTTCATCACTGTCACTGATAGAATCAACCTTGCATTTAACTTCATCAACAAATGTTTTCCCTTGCTGCATCCTCAGTAATGCCTGAGATTCTTGCTTTAACTCAACATAGTGTCTGTCAGCTTTTGCTTGTACAGGCTTCTTCAAACTGTGTAGCAAACCCCTGATCTTGTCTTCTATAATCAACCATCCCTATCTTGCAACCGCCTCTTGAACTGATCTTGAAAATCTCCTCCATGGAATCTATAGGTAATGACCTTAGATTAAGAATTGAGATTCCGTCTGAATCTGATGTCACTGAACTTCCTATTGCCCTGCAGGCTTGACTTGCAGTCTAGTTCTCAAGTTATTCCAAAGTGTCAAATTCACTTATAACACCTTGACCACTTCCTCGAGCTACAACATCTTCAATTCAGCTTCTCGGATCATTTCGTTTCTGTTCAGAGGTTCTCAACCTTGACTTCAATCAAATTTGGTTCCTAGGTCACAAATACAGTGGACATGCTAAAACCTGCTTTACCAAATATTATCTTTTTCAGCCTTTGTTCTAGTTCATAGGCCTTCAGCACATACAGGTCTTTTACAGACAATGTGGTTGTATCCTTAAATCCCTGTTGGCTGTATCCCTATGTTCCAAATGATCTGCAGTGTTAGCACGAACTTCCTGTAATCTCCCTGTAGAATAAACTTTAAGGCTTGTATTGAGATTTTAGGTAGTCCAGTCTGTTCTCCTTCACTACTTCAAACCCCTTAGATTTTTCATCCAAAAATACAACTCAAATTACCCAAAAACTGTACCCAAATTAATCTCTTCTTTTGCAATTTCCAAAATATTAGTGGGATCCTATGGAGTAAACCTCTGAGGAAATTAGTACCACTATTTCTTCAACCTGTTCCAGAATAAGCTTCATTGGATAATTTTCAGTCAATTTTTTTGTTGTCTTCAATACCCGGAAAAATCTTCAACTACGAACCCATTGAGCACCTTCGAATTAATATTTAAGAAAAATTTAAATTTACAAATTTTTTAATTTTCTTAGAAAATAAATTAATCAAAAATAAAAATATACAACAAATTAATTTTCAAGAATTTCGAATTTTCTTAAAAATTAAAATATCGTAAATTAATATTTAAGAAAAAATTTAGTTTTCAAGAATTTTAAATTTTCTGAAAAAATAAATAAATCTAAAATAAAAATTAAAAATTAAAGGGTACAAAACTTAAGATACCAAACTGATATTGGGTGTAAGTGGCGCCAAGTGTTTTAGTGGCGCCTGTACACTGGAACTGCTGTACAGGCGCAACAAACCCAAAAAGAATTCAAGTGGCGCCTCTCCAGTGACTTGCTCTGTACAGGCGCAAGAAACTTATGCCTTAGAGAGTGAAAATCTCGCGCGCGTGTCATCTGCTTCGACTGGCGCTAACACACAGGAGAACCCTGTAATGGCGCAACAAAGCCTTGAATTGACTTGATAAAATTTCAATTCAATAGCGCGTGAAGTCCATGCGCACAACACCACTTTAATCTGACAAGCTGTTGTTGACTAACATAAGTCGAGAGAAAAATTGGACCAACATTGTTTAATAAACTTGAATTGTAAACTTTATTTAATTTATAAAATAAACTAATTAAAATTTATAATGTACACTAATAAAAGTTTATAAAATAAATTTTATAAAAGTTTATAAAATAAATTTAATATTAAGTTTATAAAATAAACTAATTAAAATTTATAATATAAACTAATAAAAGTTTATAAAACAAATTTTATAAAAGTTTATAAAATAAATTTAATAATAAATTTATAAAATAAACTAATTAAAATTTATAACATAAACTAATAAAAATTTATAAAATAAATTTTATAAAAGTTTATAAAATAAACTTATTAAAAGTTTATAATTAAACTTATTTAATAAGGCCTCAATTCTGAGTCCAAGCAGCTTCGTCACTATGAGTTTCACTGGGTTACAGATCCTGATTTGTATATCAATCAGCAAGCTCTGATACCAATTGTTAGGTCCCGAAGTATCGTAGAAGGGGGGTTGAATACGATACTCACAATAATTTAAATTCTTTTCGGAATTTGCGGATAAATAAATTATTGCTTCAGAGTGGGTTTGGTCATTTGTAGTGTTTAGGCGAGCTGCCTACTAATTTTCTGTGTGTCCGGATAAATCAATTAGGTTCAAGAAAATTAGCAAGTAAATTATGGAGACAAGTTTCCGGGAATATATCTTTCGTATATAAACCCAGATGGGTCCTACACCCAGTTAAAAATATAACTGGCTTCCAAAGAACAAATTAGTTCTTTGCTACTAACACAAAAATATTAGGCTCAGTTCCTATACAAATATATCTAAATTAGTACAAGGAAAAACTGAGTCCGTAGGGAGTGATATCTAGGAGCCCTGAGCATTTTTCGTTAAAGAACCGGGTCCTAATATCTGACCAGAAGCAAGATATATGTGTGTATAAAATGTTTCTTCTTGCTCCCGGCCATGGCTGCTCTCTACATATTTTTGTTGTTGGAGAAGACGACTCTTCAATTTAATTGGTGTAGACTTTAAATCAATAAAGTAGGCTTCTTGAATTTTATTGGCTAAGGGCTGAGTGGGTCCAACAAATAATTTCTTTGTTGCGCTTCATACAGTGGATACCCTGTGATAAATCAAGTGGCGCCTTAAAAACTAAGTTGCTCCAAAGTGAAGTTAAGTGGCGCCAGCTACATTGCATTCACTGTGAAAGAATAAGTGGCGCCTTGGAATTTTGGTTAAGGGAAATGAGGTATGTTGCGCCTCTACTGTGTGTGCCTTGTAGAGGCGCGACACACTGCCTTCATATATTTGCTGAGACTTTTGGCGCGTGTGAATTCATTTCCATGGTCAAAGTGTAGTTTGGTCACTGCATTTTGACCCTCTATTTATTCCTTGATTGAAGTTTCCCAACTTTCATTTCTTGTACCAAAGTCTTGTCACATTACACCCTGTACCCTGAGCTGTTCCTGTTCTTCGACTGTAGTTCAGAAACTTTCACTTTTCGTACCAAGGTTGTGACACTTTGCACCCTGCACCCTTTGAGCTGTTTAGCTGTTTGGCTGTAGCCTTTATAAATCACTTTTTCGTACCTTAATAAATAAACGTTCTTTCCAAGTACGTTCTTCAACTTAACAATTCTTCTATAGGTAATACTCATATTCCTTTCACAGACTGCTGACGCCTAGTGCAACTGGTCTGGTTCACAGACGACTAACTTCGATCCAGTTCTTCGTATTATCGCTTTACGTACATTGTTAAGTTTGCAGCAACTTCATTGCTTCGAACACTGACTGTCAATAAACATAGTACTTTCACTAGAACCTTTTCTGGTACTTAGACAACGTCTTCATTACTACAATCTTGAATACTTCATTCTCTGTTCTTCACTGACGCTTGAACATATAACTGAACTTCTTTCAGTGAGTATAACTTCAAGACTGTAGGTGTCTTCTTTAACCTTTGTCTTTACCATGTCTTCAATTCTTCTAGATTCCTATGCTTCGAACACTGTCTATCTTCAATCAATGCCTTTACACTGAAATCTTCTAGTGGCACTTCTATACTGAATCTTCAACACTTCTGAAACCCTGAAAGTCTTTACACAATATTCTTCACTGAGGCTTGAACATATTAATGAACTTCTTTCAGTGACCTGTAGTAGACTTCAAAACTTCTTCTAATGTCTTGATTCACTGTATTTGCCTTGTCTTTATTTCTTCCTGATTTATGTGTAGGTGTAGTATTATTTACTTGTCCTGTTCTAGTGTTGAGTTATCACGATTACTATTCATACAGCTTCGTAATCTCACCAACAATATATATATATATATATATAACACAAACCATGAGCATAAGAGTTGAAGTACAAAGAATACAACTTGTAGAATTCGATTGATGTTTGGATGAATCCCTTCACCCCTTCCTTCAATTTTCCTCTCAAAGTGCTTCTCTCCCTTTTTTCTCAAAAGTATAGCTAACTAATAATATAATATGATGGTATGTCTCTCTAATAATATAAAACCCTAATATATAAGAGTTTTAATGCTTTACAAGTAAACACAAGAAATATTCTAAAATAAGTTGGACTCTAATTGTGAAATTCATAGTCTGCCTTCCAGGCCTGTTTCTGGGCTGCTCCAGTTGAGATATGTGTGTTAGACCACCTTTTAATTATAGATTTTTCTATCTTCACGTGGATTATAAAATCACCCAATTCTGACTTCGAGAACTCAAGTTATGGCCCAAACAGTGATATATGTGTGAGCTGCACATTAAATCCGAATTTCATTCTCATTTATCTCTAAATTGGACTTTTTATGCTCCAATTCCTCCAACTTTAAGATTTCTTTATTTTCTGTCATAAAACATTAAACTCTAATAAATATATATCCAATTATGTACAAAATATTAAAAATAAGATAATAAAATCCTATAATATATATATATATATATATATATATATATATATACTCTATCAAATATCCCCACACTTATCATTTACTCGTTCTCGAGTAAAACAATATTATCTAGCTACTAACAAGTACCACTTCCGTAGGTGATCACGGTTGCATTTAGCATATGCAACAAGCCCTTTAACCCCTAGGTAGCCCCAGTGGACGAGTGAGGTCTCCTGAGGGCCTATAGTGAATGTACCCACAATATCCATCTAGCTCATATAAAGTAATATCGATGACAATTATGAATGTGTGTTCTTATTCAATGGAAGACTATACTATCTATATAAATGCATCTAAATGAATGCAACTACATGAATGAGAATGCAAAGGATCCCAAATATAATAGTGTATGTCAAGTCAGCAATAACCTTCAGAATATGCAACAAATTTAGACACATCAAGCTCACACAACAATATCAGCACATATTAAACACAAATACAGAGCATGCGTGTGTGCTTAGCTTAAAAACATGCGCTTTAATTCAAGAACATAGGCATACTAGTTTCAACATGACAAATCATACGAGTTAATAGCTCCCAAGTTGAGTACTAGAATAGATCTTAAACACTTTATTACTTAGAACTAGCCATCATTCAAGTTTAACAAGGGATTTCTATGTTTTTGTTTTCTGCTACAAGAGATTTTTTTTGCTTGGTCTAAGATCGGGACGCTTCTCAAGGTAAGTGAGTTACGACCACCATACGACTTCACTATCTCATTCTTTTCTCTTTTCTCTTTTTTTAGTCAAGTAATTCTCCAGTAACCAAGGGCAGTGAAAAGTCACCAAGAAAATTTTATTCCTAGTAAAACTACACTTAATACCAACACATGTACAAGTATCGTCCCTTTCATATGACATTGCATTTGCCACCCATTGAACTCAAAGGAATACTTGATACTTTTTTTGCCCCTTTTTTTGTTAGACATTTACATCCCATGTCTCCCTTAAACTTATGCTACGTACGAAGATCAAAAAGAAATAGTCAAAATTCAAATCATCAACATGCGGCTACCCCTCAAGATACAAGTATGTCTAAGTCTCAATTCAAAGAGCATAATAATTTCTTGTAAAGAAATAAACTCTGTACTAGTGACACTACGCAAATAATATTATTAAATGATAACAAGATATAATCAAAAATAAATTACACATAATAAGGGATCATGTTATGCTATGTAATGCAATAAATTTATAAATTTAACATGAATTTTAGGCATGCATTCCATATGATCATCTAATTATTTATAAGACTACAATAAAAAAATACATATATTATAATATTGAGAACACATCCCCACACTTAAATGGTTCATTGTCCTCAATGAATTATGAAAAGAAAAAAAATCTAAAAAGATCCTAAAAAATACAAAAATCAAGATAGAAAAAAAATTAATATACAATGAAAAGTTAGAAATACTCCTCTAATGCATTTGCACGAAGTGCCGCTTGAAAACGAAGTGAAGTGTGTTGACTCCATCTAATAAAAATCAAGTCCAAGTCGATGCACCAGGGTACAACCGACGGTGTAGACGTAGACCCCTGCTCAGGAGGAATGATCTTGTAGTGCTCCTGTTGAAGAAATAGAGGAGAGTTTTGTTAAATGACAAATAGTACTGGCACCAATTTGTTTTGTTGGTGCATGAATATACCCGTTAATGACATGAACATGTGATTTGCAAAACACTCTAGCTGCAGACTGATAGTTATGATTTTAAATTATTATCTGCGCATGAGCATGCCTTGGGTTTCTTTGATCATGCCAAACTTCCAAATCATGACCGTAACTTCAAAATCAAGGCTGCATGAGAGTGTTGTATACTTGCATGGTCATGTTGAAGCTCTACTAAAATCTGCGTATAAGAAAGTGAAGCCCTACATGAACATGCCATAAGTCTGCATGAACATGTTAAAACCACAAAACACAACTATGCGATGTGACTTTAGAGTGCCGAATCCCTGGATAAAAGTGCTGCAACATCCTCTTTGTGCATGAACATGTAATCTTGTGTTCCAGATGATCTGTTGTGTTAGTACAAACTTCCTGTAATCTCCCTATAGTATAAACTTCAAGGCTTGTACTGAGATGTCAGGTAGTCTAGTCTGTTCTCCTTCACTACTTTAACCCCTAAGATTTTTCATTCAAAAATTCAACTTAAATCAACCAAAAAATGAACCCAAAATAATATCTTCTTTTGCAACTTCCAAAATATTAGTGAGATACTATGGAGTAAACCTTTGAGGAAATTAATACCACTATTTCTTCAACCTGTTCCAGAATTAACTTTATTGAGTTTTCTTCAGTCAATTTTAATTGTCTTCAATACCCGAAAAAATCTTCAACCACAAACCTCTTGAGTACTCTCGAATTAATATTTAAGAAAAAATTAAATTTACAGAAATTTTAATTTTCTTAGAAAATAAATTAATCAAAAATAAAAATTTACAAATAATTAATTTTCAAGAATATTCGTAATTTCTTAAAAATTAAAAATCTGTAAATTAATATTTTAAGAAAAAATTTAGTTTTCAAGAATTTTAAATTTTCTGGAAAAATAAATAAATCTAAAATAAAAATTAAAAGGTACAAAACTTGGGGTACCAAATAGCACTTTGTTAAGTGTCGGATACATTATTTACTTTCATGTTGGCCACTATCCTGTACATGGTCGAACAAGTCACTTGCTTAACAAAAATGTACATGCCTTAGAATAAAAGCTATATGTCGATTTTCAGTACATGGTGTTAGGAATTATGAGATTTGATGATAACAAATTACTTGGAATTACAAAAAGGATTTAAATTTCATTGTAACTGGTCAATGGATATGTGACCTATAAATATCCATTGTATAGGAAACCAGTTATCAGTTAAAACTTGTTAATTAACTGATAAATTGGATTATAACATTTGATTTATGTTTCATTATCAATTGATTGTATTATTTTGATGGATGCTGTGAAATAGTCGACTGATGTTATTGACTTCAATTAATAGTTTCTCAACGGATGTGAAGAATGACTGATCAACTGTAAATATTCTAAGTCAGAATTCTCACAAATGAAGTGATCAATAGATATTGGAGTCGATGGATATAGGCACTATTCAACGGATAAAGACTATCAATGGATAAAGGCAATCAACGGATAAAGGACCATCAATGGATAAAGAGTCGATGGATAATCTAACTATCCATCGATACATCAATTGATCGATGGATAACCTATCCATCGATGGATGAGCAGAGGAGGATCGACTGATAAGCTTGACAACAATTATCAGTTGATCAAGGTTTTCCAAATTGATTAAAGACAAAAGGAATGGGATCTTTGCAGAAACTGAATTAATGGAAGACAGTCTTGTCGAGATTGTAAAGACTTTTAAGGCAACACAATCTTCAAGGAAAAGATTAAGACAAAGATTTTTCCAGAACAAGGAAAATGCAGAGGAGATTGTGAAAAGTAGCTACAATCTATTTTAGTGAATACATTGTAAATTGTAATTTGTAATTCACATTGTTATCCATCGAAACATAGAAAAATAGACGTAGAATGTGAACTACTATATATAGATTAATAGTCCATTATAGCAAGTTATGTAGAAAAATCAAGAACTCAAGAAAAGCACAATAGAAAAGCTAGAAAATATTTGTAGTGCTTTTCTTAGTTCAAAAACTACATTTTTGTAAGCAGCTTGATATCTTTACCAAGGATGATTGAAAGCAAAAATACACTAGTGAAAAAATCAATCCACTAGTAAGTTTTAGATTGCTTGTTTTTATTTTCAATATATTAGTATTCCATTCATAGTTTAAATAGTTATCTTCACTGTATATATTTCAAAACACAAAAATCTAAAAGTACAAACTTGTATCCGCAAGAATTTCATAAAATTCTTAAGTTTGTATTCAACCCCCCTACAAACTTGTTATACTCAAGGAAAAATAACACATGGTGTACATGAATTCGACACTTAGTCTGGCACGTGAAATTCACTAACATGTTAACATTCATTAAGTCATTGACATCCATGCACAAAAGTCATGGTCGAGTTTGAAAACAATGGACCACGTTAATTAAGTTTAATAAATTTAAATGATAAACTTAATATTAAAATTTATAAAATAAACTAATTAAAATTTATAATATAAATTAATAAAAGTTTATAAAATAAATTTTATAAAAGTTTACAAAATAAATTTTATTTAAAATTTATAAAATAAACTAATTAAAATTTATAACATAAACTAACAAAAGTTTATAAAATAAATTTTATAAAAGTTTATAAAATAAATTTATTAAAATTTTATAATTAACACGGTGAGCTTCATTGAGCTAATGATCTTGATTTGTATATCAATCAACAAGATCTGATACCAATTGTTAGGTCCTGAAGTATCGTAGAAGGGGGGTTGAATACGATACTCACTAAATTAAAAAATTCTTTCGAGTCTTTTATGAATAAATAATTTAGAGTTCGGTTAGTGGTTCGAGTCCTTGTAGTGTTTAGGAGGCTGGCTTACTAATTTTCTATTTTTATGAATAAACAATAAAGATCTAGAAAATTAGCAAGTAAATGAACGAGACATGTTTCGGGAAATATATCTTTCGTATATAAACTCAGAGGGGTGCTACACCCGGTTTTAATGAACCGGTTTTCGAAGAACAAATTAGTTCTTCGCTACAACAAAGAGATCTGACTGATTCCTATTACAATGTATAGATCTATGAATGTACAAAATGAAATCAATCTAACATAGAGTGTTTTATAATAGCCCTATATATTTATAACATAATGAACCAGCTAGATTATAAAACTCCAGTGAAGAAGGTATGTGTATAGCTTTGTATCTCTTCTTCTCCGACTTTTGTCTCTCTCTGTATCTCTTTGTGCTGTGTGTATTCACTCACACCAAATGAAATAGATTCATTTGTTTATATAGTGTAGGTTTTACAATAATTGAACAGCTTTCTAAGTGTCGACAACATCTCCCCTATATGTTGACTTGAGTTGACTTTGAGAATCTCGTGGATATTTTCTAACTGTCGAAGAGTGTTTCCTTGTATTGAATACTTCGAAAATAATCCATCTTTTATAAAGGGTCAATGTGTCGAATAATATTGCCTTGTATGTTGACTTGATCACATGTGTCGATTTCTTTCTTGGTGCATGACCTATGTGTCGATTTTTTGTCTCATCCTTCATGTCTTAGAATCATTTCCATGAAGCCAAGACCCATGTGTCGATTTCTAGTCTCAATATTGAGCATGTGTCAATTTTATCACACAATGGTACTTGACTTAGTTTCTTTTAGGCATCTTGAAGGCATGTGTCGAATATAGCTTTCCATGCATATGCCTTAGAATAATTTCAATGATTCAAGAAGTCTAAGTGTCGACTTTGTCTTCCATGTATAGCATGTGTCGAGTTTCTCTCATTATATACATGACTTAGCTTCTTTTTGGCATATGGAAAGCTATGGGTCGAATTTACCTCCCTTGTATAGTATGTGTCGAATTTTCTTCACCTAGTAATACTATGTGTTGATTTTCTTCACCTTGTAGAATGACTTGGAGTAATTTCAACTTCTATTAAATCCATGCATACTTGGCTTCACTTGGCTTCCTGTCAATTCTTCTTGTACAATGAACATGTTAACCAAATCTTTTGTGTTGACACTTAGTGCACTGGTCTGGTTCACAAGTGAATAACACTGATCTTGATCTTCATATACTCATTTAAAATCAAATGACAGGAATGCTGCAATTCTTTATTTCTTCGAACACTGATTATAAATAAACACTGTACTCTTACTAGAATCTTTTCTGGTACTTAGACAACGTCTTCATTACTACTACAATCTTGAATACTTCATTATCTGTTCTTCACTGACGCTTGAATATATAAATGAACTTCCTTCAGAAAGTATAACTTCAAGACTGTAGCTGTCTTTTTTAACCTTTATCTTTACCTTGTCTTCAATTCTTCTAGATTCTTATGCTTCAAACACTGTCTATCTTCAATCAATGCTGATACACTGAAATCTTCTAGTGGCACTTTTATACTGAATCTTCAACACTTCTAAAACCCTGAAATTATTCAACCATTATTATTTACTGAGGCATGAACATATTAATGAACTTCTCACAGTGACCTATAGTAGACTTCAAAACTTCTTCTAATGTCTTGATTCACTGTATTTGTATTGTCTTCATTTCTTCCTGATTTCTGTGTAGGCATAGTATTATTTATTTGTCATGTTCTAGTGTTGAGTTATCACGATTACTATTCATACAGTTTCGTAATCTCACCAACAACTCTGTTGGATAGACTCTGACATCATCACTTCTTCATATCTAACAAGACTATTATTAAAAAATAAATAGAAATTTATATGAATTTTAAATACATAAATTCTAAAAAATTAGAAAAATAATTTCGAGCGATTTGAAACCACTAGACAACTCTCGAATATTAACATGCTTCTCCTTTATGAGCCGAAAACATATTTTCACCTAATTAGAAGACAAATAGTAATTAGACTCTTATTAAAAGATAAATAGAAATTTATATAAATATTAAATACATAATTCTAAAAAATTAGAAAAATAATTTTAAGCCCTTTGAAAGTACCCGAAAATTTTCTAATTTAAACGATTAACATGCTCCTCCTTAATGAGCACATCTCTCGTGAAACATATTTTTCATCGATAAATCGCTCTATTATTTTTTCTTTAGATCTCTCATACAATTTTTTTATAAAACTTATAATTATAATATTTTAATATTTACTAATTACATTCTTAATTAGAAGGTAAATAGTAGTTAAAATTCTAATTAGATTATAAGTATTAATTTCATTAGACTTTTAATTTTAACATATTACTTCTTATTAAGCCGCTCTCTCGTTTGATCGTCATTATCTTTTTTATAATTTTATTGAAATTATTTCTGTATCGTTATTTATTTAAATCTGAAATAGAATTTATATCGATAACATATTAAATAAATATTATTATTTATAAATAAAAATCATAATATGAGTATTAAATTCTAATAATTAATAAGTTATTCCTTATTGAGCCGCTCTCTCGTCTAGTCGTCAATTATTTTTATAATTTTATTATAAATATTTTTGTTACAGAATAAGTCAACTTATATTTAATATATTTTAATTTTATAAGAATTATTTTTTTGCTAAATTACTTTTATAAGAATTATAGTTGTAATAGGTTAATATTTACCGATTATAGTCCTGATTAAAATGTAAATAATAACTAAAATCCTAATTAAAGTGTAAGTACTAATTATATTCTTATTAGAACACAATTTATATAAATGTTTTAATAAATAAATTTTAAAAAATTAGAAAAATAGTTTAGAGGCTTTGTTGTTTCTTCATTGTATCGTAATTTGAATATAAATTAATATTTTCTTAAAAGACACCTAATTAGAAGATAAATAAAAATTAGACTCTTATTAAATGACAAATAAAAATTTATATAAATTTTAAATAGATAATTCCAAAAAATTAGAAAAATAATTTTGAGCGCTTTGAAAGCATATGAGAATTCTCCAATTTAAATGATTAACTAACTTCTCCATAATGACCCGCTCTCTCGTGGAACATATTTTTCGCTAATAAATCATTTTTTTCTTTAGATCTCTCATATAATTATTTTGATAATACTTGTAATTAGAATATTTAATTATTTACTGATTGGATTCTTAATTAGAAGGTAAGTAGTAATATCCTAATTAGATTATGAGTATTAATTTCATTAGACTTTTAAGTACAGTAAGTTAATATTTTCTTATGAGACTTCGAATTTGAAGACAAATAGTAATTAGATTCTTATTAGAAGACAAATATAGACTTTTAATCAGAGTAAGTTAATATTTCCTTCTAAGACTTTCAATTAGAAGGCAAGTAGTAATTAGACTCTTATCAAAGTTAAATAAGAATTTATATAAATTTTTAATACATAAATTCTAGAAAAATTATAAAAATTGTGTCGAGAGATTTAAGAGTGCCCAGGGATTCTCCTTTATTATATATACAGATAGACATATAGATTATACATCAAATATATATGTTACCCAGTAAATAGACTATTATAAAAGGGGGTTCAATATAATAGTACCAAACAATCGAAAACTAGAACACAAGTATATAAAAGAAATTGTTAAGTCCCGAAGTATCGTAGAAGGGGGGTTGAATACGATACTCACTAAATTAAAAAATTTAGTCATTATTAATTTAGGAATATTATGTTTAAATATATTTCAAGTCAAAACTTTAGTCCAAACGTCGACAAGTTCCGACAAATGGTTATCGAATATTGTTTCAGGCCGTAGGGACAACAAAACAATCTTTTTCTTGAAATAATATCTACACATGTCCAATTGACTTGAAACTTGGGTAATGTCACTAGAATATTTAAAAAGAATTTTAGGAATTTTTTCATAATTTTTGGGTGACTTTTATTTTTGGCATGTACTTTCGATACGTAATTGATTTTTCGGTTAATTAAAAGTCAATGGAAGTCAACTCCAAATTGAGTAGAATTTTGACCATGACTTACTTGGAATATTTCCAAATTTTCCCCAAATTTTCATAATTTTTGGACCATGTTTTGAAAAATATCATATTCGTCATTGTATCGTTCGGTTTCGCTTTTATTAGCTTTATTTATTAACTGAATGTGGTTTGCACGTTTTTCCATGTATGCAAGTGGGCTAGTACTGATGAGGGAACACAAAATTCAAATTATGTACCTTTCCTTTATTTTAAGGAAGCTTAAATACCTTAATTTTCTTCTTTAAATACACTACCCCCTACACTTCTCCTCAAAACCCTAATTTTCTTCTTTAAATACACTACCCCCCCTACACTTCTCCTCAAGCCATTTGAGCCAAGTAAATGCTGCAATTTTCTCTCCCAAGAAGCTCTCAAGTCTAGAAAATTTTCATCTCTTAGAGTTCTTGAGTTACAAGCTTAGTTCTTCCATAGATCTAACACCTACCAAGCTTATAAACACATTTACATGCTCATATAACACACACATCACACAAGTATCTTTTGGCTATCAAAATACCCTATCTTAGCAGCCCCTAGACTTGTTTTGTTTCCCCCAAATTTGTAACCAAAGTTGACATTTTGGCCATTTTCCGGTGACTTTTTCCGGCGACCCTTTTTGTGTGTTTTAGGCTTCAAACTAGCTTTTTCTCTTGACTTCTTCCTTGATCTCAAGGGTTATAAGTTAGTTAGTTATATTATATAAATAATATCAGTTGGTACATGTTTAGTAGTGTATACACCTTGCTTGCTTGATTTTTAAGTGTATATACGAACTCTTATACAAGATCCTAACTCGTATCCCTTGATTTCGTAAGAAATATTGTTGTCTCTCACTATAGAGCACAAGGGTCATAAGTTAGTTATTTCTTGTCTATATTATATATATAATATTCGACTATACTATATATATATATAGATCTTGATTATTTCGATTTTTAGTATATATATATATATAGTTGGTCTTGTTTGCGATTTATATATACAAGAGCTTTAATCTCCTCTTCTTTTCTCATATATATAAAGAGTGAACTAAACTAAGTGAGTTAGCAGTTGTCCTTTCTCCTTAGTTAGTTGTTAATATCCTTAATTTATTTAGGGAGTAAATACAACGCCTATTTACTTTAATTCCGAGTCAAAGCTATTCTGTATAAGTCGATATATACGACATAAGTAAAAGGCTTCCTTGTTGAGTTTTAGTATCTAAACCAAACTCTTATTACGAGTTTGAGTCGATTAGTATAAATCTCATATAGAGATATAAGATAAAGACTCCTCCAATATTTGCAAGGTAACTCACTTTTATTTTGAGTTGAGTTTTTGTGTATAAGTCGAGGTACGACATAAACATAAATACTCCTTCACTTATAAAGTGTAAGAAACTAACTCACACGTCGAGTCTTATTTTCGTGAGTTTGGTTTGTGTTGTTTTAAAGGCCATAGGTTAGTTATATTATTATTTGTCAAGGCCTTTAATAATAAAATAGTTAGAAAACGTACTTGATCACATTCAAGTCAAAAATATTTGATCTATATCTTGACCTTATATTCCCTATAAATATTATATATATTTACATTTCGTACTTGCATTTCATCATACGCTTTACATATCGCACTTTACTTTAGCATATTTATTTTAAAGCACTACATTGCATTCATACGCTTTACATAACGCAATTTACTTTAGCACGTTTACTTTAAAAGTAATTGCATTCATATGCTTTACATACGTAATTTACTTTAGCATACGCATTTACTTTATTGCATGCACATTAGCACACAACGTGTGGTTCGTCCTTTTGACTAAGTGACTTACCATTTCGAGTGGTTCGTCCTTGTCTCTAAGTGACTTACCCCGACTCATATTTATATATACTGTTGCTTCGGCTATTTTATATATATTTGTTTGTCACCTTGGTCTAGTACTGTAATATACTAGTCCACCACTTTCTTTTCTGAAACAGGGATATTAAAGTCGTAGTACTTGTTATCTAGACTTTGTTAGTGAGGTGAAAGTGAAATGAGGTGATCCTTATTCTAAGACCCAAGTCCTAGACACGCCGATAGGGAGTTGGGTGTCTTTGCACCATGAGGAAAAGGAAAGACCCAAGACCTAAGACCCAGATCCAAGACCTACATTGTTGTAGAGGAACATAGTCTATGCAGGAATTTTTATGTATCTTTGAGGAGGTAAAGGGGAAGTTACGCTCCAAGATAAGATCGTAAGGGATACTACGTGCCTGTGAAGAGGTAACGGGAAGTTACGCTCTAAGACCAGCTCGTAGATACACTCTAAGACCAGCTAGTAGGGGTTTTACTTTGATTGTGAGGAGGTAACGGGGAGTTACGCTCTAAGATAAATCAAGTAGGTTTTGCTTTGTATTTTGAGGGATTAACGGGTAGTTAAGGTCCAAGATAAATACTAAGTGTTGTAAAAGGCTTCTCCGCCACTATAAGGAGTACATCTTTTTATAGTGAAAAATCTTGAGTTCAGGGAGGGACTCGGGGACTGGACTAGGGGTGAGCGGATCCGTTAGGGGATTGCGCCATCGCAAACCAGGATAAAAATTCCGTTGTGTACTGTATTTCTTTTCTCTGCTTTTATTTTCCGCACTTATATTACTAGTTGACTGGTAATATTTTCAAAAGAGAAAAGAAAATTTTAAAATACCAAGCTCAAATTTTAAAACGGTATTAAGCTATTCAACCCCCCTTCTAGCTTATACCCCCCATTTCGGGACTAACAGTTGGTATCAGAGCAGTGCTCTTAATCTTGTTCCATGGCCTTCTTCAGCGCTTATGAACGCAACAAAGAGTAGATCTTTATGGCGTATTTGAGTACCATTGGTTGTGGTGAAGGTCTCTCGAGTTCGAGACCCCCTCTATTCGATGGCACCAACTTTACTATTTGGAAAACAAGATTTAGAATTTATGCTAAATCCCAAGGTGTCAAAGTATGGAAGGCTATCGAAGACGGTGTTATAGTTTCGACAAAAGTAGTTGACGAAATAATCATCGAAAAGAAAATCAGTGAATACACCCGTGAAGAGGAAGAGTTAATGAACATAACCGCTAAGGCGGAAATGTTCTTAACTAGTGCACTTGCAGAAAAAGAATACAAATGTGTTAATAACTGCAAGTCTGCGCAAGATATGTGGAATAAATTGGTTATCACCTAAGAGGGAACCATGGATATTAAAGACTCTCGAATGGATATGTTGATCCAAGAATACGAGAACTTTAAACTCTTCGAGGGTGAAACCATCATCGATATGGAAACGAGATTTACTCGTATTATCGATGAACTTGCTCATCTCGGAAAGGTATACTCTATTAATGAGAAAAATCGAAGGGTCTCAAAAGCCTTACCTCCGAGTTGAAAAGTTAAAGTTACCACAATAAAAGAAATGCATAATCTAAATGCATATATCATCGATAGTTTATTCGGCAACATTCGTGCTTACAAAGAAGATAATGCTCCGGATAAACCTCTTCCTAAAGTTGAAGAGAAGAGAAAAAGTATGGCCTTAAAGGCAATACTTATCGATGAAGATGAAAACGACAACGATTTAAATGAAGAGTTAAAAAATCTTGATGAGCATGAAATTGCTTTATTATCAAGACAACTCCGTCGCATTTTACAAAGCAAAGCTCAAAGATACGGAAAGGGGTTTCTCAAATCGGGTAACCAACAATGAGTTTTTAACTCTAAGGGTAGGCCAAATTATAAGAGTAATTTTCCTACTATGAGCTATGCTAAAGGCAAAGGTGTGCAACAACCATAAGCAAATAATGCTTATAATAACTCGAAATTTATGAGTAATTATGCACCTAAGCCTAAAGAGGCAGTTCCCGAAGAGACCGAGATTGTTTGCTTTGAATGTAAACAACCAGGTCATTTTAAAAGGGAATGTCCAAATTTGTCTAAGGGACAAATCCTTGTAGCCGAGAGTGGATGGGATCTAACCGAGGATGAGGAAACTCCTGAACAAAATGAGGAAACTATAAACCTTGCTTTGATGGCAATCGGAGATGAAGCTACTCCAACGGAAGGCTCCACTTCTCTACAAGAGGTAACATCTAAACCAATCTTGATTTCATCATGTGATAGTAGTGATGTTAGCTTGTCCAAAGTAGAGAGGAAGAGCTTCATGAAGCTTTAAAAGAGCTTGACTTTGATTACCAACTTCAATTAATGAATAAAGACAATGATTATGCCAAACTTCAAGGCAAGATCAATGTTGAATTCGAAAGTAGTCAAAGACTTGTCTCGAAATTAGAAACGATGAAGTTGGAAAATCAAAAGCTTAATGATGAAAATCAAAAGCTCTTGGCTTAAGTTATGGATAAAGAGAGATTCTTAACTAACAAGATTAATAACTTGGTTAAGGAAAAGGAAGATGTCGAATCCACCTTAAAAAATTCACTAAGAGCAATGCTATTTTGGTAAGGATGGTATTTGGCTCTAGGGAATCATTTAATCGTGAAGGTTTGGGTTATGAACATAAAGCTCCTACTAAAAAGGAAGATCATAAACCTAATCCGCCGATTAGTACTCCACCTAAATCACCTACACCTAAGTTTACATATTGCAATATAAGTGGACATACTCGTCTATTTTGCAAAGCTAAAGAAGGTGAACTTAAGGGGAAGTACAAGTGGATTCCAAAATGATCAAATTCTAGAACTAGAGATGGAAAGAAAATATCTCAAAAGAAGAATGATTCTAAAGTGAATGTTCAAAACCAACCAAGGTTTTGGTATCATCAAGAACCAATCCCCTATGGACTAAGAAAAGGTTCTATGACTCATAATCTTAACTATTATGGTCAAACTTGTAACATAAATGCTCCTATGCCTAGGAATGCGAGTTATCATGCTAGATCGAGTCATCATGCTAATATGAGTCATCATGCTTACCCTAGTACTTCAAATACTCATTTTAGATGTAATAATTCGAAATACAATGCCAATGCTAATTCTAGAGATTCGATTATTACCATCTTTCCCCTAGAAAGAATCATGAATATGCTAGATGTAACAAATATACTCCTAGGAGAAACCCTTATCATATATCTACTAGGAATGAAGCATCTAGAAACATACATGTTTATATGCAAGATTATCCCATGCCTAGATTTGTTCATGCTAGTTCATATATGCCTCATGATGTACTAACCCAAGGACCCTTAAGACAAAAGGGTACCAAAAGGTTTAACTAATCATTTGTGTAGGTATGCCTTACTACTGCAAAAGATGTGTGGTATCTTGATAGTGGATGTTCACGTCATATGACCGGTAATAAGTCATTGTTGAACAACATTAGAAAGGTAGCCGCCGGAAGTGTGACCTTTGGAGATAGTAGTAAAGGCAACATCATGGGCATTGGGGATATTGGAAACGAAAGCTTTAAAATAACAAATGTACAATTAGTCACGGGACTAAAGTACAACTTGCTTTCAATAAGTCAACCATGTAATAATGGTTGCAAAGTAGTCTTCTGATCAACACATTGTTCTATTTATAATATAGACAGAAGACTAGCTTTAAATTGTCCACGTAACAAAAATGTATATATGTGTGACACTATGAAATATGAGAATGTATGTTTGATATCCTTTAATGATGATCCATGGCTATGGCACCGAAGGTTGGGTCATATAAACATGAAACTCATTAAGACTATATGTTCGAAAGAACATGTACGAGGATTACTGAAACTAAATTTCGTTAAAGATCACATATGTGAAGCTTGTGAAATTGACAAACAAATAAGAGCAACTCATAAATCCAAATTCATGGTGTCTACGTTTAGACCACTTGAGTTATTACATATGGATCTCATTGGACCTGTTCCCGTGTAAAGCCTAGGAGGAAGTCAATACACCCTAGTGGTAGTTGATGACTACTCTCGCTATACGTGGACTGAGTTCCTAAGGTCAAAGAGTGACGCATTTGAATCTTTTACGGCTCTTTGCAAACGCATACAAAATCAACACAATAACTCGATTATCTATATCCGGACGGATCATGGAAAAGAGTTTGAAAATGCAAAATTTGTTGATTTTTGTGAGGCGTATGGTATTACTCATAACTTTTCTACTCCTTATACACCTCAGTCAAATGGGGTAGTTGAAAGGAAAAACAGAACGTTACAAGAAATGGCAACGACAATGCTTAATGAATATCGTCGACTAAAATATTTTTGGGCCGAAGCTATGTCTTCTGCATGCCTTGTTCTTAATCAAGTATTGCTACGACCTATCAAAATGAAGACTCCTTATGAGCTTTATTTTGGTAAAACTCCTAACTTAGCTACTTCAAAGTTTTTGGAAGTAAGTGCTATATTATGAATACTAAGGATTACCTAACGAAATTCGACCCTAAATCTGCTGAGGGTGTATTTCTAGGATATTCTAGTAATAACAAAGCATATCGAGTTTTCAATCTTAATACTTTGGTTATGGAAGAATCAATGAATGTAGTATTCGATGAATCTAAACCAAACTCAAAGTATAAAGATTTAATAGAGGAGGAACCAGATTCAAATGGTCAAATTCCAAGTGATGTTGAAAATGTTATTCGACAAATTGGAGATATGAATCTTGGACTTGCAATTCCAAAGAATCCTCTTGAAAAAGTTGAGAACAAACTTGAATTGCCTACAGAAGTACCGTTGCTTAAAGATCATCCTATTGACTGTGTCTTAGGGGATCTAACTAAAGGTGTTCAAACTCGTGCTCAAGTTTAAAATATTGTGCGTCGCATGGCTTTTCTATCACAAATAGAACCCAAAACCGCAAATGAGGCTTTATTAGATGAGGATTGGATCCTTGCTATGCAAGAAGAGTTAAACCAATTCACTCATAATAAAGTTTGGGAACTAGTTCCACATCTCCCTGAAACTTCCATTATTAGAACAAAGTGGGTCTTTCGTAACAAATTAGACGAAAGTGGAATAGTGGTAAGAAACACAGCACGTTTAGTTGCTCAAGGCTATACTCAAATGGAAGAAATAGATTTTGATGAAACCTATGCTCCGGTGGCTAGAATTGAATCGATTCGGATGTTTTTAGCCTACGCTTGTCATAAGGGTTTCAAAGTCTATTAAATGGATGTTAAATCTGCTTTCCTAAATGGTGTCTTAGAAGAAGAAGTATACGTAAGACAACCACCAAGATTTAAAGATCACTTACATCCTGAGTATGTATACAAATTATACAAGGCTTTATACGGACTAAAGCAAGCTCCTAGAGCTTGGTATGAGAGGTTAAGCAAATTCCTAATTGAAAATGGTTTCAATAGGAGTTGTTGATACCACTCTCTTTACGAAGTATGAAAGTGATGGCATCCTGCTTGTTCAAATTTACGTAGATGATATTATCTTTAGTTCTACTAAGGAATCTCTATGTAAGGATTTCTCAGATGTTATGAGTAAAGAATTTGAAATGAGCATGATGATGAATTAAATTTCTTTTTAGGGTTGCAAATTAAGCAATCTGATGAAGGCATTCATATTTCACAATCGAAGTATTGTAAAGAAATGCTCAAGAAATTTGATATGGAAAATTGTAAAACAATTAGTACCCCTATGTCACCTGCCTTAAATATGACAGAAGATCCTAGTGGTATTTTCGTAGATACAAAGAAATATCGAGGAATGATCAGAAGTCTTCTCTATATCACTGCTAGTAGGCCTGACATACAATTCAGTGTATGTAAGTGTGACCGCTTTTAAGTGAACCCTAAGGAATCTCATATAGCTGCTGTAAAGCGGATATTTAGATACCTCAAGGGAACCACTGAAATGAGTCTATGGTATCCGAAAGGAAAACCATTTGACTTAGTGTGCTTTTCTGATTCGGATTATGTCGGTCACTTAATTGATAGAAAAAGCACAAGTGGTACATGTCAGTGTCTGTGTGGATGCCTAGTTTCTTATTTTTCTAAGAAACAAAATTCTGTGTCCATATCCACTACAGAAGCTGAATATATAGCAGCTGCAAAATGTTGTGCTCAAATTCTTTGGATGAAGCAAACACTAGCTGACTATATTGTGAAATTTGATGTAGTATCAATACAATGTGATAATATTAGTGCAATCAATTTGAGTAAAATTCTGTGTTGCACTCATTATCAAAACATATTGATATACGACATCATTTTCTACGAGACCATGTCTCGAAGGGCAATATTAAGATGGTATACATAGATACCGAACATAATATTGCCGATATTTTTACAAAACCTTTGAGCTCGGAAAGATTCAACAAACTCCGTTTGGAGTTAGGAATGCTTGAGTGTTCAAAGTAAGACACAAAGTGTCTTTAATTTTGTTGAATTAATTTTCAATGAAATTTGTTCTGCTTGTAGTTTAGGTTATTATTTGACCGAATTTCGAGGTGAAATTCAAATTTGTCAATAATGACGTTAATTATAAGTTGTTCAAGCTTTATTGTGAAATTAAGCTCAATAAAATAATTTTAATTAACACAGCTATTGACTGGCCTTGGAATATTCTAGATTTCAAAACTCGGGAAAATAGTGAGTGTTAATTAAACTGTCCCAAGAATTATTTTCTAAAATAAATTTGTGGGAATTTAGAAATAAATCTCAAATTTAGAAAATATTTTTCTTGGTTGAATATTATTTTATAAAAATTAATTGTACTCTCACTTACAATTAAAATTATAAAATAATCTATAAAAATGAGAGAATATTTTATAAATTGATTACAATTTAATTGTAATTAAAATATAAAATATAAAATATAAAATTAAGATTGTAATATATATATTATTGTCAATATATAAATACAATTTTAATTTTCGAGCTGCTTAATTCTCAACCCTTGGATCATTTAGGGATTCAATCATGGCCATCCATTCTAGAAATATAAATAGAAAATAAATTTCTATTCTTCATTTCATTTCCCTAATTCTAGCCGCACAGTTCATCGACTGTTCGTTGAAACCCTAGTTGCTCCATCTCTAATTAATCGACTTCATGGATTTCTCGAGTGAAATGATGATGAAATCATATTCCTCGCATCTCAAGCTTTCGATTGCTACCAATTTTGTTACAATCTCAATCCAAAATTGATCAAGTCGATCTCAAACCCACCTCAATCGAAACCCTAATTTTTAAGTTTTAAATTCCGATGAATTGATCAACCTTGTAACTGCTCTATCCAGGATACCATCCATTTCTTCATCCGAGCATTAGCTTTATGTGATTTTCATCATAAAAATTGATCGAGATGCATCAGTTCGATTCGTATCAATAGTCTATGTGATCGACTCTATTTCGATTGTACTTGAAGTGATGATGTGGTGAAATAAACAGGACATCTATAATATATTCACAGAAATTAGTATCAATTTCTTGTGACTATATCATATCTGAACTCTCTCTCAACTTCGACTATTGTTTCATTATGTTAATATCATTTTACAAGTGATACTAACACTAATTATCTGCAGGAACATCAAGGAGAACTCATGAGTTGATATGAATATAAGAAAAGCAAAGCTTCGATCATGCAAGTGCTTGGAAAATGAGGTTGCTTGTTATACACCCTCCGTGAGGATGTATACAGGTAAGTCTATGGTCTTTAGGGCTATAACAAAGGTACAATCTCAATTCCTAGTATTACTTTTCATCTTGATATGTGATTAGTTCAGTAATGCTAGTAATAAAAGTTGTGTAATTGGATGAGATATATGTATGAATGGCCTCTAATCAATATTTGTATGCAGATGTGATGAAACGTTTCTAATTGATTATCTGCACCAATTCACTGGTTATGTTGAAAGTGCCTAAGTTTCTATTGATTTTAAGTGTCCATGTGATAGTTTGATGAGTTTTGGCAAGTTGCTTATATATATTTGTGCCATATGAGGGTATCTTGATGATGTTGTGTGAGAAAATGTGACACATGATGAGTGTATTGATTCAATGTGAATATTTAGGTGGATGACAGTTTTAGCTACTTACATTGCTGACAAAATGTTTTCTGTGATAAAAATGCTAAACTTGTATAGTTTTCTGGCTAAATAAAAAGATATTGTCTAATATATATCTGTTTATCTTGTCCTGAACATGTGTATCTGGTAGCATTGATAAATGTATTGTACTTGCAGTTTTCTATTGCTCTGTGGGACATAAGTAACTATATAGTCTTATGTGTGCAAAACTTGAACTCTTTGGTCTGAAAATGCTTGTTAATTGCAGTAGTGTAAAACTGTCTTAATGTGCATCATTTGCAGGACACAAGTGAACACAATTATATCACTTGGATCATGGACTGCCTTGATTAACATGATTAGTCATTGATCTGTTCTCAGACCAACTGATCACCTTAGAATCATATGCATAACTTATTTTCAGTTCAAACTTATCTCATTAGAATGTGCATCACTTGGTTCTATAGTTGAATTCTTAATTGTGTTTGTTACTTAGACAATTTTTGCAAACTTTCTTTATTTGTTTTACATGCTTGACTGTATCCATGTTTATCTGCAGACTATGAGATATATTTTGCCTTACAAAAGTAATTATCTATCTTGATTAGTTGGATAAAACAAAGCATGCCTGCAAACTTGTACATGTCTAAATCTTTGAAATTGTATGCAATCTTATGTGCTTATTTGAAGCTTGAAAAATTTGCATTATTTATTAATGCATGCTTATCCTCTTTCTACTTATATTAAAAGAGAAAGTATGTCATCATGGTTTGTGTGTCTAAGAATACATGATTTAGAACTTTGGTCTGTGAAAATTGCTCTTAATGTAATAATTTTTTTTTGACCAATTGCTTGATCATATATGATAAATTGCAGGATTTATATGTACTTAAGTACTCTGTTTTCCTAATATATTTGCCATGTTATGTATCTTCAATATTCTAAGAATGCATTTATATTAAAGCATGCTAGTGCCTTAAGGAATTAAGTTGCCAGTACCTTTATCTCTAATTTGAAATGTATACATGCTTATTAATATGCCTACACTGATTATTTGAGTACAATAAAGCATGCCTGCAAATTGTTAAGATGCCTATGCTTAATGATATTATCTGCCAATCTGCATGATTATCTGAATGTTGTATTACTTGTTAAGACAAGCATGATATAATTCTTCTGTCTAAACTGATGCATATTTATTGAGAATATTTCTTGATACTTATGTGTGTCAATAAAATTGAAAAATTGCTTAATTTTGATAACATGAGAATTTCTTAACATGTTATTTGTCAAAATTATGAGGTTATTGTTCATGAAGATAATATATCATGTTTGTATCAACCAAGATATGAAGTGTAGAAATAATTAGCATGCATAGCTGAGTACTGCAAAATCTGTAAAACTTGCTAACATGATTGCTTGGTTATCTGCAAATTCTGATCTACTTACTATATATATGTTAGATTAATAGTAATATAATTGCCATGTCTGATAATGTTTATTTGTGCAATTGAGAACTATGATTAATATATATATATATATATATATATGTTTGTACAAGGTAGGTGGCAGACCCTGTAATCAACCTTGCCTGATCTGATCTGCTTTTTGATTATATTTATATAGTCTAGTCTGAAATAGACATAGATTAATTTATAAATATAGTGTGCTGGCAAGATTAATTGGTATTTGCATTTCTTAAATTATAAGGGGCTGTGCAGTTCATTAAATGGGAATGGTGTATGCTTGTACCTGCTATATGGTAGACCTGTTAACAAAGGACTGTTATGTGCACTGTTCATTTGTACTTAACTGAGATTTTCCTGAACTACTTGTCCTGTTTCTGTGACAACTGCAACTGTGTACATTAGTTTATATTATTAAGGTCAGAACTGCAGTTTATAGATTTTGGTGCTGCATATTTGCTCTTTCTTGGCTATATAGGTAATATATGTGTGCATTAAGTCCATGTGTGCCTTAAATACATTCTCTGAGTTCTTGTAATTCATTCCTTGTGTATGCATTCTTGGTTTGAGTTTTATACTCATAAAGTTGTGTGTCTTCTTGTTTTTAACTGTACTTAATTGCTCTTCATTCTCAAACATGCAGAGTCATTTAGTTAACACTACTTTTAAGTCTAGGTCAACCAAACACCACTCCTTCCAGTTCCACCATAAGAAACAGAAATAGGAAGAAACACAAGAAAATGGCTGGTGATATTTCTATGTCTTCAACTCCATCCCAATTATTGAGTGTCAAACTCAAACTACAACCTGGTTGTCTCATTCATCTTGACAAAAGGTCTGAGTTGTATTCCATGTTCAGTAGAGCTAACTGGGAACCTATTCTTTTTCACCCAAACAGAAAAGTTTTACCAAACCTTGTCACTGAATTCTATTCTAATATGCAAGTCAGATATGGTGTTCATGGTACTGTCTTTGTCACCACTGTGATCAATGGCAAGCCCTTGTTACTTGATCACATTGAGTTGGGTAAAGCACTAAAACTTTCTCACAAATTGCTTAACTTGCCTAACATTGATATTTCTCAAGAATTTGTCTTTAATCAAAGTGAGCTCAAATTGTATCTTTCTGTGCTTTGTGGTTACGAAGTGCCTCAAAACTTGTTCTGTGTTGATAGTGGCATATCATATGAGCATTTTACTCCAGTTTTTCAAACTCTAGCACTGATCATAAGGGGCAACATACTTCCTAACACCTCTGGTGACAAGCTTATAAAATTTTGTGAGGTTAAACTTATGTATAAGCTTGTAAGCCACAAGGTGAATTTTAATCTGCCCTATATGATACTTGTGCACATGATCTCATCTTACAAAAAGGGGTACATGTCATATGGTTTGCTACTAACCAAGATCTTTGAGCACTTTAAAATCAATGTCAATAAAATTCCCAATTTTCAAGTTTCATCCACTATTTCTGACAAGACAAAGAGAGAGAGGTTTCGTCTAGTTGGTTACATTGGTGCACCCTTTATTGATCTTGACCCTACTTCACCAAATGTGCTTGACTCATCTATTCCTCCTGCACCCTCTACACCTATTCCAGCACCACATCCTGATACACCTACATTTAACTTTGATAAAGAACTTTAACTCCTTCTCACTAAACACAATGAACTAGAAGCTTTATTTCTAGAACTTCAAACATCCTTCAAAGCTCTAGTTGAAAAGCATGAGCTTACAGAAGCCAAACTTGTTGTTCTTGTTAATGTCATAAGCCACACCTTTCAAAGGGCTGGTAGATGAAAGGTATATGATTAAGCCTATTTGTAATAATTAGATGACAACTCAATTCAATCTAGAAACAGTGATAAATAATAAATATTTAACAGGAATCAAGGCAAAGACAGTCAACTAGTCACTGAGAATCAAAAGAATCAGAAGTACTCAGTTGAACCTACTACTCAACACTGAAGAAGTTCATTAATATGTTCAAGCGTCAGTGAAAAATAATCAAGTAGTAAATTCAAAAGGATTCAGAAGGTTCAGAAGATTTTGAGTGATTACTACACGAAGATTCCAGAAGAAGATGAACAGAAAAAGAAGACAGAAAAGCTAAGCAAAGACAGAAGGCCACTATACTAAAATGTTAAAAGACATGAAGAATATTTATTTAAAGTATGACACAAATGAACCAGACAGTACATTTGTGTGTCAACTTTAATTAATAAATATTCAACATCAAGCTGAAGTGGTTCCATGACAAAAGACGGACTAAAGAGTTGAACAAAAGACTTAATAGTATTTTAATTCTACAATTAAAATTAAGTTAATTATTTAATTTATTTTATTAAATTAATTCAAGTCTGAATTTAATTTAATTCATAAATTAATTAATTAAATTAAGTAGAGTTGATTTACTAAGAAAAGAAATGATTCATATGACTCACAATGAGTCATACCGAGCAGAATTATGAGTCATACCGAGCAGAATTTAATGAGTCATACCGAGCAGAATTTATGAGTCATACCGAGCAGAATTCATGAGTCATACCGAGCAAAATTTATGAGTCATACCGAGCAATTCACAGTGAGTCATACCGAAGTCTAAAAATGAGTCATACCGACCATTATGAGTCTTGCCCAGCCTTTTCATGAGTCATACAAGGGTTAAATTTAATTGAAAAAGGTCATACTAGGATGAGTCATGCTGGCTTTCCTCCTCTATAAATATGAGGAGATGGTCTTCATTTTTCAGTTATCGTTCAAACATTCAAATTCAGAAATTTGTATGCATTGTAATATTCACAGATTTCTGTGCTTAGTTTGGAATATAATTGTTAAACTCGAACAATACATGTCAAAATCGTTCTAAGCTTTTAAACAGTTATATAAACTTTCTACTAATTAATTTTGTAATACTTTTCAAGTTAAAATTATATCTTCTACTTGAACAGTATTTCATTTCAATTAATATTTCGTGTGAATTTAAAATAATATTTTTAAATCCAATATTCCGCGATAATTAATAGATATTGTATTCAACCCCCCCTTTTACAATATCAGGGACCAACAATTGGTATCAAAGCTGGTTGATATATTAAATATCAGATCCGAACCAAATATTTCGCGACTCATACAGATCTAAAAAATTATTTTTAATTCGAAATAATTTGTATTCGAAATAAATTTTTTTTTTTTTAAAATTATTTTTAATCAAAAATTATTTTCAGTCAAAAATTAAAATATTTTTTGAAACACTTAACTTTTAATCTTATTTAAAGATGAGTACACAAAAGGTAACGGGCATCAAAATTCCATCATTCGACAAAGATCATTATAACCTATGGAAGCACAAGATGCAGTTATTCATTGGGATTGCCAATCCCAAATATGCCTTGATCTTAGAAAAAGGTATTGAACCTC
The DNA here is from genome assembly GCA_028671895.1 of Oenanthe sinensis. NCBI lineage: Eukaryota > Viridiplantae > Streptophyta > Magnoliopsida > Apiales > Apiaceae > Oenanthe > Oenanthe sinensis. The sequence continues at coordinate 14,957,078 of CM053813.1, forward strand.
CAATAACAGTTGTTCTCGAACACGAGGTAGATGGGGTCGTAATTCCTCATAGACAGATTCTAAAAAGTCCGGCAGACTACAACGATGAAGAAAAGGAAGCTGTATCCCTGGACAATAACCTCAAGCTTATTCTGATAGAATCCCTAGACTATGTCATGTATAATCATGTGGTCAACTGCAAGACCTCCAAGGAAATCTGGGATACTATAGAGGTTATAAATGAAGGGACTGAAAAAGTCAAAGAGAATAGACTAGAGATATTGACCTCCCAGTACGAGCAGTTTAGATCCAACCCTGGTGAGGGTATCTCTGAGGTGTTTCAGAGATTGAACAAACTTATAAATGAGCTCAACCTCAACGGGAAATATTACTTAAACTAGGAGGTCAACAGGAAGTTTCTATTAACCTTGCCAGAGCATCTGGAGCACAGGATCGCGGCCATCCGAGAATCTAGGGACATGAAGGAGATAACCCTAGAAAGACTCTACGGAGTTCTGAAGACATATGAATTGGAGCAGATCCAGACAAGAGAGATGTATGGCAGAGGCAAAGTTTCGAGTTCTTCTAAAGCACTGATAGTAGAAGCACCAGAGAAAGAGGAAGTGAAGGCTGTTGTACCTTTAAAAAGTTCAGAGGAGTATGTTGTTCCAGAATATGGTCATACTCCAGAAAAACAGGAAAATGGTGAATTCTATTCTCTAAAAGAATTGGATCAGCTGGAAGATGAATCTCTAGCTATGTTTGCCAGGAAGTTTGGAAACATGAGATTCAGAAGAAACTCCTCATTTAAATCTAAACCTACCTTTGGAAGGTTTCAAAAAGGAAGTTCTTCAACAGCTGTATCAAGAAGCGGCTACAAGACAGGCTTGGTTGACAGAAACAAGATCTGTTGCTTCAACTGCAATGAGCTTGGTCATTTTGCAACTGAATGCAAGAAGCCGAAGCAAGGACAGAAGAGAGACTCTTATCAAGAGTTAAAAGAGAAATATGATGCCTTAGTGAAAAAGCATCAAGGGAAGTCCTATCTAGCAGAGGGCAAGAGCTGGGATGACTCAGACAATGATGAGGAAGAAGAGCTAGGAAATCTTGCTCCTATGGCTTCATCAGATGGATCAGTATCTCCACCTCGGACAGAAGGAAAAGAGGTAGATCCCTCATGCCCTAAAATGTTTAAACTGTTAGGAAAAGAATTGGACGACACCAGAGATAGGGTTAACAAACTACGTCTCAAAATTAAAGAATTAACTGATGAGAATGATAGTTTAAAATTGTTAAAAACCAAAAATATAAAACTGACTGAGGACCTAGCTTTTCAGGTTAATAAAGTCAGTTGTTATGTCAAGGTTGAGGCCTATCTCAGAAATCAGATTGTAGAGGAACAGAAAAAGTGTCTTGCCTATAAACATTCCTCTTATATTGTAAAAGACCTAGTTGACCAACAAGAAATAAAACGTAAAGTTGGAATAGGCTATGAATACAATCAATCTGTAGGAAAGGCGAGCAACATAACCCCTTTCAGAAAAAGTGCTGAAGAAAGGGGTATCCCACATGTTGTTAAGGACACACCTAAACCTCTTTTCATAACCCCTATAGCAGAACCTATCCTGGAAAGCTCTATACTTATTCAATATGAAATGAAGTTAGAGGATCTCGAGGAAGAAAAGAAAAGAGAGGAACTTGCTAAGGACATAAAAGGAGTTAATGTCCAACAAGAAGTGACTGCACCCAAGACATCAGTGAAAGATGTGGGAAGCTCTGATTTCCCCAATCCTGGTATAGGTGTTAAAGACTTAAAGAACAAACCAAACAGACCCAATTCCTTTGTGAATAGTAGGAACAGTAACAACAGATTTCATTCTACTGAAAACTTTAAATTTGCTGAAAAAGTTGAGGTAGAAACTGTTAAGACACAAACTGTTAAGCCACCTACTATACTGAATAACATGCTTACTATTGATGCTTTCCATAAACCTTGTGGTGTTTTAAATTGTATGTTATGTGCTTTTAATGCTATGACTGCTTACTTTAAATGCATGATAACTAAGAAAGATAACATGACACCTAGACAGCACATCAATAGTAAATTTGCTAAATCCAAGACTGCAACTCCTTCACCTGAGAAAAAGGAATCATATATTCCTAAGTCTAAACAGAAAGTTGTTAAGACGGTTTTTTGGAAGGTAGGAACAGTCAAGGAAGATAATGATGTTATTCGAAAAGGATCTGTTGTCAAAGCTGACAAAGGTCAATTCTTTAAGTATGCCGGGCCCAATCAATTTTGGGTTTCGAAGACGAATTAATCCGTTTGGTATGTGCAGGGAGTTAAACAGGTAAATCGAGGTGTATGGATCCTGGACAGCGGATCTTCAAGGCATATGACCGGAGATAGAGCCCTGCTATCAAACATGGTTGAAAGAGCTGGCCCAATCGTCACCTTTGGAGATAACAGCAAAGGAATGACTACGGGATATGGCAAGTTAAATACTGGGAATGTTATCATTGAAAATGTCTCTTTATTGGAAGGACTTAAGCACAATCTACTAAGCGTCAGTCAATTTTGTGATAAAGGGTACAAAGTAAACATTATCAAGGAGAAATGCTTAATAGCTCATTCTAAATATGACAAACTAGCCTTGCGTGGAGTAAGGAAAGGAAACTTGTACGTAGCCGATCTTAACTCAGGAAGTGAAGATGAAGCAAACTATTTCTATTCAAAGGCTTCATCAGAAGAAAGCTGGCTATGGCACAAGAAACTCTCACATCTAAACTTCAAAACAATGAACTCTTTAGTCAAGAGGGATTTAGTGAGAGGACTGCCTCCGATGGAATTTACACAAGAAGGCTTGTGTGAGGCATGTCAGAAAGGGAAGTCAAAGAAAGCAACTCACAAAGGAACAGACACTACAAATATCACTGAACCACTGCAACTGCTACATATGGATTTATTTGGTCCAGTCAATATTCTGTCTATGTCCAGAAAAAGATACGCCTTAGTGATTGTAGATGACATCACAAAATATACATGGGTTTTATTATTGAACTCTAAGGATGAAACTCCACATTAGGTGATTGATCATATAAAGCTGATTGAGTTAGATTCAAAGTTACCTGTCTGGGCAATCAGATCAGATAATGGAACAGAATTCAGAAATGAAGTTCTGAATAATTTCTGCTCAGACAAGGGGATAACAAGGCAATATTCAGCACCAAGGACTCCGCAACAAAATGGAGTTGTAGAAAGGAAAAATAGAACCCTGATTGAAGCTGCAAGAACAATGCTAAGTGAATCGAGGTTACCTATCTACTTCTGGGCTGAAGCAGTGAATACAGCTTGTTACACTCAGAATCGAACTCTAATCAACAAAGATCATATGAAAACTCCCTATGAATTAATGGCTGGCAAGAAACCAACTCTCAAGTACTTTCATGTATTTGGCGCCAAATGCTTTGTGTTAAAGGATGGAGATGAACATCATGGCAAGTTTGAGGCCAAGGCACATGAAGCTATTTTTGTCGGGTATTCAAGAAGAGCATATAGGGTGTACATAATTGATCAGCACCAAGTGAAAGAAAGTGTCAATGTAACTTTTGATGACACTAAACTCCCAAGTATCCAAACTGAAGATTCTTCTGAGTCATTAAAATTCGACAATTATCCAGACTCACATTCTGATGACGAAGAAGAACCTGAGGTTGCAAAAGGAAATGATGATGACAATAATAATGATGATCCAGGTAACAGTGGTGGAAACAATGGTAACACTAGAGATACTACTAATACCAGTGGTGGATCAACAAGTCATCCTGGCAGCAACTCAGGGGGAGATGAAGGATCAACTGGTAGAACACAACATCACAATGAATTTCGAGGCGAATCATCAAGATCAAACCTACCCAGGGAAAGGATATGGAGCAAAGATCATCCTTTTGAATTGATCATAGGTGATCTAGATGTTGGAGTAAGAACCAGAAGTGCAACTTCAAATGAATGTTTATTTTCAGTTTTTCTATCTCAAAAAGAACCAAAGAAGATTGAAGATGCATTAATTGATCCAGATTGGGTTCTTGCCATGCAAGAAGAGCTCAATCAGTTCGAAAGACAGGAAGTATGGACACTGGTACCCAGGCCTAAAGATAGATCTGTTATTGGCACGAAATGGGTATACAGGAACAAGTTAGACGTTGATGGCATTGTTACGAGGAACAAGGCCAGACTGGTGGCAAAGGGTTACTCCCAAGAAGAGGGAATTGATTATGATGAGACCTACGCACCAGTTGCAAGACTTGAAGCCATCAGGATATTTCTGGCATTCGCAGCACATTCCAATTTTAAAGTTTATCAAATGGATGTAAAGAGTGCTTTTCTGAATGGAGAGTTAGAAGATGAAGTTTATGTGGAACAGCCCCCTGGCTTTGAAAATCCAGAGTTTGCTGGTTTTGTATATTTTCTATTCAAAGCTCTCTATGGGCTCAAGCAAGCATCAAGGACATGGTATGACACTCTCTCTGTGTTTTTACTTGAAAATGGTTTTATTAGAGGTGTTATAGATAAAAATCTCTTTTATAAATTGCATGAAAAAGATATGATTTTTGTCCAAGTTTATGTTGACGATATCATATTTGGTTCTACTAATGAAAACTTGTGCAAGAGATTTGCTAAGTTAATGCAGAGTAGGTATGAAATGAGTATGATGGGTGAGCTGTCGTTCTTCCTTGGATTGCAAGTAAAGCAAAAGGAAGATGGGATTTTTATTTGCCAATCAAAATAAGTAAGGGATCTGTTGAGAAAATACAGTCTAGAAGACTCCTCACCGGCAAAACCCCCAATGCCAACAGCCACAAAGCTTGATAAGGATGAAACTGGTAAGAAAGTTGACATCACAAGCTATAGAGGTATGATAGGCTCATTATTGTACTTAACTGCTAGTAGACCTGATATTATGTTTGCAACATGCTTATGTGCTAGATTTCAATCAAATCCTAGAGAATCTCATCTTATAGCTGTGAAAAGAATTTTTAGATATCTTAAGGGCACACCAAATCTTGGAATTTGGTACCCTAAAGATACAGGTTTTGACCTAATTGGCTATACAGATTCGGATTATGCAGGTTGTAGGATGGATAGGAAAAGTACTTCTGGAAGCTGTCAGCTTCTAGGACGTCGACTGATTTCCTAGTATAGCAAGAAACAACACTCAGTATCTACCTCGACAGCCGAAGCAGAATACATTGCGGCAGACAGCTGTTGTGCACAGATCTTGTGGATAAGGAATCAGTTGAATGACTATGGGCTTGCGTTGAATAAAATTCCAATATTCTGCGACAACACAAGTGCAATAGCAATTTCCAACAATCATGTAAAACACTCAAGAACCAAGCACATTGACATAAGGTATCATTTTATCCGAGAGCATGTCATGAATGGAACTGTGGTGTTACATTTTGTACCCACAGAAGATCAGATAACCGACATCTTCACGAAACCACTTGATGAATCCTCTTTTTCAAAGCTGGTTAGTGAACTATGGATGTTAAATAATGGCTAATTTTTGGTTGCTAGGAATTAATTTAAAGCTCATAAATATTAAATGATAATATTTAAAGAATTTATGAGACTTGAATTAATAAAGTCCTAAGAGCTTATGAATTTTTGGAAAATTATCTCAAAATTTAATAAATTTTCTTAATAGATAATTATTTCAATTATAGCATAAGTACTTTTAATTTAAGTTAAGCATATTATGTATTTATTTATTTGTTTTTCTAATTATTATTGTACATTAATAATAATTATGTTATTAATCAATTAATTAATTTATTCATTAAATTAATTCAAGGATTGAGTTAATTTAATTCCTAAATTAATTAGAACAATTGATAATATAAATAATTATTATATGTCCTTAATAATTTAGTTTTTTTTTACTTTTCTAATTAATTAATTAAATCTAAAAATCGAATAAAATTTTCAATATATTATTTTGATTTTAGAAATAATTAATGTGTATATATATATATATTTTTTCTCTCTCAGCATGACTTCTAATCTAAGTCATACTGATTGGATTTTAATTTTAATTAAAAATAAAATCTCGGTATGACTCATTAACAAGTCATACCGACTGCATTTTGTTTTTAAACAAACAAAATCTCGGTATGACTCATTAATAAGTCATACCGAGAGCTTTTGTAATTTCTTATTAAGTCATATTGAGTTTGAATATTAGACACACACACACACCCGCGATACACACACACAGAGTCAAAAACTTGTGATTTTCGATCCCTTCAACTATTTGGAGTTGCTTGTTAGATTATTACAAGTGCTTACACTTGCTGGTTTGGTATTTAATCATCTCTTACAAACGTTATACTGCCCAATTTTCATGAGATTGAAACCGAGTTAACTGAGTTGACTGGGTTGAGGGTTTGAAGAATCATTTTGCTTGAACTAGTGGTGATTAAGGACTGAGTTTATTGATCTTGTGTAAAAATCGAATGGGTCTGTGGTTTGTTAGTTAGGATTTTTAAGTTAACTGTGTAATTTTCAATTTCTGTACTTGTAATTTGATTTTACTGTTTTATTGCAACTTTGTAATTTATTAATTGTAATTTATAAAAAAAAAAAGGCTGGTTTTTGCGAGATTGTTAAGACTAATTTTGTCGGATTTTTTAATCCGGAGATTTGTATAGTAGCAAAGTTTAGACCCTAGATTATTTTCATGAACGAACACTCTTTGGTTAGGACTGCCATTACCCTAGACGCTCCATTACAGATTCTAGTATTAAGGGCTTTATACAGCACTGCTAGAAATAGATCAACTGAAGCCAGAGTGCAATTCTCATTCAAAATTGGGGAACATGAATATATGATAACTGAAGATGACGTGAATAGAATTCTGCAATTCCCCTTGGACAACTTTGTTGACCCACCTACTATTCCAGAAATTCTTGAGTTCTTTACTACTATACAGTATCAGGGTGAAATCAACTTGGTAAGACTGACAAAGTCTAAGCTAGTGCATGAGTGGGATTATTTCTTCGACACACTGGCTAAAGTGTTTGCACCTACAACGAAGAGCAACTTCAACAATATTTCTTCTTTGCTACAAATCATAGGATTTTCAATGGCTCACAATCGAAGAATAAATTTTGGGAAGTTGGTGCTGAAAGAAATAATCAGGAAAGTGGGAAAGCCAGAACACAGGGAACAGTATATACAAGTCTACTATCCAAGGTTCCTAATGCTGTTCATGAATGACTTGTTGTTGGATGAAGATAAAGCCTTATTTCAGAACAGTCCAGCACAAACATCTCCATCCACACATAATGCTCTGTTTGCAAGGCTCAACAACAATCCCAGATTTGAAAATGTGCCAGTGGTGAGGACAAACTACATGGGTCAGATATTGAATCAAATTGCCAACCCAGAACAGGCTCAGCAAGTACCAGAACAAGAAACAGAGGAAGTGCCAATGGAAACTGAGTCAGTGCAACTACTACTTGAAGCTGCACAACATGCTGAACAAGAAGCTGAAGAACAACAGGTAATATCTCAAACCTTAGCTTCTAATTTCCTACCTATAAATATAACTACTGCTCTTTTAGATTTATCTGTGGCGGACTATGATTGTGGTTTTTCACTTCAGTACATTGGCCATGAACCTGAAAACACACAGGTTCAAACCCAGGCTGATTTAGAGCCACAAACAGTTTCTCCTTCACCATCTTCAATCAGTCATATTCGTAAAAGGAAGAAACCTGTTAGAAAAGTTAGGGGGAGAATTGTAAGTGCAAGTGAACCCGCAGCTCTATCTCCACCTACTAAAAGATCAAGATCAGAACCTGAGACAACTGCAGATTCATCCATTTCCTCACAGTGAGATATGGATTTTGAAACAGCTACCCAAAAATCTCTAGATACACTTGATGAAATGGGTGATTCAGATTCAGATCCTAGCACACTGCTAGCTCTCACAATAGCAGGACCTCCACTTGCAGAAACAGAATCACATGAGGGCACTTTTCTTGAAGAAAATGTTTTTGATAAAAACTCGTCGGATGCCACCTATGTTGTGGACTATGATATTTTCGATGCAGTGCGGCATCAGTTACCCTCAGTGGAACTAAGGGGCACCACAGACTCTAATGAGCCACTCACTACATTGTCTAAGGTGGTGACCCCCTTGGATTTCTTATATCCAGTTCTTTTAAAAGAAGGTCTCGAATCCACTGGTGGATTTGAGAGGCAACCACTCCATAGAGGGAGATGGGACTCCATTCACGGAGTAGCTACGTCAGTAGCGGAGCCAATGCAAGTTCATCTTGTTGAGGACGCGCCTTCACAGGCATCAGAAGAGCATTTCGACTCTTCAAAAGCTATTATTATATATACAGGTACAGCATCAGGATCTGGAGGAGATAAGGAGCTAAACACGAGTGATGTGAGGCAAACACTGAGCGATACACATGCACGTAGCGATAGTCCAAACATGAGTGCAAGCGAGGTGAGTGCACACACACACAGTGAACTCATGTTAAAAATGGAAGCTCTCCAGAAACAGATGCAGATTGTTCAGACTGAAATAAACAAAGGGAAGGAACAAGCAGCAAGTCTGCCTCTGTAACTGCACAGCTGTCAATCATAAGAAAGGATGTTGATAATGTCAAGTCAAATGTAATATTAAAAACTCAAAACATCCAGGATGTTCAGAAGTTGATTGCTGATGACATGGAAGAGATTTCCAATTTAAATGAAAGAATTGATAATGTGGAAAGAAATTTAAACGAAAGAATTCGTTTAAATGAGGAAATCTCATCAGCAAGATTCAACAAGTTAGATGATGGAATAGAACATCTTAATGAAGGTATGAAGCAGGTCTACTTGGTAATTACAAATCTCAGTAAATCATTGGATGCTTCAAAACCTGTAGAGGATCCCTCAACTAAGGGGGAGAAAGGAAAGTCTGTAGCTGAAGAAGAAGAAGGGGCTACTAGCAAAGGAAAAGAAAAAATGTACTCTGAGGAAGATCAATTTCTATCGAATATTCCAGAGGAACAGTACTATCAACAAGAGCAATTCATTGAGGAAGTAAGTGCTGAAAATCAAGGTTTCAATCCTGACTACTGCAGAGCTGAAGACGAAGCTGTCTTTGATGATGAATTTCTATTTCTAAAAGAAAAAGAGCATGATCCTGCCTATGAAGTTGCAATGAGGAAGCTGAAGGAAGACATCAAGGCAAGCCATGCCAAAACTTTAAACTTAAAAGCTCTAGTCAAGGAAAGAACCCAAGCTGAAAGAGAGGCAAGCTTAGAAAAACAGAAGCTTTGGGCCTTAACACTAAAGAAGAAGAAGGAAGATATAGAGATGAAGATAGGGGACAGATGGGATGCAGCAAGGAAAGTCCTAGACAAAATTCAACAAGGTCCCTTTGAAGACAGACAAATGCTTTCAGTTATCAAGGGTCTTGAAGATTCAAATAAAAATCTGGATAACTTCATGAAGGCATTGAAGGAAGAAGTTGACTATATCACTGTCTTAGTGGATCACATTCTTGAAGACTGGCAAATACTGGTCTACACTCACAGGAATGGAACAATCAGAGTATCTCTAGAATTCTTCCGAAAGAGATCATTATCAGTGATATGGGTTCTGTTAAACAAAGTAAAGAGAAGCTCAGAAGAAAATGAACTTCTCAGGGACAGACTCAGAGAAATAGCAACAGCGGCTAGTCCTCAGATCTTATATGATCCTCATGAAGTGAGGTTTTTCTCAAACAAGTTGTATCAAATCATGAAGCTAGACGAGGAGTCATTGAAAGGCTATACGGTGAGGTATATGATCCAAGTTGAAAGGATGCTGAGATCAAAAGGATTCAGGTCACAAGCCAAGCTAGATGCTGCACAGAAAATAAGGAACTACTGTTTATCCAGAAACATCAAATCTTACATCAGGCAAATGCCAAAGATAGATTCCACACAGCCTTATGATGTACAAAAAGAAACAGTAGATCCTATTGAAGAGGAAGTCATGTTTCAGCTAGCAAAGGCTCAACAGAGAAGATTGTATGGAGAGTCAACCGCAACTCCGACTGAAACTGAAGAGGTACCCAGAACACCTGTGCACAAGAGTTCTAATATAGAAGAAGGTGAATTGGATACCACTGAAGACTGAAGTCTTAGATAGGCCAAGATAGAAACTATGTTATATTTGTTCAGTACTAGAGGAACAACTATCTTGTATTTATCTTTTAAGTATGAATCTGGAAAATTGTTAAATATAAAACCAGAACTTTTGTTTATTATTTACAAGCTCTTACATGTCATATTTATGTTCTTAGTTGTTAGTTGAGTTATCCTCTAGGAATTTGTATGTTAAATGTTTAACAACAAATAGGGGGAGATTGAAAGGCATATGATTAGGCCTATTTGTAATAATTAGATGACAACTCAACTCAATATAGAAACAGTGATAAATAATAAATATTTAACAGGAATCAAGGCAAAGACACTCAACTAGTCACTGAGAATCAAAAGAATCAAAAGTACTCGGTTGAACCTACTACTCAACATTGAAGAAGTTCATTAATATGTTCAAGCGTCAGTGGAAAATAATCAAGTAGTAAATTCAAAAGGATTCAGAAGATTTTGAGTGATTACTACACGAAGATTCCAGAAGAAGATGAACAGAAAAAGAAGACAGAAAAGCTAAGCAAAGACAGAAGGCCACTATACTAAAATGTTAAAAGACATGAAGAATATTTATTTAAAGTATGACACAAATGAACCAGACAGTACATTTGTGTGTCAACTTTAATTAATAAATATTCAACATCAAGCTGAAGTGGTTCCATGACAAAAGACGGACTAAAGAGTTGAACAAAAGACTTAATAGTATTTTAATTCTACAATTAAAATTAAGTTAATTATTTAATTTAATTTATTAAATTAATTCAAGTCTGAATTTAATTTAATTCATAAATTAATTAATTAAATTAAGTAGAGTTGATTTACTAAGAAAAGAAATGATTCATATGACTCACAATGAGTCATACCGAGCAGAATTATGAGTCATATCGAGCAGAATTTAATGAGTCATACCGAGCAGAATTTATGAGTCATACTGAGCAGAATTCATGAGTCATACCGAGCAGAATTTATGAGTCATACCGAGCAATTCACAGTGAGTCATACCGAAGTCTAAAAATGAGTCATACCGACCATTATGAGTCTTGCCCAGCCTTTTCATGAGTCATACAAGGGTTAAATTTAATTGAAAAAGGTCATACTAGGATGAGTCATGTTGGCTTTCCTCCTCTATAAATATGAGGAGATGGTCTTCATTTTTCAGTTGTCGTTCAAACATTCAAATTCAGAAATTTGTATGCATTGTAATATTCACAGATTTCTGTGCTTAGTTTGGAATATAATTGTTAAACTCGAACAATTCATGTCAAAATCGTTCTAAGCTTTTAAACAGTTATATAAACTTTCTACTAATTAATTTTGTAATACTTTTCAAGTTAAAATTATATCTTTTACTTGAACAGTATTTCATTTCAATTAATATTTCGTGTGAATTTAAAATAATATTTTTAAATCCAATATTCCGCGATAATTAATAGATATTGTATTCAACCCCCCTTCTACAATATCAGGGACCAACAGTAGACTTGAAACTGGCCTGTCCCACTATATCCACATGTAAATGGCCATGTTTGATGGAGTAGTGATGCCAATGATAGATGTTATGGGACAAATTCCAAGGATGGTACAAGTGTTGGATGCTCCAAATGGTGGAGGAGAAGAATACATGGACACAGATATGGCTAATCTTGCAGTGATTAACAATCCTGACTATGATGTCATGGATTAAACTGGCCTTGTGTCTGATTTTTGATAAATATGGAGTAGTTCTGTGTTGGTGGTGGTGTTAGAGTCTCATAAGTGTGTCTGTATCTTTTTATGTCTTATGTGTTTGCTTTTATAACTGCTTGTGTGGCTGCAACAATCATATGTGATTGCTTTTTTAGTTTAGTACTTAGATGACCTAGTTGTTATCCTGTACTTTACTTTTGTTAGCTACTAGTATGCCTACAACTTGTTTAGTATGTAAGTTGACCTCTGTGTGTGATTGGTCAATTTAGGAATACTACTTTTGTCTATCCCTGCTAGTTAAATGAAGATGTAATGGGATGAAGCTGATCTTTAATGAAATATCTGATTTTTATCAGTTCTAGTAGCTTCATTATTTAGTAGTTTGAGTTATACTTGTTCAACTACTAACCATTTGATTTTTAGGCAACACCAAGTTAGATTAGGCACTAATGGAGTTTTGTTCCAGTCACAAATTAATCCTTAGTTTGTAACATAAATTGCAGTCTATCAGATTTAATTTAATGTGATTTCTGGAACACTACTGGATATACTAACTAAATCTTGTTTCAGGAAAAAGGCAAGTTATGCTTGCAAGAGGTGGAATACCTGAACCAAAGTCTCAAAAGAGTTACTCTGCAACTCTCCAAGTCTTGAACAGTTGTGAAGATTGTTTTTGTCTCTGGACAAACTATTCATTTTAAGTTTGTAAAACAGCTACATAATTTAGTTTAATATCCTGTCTTGAGACTATTAAACGTTTCCACTAATTATTGCATGCATGTGGATCACATTTCATATCAAGAAATAGATGGCAACTAAAGCTTTAGTCGAATTTTGATGGCTCAAGGAGATTTCAAATTTTCAATTAAAGCAATTGAAATTGAACAAAGTCAACTGAAATAAAAAGGGAAGTACATATATTTCAAATATACATATTTGAAATTAAAAGGGAAGTGCACTCTTGCTCTCTAAACTAATAGAATTGTTAACACATCAGAAAATTATTTTTCGAAAAACATACTCTCTTAAAAATCTTTTTGATAGTTTGTCAAAAAGTGGAAGATGTTTAGAGGGGTAAAATTAAAACTTTTACTACAAAAGGGAATGATGAGAGTAAAATAAATTTCTAAAAAGAAAGAAAATATTGTTCTAAAAGAAAATTAAATTTTCAAGGGTTCTAAAAGAGAGCTTATTTTCAAAAGTTAAGACTTTTATTTTTAGAACTCTTATTTCTCTTAAATATCTTGCAGCTTATATGGAAACTTGATATAGAATTTTTTAAATTCTTATCAAAACTTGGAATGCACTTGGAAAATATGAAAATGGAGTATACCAAGTTGGAATTGAAAAAATGATAAGTATTCACTTATCAAGGTATAAATACTCAATTTTTTTTTTCTGTACATCCTATTTGCTGCATAATATTTGTATGCTTATCTGTTACGCATTTAAAATTGAAAAAGAATTTCAACACTGTAGGGGAAGTGTTAATTAGATCTTAAAATCAAAAAATGCATAAATTAGATAGTTGCATACACGTAAGGGAAGTTTTAGTCCGTCACACACATATTTAATTTTACACTGGAATGTTTCGATAAAATATCAAAAAGGGGAAGATTGTGAGATACAGCCTTTTCTATAGGTTTTGATTAATTTTGTCTTAACGCTAAGTGTAAATTAAATTAGGGTTAGGAAGTTACTAATTAACATAGTAATCGTCCCTTAGGTTATTCGAAGTGACAGTCAACGAGTGGAAAGTCAAACTTGGTCAAACTGTTTTATAAACGAAACAAAATGATTTTCTCTCGACATATAATTAGATAAGATTTATCAAAATAATGATAAAATCAAATCTAGTTTACATATGTTATATTTTGAGGAAAAGACTGAAGACGAACAAATACTGTATTTTTTACACTACTTTCACGAGACAGAAAATGTTTTATTAAATTAAAAGAGTGTCTGTTTTAAAGGTTTTCAAGGGAATATATTTTGAATATATTTTTTAAATTTATTTGTTCAACTTATCTTCAACAAAGTCATGCCTAAATGTAAAATGCAGATTTTATCCTAAAAGTCCTTAACTGTCTTATTTATTCGGATAAAATGCATTTTAATTCAAGCATAAATATTCCTTGGACTTCATAGTCATTATTAATTTAGGAATATTATGTTTAAATATATTTCAATTCAAAACTTTAGTCCAAACATCGACAAGTTCCGACAAATGGCTATCGAATATTGTTTCGGGCCGTAGGGCACCAAAATAATCTTTTTCTCGAAATAATAGCTACACATGTCCAATTGACTTGAAACTTGGGAAGTGTCACTAGAATATTTAAAAAGAATTTTAGGATATTTTTCATAATTTTTGGGTGACTTTTATTTTTCACCTGTACTTTCGATACGTAATTGATTGTTCGGTTAATTAAAAGTCAATGAAGGTCAACTCCAAATTGAGTAGGATTTTGGCCATGACCTACTTGGAATATTACCAGATGGTTCCCAAATTTTCATAATTTTTGGAGCATGTTTTGAAAAACATCATATTCATCATTGTATCGTTCAGTTTCGCTTTTATTAGCTTTATTTATTAACTGAATGTGGTTTGCACATTTTTCCATGCATGCAAGTGGGCTAGTACTGATGAAGGAACACAAAATTCAAATTATGTACCTTTCCCTTATTTTAAGGAAGCTTTGTCCCGACATCCCCCACCCAAAACCATAATTTTCTTCTTTAAATACACCCCCACCCCCACACTTCTCCTCAAGCCATTTGAGCCAAGTAAATGCTGCAATTTTCTCTCCCAAGTAGCTCTCAATTCCAGAAAATTTTCAGCTCTTAGAGTTCTTGAGTTATAAGCTTAGTTCTTCCATAGATCTAACACCTATAGAGCACAAAGGTCATAAGTTAGTTCTTAATTGTCTATTTTTATCTATATATATATATGTATATATATATATATATATGTATATATATATATATATATGTATATATATATATATATATATATATTCGGCCAAACATATATATACACTAGCTTGCTTGTTTGACCTCTTGCAAGTATATATATTGTTAGGCTTGTTCCTCGAGTTATATATACACGGGCTTTTATCTTAACTTCTTATTCTCATATATATAAAGAGTGAACTAAACCAAGAGAGTTATTAACTTATCTCTCTCCTTAGTTGGTTGTTAATATCCTTGATTTATTTTGGGATTAGAAACAACAACTATTTACTTAAATTCTGAGTCAAGGCTAGACTTGTATAAGTCGATATATACGACATAAACAAGAGGCTTCCTTGTTGAATTTTTGTATCTAAACCAAGCTTATATCAAGAGTGGAAACCGATTTGTATAAATCTCATTTAGAGATATAAACAAAAGGTTACTCTAATATTTGCAAGGTAACTCACCTTAATTCCAAGTTGAGTGTTGTGTATAAGTTGAGGTACGACATAAACATAAATACATCTTGTTGAGTTATAAAATGAAAGAAACCAACACACATTCCGAGTGTTACTATTTCATATAAATCTTATATATTATTTAGAGATATAAACGAAGTAAACTCGTTAAATATTTGAAGGTTTATTCTTTAACTTCGAACACCGAGTTAAGGACTTTTCGTATAAGTCGAGGTACGACATAAACGAGCCTAACTTGTTGAGTTCTTGAAGTTAGTCCACGTTAGACTCTGAGTAATATAATATTTCGTATAAGTCGAGGTACGACATAAAAGAAAAATACTCATTGAATCTTAGTGGTTTATTTCAAGTGTGTTTTAAAGGCCAATTTTAATCGTTGCTTTAAGCCTTATAAACAACTTGATTTCGAAACGAGCTTGACATAAGTCAAGTCAATATATTCGGCCTTTAGTTTAGATCATATACCCTTGGCCTTATATATCGGACAATAATAAGCAGAAAAAAAAAAAGATTTATTTTAAGTACTTGCATTGCATTCATAAGCTTTACATATAGTACTTTACTTTTGTTGGTGTAGGTGCCCTAGAGGCAATACAATGTTTATTTTGATAAACCTTTATGTCAATTGATTATTCAATAAACATATTTATTATGACTTTAATTACTGTGATATATTTGTTAGCATAATAAATGTCCTTAGAATCATGATACACATTGTATAGTTTAGTACATGACTTGAACTTGAGATTATATAATATATCATATTCTTAAATGTCCCTAGTCGAGTATTATTATTATAGGACAATAATAATACATAAATAGACTAGTATGTTGTTTGACTGATAATCACATCTCATTGGTTATAAGTATGGGGATACTAAAGTCAATACATAGGTATATGTAGGAGTACATGATATTGGACAGACCCACAATGAGATTCTTCATGTTTAATAAAGTCATAAGAAAGACTCACAGTGATAATGGTGTAATGATCCTTTGACTTGAGATCATTATATTTCTATACGAGGATTAATATACTTTGACTACATTAAAAGTTACCTTTGACCGGGTGATGATAAAAGTGGACATCGGGTATATCATGAGTCGTATGAGAAATATGAATGATAGATAAAGGATTTAACCCTCCTATAATTAGGAGAGATATTATTGGCCTCTTGATTGAGTGAGACTATAAAATGCATGGCCGTGCTCAAATAATGATTTGTTTTTCATAGTCTACTCATGGATCAAGTAAACCCGGATTAAATGTTGAAGAGGATGACTAAATACATGCCTCGAGTTTAATCTATAATATATATGGTTAAAGGGATTATATTACACGGAAACATTAATCACGAAAGGTTTTATCGAATCACGATTTAATTATTATTTAATTGGGTAGCAATGATGTATTACTAGATACCGCTCATTGTTTATAATTTTATTGGAGAATAAAATTATTGCTAATTAAATAATAGCCTATAGGGTCACACACATAGAGTACTTAAAGGAATAATTAATTTAAATTATAGATTTAAATTAATTGATGATTATTTGAATTTTATTATATTAATTAAGTGAGACTTAATTAATTGAAATAATATAAATTCGAATTTGAATTCTGCCATTAATAATTAAGTGTGACTTAGTTATTAATTAAATAATAAAATTCGGTTTTATTATTTAATCCTAAACCTACATGGGTTAGGCTTTGCTGTTATGGGTTGCTATTATGGGCCTATTAACCAACCATTATAAATAGATAATGTAGGGTTAATAGGTAGGTAGTTTTTAAGAAAAACGAACCCTAGCAGCAACAAAGGCAGAGAGAAAAGGCAGAGGCAGAATTCGAAATCATCAAAGGAGGCTAGTACATCCATTCCGTAATCAAGATCGTGAGACGTTCTTGAAGGTACTCGTGTGGATACCATAGAGGTGCTTTCGAGAGGAAGACACAAGTCGTGAAAGCTAGGATCTCCGTTGAGTTCGTGTAAGTCAAGACCAGACAAAGGTATGATTCCGTTTCACCATAATCTGTCAATCTTATACATGATCCTGCGTTAGGGTTCCGAAATTTTCGTTATATTTACGTTTAATCCGCTGCGTTTTATGCCTCGGAACCCAACAATGGCATCAGAGCTACGTGTATAAGGGACTGATTTGGTTACGTGTTTTATGTATTTGATGCATACATGCCTGTTTTGGTGACTGTCATGCCATGCTACTGCTTTGTCATAATCTGTTATGCGACTGCCATGCCTGTTATGAGACTGCTATGCTTCTGCCAATATGTAACTGTCAGAGAATGTATATTCAGTGTCTGATCAGAGTTTGTGAAATTGGGGCTGGGTCAGAGTTTAACAAACTCTGATGGACTCGCTCAGAGTTTAATAAACTCTGATGGTCTGATCAGAGTTTAGCAGTAAACTCTGATGGACTGTGTCAGAGTTTAACAAACTCTAATGGACTCGCTCAGAGTTTAATAAACTCTGATGGTCGGGTCAGAGTATAGAGCATGGTCAGAGTTTAACAAACTCTGATGGTCTCTGATCAGAGTTTAGCAGTAAACTCTGATGGACTGTGCTGATCAGAGTTTAGCAGTAAACTCTGATGGACTGTGCTGATCAGAGTTTAGCAGTAAACTCTGATGGACTGTATAAATTGCAGTGGGGAAAAAGGCCAACAGATATGATCTGTAGTTCAGAAATTGATGATTTCTGAATAGGACTGGTCTTCGAAAATAAAAAATTTCCAAGCTGACCCCAGCTGGGGGCTGCCGCCCCCAGACCCCGCCCGGGGGCTGCCGCCCCCGAACCCCCGCCCAGGGGCTGCCGCCCCCGGACCCCCGCAATATTTTATTTTGTGTACTTGAGCATGGTGCTGGTTATGGCCCTTAGACCCCTAGATTAATGGTTTTGGTTTTGGTTTTATATATATGACTTGCATGTCGTTTTCTTCATTCTTGTAATTGTTTAACCTCGAATGTAACTCGAGTTTTCTTATGTAAGTACATTAGTATAGGTTGTATTCAATTATTCCATGTAATGTACTTGAAGATTAAAGGATGATCCAAGAGAGGAGCAAGCACCCATGGATACAAGAAGAATGAAGACATGTAATTGTATTTATATTTCACCACCATAGATTGACTTTGATCCTTTCATTAGCTCGAAAGGATCACATAGGAAAGGGGCCATAACCAAGCACGTTTACATACTGCACTTTACATATTGATGTATGAATGTATGTGTAGAGTAGAAGATGCATGCTTTAATTAGATTAATGATGTATGCATATATTAGATACGTCACCCATGTCATGCTTGCCATGCTAAACAAGATAAAATCTGTAACGATTTAAGATTTTAAAATTAACAAACGATCATGAGATTCTTGTGTTTATGAAATATGGATTTTTAAAACACGGAATTGAATATGGATTTTGATATCTATAATTGGGATTTTCTGACAAAAACGGATATGCGTATTCGTAAGGCTGGTGGGTTTTAAGTGTGACCACTGGTATCCTCCATCTACCTGGGAAATGAACAATTTAAGATGTCAATTTGAAATATTTAGTTCAAGGAAAAATTGAGGATCTCTTCATGATGTGATCATGATCGTCGTAAATTTTCTAAACCCCTTAACAAAATATTAAGTTTTAATCGGATGCTTTCCAATGAATGAACACTCATCGAATCCTAGATCGATTAGGGGAAAGACTGTCAGTGACAGGGGACTCCTATCTATCGTGGTGAGATGCGACGAATATAAGCGGTTATATTCGGCCGTTGTATCATTGGGTCAAACTTAACTGAGTCGTCATAATAAGGTGAAAGTAAACGGTTATATTCAACCATTATGAACTTAGAAGCATAGAGTTTGGTTAAAAATCTATTAGATAGATAAGATCAATCGTTGCTCACCAAAATATCCAAGAATTATATATGATATAATTGACAAATGTTGTCTACCTAAATAATCATTCTTAAGGACTTCCAGTGGTTGACTTAAGACATGACGAAATATGGATCTTGGCTCACTAGAAAGAATTATGGGATATACTTTCCAAATTAATAGTAAGGGCTATTAATTTGATAAAAATAGTGGGAGATATATTATGAATGTATCATAATCATTTGAACATAATAAATAACTCAGACAATCTAATGTTTATTTTGTGCTATTATCATTGTAGATACCAAGTAATGACAAACAACACAAACACACTATCCGTACGATCTGTCCTTGAGAAGGATAAGCTGACAGGAGGAAACAACTTCCTAGACTGGCAGAGGAATTTGAGGATTGTCCTCAGGCAGGAGCGCAAGCTTCATGTCATTGATATTCCTCCGGCAGGTCCCCTTCCTGAGGGCGCTACTGTTGAGGAACGAGCGGCCCATACAAAGGATAAGAATGATGCAACTGATGTTGCATGTCTTATGTTGGCAACTATGAGTGCTGAGCTTCAAAGACAACATGTGCATATGGATGCATATACTATCTATGAGCACTTGCAAAGCATGTTTGCAAGCCAAACTCGTCAAGAAAGGTTCAACACGAGCAAGTCACTTTTTAATTACAAACAAGGGGCAAGTGAACCAGTTGGCCCACATGTTCTGAAGATGATTGGTTACATTGAGTATCTTGATACTTTGGGTTTCCCGATTATTCAGGAAATTGGTATTGACCTAATCATGAATTTTTTGAACAACAAATTCACCCAGTTTATCATAAACTACAACATGAATGAATTTGACAAAACACCTACTGAATTGTTGGCTATGTTGAGAACATATGAGACCAACATGAAGACGGCTGAACCTGCTCCCATACTGATGGTGGGCAATAAAGGTAAGGCCAAAGGGAAAGGCAAGTGGAAGGGTAAGAAGAAGACAGGTTCTGATTCTACACCCAAGCCAAAGTCAGGTCCCAAACAGGCTTTAAAGCCTAAAGGTGGGGTCGCTAAGGGTGAATGTCACTACTGTAAGAAAACTGGTCACTGGAAGAGAAACTGTTCAGTTTACTTGGAGGATTTGAAGAAGAAGAGGGCTGAGCAAGCTTCTAATTCAGGTATATATGTTATAGAAGTCAATCTGTCTATTTCTACATCTTGGGTATTGGATACCGGATGTGCTTCTCACATTTGTATAAATGTGCAGGAAATGCAGAGAAGTAGGACATTGGCTAAAGGAGAAATGGACCTACGAGTTGGCAACGGAGCAAGAGTTGCTGCTTTAGCTGTAGGAACCTATTATTTATCTTTGCCCTCTGGGCTAGTTTTAGAACTGGATAATTGTTATTACGTGCCTGCGATTCGCAGAAACATTATTTCTGTTTCTTGTTTGGACAAGAAAGGTTTTTCGTTTACAATAAAGGACAACAGTTGCTCTTTTGCTTTGAATGATTTAACCTATGGTGTTGCGCGTTTGTTTAATGGTTTATATGTTCTTGACTTAGATAATCCTGTTTGTAATATAGAAAACAAACGACTTAAAGTTAATAACTCAAATCAAACATACCTCTGGCATTGTCGTCTAGGCCATATAAATGAGAAACGCATATCCAAATTACATAAGGGTGGATACTTGGATAAGTTTGATTTTGAATCATACCAAGAATGCGAATCTTGTTTGCTTGGTAAAATGACTAAAGTCCCTTTCACTGGTAAGGGTCAAAGGGCCACTGAACGTCTGGAGCTAATACATAGTGATGTATGTGGCCCAATGCGTGTGATGGCTAGAGGAGGCTACTTCTACTTCATAACATTTACTGATGATTTCAGTAGATATGGGTATCTTATGAAGAATAAATCCGATTCTTTTGAAAAGTTCAAAGAATACAAGGCTGAAGTAGAAAAGCAAATTGGCGGAGGTGCAAGTATTAAAATCTTACGATCTGATCGTGGAGGAGAATACTTGAGCACTGAATTTAAAGATTATTTAAATGAGTGTGGTATTGTATCACAACTCACTCCGCCAGGAACACCTCAATGGAATGGAGTTTCAGAGAGGAGAAATCGCACCTTGTTGGACATGGTGCGATCGATGATGAGTCATGCAGATCTTCCAATTAGTTTCTGGGGTTACGCTCTAGAAACAGCGGCTTTCACACTTAACCGTGTTCCTACTAAGAAGGTTCAAAAGACTCCATATGAGATATGGGAGAAGAAATGGTCAGGCATGAGCTTTATGAAAGTTTGGGGATGCAAGGCGTTTGTGAAACGTCAAGTATCTGACAAGCTTGGACCTAAATCTGAAGAGCGCAATTTTGTGGGATACCCTAAAAAAACAAAGGCGTATTATTTTTATAGTCCTTCTGAGCAGAAAGTGTTTATTGCTCGAGATGCTGTTTTCATGGAAAGAGATTTTGTTTCCAAAAGAAACAGTGGGAGAACTATAGACCTCGATGAAGATCGAAAACCACAAAATAGCATTGAACCTGAAGTGGAACATGAGCAGGATAATGATAATGCTCAACAAACACAGGTTGTTCGTAGAACTGGTAGAATTCGCCATGAGCCAGAGAGATATGGATTTCTCTTGACTCAATGTGGTGATTTGATGCTCATAGATGAAGATGAGCCTCTCACATACCAAGATGCTATGAACAGTCCAGACTCTAGGAGATGGAATATCCGTTTTGATGAAACAGTCAAAGAGTATGGCTTTGTTCAAAACGAAGATAAACCTTGTGTTTACAAGAAGGTTAGTGGGAGCCATGTGGCATTCATAGTACTATATGTTGATGACATACTACTAATGGGGAATGACATACCTTCTCTCAAGGCTGTTAAGATTTGGTTAGGGAGCAACTTCTCTATGAAAGACTTAGGAGAAACATCCTACATTCTAGGAATGAGGATCTATAGGGATAGATCTAGAAGGATGATCGGTCTAACTCAGAGTACATACATCGTTAAGGTTTTGCATCGTTTTGGTATGCAAAATGCAAAAAGGGGATATGTCCCCGTGTCTCAAGGGATAACGATCTCTAAAGATCAGTGTCCGAAATCATTGGATGACAAGGACCGCATGAGTAAGGTTCCATATGCCTCAGCAATTGGATCCATCATGTATGCGATGGTATGTACTCGCCCAGATGTTTCGTATGCTTTAAGCATGACGAGCAGATACCAATCTAATCCAGGTGAAGGTCACTGGACGGCTGTCAAGAATATTCTAAAGTACTTGAAAAGGACTAAAGATTCATTCTTGGTGTATGGAGGAGAGGAAAAACTGGTTGTAAAAGGTTACACCGATGCAAGTTTTCAAACAGACAGGGATGATACTGTATCACAGTCTGGTTTTGTGTTTTGTCTAAACGGAGGTGCTGTAAGTTGGAAGAGTTCAAAACAAGAAACAGTAGCTGATTCTACAATGGAGGCTGAGTACATTGCAGCTTGTGAAGCGGCTAAGGAAGCTATTTGGATTCTAAAATTCATTACTGATTTGGGAGTGGTTCCATCCATCGCAGATCCCATTGATCTATACTGCGATAATAATGGAGCCATTGCACAGGCTAAAGAACCTAGAGCTCACTCCCGAACCAAACACATACTCAGGAGATATCACCTCATTCGAGAGATTAATGAAAGGGGTGACATACACATATGTAAAGTGCACACAAATGATAACATTGCAGACCCACTGACCAAAGGCTTGTCGCAGAAAAAGCACGACGGTCACACTAGTTCCATGGGTATTAGATACATGGGTGATTGGCTCTAGTGCAAGTGGGAGATTGTTGGTGTAGGTGCCCTAGAGGCAATACAATGTTTATTTTGATAAACCTTTATGTCAATTGATTATTCAATAAATATATTTATTATGACATTAATTACTGCGATATATTTGTTAGCATAATAAATGTCCTTAGAATCATGATACACATTGTATAGTTTAGTACATGACTTGAACTTGAGATTATATAATATATCATATTCTTAAATGTCCCTAGTCGAGTATTATTATTATAGGACAATAATAATACATAAATAGACTAGTATGTTGTTTGACTGATAACCACATCTCATTGGTTATAAGTATGGGGATACTAAAGTCAATACATAGGTACATGTAGGAGTACATGATACTGGACAGACCCACAGTGAGATTCTTCATGTTTAATAAAGTCATAAGAAAGACTCACAGTGATAATGGTGTAATGATCCTTTGACTTGAGATCATTATATTTCTATACGAGGATTAATATACTTTGACTACATTAAAAGTTACCTTTGACCGGGTGATGATAAAAGTGGACATCGGGTATATCATGAGTCGTATGAGAAATATGAATGATAGATAAAGGATTTAACCCTCCTATAATTAGGAGAGATATTATTGGCCTCTTGATTGAGTGAGACTATAAAATGCATGGCCGTGCTCAAATAATGATTTGTTTCATAGTCTACTCATGGATCAAGTAAACCCGGATTAAATGTTGAAGAGGATGACTAAATACATGCCTCGAGTTTAATCTATAATATATATGGTTAAAGGGATTATATTACACGGAAACATTAATCACGAAAGGTTTTATCGAATCACGATTTAATTATTATTTAATTGGGTAGCAATGATGTATTACTAGATACCGCTCATTGTTTATAATTTTATTGGAGAATAAAATTATTGCTAATTAAATAATAGCCTATAGGGTCACACAAATAGAGTACTTAAAGGAATAATTAATTTAAATTTTAGATTTAAATTAATTGTTGATTATTTGAATTTTATTATATTAATTAAGTGAGACTTAATTAATTGAAATAATATAAATTCGAATTTGAATTCTGCCATTAATAATTAAGTGTGACTTAGTTATTAATTAAATAATAAAATTCGGTTTTATTATTTAATCCTAAACCTACATGGGTTAGGCTTTGCTGTTATGGGTTGCTATTATGGGCCTATTAACCAACCATTATAAATAGATAATGTAGGGTTAATAGGTAGGTAGTTTTTAAGATAAATATGAGGATTTGTGTCTTGAGCTTCATAAAGAGGTCACTAGTTTGACCGACATACATGTCAAAGACATGGAATACGTTACTAACATTCTCTCTCAAAATGAAAGCTTAAAAATCGAGACAAACGGAAAGGATGACCAAATTCGTACTCTTAAAGTCGAAAATGTGTCTATGATTATACAAGATGAAGAGATTGAGAATGATAAGATTCATTTAAATGAATGCAATCGTGAGCTCCATGTTGAGCTTCTAAATCTGAAAATTCAAAATGAATCATTGATTCAAGAGAATTCTTCACGATGCGAACGTATAAATGACCTCGAACAATCTCTTACAGGAGATAGAGAGGAAGAGCTTCATGAAGCCTTAAAAGAGCTTGACTTTGGTTACCAACTTCAATTAATGAATAAAGACAATGATTATGCCAAACTTCAAGGCAAGATCAATGTTGAATTCAAAAGTCATCAAAGAATTGTCTCGGAATTAGAAACGATAAAGTTGGAAAATCAAAAGCTTAAAGATGAAAATCAAAAGCTCTTGGCTCAAGTTATGGATAAAGAGATGTTCCTAACTAACAAGATTAATATCTTGATTAAAGAAAATGAAGATCTTGAATCCACCTTAAAACAATTCACTAAGAGTAATGCCATCCTAGAAAGAATGGTGTTTAGCTCTCGGGAATCATTTAATCGTGAAGGCTTGGGTTATGAACATAAAGCTTCTACTAAAAAGGAAGATCATAAACCTAATCCTCCGATTAATACTCCACCTAAATCACCTACACCTAAGTGTACATATTGCAATGTAAGTGGACATATTCGTCTATTTTTCAAAGCTAAAGAAGGTGAACTTAAGGGAAAATACAAGTGGATTCCAAAATGATCAAGTTCTAGAACTAGAGATGGAAAGAAAATATCTCAAAAGAATAATGATTCTAAAGTGAATGTTCAAAACCAACCAAGGTTTTGGTATCATCAAGAACCAATTTCTCATGGACTAAGAAAAGGTTCTATGACTCAAAATCCTAACCATTATGATCAAATTCATAAAATAAATGCACCTATGCCTAGAAATGTGAGTTATCATGCTAGATCGAGTCATCATGCTAATATGAGTCATCATGATTACCCTAGTACTTCAAATGCTCATGTTAGAAGTAATAATTTGAAATACAATGCCAATATTAAATCTAGAAAATCGATTATTACCATCTTTCCCCCAAGAAATAATCATGAATATGTTAGACATAACAGATATACTCCTAGGAGAAACCCTTATCATATATCTACTAGGAATGAAGCATCTAGAAACATACATGATTATATGCAAGCTTATCACATGCCTAGATTTGTTCATGCTAGTTCATATATGCCTCATGATGTACTAACCCAAGGACCCTTATGACAAAAGGGTACCAAAAGGTTTAACTAATCCTTTATGTAAGTATGCCTTACTGCTGTAAAAGATGTGTGGTATATTGATAGTGGATGTTCATGTCATATGACCGGTAATAAGTCATTGTTGAACAACATTAGAAAGGTTGTCGCCGGAAGTGTAACCTTTAGAGATAGTAGTAAAGGAAACATCATTGGCATTGGGGATATTGGAAATGAAAACTTTAAAATAACAAATGTACAATTAGTCACAGGACTAAAATACAACTTTCTTTCTATGTCAACTATGTGATAATGGTTGCAAAGTAGTATTCCGGTCAACATATTGTTCTATTTACAATGTAGATGGAAGACTGGCCTTAAATTGTCCATGTAACAAAAATGTATATACGTGTGACACTACGAAATATGATAATGTATGTTTGGTATCCTTTAATGATTATCTATGGTTATGGCACTGAAGGTTGGGTCATATAAACATGAAACTCATTAAGACCATATGTTCGAAAGAACATGTACGAGGATTACAGAAACTCAATTTTGTTAAAGATCACATATGTGAAGCTTGTGAAATTGGCAAACAAATAAGAGCAACTCATAAAGCCAAATTCATGGTGTCTACGTTTAGACCACTTGAGCTATTATATATGGATATCATTGGACCTGTTCCCGTGCAAAGCCTAGGAGGAAGTCAATACACCCTAATGGTAGTTGATGACTACTCTCGCTATACGTGGACTGAGTTCCTAAGGTCAAAGAGTGACACATTTGAATCTTTTGCGGCTCTTTGCAAGCGCATACAAAATCAACACAATAACTCGATTATCTATATCCGGACGGATCATGGAAAAGAGTTTGAAAATGCAAAATTTGTTGATTTTTGTGAGGCATATGGTATTACTCATAACTTTTCTGCTCCTTATACACCTCAATCAAATGTGGTTATTGAAAGGAAAAATAGAACGTTACAAGAAATGGCAACGACTATGCTTAATGAATATTGTCGACCAAAATATTTTTGGGCCGAAGCTATGTCTACTGCATGCCATGTTCTTAATAGAGTATTACTATGACCTAACAAAATGAAGACTCCTTATGAGCTTTATTTTGGTAAAACTCCTAAGCTTAGCTACTTCAAAGTTTTTGGAAGTAAGTGCTATATTTTGAATACTAAGGATTATCTAACGAAATTCGACCCTAAATCTGGTGAGGGTGTCTCTCTAGGATATTCTACTAATAGCAAAGCTTATCAAGTTTTCAATCTTAATACTTTAGTTGTGGAAGAATCAATGAATGTAGTATTCGATAAATCTAAACCAGACTCAAAGTTTAAAGATTTGATAGAGGAGGAACCAGATTCAAATGGTCAAATTCCAAGTGATGTTGAAAATGTTATTCGACAAATTGGAGACATAAATCTTGGACCTGCAATTCTAAAGAATCCTCTTGAAAAAGTTGAGAACGAACTTGAACTGCCTACGGAAATACCGTTGATTAAAGATCATTCTATTGATTATGTCTTAGGTGATCTAACTAAAGGAGTTCAGACTCGTGCTCAAGTTCAAAACATTGTGAGTCACATGGCCTTTCTATCACAAATAGAACCCAAAACCGCAAAGAAAGCTTTATTAGATGAGGATTAGATTTTTGCTATACAAGAAGAGTTGAGCCAATTCACTCATAATAAAGTTTGGGAACTAGTTCCACATCCCCCTAAAACTTCCATTATTGGAACAAAGTGGGTCTTTCATAACAAGTTAGACAAAAGTGGAACAGTGGTAAGAAACAAAGCACGTTTAGTTTCTCAAGGCTATACTCAAATAGAAGGAATAGATTTTGATGAAATATATGCTCCCGTAGCTCGAATTGAATCAATTCGAATGTTTTTAGCCTATGTTTGTCATAAAGGTTTCAAAGTCTATCAAATGGATGTTAAATCTACTTTCTTTAATGGTGTCTTAGAAGAAGAAGTATATGTAAGACAGCCACTGGGATTTGAAGATCACTTACATCCTGAGTATGTGTACAAATTGTACAAGGCTTTATACGGACTAAAGCAAGCTCCCAGAGCTTGGTATGAGAGGTTAAGCAAATTCTTAATTGAAAATGGTTTCAAAATAGGAATTATTGATACCACTCTCTTTACGAAGTATGAAGGTGATGATATCTTACTCGTTCAAAATTTATGTAGACGATATTATCTTCGGTTCTACCAAGGAATCTCTATGTAAGGAATTCTCAGATATTATGAGTAAAGAATTTGAAATGAGCATGATGGGGGAATTAAATTTCTTTTTAGGGTGCAAATTAAGCAATTTGATGAAGGCATTCATATATTGCAATCAAAATATTATAAAGAAATGCTTAAGAAATTTGATATGGAAAATTGTAAAACAATTAGTACCCCTATGTCACATGCCTTAAAGATGACGGAAGATCCTAGTGGTATCTCTGTAAATACGAAGAAATATCAAGGAATGATCGGAAGTCTTCTCTATATCACTGCTAGTAGGCCTGACATACAATTTAGTATGTGTAAGTGTGCCCGCTTTCAAGTAAATCCTAAGGAATCTCATGTAGCCATTGTAAAGTGAATATTTAGATACCTCAAGGGAACCACTGAAATGGGTCTATGGTATCTGAAAGGACAACCATTTGACTTAGTGTGCTTTTCTGATTCGGATTATGCTGGTCACCTAATTGACAGAAAAAGCACAAGTGGCACGTGTCAGTTTCTTGGTGGATGCCTAGTTTCTTGGTTTTCTAAGAAATAAAATTATGTGTCCATATCCACTACAGAAGCTGAGTATATAGCAGCTGCAAAATGTTGTGCTCAAATCCTTTGGATGAATCAAACACTAGCTGACTATATTGTGAAATTTTATGTAGTATCAATTCAATGTGATAATATAAGTGCAATCAATTTGAGTAAAAATTCTGTGTTTCACTCATTATCAAAACATATTGATATACGACATCATTTTCTACGAGACCATGTCTCGAAGGGCAATATTAAGATGGTATATATAGATACCGAACATAATATCAAGGGCAATATTTTTACAAAACCTTTGAGCTCGGAAAGATTCAACAAACTCCGTTTGGAGTTAGGTATGCTTGAGTGCTCAAAGTGAGACACTAAGTGTCTTTAATTTTGTTGAATTAATTTTCAGTGAAATTTGTTCCAATTGTGGTTTAGGTTATTATTTGACCGGATTTCGAGGTAAAATTCAGATTTGTCAATAATGACGTTAATTATAAGTTGTTCAAGCTTTATTACGAAATTAAGCTCAATAAAATAATTTTAATTAACATAACTATTGATTGGCCTGGAGTATTGTGGGAATTTAGAAATAAATCTCAAATTTAGAAAATATCTTTCTTGGTTGAACATTATTTTATAAAATTAATTGTACTCCCTCTTGCAATTAAAATTATAAAATAATTTATAAAAATGAGAGAATATTTATAAATTGATTACAATTTAATTATAATTAAAATATAAAATATAAAATTAAGATTGTAATATATATATATATATATATATATATTATTGTCAATATATAAATACAATTTTAATTCTAATTTTTGAGTTGATTAATCACAGCCGCTGGATCAATTAGGGATTCAATCTTGACCTTTAATTGTCAAAATAGAAAATAAATATCTATTTTTCATTCTTATTTCCCCTAAATCAGCCGCACTGTTCATCATCTCTCTAGAAACCCTAAATTGCCTCGCTACAAATTCACTTCGACTCAAGATTTTCTCACCTGATTCGATGTTAAAATATTGTTCTTCACTTATTTTGCTCTCGGTTGATATCCATATCATCGTTTTCTCAGTACTGATTTGGTCAATTCGATCTTAAGACTCAACTTATTCGAAACCCTAAACACTCAGTCTACAATCTTTAACAAAAAGATGAATTTATGGGTATTCGTATGTATCTATCTGTCTCATTTGAATGGCCAGTTCGAGATGATTTATTTTGGATTGAGGTCGATACTCTTCAAGCTCGACGCTGATTATCTTATGCTCAATATCATCAAATCCGAAAATCAAGGAAGAACTTATGAATTGGTGAAGATATGAGAAAAGCTGAGCTCAAATTAGATGAGTGCTTAGAAAAAGGAATAACATATTATGCATCCTCCGCGAGGATGCATACAGGTAGGTCCATGGTCCTAAAGGGCTATGGCTAAGGTACAAACTCAATACCCTAAGCATTTTCTTTTCTGTGATTGTTGGTAACTGAGTTTGTATAATTAAGCATTTAAATTATGTGCTTGAGATTGCAATTGATCATAGTTTTGTGTTCATATGTGTCTATCAAATACTATTTTGAAGTAGTGTTGATAACTGGTGGTCACATATGTTCCCCTGTTCGAATTAATATCACTATGTGTACATGTAATCTTAATCATATGATATTCTCAGCTGATAAGCTATGGTAGTTAAAGTTTAAGAATCTTGGTGCTAATGACTCAATTTTGAATAGATACTAAACGATTCTAGGCAGAGCTTGTATTTATCTCAATTTGATTATATGACTAAAATGTCTACTTAACTGCAAAATTGTGTGAAATTACTCTGCTAGTTCAGTAAACTTTGCTTAAGGTTCCAAGATATGTGCTTTAACTACTCTTACTGGTATTTAATTATTAAAATGAGTGACTTTGCCTTACCTGCTGTCAACTATAATTTACTCATCAAGTCTGTTGATTATAAATTATTACTTGCTACAGTTTAATGATGAAATTGTTATTGATTAGTCATTAATGCATTGCATCATCTCTAGGACACACAAAGCACACTAATACTTCTTGGGTATGGACTGCCTGTGACAACATGATTAGCCCTTGATCTGTTCCCAGCCCAACAGGTCATAAATAGAAGCATTATGCATATCCATATCAGTTTGTATTTACTGAATCATCACTTGCATTATTCCTTAATGTGAACTTATTGATAATTATGTGTGTAATATATGCAAATTTGCTTAAGTGCCTTGTTTGATTAATTTATAAATATAAGTGCTATATGTTTGTCTAAGTGTACACATGCTTGTCTGCAACCTTTGTGAAGTTCAAGTATCATTTTAAGCCTGGTGTACTTAGCTGTTACAGATAGCTTAATGTGCCTAAGTGCTGCATTTACAATCCTGATCATGTCTATGAGTCTATCTGTGACTATGTGCAATTGTTAATGAAAGGGGAGATAGGAGTGAAGGGAAGTAACTCACTGCACTTTCATGTGTACTAGAAATGCTAAATGTAATCTCTATGTAATGGTTGATGATAACTCAACAATAGAACAGGACATGTAATAATATGCAGGTGCACAGAAATCTTGGATCACAGAGTTCAGTTAAGACAAAGTATCAAAGGATCATCTACAGACTTGAAGCTCACTGGAAGAAGTTCATTAACATGTTCATGCCTCAGTGGAGAATAAAAGATGTTGACATCTATTCAAGGATGTGGAAGCTACAGAAGATTGTCTTAGTCTATGACGATTTTAGTGCATTATAATCGAAGCAACAAGTAAGGTTTGCAAAGAAGAATGTGGAATCATGTTCGGAATCAAGAGCCCCTATCAAGACTAGTCACTTATGAACCAGACCGTTGCATCAAGTGTCAGGACATTGGAGGCAAGCTCTCGTCGGTTAATATGATTTTAATCATTCTAAAGTTGTTGGTTTTCTTGAGTCATGTGGAGGATCAACAAAGGTGGTAAATCAGTGTTGGAGAAATGTCAGCCTAATGGATAAGGGACAGACGGCACAACCTGATTGGATCTTACTAAAGCTTCACAGATTAGAAGGCCAAATACTTGGACGTGGTGGAGTCACGTATACGGGGCCAAGTATTTGGATAAGGAAGTCTACACAAATTGAAGAGTGGAATGGAAATATTTAATTTAATTAAATAAAGTAATTATTTAATTATTTATATATTTTATAAATAAAGATATTCTTTATTTATATTTTATATATTTATTAAATATTACTTTTATATTAAATATTTCCAAAGGCATGCTTGGCACATGACTTTGAAGATATGATTTGGGAGAACAAGAGAAAAAGGTGGAAAAATAAAAAGCAACACATTTTTCAATATATAAAGAAGAAACCCAAGTCTTAATCAGTATGTAGTGCATCCGGATGAGAAGAGAAAAGGGGAGAGAGAAAAAGAATTATTTTTCTCTCCCCCATGGCCGAACTAGATCTTGCATATTTTAGAGCCATGATTTTCTTTATCATACCACTCATCTATTCTTCTATTGTAAACATTGCTAAATCTTGTTTAGAAGATAGGTTTGATTTTTGTCTCCTAGATCTAGAATTTGTAATATTTTTAGAGGAGCTAAAAATCACTTCTTTGTTGTGTTCTTGAGCTTTTGTTCTTGAACTTGTTGTAGCATCTACCCCACTTCAATGAATATAAAGTTATATTCTTGGATCTTGTTGTGTTGTGTGTTTCGGATGATTTACCGTTCATTATCTTGGTTATTTTAATGGTGTTCTTGAGGTTGAAGAAGATGATGAACAGTACCTGGGTTTGAACCAAAGTAATTTTTATGTTGTCCCAAAAATAAATAAAAGTCAGATTTTTATTTGGGAATCGTATTCACCCCCCCTCTACGATCTCCAGGACCTAACAATTGGTATCAGAGCTACTCGATTGACATACAAATCGATTGGATCTATTTTTATTTTTGAGATTAAAGAGGGTACGATTGGTTCACTGGGCATCCAGAATTTTTTTTTTTTAGCCCAGAATTTTTCTAAATACAAAATGTTCGAGATAGCCAAGTAGAATATTTCTATGTAGAATATTCGACTTAGAATATTCGACTTAGAATATTCGAGTTAGAATATTCGACTTAGAATATTCGAGTTAGGATGTTCGAGTTAGGATGTTCGAGTTAGGATGTTCGAGTTAGGATGTTCGAGTTAGGATGTTCGACTTGGATGTTCGACTTGGATGTTCGACTTGGATGTTCGACTTGGGATGTTCGACTTGGATGTTCGAGATAGGATGTTCGACTTGGATGTTCGACTTGGATGTTCGACTTGGATGTTCGAGATAGGATGTTCGAGTTGGATGTTCGAGATAGAATGTTCGACTTGGATGTTCGAGATAGGATGTTCGACTTGGATGTTCGAGATAGGATGTTCGAGATAGGATGTTCGACTTGGATGTTCGACTTGGATGTTCGAGATAGGATGTTCGACTTGGATGTTCGACTTGGATGTTCGAGATAGGATGTTCGAGTTGGATGTTCGAGATAGGATGTTCGAGATGGAATCTATGTAGAATATTCCTACGTAGAATTTCTACTTAGAAGGCTGTTTCTACATGACACATGGCTACATAGCTTAATTTTTATTTAAAATAAAAATTGTTTTTTTCTCAAATTGTTTTTAGTTTAATAATTGATTTAATAATTAAATTTGAATTTAATTATTTAAAATATTTTGGAAATAATTTTTAAATTTAAATAATTTACTTTTCAAGTTTATTTTACATCTTGGAAAATATTTTATTTTCTTTTAAATTTTAGAGTCAAATATTTTATATTTTTAATATTCTTAATTAAGAATTTTATTAATTTGAAAACTAAAATTAATCTTAAAATCCAATTTAATTTCTTTTGAGTTTAATATTCTTAAAAGTATTTTGAGAATTATTTTTGAGGTTTAATAATTTATTTTTCATAAAACTTTAATTACAAATTTTATAAAACTCTTTGGAAAATATTTTTTGGATTGAAATAATTTATTTTCATGAACATTTTAAATGTTTTGAAAATTTAGTATTTCTATTTCAAAATTATGTTTTCGAGTTGTTTTATTTTAATTATAATTTAAGCTTGGAAGTTTTAATTATAAATCTCATAAAACTTTTTGGAAAATCATTTTGGTTGAAATAATTTATTTTCAAGAATATCTTAGATGACTTGAAAATTTATTATTTTTATATCAAACTTATATTTTCAATCTGTTTTATTTTAATTATAATTAAAACTGTTTTGGATTATAAATTCCATAAAATTCTTTGGAAATTAATTTTGATTTGAAATAATTTCTTTTTCAGGATTATTTAATATACCTTGAAAATTTTGTTATCTCTATATCAAAACTTTCTTTTCGAATTTTATTTTATTTATAATTTGAAATTGAGAAATTTATTATTATTTATCAAAAATGCATTTTTAATTTATTTTGATTATTTAAATTCCTAAAAAATTAAATACTTCTGTTTGAACAAAATGTTTTATTAAACGAAACAACAGGAGTTGATTCTTCGTTCGTTGAGTACAAACGAACTGACTGAAGAACATTCTAATGGAGTTGAGACCTGATCTTACCATTGGAGATGTATTTCTACATCGGTCTACTCAGTGGATCATTTGGTTATTGAAAGGGGATTAGTTCATTTAGGGAAGAGTCTTCGATCAGTGGTTTTCGAATCAATATCTGAAGAATTTGGGATTTTGAAAAGGAATTCAGTTTAACGGTCAAAGAACCAAAACAACAATTGAAGATTTGGTTAAAGGACATCAGTGGCAGAAATACACAAGGTTTGATTATCACTGACATATGATAATCAAGGGGTTATTGCTACACATACAAAGAAGAGTGATCTTTTCAAGCAGAACATGAGACATTCTATGTCGGGGTCTTTAAGCAGAACAATCAGGTATCAATTTGGGTTGAAGCAGGAACATCATTGGTTATTGAGGTCAAATGCAAGGATACTTCCATGAGTGTCAGTGGAATGGAAATTGATTTGGATCAATTGATTATCACTCGAGATGGAATGTTAAGCATCGCACATGTATACTTTCTAACTAGTTTATACTTGTTTGATTTAATTATAGAGTATTAAGTGCTGAACTGCATTATATTATAAGTTTGATGTAATGCATGTCTCACCTTGATTTCTATATAAATTAGATAACATATGCTAGTTTGTTAGTGTTGCTTGTTTATCGGTATTTGACTTCATGATTAGATTTTATGTGATTTAATGCTTGCTTTACGATAATTGATCATGTTAGCATATAGAGTCTTAGGTATTTGTAGGGGTACATTTACCGGAAAGAGTATTTGTTGCATGCTAAGTGCCTTGATGTTTACATTGTCAATAATCTGTTTATACTCGCATGGTTATATTAAATGTTATATCTGATCATGTGCTTGTTAAGATGAGTTTGTTTCTATTTTGGGAATTGCCTAGGGGTCAGTATAATAAACCAGGAATTAAATTTTTAAATTTAAACTGACTCAGGTAATTAGAGATAATATAATGTTAAAGTGAACGACAAAGGTGATTTAGAAGAATTAGGAATCTGAGTGATTGATTCTTCTATGACTACATATATGTACGACATGATTCTTATAGACTGCTAGTCCACCTTAAGTTAGGTTGGGATCACTGAGCTCATAGCCAAGACTACTTGTTGAGGCTGATATAGATGAGGAGTGATCAGTCAGATAAGAATAAGCATGTTGAACTTGAATGCTTTGTTGTTAACTATGTTTAGAAATATCTCTAACCCTTGGACTCAATCAAAATTGAGGACCACGTGTCTTAATCATTTGTGAATGCAGAGTATCTTTCAACATGTACAAGTTATATATCTCTGACATTTTCATGTTCGAGGCATGTAACTACTTTTGCTTTGGTATTCAAATGGTTAAGCAAGGTTACCTATTTTTCTTGAATGATCTGAAGCACAATATTAAGAAAGACCTAGGGGATTCTTTGTGAAGGGTTTCCTAATATCAGTTCGACGATGAACAGTATTGATCGGGGTCAAGAGAAATAGAAGCTCACTCTACTGGAAGTGAGGTTATTGCTGACACGAAATGTAATGCTTATGATGAAGTCAACTATTCGTTGAAGTTTATCAGAATGGAGTTAGCTGCAACAACAAGTGATGCTCTCACACTTGGTTTATCATATAATACTTGGTTTATCAAGATAACGGATTCGACGGTAAAGATGAAGTTAGTGAGAAAGGACTACTTCTAATGAAATTCTTTTAAGAAGGACATTAGTGAAGTATGTCAGTTGAAGGGAAGTCAAGTCAGAGGCTACCCTGTTTAGTTTTGGTGTTTGTTCATGCATTCGATAGATGAAGCATCTCAGTGATTAATCACATTCAAAGGATTAGGCAGATTGCTGTAAGAACACTTTGAGGGCAGGTAATGGAATTTGTTGACGAACGAAGTTCTATGTTATGTCTGCACTGAAAGGAGTATTCTAGAGTAAAGTTCAGTTTCCGGACTTCATGACCAAATGGAGGAGTTAATAGGGAAATCCAGACCTTGAGTGGAATTACAAGGATAATGGATAGACTTAAGGTTTCCTATTCACTACGGCTGAATCAGTTGACACAGCAAGTCTAATCAGCAAATGTAAAGAGAAGACATCAAGTAAGATTAATCATGCCTGAAGTCACATGGTGTGATGGAAGGCTATCTTATTTGGAGTTAAGAGCTTACACAGAGTCTGTGATTGATTTAAGATGATCTAGATGCAATGAACAACATCATCAAGCTCCCTAGCATTCGTTTGATTTTAGCTCTGAATTTCTAAAGGTTGACATCCTGTTTAGGGCTCAAGATCAGATGACACCAGATGAAGAAAAGCTGCAAGCAGCATCACAGGGGGAGCATCAGTAAGTTGGATCAACTAGTCGTGTTTGATGTTCAAAGGCTAGCAGTGTTCATTGAGTAAGAGTTGAGATTCTTAGGAGCACTTAGTGATCCAGATTGAGTGATTGCATATTAGAAAGGAAATTGTCAATTTAAAGATAATGCAAGGTGTTCTCAATCATATTTGAAGAAGACTACTCTACCCACTGAATATCTAAGGAAACATTAAGGACACATCTGTCATGACAAAGGGTTTTGTGTAACAACATTTCCTAGAGTCAGTTCTTGATGAATCTGGGTAGTAGAGTAGTGATTGGTCGTGCATGTATAAGTGTATTTCATTGGTTTTTCTGAGTGAATTCAATGAAGACTGAAGATGCACTAACTAATCAAGTTTGAGGAGGGTTCGAATCAAGGAACTAACTCAATTAAACTAGAGGCAGATACACTTAGCACAAGGAATCAATCCACATGAAGACTTGGTATTGATACAGAAGCTGAAGGGTAGTTTGGAGTTTTTTTTGGTTCTACTCTGCTAGTGTCAAGACTACTGGTTTCTGGAGTGCTGAGTTTAGTGAAGTTGCTGCCAAGACCAATATCTACAAGGAAATATTTGGGTGTTGAAGGTAATGCAGTTTCCGTCTGGATGAGCGTGGTATTGTTTCGAGGAACAATGTTAACTGGTAGCTGAAAAGTTATTCCTGTCCAAAAGGAGTAAACGTTCAATCTCGAAAGGAGTAAACGTTCGATCTCTAGGGCAAAGAGGAGTAATTGTTCATTCAACGATCATACACCAGTAAAAGCTCTATTGACTAAGGTATGTCACTCTAGTCTAATATTGATTTATTTAAACATAATGTTTATAGAGAGTGTTCATGCTATTTAGATGTCTACGATCTCTAGGAACTGATTAATGTTTGGCGTGTGACCACCCGGGACTCAATATTATCATTATGAGATTACCTATGATCACTCGGGACCTAGGGACCTAACATTGTAGCATCTCTTTGTATAGTCAATTTATATCCAGGATCTCGTACTTTGTGCTGTCATATGTTATTCATGCTATATGTATCAAATGTTTCAGCATAAGTATTTGTATATATTAATTAGTTGTAATTTTATTTACTTCTAATTGTTTAATGCTAATATTAATGGAACCACTTAATATGTAGTTTAAGTGATGTAATCCTTGTCTTTTGCAAAATCCATTAATATTAGTTGTCATTCTTTTGATATTAGTGATGTCACTTAGAATTTCTGCACTAAGTGACAAAAAGATTATTTCAAAAACACTGATATTAAAAGTAAGTTACTACATCGCGAGGGGTTGTCAAAGATCAGAAATTTTAGCATTAATATTTAAAGGTATTTGATCTCTGATGCAACTAGTACCTCGAGCTTACATACATTCTGATTGTCATGAGTATTTTCAATATGCTTATGTGATAATTGTTGAGATGTAGTGTAAGAAGTTAAATGCTGTCATTCGGTCAATGTGTGTTCAGTGTTTAGCGGATGCTTATGTTTTATGCTTTATAATTACCATGATCTATATTGCAATATGTGTTTGTTTCAAGCGACAAATGGTAATTGTCTAGCATAATGTAAGTATCTTATGTGCTTGATTATTTTGTAGTAAGATGCATTTTATTACAAAATGATTGAATGATGTTAGTACTTTTGAATGTATTGTC
The DNA here is from genome assembly GCA_028671895.1 of Oenanthe sinensis. Taxonomy (NCBI): domain Eukaryota; kingdom Viridiplantae; phylum Streptophyta; class Magnoliopsida; order Apiales; family Apiaceae; genus Oenanthe; species Oenanthe sinensis. The sequence continues at coordinate 14,995,125 of CM053813.1, forward strand.
ACTCATATCTTTGATAATTCATTAGTATTAACATATGTTTTTCATTCTTTAGAACTTGAATGCATAAAGAAATTTCTTGTCTATTTCTTGTGAAAAATGTTTTATCTAAACATGCATTCATTTACCAGAGAATGAAAAGCCACTAAAAGTTTTCTTTGAAAGAGAACATTTCTTAAGGATTATCTTTCTATTTCAAAATCATATATCCTCTCTCTCTCTAAATGTTTTGTAATGAAAACTGTTTTCTCTCCACGATTTGTTTAAATAAAGTTACTTGATAACTTGTAACTTAGGTTGCATGGTATCAGGATATTTTATTTGAGTAAATTGTTTTGATCTTGAGGTATCAACTATTGGTAAAACGTTTTTCAAAACTCTTGTTAATGTCTGTTTCACATTGACCTGTAGTATTAAAACAATGGTTGTTTGCTTTGGGATTAGTGCCTTGGACTGTATGACTAAAGCATTCATTCGATTTTTTATAAATGATTTATGTTTTAAGTCGGAGATAATATCCGATAAGAATGAATTGCAAAACAATTTCTGAAAACATACAGTGAGCAAGATGAAATAGATTTGAGTTATTAATCAAAATGTTTTTGTTAAAAGAGTTGAATTTCAATTGGATATTTGTCTAAGAGAAATTTAAAAGAACACTTTTGTTAATCTGTTAAATTTTTTTTCAAAATTGTGAGTTTATGAAATTTGGCTTAATATTATTTTACCTATTCTTTATTAATTCCCACATTTTAGCCCTGGTGCATTGTTTCTTGAGGACACATTGCTCCGATGCTATATTTCTGAGAAGGAATAGAGAATAAGTTTAATCATACTCTACCAAATTTTATATAGCTCTGATCAACTCTATCTATTTAGCCGAAATGGCTTGGCCTAAGTGGCTACAGGGGAAGGTCAAGAAGTTGAATAATCCATCAATTTCTAACCAAGGCCTTAGTACCAAACACTATCATTCAAATTCAAACTTTCAACCCTTGGTGATATAAGGAACTTATGTTAGTTAGAGGTTGATAAGGGAGAAACTGCACTTGATGCAGCAAATAAGGATGAAGTCGGAAGTGCACCCACAGCTCTACCTCTCGAGAAGGAAAGAAGTATACAAATTGAGGTATCTGTAGCTCATCTGTATTCTCTCAAAAGGATGCAGAGCTGAAAAGGCAATTCAACCGTTTCTGAATGAACTCTCTCAACAGGGTGATTTCATTGAAAATTCGCTCGTCAGCCAGAGCACCTTGTAATGAGTCAAGCACACCAAAAGCATTCACGCTGATGGTAATCCTAAAGTTTTTGCTTCTAAGGGATGTTATAGGACCTAACAGTTCTCTAGCCTCTCTTGGGACTAACACTTGTGAGGACACATTGCAAGAAGTGCACATTGTGAGGTATAGGTAAAACCCCTAAACTTCTTTGTTTACCATTCATGGTGAATGAAGTTGTTGAGCCACCTTTACAGGTATTTGAGGGAAACTTGGATTTCTTGCAATATATTAGAATCCTTGTCAACCTTCCTAGGAGGAACAGTCCTAGTTCCCTAACGGGATTTCACATCCGCAGAGCAATCTGTTGATGTTGAGAGGCAATCACTAACAGTTTTCCATGACTGAAAATAGTGAGTTAATTCATCTTCACAGGTGATTGAGAGAGATGTTTGTACACGTCTACTCTCCCAGGAATTCAAATTCTGGAATACATGGATCGCTCAAAACTTAAAGGCATATCACCCTCAACGATCCAATGCATGGATTTGCATATGGGGAGTCGGTTGATGCTTAGATAGCTATTAGTACGCATACCACATTCAACGATCCAGTGCATGGATTTGCATATGGGGAGATTGTTGATGCTGAAAGTAGCTGAGCAACAACTCGTAAACTATGATTCAGTTGGTTTACCAATTTGATGAGTCTTTTAAGGATCAGGGTGTTGGGATTTCAGTCACTCCTGGAATGGAGGAGATTACAATTTCAGAAGGGTTATTCCCCGACGACGAGCCACGTGTGCATGGATTTGCTCATGGTGAGTTGGGTGACGGCCTAACTGAAACCCTGTCTGAGATTCCATCTCAGAACCTAGATCTTTAGTGATCGACAACATGCCACAGTCAACGATCCATAATATGTTGGTGAGACTAGCATGGATTTACTTGCAGGTACAAATTGCAATAAATGGAATGAGTGCAAGTAAGGGAGAGAAACACTTGAGTGAAGTGAGGGAGTGATACACTTGAGTGAGAGAAATAGGGAGAGAAATGAGTGGAACACTTACGCTTGAAAGTGTAAACACCAACAGAACGTAGTAGAAGTGAGGAAACCATAGACCAAACACTAACCTTGCTACTATGCTTGAATCCTGTTACTGAATTTTCCAGCTCTGAAATGTTGAAGAGATTCTTTTCTGGAAGACAAGCTGAAGAAGAGTCTAGCTGAAGCCTAGTGGGAATGTCCAAACTATTACCTTTGGGTCTATTAATTCATGTTGTTCTCAATCTCAAAGGGGGAGACATTAATTTTTAGGCCTATGGGGGATTTTATGTTCAATTGGAGGAGAGTTTCTTATTCGATTGGATGTAGATGATACTTTTATTGTTTTAAAGGATATTCTCAACTAAAGGGGAGAATTTGGTGATACAAGAAACGAGATCTCTTGGTGATACAAGAAATGAGATCCGTCAATCCTATCTTGTGGAGGTTACTTAGAGGATATCTAAAGACACAAGGGTGGATTGGAGCTTGCATGAACTAAGGGGGAGAATTAGATGAAATTTAAACCTTAGTGATGCAAGGGAGAAATTACTAAGGGGGAGTTTCTTAGTAATTGGTTGGAGCCTAATCCCTAAAGGTGTTGTAGATTTAACTGATTTTTCATCTGAAGTGGAGAAGTTACTTTTTGTCAATTGGGAAGAAGTTACTTGTCGTACTAAGGGGAGAAGTTATGGAGAATCTTAACATCTTGGTTTGCAGTGCTATATCTTATTCTGAAAAGATATGTAAGGGATTTTGCTCTATTTGTTTGAAGATCTGTCATTAGAACATTGTTAGGAGAGGTTCGGCATAAGAATTCTTTCTAGCACGATCAATGAATGAAAATGAAGATTTCTTTGAAGAGTATCAACTCAGGGGGAGTTTTTGCTAAGTAGAAGTTTTCTGGGTAAAGAAGAATGTGAAGGAGATTTTCAAGGGGCATCTGAGAAATGTCCAAGTGTGTTCTATTTCTTGTTTCAGTGATAGATGAAGTCAGTGGAGTAGTGCAGGGAAGAAAGAAAAATATGTTTCCTGGAAATAGAACATCCTGAAGAAAAAGAGGAAGTGACTTTCATTCCAAGAGAGAACAACCTTAAGGGGAGTATGAGTTGACCTCTTATGGGGAACATAGAGAGCTGTATGTTCTAGTTCGAATTGTAAGATGAACAAGAATGATTGGTCAGAAGTCTTTACTAATGATTTGTTTCTTTATTGAAAGAACCCCATCTTTGAAGAACATTGAAGTGGAGGAAGCTAAAGGAAAATGAAATTCAGAAATTCATCATTCATTTTCAACAACTCAGGAAATCTGGATTTAACTGATTATATCTTTCCAGAACCTTTTGTATATTATTTTCATGTCCAATACTTTAATTATTTCTTGTATGTTAGTTGAGTTATCCTCTAGTAGTTAATTTTATTTAATTGCTTTTGGGGGAGATTGTAAAGGGAAATAGTATTTGATTGCTATTCCATATCAACCAAATAGGGGGAGATTGAAAGGAGAGATAGGAGTGAAGGGAAGTAACTCACTGCACTTTCATGTGTACTAGAAATGCTAAATGTAATCTCTATGTAATGGTTGATGATAACTCAACAATAGAACAGGACATGTAATAATATGCAGGTGCACAGAAATCTTGGATCACAGAGTTCAGTTAAGACAAAGTATCAAAGGATCATCTACAGACTTGAAGCTCACTGGAAGAAGTTCATTAACATGTTCATGCCTCAGTGGAGAATAAAAGATGTTGACATCTATTCAAGGATGTGGAAGCTACAGAAGATTGTCTTAGTCTATGACGATTTTAGTGCATTATAATCGAAGCAACAAGTAAGGTTTGCAAAGAAGAATGTGGAATCATGTTCGGAATCAAGAGCCCCTATCAAGACTAGTCACTTATGAACCAGACCGTTGCATCAAGTGTCAGGACATTGGAGGCAAGCTCTCGTCGGTTAATATGATTTTAATCATTCTAAAGTTGTTGGTTTTCTTGAGTCATGTGGAGGATCAACAAAGGTGGTAAATCAGTGTTGGAGAAATGTCAGCCTAATGGATAAGGGACAGACGGCACAACCTGATTGGATCTTACTAAAGCTTCACAGATTAGAAGGCCAAATACTTGGACGTGGTGGAGTCACGTATACGGGGCCAAGTATTTGGATAAGGAAGTCTACACAAATTGAAGAGTGGAATGGAAATATTTAATTTAATTAAATAAAGTAATTATTTAATTATTTATATATTTTATAAATAAAGATATTCTTTATTTATATTTTATATATTTATTAAATATTACTTTTATATTAAATATTTCCAAAGGCATGCTTGGCACATGACTTTGAAGATATGATTTGGGAGAACAAGAGAAAAAGGTGGAAAAATAAAAAGCAACACATTTTTCAATATATAAAGAAGAAACCCAAGTCTTAATCAGTATGTAGTGCATCCGGATGAGAAAAGAAAAGGGGAGAGAGAAAAAGAATTATTTTTCTCTCCCCCATGGCCGAACTAGATCTTGCATATTTTAGAGCCATGATTTTCTTTATCATACCACTCATCTATTCTTCTATTGTAAACATTGCTAAATCTTGTTTAGAAGATAGGTTTGATTTTTGTCTCCTAGATCTAGAATTTGTAATATTTTTAGAGGAGCTAAAAATCACTTCTTTGTTGTGTTCTTGAGCTTTTGTTCTTGAACTTGTTGTAGCATCTACCCCACTTCAATGAATATAAAGTTATATTCTTGGATCTTGTTGTGTTGTGTGTTTCGGATGATTTACCGTTCATTATCTTGGTTATTTTAATGGTGTTCTTGAGGTTGAAGAAGATGATGAACAGTACCTGGGTTTGAACCAAAGTAATTTTTATGTTGTCCCAAAAATAAATAAAAGTCAGATTTTTATTTGGGAATCGTATTCACCCCCCCTCTACGATCTCCAGGACCTAACAGTTAATTTAGTAATGCAGGCCTACTATCTTAAACATGAAAATCTGTGCTAATTGATCTGTTATCATTATCATTAGAACATATGCTGGCATGAAAAAATAATTTCCTATGCATAATTGATTTATTGATAATAAGAAATCTGTGTGTATTGAAATTGCATGATTAATTGATTTCCTTAGAGAAATTTGCTCTTAATGCATGCTTTATTTTTATTATTTGAATACCAATTGGATTCTTGTAGTTGTTCTCACACTGACATTGCTAAAATTGTTTATTCTATGTATATGTATATAAAATTATATATTAGCTATACATACATGTGTATCTGTCTATATTATTTTATTGCCTATTGAAAAAGCACGTCCTGAGCCTACAAACCTTTACGTGCTACTTTGTTGAGCATGCATAATTTTATTTAATTATATATATTTCTTGTTCTGTAAAAAACATGGTAGATATGATCTTAGTGTGTGTGCTGGAAAGATTAATTGGTACTTGTGAATTTTAAAATGATAAGGGGCTGTGCATCTCATTTAATGAGAATGGTGTATCTGTGTACTTGATATCTGTTTAGACTTGCTACAAAGGACTGCTGGGAACTGTTCAACAGTACTTATCTGTAAATTTCATCCACATTGTTTGTACTTTTTCTGTGCACTGTCTGCTCTGGAACTATCTGGAGAGTACTTGACTGCATTCTTATATATTATAATTGCAGCATGATCAGTTTGGTACAGGAATTAAACTCAATTCCCTTTGGTACTGCATATATACAATGTTATTTGTATGTTGTGCCTAATATACATGCCTCTGCACATCTATTTTTATATTTTGATAAGTACATCTGCTACAATCTTTAGCAGATCCTGTGAAATTTAATTTCATTTCCTCTTGCTATATATGAGTGTGTATGCATGCATATTAAGTCTGTGTCTACAAATTAAATACTCTATGCTTCATTCTTCATTCCCTGTGTCTGAGAGTATTTATTCCACTTGTCTTCTTGTTCTTTAATTTCTTGTGTGTATTTGTTGCAATCCATTCTCAATGAAAGTGACATGGTTGATACTAATCTTTGTTTAGGGTAGTCAAACACCACCACTGGTCCTTCTCACAATACCAAGTATCGGAAGAAATAAAAGAAAATGTCTGACCTCATTTCCTCTCCAAACCAACTTAGGTTTGTCAAGCATAAGCTATAACCAGGCTGTTTGATTCACATTGAAAAGAGAACAAACTTGTATGATATGTTCTGTAAGGCACATTGGAAGCCACTTCTCTATTGTTCTAATAGGAGAGTGTATCCCAATATGGTCACTGAATTCTATAATAACATGCAAGTTAGAAAAGGTGTGTGTGATGCTCTCTTTGTCTCTTCTGTTGTCAATGGGAAGGTCATGTTACTTGATCATATTGAGTTGGGGAAAACCTTAAAACTCACTAACAAAATGCTAAACCTGCCAAATATTGATGTTTCCCATGAATTTCATTTCAATCACAGTGAATACAAATTGTATCTATCAGTCCTTTGTGGTTATGAGGTTCCTCATGATCTCACAACTGAGAATAAGGGCAATTCCTATGAGCATTTTCTCCCATCTTATCAAACTTTAGCTCTCATCTTTAGGGGAAACATCTTTCCTTGCACCTCAGACTCTAAAATTATGAACTTCATTGAAGTTAAGCTTATGTATAAGCTGATCAGTCACAAAATCACCTTTAATCTTTCATATTTGATCCTGTGTCACATGATTAAGTCATTTAAGCTAGGGTACATGTCCTATGGTCTCATCCTCACTAAGGTTTTTGAATATTACAAGCTCAATATGAACCAAATGCCAAACTTTTAAGTTGCTTCTACTATCTCAGACAAAGTAAGAAGAGAAGTTATTCCTTTGGTTGGGTATATTACTCATCCTGTCATTGACCTTGACCTTATCTCTCCTAGGGTCATTTTGCCCCCTGTTGTAACTGTTATCAAGTTTGAGTTTGAAAAGGAATATAATGTTTTACTTGACAAGCATAATGAGCTTGAAGCCTTATTTAAAGAGCTACAAACCTCATTTAAAGGCCTTGTTGAGAAGCATGAGATGATTGAAGCCAAAGTTGGATTGTTTGTGAGTATACTGTTAGTGTAGGTGCCCTAGAGGCAATACAATGTTTCTTTTGATAGACTTTTATGTCATTTGATTATTCAATAAACGTATTTATTATGACTTTAATTACTGCGATATATTTGTTAGCATAATAAATGTCCTTAGAATCATGATACACATTGTATAGTTTAAGTACATGACTTGAACTTGAGATTATATAATATATCATATCCTTAAAGGTCCCTAGTCGAGTATTATTATTATAGGACAATAATAATATATAAATAGACTAGTATGTTGTTTGACAGATAACCACATCTCATTGGTTATAAGTATGAGGATACTAAAGTCAATACATAGGTACATGTAGGAGTACATGGTACTAGACAGACCCACAGTGAGATTCTTCATGTTTAATAAAGTCATAAGAAAGACTCACAGTGAAAATGGTGTAATGATCCTTTAACTTGAGATCATTATATTTCTATACGAGGATTAATATACTTTGACTACATTAAAAGTTACCTTTGACCGGATGATGATAAAAGTGGACATCGGGTATATCATGAGTCGTATGAGAAATATGAATGATAGATAAATGATTTAACCCTCCTATAATTAGGAGAGATATTATTGGCCTCTTGATTGAGTAAGACTATAAAATGCATGGCCGTGCTCAAATAATGATTTATTTTTCATAGTCTACTCATGGATCAAGTAAACCCAGATTAAATGTTGAAGAGGATAACTAAATACATGCCTCGAGTTTAATCTATAATATATATATATATATATATATATATATATATATATATATATATATGGTTAAAGGGATTATATTACATGAAAACATTAATCATGAAAGTTTTTATCGAATCATGATTTAATTATTGTTTAATTGGGTAGCAATGATGTATTACTAGATGCCGCTCATTGTTTATAATTTTATTGGAGAATAAAATTATTGCCAATTAAATAATAGCCTATAGGGTCACACACATGGAGCACTTAGAGGAATAGTTAATTTAAATGATAAATTGAAATTAATTGATGATTTTTTGAATTTTATTATATTAATTAAGTGAGACTTAATTAATTGAGATAGTATAAATTCAAATTAGAGGAGTATTTCTGCCCATAATAATTAAGTATGACTTAGTTATTAATTAAATAATAGAAATCCATTTTATTATTTAATCCTATACCTATATGGGTTAGGTTTTGCTGAATGGGCTTGTTAACCAGCCATTATAAATAGATAATGAAGGGTTAAGAGGCTGTGACGTTTTTGAGAAAAACCCTAGAGTGGGCAGCAACAAAGGAGGCAGAAACTAACAACTCGAAACATCAAGAGGGAGGCTAGTACATCCATTCCGTAGTCAAGATCGTGAGACGTTTTTGAAGGTGCTCATGTGGATACCATAGAGGTGTTTTTCGAGAGGAAGACACAAGTCGTGAAAGCTAGGATCTCTGTTGAGTTCGTGAAAGTCAAAATCTTAATAGGTATAATTCTGTTTCACCATGGATCCTGAGTTTGGGTTCCGATTTTTTTTGTTATATTTACGTTTATCCGCTGCGTGTTATGCCACAGAACCCAACAATGGCATCAGAGCTACGTGTATAAGGGATTGATTTGGTTAGTGTTTTCTATATTTGATGCATATGTGCCCGTTTGATGACTGCCATGCTACGTTCTTCATGTATATTCGAATTGTAATATGTTATGATGACTATATGTGATCTGCAATGTTATAATCTGTTATAACATGATATGTGTGATGCACTGTATGTATGTGATACGAGATATAGTCATACGAAGGTCGTCGGAATCGTTCTGAAGCGTTTAAAAACACAACTGCATAAGATGCAGTTTTCTGTGAATAGTGATTCTGTAGGTGAATAGTGTTTTTTGACGGAGTCAGAATGGGTCGGATTTACTCTTTTTGGAAAGGGAAAATCGCCACGAGCAAAAATCACCGCTTTGCCGTGACCTATGGTATTTTTTTGCCATTTGACATCGTTAAGGGCCTTAAAAACGCAGTTTTCTGTTCTTAGATCATAATTTTGAAATTTTGGTAATTTTATGATCATGATATATATGATGCATGATGATATGATTATGCATTCTGAGATGTCAGTAATTGTTATGTGAGCATGGTGCTGGTTATGGCCTTTTAGACCCTAGATTAATGGTTTTGGTTTTGGTTTTATAAATACGACTTGCATGTCTTTTTTTTCATTCTTGTAATTGCTGAAACTCGAATGTAACTCGAGTTTTCTTATGTAAGTACATTAGCTTAGGTTGTATTCAATTATTCCATTTAATGTACTTGAAGACTGAAGGATGATCCAAGAAGAGGAGCAGGCACCCATGTATACAAGAAGAATGAAGACAAGTAATTGTATTTATATTTTACCTGTTAGTATTGGTGTCCTAGAGACAATACTTTTAATATTTTATTGAAAACAATTAAGGATTATGTTTTATGTGATTATTTAATTAATATTTATTATGTCTTTATTTACTGCGTCATAAATTGAAAGAATAATAAATGTCCTTGGAATATTAATACGTAATATATATCTTTAAGTATGTGACTTAAAAATGAGATTATATGAATAGTATTTTATTCCTAAAATTCCCTAGTCAAGTATTATTATTTAAGGACAGTAATAATGCAATAAGACTAGTATGTTTGTTGACAGATGACCACATCTCATTAGTCATAGGTATGGTGATACTAAAGTCAAGAACATAAGTGTATGTATCAATACATGACACTGGAAAGACCCGCCGTGAGATTCTACATGTTAATAAGTGTCATAAGAAATCTCACAGTGATAATGATGTAATGATCCTCTGACTTGAAATCATTATATTTCTATACGAGAATTAATATACTTTGATTACACTCAAAGTTACCTTTAACCGGGTAATGATAAAGGTGGACATTGGGTATGCTATGAATCGTATGGGGAATATGAATGATAGATATTGGATTTAACCCTCCAATTTTAGGAGTGATATTATTGGCATCTTGATTGAGTGAGACTATGAAATGCATGGCCATGCTCAAATATTGATTTGTTTAAATAGTCTACTCATTGATCAAGGAAACCAAGATTAAACGTTGAAGAGGATGACACTATACATGCCTCGAGTTTTATCTATAATATAAGGTTAAAGGGATTATAATACATGACACATTATTCACGAAAGGTTTAATTGAATCACCAATTATTATTGTTACTTGGGTAGCAATGATGTATTACTAGATGCCGCTCATTGTTTATAATTTTATTATTAGATAATAAAATTATTGCCAACGTAATAATAACCTAAAGGGTCACACACAAAGAACGTCAAAACGGAGGTTTATTTAAATTACGAATTTAAATATATTATTGTTTATTCGAATTTAATTATTGAATTAATTAAGTGGGACTTGATTAATTATATTAAAATTCAGATTTAATAAGTATTATTATTATTTGAATTTAATTATTGAATTAATTAAGTGGGACTTGATTAATTATATTAGAATTCAGATTTAATAATAATAATAACCCAAAGTCATAATGGGTTTTGGAAACCACATGGATTAGGGTTAGTTCCAAAATCTCTCTCTCCCCTATATATACATAATGATGTATAGTATTAGGGTTTAATCATCAAATTTTGTTTTAGAGAAAAACCCTAGCTGCTCAACATCAAGAGAGGCTAGAGAAAGAGAGAGAGAGAGAGGCAAACAATTCGGCTAGTACCGACTCCGGTGATCGTAGGACGATCGGGCGTTCGTGTGGACTTCTTTAGAGAGCAAATCTTTGCAACAAAGGACTGCTGTGATTCATCTTTCTGGACCTCCATTAAACAGCATACGAAAGCTTTGTTAAGGTACAGACTTCTTCACCATAATCAACCAACGTTATACATGGATCCTGCGATTGGGTTTCGATTTTTATTGTTTTTAAGTTAATTTCGCTGCGTTTTCATGCCCGAAACCCTTCAATGGCATCAGAGCTACGTGTATAATGGGATGATTTGGTTATGTGTTTAACAATTTTTCGATGTATGTAAACATATATATGATATGCCATGACTATATATTGATATATATGTTTTATATGATTTTGATGTTTTCCCAGTCGTACAAGTAGAAGGGGGGTTGAATACTTATATGTCTTGACCAACTCTTTGGAAAATCTTGATCCCAATAAGTAAAGCTAGGTTCAGGATACCCTATTCTCTCATGCTCACAGTGGGGTTGGACACCCACTTTCTCAATCTCACTCAGGCTCTCTACAGCCTTTTCTACCTCTCCTTTTGCCAGGTCCAGTGCCAGCCTCTTAGATATTTTTTAACTCAATTTGGAGGGTGCACTCAATAAACCTACAGAAGAGGGGTTGAGAGATAAAAATGGTGCTTCAATACCTGAACCACCTTGATGGAGGGGAACCCCTTCAAATGTCTGAAGGCTAGGGGTTTCCACCAAGGGGTGAGCATCAACAGATTCTGAACCCTTACTAGCATCTTCTCTCTTTTCAGAGTCTGTTGGCTCCAGTATTCCAGTCTCAGGGTCTACTCTAGACTCTGACTGCTTCAGTATGACTTCATTAGAAGCCAGAGTCTGAGTGTTACCATCTTTGACTGTTTGTGCATGAGACTCCCCCTCAAGGTGGATAGACTCTAATAGAATAGATTGGGAAATTTCTTCATGAGCATCCATCAGAGTCTGTCCTCCCATATCACTGGGGTTCTCATCAGCTCTTTGGTGAGTTGTCAAGGAGGGCTCAACAGCATACTCCCCTGCCCCACTATCACCCAACCTCTGACTAGGTGGTTCTTGTGTGGGTAAGGCAGACTGAGCATCTTTATCACTAGTCACCACTGGTGCACTAGTCCCATCCTCCAACTGCCTTGCACCACCTGCTACCTCCTGTTGTTCTTCAAGAATAAATGCATCCAACTTGTGATGAAAGGCCCTGAGATGGATTGCATTGATTGCCTGGGCATCTGTGAGATTGAAGAGGTCCTGTAGTTCCCTTCTTACTCTTTGAAAATATGTGCCCTTGAATTGATCTAGTCTACTTTGGTAGGTTGGATAGATGTATTTGTTGGCAATTGTACCTATATTATGGACAAGATAGTCAGCCACCTGTCTTGACAGAGGTTGAATTTGAGAAATCCATTGAATGGCTGTCCTGTAGGTAACTCCATTATCCCAAATTGCTTCATATTTAAAAACTGGTTGCTCAATCACAGTTTCCAACTCAGCAACAGACTCTGATGCTCTCCTTTTGTGGACCTTAAGTTTTTTTGGCTTCTTTGAAATGTAATGTTCAGAGTCTGGCACACCTAGTGCTTTGAGAACTGCATTTGTTCTGCCTTCTATGAGCCCAGCTGCTTGTATTTGGAATGAAGAGTTGAATAGGTAACTGTGGAGATTTTTGACCACATCCTGTGCAGACATTTGTAGCTCCTGTTCCATTCTCTTCCTTAGGGCTTCATAGGTTGAAAGAAGATCCAAGACTTGAGATTTAGTCTGATATTGCTCTGGATCTTCAACTGATTCCACCAAAGGATATAAGAATAGCAGTGCCTCATCACCTGGACTAATGATCTCATCAATTAGGCATGAGGCTGCATCCAATGGCATTCCTTCCCAAAATGTTTCATGATCAGAGTCTAAAGGCAGTCTAGACTCTGACTCAACATTAGACTCTGGTTCAGGTGTTTTCTTGATTTCAGAGTCTGGCTCTGCAGGAGCCTTGGGAGCATCTGTTTCCTGCAAAACAGGGTTAGTGATAATAACAGGCTTGTGTGTGTGTGCAGAATAAGCCTTCCTTAACCTTCTGTACTTCTTAGCAAAAGATTTCTCAGGAGACTCATTGTGAGAATCCTGAGGTGTTTCCCTAGGTTTTTCAGAGTCTATAGCCTTTTGAGAGTCTACAGACTTGGCTTGAAGGTTAGAATCAAGTGTATCATGACCTTCCTTTAGCAAAGAAAGTCCTTCAACAACTTGCTTCTCTAGTGGATTGAGCTCCTCATCACTGTGCTCATCTATAAGCCTGGATTGAATCAATTTTCTCCTCTTTACAACTGGTGCCTGTTGAGAGACACCAGAGGTTGGTTTCCTTTTGGATTTTGGTTTGGAAGATTGTATAATTGAAGAGGATTGGGTGATTTGGGTAGGTGCAGGGGGACTCTCCATTACTTGTTCCTGCACCATTTCACCACCAAAAAATGAAGCATTGTAGATAGAAGGTTTGTAGGATGAGAGTTTTACCTGCATTACCTGTGGATATGTCATTGCAGGGAGACTCTTCTTTTTGTCATCAATTCTCTTAATGTCAGAGAATATCCTCCTTTGCTGTTTGTATGCCTGCACACAACAATCATCTGCCAACTTGGTTGACATGTCAGGAATGAAGTGATTGAGGAGAATCATAAGAAATCTATGATAGTAGACTTTCTTTCTCCCCTCATGCACATTATTTAATTTTGCTCCCATTTGAGTGAGCAATATATCACCAATGTTGATTATTCTATCAAATAGGAGACTATGACCAATTTGATAAGTAATAGCAGTAATAGCATCAAATCCACTACACTTACCAGTAAAACACTTAGCAATTTGATCGAAGAAAAATGACCATTATTTCCTTAAGTAAGGCCTAGTTATCTTGCTCATGTTATCTAAGCTAGCAGAATAACCTATTGCCTTAAACATGCTTTTAATGTCATCATTAGATACAATTTCATCAAAAGTAGACTTAACAGGCAGTTTAAACACAGAATTAAGCACATCTGCAGTGACATCAAATGTAGTCGAACCAAAGGTAAACATTATTTTACCTAGTTGATCTTGAGAAGGATCAACTACCTTTGCAGTGCTCCATGCTTGTGATACAGCATCCATGTGAATGACTGGTGATGCCTTGAGAATGTAGTGTAGCTCGGATTGTTCCAAGAAATCCATCACAGGGTAGTAGTCAGCGTCTACCCCTTTCTTATCACCAAGAGCAGTAACATGATTTGTGGTCATGAACTCGAAATCCCCAAATGTGAACGCAATCGCCTTGGGTCCTCTCATGACAGTAGAAACGACAGCCATTAAAGTTGTTGAGTTGAAAGTGATGGAGAAGCTTGAAGAATTTAGCTAGGGTTCGTAAAAAGCTCTGTGAATATTTTTGCCTTAGAAATCAATTGCAATAAACAAGTGAGTAAATTGTATGAAAAATTCTATTTTGTTCAAGTTGCATACAATACACACGAGTCTACAGCCTGTTGCCGGTAAAAAAATAACTGTTACCGCCTATTTCAAGTCATTTGAACATTTTAAATGCAATCAGAGTCTGCAGGCGCGAATTTTAACCGTTTCAGAGTCTAGGCGATAATTTTCTCAGAGTCTACTGACTTTCAGAGTCTACAGACTCGTCAGAGTCTACAGACTCGTCAGAGTCTACAAACTCGTCAGAGTCTAGACTCTGTCAAGGTAAAATACCAAACAAAATGTTGCACTAACAATTAATCATAGTGTGTTAAGACAGGGACTATAATTAAAGTACATACCTTGCTTCTTGTAATTTTTGATCACTTACATATTTAACATACCTAATTCACCTACCAGTCTGAGAAAGGTAGACTCGTCAAGTGGTTTTGTTAAAATGTCTGCAATCTGTCTGTCAGTTGGAACATAGTGAAGTGTCATAGTACCATTTTCAACATGTTTTCTAATAAAGTGATACCTGACATCAATGTGCTTTGTTCTGGAGTGTTGGACTGGATTCTCTGCAATTTTAATAGCACTAGTATTATCACAATACATAGGAATATTTGAGAATGTTAGTCCATAATCAAGTAATTGATTTCTCATCCACAGGATTTGAGCACAGCAACTTCCAGCTGCAATGTATTCAGCCTCAGCTGTTGAGGTTGATACAGTCTGTTGTTTCTTGCTAAACCAAGAAATTAATCTGTTGCCAAGAAACTGGCATTGCCCTGTTGTGCTTTTCCTATCTACTTTGCATCCTGCATAGTCAGAATCTGAATAGCCAATTAGTAAAAAATCTGTCTCTCTAGGATACCAAAGTCCAAGAGTTTGTGCCCCCTTGAGATATCTAAAAATTCTTTTCACAGCTATTAAGTGTGATTCTCTAGGGTCAGCTTGAAATCTGGCACACAGACAAGTTGCAAACATTATATCTGGTCTACTAGCAGTTAAATATAACAATGAGCCAATCATACCTCTGTAACTAGTATTGTCAACTTTCTTACCCTTTGGGTCAGAGTCTAGCTTAGTAGCTGTTGACATGGGAGTTTTAGCAGATGCAGAATCTTGCATATCAAACTTCTTCAACAGTTCTTTTACATACTTTGTTTGATTGATGAAAATTCCATCATCATTCTGTTTGACTTGAAGCCCCAAAAAGAAGTTTAATTCTCCCATCATGCTCATTTCATAATTTGACTGCATTAGTTGACTAAACTTTTCACAGAGATTATCATTAGTAGATCCAAATATAATATCATCAACATAAATTTGGACAAGCAAAATATCACCTTTATATTTTCTAATAAAGAGAGTTTTGTCAATGGTACCTCTTGTGAATCCATTTTCAAGAAGGAATTTTGAAAGAGTTTCATACCATGCTCTAGGTGCTTGCTTCAATCCATATAGTGCCTTGTCTAACCTGTAAACATGATCAGGAAACTTTGGATCAACAAATCCTGGTGGTTGCTCCACATAGACTTCTTCTTCCAATTCTCCATTTAAGAAAGCACTTTTCACATCCATCTGATACACCTTGAATTTTGAATGAGCTGCAAAGGCTAGAAACATTCTAATAGCTTCCAATCTTGCTACTGGTGCAAAAGTTTCATCATAGTCAATTCCTTCCTCCTGTGAGTATCCTTTTGCAACTAGCCTTGCTTTATTTCTTACTACAGTTCCATTCTCATCAAGTTTATTTCTATACACCCATTTTGCACCAACCACTGATCTATCTCTAGGTCTTGGTACAAGTTTCCACACTTTATTTCTCTCAAATTCATTCAATTCTTCTTGCATTGCAATAATCCAATCAGGGTCTTGCAAGGCTTCCTCAATTTTCTTGGGTTCATTCTTTGAGAGAAAACAGCTATAAAGACATTCATTTTGAGTGGTTGTTCTTGTTTGTACACCACTCTCAGGATCACCAATTATTAAGTCAGGAGTGTGATTCCTTGTCCATTTTCTAGCAGGTGGAAGATTGGTTCTTGAACTTGAAACTCCCCCTAAGTCATTTGCATCTTCTGTATTTGAGTGAAATTCAAATGAAGAGGCTCCCCCTAAATTGCTTGACTCTGACAAGAGTTTAGAGTTGCTTGATCCAGACCCTGATGAGTTAGACTCTGTCTGTCTAGACTCTGTCTGGATAGACTCTGTCTGGGTAGACCCTGACCTGTTAGACTCTGAATTATTTGGAGTTGAATTTTCTGGCTCCCCCTCAGAATTTGCAGGTTCCTGTGTTAGTTCAGGATTTATTCTAGGGTCTTCATCCTCTTCTTCTTCATTTATCTCAGAACTTTTTAGATTTTCAAATTCTAGTGTTGTAGACTCTGACTCATCCTGTAATTCTGTAAACTTTTTATCATCAAATACAACATGAATAGATTCCATAACAATTTTGGTCATGAGATTAAACACTCTGAATGCTTTTATGTTCGATGCATATCCAAGAAAGATTGATTCATCTGCCTTGGCTTCGAATTTGCTTAGATTTTTAGGATGTACTTTCAGTACATAACACTTGCATCCAAATATGTGAAAGTGTTTCACATTTGGCTTCTTGTCCTTTATCATTTCATAGGGAGTTTTTCCATGCATGTTTATTAGAGTGCAGTTTTGAGTGAAACATGCTGTATTGACTGCCTCAGCCCAAAAATATACTGGCAGCTTAGACTCTGCCAACATTGTTCTGGCAGCTTCTATGAGTGTCCCATTCTTTCTTTCCACAACTCCATTTTGTTGAGGAGTTCCTGGTGCAGAAAATTGTTGAGTAATTCTCTTTGATGCACAGTGGTTCTCCATGATTGAATTCTTGAATTCAGTACCATTGTCACTCCTCAGAATTCTTACTATTTTCTTTGATTTTCTTTCCAGAAAAGTGATATGATCTATTATGTGTTGAGAAGCTTCATCCTTTGAATGTAGAAAGAAAACCCATGTGAATCTTGTAAAATCATCTACAATAACAAGAGTATATTTATTTTTGTTAATTGACATAACATTTACTGGACCAAATAAATCAAGATGTAGTAAATAAAAGGGTTCAGAAATGGTATTTATTGTCTTGCTCTTGAAGGATGATTTCCTTTGTTTTCCAAGTTGACATGCTTCACAAAGTCCATCTTGTACAAAATCAACCTGTGGTAATCCTCTTACAAGATTCTGTTTAACCAACTTGTTGAGTGTTTTGAAGTTGATGTGTGACAGTTTCTTGTGCCATTTCCAGCTTTCTTCAGTTGAGGCCTTGCTATATAGACATGTGACTTCACTGTTTATGCAATCCTCCAAGCTGGCTTCATAAATGTTACCATGTCTGTGTCCTTTGAAAACCACAATGCCTGTTTCTTTGTGAGTTACAAGACACTCTTTGTTGTCAAAGCCAGTATGGTAACCTTTGTCTCCAAGTTGACTTATGCTTATTAAATTGTGCCTTAAACCATCAACTAGAGCTACTTGTTCAATGATGACATTCCCAAGTACAATCTTGCCATATCCCAGTGTTTGTCCTTTGTTGCCATCTCCAAAGGATACTTCTGGGCCAGCCATTTCCTCAAAGTCTGTAAGCAGGGATTTTTTTCCAGTCATATGTCCTGAGCATCCACTGTCCAGGATTTGGGTTACTTTCTTTACCCTAGCTCCCTGCATACATAAAGCAACTAGTTAGATGTTTTGAGGACCCAAACAGTTTTGGATCCTTTTCTACTAATTTTAGGAGAAACGGGCTTAATAATTTTCACCTTTGGCTTACCTGTCTCTTTTGTTGCTCTAGACTGTGGTGGAGTCTTAACAGTGTCATACCAACTCTTATCAATAGAAGATTTTAGCTCATAAAAATTGTAATACAAATCATGATAGTCCCTACACATATATATAGAATGAAATATGCTACCATAGTGATAACAAGGTTTCTGTGGTATGTAGTGACTTTTCAGAGTCTGAGAAGGACTAGACTCTGATTTCTTCTCAATTTTTGTTTTACAATCTATAGCTAAATGGTTTTGGTTGCCACATCTATAACACTTCTTTCTAGGAGCATTAGGATCTTTTTGATAATGATTAGCCTTATTGATGCCTTCCTTACCATTCCTATTTCTCCTAGTTTTGGTGGACTCTGATAAGTTCTCTAGCCTTTCTTTCAACTTAGACTTAGACAAGTACCCTATGTTTATAATTTTCTTAGAGTTATTTGCCCCTGTTTCATCTGTCTTTTTGTCAACAACAGGGGGACTATTGACAGATGAGTTTGTGGCTTCAGTTTTTTCTTTAGGGATCACAAACTTAACAGGAACAAATGTACTTTTGTCTTTAGTCTTATTAATTTTGCTAGCTTCTTCATTGTTATCATTCTCAACAATAGGTCTTTTGTCTTGACTCTTGTCATAGCCTAGACCAGCAGTTTGACACACGTTTTGATTATTGAGAATTTCTTGAACTTTTCTTCTAGAGTTTGTCCAAACTTTAAACTTAAGCCTTTCTTCTTCTAGTTCTTTCCTAACATAGTCATAGGCTTTCAAAATTTCAGTGTAGTTATGACTATATTTCTCAGAATCCTTTTTGTATTGTTCCATTAATAATAACTCAGATTCTACATGACAATTTCTTTTAGTTAAGGTTAAATTTTCTTCTCTCAACCTTTCATTTTCACTAGTGAGAGACCTACATGTTGTCATTATTTTATTAACCTCACTTTTCACAATCTCTATGCCATCAGAGTCTAAATTAATTAAAGATTCAGGAGTAAAGATTGATACCTGAGTTTTAGGAGATGAGGGTTCTTTGGGAGACTGTGATTTTCATGAGGAGGATGCCATCAGTGCTAGATTTTCATAATCAATTTCATCCTCTGAGCTTGAGTCTGCCCAGTCCTTTCCTGTTGATAGAAGTGCTTTTCCTTTTCCTTGACTTTTTGACTTTCTGCATTCACTGGCAAAGTGCCCCAATATTCCACAGTTGAAACATTTGACCTTTGCTTTGTCAAGTTTGATAATTGTACTCTTGCTCTTCTCAACCTTTTCATCTTCCTTCTTGAATGATGGCCTTTTGCTAAATTTGCCAGTTCTTTTGTTGAATTTCATTCTTTTGAAATTTTTGCAAACATAGCCATCATTTGACTTAGATCAAACTCTTCATCAGAATCAGAGTCTGTGTCAGTAGACTCTGACTCCACAACAGCTTTACCCTTCTTTCTTGAATCCTTGATTCTTACTTCTGTGGATGGTTCCTGTTGTTCTTTCTCAGACTCCATCAAGAGTGCCACAGATTTTGTCTTTACAGACTTCTTATTCTTTCTCTGTTGCATCTCCAAATCATATGTCTTGAGTCTGCCATACAATTCTTCTAGAGTTGGTTCATCCAAATCTCTAGCTTCTCTTATGGTTGTAGTCTTATTGTCCGACTCTTCAGGAAGTGCTCTCAGAAACTTGGTGTTCGTATCTTCAGAATTATAAACCTTACCAAGCATAGCCATCTCATTCAAGAGTTTTGTAAACCTATCATACATCTCAGTGATAGATTCTCCAGATTTTGCTTCAAAGTACTCATACTCTTGAATAAGAAAAGACCTAGCATTCTTCTTGACATCTTTAGTCCCTTGACAGTGCACCTCAAGTTTTGTCCACATCTCCTTAGCAGTCTTGCATGATATGACACAGTTAGTTAGAACAGAATCTAAACTGTTAAAGAGAATGTTCTTTACTTTTGCCTCCTTAAGGACATTTTCTTTGTCCTCTTTTGTCCATTCAGCCTTTGGTTTCTCAACGAGGTGTTCTTCAGTTATTTTGCCTTCCTCATTGATTTGAGGCACAATTTTTAAGGGCACAAAGGGTCCTTCATTAATCCTGTCAAGATAGTCAGGGTCTGTTTCTTCCAGATGGTACAGCATCTTAACCTTCCAGTGGGTGAACTCGTTTCTCTTAAGCATAGGAATCTTAGAATTGCCATCTTTGTTTCCAGACATCTTTGATCGATTTTAAACGTTAGGCTCTGATACCAATTGTTTTCCCAGTCGTACAAGTAGAAGGGGGGGTTGAATACTTGTATGTCTTTTCTGCCCGATTTAAAATCAAATTAAGAACAAACTCAAACACAAAAATATGAATAAGTACTGTTTTGTATTATTGATTTGTGAATACAAAACTCTCCTAGGGTGTACACAAACCCTAGCAGCTTCTCTGTGTTTATCACAGCAACTCTCTCTATCTCTATGCTCTCAAAATTTTACTCAGATAATTATTCTTCGACTTCCACACTTTTACAATTAGGTTACATAGAGTTTATATAGAGAGCTGCCTATCAACTAATAACAGAAAGATAAATTACAATAGGAATAGAATTCCTAATTATTAGTTGACAATTTCCTTCTAGAATTCTCTTTCTTTCCCATAGCATATCTGCAATATATTTATCTTGATCTTCGAAGACTTTCCATTCCTGTGATCTTCTTCCAAATTTATCCTCAACTGTATAGACTCTGAAATCTTCAGACTCTGATGATCTTCAGACTCTGATCACATGTAGACTCTGATAGATCATAGACTCTGATAGTCTATAGACTCTGATCACCTTCCAGACTCTGATCTTCATGCAGACTCTGGTTTCACTTTCTACAGAAATTCTTCTAAGTACAAGTAACATGAATGTTGACCATCTAGACTCTGATTATACATTTCAGAGACTAGAAAGACTTATTACAGATAAACTAATCTAGACCCTGTTCTAGTATTTTGTACATCATCAAATGAATATATCCCTAACATTTGAATATATGATATTCATGTGTTGTATAATCATGGGATGATTGTGTGTATTGCTGTATGTATATGATACATGTTTGTTCTTGTTATGGAAATCGTATTCGATACGAATTCTGAAACGGCTTCGGTAGATTTTCTGAAATCTGTCCAGTGTCCGATTTTCGCAAACGATATATGTTTTCTGACTGGAATCGTGTCACTGAGCAATACTGAAAAAGTCAGCTTCGCGTCTGTAAGCCGTTTGACGACGTTACAGGCCCTGAAACGGCGATTTATTATTTTCTGAAATTTATTTGATTTTCTGAAATTTCGAAATTTATTATATATGATTATATGATATGTTTATATAATCTGAGATATATTACATGTGTTATGTGATAACATGGTGGATGGTTATGGCCTAAAAACCCATAGGATAGTGGTTTTGTTTTATGGTTTTGGTTTCTAAATACGACTTGCATGTCGTTTATTCATTGTAATTGTTAATCTCGAATGTAACTCGAGTTCTTCTTGTAATTTCATTAGAATAGATTTATTTATTATTCAATGTAATTGTTCAATGGAGACTTGGAAGCAAGGAAGCTAGGAGGCAATCCAGATGATGGAGCAATGAAGAAGATAAAGACATGTAATAATGTAGTATTTGAAACCACCATAGATTGACCTTGATAATTCCATTAGCTTGGAAATATCACATAGGATGGGGCCATAACCAAACACATTTAATTTACGCCCAATACATATATGTATATGAATGCATGTGTAGATATGTATGTGTTGGAATGATGTATGTATTAGATACGACACCCTTGCCATGTCTGCTTAAGAAAGATAAAATCTGTAACGATTCAAGATTTTAAAATTAACAAATGATCATGAGATTCTTGTGTTTATGAAATATGGATTTTAAAATACGGAATTAAATATGGATTTTGATATCTATAACTCGGATTTTCTGACAAAAGCGGATATGCGTATTCGTAAGGTTGATGGGTTTTAAGTGTGACCGCTGGTATCCTCCATCTACCTGGGAAATGAACAATTTAAGATGTCAATTTGAAATATTTGGTTCAAGGAAAAATTGAGGATCTCTTCATGATGTGATCATGATCGTCGTAAATTTTCTAAACCCCTTAACAAAATATTAAGTTTTACTCAGATGCTTTCCAATGAATGAACACTTATCGAATCCTAGATCGATTAGGGGAAAGACTGTCAGTGGCAGGGGACTCCTATCTATCGTGGTGAGATGCGACGAATATAAACGGTTATATTCGGCCGTTGTATCATTGGGTCTAACTTAACTGAGTCGTCATAATAAGGTGAAAATAATCGGTTATATTCAACCATTATGAACTTAGAAGCATAGAGTTTGGTTAAAAGCCTATTAGATAGATAAGATCAATCGTTGATCACCAAACTATCCAAGAATTATATATGATATAATTGACAACTGTTGTCTACCTAAATAATCATTTTTTAAGGACTTCCAGTGGTTGACTTAGGACATGACGAAATATGGATCTTGGCTCACTAGAAAAAATTATGGGATATACTTTCCAAATTAATAGTAAGGGCTATTAATTTGATAAAAATAGTGAGAGATATATTATGAATATATCATAATCATTTGAACATAATAAATAACTCAGACAATCTAATGTTTATTTTATGCATTTTAAACATTGTAGATATTTAAATGGCAAACAATACAAATACTTTCTCCGTACGAGCAACCCTTGAGAAGGACAAGCTGACAGGAACTAACTTCCTGGATTGGTATAGGAATTTGAGGATTGTCTTCAGGCAAGAGCGTAAGCTCCATGTCATTGAAATTCCTTCACCTGCTCCTCCTGCTGAGAATGCAACTCGCGTTCAGCAAAATGCTTATCAGAAGCATATTGATGATGTGAATGATATTGCATGTCTCATGCTGGAAACCATGAGTGCTGAGCTTCAAAACCAACATGAGCATATGGATGCTTATGAGATGATTGAACACCTTCAAAGAATGTTTGAGGGACAAGCTCATCAAGAAAGGTTCGACACGAGCAAAGCACTGTATGCTTGCAAACAGGGAGAGCGTGAACCTGTTCAACCACATGTTCTGAAGATGATATGTTATATTGAGTATCTTGATACTTTGGGTTTCCCGATTGTTATGGAAGCTCAAATTGACTTAATCTTGCAATCTTTGAACCGCAACTATACTCATTTTGTTATGAACTACAATATGAATGAGATAGACAAAACACCTACTGAATTGTTGGCCATGTTACGAACTGCTGAAACCAACATGAAAAGGTTGAACCTACTGCCATGTTGATGGTAGATAACAAAGGTAAGGCTAATAGGAAAGGCAAATGGAAGGGAAAGAAGAAGATTGGATCTGCGTCTGGTCCCAAGCCAAAGGCTAATCCCAAACAGGCTTTAAAGCCTAAGGGTGTTGTTGCAAAGGGTGATTGTCACTACTATGGTAAACCAGGTCATTGGAAGAGAAACTGTCATGCTTATTTGGAGGACCTGAAGAAGAAGAAGGCTGGTCAAGCTTCTGATTCAGGTATTTATGTTATAGAGGTCAATTTGTCAACTTCTACATCATGGGTATTGGACACTGGATGTGGTTCTCACATTTGTATAAATGTACATGAACTATAAAGGAGTAGGACTTTGGCTAAAGGAGAGGTCGACCTACGAGTTGGCAATGGAGCAAAGGTTACTGTTTTAGCTGAAGGGACTTATTATTTATCATTGCCCACTGGGCTTATTTTAGAACTTGAGGACTGTTTTTACGTGCCTGCAATTTGCAGAAACATTATTTCAGTTTCTTGTTTAGACAAGAAAGGTTTTGCATTTTTAATTTAGAACAATAGTTGTTCCTTTTCTTTGAATAATGTTACCTATGGGGTTGCACGTTTATTTAACGGTTTATATGTTCTTGATTTAGACACTCCTATCTATAATGTGAACAAAAAAACGTCTTAAATAAATGACTCAAATCAAACATACCTCTGGCACTGTCGTTTAGTCCATATAAATGAGAAACGCATTTCCAAGTTACATAAGGATGGATACTTGGATAAGTTTGACTTTGAATCATACGAAGCATACGAACCTTGTCTCATTGGAAAAATGACTAAATCTCCTTTTACTAGACAAGGTGAAAGGACCACTGAACGATTAGAACTTATACATAGTGATGTATGTGGTCCTATGCGTACTATGACAAGAGGTGGCTTTTACTACTTTATCACGTTTACTGATAATTTCAGTAGATATGTGTATCTTATGAAGAACAAATCCGATTCTTTTGAAAATTTCAAAGAATACAAAGCTGAAGTAGAAAAGCAAACTGGCGGAAGTATTAAGACTCTATGATCTGATCGTGGAGGTGAATACTTAAGCCATGAATTTAAGAGTTTATTAAAAGAGTGTGGTATTGTATCATAACTCACTCCTCCCGGAACACCACAATGGAATAGAGTTTCTGAAAGGAGGAATCGTACTTTGTTGGACATGGTACGATCGATGATGAGTCATGCAGATCTTCCAATTAGTTTCTAGGGCTACGCCCTGGAGACGGCTGCTTATACACTTAACCGAGTTCCTACTAAAATGGTTCAGAAGGCTCCATATGAGATATGGACTAAGAAACGTCATAGCATGTCATTTATAAAAATATGGGGATGTGAAGCGTTTGTGAAATGTTTAACTTCTGACGAGCTAGGACCTAAATCAGATAAATATAATTTTGTGGGATACCCAATTGAAACAAAGGGTTATTCATTCTATAATCCTTCCGAGAACAAAGTGTTTGTTGCTCGAACTACAGTTTTTCTTGAAAGAGAAATACTTTCGAAGAAAAATAGTGGGAGGATAATAGATCTCGATGAAGTTCGAGGCCCACAAGACAACATTGAACCAATGGAGGAACTTGAGCAGGATGTACAAGACCACAACACTGCTCAAGAAACACAGGTTATTCGTAGGTCTAGTAGGATTCACCATGAGCCTGAGAGATATTATGGATTTCTCTTAACTCAAGATGGTGATGTGATGCTTATCGACGAAGATGAGCCTCTCACCTACTAAGATGCTATGAACACTCCAGAATCCGAGAGATGGTTGGATGCCATGAAATCTGATATGGAATCCATGTATACTAATCAAGTATGGACTTTGGTTGATTCACCTAAAGGGGTAAAACCTATAGGGTGCAAGTGGGTTTTCAAGAAGAAGACCGACATGGATGGTAATGTACAGACCTATAAGGCACGATTGGTGGCAAAAGGTTTCAAGCAAATTCATGGTATTGACTATGATGAGACTTTTTCACCAGTGGCTATGGTCAAGTCCATCAGGATTTTGCTTGCTATAGCTGCTTACTATGATTATGAAATCTAACAGATGGATGTCAAAACCGCTTTCTTAAATGGGAGCCTTGAAGAAGATATGGATGTGTATATGACACAGCCTGAAGGTTTTGTTGATCCAAAGAATGTTGTAAAGGTATGTAAGCTGCGTTGATCCATTTATGGATTGAAACAAGCCTCAAGGAGATGGAACATTCATTTTGATGAAACTGTCAAAGAGTTTGGGTTTATTCAAAATGAAGATGAACCATGTGTTTACAAGAAGGTAAGTGGGAGCAATGTGGCATTCCTAGAATTATATGTTGATGATATATTAATAATAGGGAATGGCATTCCTTCTTTACAGGCTGTTAAGACTTGGTTGAGTAAGAATTTATCAATGAAAGACTTAGGCGAAGCGACCTATATTTTAGGTATCAAGATCTATAGAGATAGATCAAGAAGAATGATCGGCCTAAGTCAGAGTAGATACTAGTCTAATCCAGGTGAAGGTCACTGGACAGCAGTCAAGAATATTCTTAAGTACTTGAAGAGGACTAAAGATTAATTCTTGGTATATGGAGGAGAAGATAAGATGGTTGTAAAAGGTTACACCGATGCTAGTTTCTAGACAGACAAGGATGATTCGATTTCTCAGTCTGGATTTGTGTTTTGTCTAAATGGAGATATTGTATACTGGAATGGTTCACAGCAGAGACAGTTGTTGATTCTACAATAGAGCCTGAGTATATTGATGCTTATGAAGCAACCAAGGAGATTGTTTGGGGATGTACTTAGGAGATATCACCTAATTAATGAGATTAATGATTAAGGAGATATACATATATGTAAAGTGCATACTAATAAGAATAATGCAGACCCACTGACTAAGGCTTTGTCGCAGCAGAAGCACGAAGGTCATACTAGTTCCATGGGTATTAGATACATGAGAGATTGGCTCTAGTACAAGTGGGAGATTGTTAGTATTGGTGTCCTAGAGACAATACTTTTAATGTTTTATTGAAAACAATTAAGGATTATGTTTTATGTGATTATTTAATTAATATTTATTATGTCTTTATTTACTGCGTCATAAATTGAAAGAATAATAAATGTCCTTGGAATATTAATACGTAATATATATCTTTAAGTATGTGACTTAAAAATGAGATTAAATGAATAGTATTTTATTCCTAAAATTCCCTAGTCAAGTATTATTATTTAAGGACAGTAATAATGCAATAAGAGTAGTATGTTTGTTGACAGATGACCACATCTCATTGGTCATAGATATGGTGATACTAAAGTCAAGAACATAAGTGTATGTATCAATACATGACACTGGAAAGACCCGCCGTGAGATTCTACATGTTAATAAGTGTCATAAGAAATCTCACAGTGATAATGATGTAATGATCCTCTGACTTGAAATCATTATATTTCTATACGAGAATTAATATACTTTGATTACACTCAAAGTTACCTTTAACCGGGTAATGAAAAAGGTGCACATTGGGTATGCTATGAATCGTATGGGGAATATGAATGATAGATATAGGATTTAACCCTCCAATTCTATGAGGGATATTATTGGCCTCTTGATTGAGTGAGACTATGAAATGCATGGCCATGCTCAAATATTGATTTATTTAAATAGTCTACTCATTGATCAAGGAAACCAAGATTAAACGTTGAAGAGGATGACACTATACATGCCTCGAGTTTTATCTATAATATAAGGTTAAAGGGATTATATTACATTGCACATTATTCACGACAGGTTTAATTGAATCACCAATTATTATTGTTACTTGGGTAGCAATGATGTATTACTAGATGCCGCTCATTGTTTATAATTTTATTATTAGATAATAAAATTATTGCCAACGTAATAATAACCTAAAGGGTCACACACAAAGAACGTCAAAACGGATGTCTATTTAAATTACGAATTTAAATATATTATTGTTTATTTGAATTTAATTATTGAATTAAATAAGTGGGACTTGATTAATTATATTAAAATTCGGATTTAATAAGTATTATTATTATTATTATTATTTGAATTTAATTATTGAATTAATTAAGTGGGACTTGATTAATTATATTAGAATTCAGATTTAATAAAAATAATAATCCAAAGTCATAATGGGTTTTGGAAACCACATGGATTAGGGTTAGGCCCAAAATCTCTCTCTCCCCTATATATACATAATGATGTATAGTATTAGGGTTTAATCATCAAATTTCGTTTTAGAGAAAAACCCTAGCTGCTCAACATCAAGAGAGGCTAGAGAAAGAGAGAGAGAGAGAGAGAGAGAGAGAGAGAGGCAAACAATTCGGCTAGTACCGACTCCGGTGATCGTAGGACGATCGGGCATTCGTGTGGACTTCTTTAGAGAGCAAATCTTTGCAACAAAGGACTGTTGTGATTAATCTTTCTGGACCTCCATTAAACAGCATACGAAAGCTTTGTTAAGGTACAGACTTCTTCACCATAATCATCCAACATTATACATGGATCCTGCGATTGGGTTTCGATTTTTATTGTTTTTAAGTTAATTTCGCTACGTTTTCATGCCTGAAACCCTTCATTACCACCACCATAGATTGACTTTGATCCTTTCATTAGCTCGAAAGGATCACATAGGAAAGGGGCCATAACCAAGAACGTTTACATACTGCACTTTACATATTTATGTATGAATGGTAGTGTAGAATAGTTAATGATGCATGCTTTAATTAGATTAATCATGTATGTATGTATTAGATACGTCACCCATGCCATGCTTGTCATGCTAAACAAGATAAAATTTGTAACGATTTAAGATTTTAAAATTAACAAACGATCATGAGATTCTTGTGTTTATGAAATATGGATTTTAAAACACGGAATTAAATATGAATTTTTGATATCTATAACTGGGATTTTCTGTCAAAAGCGGATATATGTATTCGTAAGGTTGATGGGTTTTAAGTGTGACCATTGGTATCCTCCATCTACCTGGGAAATGAACAATTTAAGATGTCAATTTGAAATATTTGGTGCAAGAAAATATTGAGCATCTCTTCATGATGTGATCATGATCGTTGTAAATTTTCTAAACCCCTTAACAAAATATTAAGTTTTACTCGGATGCTTTCCAATGAATGAACACTCATCGAATCCTAGATCGATTAGGGGAAGGTCTGTCAGTGGCAGGGGACTCCTATCTATCGTGGTGAGATGCGACGAATATAAACGGTTATATTCGGTCATTGTATCATTGGGTCTAACTTAACTGAGTCGTCATAATAAGGTGAAAATAAACGGTTATATTCAACCATTATGAATTTAAAAGCATAGAGTTTGGTTAAAAGTCTATTAGATAGATAAGATCAATCGTTGTTCACCAAACTATCCAAGAATTATATATGATATAATTGACAACTGTTGTCTACCTAAATAATCAGTTTTAAGGACTTCCAGTGGTTGACTTAGGACATGACGAAATATGGATGTTGGCTCACTAGAAAGAATTATGGGATATACTTTCCAAATTAATAGTAAGGGCTATTAATTTGATAAAAAATAGTGGGAGATATATTATGAATATATCATAATCATTTGAACATAATAAATAGCTCAGACAATCTAATGTTTATTTTGTGTTGTTATCATTGTAGATACCAAGTAATGGCAAACAACACAAACACACTATCCGTACGATCAGTCCTTGAGAAGGATAAGCTGACAGGAGGAAACAACTTCCTAGACTGGTAGAGGAATTTGAGGATTGTCCTCAGACAGGAGCGTAAGCTTCATGTCATTGATATTCCTCCAGCAGGTCCCCTTCTTGAGGGCGCTACTGTTGAGGAACGAGTAGCCCACACAAAGGATGAGAATGATGCAAATGATGTTGCATGTCTTATGTTGGCAAGTATGAGTGCTGAGCTTCAAAGACAGCATGTGCATATGGATGCATATACTATCAATGAGCACTTGCAAAGCATGTTTACAAGCCAAACTCGTCAAGAAAGGTTCAACACGAGTAAATCACTCTTTAATTACAAACAAGGGGCAAGTGAACCAGTTGGCCCACATGTTCTGAAGATGATTGGTTACATTGAGTACCTTGAAACTTTGGGTTTCCCGATTATTCAAGAAATTAGTATTGACCTAATCATGAATTCTTTGAACAACAAATTCACTCAATTTGTTATAAAATACAATATGAATGAATTTGACAAAACACATACTGAATTGTTGGCTATGTTGAGGACATATGAGACCAACATGAAGACGGCTGAACCTGTTCCCATACTGATGGTGGGCAATAAAGGTAAGGCCAAAGGGAAAAGCAAGTGGAAGGGTAAGAAGAAGACAGGATCTGATTCTACACCCAAGCCAAAGTCAGGTCCTAAACAGGCTTTAAAGCCTAAAGGTGGGGTCGCTAAGGGTGAATGTCACTACTGTAAGAAAACTGGTCACTGGAAGAGAAACTGTTCAGTTTACTTGGAGGATCTGAAGAAGAAGAGGGCTGAGCAAGCTTCTACTTTAGGTATATATGTCATAGAAGTCAATCTGTCTATTTCTGCATCTTGGGTATTGGATACTGGATGTGCTTCTCACATTTTTATAAATGTGTAGGAAATGCAGAGAAGTAGGACATTGGCTAAAGGAGAAGTGGACCTACGAGTTGCAATGGAGCAAGAGTTGTTGATTTAGCTGTAGGAACATATTATTTATCTTTGCCCTCTGGGCTAGTTTTAGAACTGGAGAATTGTTTTTACGTGCCTGCGATTCGCAGAAACATTATTTTTGTTTCTTGTTTGGACAAGAAAGGTTTTTCATTTACAATAAAGAACAACAGTTGCTCTTTTGCTTTGAATGATTTAACCTATGGTGTTGCGCGTTTGTTTAATGGTTTATATGTTCTTGACTTAGATAATCCTGTATGTAATATAGAAAACAAACGACTTAAAGTTAATGACTCAAATCAAACATACCTCTGGCATTGTCGTCTAGCCCATATAAATGAGAAACGCATATCCAAATTACATAAGGATGGATACTTGGATAAGTTTGATTTTGAATCATACCAAGAATGCGAATCTTGTTTGCTTGGTAAAATGACTAAAGCCCCTTTCACTGGTAAGGGTCAAAGAGCCACTGAACGTCTAGAGCTAATACATAGTGATGTATGTGGCCCAATGCGTGTGATGGCTAGAGGAGGCTACTACTACTTCATAACATTTACTGATGATTTCAGTAGATATGGATATGTATATCTTATAAAGAATAAATCCGATTCTTTTGAAAAGTTCAAAGAATACAAGGCTGAAGTAGAGAAGCAAATTGGCGGAGGTGCAAGTATTAAAATCTTACGATCAGATCGTGGAGGAGAATACTTGAGCACAGAATTTAAAGATTATTTAAAGGAGTGTGGTATTGTATCACAACTCACTCTGCCAGGTACACCTCAATGGAATGAAGTTTCAGAGAGGAGAAATCGCACTTTGTTGGACATGGTGCGATCGATGATGAGTCATGCAGATCTTCCAATTAGTTTTTGGGGTTACGCTCTAGAAACAGCGGCTTTCACACTTAACTGTGTTCCTACTAAGAAGGTTCAGAAGACTCCATATGAGATATGGGAGAAGAAACGGTCAAGCATGAGCTTTATGAAAGTTTGGGGATGCAAGGCGTTTGTGAATCGTCTAGTATCTGACAAGCTTGGACCTAAATCTGAAGAGTGCAATTTTGTGGGATACCCTAATGAAACAAAGGCGTATTATTTTTATAGTCCTTCTGAGCAGAAAGTGTTTATTGCTCGAGATGCTATTTTCATGGAAAGAGATTTTATTTCTAAAAGAAACAGTGGGAGAACTATAGACCTCGATGAAGATCGAGAACCACAAAATAGTATTGAACCTGAAGTGGAACAAGAGCAGGATAATGATAATGCTCAACAAACACAGGTTGTTCGTAGAACTGGTAGAATTCGCCATGAGCCAGAGAGATATGGATTTCTCTTGACTCAATGTGGTGATTTGATGCTCATAGATGAAGATGAGCCTCTCACATACCAAGATGCTATAAACAATCCAGACTCTAAAAGATGGCTAGAAGCCATGAAATTCGAGATGGATTCCATGTACGAAAACCAAGTATGGACTTTGGTTGATCCACCTGAAGGGGTAAAACCCATAGGGTGCAAATGGGTTTTCAAGAAGAAAACTGACATGGATGGAAATGTTCAGACCTATAAATCAAGGCTGGTTGCAAAAGGTTTCAAACAAATTCATGGTATTGACTATGATGAAACTTTCTCACCAGTGGCTATGGTCAAGTCCATAAGGATTTTGCTTGCTATTACAGCATTCCATGATTATGAAATCTGGCAAATGGATGTCAAAACAGCCTTCCTTAATGGAAGCCTTGAAGAGGATGTGGATGTGTACATGACACAACCTGAAGGTTTTGTCAATCCAAGGAATGTTAGCAAGATATGTAAATTACGTCGATCCATTTATGGATTGAAGCAAGCATCTAGGAGATGGAATATCTGTTTTGATGAAATAGTCAAAGAGTATGGCTTTGTTCAAAACGAAGATGAACCTTGTGTTTACAAGAAGGTTAGTGGGAGCCATGTGGCATTCATAGTACTATATATTGATGACATACTACTAATGGGGAATGACATACCTTCTCTTAAGGCTGTTAAGACTTGGTTAGGGAACAACTTCTCTATGAAAGACTTAGAAGAAGCATCCTACATTCTAGGAATGAGGATCTACAGGGATAGATCTAGAAGGATGATCGGTCTAAGTCAGAGTACATACATCGATAAGGTTTTGCATCGTTTTGGTATGCAAAATGCAAAAAGGGGATATGTCCTCGTGTCTCAAGGGATAACGATCTCTAAAGATCAGCGTCCGAAATCATTGGATGAGAAGGACCGCATGAGTAAGGTTCCATATGCCTCAGCAATTGGATCTATCATGTATGCAATGGTATGTACTCGCCCAGATGTTTCGTATGCTTTAAGCATGACGAGAAGATACCAATCTAATCCAGGTGAAGGTCACTGGACGACAGTCAAGAATATTCTAAAGTACTTGAAAAGGACTAAAGATTCATTCTAGGTGTATGGAGGAGAGGAGAAACTGGTTGTAAAAGATTACACCGATGCAAGTTTCCAAATAGACAGGGATGATACTGTATCACAGACTGGTTTTGTGTTTTGTCTAAACGGAGGTGCTGTAAGTTGGAAGAGTTCAAAACAAGAAACAGTAGCTGATTCTACAATGGAGGCTGAGTACATTGCAGCTTGTGAAGCAGCTAAGGAAGCTGTTTGGATTCGAAAATTCATTACTAATTTGGGAGTGGTTCCATCAATCGCAGATCCCATTGATCTATGCTGCGATAATAATGGAGCCATTGCACAGGCTAAAGAACCTAGATCTCACTCCCGAACCAAACATATACTCAGTAGATATCACCTCATTCGAGAGATTAATGAAAGGGGTGACATATACATATGTAAAGTCCACACAAATGATAACATTGCAGACCCACTGACCAAAGGCTTGTCGCAGAAGAAGCACGATGGTCACACTAGTTCCATGGGTATTAGATATATGGGTGATTGACTCTAGTGCAAGTGGGAGATTGTTAGTGTAGGTGCCCTAGAGGCAATACAATGTTTCTTTTGATAGACTTTTATGTCATTTGATTATTCAATAAACGTATTTATTATGACTTTAATTACTGCGATATATTTGTTAGCATAATAAATGTCCTTAGAATCATGATACACATTGTATAGTTTAAGTACATGACTTGAACTTGAGATTATAATATATATCATATTCTTAAAGGTCCTTAGTCGAGTATTATTATTATAGGACAATAATAATACATAAATAGACTAGTATGTTGTTTGACAGATAACCACATCTCATTGGTTATAAGTATGGGGATATTAAAGTCAATACATAGGTACATGTAGGAGTACATGGTACTGGACAGACCCACAGTGAAATTCTTCATGTTTAATAAAGTCATAAGAAAGACTCACAGTGATAATGGTGTAATGATCCTTTGACTTGAGATCATTATATTTCTATACGATGATTAATATACTTTGACTACATTAAAAGTTACCTTTGACCGGGTGATGATAAAAGTGGACATCGGGTATATCATGAGTCGTATGAGAAATATGAATGATAGATAAATGCTTTAACCCTCCTATAATTAGGAGAAATATTATTGGCCTCTTGATTGAGTAAGACTATAAAATGCATGGTCGTGCTCAAATAATGATTTGTTTTTCATAGTCTACTCATGGATCAAGTAAACCCGGATTAAATGTTGAAGAGGATGACTAAATATATGCCTCGAGTTTAATCTATTATATATATATATGGTTAAAGGGATTATATTACACAGAAACATTAATCATGAAAGGTTTTATCGAATCACGATTTAATTATTGTTTAATTGGGTAGCAATGATGTATTACTAGATGCCGCTCATTGTTTATAATTTTATTGGAGAATAAAATTATTGCCAATTAAATAATAGCCTATAGGGTCACACGCATGGAGCACTTAGAGGAATAGTTAATTTAAATTATAGATTTAAGTTAATTGATGATTATTTGAATTTTATTATATTAATTAAGTGAGACTTAATTAATTGAGATAGTATAAATTCAAATTAGAGGAGTTTTTCTGCCCATAATAATTAAGTATGACTTAGTTATTAATTAAATAATAGAAATTCGTTTTATTATTTAATCCTATACCTACACGGGTTAGGTTTTGCTGAATGGGCCTGTTAACCAGCCATTATAAATAGATAATGAAGGGTTAAAAGGCTGTGACATTTTTTAGAAAAACCCTAGAGTGGGCAGTAGCAAAGGAGGCAAAAACTAACAACTCGAAACATCAAGAGGGAGGCTAGTACATCCATTCCGTAGTCAAGATCGTGAGACGTTCTTGAAGGTGCTCGTGTGGATACCATAGAGGTGTTTTTCGAGAGGAAGACACATGTCGTGAAAGCTAGGATCTCTGTTGAGTTCGTGAAAGTCAAAATCTTAATAGGTATAATTTTGTTTCACCATAATCTGTCCAATCTTATACATGGATCCTGAGTTTGGGTTCCGATTTTTTTTGTTATATTTACGTTTATCCGCTGCGTGTTATGCCACGGAACCCAACATATACTTGGTAACACCCTCAACAGGGTGGTAGAATTGAAGAGGGACTGCAACAGTACATCTATATGCATATGTCTTTATCTGATGGGGCTACACTACCTATGATGGAAGATATTGAACCAAACCCTAGAATGGTAGCATTGCTTGATGAGCCAGTTGGGAATGGTGTGAGGGAGATGGAGACAGACATGGCTACAAATTCAGTAATTAACAATGTTGAGTAT
This sequence comes from Oenanthe sinensis, assembly GCA_028671895.1. Lineage (NCBI taxonomy): Eukaryota > Viridiplantae > Streptophyta > Magnoliopsida > Apiales > Apiaceae > Oenanthe > Oenanthe sinensis. The sequence goes on from CM053813.1 coordinate 15,030,238, forward strand.
GAAACCATGGACTAGGCATTCCCTTTTAGAACTGATACTTGGTGTAAAAGTTGAAGCCTAATGATGTAGGGATTGTCTTCCTTAGTTGTCTAGTTTGTTATGTGCTTTAGTGTTTGTCATACACCTATTATTTACATTTATCTGCTAAGTTGTTGCTTTTTTGGTGTCCTGGTCATATTTGTTCTTTGAATATGTGTTGGTTGGTTCTTCTACTTGTTATTTGCTTTTTTTATGATGTTAGTGTGTAGATTGACCAGGAAAGTGATGTAATGGTCAACTTAGTAACACTAGCTAGACTCTTTTGCTACATAAAATCTGATGTATCAGCTTTAATTTCCATGAAATGAAGTTAATGTCAGTTTTATGCTTATAAGATCCATACTTGAGACTTTGGATTAATTATTCACACTAACACTTTAATGTTTCAGGCTGGATCAAATATGCTGAGATGGAAGAGTCTGATGTCTGATTAATTTTATTATTTTTAGAAGTCAAAGTATCTCAAATATTTCATTTGCTGCTAATATTGTGATAGAGTTACTAACTTTAAAATTCTGCAGGTTGCAGGGATCTAACAAGGCTGGGAAAGTAGATTCATAGTACTAGTATAAGTTCCAAATTGTTAGACTTGTAAAGTGTAAATCAAACACTTTGTTTCAGTTGGAACTGCTACCGGTCTTATTCATGCATACTACAGGATGGCTTTATTGATCACACATACTTTTGGACTCATAAAATTAAAACTAGTTTGGTAGACTGGGATTTGAGTTACATGAGTATAATTTTTTTTATGCATGTTTATACTCAGTAGTATTCACTTCCCTCTCCCCTTGTTAACAGTGTGTGTTAATGTGGTCCTAAACATTTGTTGAACTACAGGATAATTTCTTTTCAAAATTCAATTTGGACCCATGAAAACATTCTTTAATTGCAATACATCTTGGCTAGAAATTATGAATTCTTGATTGGGATCAAACATGATTATGCATGCTAGTTTACTTGAATACCAATAAGCAGGTGATCAAAATTTACAAACAAGAAGCAAGATAACAATTTTCGATTCAAAAGTGGCAAAAAGGTGGAGCAATAAAATTTCAAATTCGAAATTAAAAAGAGGAAGATGCACATTCAAATAATTTCAAATTAAATATTTGAAATTAAAAAGGGAAGAATTCTTATACTCCACTTATTTAAATCTTTATTGGTGCACTATTAGAACATTATTTTTCGAAAATCAATTACCTTTTAAATTCTTTTTGATAGTTTGTCAAAAGGGGGAAGATGTTTAGAGGGGTAAAATTAAAATTTTTAGAGGAGTAAAATTAAAAATTTTACTACACAAGGGGAAGATGATAGTAAAATAAAATTCTAAAAATAGAATTTATTTTCAAAAGTCTAGAATTTTTTAGAACTCTTACTTATTCAAAATATTTTGCAGTCTACATTAACATAATGGACAATTGATAAAGAATTTTCAAAATTCTTATCAAAATATGGAAATGGAATATACCAAGATAGAAATGGAAAAATGATAAGTATTCACTTATCAAGGGCCTACAGGAACATAATGGATAATTGATAAAGAATTTTCAAAATTCTTATCAAAATATGGAAATGGAGTATACCAAGATGGAAATGGAAAAATGATAAGTATTCACTTATCAAGGGGTATATACTCAATTTTTTTCTGTGCATCCTACTTGTTGCATAATATTTGTATGCTTATCTGTTATGCATTTAAAACTGGAAAAGATTTTCAACATTGTAGGGGAGAAGTGTTAATTAGATTTTAATAATCTAAAAATGCATAAATTAGACAGTTGCATACACGTAGGGGAAGTTTTAGTCCGTCACACACAAATTTAATTTTACACTCGACTGTTTCAACAAAATATCAAAAAGGGGAAGATTGTGAGATACAGCCTTTTTTATTAGGTTTTGATTAATTTTGTCTTAACGCTAAGTGTAAATTAAATTAGGGTTAGGAAGTTACTAATTAACATAGTAATCCTCCCGTAGGTTATTCGAAGTGACAATCAACGAGTGGAAAGTCAAACTTGGTCAAACTATTTTATAAATGAAACAAAATAATTTTTTCTCGACATATAATTAGATAAGATTTATTAAAATAATGATAAAATCAAATCTAATTTATATATGTGATATTTTGAGACAAAGATTGAAGATGAACAAATATTGTGTTTTTGACACTGCTTTTACGAGACTGAAAATACTTTATTAAATTAAAAGAGTGTCTATTTTAAAGGTTTTCAAGGGAATATATTTTGAATATATTTTCTAAAATTATTTGTTCAAATTATCTTCAACAAAGTCCTGCCTAAGTGTAAAATGCAGATTTTATCCCAAAAGTCTCTGACTGTCTTATTTATTCGGATAAAATGCATTTTAATTCAAGCAAAAATATTTCTTTGATTTCATAATCATTATTAATTTAGAAATATTATGTTTGAATATATTTCAAGTCAAAACTTTAGTCCAAATGTCGAAAAGTTACGACAAATGACTATCGAATATTGTTTCGGGATGTAGGGATAACGAAACGATCCGTTTCTTGAAATTATAGCTACATGTATCCAATTGACTTAAAACTTGGGGAATGCCACTAAAATATTTAAAAATAATTTTAGGAGTTTTTTCATGATTTTTGGGTGAATTTTATTTTTGGCTTGTACTTTCGATACGTAATTGATTGTTCGATTAATTAAAAGTCAATGAAGGTCAACTACAAATTGAGTAAGATTTTTACCATGACCTACTTGGAATATTTACAGATGGTTCCTAAATTTTCATAATTTTTGGAGCATGTTTTGAAAAACGTCATATTCGTCATTGTATCGTTCAGTTTCATATTTATTAGCTTTTTTATTTAACTGAATAGTGTTTGCACGTTTTTCCATGCTTGTAAATGGGCTAGTACTGATGAGGGAATAGAAATTTGAATTTTTGTACCATACCTTATCTCTTTGTACTTTTTGTCTCCCCATCCTCCACCAAAAACCCTAATCTCTTTCTTTAAATACACCCCAACCCCCACTCATTTCTTTAAGCCATTTGAGCCAAGTTTATGCTGCAAATTTCTCTCCCAAGAAGCTCTACAAAAATAATTTAGTTCTTTCATAGATCTAACCCCTATCAAGCTTATAAACACATTTGCATGCTCAAATAACACGCACACAACACAAGTATCTTTTGGCTACCTTTTCACCACATCTATACAGCCCCTAGACTTGTCTTGTTGCCCCCAAAGTTATAGAAAAAGTTGATATTCCGGCCATTTTCCAGTGATTTTTCCGGCAACCCATTTTGTGTGTTTTAGGCTTCAAACTAGCTTTTTCTCTTGATTTCTTCTTAGACCTCAAGGGTTATAAGTTGGTTCTACATAATATATATATATATATATATATATATATATATATATATATATATATATATATATATATATATATAATCAGTAGGTACATGTTTATTAGTGTATACACCTTGGTTTCTTGATTTTTTAGTGTATACATGAACTCTTGTTCCCGATCCTAACTCGTATCCCTTGATTTCGCAAGAAATATTGTTGTCTTTCACTATAGAGCACAAGGGTCATAAGTTAGTTCTTAATTATCTATTATATATATTTATATATATATATTCGGCCAAACATATATATACACTAGGTTGCTTGTTTGACCTCTTGCAAGTATATATATTGTTAGCCTTGTTCCTCGAGTTATATATACACGAGCTTTTATCTTAACTTCTTATTCTCATATATATAAAGAGTGAACTAAACCAAGAGAGTTATTAACTTATCTCTCTCCTTAGTTGGTTGTTAATATCCTTGATTTATTTCAGGATTAGAAACAATAACTATTTACTTAAATTCTGAGTCGAGGCTAGACTTGTATAAGTCAACATATACGACATAAACAAGAGGCTTTCTTGTTGAATTTTTGTATCTAAACCAAGCTTATATCAAGAGTGGAAACCGATTTGTATAAATCTCATTTAGAGATATAAACAAAAGGTTACTCTAATATTTGCAAGGTAACTCACTTTAATTCCAAGTTGAGTGTTGTGTATAAGTCGAGGTACGACATAAACATAAATACATCTTGTTGATTTATAAAGTGAAAGAAACCAACACACATTCCGAGTGTTACTATTTCGTATAAATCTCATATATTATTTAGAGATATAAAGGAAGTAAACTCGTTGAATATTTGTAGGTTTATTCTTTAACTTCGAACACCGAGTTAAGGGCTTTTCATATAAGTCGAGGTACGACATAAACGAGCCTAACTTGTTGAGTTCTTGAAGTTAGTTCACGTTAGACTCCGAGTAAGATAATATTTCGTATAAGTCGAGGTATGACATAAACGAAAAATACTCATTGAATCTTAGTGGTTTATTTCAAGTGTGTTTTAAAGGCCAATTTTAATCGTTGCTTTAAGCCTTATAAACAACTTGATTTCAAAACGAGCTTGACATAAGTCAAGTCAATATATTCGGCCTTTAGTTTAGATCATATACCCTTGGCCTTATATATCGGACAATAATAAGCAGAAAACAAAAAGATTTATTTTAATTACTTGCATTGCATTCATACGCTTTACATATAGTACTTTACTTTAGCATATTTACTTTAAGTGCTTGTATTCATACGCTTTAATTTCCGCACCTTACTTTAGCATACGCACTTAATTTCTTGCATACACATTAGCACACAATGTGTGGTTCGTCCTTTTGACTAAGTGACTTACCCTTTCGAGTGGTTCGTCCTTTCTCACTAAGTGACTTACCCCAACTCACATTTATATATATTGTTGCTTCGGCTATCATATATATATTTGTTTGTCTCTTTGGTCTAGTACTGTAATATACTAGTCCGACCACTTTTCTTTATTAAACAGGGATATAAGTCAAGTACTTGTTGTCTACACTTTATTGTGAGGTGAAAGTGAAGTGAGCTGATCCTTGTTCTAAGACCCAAGTCCTAGACACGCCGACAGGGAGTTGGGTATCTTTGCACCGTGAGGAAAAAGAAAGACCCAAGACCTAAGACCCAGATCCAAGACCTACATTGTTAGGAATCTACATGTGATTTGATGATAACATTAATCTTAGAATCATAGAAATTTTATTTGTTGTAACTGATCAATTGATATGAAAGTTATAAATATCAATTGATCAGGAAACCATTTATCAGTTGAAGTGTTTATATGAATCAACTGATAATTTGGATTGTAGCATAGGTGTACTTAGTCTATTTCAATCGATAAGGTGTAAATCAATTGATATTTTGTTCATCAATTGATGTTAGAGTCGATTGATATAGATCATCAATTGATGTGTAAATTAAACTGTTAAATTGTAATTATGTGAAGACAGGAAATTACACAAGTGAAGGATGATCAATTGATATTGAAGCATCGATGGATGAAGGATCAATCGAAGAAGCCAAGTCAAGCATTGAAGACCATCAACTGATGTGAAGACCCATCGATTGATATATCGATTGATAAAATCTATCAATCGATAAGCCATCTTTTATCAATCGATGGATAGAAAGATCAATCGAAGAAGTACATCAGTTGATGGATTAAAGGACAGATCAATTGGTATGCCTAACAGCAAATTATCAATTGAGTGTGACAACACAGAAAGAATATCTGTTGAAGATCCAGAGAACAAAAGCACTCCAATGGAAGACAGTCTAGAGTGACTGTGAAGACTCAATCAGAAGCTGTCTTTCAAACCTTTTTGTAAAATAGAAAAAGGTAAAAGGAAGGCAGGTAGAAACAATCCTAGAATAGGTATTGTAAAAGTACACTTGTGATATATAAACAAGTGTAGTAGCATTATTAGAAAACATACAAGTTAGACATTATTTTACAATCAACTGTTCAAGCTTGAGAGCACATTTGTAAGAACAGTTGATTTGTTTTCTAATCTTGTAAAAACGAAGCTAGGTTTCTTCTAACCTAGGAGCATTGAGCAAAAATATATATTGATGGAAAAACCAATCCATCAATAATTTTAAATCTCTTTGTTCAGTTTTATTTTTCAGCATTAATTTGTTCGAACTTATTCTCTTATTCTATCGAACATCAAGAACAAATATTAGAACACACAAAAAGTTTTAATATTTGTATTCAACCCCCCCTTCTACAAATATTGACATTGTTCTAAGTAATAACAATTGGTATCAGAGCAGGCTTTCAACATACGGAAAGTTTAAAGATCAAGAACAGTCAATATGGGCCAGAAAGATTCAGGTGTGAAGATTCCAGTTTTAGAGAAAGATGAATATTTTCCATGGAAGGTCAAAATGCATCTGCATCTTCTTTCTCTTGACCCTTCCTATGTTCACTGCATAGAGAAAGGTCCTCATGTTCCCATGAAGCTAGTCACAGGTGTAAACCCTGATGGAACTCCTGCACTTGACAGACATGTTCCAAAACTCATTTCTGAGTTCACAGAAGAGGATGAAAAAGAAGTACTCAAAGACAAGAAGGCTATGAACATTCTGTTTAATGGCCTAGATAAAGATATGTTTGACAATGTTATAAACTGTACTTCATCAAAAGAAGTATGGGATACACTTCAAACTCTGTGTGAAGGAACTGAACAAGTAAGGTAAAACAAGATGCAACTCTTGATTCAAAAATATGAATCATTTCATTTCAAGAGTGGAGAATCTATCAATGACACCTATAGCAGATTTCAGAAGTTGTTAAATGGACTGAAGCTATATGGTAGGGTTTATGCAACTGAGGATACAAATCTAAAATTTTTTAGATCTCTTCCAAAAGAATGGAAACCAATGACTGTTTCCATTAGACAATCTCAGGACTTCAAGGATTTTACACTAGAGAAACTTTATGGTATTCTCAAGACATATGAGTTGGAAATCCAACAAGATGAAGAGATTGAGAAGAATCAAAGAAAAGAGAAAACTGTGGCTTTGGTAGTCAAGGGAAATGAAGAGAAGAAAGAAAATGGCTATGAAGAAGAGTCTGTCATGATGGTTGATGATGCTGTTGAAGAATCATTCAAGAGAAAAGGAAAGAGCAAGTGTGAAGAAGATGAAACATGCTCTCAGGATGATTTGGATGAGATTGATGAGCACCTTGCATTTCTATCAAGGAAATTTTCAAAGCTAAAATTCAAGAAGAATCCATATGCTCAAAGGCCTGGATCCCAGTTTAGAAGCAACAATCAAAATAAAAATTTGGTTGATAGATCTAAATTCAAATGTTTTAACTGTGGATTGGCTGGTCATTTCTCAAATGAGTGCAGGAAGCCAAAACAAGAAAAGGCAAAGTCATATGAGGGTATTGACTATAAGAAGAAATACTTTGACCTTTTAAAATAGAAAGAAAAGGCTTTTGTCACTGAGGAGAAGGACTGGGCTGCTGAAGATAGTGATTCTGAAGAATATATCAATCTAGCATTAATGGCCAACCATGAAGATGAAGAAGCTAGTTCAGCATCTAATCAGGTACTAGCTACCAACTTTTCTGAGCTTACATCTGAGGAATGCAATAGTACTATTAATGAAATGTCTAATGAACTGTACAATTTGCATGTCACTCTAAAATCTCTAAACAAAGAAAATCTCAAGTTAAAGAACACCATTGATGCCTTAACTGAGAGGAATATTTTTCTTGAAAATGAACTTGTTTGTTTAGATAGATTTAAGCAAGAAAGAAAGGATGCTAGGAATGAACTAGTAAATAGTTTGAAAAGAGAAGAATTGTTGAAAGAACAATTGGCTGAAGAAATTGAAACCATTAGCAAATGGAATAGGTCTGCTAAAATTGCCAAACAAATTATTGATGTCCAGGGTGTAGATACTCTAGGAGAACTCCCCAAATCAATAGGCAAGTCGTTGGCTGATACTTCAATGGATAAAGATCAATCGACTGCTAATCCTTCATCAACTGATAAGGATTATCAATCGATTGATGCTGAATCAATCGGTAAGCATCCATCGACAAGTAAATCATCAGTGGCTAATAAAAAGAACAAATTTAGCACTCCTATTAAGTTTGTTAAGGAAACCAAAAATCAAGTTGAGGCTGAGGCTGAGAAAATCAACACAGGTAGCTTATCCAAGAAACAACTAAAAGAAAAATTAGAAAAGATAGCACCTGTGGAAATTACTCAACCTAAGTCTGAGAAAAAGAAAAAGAATAGGAATGGTAAAGTAGGCAAAAATAAGCACAACAACTACACTCCTGATATGTATGCCCCTAGAAAGGTATGTGCTAAATGTGGTAGTATAAATCATTTGTCCATGCAATGCAAGTATGAAAAGAAGTCTATATCTGCAAATGATTTAAATATACATGCCATGACTGCAAATGCCATGTTTACCAATCCTATGCTCATGAATGCCATGTCTTCTAATTTGGTTGCACCTAATGTTCATATGCCTTATGCACAAGTTCCATACATGTATAATCCCTTCTTTGCATATCCTAATATGAACATGCCTGGTATGCCATGGAACATGCCTAATGTAAATGATGAAATTCATGGAAATTCTGCCATGAGTTCCAAGGTGTCAAAGCCCCAAAAGTCAACTCCCAAAGTTAAAGTGGATTTAAACCCACCAAAACAAAAGGAACCTAAGTTGACAACAGGGACTCAGGCTGCAACTAATAAAAGAGGACCCAAGGCAACTTGGGTACCAAAAGCAACTTGATTGTTTTATGTGTGTGCAAGGAAACAGGAAGAAAAATCTCTGGTATTTGGATAGTGGATGTTCAAGGTACATGACTGGAGATTTGTCCCTGCTCACAAAGTTTGTGGAAAAGGCTGGCCCAGGAGTTACTTTTGGAGATAACAGCAAAGGTTTTACTCTGGGATATGGCTCAATTGCAAAAGAAAATGTTATCATTGAATCTGTAGCACTAGTTGATGGATTGAAGCATAATTTGCTCAGTATTAGTCAACTGTGTGATAATGGTAATGGTGTGTGGTTTACAACTGAATCATGCATCATAGCCAACAAAGAATCTGGTGAAATTCTCTTAACTGGAGAAAGAAAAGGAAATGTCTATGTGTCTTATTTTCTCTCTGTAAAGGCAAATTCAATGACTTGTCTACTTAGCAAAGCCAATACAGATGAAAGTTGGATTTGGCACAAGAAACTAGCCCACTTGAATTTCAAAGCCATGAATTTATTGGTTAGAAAGAATCTGGTTAGAGGCATTCCACAGATGAAATTCACCAAGGATGGACTATGTGATGCCTGTCAAAAGGGAAAACAAAGAAAAGCATCATTCAAGTCAAAGTCTGAATCATCAATTGATAAGCCTCTGGAATTACTGCACATGGACTTATTTGGACCAGTCAACATCATGTCAATTGCCAAAAAGAAATATGCCTTAGTAATTGTGGATGACTTCACAAGATTTTCATGGGTATATTTCTTACATTCTAAGGATGAGGCAAGCAAATTAATTATCAATCATGTGAAGAATGTTGACAATGGCACTGAATGGAAGGTCAAGAAATTTAGAAGTGATAATGGTACTGAATTCAAGAATTCAACCATGAGAGAATTCTGTGAAGAAAAAGGTATCACTCATCATTTCTCTGCTCCAAGAACTCCACAGCAAAATGGAGTAGTTGAAAGGAAAAATAGGACCTTGATTGAAGCTGCTAGAACTATGTTAGAAGAAGCAAAACTTCCTACATACTTCTGGGCAGAAGCAATTAATACTGCTTGTTACACTCAAAATATTTCCATGGTCAATAAACTTCAAGGCAAAACACCATATCAATTGATAAAGAAAGACAAGAAGCCAACAGTTAATTTTCTTCATGTCTTTGGCTGCAAATGCTTTGTACTGAGAAATCAAGGTGAAATTCTAGAAAAATTCGAAGCCAAAGCTGATGAAGCTATATTTGTTGGATATGGAATAACAACCAAAGCATACAGAGTCTACAATCTTAGATTACACATTGTTATGGAATCTATGCATGTAGTCTTTGATGACAAGAAAATTCAAGGGTTGTTTGATGAAGGATTTCATGATCTATTGCATTTTGAAAATGAATCCACAAGTAATATTGAAGATAGTGATGATGATATGGAAAACACAAGAGTTCAAGTACCTAGAATCCTCCCATCAATTGATGTCAATGCATCAACAGATAACTTATCAGTTGACAATCATCAATCAACTGATAATACATCAATTGATAATCATTCGATGGATATCAACTCTGCTCAACAATCTTCAAGTAGAGTGTCCATCTCAGGGGGAGGGTTCTCAAATAGTCAATCACATCACAATGATCATAACACTTCCAATGATCATGAAGCATCATCTTCAAGGACAAATTTACCATCACAAAGGAAATGGACAAAAAGCCATCCCTTTGAATTAATAATTGGAGATGCAAATGATGGTGTCAAAACTAGAAGTGCAACTCAAAATGAATGCTTGTATAGTAGCTTCCTGTCTCAAGAAGAACCAAAAAGGATTGAAGAAGCCTTGAATGATCCTGATTGGATAATTGCTATGCAAGAAGAGTTGAATCAATTTGAAAGAAACAAGGTATGGAAGCTGGTGCCCAAACCAAAGAACAAGTCTATCATTGGTACAAAATGGGTGTTCAGAAACAGAATGGATGAATCTGGTACAGTGACAAGAAATAAAGCAAGATTAGTGGCAAAGGGCTATTCACAAGAAGAAGGCATAGATTTTGATGAAACTTTTGCACCAGTTGCAAGATTGGAAGCAATCAGAATCTTTCTAGCATATGCTGCTCATGCTAATTTCAAGGTGTATCAGATGGATGTGAAAAGTTCTTTTCTCAATGGAGAACTAGAAGAAGAAGTATATGTAGAACAACCTCCTGGTTTTATTGATCCTGTTCATCCTGGATTTGTATACTATCTTCTCAAGGCACTTTATGGATTGAAGCAAGCACCTAGAGCCTGGTATGATACATTATCTAAATTCTTGATTGAGAATCACTTCACAAGAGGTACTGTTGATAAAACTCTCTTTCATAGAAATGTAAATGGCTCTATGATTCTTGTTCAAATCTATGTAGATGACATTATCTTTGGCTCAACCAATGAAAAACTTTGTCAAAAGTTTGCTAAGTTGATGCAGAGTAAATATGAAATGAGCTTAATGGGAGAACTTACCTATTTTCTTGGTTTGCAAGTCAAGCAAGTCAAAAATGGTATTTTCATAAATCAAACCAAATATATTTCTGATTTATTAAAGAGATTTGATTTAAGTGAATGTTCTTCTGCTAAAACTCCCATGGCCACTGCAACTAAACTTGAATTGAACACTAAGGAAGCTATAATGGACATTTCAAGTTATAGAGGTATGGTTGGCTCATTACTTTATTTAACTACAAGTAGGCCAGACATAATGTTTGCTACATGTCTGTGTGCTAGGTTTCAAGCTGATCCTAGAGAATCTCATTTGATTGCAATAAAAAGAATATTCAGATATCTCAAAGGAACTCCAAATCTTGGAATTTGGTATCCTAGAGATTCTGGATTTGATCTAATTGGTTATTCAGATACAGATTATGCAGGTTGCAGAATTGACAGAAAAAGCACAACAGGCTCCTGTCAATTTCTAGGAAATAAGCTTGTTTCATGGTTTAGCAAGAAGCAGAATTCAGTGTCTACATCTACTGCAGGGGCTGAATACATTGCAGCTGGAAGTTGCTATGCACAAATATTACGGATGAGGAATCAACTACTTGACTATGGGTTCAACTTGAACAAGATTCCTATTTTCTGTAATAATACAAGTGCCATTCCTATAACAGAAAATCCTGTGCAACATTCCAGAACCAAGCACATTGATGTAAGGTATCACTTCATTAGGGAACATGTAATGAATGGTACAGTTGAATTACATTTTGTCCCTAGTGAAAGACAACTTGCAGACATTTTTACCAAACCACTAGATGAATCTACCTTCAATAGATTGGTCTGTGATTTAGGTATGCTTAATTATATTTAATCCTTTAAATGTCTGACAAGTTATGTATTAATATTGATGGTAGCCATTGATTATGTTAAATTATTGATTCTTCAATAATCAACTGATAAACATTTTACATATCAATGGATATTATTGGAGCTGTCGACAGATAAATATATCAATTGATGATATATTTGTTTATCGATGGATAGGGGTAACTATCGACAGATAGATATATCAATCAATGATATATTTGTCTATCGATGGATAATTGTACCTGTCGATGGATAAGCTATTTATCAATCGATGACCTGGAATTTTAATAGTCCAAGTCATCAATCGATCTGTACAAACTCTAGCCGTTGATTACTTATTTTATCAATTGATTAATACATACACTCATGTATGTATATCAGTCGATTGCCAAAATTGGTAACTTTTAACTCTTAAATTCTCTTCCAACGGTCAATTTTGTTCTATTTTGAGTAATTAATTGATTGAGAAATCAGTAAATATAAATAGTGAGATTAAAACTTCTTTTAATTCTTACTTACAATTTTTTTTTACTAACGACTTCTCTATCTCCTTCTCTTTCTCAATCTTAGAACTCTCTCTCTCTGTATCTACATTTTGCTAATAACCATAATTTACTACTGTTTAATTGTTGTTTCTGCTTTATTACTAACAAGTTTGTCAGATAATTCAATTCTATAACCTTAGACTCGATTATGGCATCATCAAAGAAGGTCTCTCAATCAGGATTCTACTATGAGCTCAACAACTTCGTTGTTTGCACTATGGTGGAGGAAGCCCCAACAGAATTCCATCCTCTAATGGAATTTCTAAAGAATTCAAAAATTTCAAAGGCCCTCTCAGAAGCACCAAAAATAGTGTGCAATCTAGTTGAAGAATTCTGGACAACAGCAGAAGTAGTAGATGATTTATCTTCCATCTCCTTTGATTGCAAAGGACAAAGGTATATTCTAACCACTGTGGTCTTGGGTGAGTGTTTAAATATTCAGACAAATAATACTGCAAATGCACCCACTGACACAGATATTAGAAACATGCTTAGGGAAATCAATTATCTTGCTCCTGATGCTAGTCTAGGTAGTATTGTTGGAAAGAATCTAAGAAAAGAATGGTCATATTTCTTTGATGCTTTAATAAAGTGTTTTTCTGGTAAGGTTAGTAATTTTGATGCAATAACAACAAGTATGCAACAAGTAGGGTATAACATTTTATATGATAGATATCATAATTTAGGAAGCCTGTTACTCAATGAAATATCTGCCAAATTGGAGAATAAAATAAATAGATCTAATCATATTTATTATGCAAGATTTATTATGATTATTATTAACCACTTTGTCAAGGATATTGAGATTGACAGGAATACAGAAATTTTGGATTGATGGACTCAAAACAAAAGGGTCTTTAAAGACTTGGTTAGGATCAATCTTCACAGCAATGTGGAATTGATCTATCCCCCTTTTGTTCAGGTATTTATCTCTACTCTAAACACTTCTCAACCTAACTCTTCTTTGCCTTCTGTGACTATGGAGGGTGGTAGTAATGACCCCAACCCTCATACCCAAGCCACACAACCAATCTCTAAATCCAAATCTAAGAAACCAACCTCAACAGGTTCTCAAAAGCCTGCTGTTGTAAAAACCAAGAAAATAAAATCAACTAGTATGGTAGATAGATTAGAGGAGGATGTAGGTGGTGAGGGAACTGGGGAACATCAAAGAACCCAGAAGGATAAGGAGAGTGAGGGTGTGCAACCTCAACCAAGCCACTCCATAGTCTCCCAAAAGACTGTGGATGTTAACATGGAAAATACCACATCCCTATTGCCATTCTCTCAAAAGGATGACAATATTGAAAATAGCCCACAACCAGGGGCACAGAATCAAATTGGGGACACAAAAGCCAAAACACTAACACCATACAAAAGAAGAGAAAAGAAAGTCACCTTTACACTTGGGGAATCACACACTGCAAAACCACAGGAAACTGTGGAGGAGCCTTCACAAAGTCTGCTTGATGCATCTCATATAAATGATGAGATGCAGCCCCATTCTCTTTCAATTCCTATCTCTTCTATTCTTCTTTCCCCATCTCAAACTTCTTCAGAAAATGTTTTGATAGATTATCGAACATTTTCAGATTCTCCTTCTTTGTTTTTCAAGGAGAAGCCAACACTCTCTCCTGAATCTTCTTCTCAGAATTTTCAGGATTCTATTTCCTATATCATTTCAAACATTACTTCTTAAATTAATTCAACTGTTTCTACTCCATCAACTGATGTTCCTTCATCAATTGATATTCAACCATCGACTGATAAGCCATCGATCGATACTCAAGATCAATCGATGGGTATGCATCAATCAATGGATATCCCAAACACCACTTCAACTGATAATGTCAATACATCAATTGATGCTCAATCAATTGATGTTGCACAAACACTCTTAGGATTGAGTGAGTTGACTGAGAGGCAGGATTGTAACCTGGCAAAAGGAGAGGAAGTGAGTAAAAACATTCATATTTCTTCCAGGAATGAGAGTGAAACACTTGAGGGCCCCACCTTAGTAGGTGCACAAGAAATGAGTGAGGGAGAGGTGAGATTCCAGGATGAGATCCTGATGCAAAATAGAGAGATGAGTGAAAGTGATAAAAACATTCTACTTTTTACACAGGAATTGGAAATTGAACTAATGGCAGAAGGAGTAAAGGAGATAGGGGGAGCAAATAATGCTAAAGCTAGTGGGAGTGGAATTGCTAAAGACTTTGAAGAGGAAATAGATGCTGGTGAATTGGATCCAAAGAATTTCATTCATCCTGATCCACAATATCAAGGGTTGGCTACTTCAAGTAACAGGAATGCAGAACAACTCTTGGGCATTGATCATACAGATCAAAGGACCAGGAATCTGAAGGAAAGCATTGCCAATACAACAGACACTTGTTATATGGCACCTGAAGAGTTGGAGAGTGATTCTGATGAAGAGCCATGGATGAGCACTATTGATGGTTCCTTAGAAGCTGCTGAGACTGAAATTCTCTCTCAATATAGAAAAACAATGGTGGAAGGAGACATTGAAGATCATACTCAAAGGAGAATTGCTCACTATATGAGAGAATCAATGAAAATACAAAAGATGACAGTAACAGGAGTAAGGAGGGAACTGGAGAGGATTAAGGACTCTATCTCATCTAACAAGGATGCAATGGACAGGAGATTGGATGAGAAGCTACCATTCAACACCATGAATAGCATCAAAGACAAGCTTTCCAAAGAATCCAAAAATTTTACATCTTTGGAGACAAGAGTAGGTTCTCTAGAAAAGAAGATGGATGATATTATCAGAGGTCAAAATCTTCATGCTTCCATTCTTCAAAAGTTTCTTGACAGACTTCCACCACCCCCTCCAATTGATGATAACAAAAAAGGGGAGAATACAAAGAAGAAGGATGATGGTGATGGTGGTGATGGTAAAGGTGGTTCTGGTATGGATAAGTCAAGTGGCATTGGTGGTTCTGCACCCAAAAGATATAAAAGCAGAAGTAACATGGACAATCAATCTTCAAAGAAATCTAAGTCATCTAATTCTACAAAAGATAATTTAGAACAGAAAAAGAAAGATTACAAGAAGTTTGATGATGATATTGAAGCTAGGAAAATTTCTAGGGAGAAAGAAACTCAATTAATGATTGAGAGGGAGAAGAAAAGAATTGAAGATCTAAGGAGAAGCACTGAGTTAGTAACAGAGGCAGTAGAAAAAGGAGACTTGGATGAGTTCATTGCTCAAACAAGAAAAATAAATGAAGATGCACTAAAGGCTGCCAAGGAAAGCAACTCAGATGCTGAAGCCTTTTTATCAATTGATCAAGAAGCCCTTAAAGAGAAGAAAAAGGGAAAAGCCATAATGATTGAAGAAAAGAAGAAGAGAAAAGAGCCAGTTGGCCAGAAGCTTCTTCAAGAAGCCATTTCATCAGGATTGTCAGATGCTGAAAAGAAAGAGAAAGAAAATGAGGAAATAGCAAGGCAAATGGAAATGGAATGGAATATGGAAGATCATCTAATGGATCAACCACTGAGGAAAAAGAGAAAAGTTACTATGGCCAAGAAAAGGTCAAGTTCTACTCAAGAAATAGTGGTTCAGGAAAACCTCCAGGGTCAACAAGAAGAAATCAAGGAGGAGGTCACAATTGAAGGATATGATTTGAAGGGAATACCAGTAATCAATGAAAAAGGATTAATTGGAGTAAGGACTCACCCTGCAACCTCTAACCATGAAGAATCAATGAGGTTGGAGTATGAAAATGGAGTGAAAACAATCTATTCATTGAAGGTGATAATGAAGCAAAGCTATAATGTTTTAAAGACTATTCTTCCTTTACTCAACAAAAGGTACAAACTCAACATTACAATTGCTCAGGAGATTCAACAGCAAATATCAAAGTTAAGGAGATCCAAGGCTGAAGCTGAACCTGATTCACCTCTAAAGCTATGGAAGTCACATGGTGTTGGAGCCAAAGTATGCTATGATTTTTACAGATATAGAGGGCAATACAAAGTTCTTTGATATCTGCAAATATCTGGACAAAATCACAGATGAAGAAATACATTTCCTCATGAGGCAACTTGGAGAAACTGACAGGGATGAAGAAATTCTGAGGAGTACTTTCATAAGGCAGCTAAAGGAAAATGCTAAGAAGAGAGGGAAGAAAAGCTAATTTAAATCAAGGAGACTATGAAGACCTTGAAGCTGCTTGCAGGAGTTATCTATCAATCTGGTACTTCAAAATTAATGTGCCAATTAAATTTCTTGATTTTATCTGAATGTAAATTTTAAGGGTTTTTGTTATCATCAAGTAAATTTATGCCTGTTAAGGACACAGACACAAATAAGGGGAGATTGTTAGGAATCTACATGTGATTTGATTATAACATTAATCTTAGAATCATAGAAATTTTATTTGTTGTAACTGATCAATTGATATGAAAGTTATAAATATCAATTGATCAGGAAACCATTTATCAGTTGAAGTGTTTATATGAATCAACTGATAATTTGGATTGTAGCATAGGTGTACTTAGTCTATTTCAATTGATAAGGTGTAAATCAATTGATATTTTGTTCATCAATTGATGTTAGAGTCGATTGATATAGATCATCAATTGATGTGTAAATTAAACTGTTAAATTTTGATGTTAGAGTCGATTGATATAGATCATCAATTGATGTGTAAATTAAACTATTAAATTGTAATTATGTGAAGACAGGAAATTACACAAGTGAAGGATGATCAATTGATATTGAAGCATCGATGGATAAAGGATCAATCGAAGAAGCCAAGTCAAGCATTGAAGACCATCAACTGATGTGAAGACCCATCGATTGATATATCGATTGATAAAATCTATCAATCGATAAGCCATCTTTTATCAATCGATGGATAGAAAGATCAATCGAAGAAGTACATCAGTTGATGGATTAACTAACAGCAAATTATCAATTGAGTGTGACAACACAGAAAGAATATCTGTTGAAGATCCAGAGAACAAAAGCACTCCTATGGAAGACAGTCTAGAGTGACTGTGAAGACTCAATCAGAAGCTGTCTTTCAAACCTTTTTGTAAAATAAAAAAAGGTAAAAGGAAGGCAGGTAGAAACAATCCTAGAATAGGTATTGTAAAAGTACACTTGTGATATATAAACAAGTGTAGTAGCATTATTAGAAAACATACAAGTTAGACATTATTTTACAATCAACTGTTCAAGCTTGAGAGCACATTTGTAAGAACAGTTGATTTGTTTTCTAATCTTGTAAAAACGAAGCTAGGTTTCTTCTAACCTAGGAGCATTGAGCAAAAATATATATTGATGGAAAAACCAATCCATCAATAATTTTAAATCTCTTTGTTCAGTTTTATTTTTCAGCATTAATTTGTTCGAACTTATTCTCTTATTCTATCGAACATCAAGAACAAATATTAGAACACACAAAAAGTTTTAATATTTGTATTCAACCCCCCCTTCTACAAATATTGACATTGTTCTAAGGAATAACATACATTGTTGTAGGGGAACATAGTCTACATAGAGATTTTTACGTACTTTTGAGGAGGTAAAGGGGAAGTTACGCTCCAAGATAAGGTCGTAAGGGATACTACATGCCTGTAAAGAGGTAACGGGGAGTTACGCTCTAAGACAATCTCGTAGGGATACTACGTGCCTGTGAAGAGGTAACAGAAAGTTACGCTCTAAGACCAGCTCGTAGGGGTACTACTTGCATGTGAAGAGGTAACGGAGAGTTACGCTCTAAGACCAGCTTGTAGGGGTTCTACTTTGATTGTGAGGAGGTAACGGGGAGTTACGCTCCAAGATAAATCAAGTAGGTTTTGCTTTGTATTTTGAGGGGTTAACGGGTACTTAAGGTCCAAGAAAAATACTAAGTGTTGTAAAAGGCTTCTCCGCCACTATAAGTGAAGGGTTTCGGTCATGAAAAACGCAGCGGAATTAACGTAAAAACAAAAAAAAATCGAAACCCAATCGCAGGATCCATGTATAACGTTGGATGATTATGGTGAAGAAGTATGTACCTTAACAAAGCTTTCGTATGCTGTTTAATGGAGGTCCAGAAAGATGAATCACAGCAGTACTTTGTTGCAAAGATTTTCTCTCTAAAGTATATATAGAGAGAATTGTTTGCCTCTCTCTCTCTCTCTTTCTCTAGCTTCTCTTGATGTTGAGCAGCTAGGGTTTTTCTCTAAAACGAAATTTGATGATTAAACCCTAATACTATACATCATTATGTATATATAGGGGGGAGAGAGATTTTGGGCCTAACCCTAATCCATGTGGTTTCCAAAACCCATTATGACTTTGAGTTATTATTATTATTAAATCTGAATTCTAATATAATTAATCAAGTCCCACTTAATTAATTCAATAATTAAATTCGAATAATAATAATACTTATTAAATCCGAATTCTAATATAATTAATCAAGTCCCACTTAATTAATTCAATAATTAAATTCGAATAAACAATAATATATTTAAATTCGTAATTTAAATAAACCTCCGTTTTGACGTTCTTTGTGTGTGACCCTTTAGGTTATTATTACGTTGGCAATAATTTTATTATCTAATAATAAAATTATAAACAATGAGCGGCATCTAGTAATACATCATTGCTACCCAAGTAACAATAATAATTGGTGATTCAATTAAACCTTTCGTGAATAATGTTCCATGTAATATAATCCCTTTAACCTTATATTATAGATCAAACTCGAGGCATGTATAGTGTCATCCTCTTTAACGTTTAATCTCGGTTTCCTTGATCAATGAATAGACTATTTAAACAAATCAATATTTGAGCATGGCCATGCATTTCATAGTCTCACTCAATCAAGAGGCCAATAATATCACTCCTAGAATTGGAGGGTTAAATCCTATATCTATCATTCATATTCCTCATACGATTCATAGCATACCCAATGTACACCTTTATCATTACCCGGTTAAAGGTAACTTTGAGTGTAATCAAAGTATATTAATTCTCGTATAGAAATATAATGATTTCAAGTCAGAGGATCATTACATCATTATCACAGTGAGATTTCTTATGACACTTATTAACATGTAGAATCTCACGGCGGGTCTTTCCAGTGTCATGTATTGATACATACACTTATGTTCTTGACTTTAGTATCACCATACCTATGACCAATGAGATGTGGTCATCCGTCAACAAACATACTAGTCTTATTGCATTATTATTGTCCTTAAATAATCTTGACTAGGGAATTTTAGGAATAAAATACTATTCATATAATCTCATTTTTAAGTCACATACTTAAAGATAAATATTACGTATTAATATTCCAAGGACATTTATTATCCTTTCAATTTATAACGCAGTAAATAAAGACATAATAAATAATAATTAAATAATCACATAAAACATAATCCTTAATTGTTTTCAATAAAACATTAAAAGTATTGTCTCTAGGACACCAATACTAACAATCTCCCACTTGTACTAGAGCCAATCTCTCATATATCTAATACCCATGGAACTAGTATGACCTTCGTGCTTCTACTGCGACAAAGCCTTAGTCAGTAGATCTGCAATGTTATCATTTGTATGCACTTTACATATATGTATATCCCCTCGATTATTAATCTTATTAATTAGGTGATATCTCCTAAGTACATCCCCAAACAGCCTCCTTGGCTGCTTCGCAAGCATCAATATACTCAGGCTCTATTGTAGAATCAACAACTGTCTCAGCTGTGAACCATTCCAGCATACAACATCTCCATTTAGACAAAACAGAAATCCAGACTGAGAAATCGAATCATCTTTGTCTGTCTAGAAACTAGCGTCGGTGTAACCTTTTACTACCAGCTTATCTTCTCCTCCATATACCAAGAATTAATCTTAAGTCCTCTTCAAGTACTTAAGAATATTCTAGACTGTTGTCCAGTGACCTTCACCTGGATTAGACTAGTATCTACTCTGACTTAGGCCGATCATTCTTCTTGATCTATCTCTATAGATCTTGATACCTAAAATATAGGTCAATTCACCTAAGTCTTTCATTGAGAAATTCTTATTCAACCAAGTCTTAACAGCCTGTAAAGAAGGAATGTCATTCCCTATTATTAATATATCATCAACATATAATACTAGGAATGCCACATTGCTCCCACTTACCTTCTTGTAAACACATGGTTCATCTTCATTTTGAATAAACCCAAACTCTTTGACAGTTTCATCAAAACGAATGTTCCATCTCCTTGAGGCTTGTTTCAATCCATAAATGGATCGACGCAGCTTACATACCTTTACAGCATTCTTTGGATCAACAAAACCTTCAGGCTGTGTCATATACACATCCATATCTTCTTCAAGGCTCCCATTTAAGAAAGCGGTTTTGACATCCATCTGTCAGATTTCATAATCATAGTAAGCAGCTATAGCAAGCAAAATCCTAATGGACTTGACCGTAGCCACTGGTGAAAAAGTCTCATCATAGTCAATAACATGAATTTGCTTGAAACCTTTTGCCACCAATCGTGCCTTATAGGTCTGTACATTACCATCCATGCCGGTCTTCTTCTTGAAAACCCACTTGCACCCTATAGGTTTTACCCCTTTAGGTGGATCAACCAAAGTCCATACTTGATTAGTATACATGGATTCCATCTCAGATTTCATGGCATCCAGCCATCTCTTGGATTCTGGAGTGTTCATAGCATCTTAGTAGGTGAGAGGCTCATCTTCGTCGATAAGCATCACATCACCATCTTGAGTTAAGAGAAATCCATAATATCTCTCAGGCTCATGACGAATCCTACTAGACCTACGAATAACCTGTGTTTCTTGAGCAGTGTTGTGGTCTTGTACATCCTACTCAAGTTCCTCCATTGGTTCAATGTTATCTTGTGGGCCTCGAACTTCATCGAGATCTATTATCCTCCCACTGTTTTTCTTCGAAAACATTTCTCTTTCAAGAAAAACTGTAGTTCGAGCAACAAACACTTTGTTCTCGGAAGGATTATAGAATGAATAACCCTTTTATTTCAAATGGGTATCCCACAAAATTATATTTGTCTGATTTAGGTCCTAGCTTGTCAGAAGTTAAACGTTTCACAAACGCTTCACATCCCCATATTTTCATAAATGACATGCTATGACGTTTCTTAGTCCATATCTCATATGGAGTCTTCTGAACCATTTTAGTAGGAACTGGGTTAAGTGTATAAGCAGCCGTCTCCAAGGCGTAGCCCCAGAAACTAATTGGAAGATCTGCATGACTCATCATCGATCGTACCATGTCCAACAAAGTACGATTCCTCCTTTCAGAAACTCCATTCCATTGTGGTGTTCCAGGAGGAGTGAGTTGTGATACAATACCACACTCTTTTAATAAACTCTTAAATTCATGGCTTAAGTATTCACCTCCACGACCAGATCATAGAGTCTTAATACTTCCGCCAGTTTGCTTTTCTACTTCAGCTTTGTATTCTTTGAACTTTTCAAAAGAATCGGATTTGTTCTTCATATCTACACATATCTACTGAAATTATCAGTAAACGTGATAAAGTAGTAAAAGCCACCTCTTGTCATAGTACGCATAGGACCACATACATCACTATGTATAAGTTCTAATCATTCAGTGGCCCTTTCACCTTGTCCAGTAAAAGGAGATTTAGTCATTTTTCCAATGAGACAAGGTTCGCATGCTTCGTATGATTCAAAGTCAAACTTATCCAAGTATCCATCCTTATGTAACTTGGAAATGCACTTATCATTTATATGGCCTAAACAACAGTGCCAGAGGTATGTTTGATTTGAGTCATTTATTTTAAGACGTTTGTTATTCACATTATAGATAGGAGTGTCTAAATCAAGAACATATAAACCATTAAATAAACGTGCAACCCCATAGGTAACATTATTCAAAGAAAAGGAACAACTATTGTTCTGAATTAAAAATGCACAACCTTTCTTGTCTAAACAAGAAACCGAAATAATGTTTCTGCAAATTGCAGGCACGTAAAAACAGTTCTCAAGTTCTAAAATAAGCCCAGTGGGCAATGATAAATAATAAGTTCCTTCAGCTAAAACAGCAACCTTTGCTCCATTGCCAACTCGTAGGTCGACCTCTCCTTTAGCCAAAGTCCTACTCCTTTGTAGTTCATGTACATTTATACAAATGTGAGAACCACATCCAGTATCCAATACCCATGATGTAGAAGTTGACAAATTGACCTCTATAACATAAATACCTGAATCAGAAGCTTGACTAGCCTTCTTCTTCTTCAGATCCTCCAAATAAGCATGACAGTTTCTCTTCCAATGACCTGGTTTACCATAGTAGTGACAATCACCCTTTGCAACAACACCCTTAGGCTTTAAAGCCTGTTTGGGATTAGCCTTTGGCTTGGGACCAGAAGCAGATCCAATCTTCTTCTTTCCCTTCCATTTGCCTTTCCTATTAGCCTTACCTTTGGTATCTACCATCAACATGGTAGCAGGTTCAGCCTTTTCATGTTGGTTTCAGTAGTTCGTAACATGGACAACAATTCAGTAGGTGTTTTGTTTATCTCATTCATATTGTAGTTCATAACAAAATGAGTATAGTTGCGGTTCAAAGATTGCAAGATTAAGTCAATCTGAGCTTCCAAACCAATCGGGAAACCCAAAGTATCAAGATACTCAATATAACCTATCATCTTCAGAACATGTGGTTCAACAGGTTCACGCTCTCCCTGTTTGCAAGCATACAGTGCTTTGCTCGTGTCGAACCTTTCTTGACGAGCTTGTCCCTCAAACATTCTTTGAAGGTGTTCAATCATCTCATAAGCATACATATGCTTATGTTGTTTTTGAAGCTCAACACTCATGGTTGCCAGCATGAGACATGCAATATCATTCACATCATCAATATGCTTCTGATAAGCATTTTGCTGAACGCGAGTTTCATTCTCAGCAGGAGGAGCAGGTGAAGGAATTTCAATGACATGGAGCTTACGCTCTTGCCTGAGGACAATCCTCAAATTCCTATACCAATCCAGGAAGTTAGTTCCTGTCAGCTTGTCCTTCTCAAGGGTTGCTCGTACGGAGAAAGTATTTGTATTGTTTGCCATTTAATTATCTACAATATTTAAAATGCATAAAATAAACATTAGATTGTCTGAGTTATTTATTATGTTCAAATGATTATGATATATTCATAATATATCTCCCACTATTTTTATCAAATTAATAACCCTTACTATTAATTTGGAAAGTATATCCCATAATTCTTTCTAGTGAGCCAAGATCCATATTTCGTCATGTCCTAAGTCAACCACTGGAAGTCCTTAAAAAATGATTATTTACGTAGACAACAGTTGTCAATTATATCATATATAATTCTTGGATAGTTTGGTGAACAACGATTGATCTTATCTATCTAATAGACTTTTAACCAAACTCTATGCTTCTAAGTTCATAATGGTTGAATATAACCGTTTATTTTCACCTTATTATGACGACTCAGTTAAGTTAGACCCAATGATACAACGGCCGAATATAACCGTTTATATTCGTCGCATCTCACCACGATAGATAGGAGTCCCCTGCCACTGACAGTCCTTCCCCTAATCGATCTAGGATTCGATGAGTGTTCATTCATTGGAAAGCATCCGAGTAAAACTTAATATTTTGTTAAGGGGTTTAGAAAATTTATAACGATCATGATCACATCATAAAGAGATCCTCAATTTTTCCTTGAACCAAATATTTCAAATTGACATCTTAAATTGTTCATTTCCCAGGTAGATGGAGGATACCAGTGGTCACACTTAAAACCCATCAGCCTTACGAATACGCATATCCGTTTTTGTCAGAAAATCCCAGTTATAGATATCAAAAATCAATATTTAATTCCGTGTTTTAAAAATCCATATATCATAAACACAAGACTCTCATGATCGTTTGTTAATTTTAAAATCTTGAATCGTTACAGATTTTATCTTTCTTAAGCAGACATGGCATGGGTGTCGTATCTAATACATACATCATTCCAACACATACATATCTACACATGCATTCATATACATATATGTATTGTGCATAAATTAAACGTGTTTGGTTATGGCCTCATCCTATGTGATATTTCCAAGCTAATGGAATTATCAAGGTCAATCTATGGTGGTTTCAAATACTACACTATTACATGTCTTTATCTTCTTCATTGCTCCATCATCTGAATTGCCTCCTAGCTTCCTTGCTTCCAAGTCTCCATTGAATAATTACATTGAATAATAAATAAACCTATTCTAATGAAATTACAAGAAGAACTCGAGTTACATTCGAGATTAACAATTACAATGAATAAACGACATGCAAGTCGTATTTAGAAACCAAAACCATAAAACAAAACCACTATCCTATGGGTATTTAGGCCATAACCATCCACCATGTTATCACATAACACATGTAATATATCTCAGATTATATAAACATATCGTATAATCATATATAATAAATTTCAAAATTTCAGAAAATTAAATAAATTTCAGAAAATAATAAATCGCCGTTTCGGGGTCTGTAACGTCGTCAAACGGCTTACAGACGCGAAGCTGACTTTTTCAGTATTGCTCAGTGACACGATTCCAGTCAGAAAACACATATCGTTTGCGAAAATCAGACACTGGACGCAGATTTCAGAAAATCTACCGAAGCCGTTTCAGAATTCGTATCGAATACGATTTCCATAACAAGAACAAACATGTATCATATACATACAGCAATACACACAATCATCCCATGATTATACAACACATGAATATCATATATTCAAAATCATACAAAACATATATATCAATATATAGTCATGGCATATCATATATATGTTTACATACATCGAAAAACTGTTAAACACATAACCAAATCATCCCATTATACACGTAGCTCTGATGCCATTGAAGGGTTTCGGTCATGAAAAACGCAGCGGAATTAACGTAAAAACAAAAAAAAAATCGAAACCCAATCGCAGGATCCATGTATAACGTTAGATGATTATGGTGAAGAAGTATGTACCTTAACAAAGCTTTCGTATGCTGTTTAATGGAGGTCCAGAAAGATGAATCACAGCAGTACTTTGTTGCAAAGATTTGCTCTCTAAAGAAATCCACACAAACGCCCGATCGTCCTACGATCACCGGAGTCGGTACTAGCCGAATTGTTTGCCTCTCTCTCTCTCTCTTTCTCTAGCTTCTCTTGATGTTGAGCAGCTAGGGTTTTTCTCTAAAACGAAATTTGATGATTAAACCCTAATACTATACATCATTATGTATATATAGGGGAGAGAGAGATTTTGGGCCTAACCCTAATCCATGTGGTTTCCAAAACCCATTATGACTTTGAGTTATTATTATTATTAAATCTGAATTCTAATATAATTAATCAAGTCCCACTTAATTAATTTAATAATTAAATTCGAATAATAATAATACTTATTAAATCCGAATTCTAATATAATTAATCAAGTCCCACTTAATTAATTCAATAATTAAATTCGAATAAATAATAATATATTTAAATTCGTAATTTAAATAAACCTCCATTTTGACGTTCTTTGTGTGTGACCCTTTAGGTTATTATTACGTTGGCAATAATTTTATTATCTAATAATAAAATTATAAACAATGAGCGGAATCTAGTAATACATCATTGCTACCCAAGTAACAATAATAATTGGTGATTCAATTAAACCTTTCGTGAATAATGTTCCATGTAATATAATCCCTTTAACCTTATATTATAGATCAAACTCGAGGCATGTATAGTGTCATCCTCTCCAATATTTAATCTCGGTTTCCTTGATCAATGAGTAGACTATTTAAACAAATCAATATTTGAGCATGGCCATGCATTTCATAGTCTCACTCAATCAAGAAGCCAATAATATCACTCCTAGAATTGGAGGGTTAAATCCTATATCTATCATTCATATTCCTCATATGATTCATAGCATACCCAATGTACACCTTTATCATTACCCGGTTAAAGGTAACTTTGAGTGTAATCAAAGTATATTAATTCTCGTATAGAAATATAATGATTTCAAGTCAGAGGATCATTACATCATTATCACAGTGAGATTTCTTATGACACTTATTAACATGTAGAATCTCACGGCGGGTCTTTCCAGTGTCATGTATTGATACATACACTTATGTTTTTGACTTTAGTATCACCATACCTATGACCAATGAGATGTGGTCATCCGTCAACAAACATACTAGTCTTATTGCATTATTATTGTCCTTAAATAATAATACTTGACTAGGGAATTTTAGGAATAAAATACTATTCATATAATCTCATTTTTAAGTCACATACTTAAAGATATATATTACGTATTAATATTCCAAGGACATTTATTATCCTTTCAATTTATAACGCAGTAAATAAAGACATAATAAATAATAATTAAATAATCACATAAAACATAATCCTTAATTGTTTTCAATAAAACATTAAAAGTATTGTCTCTAAGACACCAATACTAACAATAAGGAGTACATCTTTTTATAGTGCAAAATCTCGAGTTCAGGAATGGACTCGGGGACTGGACTAGGGGTGAGCGGATCCGTTAGGGGATTGCGTCATCGCAAACCAGGATAAAAATACTTTTGTGTACTCTATTTCTTTTCTCTACTTTTATTTTCCGCACTTATATTACTAGTTGGTTGACAATATTTTAAAAGGAGAAAAGAAAATTTTAAAACGCCAAGCTCAATTTTTAAAACGGTATTAAGCTATTCAACCCCCCTTCTAGCTTATACCCCCATTTCGGGCCTAGCATATATATATATATATATATATATATATATATATATATATATATATATATATATATATATATATATATATATATTCTAGACAATTTTATCCTCATATTTGCTATGTTTTACATTGAATTAGATATTTATTTAATAAATTTTAATGATTTAATGCAGAAAGAGGACATTCCTAAAGTTGAAAGGATTTGGAGTTAAAAAGCTATTTTTGAGTCAAAATAGAAGAAAATTCATAATTATTAGGCTACTTACACTGCATTGTTTGGGTTATATCTTGAGTTTCAGAAGTCAAAATTTGACGATTTTACGGCCCATGCAAAACTTATGAAGTTGTCTTTAATTCATAGATAGTCCAACACCCAGAAACTAAGGAGAAGACAGATCTACAAATTTTAATTAAAGAATCCTATTCAATTTAGGAAGCCTATTTGTATTGGGCTTAAATCAGTAAAATATTATTATTATTATTATTATTATTATTATTATTAGGGATATCGATTTGTGAAAGAGATATAATAGATATATACGCACTTTTACTCTTGGCTCATAGTTAGGTTTTCTTCATCACTTTCGTAACATACACTTTCTCTCTTGGATTATTACTTCTTCGTTAATATAAGTTTTAAAGTATTCCTTTTCTTCTCTTATTTTATTTACACATGTTTTATATGGCTTTCTTAATTATTTTTCTTATTTTTATTCCTAGCATGAGCGAGTAGTCGTATTCTAGAGCATAAGGGGAAGACATGTTTACAACATGATAATGGTTTGATTTTCACAATACTTTAACTGGTCATAAGTTATTCTAATTGATATGTTTTAATATTTCCTTTATGTAATTGGCCAATATCATATATTAATTGTTTGCAATAAGAGTAATAGATCGAGAGATAATGTATTCATTAGAAGCACACATACAATTAACAGAATAAATGTGAATGCGAGAGCATCATTGGAATTCTGAGAACGTCAATACTCGAGAGAGATTGACATTTGTTCTAGTTACTTGACCAATTAAATTACTAAAAGTTATTAATGTGTAAGCATGTTCCATGTGTGTTAATACTCAAGAGAGATTGGCATACTCCTATTATGTGACCACTTTAATAACTTTAGTTAATAACCCACATTGATGTAAGCATGGTACACCCGATTGCAAGCATGGTACACCGATTGCCCTAGACTTTTAGTTAATTGATTTCATACATATTTAAATTATGTTATTTAGTTAATAATAATTCTCAAAACTCGTTTTACCCAAGAAACAATTTACAATAATTAGATTAAATTTCTTAGAACATATCTCTTTGTGGATTCGACCCATACTTGCCAGTCTCTGCTAATAACAGATACCGTGCACTTGCAGTATTACATTTTAAAACGCATCAAGTTTTTGACACCGCTGCCGGCGAGATGGCTAGTTTCTATAGTTTTTAGTTTAATTATTTAGATTTTTTCCATTGTCTCATTAGAACTTTCATTCCAATTGAGGCCGATTTTATTGTTTTGGTTATTCATGCCCAAGTCACAGATATTATTCCCTTTAGTCTTGAATTTGAGTAAACTATACAACAATACATCAATAAAATGGAAGAAAGGAAATTAAAAACAGATCATCCACTCAAAGATTAAAATGGTTGACCTTCCTTTTTAATCTTTGAAGAATTATTCACATCCCTCTCCGGGTGGTGTGCCTACTGGCCTTCCTATGCCAACTATTCAAGCAGAAAACTTTGAGATCAAACCGATGTTGCTTAGTATTATCCAACAGAATCAGTTTGCTAGTCTTCCTTCTAAAGACCCTACACTTCATCTTCAAAGGTTTCAACAACTTTGCTCTACTATTAAACATCAGGGTGTCACTACATATCAGTTGAAAATCATGTTGTTTGGGTTTTCTCTTCGAGATAAAGCCTAAAAATGATTGAATGATATTAACGTGACTGAATGGAATGTGATTGCTCAAGCTTTCTTAACTGAGTATTTTCCTCCCAATAAACCTGATGAATTGATTGACAAGATGACAACTTTCAAACAAGAGTATGATGAGTCTCTTAGGGATTCTTAGAAAAATTTTAGAACACATATACTAAGTTTGAGAAAGATACTTTAGATACAACATATTGAAAAAGAATCACCGAAATATAATTTGATACTTATGATAGAAAGACAATGAGCAAGATGTTGCAAAGAAATATGTTAGTACTTTTTTCATTTTGTCATTATTATTTTTACCTTTGTACCTAATTCTTACATTGGAATCTTATTATAATGTTATTATATTTACATTGATATATTATTCATTGTTGGCTCTGCCTCTAGCCTTTACTCACCTGTATATTTAAATTATCATTGTTTAATAATGAGAATGTTTGATAAGCTACATTCTATCATATAGATGATAAACTACTTCTACCATATTCATGTTTTAAAATTTTTATGAATCTTATTATTGGTTATTTATGATATTGAGTATATATAGATACATATTCATATCTGGCATATCAAGTTTGGTGCATTATATGTCATATTGTTCATATCAAGTTTGATTCAGAAACAATATATGGCATATACATTTATGATATATGTTATGAACAATATAATATTTGGTGCATTTTTTACAAAACTTAAGTCTTGAGTAAGTTAATAACCTAATTAAATACATATCTGGATAACAATGTAGTATTTTTATGAGAATAAGAATTTAAAGTAGATAGACAGAATCAAACAATCAGTATATGTTCGACAAATCTTGTACTGTGCATAACAGATTCATTTATATGTTGAAGGTTCAGTATTATAAAGATTCAAAACCAAACTCAACTTAATTATTATAACCTAACAAAATCTTTCTCCCAACTAAGCCAATGAATCTATCTCGTCCAATTGATAAGAACTTGAGGCTGCTGCATCCTTGTGTTGTTGATGGTGATTCTACGTTGGTCTGACTTTTATTTGCAATACCATTAATATCATGAACCCGTTCATTATTTCTTGAGACTTTCACCAGTGCCAAATTCAATTTTTCATCAACTCGAAAAGACCATAATTGCATTTCCATCCCAACTTGAAGATTATTTCTAGTTCTAATCACACTTCAAGAACCACTCAAAGTGTATGAAGACGATTTATTCGAATACTTCCATTTTCTAATCACAATTTGTGCCAAATTAAGATTTGGCTCAATCAATGAAACTTCAATTGGCACATGTGGTACCTCATTTTCTGTCGAAAAACCTTTAGCATGTTCTCAAATATGTTTAACAGGGATTGAAAAACGATTCTGACCTGTGTCAGTATCAGTGGAAAACATATGTTTTTGTATTTCTAGTTTCACATCATCACTCACATCTCTTGAATTAGATTCATAGACTCTAATAACAATGGCGAAATTTTAACAATTTTATTTTTTGCCACAACATTATTCCATATCTTCTGCTTCTCCTTCTTTTTAGAATATTCATAATTTTTGCCATCATAGTAATTTATTTTCTTGCCTTTATGATCAAGAAGCACTTCCTTATGGTTCAAGTAATCATGATCACCATCACATCTCTTTCCATTATACGTGCAGACCTGAGAAGGCTATTCCTTGTCGTTCAAGTAATCATGATCATCATCACATCTCTTTCCACTATACTTGCAGACCCGAGAACGCCCTTCCTTGTAGATTTAAACAATATATATAAGGAATGATATATATCACAAATTTCATTAATAAATAAACTGACATGGAATATTATTATCATTATTAGATTATATGAGCTATTTTCACTTTTTTATTTAATTATACTTAGTAAATCATTTTATAAAATATTTACTTTACACTTTAAATTTACATTTTAGTTTCAGTTTAGTCATTAATTTTTATAGAAAAGAAAAAATGTTTTTAAAATTAATTGTAATTTCGTAAAACCTATAAACAATATAATAAAATTTTAATTTAAAGAATTATATAAAAATATTTCATTTAAAAAAAAAATTGTATATTAAAATAATTATGGGTTAAAATTTATTAGTATATAAACTCATTAAAACAATTAGGATTTTTGCCTTCAAATTTTATTTTCTTGAATTTTTTTCTATTTTTTTCTTTTCATGGGATTAATTACTATATTTAAGAAACAAATATCTTTGAAAATAAAGAAATATAAATTAAATTATTGGTTCTATGTTATGAATGTATTGTGGGCCAATCTTTTGATAGTGTTGGGCTCTTATGGGTCTTGTGTAACAGGTATTGTGCCCTCATTTAAATGAAGTTTGTTTTATAAGCCCCTAATGTGCAAGTGTATACACACACAGACCCAACAATATGTTAGTAATTGTGCCATAGAGACAACATTTTTATATTTTAAGGAAAATATTTTATTATTAAGGATTATGTTTTATTAATTTTATTTATTTATTATGTTTTATTTACTGCGTAATAAATTGAAAGCATAATAAGTGTCCATGAAATTTTGATATGTATTATATATCTTTAAGTATGTGACTTAAAAATGAAATTATATGAATAGTATCTTATTCCTAAAATTCCCTAGTCGAATATTATTATTCAAGGACAATAATAATGCACAAAGACTAGTATGTTTGTTGACAGATGACCACATCTCATTGATCATATGTATGGTGATATTAAAGTCAAGAACATAAGTGCATGTCTCAATGCATGACACTGGAATGACCCGACATGAGATTCTACATGTTAAATAAGTGTCATAAGTAATTCTCACTGTGATAATGGTGTAATGATTCTTAGACCTAAAATTATTATATTTCTATACGAGAATTAATATACTTTGATTACATTAAAAGTTACCTTTGACCGGGTGATGATAAAAATGGACATTGGATATATTATGAATCATGTGAGGAATATGAATGATCTAGATGGGATTTAATCCTCTTAATTTTAGGAGTGATATTATTGGCCTCTTGCTTGAGTAAAACTATGGAATGCACGGCCGTGCTCAAATGTTGATTTGATTTTAATAGTCTGCTCATCGATCAAGAAAATAAAGATTAAATTATGAAGAGGATGACACGACACATGTCTTAAATTTAATCTATAATATCAAGATTGAAGGGATTATATTACATTGTACATTATTCACGAAAGGCTCAATCAAATCACCGATTTAATTATTATTACTTGGGTAACAATGATGTATTACGAGATGCCGCTAATTGTTTATAATTTTATTATTAGATAATAAATTATTGCCAATGTAATAATAACCTAAAGGGTCACACACAAAGAACACTTGAAGGAGAATTAATAGTAATTCAAATTTATTTTGGATTTTAATTACGTTGGACTTAATTAATAAAATTAGAAATTTGAATTAATTTATAATTCAAATTATATTTGAATTTTAATTAAATTTGATTTAATTAGTTATTTAAATTAAAATCTAAATTTTAAATAAATTAATTAGATATAAGACTCAATCAGATGATGGGCTAAAAGGCTTGTTTATATCCTCTATAAATACATCTCTTTCTCTAGGAGTTCAAAAAAATTCATTTTTAAGAAAACCCTAGCCGCATAGAGAGAGATATAGAGGTTGAGAGAAATAACTTGGGTGCTCGTACATCCTTCCTTCTTCGAAGATCAAGTGTTCGTGTGGATACCGTTAGAGTGTAGATCGCGAGAGCGGAATACGTGGTGATCGTACGAGCTTTAGACCTCCATAATCTCAATCTTCAATTTGTTAAATCTTCAAAAGGTAATACATCATGATCTCTGAATTAAATATTGTGTTTTCGCATGGATCCTGCGGAGGGTTTTGCTATTTTGATTTATTTTTCGTGTTTATTCCACTGCGTTTGTGCCTCGAAACCCTTCACAATATACATACGAATATACGAACATTGTTGCTGCTACGACAAGTTTGTTGCATTATATGGCATATTGTTTAATTTTTATGAATCTTATTATTGTTTAATAATATTATATTGTTCATAACATATATCATAAATGATTGTCAAAAGCTTTATAAAGATGAAGTACATGAAGCAATGCAATTTCACTAAGAAATCATCAAACTCTGACAACAAGAAAAGGTATAAGAAGAATGATAGTAATGACTCAAGATCTAGGAAAGTTGAAAAATCAAAGGTCAAAATGTTACAGATGTGACAAGATGAGTCACTTTGCCACTGAATGCAGGAAAGCTAAATCTAGCAAGTAAATAGGCAAGGATATGACAATTTTGAACTATTAACAACCTAAAAGGTTAGGAGTTGTAAGGCAATAGTCCTGACCCCCTAAAATTTTTCTGATCGCCCATGACAATGAAGAAGGAGTCTGTAATTCTAAAACCTCTTAGATTTCAATAGAGTCGAGTGAAGCTAAAAAATCCATAACGAAGAAGTAGACAGTTCCACCATACGTCAAATTTTGAAAAGAATCGTAGAAGAATTCCACTCCTCAAGGTTACAAAGACCAAGCCCCTCTAAGCTTTTGGAAAATACATGTCATTCCAAGCTACTTTATATTGACAAGATAATTGACTAGAACTACGCCACAAGAACTTCACAAAGATAGATTGTATGCACTTGATGATACCTTTGGGAAAGAAAAGATGAAATCTCCAATATTTAAAATTGCCAAACTGAACATCCTGAAGAAGTTGTACTCTTACAACATATGATAAAGCACAATTCTCCCAACTACAAATTTTACCACAAAATCTCATAATAAAAGGTTAACATTCATGTTTAGAAAACTTCTCAAAATATGATTTTTCCCAAATGATTTTAAAAATGTTGGGACTCGGGTTTCGAAAAAAGAGAATAGTTGTGGCCGGTTAGTAAACATTTAATTGTTTAGCTATTAGCTTGGGCTTGAGGCAAGTTCATCTACCTTTACTCTTTTAAATATTGTTGCAACAATTGTTTTAATTATTTTAATTCCCTATTTTCTTTTACTAGTAAGTAGTCAGTTGAGTTATTTTTCTGGTGTAATTCTGAATGGTTTATATTGAAGGAATTGTGATACTCTTTTAAACCTTATGTTCAATTAAATTTATGATATATTTTTTACAAATGACCGAGTTGTATATCCTTGGTTCGTTAGACTAAACCTATTGGTTATATTAGTATCATATTTAAAAATATTGGAACTGAATTCTTATTTTGAATAAGTTCAAGTCGGCTGATATTCAATGATTGATATATTTTCATATCGATTTAAGGTAAATAAAACGGTTCTTAATAGAACTCATTATCTTTGCCAATGCACATAATCAGGTGGATTAAAGAGCGGAAACCGCAACACTTATATGTCAAAGTAGCCGTGAGCGGGCTACCCAAATCAAATCTTATTATTTTCTAGTTAATACAGACAACGAGAAATTGATTAATGGATGTTATGTGTACGGACAGAACGAAAGGTGTTTGACTCTAATGTAGCTTGGGTTGAAATGATAACTCTCTCTAGCATAGTATAAGTGT
Organism: Oenanthe sinensis; assembly: GCA_028671895.1. Lineage (NCBI taxonomy): Eukaryota > Viridiplantae > Streptophyta > Magnoliopsida > Apiales > Apiaceae > Oenanthe > Oenanthe sinensis. The sequence goes on from CM053813.1 coordinate 15,065,068, forward strand.
TGTTGTTGAGATATAGCAGTGATCGTGCTATGTGTTATCAACATTAGCAATACTTGAAACATAGTTGTTAATCATGCTACGAGTTATTGTTGGATGACGAGATGATCTGAATGTACTTTTTAAATTTGATTTGTCCTATTATTTAATTTATTTACCAAAGTTATCTGGATAGTACATTGATTTTATTGACTTGATAGTAAGTTATTTTTTCTATCTTTCATATGCTTTGATAATTTAATATTAGGATATTGTTTGGCCCTATCTTAGTATGAGACTTGTTGAAGATTGTTCGCTTACTCTTGCAAATGTTTATATTAGTTTTACTATCAATGGTGAACTCACCGAGGGTAGCTGTACTGGCAGTAAGGGCAATGAGAAGATTCAGGGATAGATTGAGCTTCTCTAATTGTTAGCAGCTTGTATAATGAAGGCTAGTGGCTATAGTTCCTTACTCGAGTTGTAATAACTTTTTAAGGCTGGTGTCTATATAAGATTTATATTTTTAATATTAGTCGTATACTGGCATACTGCTATGAAATGCTTGTTCACTGATATATGGTGATCAATAATTTACAGGAATTTTATATTTTGGATGTAACGACTCGAACCTCAAGATACCCGGATTTGGGGGCGTTACACCAGCATTGTATATGATTCAACAATTGGTGACTAGTTACTCGGTTTAAATGGGTTCTTTACTGAACTCAAAGGCCCCGCACACGCGCGCGCAGACACACACACATATATATATTGGGTTGGTTATATATAGATCGCATTTTTATTGAATACCTTAGAGACCATATATGTACTGTTTGTAGAATATTGGAAAACATATTATTTTATAAAATATATATTTTGTAGTACATATATTATTAGATATAGACTGTTAAGTCAAACAAGCCTACACTATAATTTGTAATTTATCATTGTATACCAAAGTCTAGATTAGTTATATAGTGAAGTCATGACTTGATCTTTTTATGTAAAATGCATGTATTAGTAATTTTTTAACTGTTGTAATTCAAGATGTAAATATAATGGTCATCGAATAAAAGTCCTGGAAGAAATTCAAGTATTTGTTCATGCACCATGAGAAAATATGATCATAAAAATAAGAATCGCAAAATAAGAAAAGCACAATCGAGAAGTCTAGAACCAATTGTATAGTGAAGTCTATATATTGATGTTAGGAATATATTCATTTGATGATGTATAAAATACTAAAACAAGAGTTAGCTTAGTTTATTTGCAATATATCTTTCTAGTCTCTGAAATGTATAATAAGAGTCTAGATAGTCAATACTCAAGATACTTGTACATAGAAGAATTTCTGCAAAAAGTAAATTCAGAGTCTGCATGAAGATCAGAGTCTGGAAGGTGATCAGATTCTATAGACTATCGGAGTCTAAGATCTGTTAGAGTCTACAAATGTTCAGAGTCTGAAGAATTCAGAGTCTATAGTCTGATAGAGTCTGAAGAATTCAGAGTCTATAAAGTAAAATCTAAATTTGGAAGATGATCACAGATAAGGGAAGTCTTCGAAGATAAAGCCAAAGATATTGCAGATATGCTATAAAAACAAGGAAGAAGAATTATAGGAGGAAACTGTCAACTAATAATTAGGAATTCTATTCCTATTGTAATTTATCTTTCTGTTATTAGCTAATAGGTAGCTCTCTATATAAACTCTATGTAACCTAATTGTAAAGGTGTGAAAGTCGAAGCAAAATTTGTCTAAGTGAAATTTTGTGAGTGCATAGAAATAGAGAGAGAGTTGTTGTGATAAACACAGAGAAGCTGCTAGGGTTTGTGTACACCCAAGGAGAGTTTTGTATTTACAAATCAATAATACAAACAGTACTTATTCATATCTTTGTGTTTGATCTTTGTTCTGAATGCATATCTGTTTATTGCTATTGAGTTAATTTTAAATCAGGCAGAAAAGACACATAAGTATTCAACCCCCCTTCTACTTGTGCAACTGGGAAAACAATTGGTATCAGAGCCTAATGTTTAAAATCGATCAAAGATGTCTGGAAACAAAGATGGCAATTCTAAGATTCTTATGCTTAAGAGAAACGAGTTCACCCACTGGAAGGTTAAGATGCTGCACCATTCGAAAGCAACAGACCCTGACTATCTTGAAAGAATTCATGAAGGACCCTATGTGCCCTTAAAGCTAGTGCCTCAAATCAATGAAGAAGGCAAAGTAACTGAAGAACACTTCATTGAAAAACCAAAGGCTGAATGGACAAAAGAGGACAATGAGAATGTTCTTAAGGAGGCAAAGGTCAAAAACATACTCTTTAACAGTTTGGATTATGTTCTTACAAACTGTGTTATATCATGTCAAACTGCTAAGGAGATGTGGACAAAACTTGAAGTGCACTGTCAAGGAACTAAAGATGTCAAGAAAAATACAAGGTCTTTGCTAATTCAAGAGTATGAGTATTTTGAAGCAAAATCTGGAGAATCTATTATTGAGATGTATGATAGGTTTACTAAACTCTTGAATGAGATGGCTATGCTTGGTAAGGTTTATGATTCTGAAGATACCAACACCAAGTTTCTTAGAGCACTTCCTGAAGAGTGGGACAATAAGACTACAACCATAAGGGAAGCTAGAGATTTGGATGAACTAACTCTAGAAGAATTGTATGGCAGGCTCAAGACATATGATTTAGAGATGCAATAGAGGAAGAATAAGAAGTATGTGAAGACAAAATCTGTAGCACTCTTAATGGAGTCTGAAAAAGAACAACAGGAACAACCCACTGAAACAAGAATCAAGGATCCAAGGAAGAAGGGTAAAACTGTTGTGGAGTCAGAGTATACTGACACAGACTCTGATTCTGATGAAGAGATTGATCTAAGTCAAATGATGACTATGTTTGCCAAAACTTTCAAAAGAATGAAATTTAACAAAAGAACTGGCAAATTTAGCAAAAGGTCATCATTCAAGAAGGAAGATGAGAAGACTGAGAAGAGCAAGAGTACTATAATCAAACTTGACAAAGCAAAGGTCAAAGGTTTCAACTATGGAATATTGAGGCACTTTGCCAGTGAATGCAGAAAGTCAAAAAGTCAAGGAAAAGGAAAAGCACTTTTATCAACATGAAAGGATTTGGCAGATTCAAGCTCAGAGGATGAAATTGATTATGAAAATCTAGCATTGATGGCATCCTCCTCAAGAAAATCACAATCTCCCAAAGAACCCTCATCTCCTAAAACTCAGGTATCAATCTTTACTCCTGAATCCTTAATTAACTTAGACTCTAATGGCATAGAAATTGTGCAAAGTGAGGTTAATAAAATAATGACAACATGTAGGTCTCTTACTAGTGAAAGTGAAATGTTGAGAGAAGAAAATTTAACCTTAACTAAAAGGAATGATCATTTAGAGTCTGAGTTAATATTAATGGAACAATACAAAAAGGATTCTGAGAAAAATAGACATAATTACACTGAGATTTTGAAAGGCTATGACTATGTTAAGAATGAACTAGAAGAAGAAAGACTTAAGTTTAAAGTCTGGACAGACTCTGGTAGAAAAGTTCAAGAAATTCTCAATAATCAACATGTGTGTCAAACTGCTGGTCTAGGTATGAAAATAGTCAAGGCAAAAGACCTATTGTTGAGAATGATAACAATGGAGAAGCTAGCCAAGCTAATAAGACTAAAGACAAAAGCACATTTGTTCCTGTTAAGTTTGTGACTCCTAAAGAAAAGACTGAAACCACAAACTCATCTGTCAATAGTACCCTTGTTGTTGACAAAAAGACAGATGAAACTGGAGCAAATAAGAAAAATATTAACATAGGGTACTTGTCTAAGTCTAAGTTAAGAGAAAGGCTAGAGAACTTATCAGAATCTACCAAACTATGAGAAATAGGAATGGTAAGGAAGGCATTAATAAAGCAAATAATTATCAAAAGGATCCTAATGCTCCTAGAAAGAAGTGTTTTAGATGTGGCAACCACAACCATTTAGCTATAGATTGTAAAGCAAAAATTGAATAAAAATCATAGTTTAGTCTTCTACAGACTCTGAAAAGTCACTACATTCCACAAAAACCTTGTTATCACTGTGGTAGCATATTTCACTCTATTTATATGTGTAGAGACTATCATGAATTGTATTTCAATTTTTATGAGCTAAAATCATCTATTGACAAAAGCTGGTATGACATTGTTAAGACTCCACTAGAGTCAAAAGCAACAAAGGAGACAGGTAAATCAAAGGTGAAAATTGCTAAACCTGTTTCACCTAAAGTTAGAGGAAAAGGATAAAAAATTGTTTGGATCCACAAAACAACTAACTAGTTGCTTTATGTATGCAGGGAACAAGGGTAAAGAATGTAACCCTAATCCTGGACAGTGGATGCTCAGGACACATGACTGGAAAGAAATCTATGCTTACAGACTTTGTGGAAATGGCTGGCCCAGAAGTATCCTTTGGAGATGGCAACAAAGGACAAACACTGGGATATGGCAAGATTGTACTTGGGAATGTCATCATTGAACAAGTAGCTCTAGTTGATGGCTTAAGACACAATCTGATAAGCATAAGTCAACTAGGAGATAAAGGTTACCATACTGGCTTTGACAACAAAGAGTGTCTTGTGACTCACAAAGAAACATGTATTCTGGTTTTTAAAGGACACGGACATGGTAACATTTATGAAGCCAGCTTGGAGGATTGCATACACAGTGAACTCACATGTCTATATAGCAAGGCCTCAATTGAAGAAAGCTGAAAATGGCACAAGAAACTGTCACATATCAACTTTAAAACACTAAACAAGTTGGTTAAACAGAATCTTGTAAGAGGATTACCACAGGTTGATTTTGTGCAAGATGGACTCTATGAAGCATGTCAACTTGGAAAGCAAAAGAAATCATCTTTCAAGAGCAAAACAATCAACACCATTTCTGAACCCTTTTATTTATTGCACCTTGATTTATTTGGTCCAGTAAATGTTATGTCTATTAATAAAAAGAAATATGCTCTTGTTATTGTAGATGATTTTACAAGATTCACATGGGTTTTCTTTCTACATTCAAAGGATGAAGCTCCACAACACATAATAGACCATATAACTTTTCTGGAAAAAAATTCAAAGAAAACAGTTAGAGTTCTAAGGAGTGACAATGGTACTGAATTCAAAAATTCAATCATGGAGGACTACTGTGCATTAAAATGAATTACTCAACAATTTTCTGCACCAGGAACTCCTCAACAAAATGGAGTTGTGGAGAGAAAGAATAGAACCCTCATAGAAGCTGCCAGAACAATGCTGGCAGAGTCTAAGCTACCAATATATTTTTGGGCAGAGGCAGTCAATACAACATGTTTCACTCAAAACTGTACTTTAATAAATATGCATGGAAAGACTCCCTATGAAATGATAAAGAACAAGAAGCCAAGTGTGAAACACTTTCACATATTTGGATGCAAGTGTTATGTACTGAAAGTACATCCTGAAAATCTAAGCAAATTTGAAACCAAAACAGATGAATCAATTTTTCTTGGATATGCATCAAACACAAAAACATTCAGAGTGTTTAATCTCAGAACTAAAATTGTTATGGAATCCATTCATGTTGCATTTGATGATAAAAAGTTTACAGGTTTGCAGGATGAGTCAGAGTCTACCACACTGGAATTTGAAAATCTAAAAAGTTCTAAGATAAATGAAGAAGAAGAGAATGAAGACCCTCAAGTAACTCCTGATTCAACACAGGAACCTGCACATTCTAAGGGGGAGCCAGAAAATACAACTCCAAATGATTCAGACTCTAACAGGTCATGGTCTACGCAGACAGAGTCTAGGCAGACTGAGTCAAATTTCTCAAAATCTAACTCATTAGGGTTTGGATCAAGCAACTCTGAACCCTTGACAGAGTCAAGCAATTTAGGGGGAGCCTCTTCATTTGAATTTCACTTAAATACAGAAGATGCAAATGACTTAGGGGGAGCTTCAAGTTCAAGAATCAATCTTCCACCAGCTAGAAAATGGACAAGAGGTCACACTCCTGACTTAATAATTGGTGACCCTGAGAGTGGTGTACAAACAAAAACAACCACTCAAAATGAATGTCTTTATAGCTGTTTTATCTCAAAGAATGAACCCAAGAAAATTGAGAAAGCCTTGTAAGACCCTGATTGGATAATTGCAATGCAAGAGGAATTGAATGAATTTGAGAGAAACAAAGTATGGAAACTTGTACCAAGACCTAGAGATAGATCAGTTGTTGGTGCAAAATGGGTGTACAGAAACAAACTTGATGAGAGTGGAACTGTAATAAGAAATAAAGCAAGGCTAGTTGCAAAATGATACTCACAGGAGGAAGGAATTGATTATGATGAAACTTTTGCACCAGTAGCAAGATTGGAAGCTATAAGAATGTTTCTTGCCTTTGCAGCTCATTCAAAATTCAAGGTGTATCAGATGGATGTAAAAAGTGCCTTCTTGAATGGAAAATTGGAAGAAGAAGTCTATGTGGAGCAACCACCAAGATTTGTTGATACAAAATATCATGATCATGTTTACAGATTAGATAAGGCACTTTATGGATTAAAGCAAGCACCTAGAGCATGGTATGAAACTCTTTCAAAATTTCTTCTTGAAAATGGATTCATAAGAAGTACCATTGACAAAACTCTCTTTATTAGAAAGTATAAAGGTGACATTTTGCTTGTCCAAATTTATGTTGATGATATTATATTTGGATCTACTAATGACAAACTCTGTGAAAAGTTTAGTAAACTAATGCAGTCAAATTATGAAATGAGCATGATGGGAGAATTGAACTTCTTTTGGGGGCTTCAAGTCAAACAGAATGATGATGGAATTTTCATAAATCAAACAAAGTATGTAAAAGAACTATTGAAGAAGTTTGATATGCAAGATTCTATAACTGCTAAAACTCCCATGTCAACAGCCACTAAGCTAGACTCTGACCCAAAGGGTAAGAAAGTTGACAACACCAGCTACAGAGGTATGATTGGCTCATTATTATATTTAACTGCTAGTAGACCGGATATAATGTTTGTAACTTGTCTGTGTGCTAGATTTCAAGCTGACCCCAGAGAATCACATTTAATAGCTGTAAAAAGAATTTTTAGATATCTCAAGGGGGCACAAACTCTTGGACTTTGGTATCCTAGACAGGAAAAGCACAACAGGTCAGTGCCAGTTTCTTGGCAACAGATTAATTTCTTGGTTTAGCAAGAAACAACAGACTGTATCAACCTCAACAGCTGAGGCTGAATACATTGCCGCTGGAAGTTGTTGTGCTCAAATTTTGTGGATAAGAAATCAATTACTTGATTATGGAATAACATTCTCAAATATTCCTATGTGTTGTGATAATACCAGTGCTATTAAAATTGCAGAGAATCTAGTCCAACATACCAGAACAAAACACATTGATGTCAGGTATCATTTTATTAGAAAACATGTTGAAAATGGTACTGTGACACTTCACTGTGTTCCAACTGACAAACAGATTGCAGACATTTTGACAAAACCACTTTATGAGTCTACCTTTCTTAGACTGGTAGGTGAATTAGGTATGTTAAACATGTAAGTGATTACAAATTACAAGCAACAAGGTATGTATTTTAATTATAATTCTGGTTGTAACACATTAAATAATTATTTTTTCAAAATTTTTATTGGTACTTTATCTTGACAGAGTCTAGTGTTTAGAATCTGACGAGTCTGTAGACTCTGAGAGTCTGTAGACTCTGAAAAACAATTATCGCCTAGACTCCAAAACGGTTCAAATTCGTGCCTGAAGACTCTGATTGTGTTTAAATTATTCAAATGACTTGAAATAGGCGGTAACAGTTGTTTTTGACTGGAGATAGACAATAGACTCGTGTGTATTGTTACCAATACAAACAAAATAGAAGATTTTCATACATTTACTTACTTGTTTATTGCAATTAATTTCTAAGACAGAACTATTCACAGAGCTCTTTACGAACCCTAGCAACTTTCTTCAAGCATATTCATCACTTTCAATTAACAACAACTTCAATGGCTGATATCTCAACTGTCATGAGGGGACCCAAGGCAATTGCTTTCACATTTGGGGATTTCGAGTTCATGACCACAAATCATGTTGCCGCCCTTGGAGAAAAGAAAGGGGTAGACGTTGACTACTACCCTGTGATGGATTTCTTGGAGCAATCCGAGCTACACTATATTCTCATGGCATCACCAGTCATTCACATGGATGCTGTGTCACAAGCCTAGAGCTCTGCAAAAGTAGTTGATCCTTCTCAGGATCAACCAGGTAAAATAATGTTTACCTTTGGTGATTTTACATTTGATGTTACTGCTGATGTTATTAATTCTGTGTTTAAATTACATGTTAAACAACCTTTTGATGAAACTATTTCTGATGCTGAAATTAAAGATATGTTTAAATCACTAGGTTATTCTGGTAGTTTAGAAAACATGAGTAAGCTAACTAGGCCTTATTTGAGAAAAGAATGGTCCTTTTTATTTGATCAAATTGCTAAGTGTTTTACTAGTAAATGTAGTGGATTTGATGCTATTACTGTTATTACTTATCAAATTGGTCACAGTCTCCTATTTGATAGAGTAATCAACATTGGTGATATGTTGCTCACTCAAATGGGAGCAAAATTAAACAATGTGCACGAGGGGAGGAAGAAAGTCTACTATCATAGATTTCTTATGATTCTCCTCAATCACTTCATTCCTGACATGTCAACCAAGTTGGCAGATGATTGCTGTGTGCAGGCATACAAACAGCAAATGAGGATATTCTCTGATATTAAGAGAATTGATGATAAGAAGAAGAGTCAACCTGCCATGACTTATCCACAGGTAATGAAGGTAAAACTCTCAACCTACAAACCTTCTATCTACAATGCTTCATTTTTTGGTGGTGAAATGGTGCAGGAGCAAGTAATGGAGAGTCCCCCTGCACCTACCCAAGTCACCCACTCACCTTCAAAAAAACAATCTTCCAAACCAAAATCCAAAAAGAAACCAACCTCTGGTGTCTCTCAACAGGCACCAGTTGTAAAGAGGAGAAAATTGATTCAAACTAGGCTTATAGATGGCACAGTGATGAGGAGCTCAACCCTCTAGAGAAGCAAGTTATTGAAGGACTTTATTTGTTAAAGGAAGGTCATGATACACTTGATTCTACCCTTCAAGCCAAGTCTGTAGTCTCTGAAAAGGCTACAGACTCTGACCAACCTAGGAATGCACCTCAGGATGCTCAAACTGCATCTCCTGAGAAATCTTTTGCTAAAAAATATAGAAGGTTAAGGAAGGCTTATTCTGCACACACACAAGCCTACTACTATTACTAACCCTGTTTTGCAGGAAACAGATGCTTCCAAGGCTCCTGCAGGGCCAGACTCTGAAAGCAAGAAATTACCTGAACCAGAGTCTAATGTTGAGTCAGAGTCTAGACTGCCTTTAGACTCTGATCATGAGACATTTTGGGAATGAATGCCATTGGATGCAGCCTCATGTCTTATTGATGAAATCCTTACTCCAAGTGATGAGGTGTTGCTGTTCCTATATCCTTTGGTGGAATCAGTAGAAGATCCAGAACAATATCAGACTAAATCTCAAGTCTTGGATTTTCTTTCAACCTATGAGACCCTAAGGAAGAGAATGGACCAGGAGCTACAATTGTCTGCACAGGATGTGATCAAAAACTTATACAACTACCTATTCAACTCTTCATTACAAGAAAAAGCAGCTAGGCTCATAGAAGGCAGAACAACTGAAGTTCTCAAAGCACTAGGAGTGCCAGACTCTGAACATTAAATCACAAAGAAGCCTAAAAAGCTTAAGATCTATAAAAGGAGAGAATCAGAGTCTGTTGCTGAGTTGGAAACTGAGATTGAGCAACTAGTTTTTGACTATGAAGCAATTTGGGATCAAGGAATTACCTTTAAGACAGCTATTGATTGGATTTCTACTATTCAGCCTCTTTCAAGAAAGGTGGTTGATTTTCTTGTCCAAAATGTAGGAAAGGTGGCCAACAAATACATCTATCCAACCTATGAAAGTAGATTAGATCAACTCAAGGGCTCATATTATCAGAAACTAGTAAGGGAACTGCAGGATTCCTTTCACATGACTTTTGCCCAGGCCATCTATGCACTCCATGCCAGGATCTATGCACTAGTACTTTTTTATCCTTGTCTATCAGAGTCTATCCACCTTGAGGGGGAGTCTCATGCACAAATAGTCCAAGATGGTGACACTCAGACTTTGGCTTCTAATGAAGTCATACTGAAGCAGTCAGAGTCTAGGGTAGACCCTGAGACTAGAATACTGGAGCCAACAAACTCTGAAAAGAAAGAAGATGATAGTAAGGGTTCAGAATCTGTTGCTGCTCACCCCATGGTGGAAACCCCTAGCCTTCAGACTTTTGAAGGGGTTCCCCTCCATCAAGGTGGTTCAGGTATTGAAGTACACTCTTTATCTCTCAACCCCTCTTCTGTAGGATTCTTGAGTGCACCTTCCCATATGAGTGAAAAAAATTCTGAGAGGCTGGCACTGGTCCAGGCAAAAGGAGAGGTAGAAAAGGCTGTAGAGAGCCTGAGTGAGATTGAAAAAGTGGGTGCCCAACCCCACTGTGAGACTGAGAGATTAGGGTATCCTGAACCTAGATTTACTTATTGGGATCAAGATTTTCCAAAGAGTTGGTCCAATGAGTTGGAGCAGGGGATGGATGAAAATTCACTTTGTTTGATTGTGCAGATTGGTAAAAAGGAGGAGGCTCTTGCTGGTCAGAAGTCATTTACTCAGAGACCACAACATCATCTGGTGGATTCTCTAGCAAGGAGAGTAGATAGAGTCATGGAGGCTTTGGTGGATGACCCTCTCAATTTGCCTGAGGCTGCAACTTTGAAGTTAGAAGAACCACTTTTGATCATGCCTATTAGGGCTCGACTTCCAGAGTCTACAGTCTCTGATCACTCTCAGGAGGAGTCAGGGTCTATAGTCTCGCTTGCAGTTTCAGAGTCTACACCACCAGAGTCTACACTTCCTCTTACATCCCTTGAGCCTGTTGCTGAGGAGTGTACTTCTGAAGATGATGATCAAGTTCAACCTTCTTTTGTCTATTTTGATCAAGTCTTTCCTCAGTCCTGGAAGTCTGCCCAAAAAAGAGGCATCACTGATAAAGATTCTTTTGCATGTATTCTGGCTATTCATCAGTCTGAGAGAGTGAAAGCTTTTCAGAAAAAATCCTATCTTCAGGAACATGGTCACTACCCGGGTGAAGAAGATCAAGCTTTGGATGGGGATGTTCGAGCTGAGACATAGAGTGTTGCTAAACAATTGGCTAGTATGGTCAAAGACATCTCTCATATTCAAACCAAACTCACTGGTGTTGACAATACTACTTCTCTGCTAAGTATCAAATTTGATAGAATTCACTCAGTTCAATTATCCAAAGAGGTCGCCTTCAAGGATGCTCTTGCTGCTATCACCTCTACTCAAGCTTCTCTTCAATCAACAGTCTCTGATTTAACCACCAAGGTTGATTCTGTCATTGCAGCACATACCAATATCTCCACGGTTCTTGAACAAATTTTGTTGGCTATTACTAGTTCTGATGATGTCAAAAAGGGGGAGAAGAGAGGTGAATCTTCCTCCAGGAAAAATAAGGATGATTCATGCAGAGATGATAAACGGGGAGTTAAAAGAAGGAGAGATGGTGATGATGGAGATAGTTCTCATGGTCCTAGGGGTCTTGGTGATGTATCACTCAAGCATTCTGGAGTGGCTGCATTATCCAAATCTCAACCACATCAATCAGGGACTGGACATGGGAAATCAGAGTTTAAGTCAGACTCTGATAAACAAAGAAAGAAAACAGACTCTGATGAAACTCAAGAACCTTCATACTGGAAGTGCAGTCAATCAAATCTGCAACTTAGAGCTAAAAAGAAGACAGGTCTTGGAGGTTTTGAAGAATCTGACATTGACAGAACATCTACTCTAACCAAGGATCCTCAATCCTTGACAGATAGGCAGTTTGAGAAGATCACACAGAAGCATTTAAATAAAGTGGTGTCTGCTCAAATTGTTTATAATGTTTATGAAAGAAAGATGCAAGGAGGACAGGGAGGTACAGAAAAGGTGAAGAATGATATGCTGGTTTATTTTTTAGAAGGTGGATCAGCTAGGTGGATCAGTCAATCAAACTTCATATTTTCCAAACAGGTTGAAGAATTGCAGTATATTAGATTTCTCCTTCAAATTGCTTATGAAGTTAACAAGAGTAAAGAGGCTGTCACACACAAATGGTTCAAGGAGATTGATAGAAAGCTGACTTTGCACAAACATGCAAATCGACAAATAGGCAAATTTTCCTTAAAATATGTTGATACTGAGGGAAATGATCAAGTCATGCCATTGGAAGAAAAACAGATTAAATTTCAAGAAGGTGTGGGTCATTACTTTGGGTTTCAGCCTATGAGTGGGAAAGTTAGTGTTCTAATGTTGAAGGACTTGAAAGATCAAGAAAGCAGTGCAAATGATCTGAGAGCAGCTTACTGTCAGATCAAATGTTCAAATGAAGATATGAAGAAATTGAAGACATTTGTTGGTGAAACTCTTGCAATTGTGGAGGACAATATGCTCAATTCATTTTTGAAGAATAATCCAGCCTTTGAAAAGATCAATTAAGAAGTAATTCTTTTTCCTTTATAATTCTTTCATACTGTTCTAGACTAAGTGTTTTATTTTTTAGTTTTGACATCATCAAACCTGGATTTATGCTTACATTTTATAAAGCATAAATAGGGGGAGATTGTTAGGAATATATTCATTTGATGATGTATAAAATACTAGAACATGAGTTAGCTTAGTTTATTTGCAATATATCTTTCTAGTCTCTGAAATGTATAATTAGAGTCTAGATAGTCAATACTCAAGATACTTGTACTTAGAAGAATTTCTGCAGAAAGTAAATTCAGAGTCTGCATGAAGATCAGAGTCTGGAAGGTGATCAGAGTCTATAGACTATCGGAGTCTAAGATCTGTCAGAGTCTACAAATGTTCAGAGTCTATAGTCTGGCAGAGTTTGAAGAATTCAGAGTCTATAGTCTGACAGAGTCTGAAGAATTCAAAGTCTATAAAGTAAAAGCTAAATTTGGAAGATGATCACAGATAAGGGAAGTCTTCGAAGATAAAACCAAAGATATTGAAGATATGCTATAAAAACAAGGAAGAAGAATTGCAGGAGGAAACTGTCAACTAATAATTAGGAATTCTATTCCTATTGTAATTTATCTTTCTGTTATTAGCTGATAGGTAGCTCTCTATATAAACTCTATGTAACCTAATTGTAAAGGTGTGAAAGTCAAAGCAAAATTTGTCTAAGTGAAATTTTGTGAGTGCATAGAAATAGAGAGAGTTGCTGTGATAAACACAGAGAAGCTGCTAGGGTTTGTGTACACCCTATGAGAGTTTTGTATTTACAAATCAATAATACAAACAGTACTTATTCATATCTTTGTGTTTGAACTTTGTTCTGAATTCATATCTATTTATTGCTATTGAGTTGATTTTAAATCAGGCAGAAAAGACACACAAGTATTCAACCCCCCCTTCTACTTGTGCAACTAGGAAAACAATTGAAGATATCGTAAGTGCATTGTATCGAGAAGTTCATGAAGAATGATATCGAGAAATGAAACATATCGTGAGATTCTATTTTGACAATTCCAAACTCTAAAGGATGTATCGAGAAGTCTAGACTCTGATAGTTTGTGAAATCTCAACATCAAGAAGTCTAGAAATCAATCCTATTGAGAAGTCTGTTAATCAATGTGTCGAGAAGTTGGCTGTTGAAATGTACAATAAAGTGATATTATCAAGAAGTCTCATGTTAAGAAGTCCTGTATATCAAAATCCAATATCAAGAAGTCACATTATATGACAAAATAGAGTTATCGACAAGTATATATATTCAAACGAAGAAAAGTTCACGATATATTCTTTTAGCAATTTTCAAGGAAATTATAAAGGAGGGAAAAAAATTTATAAAAAATATCTATCAATTCTCGGAGTGGTCCAATTTTGAACGTGACAATGTTAAGTCTTCAAGGAAAGCTTGAGGAGAAGACTAAGGAGTGAAGATCAGACAAAACAGAAGATGCAGAATCAAAAGGTTGTCATTGTTTAAAGTGTTAGCTAAAATAAGAATAGAATAGTAATGAAAGATAAATTATTTTCTATCTTTTTTTTTTAGTAATAACCTGTAGAAAAATATGTGCATAAGACATGTTGTCTATATAGCAAATACATAAATTTTCTTACAAATTGTTAATTTTTTGAAAAACTTTTCATTTCCTTATATCTTACTCTTAAGAACAAAAAACTAAGAACTCAACTTTGATTTTTCAGACCGTAGCAACAATTAATTTAATAAAATATGAAACTAAAAATTAGTACTATTTGTTCTTATTATTTTATGTTGTTTTCACAGTAGTTATAATTGTCTTTATATATTTTATTTAATCCATTAAGACTTTAACCATTAATCTTAAATTATTTAAAAGAATTGTTTTTTGAATATTTATTCATCTTTTGTCCATATTTCAGAGAATTTATTCCTTACATATATGGTGTCTAATAAAAATCGATCTCAATATAATTTACAGTATATATTGTGTGGGTGATTACATATTTTAAAATACGGGTGATTATATATTTTAAAATACATAAATACAACTCTTTATTAATGTAACTTTTTAGAGGGTAATAAAGAAAATTGGAATAACTATCCAAGCCAAATTAATTATAAAAATATGGTAATAATAATATAAATGAAGATAAAATATGAATATTAGAATATTCATAAGATTTTATTAGTGAATAAATACGAATAATCATAAATATAAATGTTATATTAAAAAGTCAAAAAACTAAAAATATTTAAAATTTTGTTGGTGTGCAGAACAGCAAAAGTGAACAGGGAATAAGAAGTCTATCATCAAATTGTAAACCCTAATTGTTAGCCCTGAGAATTGTAAATGGCGTTAGCAACATCTTCATGTTCCAATCCATTTCACTGCCCAGTCGTATCACAAACAATTTCTAGTAACACATTATTGAAGAATCGATGCTCAGTCTCTTTCGTTCCACCATTGCATAGTATTCATATTTCCAAGAACTCATCTATCTCGCTATATCTTTCTTTCACTCGCCCATTGCAATTCAGGTATTTTATGCTCTCTCTCTCTCTATCCCTCTCCCTCTCCCTCTCCCCCTCTCTCCTCTCCATCTCTCTCTCTCTCTCTCTCTCTCTCTCTCGTTTTGTGTTTAATTTCACTTGCAGACATAATTTTCAATATCAACATTAGATTATATGTATATTAGAAGTATGCTCTTAATATTTTAAGATATTATAGATTGGGATATTGTTGTGAACCTAAGTTGGGTAATGTTTAGTTGAGATATATTATTTTAGAATTTATCTAGTAAAAAGGCGGTTTAAATAGCATGAAAGTATCGTGTGAATGGTAATTTGCAGTCATCTCGTGGCTCAGAAAATAAACGATGGAGTGCAGAGTACAGTCTGCTGCTGTGTAAGAATGTAGAAGTCTTGGAGGGTGGCATTTGGATTGTTGATGGGAATGAGAATGTGAATGATTTCATCATTTTCAAATCTCACGGGTAAACAAGAAATGAGTCACGTAGTTAATGGGAATGAAGTTCACATTTTAACAGATTAAACTCCTCAACTAAATGCTAACATGTAGTCATAAGATTCCAATTCTTGTTAATCAGTTTGAAATTCCATGAACTAAACAACCCCCTCGTGGAAAGAGAACTTTTAATTCAACAAGAAACAATTTTCATATATTAAAACTCCAATGAATCACAATAATAAATTCTTATATATAATAATTTATATTCCAAGATAAACTCAAATTCTAAAAGCTAATATCCTTTGTTAAAAGATAATAAATAACATGCTAACTAATTGGGCCTCGAAAACCTTTTGTATTGTTGCCCAATACTCTTTTTGGGCTTTTTGACCTAATGTGCTGCAACCTCCGAGGTACATTAGGATTGTGACTGTTAAATTATCTTAAATTAGTTAAGTTTATTTTAGCCTATAATCAACCAGAGATTTAACAAATGTTTCGTAGCTAGAGCTAAATTTTGTTGTTTTATTGAATATTCATAGATGACCACCTTCTTGTACTATTGAAGTTTGTACTGTTCTTTAAATTTTTTCAAAGATTACTCTATTCAGAAGGTAGATGTTGAAGAATTATAGCAATGATACGAGAACATTAAGAATGTGGAGAGTTGCATAGAAATTATATAAATAGTTCGTACGGATTAACAAAAATCTTACATTAGAACCCCTCTACAGTGACATGTATGTTTGGAACCCGAAAAAGTATCACTATAAAATAAGTTATTACATAAGAGGGGTTTATATGTTTTATACATTAAAATGATTAAAATTGGATGTTTAGTTACTAAAACAATATACATGTCCCCAAAGTTTATAACATTTTTATGGATTTTTCAAAGATTTACTAACATTTAAATATGTTAACATTTTCACCCTAAAAAATTATTTATGAATCATATAACCTTCTTGAAATTTGTAAATATTTTTAATGAATTTTCATATTCATAAACCAAATAACAAAAACATGTATTTAATTGACAATATTACTTTACGCCACAGTAGGGACCATCACTTTATTCCATATTAGGGATGGCAATTTAGCACTACGATTTTCTAAAAATAATATTAAATATCACGACAGAGATGTTATTAATTTTTAACATCGGTTCTAATTTAGGAGTTTGGACTATAACTTTTAATTAATTTAGAGAGGTCATCACTTTAGAGGGGATTACTTTAGAGAGGTCCTAGTGTATAGAGAGAGAAAATTGTTGGGAAAAACATTTTCTTTTCTAATTCTTCACATATTTAATATTAGAGAAAAAATTAATTGGAACTATACTAGATGGACCCACTTACCCAATATGTTTCACTCGAAAGTAGGCTCTGGGAATATGGGGAATATGATGTACAGAAACCTTAGTTCTATATTTGGGAGTAAAGAGGTGGTTTTCTTGGAAACCCTATTTGTTTATATGTATAAAATGGAGCTTTATATAATGCAGTTGCCACACTTTTTATAGAGGATATTTATTTAGTTAACATTACCTAAATTTTAATATTAACTTTACATTTAATTACAAACTCTTTTTCACACTCCTCTCTAAACTAATATTCATAGAGACAATAACCTTTTAATCTCAAGAAACCTTTTAAGAAAAACAAACAAGAGAGTTAGAAATCCCATCACATAAGATGTAAATGATAATGTTAGAATGTGATTGCCTTAGACTCTATCAAAAGTGCATGGCTTGCGACATAGTACAATAAAGTGGGCTTAATATCATTGTAAACAAGCTTTGCAAATTTCTGCATTTCCTAAATAATTGAATTCAGCTGTGCTTATATTTTGATTGTAACTCACTAGTTATGAAACTAAATTGAGAATAAAGGACAAACCATTACTTGGAATATGGTAGACTACTTCATAGTAATTGATGGTTTACCAAACACAACTAAAATTTTAAATGACAAATATTAGAATACCGAACTTGATGACCAAAGACATTGTAGATAACAGTAAGAAATCAAAAATGATGTTATTTACGAACTTGGATTAAGTACAACTTTTAGGGAGGAAACCTATCTGTCAGATTTTTTTTTCAGTGTTTGGCTTTTAGGTTTTTCTCTGCGTGGAAAATGACATCTCTCTTAGGAATAGGTTTCCAAAAATCTGGTTCTCTACTGTTTTACATGTTTGCTATCAAAGAAAATTGACAAGTGGATTTCAAATTACAAATTGGTCCTTTTTTTACTGAGGACATATACTGTGTATTTTGGTTATATGGACTTGCTTTTGTGCACTGATTTGGTCATAGTTGATGCTTTAAACTAAAATTTATAAAGTTGACTTGTGAGATAATTTGACATCTGTTCATTATTCTATATATCTGCTTACATATTAAGATCCAGATGCGTACGCTGCAATTTAGTACACATGTGCATGTTAATATAATCCCTGTCGGCAATTTAAAGATGATACCAGGATATTGTATTTTCAGTTTTTCTAGCAAGTGTCCTGTAGATCGAGCGGTAGCTTGTGGTGCTGCATCTGCTGCGGGAAGTTCAAGCTCCGAAAGTGACTTTAATCCATATGAGGTAATGTGCTAGTAACTAACATTTGAACTGATGCCCAAGAGTTTGCCTTTTGAAGACTGTTTATAGAACCAGTGCTGGTTTTTCTCCCATAGAATGACCAAATTCTTGATGATAATCTATGAACACAGGTTCTAGGTGTAAACCCTATTGAGGGATTTGACAAAATAAAGGCTACATATCAAAGAAAACGCAAGGATGCTGAGAGGAGAGGTGACTATGCAACTGCTGATCGAGTAGGTTATGTGTAACTTGGTGTTTCTTTAGCTTCTTTTGATAAACACACACACACACACAAATATATATATATATATATATAATGTATAATTTATTTTATATATTCTTATTAATAGTCTGTGTGCACAATTGAAGAACATGTAATTTCTACAGTTGGAAAGCGCATATGACAAACTCATGATGGTTCAACTATCTAATAGGAAGAAAGGGATTACTGCTGGTTCATTTCAGGTAAACTCTCTCTCTCTCTCTCTCTCTCTCTCTCTCTTTCACACACACACTCTTCATGTCTATATGTCTTTGCAACTGATGGAAGCCGCAACACCTATGTTCATTCTTGGGGTTTTACTTTCATGTTACATAATATGAAGTATAAAGTTGCATGATTTATTGTCGGTATGCACTAGAATCTACTAAGGATGAGCTTGAACTTTGTTGCTTTCATATAGTATATAAGCATCTCCAAGTATTTCTAATGTTATGATTATAGGCTTTATTAGATTAGAACCTTTTTTGTTTGGTCAGTAGTTTACTTTGATAATATATATATATTTATTATTTCAGGTTTCAAAGGATATAAAGTATGCTGATAAGCAACCGCTTGTACCATGGGGGCCAAGGTAATATGTTGTTTATGTGATTTTTCAATCAACAATATTAAGCCTTAAAACTGGGCGTGGTCTGAGAAATGTCTTATTTAGCTCTGCCATTTTCTATAAATTATTCCTGGTGACAAAAATTTGTTAGCATGGGGATTCTTTCTTGTGTAGCAGAACAATATTCCTATTCACAGTTCACTCTTACCTTATTTTCTTCCTTGGTAGATTGCTGTGCCCAGAGTATGTGCTTATTACTTTGCATATCAGAAAATGGGAGGGAGAATGAACTTCTGCCTTTGCACTACCAATCATAGTGGTGGTTACAATATATATATATATATATATATAATATATAATATATATATATATATATATATATATATATATATATATATATATATATATATATATATATATATATAAGTTATAAAACAGTCAAAACTCGAAAGGACAATATATATGCAAGTGACAAATTGGGGCTTGAACGAAAAATACCTCTGGTCTGTTTCCGAACTTACGTAGATCGACACGAAACAGAGTAGTTGCAACAAACACTCTTTCACTTTAACCGGCACACTTACACCCTTGCTCTGATATCAATTTGTTAATTATCTAATGGAAACAAATTGTAAGGACACACGAAATATGAAGAATCTCATGCTTCATTCCACTCAACTATCGTATATGACAGAACATTTTTGACTATAAATCCAGAGATTGCACGAGTAGAACAGGCATACTTTGTCAGTGGTACTCACAGCACTCAGCCACTCACAAATACACAACCCCCCCGGGTAGCTATTTAAACCCTTCGTATGTGATATGCCATAAACTGAAGTAATTCTAACGAAATTCATAAAGACAAACATGGGCCAGTATACCAAGACACACTCTAACAGTTAAGAGTTAATCATAATTTTGTTATTTGTCCACTTTGTACCAGACCCCTATTACGTTCTTAGTTAATGGAGAACGCTTGTGTTGACACACCATATGGCTTAGAACAATGACACAGGTAGTGCTATTTGTATATTGCATCCAAGAACATGGGCTGTGGTGCCACATGCATAGGGTTCTACCAAATTCAACTGAATGGGTCAACATGTCACTACAAATGAATCTTGCACCCTGAATTGATTTTCCAATAGAGTTTTAAATACAATGTTTTGTTGCAGCCTGATCCCATTTCCCATTAACAGAGCAACTTTATACATTTTGTAATTTATTACAGTTAAACTATGTTAATACTTAACAATGGAAGATTAAGTTGGAGGGTGCTAGATGCAGCTCTTATAAGTGTCGGCCATTTTTAGTTGCAAAAACTAGAAATCTTATGAGCCTATATGCAGATCATCCGGAGTGTCAGGATGCAGTTACTAAAAGGTCTTTTGATGAAGTGTGGGAAATGATACTTGGGTTAAGTGTACAAAAGTCTAAAGTGATGAGGTTTTTTTTCTTTTCAAAAATAAATAAATAAATAGCTGCTGGTACTTTTACAATTAAAAAGTAGAGGAAAAAGCAACGATATATATGACTGTTTTATTAAAACATAAAAGTAATAACTTCTTATATATCAGTTATTTTACCTGGACTTGTTCTTTAATTTTGTTTCTGCTTATGGTTTCTTGTTATACGAGATGAGATGTTTGTAGTCATTTATACGTCAGTCGTCATGCATACTAATAATGATGTTTATGTACATATACTTTTCCAAAAATCTGTTTCATGATCTGCATGCTGCTTATGTAGGTTTGCTAAGTCCGATGTAAAAGATATGCAAATCAACATGGCGATTTCAGCTGTGTTTGTAAGTACCTCCTTAAAGTAATTGTTATTATATTTTTTCAAAATAATTTTTTTTATACCAATATAATTAGTGATAGCTGAAGATGCATAGTATGATGCGGAAGGGCTCATTTTGTGAGGCTGGTTACATGTTTAAGGCATGCAAGGCAGATGCATAGTTGTTTATATGACCCCAATAGGTCTGTATTTTTAGGGTCTTTCGCTTTGTGTACGACTTTTATGTTTTGACATGCCAAGATGAAGAACGTAAAATAGTTGTTGGTAAATTTTCTTGAAAATGAGTTAAAGAGTTTGAAACTGGTATTACTGTACTTTTTATGTTTTGATTCCTCCAGTTTATAGGCCCTATACTCAGGTTTCCTTTGGCACTTGGCAGTAGCTATTAGTTATTATCAAGGGAAGAATGATTCAAACAACAGTTGGAAATGTTGGTAGCATATAAAATACCAAAATAATTTCTCTTTAGACATTTCTCCTAAAACACAAGTAAATCAGAATCCTACACACTTAAATTGCAAATTTCAAGTGCTTTGATTAATTATATATTAAGTTGATATCACAACATCTGTGCTAATCATCAATTGTTGATATGTTACTCAGTTGCTCTTTGTTCTTTTTGTAGATAGCTTGGATTCTCATTAAGCGAACTGCTGAATGGCAACCTGTGCAGTTCATTTCTTTTGTGTATGTTTACAGGATTTTTGAGAAGCTAAAAACATTTGAACCCCCAGTATCCACATTCACTGTAAGTCTTGTTCACAAGCGTTAGTTTATCTCTATATTTAACATCATAATGTTGTTGCAAGATGTATACGTCTATGCATTCTTATATTTTCTTCATGCTGTTAATGATATTGGCTGCAGGAAGAGGGTGAGGAAGAGGGACGACTGATGCGAATGGGAAAAAGGCTTCTTCGATCTCTTTCACTGGTGTTTGGTTGTATAGCAGCCTCATCTTTGGTATGTAATGCAATCTGATTGTTTTTGAAACAATGTATTTTGTGTTCTGTCTTTTACCAGGTTTGTGTTAAACTGATAAGGTGACTGACCAAAGAAAAACTTTTTAATGACTGGAAAACATAAAGAATAAAATAATCCAATTATGTTTTCCAGATGGAGCAGACTAAATATAGTACCAAGGAATATGTAATCTAAAATATATTAATGTAAACTATTACTGTAAACAACAAGAGAGTTAAGATGGTTTGGTAGTAAGTGGGTTCTACGAGATAATTAAAAATTGAAAAAAAGGGATGGTAATAGAAACTCATAAAAGAATTGTAGTAGAAAAAATTTATACAAACATTCTTTTGTATAATATAAAATAAAAATATATATATATATGTGTGTGTATATATATGTATACATATATATGTATATATATATATACATATATATATACATATACATATACATGTGTATACATATACATATACATGTGTGTATATATATATATATACACACATACATACATATATATATGTATATGTATATATGTATATGTATACATATACATACATATATATATATATATATATAAATATATATATATATATATATATATGGGTCGTTCTCATTGGGGAATCAATAGTTAAGTAACTTGGGAACTAAAATCTTAACCCTTAATTTTTAAGTGAAATGAATGGATAAGATTAAGTAAAATTAATTAACCGCGCACATCATTCACAAATGAAGCAAATGAAGGATGTATTCTACGCTATTTATTATGTAATTTCTTTTATGTTCAATATTTTATGTGGTTTGTAATTTTATTTTATATTTTATGATATATTTTTGTGCACTGTTTTCTTTTTTTTGTTTTTTATAATTTTATTTTATTTTTAGTAGTTTAATTTATTGTGTGCATGATATTTTTTTTATTTTTTATTTAATCTCCTGAATGTTTTATAATATATTTATTCAATATTTTTTATGTACTTTAAATTAAATATTATTTTTTCGTAGTGTGTACTATATTTGTGTTTAGTGTTTTTCCTTTAAATTGCATATTCTTTTCTGTCTGTATTATTTTTTTGTGCCGTATTTTTTAATGTGTAATGTATTAAATATTTTTTTGTCTACTTTAAATTAAATATTTTTTTCTATTGTGTACTGTATTTGTGTTTAGTGTTTTTTCTTTAAATTGCATATTCTTTTCAGTTTGTATATTTTTTGTGTTGTATTTTTTTATGTGTACTGTATTAAATATTCTTTTTTTCTAGTGTGTACTGTATTTGTGTTTAGTGTTTTTTCTTTTAAATTGCATATTCTGATCTATTTGTATTTTTTTGTGTACTATATTAAATATTTTTTATGTACTTTAAATTAAATATTATTTTTTCATAGTGTGTACTGTATTTGTGTTTAGTGTTTTGTCCTTTAAATTGCATGTTATTTTCTGTTTATATCTTTTTTGTGTACTGTATTTTTTAATTATTATGTTTTGTATTATTTTTGTTGATTGTATTCTATGTTTAACATATAATGAAAAAGAAGAATAGAAAAACATATAACACAAAAAAAATACAGGATACGAACATTAAATAGTTATATAACATAAAAAAAAATAAAACAAAAGGCAGAACAAAAAATAGAACGTAAACAGACTAAGAATAATACTCGGTAGAACATAAAAAGGTAGAAAAATATTAAATAATAATATAATAAATAACATAAAAAAATATTGAATAATAAAAATATGTGTATATATTTTAAATAAGTGAAAAGTTTATATATTAATTAATAAATTTAAAATGAGTGTTAGTTAATGTGTATATGACAGTTGAATTGTGTTTAAGATTTATAGGATTCACGTGTCAATCAATTACTTAAATTAACGGTTGAGATGGAGTTACTCAGTTACCCGATTAATATTGGTTCCCTCGTGAGCCTAGTCCATATATATATAACTAAAAGATATTCTATTATATTAATATTTTTATATTTTTATAAATGTGCAATGTATGTTATAAATATAACAATTATATAAGTAGTTAATAAATGTGGTTAACAACAAAATAACATTTTCACACTGAATATTAAATAAAACTAAAAATATTAAGATACAAAAAAATTTGTAAAATATCAAATACATTAATATGTGTGTGTGTATATATTTTAAAATTTAAAAATATACAGTGCATTGAACGGATTTAAGCTAGTGAGTATAATATGTGCAAGGGAATGAAGGGAATGAGTGGAAAATGGAGATTGTACCTAAATGTAATTAAAATTGCTTAATAACTTTTTAATTGGTCTCTCATTCCATTCCAATCAACCAAACACACCATTACCATAACTTAAAAGCAGCCTAAGCCGGCGGTTGATATGGAGTAAGCAGATGTTTCAATTAAAATATGTAGTTGAGTAATGGTTTGACCATACAATTAGCAAGGAATATGTTAGTGGAAATTTCTCCCTTTGTTTTAGCTATTTACTATAGAAACTAGCTGGTTAAACAAAATGATATATTTGGCTCTAGATTATTAGTTTGTTTTCCATGTATTACAGTGTCAAATACAGATCGTAATTCCTGTTTCACAGTTCTAGTCACCTCGATATTCTTTTTAGTGATGTATCCGTTATATACTTATATGTATTTGTGAATTTTATGAAATGGGTTTTCCCCATATATGTTATATCACAATTTCTGTAATATACAGCTGTTTCCACTTCTACCCTCTAACTATAATATAAGACCTTTTACCATTGTGATAATATTGGAAGCATTCTTTGTCACTGGGAATTCATGTCAGACCAGAATAGATAAAACTTGCAAATCAATCTTTGTTTAGTACCAGTATGTTCGATTTCTTACTGAATACTGTTTGTTGTATCGCTGCAGGGGTATACTGGTGTCCTTAATGGTATTGAGTTGATACGCGGTTATATACCTACTTTCCTATACAATAACCAGGTATGCCGTTCGTGTCATGTCTTAGTTTGCCAGAATGGGGCCTTAAGTTGGATAGTACACTCTTTCAACTCCTCCAATTCTTGTTTACATATACCATTGCACTCTTCTTTGGCTTGGTTACTACTACTGTATCTTGCTCAATTATTTGAGCCTCCTGCAATAGATGTTGAGTACTCTACTAGAGCTCATTTTTCTTATACGGCATAGCTCATAAGCTTTTTCCTAGTGAAGTTGAATCATGTAAAACACAGAAACATACAGCATTAGTAATGCAGGATAATGTATCTGTCTTTTTGAAAAACATTATCAATAGGTAACAAATTTGATCAAATTTAGGATTTCCTAGATTCTGATGGTAATAACTTTGATTTTGTATTTCCAAATATTTAGAGATAAAGTGTAATCCAGTATTTTTGTTTAAGATACACCCAAGTGATTAGTTCTTCTGGTGATTTGTGTGGGCACTCATTTTCTACTTTAAACAACATTGTTATGTTTTATTGGGGAATATTATTAACCCATGGGGAAATATATCTTTTTTTATATTTTATTTGAAGTGCTGACTTACCTAACAAGGTGAGAGTGACCACTAGCTGCCCTTTTTGCATTGAGCTTATACTAGAACTTGTAGCTATAATAGTATCTCATTACCAGTTTTTTCTTCCTTTTTGGTTCTTTTTTTTCTTTTGCTCAAGTAAGATTCGGTATATATATAGTCAGTGTTAAAATCAGGATTATTTTTATTTATGAGTAATGAATATGGTATCATGACAAATTTCAGTTAAAAAGTTGTGTTTATTTGTGACTTGCTTTGATCTTTATGCTTTGTATATGTCTTCAAGCTTCTTATAATACACATCTCCAATGGTAAATTTATGTTTCCAATAGTAAATACATTGTGCTCCTAGCATGCTCTTCTCCCTGAGCTTTTTGTGCACTGCAGCAATTGGTCTTTTTCCTGCTATGTTATTCAATCACCAAGATGAGCACACTTAATTTACTTGTGCAGGAACTCCTGGTTACTGCTGCAACATCAATCACCCTTTACATTATGGCATCTTACTACAGATGATGATTTCCATTTGGCCAGGGGAGGTTGGAACTTTTATATCAGTGGATGCTTTTTCTCGCATTGATCCAAGAGAGATTTTTTGGCTGGAGCATTAGTTGTAAGATTTGTGTGAGCTCTCTATAAAAAGAAAAAATAGAGTATATTATCAAGAGAATTTTGCCCTATATACTTGAGATTTACCGCTATTAAAAGTTGAAGTATTTCATCAGTTCTGTTGTGTTGGTTTTTGGTGCGTTTTGTTGCTTTTATTTCGAAAAATTGATCTGATAGATATCAGTTGCCTTTTATAAAAGTAGAAACTTTCTATAACAACTTCATATGTTTTGCTTAAATCACTTGAATGAGAAAACTAGTATGGGAGGGGTATCAAAATCGGCTCCGCAGTGAACTCTGGTATTTCAAAGCTGCAGTTCTCAGATTTTGGGGGTGTTTGGCTTAACTTATAAATAATAAGTTACTTTTTTTAAAAAAATATTTTCATATTTTTTTTTGAAAATTAATATTTATTTTAAAAATTTAAGACCAAATCTTATTTTCAAATTTGAAAATAAGTTACTTATTTTCAGAAAAAGTACATATATACCAACTTTTTCAGTTTATAAGCAGCTTATAAGTTGCGCCAAACGGGGTCTTTATATAGCAAAATTTTCAGATATATAACAACTACAAAAGAATCACAAACTAAGATGTCGAACATTATTATTTAGACGTCAAACATTATTGTATATTTGTATCATATCCCGGATATTTATTTATTTATTAGTTACAACTAAGGAATCTAACTATTAAATTTTGGGATGCAACATTATTGATAATAACCCATTAAATAATGCTAGATTTGTTGGAGAGGTATTATTACCAGGGACCAGTTAGATACAATCTCGTAGCCGTTGGATTAATCTTTTAATGGTCAGGATTAATTTTTTTTTATTATCTATACTCGATAAATAACTGGAGTGTATAATATCCGTGAAATTTTTTTGAGGAGGCTCCTCGGTAAAAACCACGGGTAGTCCAGGGAACAACCGCGGATAGTCTAGCGTTCACTTCCATCAAGTATTTGTACTTCTGGTTGGATGGTCTTATAGTTATCATGAGAGTGCGGTAGCTGCTGGTTTCATACAAATCCTTCCAAGTATAATTTATTTTATTAAAATTATAATTATTTTACTATATTTAAATTAGATTATTTTATTATATTTCATTTAATTTATTTTAAAATATAAATAATATTTTACAAATATAATTATGAATGTATTTTACAATTATAATATATTATAATTTACTAACATAATTATAATTTTATTATTTTTTTCAACAAAAAAATATAGAAATATAGTATGTAAATATTATCGAAATTATATAAATAGAATTATAATTACATTTAACTAATGCTGGTTACAAATTTTTTATATTATAATATATTTAAATTGTGTATTTAATAACTCCTTTTAAAAATATGAATATTGAAAAATAATATTTCAAAACATTTTAATATATATATATATATATAATATTTAAAATATTGTATTTTGTAACAAAATTAAATATTATAAAATTCTCTAGATAAAATTGATCAAGAATTCAATTTCAAATTTTACATGTTAAAAAATAATATTTTGGAACTAATTTGTATTTTAGTATTTTTTTAAAAATACGAGTAATAGACTTAAAATCAATATTTTAAAACCTTTTTAAAACGAATGCTTATAAATCAATGAGTAATGTTTTTGTATGGTCAGCTACAACAACTCATGAGATTATGCAAGTCATGCAGAAACGCGTGAATCTCGACTGTCCGCGGTTATTTTCCGAGAACTCTCCTCAATATTTCTGCCGATAGTATATACTCTGCGATTTATAATTTTTTTAAATCCTGACTGTTAAAAGATTGATCCAACGACTACGAAACATATTGTTATATAACTGGTCTCACAATCGATTGTTTGGACATGTTATTATTATTATTATTATTATTATTATTATTATTATTCAGTAGCCTATTTTGGTTTGGAGTATAAAATAATAAGACAAGAAAAAGTATTAGCAGAAATGAAACAAAGATGTAGAACCAATTTAAGTTGCAAACTTTTCCAAGTAGATCCATTAAAATGTCTTTTCTAGACACTCAATTTTATACTGTTAAATCCTTAAAAAAAACGAAAGCAAATTTTATGCCATTCACTGGCGTTTATGAATCAAAAGTAAACATGTACTACCTACTATATATAGCGACACGCTTCTTGGTTATTCATTCACAGATTTTAAGTTCTAGTAGTCACAAAAAGTTTCATTCTTTCATCAGTCACAAATGTCTTCCTTGTCTCTAAACATAGCAACAAATACAAACATAAATGGAATTGGATTGTCTGTTGCAGCAGTTTTTACAGCTTACATTGTTAGCTGGCTGTTATACAGATGGCGAAATCCGAAATGCAACGGGGTTTTACCGCCAGGTTCCATGGGCTTACCCTTCATAGGGGAGACCCTTCAGTTGATCATGCCAAGTGCATCTCTTGATCTTCCACCTTTTATCAAGCACAGAGTTAAAAAGTATAACAAGTATTCCTAACTATATATATCCATGCAGTTTACTTGAATATCTAGCTGGTTGTAAAAATTGTACTTTTATAGTTTAACACTTATGTATCTTTTTCTTGTGTCAGATATGGTCCAGTTTTTCGGACGAATGTGGCAGGAAGACCAGTGATAGTAACTGCAGATCGCGAATTTAACTATTACATCCTAAAGCAAGATGGAAAGTTAGTCGATACATGGTCTCTTGACACATTTGCTGAAGTATTTGATCAAGCTAGTCAATCATCTAGGAAATATACAAGGAACTTGACATTAAATCACTTTGGTTTGGAGGCTCTGAAGGAGAAGTTGATTCCTAGAATGGAGGATATGGTCTCCAAAACTCTAGCAGATTGGTCAAGTCGTGATTCTGTTGAAGTGAAAAGCGCGTCTATTACTGTACGTAAATATAATCTATTAATTAAAAATATTTAATACGATGCAAATCTTAGAGCTTGTAATATATATTGTGTGTGACAAATTTTCCCCTTGGCAACGGCAGATGAGCATTGATTTCGCAGCAAGGCAGTTGTTCAGTGGTGATCTTGAAAATGCTCCTCTGAAGTTGAGTGATATGTTTAATGACCTTGTAGAAGGTCTTATGTCCTTTCCATTGAACATACCTGGAACAGCACACCACAAATGTTTGAAGGTAACAAATTCCTTATTTGCAGATGATAAATAGTAGTACATATATGTAGATACTTACTCATGCGATTATGATATTAAATTTGAGAATTCTTGTTCAGATTCACAAGGAAGTGCGAAGAACAATGGGAGATGTATTGAGGAAGAGGCAAATGTTGTCAGATAAGACTCCTAGAGATGATTTGCTTGATCATTTAATACAAGACATGAATAAGGAAGCATTCTTGAATGAGGATTTCATTGTTCAACTGATGTTTGGTCTTCTATTTGTAACGTCGGATTCAATCTCCACCACAATGGCATTAGCTTTCAAGTTGCTGGCAGAACACCCCTCAGTGCTTGAAGAATTAACAGTCAGTATATATGTGCACTAATATCATACTCCTGTGGTCCTATTAAATAATCTTATACTCGCACAAATATGTGTTCACAAACCTTCAACTTCTTGTTAGCAAGAGACATAGTGTTGTGAGTATTGTATTCAACCCCCTTCTTCGATACTTCCGGAACCCAATAATTGGCATCAGAGCCTGCTGATTGTATAATAAATCAGCCTTCACACTACAAGGACTCGAATCCTCAGCAAAAACAATAATTTAATTCCGTAAATTCTAAAAAAAAATTTAAATTATTGTGAATATCGCATTCAACCCTCTTCTACCATACTTCCGGGACCCAACACATAGATATTTGTTAATTACTATGCTACAATGTTACTGTTCTTGATTCAAAAATACGAGGAATGATTTTTGCAGAATGAGCATGAGGCAATCCTTAAGAACAGAGAACACTTGGAGTCTCCACTCACATGGGATGAATACAAATCCATGACTTTTACTCGCCAGGTTTATTTCATATTCATGAAGTTTAATTAATTTACTTATTTTTCACTTAAGTATAATTATTATATTTATTTCTGTTGGGAAATTTGTAGGTCATCAATGAAGTTCTTAGGTTGGGAAACATTGCACCGGGATTATTTAGAAGGGCACTGAAAGATATTCCTGTGAATGGTAAGGACTAAAATGCCAAATCAAGAGGCAACATTTTGGAGGAATTTATGATTCTTTTTTCTCTGTCTTTCATTTTATTATATATTTCCCTCAACTTCTGAATCAATCCTAATTTGCAGGCTATACAATTCCAGCAGGATGGGTCATAATGATTGCGACATCTGCTCTTCACTTGAATCACAACGAGTTTAACAATGCACTAGAATTTAACCCGGGCCGTTGGAAGGTTTGAGACCTGTTATTTTATTAAAACTACTAGATAATAAAAATTCAAACATAATACTACCTCCATCCCACCCGATTATTAACGTTTCGGAGAGAAGGTCCGGCACGCATTTTAAGGTGTATATAAAGTATAGTTCCATAACTTATTTTTAAATTTTTTTTCTCAATAAAAATTTAATGTTTAAATTTTTATTCAGAATTTTTTTTAAAAAAATAAGTTATGAAACTGTACTTTATATGCACCTTAAAATGCGTGCCGGACCTTCTCTCCGAAACGTTAACAATTGGGTGGGGCTGAGGGAGTATAACTTAGTAAGTTTTGAATCTGGATCAACCCTAGATTACAAGCTTTCCTTACCAGCTAATTAGGACATGATACAAATAATTCTAAATTTTAAATTTCTGTGGAAGCAAAGATATAGCCCATGGACCTGCTCCGACATTAATAAATCTTGAACTCAACTGAAACAGGATATTCAACCAAGTATAGTTGCGAAAAGTTTCATGCCATTCGGAGTGGGCATGAAGCAATGTGCTGGTGCAGAGTATAGCAGGGTGCTTTTGGCCACATTTCTTCATGTTTTGGTTACAAAATACAAGTTATAATCTTTCATTTTTCTCCCTTTGGTTTATTTTACAAATACGAAGGCATTATTAAGAATTGTGGATATTTATTTTCTCCATTTTCTCGTATTCTTCAGATGGACTATGGTGAAGGGAGGCAAAATTGTACGTGGACCAATTATACGATTTCCGGAGGGCTTCCACTTCAAGATCTCAGAAAAGATAAACTGATCAAACAGAATAGAATGCGCCAGCTACTTGCATGCCATCCTCTCAGAATAATCAAATTTTATACATAAATGCAAAGTCAATTTAATTTTTTCACATAATATTGTATAGCATTTCGTCTCTTCGCGACAAATGTATTATTTTTCTCTTTTACTTGTGGGTATTTCATATTTGATCTTACTAACAAAATACATTCTATGGCTTTTGTGTGATGACTTGACGTTGTCCAGTTATCTTAATTCACAAGTTCCTATCGTTGATGCTTTGCAATAACATGCCACAAGTTTACTGATTGATCTTTAACTAAAACCTAGAAAGCATAAGTGCGGTGCGGGGTACATGGATACAAAAATTTAATAATTTGAGGATACGGGTGCAAGGATACGTCAAATATTAAAATATTAAAAATACTATATA
Source organism: Oenanthe sinensis (assembly GCA_028671895.1). Lineage (NCBI taxonomy): Eukaryota > Viridiplantae > Streptophyta > Magnoliopsida > Apiales > Apiaceae > Oenanthe > Oenanthe sinensis. The sequence continues at coordinate 15,096,636 of CM053813.1, forward strand.
ATATATATATATATATATATATATATATATATAATTCAAAATATGCATTTTAACTAAATAAAATATAAATAAGTTCATCATCATTAAATCTTAACAATTAAAATTTAAAAGACATAAAATAACTATAATAATTTAATCATCTTGATTAATCATCATGACTTCCATCTCCGGCTCATCAAGAGAAAGACTAGCTATCTCAAGCTCTTCGGCACCATTAAGTGGATCAAAAAAAAACCTCCAACATCCCACAACCTAGTCTGACTTAGTCATGTATCTTTTAAAAAGAAAAAAAGAATTTTTTTTACTGAAAATTACAAAAAATGTCATCCCCGCAACCCCATCCGCGCATCCCCATATATCCCCATCTCTGATTTCACGGATACGCCAAATGACGTATCCCTGCGTATCCCCGCACTTCATCAAATTGAAGTATTCCTGCTTTCTAGACCAAACCTCCAAACCTAATTCTAGACTAAAACTAATGCACACTTATTCTAATTTATTTTGAATCTACATTAAATTGACGTCGATTAAACACACAGTAAAGAATACAAATAATTAAATTAAAAATATGGATTAAATCGCTAATACATTAAATATGAAGACACTTTCTCAATCGTCAGTAATCAAGGGAGTAGTAATCAAGGGAGTGAGGGAATGATCATATATATTGTGTTTAAGAAAGAAAGAAAAGGAGAACTCTTGTGTATGCTATTAAACTTGTAAATGAGGATCATTTTCTAAGCCCTCTTTTTTTATATTCTTTGATCCTATTGATATGGGCTAAAAGTGAGCCTATAGACATAATTAATGTTGCATTTATTAGACCCAATCTGGGCCGAAAACCTAGAACTAATCTGGGCCGAAAACCTAAGCCTAGGGCCCAAGACTAAAAACGAGGTTGGTATTCTGGGTCTAGAACACACCTGTATCTAGGACGCTTAATACAGGACCAAATTAGACGATCCACGAATATGACCCATGATCTAGAATCATCATCTTAAAAGGCAAGTCAAAGAGTAGTCTCCAAGACACCTCGATCAAAAAGGAAACTGAATCCTATACAGAAACGTCCACTAAATCAGCAAGGCGGTGGCTTGCCCACCAAGGTTCCTAAACCTAATCAAAAACCTAGACTCTCAATGTCTATATAAAGGCCAAACCCCTCATTCTTAGAACTACGTCTTGACTTTATTCTTAATACGCTTGAGATACATAAGCATTTTGCTAGAACATAGATAGTTCTGACAAGCAAATGCAACCATTAAACCTCAAAACTCACAAACTCTAGTATTAAATACAAATTAACTACAACCTAGTTTTTGATCAATAATATTTGGTACCGTTTATGGGAAGACAACATCAACCATGAAAAAAATATGACGAAGTGATGGAGAACATACAACTGGAGCCCCTACTTTTGTGGTTCCTCCACCCAAAATTCAAGATATTGAAGTCCCGATCACGGACGCTCCCCTACTGAAATTCAAGGGACGAACACCCAAAGGACCGACCCCCTGAGCGTGATCGTCCACTCTGATGGGACAATTCATGGAGTTAATCCTTCATTGCTACTACTCTCTCTAATATGCATATCTCGACTATGATGATCCCAGCCGGATGAGCAAGCAACCCTGTTTACGGGCTCCCCCCAGGTTACGAACCTCCTTACATACAAGGGCCGAACCCCCCCCCCCCCCCCCCCCCCAAGCCCCAGACTATCAAAGGGGAGTTTGTGATTTTACTGGTCCTTATTCCACGGATTATGATACAACTGATGATGATGTCAATCCAAGAAGAAGAAGGGAAGGAAAGAGTCTATCACAGAGACTCGCCCTCGGTCCCGTATGATCATAGAGGAGCGAATCGCGGCTCATGAAGAAAGCTTGAGAGAGCTGAAGAAAGACTTAGAGTGGGCAGAGGCAAGATTGCCCCCAAGGCGTAAAGCCCCCTCGTGATAAACCTAGATGATGCGTCATGAAAGACCATGAAGGAGAGTTCAAGGGACAACCCTCTCAGGGTCCCCCAAGGCTGATCCTACTCGCCTCATAACACTCGGAGAGCCTGATGATCCAAATCATCCATTCACTCATGAGATCATGAATGCTCACATAACTAGGAAGTTTAAGATGCCGACCATTAAGGTCTATGATGGAGCAAGAGATCCCGCAAATCATGTGAGGGCATTCTCTAATGCACTGCTATTGCAACCCTTATCCGATGCCCTCAAGTGCAGTACCTTTCTACAAACATTGGGGGCATGACTCAACTTTGGTACAGCCGCCTACCCCCGAATTCCATAGGTTCGTTCAAAGAACTCAGGCAAGCTTTTGTAGCTCAATTCATAAGCGGGATGACCCACGAAAAATGCTCAGCTTCATTGATGAACCTGGAGCAAGGGAAGAATGAATCCTTGAGAGAATATCTCAACCAATTCACCAAAGAAGCCCTGAAGGTGTCGGACCTTGATGAGAAAGTGTCCATGATAGCCTTGCACCAAGGAATTGTTGGGTTCCGAGGCATAAAACGCAGCGGATTAAACGTAAATATAATAAAATTTCGGAACCCTAACGCAGGATCATGTATAATCATGGACTGATTATTGTGAAACGGAATCATACCTTTGTTTGGTCTTGACTACTACGAACTCAACGGAGATCCTAGCTTTCACGACTTGTGTCTTCCTCTTGAAAACACCTCTATGGTATCCACACGAGCACCTTCAAGAACGTCTCACGATCTTGATTATGGAACGGATGTACTAGCCTCCTCTAGATGATTTCGAAATCTGCCTCTGCCTTTTCTGCTGCTAGGGTTTGTTTTTCTTAAAACTTAATACCTATTAACCCTACATTATCAATTTATAATGGTTGGTTAATAGGCCCATAATAGCAACCCATAACAGCAAAGCCTAACCCATGTAGGTTTAGGATTAAATAATAAAACCGAATTTTATTATTTAATTAATAACTAAGTCACACTTAATTATTAATGGCAGAATTCAAATTCGAATTTATATTATTTCAATTAATTAAGTCTCACTTAATTAATATAATAAAATTCAAATAATCATCAATTAATTTAAATCTATAATTTAAATTAATTATTCCTTTAAGTACTCTATGTGTGTGACCCTATAGGCTATTATTTAACTAGCAATAATTTTATTCTCCAATAAAATTATAAACAATGAGCGGTATCTAGTAATACATCATTGCTACCCAATTAAATAATAATTAAATCGTGATTCGATAAAACCTTTCGTGATTAATGTTTCAGTGTAATATAATCCCTTTAACCATATATATTATAGATTAAACTCGAGGCATGTATTTAGTCATCCTCTTCAACATTTAATCCGGGTTTACTTGATCCATGAGTAGACTATGAAAACAAATCATTATTTGAGCACGACCATGCATTTTATAGTCTCACTCAATCAAGAGACCAATAATATCTCTCCTAATTATAGGAGGGTTAAATCCTTTATCTATCATTCATATTTCTCATACGACTCATGATATACCCGATGTCCACTTTTATCATCACCCGATTAAAGGTAATTTTTAATGTAGTCAAAGTATATTAATCCTCGTATAGAAATATAATGATCTCAAGTCAAAGGATCATTACACCATTATCACTGTGAGTCTTTCTTATGACTTTATTAAACATGAAGAATCTCACTGTGGGTCTGTCCAGTATCATGTACTCCTACATGTACCTATGTATTGACTTTAGTATCCCCATACTTATAACCAATGAGATGTGGTTATCAGTCAAACAACATACTAGTCTATTTATGTATTATTATTGTCCTATAATAATAATACTCGACTAGGGACATTTAAGAATATGATAAATTATCTCAAGTTCAAGTCATGTACTAAACTATACAATGTGTATCATGATTCTAAGGACATTTATTATGCTAACAAATATATCGCAGTAATTAAAGTCATAATAAATACGTTTATTGAATAATCAATTGACATAAAGGTTTATCAAAATAAACATTGTATTGCCAAAACATCCTCCGGAGGACATGAATTTGCTCCAAGTAAGAGTCGGTAAATGCATAAAAGCTGAAGAAAGCATGTGGAAGACGAGCATTAACCCCAACAATGAGGGAAATAAAAGGAGAAGAGGAGATGACGAGTATGAGATCAAGGACAAATATACTTGAACTGACACAAACTCTAATTCGAAGAATTCCAAATAAGACCCAAGTTTATGGAATATGCAAGATTGAATGCCCGAAGAAGCCGCATTATCAAAGATGATAGAAAGTTGAGAAATTTTTTAATCAGATGGGGAAAGTTGAGAAAGTTCACCAAAGATGGTGGTAACAATGAAATAATATACTACGATGATCGAATGAGAGACCGTGATGATAGAAACCCCCAACCAAAAGGGCAGGTTATTAATGAAGGGCCGACTGTCGCTTGCACCTCACGAAACTCTAGAAAGGCTTACGCCCGTGAAGTGATAAACATTGTGGGAGAGACCCCAAAAAAGGCCAGGACTGAGATGTCCCTAACATTCGATGACTCCGACCTAGAAGGGGTGAAGTTCTCTCACGATGACCTTTTGGTTATCAAGCCCGTGATAGGGAACTCCTCTATCAAAAGAGCCCTAGTGGACAATGGCTCATTTGTTGATATCTTGTTTTATGATGCATTCATAAAGATGAGGTACAATGATTATCAACTTACACCCTCCAATATGCCCATTTACGGGTTCAATGGAGTTGAATCCCGGATTGAAGGGACCATACAACTTCCCATGACTATGAGGCATGAGTCGAGAGAAGCTGTTCAAATGCTAAATTTCCTTCTTATTAAGTCAATGACTACCTACAACGCAATCCTAGGATGGACTAGCTTTCACGCCTTTAAGGCTATAGCTTCAACATATCATCTGAAAGTGAAGTTCCCCACGAGGAACGATGTCAGTGAAGATATGGGAGACAAAAAATTAGCCTAGAGTTTCTATGTAGCACCCTTGAAAGGCATATGACCAGGCCTATTTATAATAATTAGATGACAACTCAACTCAGATTAGAAAGGGAAGTAAATAATAAATATGATAACATGAATCAAGACGAAGAAAGTCAACAAGACACGAAGAATCCTAATATCATAAGTATTTTAATGAGGTTGCTACTATATACTAGAAGAAGTTCATTAATATGTTCAAGCATCGGTATAATATAAATAAGTAGTATTTCAGAAGAGTTCAGAAGATACAGAAGATTTCAAGTGGCTACTACATAAAGATTCCATGAAAAGAAAATTATAGAGATAAAGCTTGAAGCGAAAATAAGACAGAAGATCATAAATTTAATGTTAAAATAGTGATGAACATATATTTTAGTGTGACACAAATGAACCAGACAGTACATTGTGTGTCAACTATATATATGATGGTTCGACATCAAGTAGAAGTGATTTTCAGACATACAGTACGGTGAAGACAGAAAGACTCAAGTCAAAATCAACAATGATTGTGCAGTAAAGAAACTATTTAATTCTACTATCAAAAATTAATTAATTATTTAATTTATCTACTTCAATTAATTCACGATAAATTAGTTTAATTTATAAATTATTTAATTAAAATTAGTGAAATTAATTAAGTTAAAAGAATATTTTATTTCAACATTTAAATAAGTCTTGCTGCGAAACCACATTGATTAGGGTTAAGCCCAAAATCTCTCCCCCCCTATATATACATAATGATGTATAACTTTAGGGTTAACAGAATTCAAAAATTCATTTTTCACAAAAACCTAGCTGCTCAACAGTTTGAGAGGCTAGAAAAAGACAAAGAGAGAGAGAGAGAGAGGTAAGCTATTCGGCTAGTACTGACTCCGGTGATAGTTGGACGATCGGGCATTCGTGTGGACTTATTTGGAGAGCAGATCTTTGTAAACAAAGGGCTACTGTGATTCACCGATTCTGGACCTCCATTAAACAACATACGTAAAGCTTCGTTAAGGTACAGATTTCTTCACCATAATCATCCAACGTTATACATGGATCCTGCGATAAGGTTTCGAATTTTATTATTTTTACGTTATGTTTATTGGCTTAATTCTCATAACCATTGAGATACGTAGGCAGTTAACGAGGACCCGAGGTAGTCACGAAACGTTAGCGCCGCCATAGAAGCTCAAAGCTCTCTCACACCCTAGTATTAACTGCGTATTAAATACATCTCATTTTTAATCCGTAACACAAACCCTCAAGTACTTTCATGTATTTGGAGCCAAATGTTATGTGCTAAAAGATGGAGATGAACATCGTGAAAAGTTCGAGGCCAAGGTGCATGAAGCTATTTTAGTCAGTTATTCAAGAAGAGCATATATGGTGTACATAATTGATCAACGCTAAGTGAAATAAAGTGTCAATGTTACATTTGATGACACTAAACTCCCAAGTAACCAAACTGAAGATCCTTCTGAGTCATTAAAATTTGATAATTATCCAAACTCACATTCTGATGATGAAGAAGAACCCGATGCTGCAACAGGACATGATATTGACAATAATGATTGTTAGGAATCAATGTAGCTTTGATGATAACTTTAACCTTAGAATCATATAATTTTATTTTACTGTAACTAATCAATTGATATGAAAATTATAAATATCAATTGATCAGGAAACCATTTATCAGTTGAAATGTTTTTGTGAATCAACCGATAATATGGATGGTATCATAGGTGTACTTAGTCTATTTCAATTGATATGACTTTAGTCGATTGATAATTTTCTAATCAATTGATACGAGTCGATTGATATTGGTCATCAATTGATGTGTAACTTAGACTATCAAATTATAATTATTTGAAGACATGAAAATTATGCAAGTGAAGGATGATCAATTGATATGGAAGTATCAACGGATAGAAGATTAATTGATAAACATGTCAAGTCAGAGATTGAAGACCATCAACTGATATGAAGAACCATCAATTGATATATCGATTGATAACATCTATCAATCGATAAGTCAACAATTATTATCAATCGATGGATATTAAGATCAATCAAAGAAGAATATCCATTGATGGGTATAAGGAAGAATCAATTGATATGCTTAATAGAAAATTATCAATTGATAGAGACTGCACAACAAGACAAAATATCAGGAATCTTCAGACTAAACCATGCCTATGGAAGACAGTCTAGATTGACTGTGAAGACTCAGATTGAAGTTGTCATTCCTGGGATGAAGATATTTCTCAAAATAGAAATAAACTGATAAGAAAGATAGTTTAGTAACATTACCAGAATAAATAGTTTTGTTTTATTATTCTCGAGATTGTAAACACTCTTGTGTTATATAAACAAGAGTGGTAGCATTGTTAGAAAAATAATAGAAGTAAAAATATCATTCTGAATCAACTGTTCAGCCTTAGAGCATTTTGTAAGAACAATTGATTTTATTTTTAACTTTGTAAAAAGAAGCTAGCTTTTCTTAACCTAGGTTATTTGAGCAAATATATACACTGATGAAAAAACCAATCCATCAGTAATTTTTAAATATCTTGTTCAAATATTTATTTTAGTCATTGTTGTTTATATTCAAACTTCTCAAACCATTTAAGAAAATAGAAAAATCTTAAAAGTTGTTATATTTGTATTCAACTCCCCTTCTGTAAATATATTGACATTGTTCTAGGGAATAAAAAGTGGTATCAGAGCAAGGATTTCAACTTATAGAAAGTTTAAGATCAAGTGCAAACCAATATGGTCCAAAAGGATTCTGGTGTAAATCTTCCAGTATTAGAAAAAAGATGAATACTTTGCATGAAAAGTTAAAATGCACCTACATCTACTTTCTCTTGACCTTTCCTATTTTAACTGCATGGAGAAAGGTCCACATGTTCCCATGAAGTTGGTCACATGTGTAAATCCTGATGGAACTCCTGCATTTGACAAACATGTTCCAAAACTCATCACTAAGTTCACCGAAGTGGATGAAAAGGAAGTGCTTAAGGACAAAAAGGCCATGAATATTTTGTTTAATGGTCTAGATAAAGATATGTTTGACAATGTTATAAATTGCACTTCATCGAAGGAGGTATGAGATATTGTTCAAACTCTATGTGAAGGGACTGAACAAGTCAGGAAAAACAAGATGCAACTCTTGATTCAGAATTATGAATCTTTTCATTTCAAGAGTGGAGAATCCATTAATGATACCTATAGTAGGTTCCAAAATCTTTTGAACAGACTAAAACTATATGGTAGAGTTTATGTAACTAAAGATACAAATCTAAAATTTCTTATATCTCTTCCAAAAGAATGGGAACCAATGACTGTCTCCATTAGACAATCTCATGACTTCAAGGACTATACTCTTGAGAAAATTTATGGTATTCTCAATACATATGAGTTGGAAATCCAATAAGATGAAGAGATTGAGAAGATTCAAAGAAAGGAAAAGATTGTGGCTTTGATGGTCATGGGAAATGAAGATAAGAAGGGAAACAAAAAAGTAGAAGGGTGTTGAATACTTGTGTGCTCTTTTGGCCTGATTAAAATCAACTCAATATAAATTAAAGCTTTGAATTAAGAACAAAGAACAAACACAAAGATATGAGTAAATACTGTTTGTATTATTAATGATCAAATACAAACTATCCTAGGGTATACACAAACCATAGCAGCTTCTCTGTGTTTCTCACAGCAACTCTCTCTATCTCTATGCTCTCAAAAACTTTGACTTATAAATTAGGTTACATAGAGTGTTTATATAGAGAGCTACCTATCAACTAATAATAGAAAATCAAAATACAATAGGAATAGAATTCCTAATTATTAGCTAACAGTTTCCTTCTATAATTCTCCTTCCTTCCTATTGTATATCTGCAATATATTTACCTTTATCATCGAAGACTTTCCATTACTGCGATCATCTTTCAAATTCAGCTTCAGCTTTGTAGACTCTGAAAACATTCAGACTTTGATGATCTTCAATCTCCGACAGACTATAGACTCTGATAGTCTATAGACCCTTATCAATTCTCAGACTCTAATTGGCATCCAGACTCTGGTTTTATTTCTTCTGAAAATATTCTAAGTACAAATACTGTTAATACCTGTACAGGGACTAACTAGACTCTGATTTGCATTTATTTTGCTCAGAGACTAGAAAGACTTATTCTATTGTATATATATTTATGCTAGACTCTATTATAGTATTTTCTACATCATCAAAATGAATATATTCCTAACAATCTCCCCTTATTTATGCTTTATAAAACATAATCATAAATCAACGTTTGATAATGTCAAAACTAAAGAATGAAATATTTATCTAGAACAATATTAAATTCACAAAGGAAAAATAATTTCTACCTAATTGATCTTCTCAAAGCCCTTGTTATTTCTCAGAAATGAATTCAACATGTTTTATTCAACAATGGCTAGATCTTATCCAACAAAATTCTTTACCTCCTTTAACTCATCAGTGTCATTTTTGATTTGATAGTAAGCTGCTCTTAGATCATTTGCATTACTCTCCCGCTCCTTCAAATATTTCAGCAACAAGACACTTGGCTTTCCACTCATGAGCTGAAATCCAATGTAATGACTCACACCTTCTCTAAATTTGATCTCATTTACCTCCAATGGCATGTTCCTGTCATTATCAACAAATTTCAAAGTGAATTTTCCCATTTGCTTATTTGTCTCTCTATGCAGAGTCAGCTTCATCTCAATTTCCTTGAACAATTTGTGTGACATCTTCTTTACTTCTATTTGCCTTATAAGATATCTGTAAAAGAAACCTGACATACTGTAGTTCCTTAGACTATTTGAAGAAGATGAAGTTTGATTAGTTAGTTACCACCTAACAGACCCTCCTTCTACAAAATATAAAATCATTTCATTTTTCACCTTTTCTGTACCTCCCTGACCTCCAAGCACCTTTCTTTCAAAGACATTATAGACAATTTGAGTAAATACCACTTTGTTCAAGTATTTTTGTGTAATATTCTCAAACTGCCTATCTGTCAAGGATTGAGGATCCTTGGTTAGAGTTACGGTTCTATCAATGTCAGACTCTGCAAAACCTCCAAGCCCTTTCTTCTTCCTTGCTCTCAATTGAAGATTTGATTGACTATATTGCCAATAGCTAAGTTCTTGAATTTCTTGACTCTGAATTGCATCAGAGTCTGATCTCTTTCTTTGCTTATCAGAGTCTAGCTTAGACCCTGATTTCTCATGTCCAGCCCTTAACTGATGTGTTTGAGTTTTTTTTACCACGGCCACTCCAAACTGTTTTTGTTGCACACCACCAGGTCCCCTAGGACCATGAGAACCATCCTTATCATCATCACCATCCCTCCTCCTTTTAACTCCCCTTAGATTGTCTTCATCCCTGCAACTCCCATCCTTATTACTCCTTCTTGAAGATTCACTACCAGCCTCCCTCTTCTCCCACTTTTTGACATCATCACCCATGTGACTGCCAAAAGAATGTTTTCAAGAACATAAGTGATGTTGTCTTGGGCAGTGATAACTTGATCCACCTTGGCAGTGAGAGAGTTGATAGAATTTTGGAGAGTTGTCTGTGTAGCCTTGAAATCAAATAAAAAATCTTTCACAACAACATCCTTAGAATGTTGAAGAGAGTACAAAGTTTCCAACTTTGTTTGGAGTAGAGCAGTGGTAGTATCCACATTGGTCAACTTAGTGTGGATATGAGATATTTCTATGACCACATTAGCTAGTTGAGCCTGTGTAGAGTTGAGGTCAACAACCAAACCTTTGTCTTCTTCAAATAGAGAAGCATCGGGTTTCTCACCAGAATAGTGACCAAGATCTTGCAATAAAGACTTCTTCTAAAAAGATTTAAGTCTCTCAGATTTATGGATAGCTAGAATGCATTCAAAAGAATCTTTATCAATAATGCCTTTTACCTTTGCTTTATTCCAAGATTGGGGAAAAAATTGATCAAAATTGTTGAAAGATGGATTCACCTCCCCTTCATCTTTGGAGGTTGAGTCATCAACAATATCAACATGCACTATGTTTGTTAATGGAGGTGTAGACTCTGATGGAAGTGTAGACTCTGAAACTACAAAAGGTACTATAGACCCTGACTCCTCCTTAGAGTGATCAGACTCTATAGACTCGGGAAGCCTAGCCCGGTTAGAAATGATAATAATTGGTTCATGTTGCTTCAAATTTACAGTTTCAGGTTGAATTTGAGTTGCATCCACCAAAGCCTCCATGACTCTGTCTGCTCTCCTAGCTAGAGAATCCACCAAATGAATTTGTGGTCTCTGTGTGAAAATTTTCTAAGAAGCTAGAGCCTCATCTTTCTTGCCAATCTGCAAGATTAATAAAAATGAGTTTTCATCCATCCCCTGTTTCAACTTATCAGACCAACTCTTGGGAAAATCTTGATCCCAATAAGTGAAGCTAGGTTCAGGGTATCCTAATCTCTCATGCACACAGTGGGATTATACACTCACTTTCTCATTCTCATTATGGCTCGCTACAACCTTTTCTACCTCTTATCTTTCCTAGACTAGTGTCAGCCCCTCAGTAATATTTTCACTCATTTTAGAAGGTGCACTCAATAGTCCTACAAAAGGGGGGGTTAAGAGACTGAATTGGTGCTTCAATACCTGAACAACCTTGATGAAGGAGAACCCCTTCAAATGTCTGAAGGCTATGGGTTTCCACCAAGGGGTGATCAATAACAGACTCTGAACCCTTACTAGCTTCTTCTTTCTTTTCAGGGTCTATTGGCTCCAATATTCCAGTCTCAGGGTCTACTATAGACTCTAACTGCTTCAGTATGACTTCAGTAGAAGCCAGAGTCTTAGTGTCACCTTCTTGGACTATTGTTGTATGAGACTCCCCCTCAAAGTGGATAAACTCTAACAGAATTGATTATGAAATTTTTTCATGAGCATCCATCAGAGTCTATCCTCACATATCACTAGGGTTCTCATCATCATTCTGTTGAGTTGGCAAATCGGACCTATCAATATGCTCATCTTCCCTGCTATCACCCAACCTCTGACTAAGTGGTTCTTGTGTGGGTGAGGTAGACTGAACATCTTTTGCGCTAGTCACCAATTTTACACTAGTCCCATCTCCCAACTTCCTTCCATCACCTGCTACCTCCTTTGGTTTTACATAAGTTAATGCATCCAAGTGATCATGTAGAAAAGTCGTTGCATGGATTGCATTGATGACCTGGGCATAAGTAAGATGAAAGAGATCCTGCAGGTTCCTTGCAATTGTTTGATAATAAATGCTCTTTAGTTGATCCAACTACTTTGATAGGTTGAATATATATATTTGTTGGCCACCTTCCCTACTTTATGAACAAGATAATCAACCACCTTCCTTCGAAGATGCTGAATAGTGGAAATCCATTCAATGAATATCCTGTAGGTAACCCAATTATTCCAAATTGCTTCATAGTCAAAAACTGGTTGCTCAACCTCAGTTTCCAACTCAGCAACAAATTATGATTCTCTTCATTTTAGGACTTTGATCTTTTTAAACTTTTTAGATTTTGGCTTTTCAGAGTCTGACACACCAAGTGCTTTGAGAACTTCAGATGTCATGCCTTCTATGACCCAGCTGCTTGAGTTTAAAGTGAAGAATTGAAGAGGTAGCTATATAGATTTGTGACCACATCTTCTGCACACATTTGTAGCTCCATCTCCATTTTATTCCTTGGGGCATCATGGGTAGTAAGGAGTTCCAAGACTTGAGATTTAGTCTGATATTGCTCTGGATCTTCAACTAGTTCTACCAAAGGATATAAGAATAGCAGCACCTCATCAGTTGGAGTAATGATTTGATCAATGAGACATGAGGCTACATTCAAAGACATTCCTTCCCAAAATATTTCATTATTAGAGTCTAAAGGTAGTCTAGACTCTGACTCGACATTAGATTCTGGTTCAGGAGATTTATGTCTTTCAGAGTCTGGCTCTGGAGGAGCCTTGAGAGCATCTGTTTAACAATATGCTTGTGTGTACGCGCAAAATAAGCCTTCCTCAACCTCTTGTACTTCTTAGCAAAAGATTTCTCACGAGACTCAATTGGAGAATCCTAAGGTGCATCCCTAGGTGTTTCAGAGTCTGCAGCCTTGGTTATGAAGTTAGATTCAGGTGCCTCAAAACTATCTTTTAATAAAGACAATCTTTCAACAACCTGTCTCTCGAGGGGGTTGAGCTCTTCAACACTTTTCTCATCTATAAACCTTGTTTGAATCAATCTTCTCCTCTTTACAACTGATGCCTTTTGAGAGACACCAAAGGTTGGTTTCCTAGATTTAGGTTTTTGAGATTGTTTGAGTGAAGGGGATTTGACTACTTGGGTAGGTGCATAGGAAATCTCCAATACTTTTTCCTGAACCATTTCACCACCAAAGAAAGAAGCAGTATAGATAGAAGTTTTTTAGGCTGAGAGTTTTACTTGTTGGGGTTTAGAGCATGAACACGCAGCGGAATTAACGAAAAACAATAAAAATTCGAAACCCCATCGCAGGATCCATGTATAAGATTGGACAGATTATGGTGAAACAGAATTATACCTATTAAGATCTTGACTTTCACGAACTCAACAGAGATCCTAGCTTTCACGACTTGTGTCTTCCTCTCGAAAAACACTTCTATGGTATCCACACGAGCACCTTCAAGAACGTCTCACGATCTTGATTGCGGAATAGACGTACTAGCCTCCCTCTTGATAATTCGAGTTAATGTTTCTACCTCCTTATTGCTACCCCCTCTAGGGTTTTATTTATCAAAAACGTAATAGCCTCTTAACCATACATTATCTATTTATAATGTCTGATTAATAGACCCATAACAGCAAATCCTAACCCATGTAGGTATAGGATTAAATAATAAAACGAATTTCTATTATTTAATTAATAACTAAGTCATACTTAATTATTATGGACAGAAATACTCCTCTAATTTGAATTTATATTATCTCAATTAATTAAGTCTCACTTAATTAATATAATAAAATTCAAATAATCATCAATTAATTTAAATCTATAATTTAAATTAACTATTCCTCTAAGTGCTCCATGCGTGTGACCCTATAGGCTATTATTTAATTGGTAATAATTTTATTCTCCAATAAAATTATAAACAATGAGCGGTATCTAGTAATACATCATTGCTACCCAATTAAACAATAATTAAATCGTGACTCGATAAAACCTTTCATGATTAATGTTTTCGTGTAATATAATCCCTTTAACCATATATATATATTATAGATTAAACTCGAGGCATGTATTTAGCCATCCTCTTCAACATTTAATCCGGGTTTACTTGATCCATGAGTAGACTATGAAAAACAAATCATTATTTGAGCACGACCATGCATTTTATAGTCTTACTCAATCAAGAGGCCAATAATATCTCTCCTAATTATAGGAGGGTTAAATCCTTTATCTATCATTCATATTTCTCATACGACTCATGATATACCCGATGTCCACTTTTATCATCACCCGGTCAAAGGTAACTTTTAATGTAGTCAAAGTATATTAATCTTCGTATAGAAATATCATGATCTCAAGTCAAAGGATCATTACACCATTATCACTGTGACTCTTTCTTATGACTTTATTAAACATGAAGAATCTCACTGTGGGTCTGTCCAGTACCATGTACTCCTACATGTACCTATGTATTGACTTTAGTATCCCCATACTTATAACCAATGAGATGTGGTTATCTGTCAAACAACATACTAGTCTATTTATGTATTATTATTGTCCTATAATAATAATACTCGACTAGGGACATTTAAGAATATGATATATTATATAATCTCAAGTTCAAGTCATGTACTTAAACTATACAATGTGTATCACGATTCTAAGGACATTTATTATGCTAACAAATATATATCGCAGTAATTAAAGTCATAATAAATACGTTTATTGAATAATCAAATGACATAAAGGTCTATCAAAAGAAACATTGTATTGCCTCTAGGGCACCTACACTAACATTACCTGCATTACCTGTGGATATACCATGGCAGGTAGACTCTTTTTCTTGTCATCAATTTTCTTGATGTTAGAGAATAGTCTCCTTTGCTGCTTATTGGCCTGCACACAACAATCATCTGCCAATCTAGTTGACAAGTCATGAATGAAGTGGTTGAGGAGAATGATAAAAAACCTATGATATTAGACTTTTTTCCTCCCCTCTTGCACATTGTTTAATTTAGCTCCCATTTGAGTGAGGAACATATCACCAATATTAATCACTTTGTCAAATAAGAGGCTATGACCAATTTGATAAGTGATAAAAGTTAAAGCATCAAATCTACTGGACTTACCAGTGAAACACTTAACAATTTGATCAAAAAAGAAAGACCACTATTTTCTCAAATAGGGACTAGTTAATTTGTTCACGTTGTTTAAACTAGCAGTATAACCTAATGATTTAAATATGCTCTTAATTTCATCATTAGAAAAAGTTTCACCAAAAGGTTATTTAACAGGCAGCTTAAACACAAAATTAATCACATCAGCAGTTACATCAAAGGTTGTAGAGCCAAAGGTTAACATAATTTTACTTGGTTGATCCTGAGAAGGATCAACTACCTTTGTAGAGATCCATGCCTGCGAGACTGCATCCATATGAATGACAGGAGATGCTTTGAGAATGTAGTTGAGCTCACTTTGCTTCAAGAAATCCATTACTGGATAATAGTCAGCATCAACACCTTTTTTGTCGCCTAAGGCTGCAACATGATTGGTGGTCATAAACTCAAAATCTCTGAAAGTGAATGAAATAGCCTTGGGTCCCCTCATGACAGTGGATTGAGCAACCATTTGAATGATTGAATTGAAGAAGATAAAAATTCTTGTAGAAATGAACTAGGGTTCGTAGAGAGCTCTGAGAGTATTTTTGCCTTAGGAAATAATTCACAATAAACAAGTGAGTAAAAATGTATGTTAATTTTTTATTTTGTTTAAGTTGCATACAATGCCCACGAGTCTATAGACTGTATCCAGTCAAAAGTAGCTGTTATCGCTTATTTCAAGTCATTTGAACGGTTCAAAAAATAATCAGAGTCTGCAGGCACGAATTCTAACCATTTCAGAGTCTAATAGTCATGGCCTTCGGAGTCTACAAACTCTCAGAGTCTATAGACTCATGAAGAATATACTTCAAGAATATTGCAATAACAAATTATAGTTTGATAAATTAAGGACTATAATTAAAGTACATACCTTGTTGCTTATAATGACTATGTAATTACATATTTAACATACCTAACTCAACTACCAGTCTGAGAAAGGTAGACTCATCAAGTGATTTTATTAAAGTGTCTACAATCTGTCTGTCAGTTGGAACATAATGCAGTTTAACAGTGCCATTTTCAACATGTTCTCTAATAAAATGATACCTGACATCAATGTGCTTTGTTCTGGAATGTTGGACTGGATTTTCTGTAATTTTAATAGCACTAGTATTATCACAATACATACGAATATTTGAAAATGTTAGTCCATAATCAAGTAATTGATTTCTCATCCACAAAATTTGGGCACAACAACTTCTCGCTGCTATGTATTTAGCCTCAACTGTTGAGGTTGATACAGTCTGTTATTTCTTGCTAAACCAAGAAATTAACCCGTTGCTAAGAAATTGGCATTAGCCTGTTTTGCTTTTCCTGTCCACTTTGAATCCTACATAATCAGAATCTGAATAGCCTAGTAATGAAAAATCAGACTCTCTAGGATACCAAAGTCCTAGAGTTTGTGCACTCCTAAGATATTTAAAAATTCTTTTCATAGCAATTAAATGTGATTCTCTAGGGTCAGTTTGAAATCTGGCACACATGCATGTTACAAACATTATATCTGATCAACTATTAGTTAAATACAATAATGAGCCAATCATACCTTTGAAGCTAGTATTGTCAACTTTTTTACCGTTTGGGTCAGAGTCTAGCTTAGTGGCTGTTGACATGGGTGTTTTGGCAGTTGCACAATCTTGTAAATCAAACTTCTTCACAAGTTCCTTCATATACTTCGATTGACTAATGAAAATTCCATCATTTGTCTGTTTAACTTGAAGTCCCAAAAAGAATTCAATTCTCCCATCATGCTCCTTTCATATTTAGACTGCATTAGTTTGCTAAATTTTCACAGAGTTTCTCATTTCATATTTAGACTGCATTTCTTTGTTGTCTTAGACTCTGGTGGAGTCTTGACAGTGTCATACCAATTTTTATCAATAGAAGATTTTAACTCATAAAAATTGTAATACAAATCATGATAGTCCCAACACATATAAATAGAGTGAAATATGTTACCATAGTGATAACAGGGTTTCTGTGGAATGTAATGACTAGTCAGAGTTTGAGGGGATTTAGACTCTGATTTATTCCAATTTTTGTTTTACAATCTAGAGGCAGATGGTTGTGGTTTCTGCATCTGTAACATTTCTTCCTATGAGCATTATGATCTTTTTAATAGTTGTTGTCTTTGTTAATGCCTTCCTTGCCATTCCTATTCCTCCTAGCTTTGCCAGACTCTGGTAAGTTATCTAGCCTTTCCTTTAACTTGGTCTTAGATAAGAACCCTATATTTATATTACTCTTAGCTTTCTTTTTTCCTAATTCATCTATCTTTTTATCAACAACAGGGGGATTATTGACAGATGAGTTTGAGGTTCCTTTAGGTAACTCAGTCTTAACTTTAGAAGTCACAAACTTAACTGGAGTAAAGGTGCTCTTGTCCTTAGTCTTATTGAGTTAGCTAGCTTCTACATTGTTATTGTTCTCAACAATAGGTCTTTTGCCTTGACTCTTGTCATAGCCTAGACCAGCAGTTTGACACACATTTTAATTGTTAAGAATTTCCTGAACTTTTCTTCCAGAGTCTATTCACACTTTGAAATTAAGCCTTACTTCTTCTAGTTCTTTTCTAACAGTCATAGGGTTTTAAAACTTCATTGTAGTTGTGTCTACACTTCTCAGAATCCTTTTTTAATTCTTCTATAAGAACTAATTCAAACTCTAGGTGGTTATTCCTACTTGTTAAGATTAGGTTTTCTTCTGTTAACCTATTATTGTCAATTGTAAGTGATCTAAAATTAGTCATTAACTTTTTAACTTCACTTTGAAAAATCTTTATACCATCAGAATCTAAATTAAGTAAAGATTCAGCAAGAAAAGATTGATATCTGAGAGTTAGAAGATGAGGGTTCTTTAGGCAATTCTGATTTTTCTGAGGAGATAACCATCAATTTTTCTGATCTTGAATCTGCCCAATCCTTTTCTGTTGAGATGAGTGCCTTTCCTTTGCCTTGATTTTTAGCTTTTCTACACTCACTAGAAAAATTACCCAATATTCCACAGTTTAAGCACTTGACTTTTGCCTTGTCAAGATTGATTATAGTGCTTTTACTTTTCTCAACTTTTTCATCCTCCTTTTTGAGTGTTGGCCTCTTCCTAATTTTTCCAGTTCTTTTGTTGAATTTCATTCTTTTGAAATTCTTAGCAAACATAACCATCATTTGACTCAAATCTTTCTCCACATCAGAATCAGAGTCTATGTCAGTAGACTCTGATTTAATAACAGTTTTAACCTTTTTCATTGAATCGTTGATTTTTACTTCTTTGGATTCTTCCTGTTATTTTTTCTCAGACTCCACAAAGAGAGCCAAATATTTTGGTTTTCTATATTTCTTGTTCTTTCTCTGTTGCATCTTTAAATAATATGTCTTGAGTCTTCTATATAATTCTTCTAGAGTTATTTCATCTAAATCTCTAGCTTCCCTTATAACAATTGTTTTATCATCCCACTCTTCTAGAAGGGTTCTTAGAAACTTGGTATTTGTGTCTTCAGAGTCATACACTTTACCAAGAAAAGCCATTTCATTCAGGAGTTTAGTAAACCTATCATATATCTCAATGATGGTTTCTCCAACTTTTGCCTCAAAATACTCATACTCCTGAATTAATAGAGACCTTATATTATTTTTGACATAATTGGTTCCTTCATAGTGCAATTCATGTTTTGTCCACATCTCTTTAGCAGTTTTGCATGATATTACTCAATTTGTGAGAATAGAGTCCAAACTGTTAAAGAGAAAATTATTCACTTTGACCTCCTTGAGAACATTCTCCTTGTCTTCCTTTGACCACTTAGCCTTTGGTTTGTAAACAAAGTGATCTCCAAATTTTTTTACTTCAACAGTGGTTTCAGGAACAAGCTTTGAGGGCATATAAAGTCCATTATGAATTCTGTCTAGATAGCCAGGGTCTGTAGCATCTAGATGGTGCAGCATCTTAACCTTCCAATGGGTGTACTCGTTTCTTTTGAGCATATGAATTTTAGAATTGTCATCTTCGTTTCCAGACATCTTTGATCGATTTTAAACTTTAGGCTCTGATACCAATTCTTTTCCCAATTATCTAAGTTGATGGGGGGGTTGAATACTTGTGTGCTCTTTTTGCCTGGATAAAATCAACTCAATATAAATTAAAGCTTTGAATTAAGAACAAAGAACAAATACAAAGATATGAGTAAATATTATTTATATTACTAATGATCAAATACAAACTCTCCTAGGGTGTACACAAACCCTAGATGTTTCTTTGTGTTTTTCACAACAACTCTATCTATCTCTATGCTCTAAAAAAATTCGACTTATAAATTAGGTTACATTGAGTATTTATATAGAGTGCTATCTATCAACTAATAACAGAAAATCAAATTATAATAGGAATAGAATTCTTAATTATTAGTTAATAGTTTCATTATGTAATTCTTCTTCCTTTCCATAGCATATCTGCAATATATTTGCCTTTACCTTTGAAGACTTTCCATTACTGTGATTATCTTCCAAATTCAGCTTCAGCTTTATAGACTCTGAAAACCTTCAGGCTCTGATGATCTTCAATCTTTGACAGACTATAGACTCTGATAGTCTATCGACCCTGATCAACTCTCAGACTCTGGTTTTCTTTTTTCTGAAAATCTTCTAAGTACAAATACTCTTGATACCGGTACTTGGACTAACTAGACTCTGATTTACATTTATTTAGATCAGAGACGAGAAAGACTTATTCTATTACAGATATATCTATGCTAGACTCTGTTCTATTATTTTGTACATTATCAAAATGAATATATTCCTAACAATGAGACTCTCTCTGAGTTTTTACTTGAAAACGGTTTTAATAGATGTGTCATAGATAAAACTCTCTTTTATATATTATGTGATAAAGATATGATATTTGTCCAAGTTTATGTTGCCGATATTATAATTAGTTCTACTAATGAAAACTTGTACAAAAGATTTGCTAAGTTAATGTAGAGTAGATATGAGATGATCATGATGGGTGAGCTGTCATTCTTCCTTGGACTGCAAGTGAAGCAAAAGGAAGATGAGATTTTTATTTGCCAATTAAAGTACATAAGGGATCTCCTGAGAAAATATAGTCTAGAAGATTCCTCACCGGCAAACACCCCAATGTCAATGTTAGGAATATATTCATTTGATGATGTACAAAATGCTAGAATAGGATTTAGTATAGTTTATTTGTAATAAGTCTTTCTAGTCTCTGAAATTTTATAATCAGAGTGTAGATAGTCACCATTCTTGTACTTAGAAGATTTTCTGTAGAAAGTGAAACCAGAGTCTAGATGAAGATCAGAGTTTGGGAGGTGATCAGATTCTATAGACTATCGACGTCTACAATCTGTCAGAGTCTACAAATGATCAGAGTCTATAGTCTATCAGAGTCTATAGTCTGGCAGAGTCTGAAGATTTCAGAGTCTATGAAGTCAAAGCTGAATTTGGAAGATGATCATAGAAAAGGTCTTCGAAGATAAAGCCAAATATATTACAGATATGTTATGGGAAGGAAGGAGAATTACAGAAGGAAACTGTCAACTAATAATTAGGAATTATATTCCTATTGTAATTTGATTTTCTGTATTAGTTGATAGGCAACTCTCTATATAAACACTTTATGTAACTAATTGTAATGTGTGGAAAAATAGTTGAAGTTTTGTGAGAGCATAGAGATAGAGAAAGTTGTTATGAGAAACACAGAGAAGCTGTTATGGTTTGTGCACACCTTAGGAGAGTTTGTATCTTTACATCAACAATACAAACCGTATTCATTCATATCTTTGTGTTTAATCTTTGTTCTAAATTCAAGTTTTTAATTCATACTGAGTTGATTTTAATCAGGCAGAAAAAGCACACAAATATTCAACCCCCCTTATACTTATGCCACTGGGAAAACAATTGGTATCAGAGCCTAACGTTTAAAATTGATCAAAGATGTCTGGAAACAAAGATGGAAATTCTAAATATTCTTATTCAAAAGAGAAACGAGTACACCCACTAGAAGGTTAAGATGCTGCACCATTTGTAAACTATAGACCCTGAGTATCTTGAAAGGATTCGTGAAGGAGTCTATGTTTCCTCAAAGCTTGTGCCTCAAACCATTGAAGAAGGTAAATTAACTGAAGAACACTTCATTGAAAAACTAAAGGTTGAATGGACAAAAGAGGACAAAGAGAATGTCCTTAAGGAGGTAAAATTCAAAAATATTCTCTTTAACAGTTTGGATTCTGTTCTTAAAAACTATTTTATATCATGCAATACTGCTAAAGAGATGTGAACAAAACATGAAGTGCACTGTCAATGGACTAAAAATGTCAAGAAGAATGCTAGGTCTCTGCTAAGTCAAGAAGAACGAGTATTTTGAAGCTAAATCTGGAGAATCTATTACTGAGCTGTATGATAGGTTTACAAAACTCTTGAATGAAATGGCTATGCTTGGTAAGGTTTATGATTCTGAAGATACAAATACCAAGTTTCTTTGAGCACTTCCTGAAGAGTGGGACAACAAAACAACAGCCATATGGGAAGCTAGAGATTTGGATGACATAACTCTAGAAGAATTGTATGGCAGACTCAAGACATATGATTTAGAGATATAACAGAGAAAGAATAAGAAATCTGTGAAGACAAAATCTGTGGAACTTTTAATGGAGTCTGAGAAAGAACAACAAGAAGAACCCACAAAAGCAAGAATCAAGGATTTAAGGAAGAAGGGTAAAGCTGTTGTGGAGTCAGAGTCTACTGACACAGACTCTGATTCTGATGAAGAGATTGATCCAAGTCAAATGATGGCTATGTTTCCTTAGAATTTCAAAAGAATGAAATTTTACAAAAGAACTAGCAAATTTAGAAAGAGGCCATCATTCAAGAAGGAAGATGAAAAGGTTGAGAAGAGTAAGAGCAAGAGCACTATAATCAAACTTGAAAAAGCCAAGGTCAAGTGTTTCAACTGTGGAATATTGGGCACTTTGCTAGTGAATGCATAAAGTTAAAGAGTCAAGGAAAAGGGAAATGACTTCTATCAACATGAAAGGATTGGGCAAACTCAAGCTCAGAGGATGAAATTGATTATGAAAATCTAGCATTGATGACATCCTCCTCAAGAAAATCAGAATCTCCCAAAGAACCTTCATCTCCTAAGACTCAACTATCAATTTTTACTTTTGAATCCTTACTTAATTTAGACTCTGATGGTATAAAGATTGTGCAAAGTGAGGTTAATAAAATAATGATAAACTGTAGGTCTCTCACTAATGAAAGTGAAAGGTAAAGAGAAGAAAATTTAACCTTGATAAACAAGAATAATCATTTAGAGTATGAGTTAAAATTAATGGAACAATACAAAAAGGATTCTGAGAAATATAGTCATAATTACCTTGAGATCTTGAAAGACTATGACTATGTTAAGAAAGAACTAGAGGAAGAAAGACTTAAGTTTAGAGTCTGGACAGACTCTGGTAGAAAAGTTCAGGAAATTCTCAATAATCAAAATGTGTGTCAAACTGCTGGTCTAGGCTATGACAAGAGTCAAGGCAAAAGACCTATTGTTGAGAATGATAACAATGAAGAAGCTACCTAAATTAATAAGACTAATGACAAGAGTACCTTTATTCCTGTTAAGTTTGTGACTCCTGAAGAAAAGACTGATTTATTTAAAGAAACCACAAACTCATCTGTCAATGGTCCCCCTGTTGTTGATAAAAAGACAGATGAACCAGGGGCAAATGAGTCTAAGAAAACCATTAACATAGGGTACTTGTCTAAGTCTAAGTTAAAAGAAAGGCTAGAGAATTTATCAGAGTCTACTAAAACTAGGAGGAATAGGAATGGTAAGGAAGACATTAACAAGGCCAATAATTATCAAAATGATCCTAATGTTCCTAGAAAGAAGTTTTACAGATGTGGAAACCATAACCATTTAGCTATAGACTATAAAACAAAAATTGAGAAGAAAACAGAGTCTATTCCTTAACAGTCTCTGAAAAGTCATTACATTCCACAGAAGCCCTGTTATCTCTATGGTAGCATATTTCATTCTATTTATATGTGTAGAGACTATCATGATTTGTATTATAATTTTTATGAGCTAAAATCTTCAATTAATAAAAGTTGGTATGACACTGTCAAGACTACACTAGAATCTAAAGCAACAAATGAGACAGGTAAAACAAAAGTGAAGAATATTAAGCCTTTTTCACCCAAAGTTAGTAGAAAAGGATCCAGAACTGTTTGGGTCCCCAAAACATCTAACTAGTTGCTTTATGTATGCAGGGAACTAGGGAAAAGAAAGTAACCCTAATCCTGAACATTGGATGCTCAGGACACAGGACTGGTAAGAAATCCCTGCTTACAGACTTTGTGGAGATGGCCAGCCCAGAAGTATCCTTTGGAGATGGCAACAAAGGAGAAATACTGGGATATGACAAGATTGTACTTGGAAATGTCATCATTGAAGAAGTAGCTCTAGTTGATGTCTTGAAACACAATGTGATTAACATTAGTCAACTTAGAGATAAAGGTTACCATACTGGTTTTGACAAGAAAGAGTGTCTTGTGACTCACAAAGAAACATGCATTTTGGTTTTCAAATGGCACAAACATGGTAACATATATGAAGCCAGCTTGGAGGATTGCATTCAAAATGAAGTCACATGTTTATATAGCAAGGCCTCAACTGAAGAAAGCTGGAAATGGCACAAGAAACTATCACACATCAACTTTAAAACACTTAACAAGTTGGTGAAACATAATCTTATGAGAGGACTACCACAAGTTGACTTTGTGCAAGATGGACTTTGTGAAGCATGTCAACTTGGAAAATAAAGAAAAACAACTCTCAAGAGCAAGACAATAAACACAATTTATGAACCCTTTTATTTATTATATTTTGATTTATTTGGTCCAGTAAATATGATGTCAATTAACAAAAAGATATATTTTCTTGTCATTGTAGATGATTTTACAAGATACACATGAGTTTTCTTTCTACATTCAAAGGATGAAATTCCACAACACATAATAGACAATATCACTTTTATGGAAACAAAATCAAAGAAAACAATTAGAGTTCTAAGAAGTGACAATGGTACTGAATTCAAGAATTCAATCATGGAGGAATACTATGCATCAAAGGGAATTACTCAACAATTTTCTGCACCAGGAACACCTCAAAAAAATGAAGTTGTGGAGAGAAAGAATAGAACACTCATAGAAGCTTCCAAAATAATATTGGTAGAGTCTAAACTACAAGTATATTTTTGGGCTGAGGTAGTAAGTACAACATGTTTCACTCAAAATTGTACATTGATTAATATGCATGAAAAGACTCCATATGAGATGGTAAAGAACAAGAAGTCAAGTGTGAAAAACTTTCACATATTTGGATGCAAATGCTTTGTACTAAAAGTACATCCTGAAAATCTAAGCAAATTTGAAGCTAACGCTGATGAAACAATTTTTCTTCGATATGCATCAAATACAAAGGAATTCAGGGTGTTTAATCTCATAACAAGAATTGTTATGAAATCTATTCATGTTGCATTTGATGACAAAAAGATTACAAGATTGCAGGATGAATCAAAGTCTATAACTCTAGAATTTGAAAATTTGAAAAGATCTGAGATAAATGAAGATGGTAGGGATGAAGTGATTCAAATAACTCCTGAAACAACACAGGAACCTGCAAACTCTGAGAGGGAGCCGAAAAATTCAACTCCAAATAATTCAGAGTCTAGTAGTTTAGAGTCTACCCAGACAGAGTCTAGATAGACAAATTCAAGTTTTTCAAAGTCTAACTCATCAGGGTCTGGATCGGGCAACTCTGAATCTTTTTCAGAGGCAAACAATTCAGGGGGAGCCTCTTCATTTGAATTGTAAAGTACAATAGGAAATGCCAATGATTTAGGGGGAGCTTCAAGTTCAAGAATCAATCTTCCACTAGCTAGAAAATGGACAAGGGATCACACTACTGATTTGATAATTGGTGATCCTAAGAGTGGTATACAAACTAGACCAGCCACTCAAAATGAATGTCTTTATAGCTGTTTTCTCTCAAAGAATGAACCCAATAAAGTTGAGGAAGCATTACAAGACCCTGATTAGATCATTTCAATGCAAGAGGAATTGAATGAATTTGAGAGAAATAAAGTCTGGAAACTTGTACCAAGACCCAGAGATAGATCAATTGTTGGAGCCAAATGGGTGTTCAGAAACAAACTTGATGAGAATGGAACTGTGATTAGAAACAAAGCAAGGCTAGTTGTAAAAGGATACTCTCAGGAGGAAGGAATTGACTATGATAAAACTTTTGCACCAGTAGCAAGATTGGAAGCTATCAGAATGTTTCTTGCATTTGCAACTCATTCAAAATTCAAGGTGTATTAGATGGATGTAAAAAGTGCCTTCTTGAATGGAAAATTGGAAGCAAGAAGTCTATGTGGAGCAACTACCAGGATTTGTTGATCCAAAGTTTCCTGATCATGTTTATAGGTTAGACAAGGCACTATATGGATTGAAGCAATCACCAAGAGCATGGTATGAAACCCTATCAAACTTTCTTCTTGAAAATAGATTCATTAGAGGTACCATTGACAAAACTCTTTTTATTAGGAAACACAAAGGTGATATTTTTCTTGTCTAAATTTATGTTGATGATATTATATTTGGTTCTACTAATGAAAAACTCTGTGTAAATTTTAGCAAATTAATGCAGTCAAATTATGAAATGAGTATGATGGGAAAATTAAACTTTTTTTGAGACTTCAAGTCAAACAGAATGATGATAGAATTTTCATCAATCAATCAAAATATGTAAAAGAACTATTGAAGAAGTTTGATATGCAAGACAGTGCAACTGCTAAAACTCCCATGTCAATAGCCACTAAGCTAGACTCTGACTCAAAGGGTAAGAAAATTGACAACAATAGCTATAGAGGTATGATTGACTCGTTATATTTAACTGCTAGTAGACCAAATATAATGTTTGCAACATACCTGTGTGCTAGATTTCAAATAAACCCTAGAGAATTACATTTAATAGCTGTGAAAAGAATTTTTAGATATCTCAAGGGTGCACAGACTCTGGGACTTTGGTATCCTAAAGAGTCTGATTTTTCACTAATTGGCTATTCAGACTCTGACTATATAGGATGTAAAGTGGACAGAAAAAGCACAACAGGACAATGCCAATTTCTTGGCAACATGTTAATTTCTTGGTTTAGCAAGAAACAACAAGCAATTTCAACCTCAATAGCTGAGGTTCAATACATAGCAATTGGAAGCTCCTCTGCTTAAATTCTGTGGATGAGAAATCAGTTACTTGATTATGGACTAGTATTCTCAAATATTCCTATGTATTGTGATAATACTAGGTGCTATTAAAATTGAAGAGAATCCAGTCCAACATTCCAGAACAAAGCACATTGATGTCATGTATCATTTTATTAGAGAACATGTTGAAAATGGTACTGTGACACTTCACTATGATCCAACTGATATACATATTGCAGACATTTTAACCAAACCACTTGATGAGTCTACCTTTCTCAAACTGGTAGTTGAATTAGGAATGTTAAATATGTAAGTATTCAATCATAAAAGAAGCAATGTATTTACTTTAATTATAGTCCCTGATTTCTCAAACTATGATTTGTTATTATAAATTTTTTCAGCTATTGTATCTTGACAAAGTCTAACTCCTAGACTCTGACAAGTCATAAACTCTGACGAGTCTTTAAACTCTGACGAGTTTATAAACTCTGACGAGTCTGTAGACTCTGTCAAGCCTGTAGACTCTGACAAGCCTGTAGACTCTACGAGTCTGTAGATTCTGAGAATGTCATAGCGCCTAGACTCTGAAATGGTTAAACTTCGCACCTACAGATTCTGATTATGTTTCAACCATTTAAATGACTTGAAATAAGTGGTAACAGTTACTTTTGACTGGTGACAGGCTATAGACTCATGTATATTGTATGCAACTTTAACAAAATAGAATTGTTTCATACAATTTACTCACTTGTTTACTGCAATTATTTTCTAAGGAAAATATACTCACAGAGCTCTTCACGAAACCTAGCTAATTTCTTCAAGCACTTTCATCACTTTTAACTAAACAATTCAAATGGTTGCTATCTCAACTATCATGAGGGGTCCTAATGTAATTGCATTCACTTTTGAAGAATTTGAGTTCATGACCACAAATCATGTGGCAACCCTTGGAGATAAGAAATGGGTAGATGATGACTACTACCCTATGATGGACTTCTTGGAACAATCTGAGCTCAGCTACATTCTGAAAGCATCCCCAGTGATTCATATGGATGCTGTCTCTCAAGCTTGGAGTTCGGCCAAAGTAGTTGATCCTTTTCATGATCAACCAGGTAAAATCATGTTTACCTTTGGTGACTTCACTTTTGATGTCACTGCTGATGTGATAAATTCTATGTTTAAATTGCCTGTCAAGTCTTCTTTTGATAATACTGTGTCTGATGATTAAATCAAAAGCATGTTTAAGGCAATAGGTTATTTTTCTAGCTTAGACAACATGAGTAAAACAACTAGGCCTTACTTAAGGAAATAATGGTCTTTTTTCTTTGACCAAATTGCTATGTGCTTTACTGGTAAGTGTAGTGGTTTTGATGCTATTACATTTATTACTTATCAAATTGGTTACAGTCTCCTGTTTGACAAGGTGATTAACATTGGTGATATGTTGCTCACTCAAATGGGAGTAAAATTAAACAATGTGCAAGAGGGAAGGAAGAAAGTCTACTATAATAGATTTTTAATGCTTCTCTTGAACCACTTCATTCCTGACATGTCTGCCAAGCTTGCAGATGATTGTTGTGTGTAGGCCTATAAGCAACAAAAGAGGATTTTCTCTGACATCGAGAGAATTGATGACAAGAAGAAGAGTCTACTTTCCATGACTTATCCACATGTAATGCAGGTAAAACTTTTTAACTACAAACTCACTATCTATAAATATTCATTTTTTGGTGGTCAAATGGTGCAGGAACAAGTAATGGAGAACCCCCTGCACCTACCCAAGTAACCAAATCCCCTTTCACTAAACAATCTTCAAAATAAAAATCTAAAAAGAAACCAACCTCTGGTGTCTCTCAACAGGCACCGGTTATAAAGATGAGGAGACTAGTTCAAACAAGGCTAATAAATGAGCCGAGTGATGAGGAGCTCAACCTTCTAGAGAAACAAGTTGTTGAAGGATTCTTTGCTAAAAGAGGGTCATGATACATTTGATTCTAACCTTCAAGCCCATTTTGTAGACTCTCAAAAGGCTACAGACTCTGATAAACCTAGGGATGCACTTCAGGATTCTCAAATTGGGTCTCTTGAGAAATCTTTTGCTAAGAAGTATAAAAGGTTAAGGAAGGCTTATTCTACACACGCACACAAGCCTTTACTAGTTACTAATCCTGTTTTGCAGGAAATAGATGCTCCCAAGGCTTCTGCAGGGCCAAACTCTGAAAATAAGACAATTCCTGAACCAGAGTCTAATGTTAAGTCAGAGTCTAGACTGCCTTTAGACTCTGATCATGACACATTTTGAGAAGGAATGCCATTGGATGTAGCCTCCTATATCGTTAATGAAATCATTACTCCAAATGATGAGATACTGCTATTTCTATATCCTTTGGTAGAATTACTAGAAAATCCTCAACACTACAAGACAAAGAAACAAGTCTTGGATCTTCTCACAACCCATGCAGCCCTAAGGAAGAGAATGAAGATGGAGCTACAAATGTTCGCACAAGATGTGGTCACAAATCCATATAGCTACCTCTTCAACTCTTCATTACAAGACAAAACAGCTGGGCTCATAGAAGGTAGAACTAATGTAGTTCTCAAAGCACTTGGTGTGCCAGACTCTGAATAGCCAAACTCAAAGAAGCCTAAAAAGCTTAAGTTCCACATAAGGAGAGAATTAGAGTCTGTTGCTGAGTTGGAATCTGAGATTGAGCAACCGGTTTTTGACTATGAAACAATTTGGGATAAAGGAATTACCTACAGGACAATAATTGATTTGATTTCTAATATTCAACCTCTTCTAAGAAAGGTGGTTGATTTTCTTGTCCACAATAGAGAAGGTGGCCAACAAATATATCTATACAACCTGTCAGAGTAGATTGTATCAGATCAAGGGCTCATATTATCATAAAATTGCAAGGGAATTGCAGGATTCCTTTCACATGTATTATACCCAGACCATCAATGCCATCCATGCCAGGAACTTTCTCAATGACAATTTGGATGCATTAACAATGGTAGAACCATATAAGGTAGAAGGTGTTGCAAGGAAGTTGGAGGATGGGACTAGTGCACTAGTGGTGACTAGTGAGAAAGATGATCAGTCTGCCTCACCCATACAAGAATCACCTAGTCAGAGGTTGGGTGATAGTGCGGTAAGGAAGCATGCTGTTAGGCCCTCCTTGGCAATTCTACAATATGCTGTTGGGAACCCAAGTGATATGGGAGGACAGACTCTGATGGATGCTCATGAAGAAATTTCACACTCTATTCTATCAGAGTCTATCCATCTTGAGAGGGAGTCTCAAGCATCGACGGTCAAATATTGTGACACTTTGACTCTGACTTCTAATGAAGTCATACTGAAGCAGTCAGAGTCTAGAGTAGACCCTGAGACTGGAATACTAGAGCCAACAGAATCTGGAAAGAAAGAAGAAGTTAGTATGGGTTCAGAGTCTGTTGATGCTCAACCCTTGGTGGAAACCCCTAGCCTTCAAACATTTGAAGGGGTACCCTTTCATAAAGGTGGTTC
This sequence comes from Oenanthe sinensis, assembly GCA_028671895.1. NCBI lineage: Eukaryota > Viridiplantae > Streptophyta > Magnoliopsida > Apiales > Apiaceae > Oenanthe > Oenanthe sinensis. Next base: position 15,126,833 of record CM053813.1, read on the forward strand.
AGGTATTGAAGTACATATTCTTTCTCTCACCCCCTCTTCTGTAGGATTTTTGAGTGCACTCTCCTAATTGAGTGAAAAAATAATTGAGAGGTTGGCACTTGACTAGACAAAATGAGAGGTAGAAAAGGCTGTATAGAGCCTAAGTGAGAATGAGAGAGTGGGTACCCAACCCCACTGGGAGGATGAGAGATTAGGGTATCCTGAACCTAGCTTCACTTATCGGGATCAAGATTTTCTAAAAAGTTGGTCCAATGAGTTGGGGCAGGGGATGGATGAAAATTCTTTTCTTCTAATAATGCAGATTGACAAAAAGGAGGAGGCTCTAGCTACACAAAAAACATTAACACAGAGACCACAACAACATCTAGTGGATTCTTTAGCAAGGAGAGCAGAAAGAGTCATGGAGGCTCTGGTGGATACCACTACTATTTAACCTGAGACTGCAGACATGAAGTCAAATGAACCTTTACTTATTATGCCTCTAAGGGCTAGGATTCCAGAGTCTACAGACTCTGATCACTCTAAAAGGGAGTCAGGGTCAATAGTCCCATTTGCAGTATCAAAGTCTACACCACCACCAGAGTCTACACCTCCTGTTACCAAGATTGAGCCTTTAGATGAGGTTTGCACTTTTGAGGACGATGGACCAGTTAATCCATCTTTTGTTTATTTTGATCAGGTGTTTCCTCAGTCTTGAGAGTCTGCACAACTCAAAGGCATTGATGATAAAGCAACTTTTTACTGCATTTTGGCTATTCACTAGTCTGAAAGACTTCCAGCTTTCCAGAAAAAGTGTTTTGTACAAGAACATGGTCACTATCTTGGTGGAGCAGATCAAGCTATAGATGTAGATGTTCAGGTTGAGACAGAGAATGTTACTTCCCAATTGGCTAATGTGGTGAATGATATATTTCATATTCAAACCAAACATACTGGTGTTGATAATACTACTTCTCTGCTCATGACTCAATCTAATCTGTAACTAAGAGCTAAAAAGAAGACAGGAATTGGAGGATTTGGAGAATCAAACATTGATAAAACATCAACTCTAACCAGGAATCCTCAATCCTTGACAGAAAGGAAGTTTCAGAAGATTACACAAAAGTACTTAAACAAAGTGGTGTCTACTCAAATTTTTTATAATATTTTTAAAAGAAAGATTCCAGAAGGTACAAAAAAGTACAAAATGAGATGCTTGTATACTTTATGGAAGGATGATCTGTCAAATGGATAAGTCAAACAAACTTCATCTTTTTCAAATAGGCTGAGAAATTACAGTATATTAGATTTCTCCTTCAAATAGCTTATGAAGTAAATGAAAGCAGAGAGGCTTTCACTCAGAAATGGTTCAAAGAGATTGACAGAAAGCTGACTCTGCACAGACAGACAAATTGATAGATGGACAAATTTTCTTTAAAATGTGTTGATGCTGAAGGAAATTATCAAGACATGGCAGTAGAAGAAAAGCAAATCAAATTTCAAGAGGGTGTAGGTCATTACTTTGGATTTCAACCTATGAGTGGGAAAGTTAGTGTTATAATGTTGATGGTTTTAAAAGAACAAGAAAGCAGTGCAAATGATCTGAGAGCAACTTATTGTCAAATCAAATGTTCCAATGAAGAAATGAAGAAATTAAAGAAGTATGTTGGCGAAGCTCTTGCTATTGTGGAGGAAAATATGCTGAATTCATTTTTGAAGAATAATCCAACCTTTGAGAAGATTAAGTGAGATGTAATTATTTTTCCTTATAGATTTTTATACTGTTCTAGATTAATTGTTTCATTCTTTAGTTTTGACATCATTAAACTTTGATTTACGCTTACATTTTATAAAGAATAAATAGAGGGAGATTGTTAGGAATATATTCATTTTATGATGTACAAAATTGTTAGGTCCAAAATCATCATAGAAGGGGGGTTGAATATGATGTGATAGATTTTTCATTTAATTGTGGATTAAGTGTTTGTGTTCTTGAGATATAAAAATGGTAGTAATTGAAACACAACGATTCAGGGAAATAAAGATATCTTATTAATTCCCTGAGGTGCTACACTTCTAATCAAATGATTAGATTCAATGGGTTCAATCAATATTACAACAGAAATACAGTTGGGTGTGTTTAATGTAAGGGTTTAATGGAGTCTCCCGTTTGTATGTCTTATTTGTTGAAGATGAATGAATTCCTTACTGTCTATATTAATTTCACCCATATATATTCTGTAGTCTTTTGGAAATTGATTTTCCAACAATGTATAAGTCCTTTGTTATGCCTTGTAGAGTGTTGGTGGTGTGTAGGTGCCACATAAAAGCTTTGTTGCGCCTTGAGCCTTGGTTGCGCCTATATAAAGTTTTGTTGCGCCTATACACTTGTTCCCTTGTATAAGCGCCATAAATGCCTTAGAATCTTCAACTTAATTTTCCTTGCGCCTATAACAACTTTTCTTGTGCCTACACTATCAAAGCCTTGTCTAGGCGCCACCAAAGTACACCATGATGTTTGTGGCGCCTCAAGTACTTGGAATATACTTGATGCCCCCTTTTGTTGCGCCTGTACTAGGGGATATCCTATGCAGGTGCCATGAAATGCCTTAGAATCATTTGTTGAACCTGTAACTTGGTTTGTTGTGCCTATGTCTCTTTGTTGCGCCTTTAGATTACCTCAAGAGTACAGGAGCCACCAAATGTAGTAATGCTTTCCTTAAACAATTTCTTGAAGTGCTTGAAGTATTTACCACTTGGTTTTCACTCTTCTGGCTTGATCAACTGATTTTCTTTTGATTAACCAAGACAATTCTTTTCTTGTTGTGCTGACGCTTAGTGCACTGGTCTGGTTCACAAACGATTGACACTGAATTGAATCCCTTGACTTTTGTTATGTTTCAGCTGATTAACTTTAGACTGTTGCATTGCTTCTGATCACTGAAACCCTTTGACATCTATACATAAATTATTACACTGTCTTTAGTATGAAATCTTCTGAACTCTTATTTGTTGCTGAGTCATGAAAATTTTAATGAACTTCTCTCGCTGACGTTCAGTAAACCTTTCATCTGGAATGATCTGTAATGATGTATGTATGATTCCTCTTTAAATGTCCTTTTGGATTCCTATGCTGCATATTAGTATTATTTGAGTGTCTTTGTTTCTTAGTTGAGTTATCTTTATCACAATTACATACTACGTTATATTATGCTTTACAATCTCCCCCTATTTGGTTATTAGAGTTCGACAATTAAATCCTGTGAGAGGATAACTCAACTGATACTTATAAGAAAAAGTAAAGTGTAGAAAGACAGGAAATAATATTAATTACATTCTGGATTGGATTTTACATTTTCAGATTTCTTTAAGTATAAGAGAAGATTGTTCCTCTAGCATGAATAAATAAATTTTATGATCTTCTATTTCTTTGTACTGAGTCTTGCTTATTCTTTGATCTCGTCTCAGAGAAGTGCTTTCTTAGCTCTTCTTCTTTTTGCTCTAACCTTGCTTTGACTAGATCCTTAGATTCAACTTCAAGAGTGTTGATCGGAGGTGGATCTTCTAGTTTCTTCAAAACTTCTGTGAGAAATGCAGTTGAATTTGTCTTAGAGATTGACTCGAAGGCAAGAGATTGTCTCTTTGAAAACACGAACACCGTTATTTTCTTTGGAAAGCCTTTCACTCGGTCAGTGTCATGCATAGACTCTTCTGCCAGTTTCTCCATCAGAACATCTTGAATCATCCTCAAAGCCTTCTTGTCTAATTTGACAGTGGATCTCTTAACCCTAGAAAAGATTTTCCTAATTATTTCATAATTGTTCCTTTTCATCTTTGACAGTTCGTTTTTCTTATCCACTCCATTTTTCTTGAACAAGAAGTACTTTGTTCCATTTGGCTCCATTTGAATGCAAGTTTCAGAATCTTTTATGGTTTCGAGTTCCTCAATGCCATCCTCTCTTCTCACATACACTGGATCCTGGTAGTATCTGGTAGTCTCCATAAGATATCTTCCTGGTGTTTTTATAGCTTTATTTAGCCTGAATGCATAGATCAACTCAGTAGCCTTTAGATCTTCTTTAGTTCTGTTCTTCTTGCTTTTGAGTCTCCCTTCTACATACTGCATGAAAATTACTTGGCTTGACTCCAAACATTCATCTGAAAAAGTTAGATTGTGTAGTGTTATTGCTTTGTAGTACTTGATCACCGGTGGCTTCTCAAATGCTTCGACACCGATCTCAATAATCTTCTTTTCAATTTGATCACTCAGTATCTCATTTGTCTTGTGTCCCCCAAAGATGACTTTCCTATTCAGCATATACAACTCCATGATATTCATCTTCTCAAAGCTTTTTGTCGACAAAATTCTTGATCCTAGTGTTGTTGAATTGATGTACATCTTCCAACCGTATTTGGAAGCACTGACTGACACGCTTGTTATCTCATCTGAAAGCACAACATGGAATTCATTAACATCTTCAAATTTCTCCCTCAAGGTTCTGAAAAAGGTCAAGGACTTCTCTGTCTTTCTTCTGATTTAGAGTTAACTCCTTCTTCTTCAACAGACTCCTTGCTTCATCCCATTCAGGACCAACTTTGGCTTCTATGTCCTTAATTCTATTTCATCTCTCCATTGCGTGTTGAACACTTTTCCATTTTCTTCTCATCAAATCTTGAGCTTGAACTATGTCTTGAGTAACAACTTCATCTACACCAATTAGAAGACAATAATTATCAAAAACATATTCTTCAGCAAATTCTTCCTCGACATCTATTCCTGCAGCCTTTGCTATTTCCTCTATTTTCGTCTCAGTTGGAACATCCATTGGCACATAAGGTTCAAATATTTCTCCTTCCTCCAGTTTCCTCGCTCTAGGCCTATAGAAGATATCTGACTCCTCTTGAGCTGTATACTCCATTATCATTTCAACTCCAACATTTTCTTGTTCTCTTCTCTCCCCCTCAGTTGGGTTATCCTTCCTTCTGACCGGAGTAATCTGAGTTGTTGAAGTTGATTGAGTAGAAACGGGAACTTTCTGAGCCAGCAATTATTGGACTAATTCTTTGATTTCTTTCATTTTATTTCGCTGCTGCTCTTGCACTTCCAAGATTTTCCTTATTGAATAGTGAATTTCTGTGACTTGGGCCTCCAGATTTAGAATCCTTTGGTTGTGTGTTATGTGTGCAATGTGTGGGGTGTTTGTTTGGCCAGTGGGTGTCTCACTACTCACTGTTAATATTTAATCACGTCCCTCAACACTCATACTCGGCTGATCAGGGTTAGGGAATTGAAGATCACTCAGGTTTAGTGTTTCACTCATCTCAATTATAGCATCCTGATCTTCAATACCTGCAAGAAAATCCCTATCCTTTCTATAGGTATGTTGCCTCTACCCCGGACCAATGTGGACGGGGAGAACTCCTTTTTCAGGAACTGGGGGTTGAGACCCAGTGTGGTCACCACTATGGATTCTGTAATGATTGACAAAGTTGTAGAATCCGTGATGCCAGCTAAAGCCATTGAAGGCATTACTTACTCAAAGACACCCTGAACATGTTCTACTACCGAAGCAACAGATACTCTATGTATAGAGTCCACATCCCTTCTATGGATGTGTTGACCATCCGTCTGACTTGAAAAGGTAGGGATGACCTCTTTTGTTGGAGCTAGACTTTGAATTTCCAGGGGGTCACCACCTCAGGCAATGTAGTGATTGACAATTGAGAGCTTGTGGTGACCCGCAAAGCCTGTGAAGGCACTTCCACTTGAAGTGGTGAAGCTGCTGACGCAGCTACTCCATGAATGGAGACCTCTTCCCTTCTAAAGGAGAGTTGCCTTTCCACTTCACCCACTTGGGGAGGGAAAACATCCTTAATAGAATCTGGAGATGTTAAGTCCAGGGGGTCACCACATTTGACAATGTAATGAATGGCTCTTGAGAGTCAGTGATGCCCCCAACTGTCTGTGCAGACAGGTTCTAAATTGGATTAACCAAAACAGTACTAGCTACTGAAGTAGCAGATTTTGTTTCCATCTCTGTTTCTGTTCCTTTACCTTTCAAGATTTTATCAATTTTAGAATTTAGATCACTAAGGAAAAGAAATGTCTTGGAGATTGGAAAATCAGGTTCCTGGCTCACAGTTGCCTTAGGTTTAAAATTCATTTTACGACATTTTCGAGAAGGCAGAGCTGTAGGAGATATTTCAAAAATTTCCTGATTTGGTAGGGACTCACTCCTATGATCTATATCAAGGAATCATTTTCTGGTTTGAGGATATGAAGGGAGTGTTTGTTGTTCTCTGGCAGTGGTTAGAACTGGTTGGTCGTCAAGTTCATTGCCTGCTTCGAAGGCCACTGAGGGCTCTAGTGTGTACATTGTCGTTTGAGGCACATAAGTAGATATTGTGACAAATTCATCTTGTAGAAAAATAGAAAATTCAAAGTTCAGAAGGTACCTTCTTCCATTTGCTCATCAGAAAGGTCATAAATGTACACATCAGTATTCTGAGGCTCTTCCACTATGTCCTCAACAACTACCTCCTCTATTGGATTTTCAGGGCTTTTCCTTTGATATTCTTCAGGAATTGGTTCTTGCTCATTTTCAGAACCAGCTTCATCTATTATTTCATCTTCTTTCTCAGTACGAGGTTCTTCTTCTGGAGTTGCTCCTCTGCTTCCTGAGTTAGTGGATTTTTCAGCTTCATTGTCCTCTTTAGATGTTGCTTTTTCTTATTCTTCTTCTTCTTCTTCAGTTGCATCTTTTTCTTCTTCTGCATGTTCTTCTTTAACCTGTCTAAGAAGAACAAAGTAATCTCAAATGTACTCAGTCATTGGAGAAGGAGTGTACTTGTTTGGATAGTCAACCTCATTCTGTAGCAACATGATGGTTTTGAACTGTAGTGAGGGTGACTCTTCCAACGGACTGTTCTAAAACATTTGGAGTTGATCAGCTTCCAGTACTTGGTCCAACACCAGCTGCAAAAATCTTGGATACAGACAGAAGTTCTCCAATTTTGCCTGGTTCTTTATGATGTCCGCCATGATCAATTTTCCAAAATTAATTATGCTCTCAGAAGACGCTGCATAACCAATCATCTTGTTAAACTGAGTAATCCCCTGGAAGCCACCTGTCTTCGGTGCAAAGCCATGAGACAAGATGTTGAAGAACAAGTTCCACTCCTTGGGTAGATGATTCTTGTAAATTTTCTTCGGGAGATTATTGTTTTCCTTGGTGCAGTGTAGAAACATGAAGAAATTATCTAACTCCGTCTGAGATGGTTCTTCTTCAAAATTTTCAGTCGGCGGATGAAGTGCTCGAATGATGTTATTCTCAGTTATCCGCACTTTTTATCGTTGAATTTTACAACTAAACGCTGATATCCCATCTGCAGATGTGTTCTGAGCAGACCTGTGTACCTATCTTAGAAGATTCTTATTTAAAGGTACATCAATTGTTAGTGCATAACGGACTATCGAGTATTCATTTAAAAACCTAGCTCATCTTCCTAACTCACCTGCCTCAGTCCAATCATCTACTAAAATTGACAAATAATTAGTCTTTTTAATCTCAAAATTAACTGCCCTTTTAATTAAAGTGAAAGGTAATTTTTACGAATTAAAATTACTAATTAATATTGAATTATTTTAGTAAATTATGAACCAAACCCTAATTTTTAAAATTACTTGGATTTTCTGAAATTAAAATATGATAAACTCCTAGTAATTTTAAACACACTCTTAATTTTATTATAAATTTTAATCGATTTAAAATTTAACAAACACTATCCAATCAGTTCGATATATGCAAAATTGATATTTTTAGAACCCTAACCAAAATTAATGTGACCACTTGCAAATGAATGGTATATAAGTGGGTTCCACAAATATGATTTTAGACTAAAAATCGGTCATGAAATGGCTTAGATTTGTTCGATTAAAAATTTTCAGATATGTATTGTTTTTCTTGTGCCTCTAATGGTGTGTGTACAATGTGTATATTAGAGATCGCAACAAAAAGCCTTGTACACCTATTTATAGGCGCCACAAAAACAAAAACAAAATTTGTTAAGTATTTTTGTTGCGCCTATACAGTGCTCACAATGTATAAGACGCCACAAAACTACTGAGCGCAACAAAAATATACTAGGCTGATTTATGTTGCGCCTCCACAGTGTATTCACTGTGATGGCGCCACATAAGGGCCTAGCGCCACAAAAATACTTAAACAACAAAATCTTAAGTATTTTGTTGCGCCTTTACAGTGGTAACTCTGTGTAGGCGCAACAAAACCTATAGGCGCAACTTGATACCAAAGCAAAGTTTCTAAGTACTGTGTTCACTTTATGTTGCGCCTATACAGTCAAACCACTGTATAGGTGCCACTAAATAATGAAGCGCCACATAGTACTTGAATAAAATCTCAAGTGCTCCTAGATTTTGCTACTAATACATAATAATATTTATTAATAATTTGAATAATTAATCAATAATAATTAATTACTCACTAATATTATTTCACAAAATATTTATTAATAACAATAATAACATTAATTGTTAAAATTATTATCATAAATAAATTATGTTTTTTATTATTTTACTTTATTTTAAATATAAGAATAAATATAAATATTTATCCTTTTTATTTAAAATAATTTAAAATAATATTTAAATATATAAGTGCCAAGAATTTATCAATTAAATACAAGCACTTAAATATTTTCTAAGATCAAAAGTAAATAAATACCAGATTAATAAAATTAGCAGGCATGCACAAGGTATTTATCTAACATTTAATCTTAATAACTGGAAAATAATTTGGTAAATAAATTCACAAGTCTTAAAAATATTGAAATTAATTAACCAGTGAATTTATCAGCTTCAAATTGCAATTATTGATTACTAACTAATTATTTAGTAGAATTTAACATCCCAAGTTCACAATCCAGTCTAGTGAAAGTGATTTCATCAGGTGGTTTAGTGAAGATGTCTGCAATTTTCTGCTATGTAGGTACAAAATGTAACTCTACAGTACCGTTAATGACATGCTCTCTTATGAAATGATACCTGATATCAATGTGCTTGGTCCTTGAATGTTGAACATGATTGTTTGTGATGGCTATGGCACTTGTGTTGTCACAGAATATTGGAATTTTACTCAGCAACAGTCCATAATCTTGAAGTTGGTTCCTTATCCACAGAATTTGTGCACAGCAACTTCCAGCAGCAACATATTCAGCTTCAGTTTTTGACATTGTAACTGAGTGTTGCTTCTTGCTATACCAGGACACCAATCTTCTATCAAGGAATTGACAACTCCCTGATGTACTCTTTCAATCAATCCTAAAACCTGCATAATCAGAATCTGTATAGCCAACAAGGTCAAAACCTATATCTTTATGGTACCAAATTCCAAGATTCAGACTTTCCATAAGATACCTAAAAATCCGTTTAAGAGCTATAAGATGTGATTCTTTAGGGTCAGATTGAAACCTAGCACACAAGCATGTAGCAAACATATTGTATGGCCTACTTACAGTTAAGTAAAGTAATGAGCCGATCATACCTCTGTAGCTTATGATGTCTACTTTCTTACCAGGTTTATCTTGATCAAGCTTAGTGGAAGTTACCATAGGGTTTTTGGCTAATTACGCATCTTCAAGACCATACTTCTTTAATAGATCTCTGATGTACTTGGTTTGGAAAATGAAGATTCCATCTTTCCTTTGGCTTACTTGGAGTCCAAGGAAGTAATTCAGCTCTCCCATCTTGCTTATTTCATACCTACTCTGCATTAGCTTAACAAATCTACTACAAAACTGATCGTTAGTAGAACTAAATATAATGTCATCCACATATACTTGTACTAATATCATGTCATTTTTATGCATTTTATGAAATGGAGTCTTATCTATGACATCTCTAGTGAAACCATTTTCAAGTAAGAATATAGATAGAGTGTCATACCATGTCCGAGGTGCTTGCTTTAACACATAGAGTGCCTTGAAGAGAAAGTATACAAAATCTGCAAATTCTGGATCTTCAAACCCTGAGGGTTGTTCCACTTACACTTCTTCTTCAAGCTCTCCATTAAGGAATACACTCTTCACATCCATTTGATAAAGTTTAAAGTAGGAATGCGCTGCGAATGCCAGAAATATCCTGATAGCTTCAAGCCTTGCCACTAGTGCATATGTTTCATCATAATCTATTCCTTCTTCTTAGGAATAACCTTTAGCAACCAGTCTAGCTTTGTTCCTCGTAAGAATGCCATCTTAATCCAGTTTATTTCTGAATACCCACTTTGTGCCAATTATAGACTTGTTCTTTGGCCTAGGTACCAACTTCCAGACTTTTTGTCTTTCAAATTGATTGAGTTCTTCTTGCATAACAATAACCCAATTTGGATCTTCTAGAGCTTCTTCCACTTTCTTTGGCTCTATTTCAGAGATAAAACCAAAGAATAAACATTCATTCTGAGAAGCACGTCTAGTTTGGACTCCAGCATCTGGATCTCCTAGAATCAACTCAAAGGGGTGATCTCTACTCCACACCCTATGCCTAGGCGCCTGATTATCAATGAAGTACTGAGTCCTGCTAGTAGATCCTTCAGTTGCTCCCCCTGAGCTGCTGCTTGGTTGAGAATGAGATTCTCTGCCACTACTAGTAGTTTCTGTGAATCTTCCACTGTTTCCACTACTAGGGTCAGAATCATCATTGTTGTTATTCTCATTTGGTGCTTGATTTTCTGTTGCAGCTTCAGGTTCTATTTCACCTTCATCTGAGTTCATATTTTCAAACTGCAGAGTTTCAATGTCATCTGTTCTTTGTAGAATTGGGAGCTTGAGATCATCAAAAGTTACATTTATGCTTTCAATGACCTTTTTGTGTTCAATTAAATAAACCCTGTATGCCTTAGATTTTAGAGAGTAGCCAAGAAATATGCCTTCATGATCCTTGGATTCAAACTTTCCTAGATGCTCATCATCTTTCAGTACAAAGCACTTTGCTCCAAACACATGAAAGTATTTCAGTGTTGGTTTCTTGTTTGCCATCAACTTGTACGGAGTCTTGTCATGATCTTTATTTACCAGGGTACGGTTCTGAGTATAGCAAGTTATGTTGACTACTTCAGCCCAAAAGTGTCGAGGTAACTTAGTTTCATTCAGCATTGTTCTTGCTGCTTCAACTAATGTTATGTCCTTCCTTTCTACTACTTCATTTTGTTGTGGAGTTCTGGGCACTGAATATTGTCTTGAAATCCCCTTCTCAATACAGAAATCATTTAGGGTTACAGTCCTGAATTATGTTCCATTGTCAGACCTTATTTTCCTGATAGGCAAATTAGCTTCTAACTCTATCTTCTTTATGTGATCAATAATTGTTTGAGGGGCTTTATCCTTTAAGGCTAGAAACAACACCCACGTGTACTTGAAGTAGTCGTCTACAATTACTAGTGCATATCTCTTCCTTGACATAGACATGACGTTGACTGGACCAAATAAATCCATATGCAGAAGTTGCAGTGGTTCAGTAATGTCTGATGAATCTTTGCTTCTGTGAGATGCTTTCTTTGACTTCCCTTTTTCACATGTTTCACATAAACCTTTTTGACAGAATTCCATATCAGGTAAACCTCTAACAAATTCCCTCCTAACAAAAGAGTTCATTGCCTTGAAGTTCAGGTGTGAAAGTTTCTTATGCCATAACTAATTGTCTCTGTTGAAGCTTTGCTATAAAAACATTGAAATTCACCTTTGCTTGTAGAGAATAAGTAAGCCACAAAGAGATTTCCCTTTCTCAAGGAGTGAAGAACAATCTTCGCATCTTTCCTATTTTGGATTGCACATCTTTCTTTTTCAAAAGTTATTTATAGCCCTTGTTAGTGAACTGACTGATACTTCGAAGGTTGTGCTTTAATCCGTCCACAAGAGAGATATTTTCTAGGATAACATTTCCATTTTCCAAATTGCCATATCCCGTTATGAATCCCTTGCTGTTATCTCCAAAGGTCACTATCGGGCCAGCTTTCTCAATCACATCTGATAGCAGAAATTTTCTGGTCCTTGTCTTTCTCATCGACTGTGCCCTTACCCTTTGGTTTAGCCTTGACATGGGTGTCTTTAGGCTTAGGGACAAGGGCTTCCTCTCTAGGAGGACTAGCAGTCTTTGCCCTAACATGCTTTCTATTCATGTTCACATCTGTATTAATACAAGTACTAGATGATGCATTCATCAAGTTTATGTATACAGACATGATGTTGAAAGCACATGGCATGCATCCTACTTTACCACATGGTTGATGAGGGATAGACATGGCAGGCATGGCAGGCCTATTAAAAGTTTCTATTTTAACTACTTTTATCTTTTTGTATGCATGCATAAGATGACTAGTAGAATTACAATTGTTACAAACTTTTCTAATAGCTTTGGGAGAGTAGGCATAATCATTTTTCTTATTAATACCTATCTTGCCATTTCTGTTAGCTTTCTTCTTTTCATTCTTGTTGCCTAAATCACTTTTAATCTGTTCCTTAGGTTCTACAATTTTTATAGATTTCTTAGGCAACTCCTTTTTACTTTCTTCCTCTTTCATTTTATCCTCAGCAAGAATTTCTTCTTTCATTAAGATCTATTCTTCATCTAGGGGTTCGATGACAAACTTCTTGTATAGGGGCTTAGGGACATTTTTTAATACACGTGGAATGTCTTGCTTCACAAAACTTACTTCATCAATTGATTCCTCATGTCTCTTTCCTGCCTTTTTATCATAGTCAAATCCTATTCCAGTTTTTTAACCTATGAACTGTTTATCTATTGCCTCCTTAACAAGATTAGAAGATTTCTTATAAGCCTGAAGTTTTAACTCTAACTCATAAATTTTATTCTTAAGAACAGTTTCTACTTCTTGGTTGCATTTGTCTCTATTCTGCAGATATTCTATCTTCTGTTTCAGATATTCTAAGTTAACACATGCAAGCTCTATTTCTTCATTTCTAGCTTCTAGCATTTTATTCTTTAGAACTAGTTTAACATTTTCTTCTTCAGATGCTAGCATGCTTGTGTGAATGTTAAACATTTTTACGCTTAGATCTTCTACAATTTTCTTGTAATCAGAATTAGACATGTCAACTATGGAAAGAAATGATACCTTTAATGACTGAGGTGATGCCTCTGGAGAGTCTGCCATTAGTGCAACATTTTCGTATGTCTCTTCTTCATCATTGTCTGAGTCATCCCATCTCTTTCCCTCGCACTATATAAGCTCTGCCCTGATGCTTCTTCACCAGTGCATCATACTTTTGTTTGAGTTCGTCATACGACTCATTTCTTTCCTTTCCTTGCTTAGGCTTTCGGTATTCTGTAGAAAAATGCACGGGTTCATCACAATTGTAGCACTTGAACTTGCTGCGGTCTACCATTTCCGTCTTATAACCTCCTTTTCTGTAAGACCTTAAAGACGAACCACCTCGGTTGTTGTTTCTGAAGCTGAAACCACTGTAACTGGTGTTACTCTTGGATTTGTACTTAGGGTTCCTTCTAAACCTGAGGTTCCTGAACTTCCCTGCCATATAGGCCATTGTCTTATTTTTCAACTGTTCAAGTTCTTCCATTGAGTAGAAGTCATCTTCATCACCTGCTTGAGCATTCTCTGAAAATTCCACTTCTAGAATCTCTTCTTTCTCAACAACAGACTTCATTATGCTGGTTTATGTGACAGCAACATCTTTGGGTACAAGTGTTGTAGTTTTCAACAGTACTGTATTCTTACTGTCTACTGTTCCTGAACTATAAATGATATGTCTTTGCTCTTGGTCCATTTCACGAGTCTTGAGCTTCTCATATAGAATTTTAATGGACATGTCATTTATGTCACTTCTCTCTCTGATGGCAGAGATTTTGTGTTCAAGATGTGCTAGCAGTGTCAACATGAATATCCTGTTAATCTCCCTACGTGAGTAGGCCTTCCCATGCAGTGACAAGTCATTCAACAATTTGTTGAATCTCTCAAAGACTTGAGTGATACTTTCTCCTGGTAGTGACTTGAACGCTTCATACTGGGATGTAAGAATATCCAGCATGTTCTCATTTACTTCTGTTGTACCTTCCATTAGCAGATTATCGTATCCCACATTTATTTGGCACTAGTGAAATTAATTACTTGATTCAGCATTGAAGTGTCCAATGAATCCATTATGATACATTGAAGATGATTATCCCATGCAACTCTATCTTTATCAGTGTCAGTGTACTCTGAAGGCTCCTTTGGGGTAAATCCTTGAGAAATCCGTTCGCTGTCATCTGAGACAGTTTATGGTGTTAGCTTATGAGGTACATAGGGTCCATTTTCCAAAATTCTCATGTATTGAGAATTAGCTGATTTGTTGAAAGTGGACATCTTCTTCTTCAATAAAATGTATTCATTTTTATCAAAGGCTGGGATTTCGATGCTACTAAGTTTTTGAGTACTCATGGATGCAAAGAATTTTAAATCTCAAGAAATAATTAATTACTTAAAGATTAAAATTAATTCGAATAAAAATTGAATTTCGCGAAATAATGTTTTTTTCCGAATTCTTGATGATTGATAGCTTTTTAAAATTAGTGTATTTAAAATCTTTAAAAAATGCACTTTTTCCTGAACTATAAATGATCTGTCTTTGCTCTTGCTCCATTTCATGAGTCTTGAGCATCTCATATAGAATTTTGATGGACATGTCATTTATGTCACTTCTATTTCTGATGGCAGAAATTTTGTATTCAAGGTGTGCTGGCAGTGTCAACATGAATTTCCTATTGATCTCTCTACGTGAGTAGGCCTTCCAATGCAGTGACAAGTCGTTCAACAATTTGTTATATCTCTCAAAGACTTGAGTGATACTTTCTCCTGGTAGTGACTTGAATGCTTCATACTGGGATGTAAGAATATCCAGCATGTTCTCCTTTACTTCTGTTGTACCTTCCATTAGTAGATCAATCGTATCCCACATTTGTTTGGCACTAGTGTAGTTAATCACTTGATTCAGCATTTTAGTGTCCAGTGAATCCATTAGGATACATTGAAGATGATTATCCCATGCAACTCTATCTTTATCAGTGTCAGTGTACTCTGAAGGCTCCTTTGGGGTAAATCCTTAAGGAATCCGTTCGCCGTCATCTGAGACTGTTTCTGATGTTAGCTTCTGAGGTACATAGGGTCCATTTTCCAAAATTCCCATGTATTGAGAATCAGCTGATTTGATGAAAGTGGACATCTTCTTCTTCCATAAAATGTATTCATTTTTATCAATGGCTGGGATTTTGATGCTACTAAGTTTTGGGGTATTCATGGTTGCGAAGAATTTTAAATCTCAAGAGAAAATTAATTTCTTAAAAATTAAAATTATTTCGAATAAAAATTGAATTTCATGAAATAAAATTTTTGTTCGAATTCTTATTGATTGATAGCTTTTTAAAATTAGTGTATTTAAAATCTTTAAAAAAAATCAAATATTGAATTTTCTTTAAAAATAAAGAAATTTCAATATAATTTTTCTAGATCAAAAAATGTACTTTTTCGTAAAACTATTTCTGGATCTTGATTTGTAACTTCAATCAACAAGCTCTGATACCAATTGTTTGATCCAAAATCATCATAGAAGGGGGGTTGAATATGACGTGGTAAATTTCTTGTTTAATTGCGGATTAAATGTTTGTATTCTTGAGATATAAAAATGGTAATAATTGAAACACAAAGATTCGGGGAAATAAAGATATCTTATTAATTCTCTGAGGTGCTACACTTTTAATCAAATGATTAGCTTCAATGGGTTCAATCAATATGACAACAGAAATACAGTTGGGTGTGTTTAATGTAAGGCTTTAATGGAGTCTCCCGTCTGTATGTCTTGTTTGTTGAAGATGAATGAATTCCTTATTGTCTGAATTGATTTCACCCATATACATTATGTAGTCTTTTGGAAATTGATTTTCCAACAATATATAAAGTCCTTTGTTGCGCCTTGTAGAGTGTTGGTGGTGTGTAGGTGCCACATAAAAGCTTTGTTGCACCTTGAGCCTTTGTTGCGCCTATATGAAGTTTTGTTACGCCTATACACTTGTTCCCCTGTATAGGCGCCACAAATGCCTTAGAATCTTCAACTTAAGTTTCATTGCGCCTATAACAACTTTTCTTGCACCCACACTGTCAAAGCCTTGTCTAGGCACCACCAAAGTACACCATGGTGTTTGTGGCGCCTCAAGTACTTAGAATATATTTAATTCCACATTTTATTGCACTTGTACTAAGGGATACCTTGTGTAGGTTCCATGAAAGGCCTTAGAATCGTTTGTTGCGCCTGTAACTTGGTTTGTTGCGCCTATGTCTCTTTGTTGCGCCTCTAGAGTACCTCAAGAGTACAGGAACCACCAAATATAGTAATGTTTGCCTTAAACAATTTCTTGAAGTACTTGAAGTATTTACCACTTGGTTTTCCCTCTTCTAGCTTGATCAACTGATTTTCTTCTAATTAACCAAGACAATTCTTTTCTTGTTGTGCTGACGCTTAGTACACTAGTTTAGTTCACAAATGACTAACACTGAATTGAATTCCCTCGACTTCTGTTCTGTTTCTGCTGATTAACTTTGAACTATTGCATTGCTTCTGATCACTGAAACCCTTTGACATCTATACTTAAATCATTACACTGTCTTTAGTATAAAATCTTCTGAACTCTTATTTGTTGCCGAGGCCTGAACATTTTAATGAACTTCTCTCGCTGACGTTCAGTAAGTCTTTCATCTTGAATGCTCTGCAATGATGTATGTATGATTCATGTTTACACGTCCTTCTGGATTCCTGTGCTGCATATTAGTATTATTTGACTGTCTTTATTTCTTAGTTGAGTTATCGTTATCACTATTACATAATATGTTACATTATACTTTACAAAAATGCTAGAACAAGATTTAGTATAGTTTATTTGTAATAAGTCTTTCTAGTCTCTAAAATTTTATAATCAGAGTCTAGATAGTCAACATTCTTGTACTTAGAAGATTTTCTGTAGAAAGTGAAACCAGAGTCTAGATGAAGATCAGAGTCTGGGAGATGATCAGAGTGTATAGACTATCGGAGTAGCTCATCCATCAGAGTCTATAAATGATCAGAGTCTATAGTCTATCAGAGTCTATAGTCTAGCAGAGTCTATGAAGTCAAAGCTGAATTTGGAAGATGATCACAGAAAATGGAAGTCTTCGAAGATAAAGCTTAATATATTGCAGATATGCTATGGGAATGAAGGATAATTACAGAAGGAAACTGTCAACTAATAATTAGGAATTATATTCCTATTGTAATTTGATTTTCTATTGTTAGTTGATAGGAAACTCTCTATATAAACACTCTATGTAACCTAATTGTAATGTGTGAAAAAATTGTTGAAGTTTTGTGAGAGCCTAGAGATAGAGAAAGTTGTTGTGAGAAACATAGAAAAGCTGCTAGGGTTTGTGTACACCTTAGGAGAGTTTGTATCTTCACATCAATAATACAAACGATATTCATTCATATCTTTTTGTTTAATCTATGTTCTAAATTCAAGTCTTTAATTCACACTGAGTTGATTTTAATCATGCAAAAAAAGCACACAAGTATTCGACCCCCTTCTACTTGTGCAACTTGGAAAACAGTCAATGGCCACCAAGCTTGACAAATATTAAACTGGTAAAAAGGTTGATATCACAAGCTATAAAGACTCAGATTATACAGGATGCATGATGGACATGAAAAGTACTTCTAGAAGCTGTCAGTTTCTAGGACATCGGTTGATTTCCAGGTACAACAAGAAATAGAACTCAGTTCTACCTCGACAGCCGAAGCAGAATACATTGCAACAAGTAGCTTTTGTGCACATATCTTATAGATATGGAATTACTTAAATGACTATGGTCTTGCGTTGAACAAAATTCCAATTTTCTGCGATAACACAAGTGCTATAACTATTTTCAACAATCTTATACAACACTCTCGAAGCAAGCATATTGACATATGATATCATTTATCCGAGAGCATGTCATGAATGGAACTTTGGTGTTACATTTTGTACCCACAGAAGATCAAATTGCTGACATCTTCACGAAATCACTTGATGAATCCACTTTCTCTAAGTTGGTTAGTGAATTAGGGATGTTAAATAAAGTTTAATTTTTTGTGGTTGCTAGGAGTTGATTTGAGTTCATAAATATTAAATGTTAAAATTTAATGAATTTATGATGTTCTCTAAAATATTAATCGTTGTAACAAGCTTCGTTGCTTGCTGGTTTGTCAAAAAATTGAACAAAAAAGTGAAACTCTGCCCATTTTTTTAAAAATTGAACTGATTTGAATTGGTTCTTGGACTGGGTTTGTTAGGAATTATGAGACTTGATGATAAAAAATTACATAGAATTATAATAAGGATTTAAATTTCATTATAACTAGTCGATGGATATATAACTTATAAATATCCATTGACTAGGAAATTGAAGCTTGTTAATCAACTGATAAATTAGATTGTAACATTTAATTTATGTTTCATTATCAATTGATTGTATTGCCTCGATGAATGTTGTGAAGTAGTCGACTAATGTTATTGACTTCAATTAATAGCTTATCAACTTATCTGAAGAATGACTGATCAATTGTAAATATTCTAAGTCAGAATTCTCACAAATGAAGTGATCAACAGATATTGGAATCAACGGATAAAGACTATCAACGGATAAAGACTATCAACAGATAAGGGCTATTAATGGATAAAGGCACTCAACGGATAAAGGACCATCAATGGATAATGAGTTGATGGATAATCTAACTATCCATCGATACATCAATTGATCGATGGATAACTTATCCATCGATAGATGAACAAATGAGAATCAAATGATAAGCCTAACAACAATTATCAGTTGATCAAGGTTTCATAAATTAGTTAAAGACAAAAGGAATGAGAACTCTGTAGAAACTGAATCAATGGAAGATAGTCATGTCAGGACTATGAAGACTTTCAAGGCAACACAGTCTTCAAGGAATGGATCAAGACAAAGATATTTCCAGGACTAGACAAAGTTTAATGAAGACTATGAAAGTAACTAATTTCTATTTTCATGTAAACATTGTAATGTATATTCTATAATGTTATCAGTCTATTGAAAATATATGTAGAAGATAACTACTATATAGTAGTTAGTAGTCTATTGTAGCAAAGTTTGCAAATATAAGCATTGTAGTGAAAAACACAACACTTTGTAAGCAGTTTGGTAATTTTACCAAGATTAATTGAAAGCAAAAATACACTAGTGGAAAAATCAATCCACTAGTAATTTGTATATTACTTGTCTTGTTTTCAATTTATAAGTATTACATTCTTAGTTCAGTTAGTTCTCTTTTACCATACACTCAAATACTTTTGTTGAACAAACTTAAATCCGCAAGAATCTGAATTAATTCTTAAGTTTGTATTCAACCCCCCTTCTCCAAACTTATTATACTCAAGGGAAAATAACAATGTATTAGAGCCAGGTTTCAACATACAGAAAGTTAAGATCTAAAGTACATCAAGTATGGATCAAAAAGACACAGGAGTGAAGATTCCAGTTCTAGAGAAAGATGAGTACTTTCCCTGGAAATTAAAAATGCACTTACATATGCTATTCATTGATCCTTTCTATGTCAACTGCATAGAGAAAAGTCAACATGTGCCTATGAAGATAATTACAAGTGTGAATGCAGAAGGTACTCAAGCGTCAGACAAACTCATTCCAAAACCTGTGAGTGAATACACAGATGAAGATGAGAAGGAAGTACACAAGGATAAAAAGGCTATGAACATTTTGTTTAATGGTCTTGACAAAGATATATTTGAAAATGTTATCAACTGTACAACCTCTAAGGAAGTCTGGGATACTCTTCAAACTCTATGTGAAGGCACTGAACAAGTAAGAAATAACAAGATGCAACTCTTGATTCAGAAATATGAGGCCTTCCACTTCAAGATTGATGAAGCAATCAATGACACATATAGTATGTTTCAAAAGCTATTGAATGAGCTAAAACTATATGGAAGAGTATATGTTATTGAAGATACCAACCTCAAATTCTTGAGGTCCTTACCCATGGAATGGAAACCAATGACTGTTTCTATAAGACAATCTACTGACTTTAAAGAATATACTCTTGCCAAGCTGTATGGAATCTTGAAACTTATGAGTTGGAACTACAACAAGATGAGGAAATTGAGAAAAGTCAGAAGAAAGACAAGTCTGTTGCCTTAGTGGTAGATGATAAACAAGTTGCAAAATCTTGTGAAGATGTTGTCAAAGAAGGGAAGAATGAAAGTCATGGCAATAGTGCAAGTGGTGTTAGATATGATGAATCTTCAACTAGCAAGAGAAAAGAAATAGGTGAAGATGATGAGTCATTCATCAAGGATAAAATGGATAAAATAGATGAGCATTTGGCTTTTCTATCAAGGAAATTTTTAAAGCTCAAATTCAAGCGGAATCTCATTCAAAGGTCTGGATCTCAGTTTAAGAGAGACAATCAACAAGGCAAAAATCTTGTTGACAAGACTCAATTCAAATGCTTTAACTGTGGATTGGATGGTTATCTTTCTAATGAATGCAGAAAACCAAAAATGGAAAAGTAAAAGTTTAGTGATGATATTGACTATAAGAAGAAGTACTTTGTCTTGCTCAAACAAAAAGAGAAGGCTTTTGTAATAGAAGAAAAGGACTGGGCTACTGAGGATGATTCTGAAGAAGAAGAATACATCAACCTTGCACTAATGGCCAATTATGATGACCAGTAAGCTAGTTCTTCTAGCAATCAGGTAATTTCTACAAATCTATATGAGTTATCCAAAGATGAATGCAATATTACAATTACTGAAATGTCAAATGAATTGTATAATTTGCATGTCACTCTTAAATCCTTAAACAAAGAGAACACTAGGCTCAAAATCACCTTAGAATCTCTCACTGTAAGAAATAATTTTCTAGAGAGTGAGCTAGTGCAAATGGACAGATCAAGGCAGAAAACAGAGATGCTAGAAAAGAACTAGTTGAGTGTAAAAAGGAAATAGAAAAATTGGAAGAAGAGATGAGAACCATTGACAAATGGAATAGGTCAAGTAAAGCTAGTTAGAAGATGAATGACAGTCATGGAACAAATTCTTTCACCATGATGTATGAGACTCTTGAAAAGTTAGCCATTGATGAAAATCAATCTTTAGAAAAGAAACAATTGATTGCTAATCCTGAATCAACTAATAAGGATTATCA
This sequence comes from Oenanthe sinensis, assembly GCA_028671895.1. NCBI lineage: Eukaryota > Viridiplantae > Streptophyta > Magnoliopsida > Apiales > Apiaceae > Oenanthe > Oenanthe sinensis. The sequence continues at coordinate 15,148,105 of CM053813.1, forward strand.
ATCGTTTGAAAATGATATCTCAACGGATAATTATCCATCGATTGAGGAGTCATCAACTGCTAAACAATCTGTTTTAAAAACCAAGCTTAACAGCCCTGTTAAATTTGTAAAAGAAAGTAGCTCATCTAAATCTCAAATCAAAGTTGAAAAGGCAAATATAAGCTTCTTATCTAAGGATCAATTGAAGGAAAAGTTAGAAAATATAGAGCCTAATATTAAGCCAAATGAAAAGAAGAAAAAGAACAAAAATGGTAAAGTAGGCATAAACAAGCACAAGAACTACACACCTGAAAAGTATGCTCCTAGAAAGATATGTGCTAAGTGTGGTAGTAAGAATCATTTATCTGTGTAATGCAAGTCCAATATTCCTACAACAACCAATATGTATGTTATACCTAACATGCATTCTAATTCTGTTTATCATCATTTAGTTGAATCTCATGCTATTCATGCTCAATATGCATCAATGCCTTGTATGTTTAATCCATATCTTGCATTTGCCAATATGAATATGGCTGCTATGCCCTGGAATATGCACAACAATTTTCATGCTCCAAATTTCTCTAATTCTACTGGCTTGAATATTCCAATTATTAGCACTGAGAATCCTGAGGTGAGGAAACCAAGACCTAAGGTTGAAGTGGAAGTAAAACCACCTAAACCAAAGGTACAAAAATTGGAAACCAAACCAAAGGTAGCAACTACTAAGAAAGGACCCAAGGCAATTTAGGTACCAAAATCAACTTGATTGTTTTTGGATGTGTGCAGGGAAAAAGAAGAAATCTTTGGTACTTGGACAGTGGGTATTCAAAATGTATGACTGGAGATAGATCCATGCTCACAAAGTTTGAGGAGAAAGCTGGCCCTGGAGTAACTTTTGGAGATGACAGTAAAGGGTACACCATGTGATATGGCTTGATTTCAAAAGAGAATGTCATCATTGAACCTGTTGCATTAGTTGAAGGCTTAAGGCACAATCTGTTAAGCATAAGTCAACTATGTGACAATGGAAATAAAGTTTGTTTCATAACTGAAGCATGCATAATTTCGAACAAGAAAGATGGAAGCCTAGTTATGACTGGGAATAGAAAAGGAAATGTGTACATAGCGGACTTCAACTCAACAAGTACATACTTAATGACTTGTCTTTTCTCCAAGGCAAGTACAAATGAAAGTTGGCTATGGCATAAAAAATTAACTCACTTAAATTTCAAAGCCATGAATCAGTTAGTCAAGAAAAATCAAGTGAGAGGATTACCACAAATGGAATTTTTCAAGGATGGACTATATGATGCCTATCAGAAAGGAAAACAAAGAAAGACATCATTGAAAGGCTGTATGTATAGACCTATATGTAACATAGGGTTATAACTCAACACAAGAACATGACGTGTAAATAATATGAAGTTATCACCAGAATCAGGAAGACATGAAGACTTGGTAAAGACAAAGGATAAAGAAGAAATCTACAGACTTGAAGCATTAGCTCACTGGAAGAAGTTCATTGATATGTTCATGCCTCAGTGAAGAATAAAGGTTGAAGTATTCAAGGATGTGGAAGCAGTGAAGCAGTTGTCAAAGTACCAGAAAGATTCTAGTGATCCAAATCTGCAAGTTAGTCAAGAAATGAATTGCAGAGCTCAAGTACAGGAATCGAGAAGATAGAATATACGGCAAATACAAAGAATCAAAATATTAGATGGAATCTTGGAGTCTACTATAGATTGCTGGAGGAAGTTCATTCATATGTTCAGACTTCAGTAAAGGATAAAGTTCGAAGATGTTCAGGGTTTCAGATATGTTTGTGGTTCAGAATAAGTGCCAGAGGATTCCAATGTACTTACAATCGAAGCACTTCTAATCAACAAGGAACAAAGTCAATTGTATTATAAAGAAGATGTGAAGATCAAGATCGTGTTAGTCGTTTGTGAACTAGACCAGTTGCACCAATCGTCAGCACAAAAGAGATTGAGAATTGCATCTATGATTCAGAAGAATTGGCCAGATACTGAGATGAGTAACCTAAGTGGTATGCGATTAAGCCCGGAATAAATCAAGGTCGAATTAACAAGGAAATATTTATTTGACTTGGTTGCAGTGGAAGAAATAATGTTAAAGGGCTTAACAAGTTCGAAATATGGCTAAGTGAGTGAGACTGCAGAAGCTGTATCCAGAAGTCAACTAGTCAAGCTATTTTGTCTTATTCCTATTTTGTCTTATTCACCAATGGTTAATAACCATCGGGTGAGTTAAATGAATAAGCAAAGAAAAGCAAGCCACTTCCCCATAGTTATTAACTATCGCGTAAAGGAAAAACTAGCAGGAATTTCAGATGCTTTCTAGCTATCGGATAAGAGAATTAAAAAGAATTAAAAAGAATTTCCGATAGTTAATAATTCCGATAGTTACTCAGTTTGAAGTAATTAATTTTATTTTCAGGAATTGTTTTATGTGTCCGATAGTTAATTTACAGACACATCGATACTTAACAATTACTCAGAAAATGTTCCCGATACTTATGAAGAAAAAGAAGCGAAGCTGCAACTTGTTTACTTGGACCAAAATGAGCCACGTATTCGAAGTTGAAAAAGACTACACAAATAGCAGCAAAGCATCGACTTTGAAGAAATTCATTCAGCAAAACAGGCAGAGAGATACACAGAGCGATTAAAGAGAGAAAACATAGAGAGCATTCAAGAGTAAACACTGAAGCCATTAATTTTGTACACACAGCTGTTGTTACCCTTGTTGTTTTCATTAAAGCTTGTAACTTAACTGACTGTACTAGTGAATCATTGTAACTAATCGAGAGATTAGATTTGTGGAGCACCTTCGTGGTTTATATTAATAAAATGATATATTCCCCGACGAACTGTGTTATGTTAACTGTATGCTTATCAACTGTTTGATTTAATAACTGTTCGAACTGTCAACTAGTCCATAACAAACCATTCCGCGAATATTTTATAAATTGGACAATATCGTATTCAACCCCCCTTCTACGATATTTGGGACTAACAATTGGTATCAGAGCTTACTGATTGAGTTTACAAATCAGGATCTATTGTTCGGACTTCAGTATTAAGCTTCTGGAATTTTTCGTGGATTTTTTAATTTTCAAAATATTTCACTCTGAAATTTTTTTGAAATTTAAATAATTTTGAAAAATTCAATATCATGAGTTCTCAGAAAGTAGGAAGTATTAAGGTTCCTCAGTTTGATAGAGTGAATTATAATCTCTGGAAAAAGAAGATGACCCTGTTTATTAAGGCTGCAAATATATTGTACATGGGTATCTTAGAGAACGGACCGTTTGTACCAATGAAGATGATTTCTGAATCTACAGTGGACGGAGTAAGAGTTCCTCAAAGGTCTACTCCAAAGGATCCTACAGAGTTCACCGATACAGAGATAGAAATTGTTGCATTGGACATAGGCCTTCAGTTGATTATTGTTGACTCAATGGAAGAAGACATGTGCCATCAAATTCTAAATTGTATATCTGGAAAGCACATGTGGGAAACCATCGAACTGATTATGGAAGGAACAGAAGAAGTAAAAGAGAACCGGTTGGATATACTGACATCAAGATATGAAGCGTTCAAATCTACTCCTGGAGAAACAATCACTCAAGTTTTTGAGCGATACAATAAATTATTAAATGAGTTGAGTATCCAGGGGAAGAACTATCCATTAAGGGAAACGAACAGAAAGTTTATGTTGACTCTTCCACATCATGTTGAGCATAAAGTTTCTTCAATTAGAGAAAGGGACAACTTCAATGTCATGCCCCTAGAAAAGCTATATGGAAAATTGAAGACTTATGAAATGGAACAAGAACAGAGGTTGATTATCTATGGTTCCGGCTCAGTGGACAGTAAGAGTGCAGCACTAATGAAGACCACAGCTCTTGTGGCAGATGAAGTGAAGACTTCTGAAGCAAAGGTTGTTGAAACCAAGATTGGTAAAGAATTGATCATTGAAGCTGAAATGGCTACAGAATCACAAGCTGAAGAGGAAGATGATTTTTATACATTGGAAGAGCTTGATGAGATGGAAGACAAATCTATGGCGTACTTGGCAGGGCGTTTCAAGCATATAAGATTCAGAAGGAATCCCAAGTACAAGAAAAGTTTTGGTAGCAGATTTCAGAAGACAGGATCATTTTCGGGATCCAACTCAAGAGGTGGTTACAAGTCAAACATGGTAGACCGTAGTAAGTTCCGGTGCTACAATTGCAATGAACTAGGGCATTTCGCCACTGAATATAAGAAACCGAAACAAGCAAAAGACAATAAGGTTTATGAGAAGAAGAGTTCATACGAGAAGAAAAGCTATGATGAGTTGAAAAGGGAGAATGAGAAGTTGAAACAGAGATTGGATGCTTTGGTTGCAAAACAACAAGGCAAGGCTTACATTGTTGAAGGTAGAAGCTGGGATGACACAGATTCTGAAGAAGAAGAATATGGAAATCTTGCATTAATGGTAGACACTTCAGAAGAATCTCCATCATCAGCAAAGGTACCTATTCTCACCACTGTAGATATGTCTCTATCTGAATATAAAAATACTGTTAATGACTTGAGTATAGAGATGTTTAACATTCATACAAGCATGCTAGCTTCTGAAGCAGAAAATGCTAGACTAGTTGCGAAGATTAAAAAGCTAGAATCTGGAAAGGAACAACTAGAGCTTGTAGGAATCACAGTTAATAACCTTAAGGAAAGAAATGAATATTTAGAGAATAAGGTTATCTGTAATGCAGAGGTTGAGACAACACTTATGGCTAAGATTTCTGAGCTAGAGTTAAAATTGGAAGCTTTTAAGAACTCAGTTAATATTGCTAAAGACATAATGGATAAGCAGAGCTTAGATAATAAGACATGTATAGGCTTTAACTACGATGAACATAAAAAGAAGAACAAGAAGGATAAAAGGAATGTAGTTTTCAATGCTTCTAGTACTGTTTTATTAGAAAATGAAAATATTCCTTTTGTCATTAAGAAGAGTAGTAATCCTGTCTTTAAGATCTCACTCTCAGAACCCTTAGACGAAGATACTATCGTATGGAAACAAGAAATGCTTGTTGAGGATAAGTTAAAAGAGAAAGAAGTTGAGGAAGGTAATGTAGAAGAAGTTACACCTAATAATTCAGTTAAAACTGAATCTGCTAAAACTGAATTAGGTGGTAACAAGAACAAGTCAAAGAGTAATAGAAATGGGAAAGTAGGTGTTAAAATTGCTAATTCTGCTACACCTGCACCCACTGCACCTAGGAAATTGTGTACTAATTGCAATTCTGCTGGACACCTTAGTCATGCATGTAATAAGGTTAAAGTAGAATCTAATATTCCTGTTGTGCAGAACATGTTTAACATGAATAGTTCTCATTTGCCTTGTGGTATTACCGGATGTATGCCATGTGCTTTTAACATTATGCATGCTTATTTTAATTTGATGAATGCATCTACTTCTAGTAATTGCATAGGCATAGAAAGAAGCATGAATAAGAAAAAGGTAAGGGCAAAGACTGCTAGTCCTCCTAAGGTTAGGAAGGAGACTCAATCTCCTAAGCCAAAAGACAAATCTGTCAAGGCAAAGGAACATGATTCGAGTTCATTCAAAGTAGAACTTAAAGATGTGAAAACTGAACCTATTACACCATCTGCAATAACCTCTAAATTTCTTGGACCCAAACAAGTTTGGGTGCCAAAGAAACATTAATCACTTTGTGGTTGCAGGGCATAGGTACTAATGAAAAAGTCATGTGGATTCTGGATAGTGGATGTTCAAGGCATATGACAGGAGACAAGTCCCTGCTGACCAATGTGGTTGAGAAGACCGGCCCAGTTGTAACCTTTGGAGATGACAGCAAAGGCTTTACTAAGGGATATGGTAGTCTGGAAGTTGGAAATGTCATCATTGAAAATATCTCTCTTGTTGACGGTCTGAAGCATAACTTGCTGAGCGTCAGTCAATTCACAGATAAAGGATATAATGTGGACTTCAGGAAGGAAAAGTGTCTGATCACCAACAGGAAAGATGAAAAGCTTGCTCTTAAAGGAGTAAGAAAAGGAAATCTGTTCGTAGCTGACTTAAACACTGCAAGCAGAGGAGAATCAAGTTGTTTCTACAGTAAAGCATCCTCTGAGTTAAGTTGGTTATGGCACAGAAAACTATCTCACCTGAACTTTAAGGCAATGAATTCTTTAGTTAGAAGAGAATTGGTGAGAGGGTTACCACAGATGGAATTCTACCAAGAAGGACTCTGTGAAGCATGTGAAAAGGGTAAGTCAAAGAAGGCGTCACATAGAAGTAAGGACATGTCAAGCATCAACGAACCTCTCCAGTTGATTCATATGGATCTGTTTGGACCGGTTAATGTCATGTCAGTTTCAAAGAAGAAATATGGATTAGTGATTGTCGACGACTACTCCAAGTACACGTGGGTGTTGTTTTTGCATTCTAAGGATGAAGCACCTCAAATGGTAATCGATCACATTAAAAAGATTGAGGTGGAAGCTGGATTGCCTGTGCGGACGATCAGATCAGATAATGGAACTGAATTCAGAAATGCAGTTCTAAATGAATTCTGCACGGAGCAAGGAATTTCAAGACAATACTCAGCCCCAAGAACTCCACAGCAGAATGGAGTGGTAGAAAGGAAAAATAGGACTTTGATTGAAGCAGCAAGGACAATGTTAAGCCAGTCAAAGCTACCTACATATTTTTGGGCAGAAGCAGTCAACACAGCTTGTTACACTCAAAATAGGACCCTGATTAATAAAGATTTAGAAAAGACATCCTATGAGATTATGACCAACAGAAAGCCATCACTGAAGTACTTTCATGTGTTTGGTGGAAAATGCTATGTATTGAAAGATGAACATCTGGGCAAGTTTGATGCTAAAGCAGATGAAGGGATTTTCCTTGGTTACTCACTGGAGTCTAAGACGTACAGGGTATATGTGATTGAAACTCATAAGGTCATTGAAAGCCTTAATGTAACGTTTGACGACACCAAACTCCCAAGTCTTCAAAAAGATAAAGATTCTGAATCTTTGAAAATTGAAAATCTATCAGAATACTACTTAGGAGATGAAGACGTACCTGGTGCTGCATCTGGTAGTCATGAACACACGGAGATTGATAATCTAGAGCAAAGCAGTGGAAGTGTTGGTAATACCACACAGTCACAGTCACAGTCTGTATTTCAAAATCAGTCTGTTACTGAACCTGCTAGCTCAACTGGTGGATCATCAAATAATGAAGGCAGCAACTCAGTGGGAGGTGAAGAAGGATCAGCTAGTCGCTCTCAACACAACCACGAAGAAGGACAATCATCAAGGGCTAATCTGCCTAGACAAAGGGTATGGAACAGAGATCATCCCTTTGAATTAATCATTGGTGACCCAGAGAGTGGTGTGAGGACTAGAAGAGCAACGGAGAATGAATGTCTGTACTCTGGCTTTCTATCAGAGGAAGAACCTAAAAAGGTTGAAGATGCTCTAGAAGATCCAGATTGGGTGATTGCGATGCAAGATGAACTCAATCAGTTTGATAGGCAGAAAGTTTGGAAACTGGTACCCAGACCTAAAGACAAATCTGTTATTGGCACTAAATGGGTATTCAGGAATAAGTTGGACGAAGGTGGCATTGTTACGAGGAACAAGGCCAGACTGGTTGCTAAGGGGTATTCTCAAGAAGAAGGAATAGATTATGACGAGACCTATGCACTAGTAGCAAGACTTGAAGCCATCAGGATGCTATTGGCATTCGCAGCACATTCAGACTTTAAAGTTTATCAAATGGATGTGAAGAGTGCATTCCTGAACGGGGAGCTGGAAGAAGAAGTATATGTAGAGCAACCTCCGGGTTTCGAGAACAAAGACTATATGGACTTTGTGTACTTCCTTTTTAAAGCTCTTTATGGACTCAAGCAGGCACCTCGGACATGGTATGAAACACTATCTGAATTTTTAATTGAAAATGGTTTTATCAGAGGTGTCATAGATAAGACTCTCTTTCATAAAATGCATAAAGATGCTATGATATTAGTACAAGTATATGTTGATGATATAATATTCGGTTCTACTAATGATGAGCTTTGCAAGAGATTTGCTAAGTTAATGCAGAGTAGGTACGAGATGAGTATGATGGGCGAGCTGACATTCTTTCTTGGACTTCAAGTAAGTCAGAAGAAAGATGGGATCTTCATTTGTCAGACAAAGTACATCAGAGATCTTCTGAAGAAATATGGACTTGAAGATTCAGCTCCAGCCAAAACTCCAACGCCAACTGCCACAAAGCTTGATGAGGACAAATCAGGTAAATCTGTCGACATCACAAGCTATAGAGGTATGATTGGATCTCTACTCTACTTAACTGCAAGTAGACCAGATATTATGTTTTCCACTTGCTTATGTGCACGGTTCCAAGCTAACCCAAAAGAGTCTCACCTTATAGCTGTCAAAAGAATTTTTAGATACCTGAAGGGTACTCCAAATTTGGGAATTTGGTATCCTAAAGGTACCGGTTTTGACCTAATCGGCTATACAGACTCGGATTTTGTAGGTTGTAAGATTGACAGGAAGAGTACTTCTAGAAGCTGTCAATTCTTGGGAAGAAGATTGGTCTCATGGTATAGCAAGAAGCAGCACTCAGTGTCTACCTCAATAGCAGAGGCAGAATACATCGCAGCTGGTAGCTGTTGTGCTCAGATCCTATGGATGAGAAACCAACTCCAAGACTATGGCTTTATGTTGAACAAGATTCCAATATTCTGCGACAACACAAGCGCCATAGCTATAACCAACAATCCGGTTCAGCACTCACGGACAAAGCATATTGATATCAGGTATCACTTTATTCGAGAGCATGTCATAAATGGAATTGTGGAGTTGCACTTTGTACCCACAGAACAACAACTTGCAGACATCTTCACCAAACCACTAGACGAATCTACTTTCTCTAGGTTGGTTAGTGAATTAGGGATGTTAAATTTAAATTAATTTTTGTTTGCGAAAAGTTGTGTGGACTCACAAGTTATTGAATCTTTATATCCAAAGGACTTGTGAAATCCAGTCTAACTTATAATCTCGGGCTTATGAATATCAATATTAATTATCATAAGTATACCAGTTATGCTTTGTGATATTTACTCGATATAGCATAAGTAGTTAACTGCTACATAATTGTTTGTAGTTAACAAGAAGCATAACAGTCTGTGGTTTAGAATTAACTGGTGGATTTCAATGTCATGAAATCTTGCTGAGAGATTCTATATCAGACAGATTATGATCTTCAGTGAGAAATTATGAGAAACTAGTAGTACTGACTTGTTTATTTAATTTCCTGGTTCTCACTGATAGCATAAGCAGCAATTACATTTCATGATATTATTTTGCATAACTGTCTGTATGGTTAACTGCCTGTATGGTTTATTCACAGTATGCTTGCATGATTAATTGAATTGTGATTGGGTTGATTTTAAATTTTTGGAAATTACAACTGCAACAGAATATGGAACAATTTTTTTTATTTTTCAAAAATCTCCAATCAACCACCTGTATATTATATATATTAATATGTATGTCTGTGTAATTCAAATTGAATTATATTTAATTTTTAGTTATTTCTAAATTAAAATTTTAATAATTCTATTTTAGGAATATTAAATTTTTAATTCAAGAAATCTCTATTTAATTAAATTTATGACAATTTGAATTTATATGTTTATATGTTTTAAATTATTTGATAAATGCAGGTTTTATTTTAATTTTTAAATCATCAGTATTTCAGTTATTAATGATTTTCTAATTAAAATTAACTTACATATATCGATAGTTGTTAACTATCGGAAATATTTTTATTAATTAAATTGCATGTTCCGATAGTTAAAAATGTTTTATTTTATTACTTTAGTTTGCATGCATCGATAGTTAATAACCATCGAGTTGTGGAGGTGATTTTTTACTTAATATTATCTCTTGCCTGTCCCGATAGTTAGTAAGTATCGGATCTTATTTTATATTATTTATTGCAAAAACAAAAACAAAAAAGAAAGAAAAGAAAAAAAAAGAAAGAAAGAAACACACAAAAAAAAAGAAAGAAAGAGAAAAACGAAAAAAAAAAAGTCCCGATAGTTAATAACCATCGGGTGAGGTTGATGTAATGTTTTAATTTTTTTCTCTCTCATTGCATTACCCGATACTTACTTATTCTAGCCATATAAATAGTGTTTTCTCTCTCCACTATGCTTTTGTTCTTCCGATACTTAGCCAACACACAATACACATACACACATCCGACTGTTAGTTAATATCGGAGCCAAAACGATTTTTTCTCTTCAAATATCTACAATTCTAGGACTTATTTTGCAAATCTAAAACCGTGAAAGTGTAAATCTGTTAACTAGCTTCATTTCCATACTAATTTTGTTTAGTTTTGTTTCGAAAAATTTACGAATATTTCGAATTTTGGAAATTTTTCTATGATTAACTAGAAGTCAAAAAATCGTAATAAAAATACTGGTGTATTTCAAATCTCTCCTAGTTTATCATATATTATTTTTAGAATTTTTGGAGAAGTTTGAATTTTTGGGTGTTTTTGGTTCGTATTCGAATAAACTCAGTTCGTTTTTGTTTTGGAAAAGTTAAAATTTTTTGTAATTTTTACTTGTTAAAAATGGCTGGAATATTTAGTATCACTCGTACGAATTTAGTTGCCGATTATAATAGTCAGACCCTACCTGCTGATTATCGGGCTTGAGCACGAATATTACTCGAATGAGGTACATGTTACATCTGGAGGAGATTCACTTGGGAATGCTGATAGTCAATATTCATATCATCCCATATCTCTAACAGGTAGTCAAATAGGTAGTCCAACTGAATCTATATCTTCACTGTTTATTAATTTGCAGAATTTATATGAAGATACTGGAATGGAACTTGCTGCTGAGCCCTCTGTGGCGTTAGGAACAGGCAATGAATCTGCAAACCAACAGATTCTAACCCCTGCCTCAAAACCAAACACTACTCAATCCTTACCGTTATCTTCTCTCCTACCCTTGAAACGCACAATCGTGAGTGAGGGAGATAGTGCCTTAGAAGCACCACATAAGGCAGGTGAGGGAACCCCAACAGCTCTACCTCTGACTAGAAGGAGATTAGAAGAACCTGAGGTAACTGTTAGCCCATCTATGCCCTCTCAACAGGACATAAAGCTGAAAAAGGCAAATACACAGTCTCTGGGGACATCCTCTCAACAGGGTGAACCTATTGAAATTCGCCCGTCAGCCAGGGCATCTGAACGAGTGTCAATAATTGAGCCTCCAACCAAGTTAAATGTTGCACTGAAAGGAGCACACACACAGGAGGAATTGACGGATGTTGCTACTACTGTAGCAGAACCTATGCAGGTAGATCCTGTATAGGTCATGCCTTCACAGACTATTGCGGGAGTCACGGGTCCTTCATTGCTAAACATTACAGGATCCAATGTGATAAGCCCCCCAGGAGGAACATTCCTGGCTCATCATAAGGAGGTCTCCACCACTATTAGTGGAAAGGAGAAGCAACTACTTGGCAATAGTTCTTCGGATGAGCCATTTAGGATTTTAACTGCAGGTACAGAAGACTTGCTGGAGTCAATGAGAGTGAGTGAAACACCAACAGAACGTTTGAGAGATCATAATTCACCCACACCTCTAGGACCGTGCGAGAGAATTGAGAGACAAACACTTACAGAACCTGTCAGTGAGACACCTACCAGCCAAATAAATACCCTCACAATGCACACACAATCTCTAAGTCAAAGGGTTTATAACCTGGAGACTACTGTCACCGAAACGAAATCTGAATTTCACAGCAATGTTATGGAAATAAAATCTGTTCAATACAACATGTTGCAGGATTTACAGAATTTCAAGACTGATATGAAGAAGTTTGTTACAGATTTGTTTGAAAAGCATCAATCTCAATCTACTCAAATCCCTGCTTCGGAGGATAACACAACTAAGGGGGAGATGATAGTGCGAGAGCAAGAAAGAGAATCTGGTGCTATTATGGGGAGTAAAGACAAAGGAAAAGGCAAGTTGGTAGAGGAAGAAGCAAACATCTATACATTCTCAGGGGGAGAACATTATTTGAGTAATATTCTATATTTTATTGAAGATGTTCCCAGGAATTTTGATTCTTATGAAGCTCAGTTTATGATAAGTTCTTTGTACGTCAAGTTATAAAGGATTTTGAAGCAGAGAAAAGCTCAAACACAGAGGAATGAAGATGATATCTATTGAAGATGCGTTCAGTGCTAAAGGAACACTCATTTTCTATTTCTCTTTACTTTATAGAAATCTGGAAATGTATTATATGATCCAGAAACCAAGTAGTATTATTTACAAGTCTAGAGCATTAATATTTTCTTGTAGTTAGTTGAGTTATCCTCTAGGGATTTGCTTGTTAATCTCTACCAAACAAATAGGGGGAGATTGAAAGGCTGTATGTATAGACCTATATGTAACATAGGGTTATAACTCAACACAAGAACATGACGTGTAAATAATATGAAGTTATCACCAGAATCAGGAAGACATGAAGACTTGGTAAAGACAAAGGATAAAGAAGAAATCTACAGACTTGAAGCATTAGCTCACTGGAAGAAGTTCATTGATATGTTCATGCCTCAGTGAAGAATAAAGGTTGAAGTATTCAAGGATGTGGAAGCAGTGAAGCAGTTGTCAAAGTACCAGAAAGATTCTAGTGATCCAAATCTGCAAGTTAGTCAAGAAATGAATTGCAGAGCTCAAGTACAGGAATCGAGAAGATAGAATATACGGCAAATACAAAGAATCAAAATATTAGATGGAATCTTGGAGTCTACTATAGATTGCTGGAGGAAGTTCATTCATATGTTCAGACTTCAGTGAAGGATAAAGTTCGAAGATGTTCAGGGTTTCAGATATATTTGTGGTTTAGCATAAGTGCCAGAGGATTCCAATGTACTTACAATCGAAGCACTTCTAATCAACAAGGAACAAAGTCAATTGTATTATAAAGAAGATGTGAAGATCAAGATCGTGTTAGTCGTTTGTGAACCAGACCAGTTGCACCAATCGTCAGCACAAAAGAGATTGAGAATTACATCTATGATTCAGAAGAATTGGCCAGATACTGAGATGAGTAACCTAAGTGGTATGCGATTAAGCCCGGAATAAATCAAGGTCGAATTAACAAGGAAATATTTATTTGACTTGGTTGCAGTGAAAGAAATAATGTTAAAGGGCTTAACAAGTTCGAAATATGGCTAAGTGAGTGAGACTGCAGAAGCTGTATCCAGAAGTCAACTAGTCAAGCTATTTCGTCTTATTCCTATTTTGTCTTATTCACCAATGGTTAATAACCATCGGGTGAGTTAAATGAATAAGCAAAGAAAAGCAAGCCACTTCCCCATAGTTATTAACTATCGGGTAAAGGAAAAACTAGCAGGAATTTCAGATGCTTTCTAACTATCGGATAAGAGAATTAAAAAGAATTAAAAAGAATTTTCGATAGTTAATAATTCCGATAGTTACTCAGTTTGAAGTAATTAATTTTATTTTCAGGAATTGTTTTATGTGTCCGATAGTTAATTTACAGACACATCGATACTTAACAATTACTCAGAAAATGTTCCCGATACTTATGAAGAAAAAGAAGCGAAACTGCAACTTATTTACTTGGACCAAAATGAGCCACGTATTCGAAGTTGAAAAAGACTACACAAATAGCAGCAAAGCATCATCTTTGAAGAAATTCATTCAGCAAAACAGGCAGAGAGATACACAGAGCGATTAAAGAGAGAAAACACAGAGAGCATTCAAGAGTAAACACTGAAGCCATTAATTTTGTACACACAGCTGTTGTTACCCTTGTTGTTTTCATTAAAGCTTGTAACTTAACTGACTGTACTACTGAATCATTATAACTAATCGAGAGATTAGATTTGTGGAGCACCTTCGTGGTTTATATTAATAAAATGATATATTCCCCGACGAACTGTGTTATGTTAACTGTATGCTTATCAACTGTTTGATTTAATAACTGTTCGAACTGTCAACTAGTCCATAACAAACCATTCCGCGAATATTTTATAAATTGGACAATATCGTATTCAACCCCCCTTCTACGATATTTGGGACTAACAATCATTCAATTCAAAATTGGAATCATCAATTGAGAAGCCACTTGAGTTACTACACATGGATTTGTTTGGTCCTGTGAATATCATGTCTATTGCAAAGAAGAAGTATGACCTAGTCATTGTGGATGACTTTTCAAGATTCTCATGGATTATTTTCTGTATTCAAAAGATGAAGCTAGTGGTCTAATCATCAAGCATATAATAGAAGTTGAGAAAAATCTTGAATTGGATATAAAGAAAATAAGGAGTGACAATGGAACAGAATTTAAAAATTCCACAATGAAGGAGTTCTTTGAATCTAAAGGAATCATACACTCCTTCTCTGCACCAAGAACACCTCAATAAAATGGGGTAGCTGAGAGGAAAATTAAGACATTGATTGAAGCAGCTAGAGCTATGTTGGAAGATGTCAAATTACCAACATACTTTTGGGCTCAGACGATTAATACAATATGTTATACTCAAAACATCTCCATAATGAATCAAACTCAAGGAAAGACACCTTATCAATTGATCAAGAAAGACAAAAAGATAAAAGTGAGATTTCTTCATGTCTTTGGCTGCAAATGTTATGTGCTAAGGAATCAAGGTGAAAACCTAGGAAAATTTGAAGACAAGGCTGATGAAGCTATATTTGTTGGATATGCACTATCTAGCATTGCCTATAGAGTATATAATATTAGACTATACATTGTTATGAAATTTGTAGATGTAGTATTTGATGATAAAAAAATTCAAGGCCTGTTTGATGAAGGAAATCATGACACACTGCATTTTGAGAATGAATCAAATGATGTAGATGATGATGAAGAAGCAGAAATTATAAAATCAGAAGTACTCAGAAACCCAATATCAGTTGATGTTACAACATCAATGGATAATTTATCAGTTGACATACTTACATCAACTGATAATGCATCAACTGATAACTCTTCACTGGATAATCAACACTCTACATCTAGGGTATCCAATTCAGGGGGTGGGTTTCAGAATCAGTCCACAAATTCAAATCAATTTGAGCACAATACCAATGATCATGAAACTTCATCATCAAGGCAAAATTTGCCTCCTCAAAGAAAATGGACAAAAAGCCACACATTTGAATTAATCATTGGAAATGCAGAAGATGATGTCAAGAAAAGAAGTGCTACTCAAAATGAGTGTCTGTATAACAGCTTGTTAGGTCCAAAGTGTTGTAGAGGGGGGGGGGGGGGTGAATACAACTGTTTAAAATTAATGAGAGAATAAACAATATGCAGGTAATAAATGATGACACAGAATTTCAAGAATATATCTTTATATTCATTGAAGGATTTGCTACAACATTCATAAAAGCATCATGATCAGTTGAACAATAAATACAGCAATTAAAGCTAGATTCAACTGATCCTCTCTCTCACTTTTTGTTTTACAGTAAATGCTCTCTCTTTAAAAAAATATCGTTGAATAATAGAGATGATGAAAGTCTATCTACTAATAAAAACAAAGTGCTGCTTTTATAATGTCATGTAGTCTTGATCTTGTCCTTTTTGTGTACGTGGCCCAATCAGGACTTCGACAATAAAAAGTACTTTCCCAACAACTCTGGATCAACCGTTCACAATAAGCCACTTGTCCCTTAAACATTAAATGCTACACATCGACCCGCATCTCGATCTCGGCCTGGACCCATCTCGATCTCGATCTGTGAGAATCTCGATCTTTATCTGTGAAAATCTCGATCTCGATCTCGATCTCGATCTCGATCTGTCGTGGATCGAGATTTGCCTTGCAATGTTTTACTTCAATTATAAATCTCGACCCGCATCTCGATCTGTTGTGGATCGACATTTGCCTTAGCAAATATGCACTCATCCAATGTTGACCTTCTTTAGTGACTAATTGTGGATTAACCTTTATGAGCAAGTTTCCCTAGCTTCTTCAATTTCTTTTCCTCACTCAATTCAAATGAGATCTTCTATTACTGACATGAACTTGCCTCCAATGTCCTGACACTTGATGCAATGGTCTGGTTCATAAGTGACTAGTCTTGTTGGGGTTCTTGCTTCTGAATGTCAGTTCTCATTTGTTGATTAACCTTTACATTATCCAGATGTTGATATACATTACATGAAATCACTTTGGTCTTCTTGATACTTCTTTGACATTAATTTGATTCTCCATTAGATAAGTTAGGGCATGAGTAATACTGAAATTGAACTTCTTCTCACTTATGCATCTTTGATTAACCAAATTAGTTACTTGTAGTTACCAAGTATCATTACCATTTCTTCAGTTGATTGATTCCATGTGCTTCTTCAGTTTCTCTTGTTTTTGCTGTTGTTTTATCTTTTACCTAGTTGAGTTACATAGTAATTAAGTGTTACAAGTTAGTACACCTATGCCTTTCAATCTCCCCCTATTTGATTGTCTAACAATGACAACCAAATTCACAATGAGGATAACTCAACTAACCAGGGACTGAAAAAGATAAACTAACATTCATAAACGATCAAGTCAACTTGCATAATGCTTGGCTTGATTAACTAGCTTCATGTCTATCACTGATACTTCAAGTGCCAAAATTGGACACCTGTTGGCTCGATCAAATGGCTTCATGCTCTTCTAGAGATTTTCTCTAAATACTTAAGAGCAAGGTCCAATCAATCTTCAATTATCCTTCTGAAGACCTTTTAGCAGTATTACCACCGCCGAACTTCGCGAAATAATTGACGCCTAATATAAACCAGTTTCAAGACACTTAGCTAACTAACTTCTACCTTACACTACACAAGAAAACAGATAATGTACTTACAATGCAGGAAAATAAGAAAACAAATTACAACGCAAAGAAACTTTACAAGCTTAATACATTAAAATCTCGATTTCTTGCGCTCCTCTTCCTCACGAGCTTTCTTCTTGGCTGCCTTTTCTTTCTTCATGAACTCAGGGTTGCAGACTTCATCCATTCTTTTCTTGAGAAGATTAAGTCCTTCTGCTTCCACATTATTTCTGATCTTATAATCTCGAAACAACCTCAACCACCTCTCAACCATGCTGCGAGTGGTAAGCTTCGTGGGAATGTCTTCAAACCTCAGCTTAGTTACTTTGTCAGGATACCCCTTTTCCCCTTTTTTCCTTATGACCAGCTGCTTAGGGTATCCAATGACAATAGCGGTGGTGCATTGATATAGCCTCTGAATATCAAGCTGTTGTCTTCTCTTACAGAAGTTCTCAAACGTGACCCTTAGATAGTCCTGATCAAACTCATCAACATCATCCATCTCATCAATCAATTCCCTTATGATACACAGTGTTTCATGACTGTGTTCTGCAAAGATGTCGTACTTGAGCTCAATGACGGTTTCCACCTGATGCTTGTCTGTATAGATCAGCAAGTCATTCTCATTCTCAGCTTTTCTTTTGACAAACTTGACGTTTGCACCAACCACTGCACTAGCTTCCTCCCTTATTTCTCCTTCTTCAGGAATTTCTAATCTTGGATCTCCGTATCTCTTCACAGGCTCCTTTATTGCCTCTTCTTGCTGCTCGAATGCATAGTCTTCAGGCTCCTTCTTAACCACTGGTAGTTTGGCTTCAGGTAACTTGTATCTAACATCTTGCCTTCTTATCAACTTCTCCAAGTCCTTAGCCACCAGCTTCTTTTCCTTTGTTAGAAAACCCTTTGTGAGGACTAGCTTTGCAACTGCCTTCAGTACATTTTCGCTCGGGGTCAGTTTCGAGTCATGTAGATTTACGATCCTCAAGACCTTGTTATGGACGTATCTGATTTGATAGTGATTTAGAATAATGTCAACCCCTCTGTCTTCAGCCATCTTCAATAGTTTCTCTTTAAATAGCACTCCAGTCTTGACAGAGGTGTCTACCTTGTGAGCATATTCTACCAGTTCACTAGCACTCCTTGCATGGAAGAATGCTTCATCAACCATACACGGCTCGATTCTTGTTATGGGTGCCCAAGTAATTATCAGACTCCATGCTTTCTCCTTGAATATAACTTGAACAGAGGTGCATCCCTGTCTTATACAGTTTAGATAGTTCAGAAGCCCAGGGTTTAAATTTTCTAGCTTGTGGAGAAGGAAACTCAATCTTTCTGAGTCAGGAGCATAGGCTCTTGGTCCAGCTAAGGCTTCTCTAGCCTTGTCCCACTCGGGACCTTCCCTCCTTATGTCAGCCTGGACCTTAGGATCTTTGATCTTTTTCATTTCATACTCATGCTGAGTTTTCTGAGCCGCTCTCTTCTCCTTTGCCATTAGTTCTTTTTCAACTATCCCTTGTAGCACTTCTTCATTTACTCTTTCTCTGGCTTCCCTGAAAATCTCTCCTTGCATCTCCGCTTCATCAACTTCTTCTTCTGGCACATGCTCGTCAGCAACTGAGTGGTCTCCTGCATCACCTGCAACCCCTGCGCCGGATCCGCCAGGATTTAGACCTCTTTCTTGTTCCCACTCTTTTGCCCGTTGCTCGAGTCTCGACCTCCTTGCCACTAAGGTTTCTACATCCATCTCGTCATCATCAGAATCTTCAATAAAGTCTCCCATAAATGTATCGACGAGAGGTGTTTCTTTCTCAGCTCCTGCTTCTTCAACTACCATCTTCTGCTTGCCTTTGTCTTTAAGAGCCGGTTGAGCCTCCTCCACCTTTTCACCATATTTGTTTGAGGACTCGATCACCGGACCCTTACTAGTCAGCTTTTTCAGACCCTGATCCTCCTTCTCCCCCTTAGGTGGGTTATCCTCATCAGGAGCATCATCATCATCTTTATCGTCACCACCACCACCGGGTGAAGGACCAGGTCCAGCCCTGTTACGACCAAAGACAGAATCAAGTAGTTCATTCAGCTTCGTCCAGACCTGAGACATGCCATGAGTGACATCATCGACTGATCGCCCAACCTCCACCTGTACCAATCCAAGATTGTTTATCTTGTCAATCATTTGATTTTGGACGGCAATCAGGTTCTCCATGAACTGTGCTCCAACCTCCAATCTTCCAGAGTGAGAAGAGACAGCAGCAGTAACACCAGCAACTCCAGCCTCCAAAGCCTCCACCTTCTTCACTGGATCCTGCAATGTAAGGGACGGTGTTTGGCTTGGGTTAAACTGTTTACTCTCGCTGGGTTCTGTTTCACTCAAGATCCCTAAAAAGAAAGGATCTACTCTCCCTGTCTCTCCCTCGTGTTTAGAGCCTAACAGTACTAGAGCCTCATCTACTAGTCGCTGGGGACTAGCAGTGAGTTGGTCGGCGATATCGGTCAGTGAGACTGAACCTTTAAGCGTTGTGTCTACGATAGGAGATGGCGTTATGACCATGTCATCCCCTTGTTCACCAAGAACCTTTTCTGGTTCGCTGGGCTGTTCTGGAGGCGTAGACCCACCAGTCACCAGATGTCGTTGCTCTGCGAGCAACTTGTTTTCTGATTTAGATGAGGAAGAGTCATCCATACTGGATTCGACAGACTCTTCCGCATTAAAACTTCCTGAGATCCTAGCATCAGAAGTGCTAGTCTCAGTTTGCCATTCCCCTTCCGAGAAATTGCTCAAAGAGCCCTGAGTGGACAACTCAGGGGAGGTAGGGCCAGCTCCTATTGGCTGTTGAGCTGGACCCCCTCCTTGACTCTCACCAATAAGCCTAGGCGAGTGCGAATGTGTTGGAATGTTTTGGAGAGGTGAGCCACCAGCGTGAGGTGTGGTGGCTGGGAGAGGTGAACTATCTCTAACAGGTTGTGCAGCTGCCATTAGAATAGAATCCACCTTTTGCTTCTTTGAGGGTGGCAGAGCTGCTGATGTGACTACTCTCTCTACTCCTATACTCCCTCCACTCGATTCACTCGACTCAGAGGGGCTTGCCTTCCTTTTATCACCAATTTTAAGGCTGGCTGTAAGTTTATGAACAGAAGGGCTTGCAGCCTGGGATAGAGCCTGGGGGTTTTCAGGCCCACGGCTGTAGAAAACAGGTTGAATTGATGATTGATCAAGATCAGCAAGAATAGGTACCTGACTCAGAAGATTGTCATCCTTGTCGGCTCCAGCTTCTACAACATTTGCCTCGGCCATGTCAACATCCATACCTGCTTCTTCCAAAATTCTAGACACTTGAGCTCCACCTTCAGCTTCGTTACCGCTACTCTTAGCTTCTACTGCAGTAAACTGAGAAGCATGCCTCCTAGCATATTCATCTTGCAGATCCTGGAAGTACGGAGTCAGGCGCAACTCAAAAAGTCTGGACTTTTGCTGGGTTTCCATGGTGGAGATACTCTTTAAGGTCATATCAAAACATGCCATCTGAAGAACGTCATCCAGAACCATCTGAAGGAATCTTGGCATCCAGCATTTGACTGGTCCATCTTCCGGATTCCGAGATGCATTCTTTTCCAGTGCCCACCTCTCAAGCAACTGAATCAACAGATGTTTGCCCACATTCACTCTTCTGTTATTTTCCACTCCATATAGAATTACTCGACAGCTGTTGTTCATTGGCCTGTAGTCTTTGTCCTTTGGGAACATGCAGCGCTGAATGGCCTGAACTACATAATCCCACTCAGCTGGTAACATACCTGTGTGAACCTTTGTTACCTTGATAGAACCTGTGGGAGGACGACAACCTATCTCTGTGAATAATTGCAACATTTCTTCCATAGTGGGTTCCGGAGCAAAATTTTCTGAAGGAAGCCCAAGAATCTCATTGAACTTCTGCAGACTGACCTCATATTTTGCACCACTGATAGTGAAGGATAAGCCTGTTGGATTTGCTTTACCACCCTGAATCTCTAATGTTGAGTAAGCAGCTTGAAGGGCTTCGACGTTAAGGATGGGAAAGGTGGTTAAGGCATGACTTATTATAGATGTGTTGTTGAGGGACTCAATCCAGAACTGATAGTGAATAAATCTACCAGTTGCTCGATCAGCAGAGAGATTAACAAAGTTGGTTTTGGGAATTGTGAAATTTGGGTTTGCCATTTTAAATTTGTGTTTGAGAAAAGAAATGTTCTGAAATGGTTTTGCAATGGAAATTTTAGAGAACAAGTTCTAAATTTAAACAAAAAAAACGTACACGAACCCCACTAATTACCCCACGTAATTAGTGACACAAATTAAAACAAATTAACTTCCCCACTAATGACCACTTAACTCCCCACTAAAGATTGACGGTTGAGTTTTCGAAAATTAAAGTGAACAGCCGTTAAAAAAAATTATTTTTCCGGAAAAACACAAACATGGCGGTTAAGTTGCACTTTATGGATTAAACAGTAACATACACAACTATTCCGCTCAAGAACACAAAGTAAATAGAGAACAAGAAAGCACGAACCCAAAAAAAAAACAAACTCACTCGGAAAAAAAAAATTGGCAGAGTTTCGTTTTAGTGATCAATGCTTTCAAGTAACAGTTAGTGATTTTTGTTTAAGAAAATCACAAGAAAACTTGGTGTAATGGCAGGGAAAAGGATGCTGTGAATGTATGTATTGTTGGTGTAGGTGCCCTAGAGGCAATACAATGTTTATTTTGATAAACCTTTATGTCAATTGATTATTCAATAAACATATTTATTATGACTTTAATTACTGCGATATATTTGTTAGCATAATAAATGTCCTTAGAATCATGATACACGTTGTATAGTTTAGTACATGACTTGAACTTGAGATTATATAATATATCATATTCTTAAATGTCCCTAGTCGAGTATTATTATTATAGGACAATAATAATACATAAATAGACTAGTATGTTGTTTGACTGATAACCACATCTCATTGGTTATAAGTATGGGGATACTAAAGTCAATACATAGGTACATGTAGGAGTACATGATACTGGACAGACCCACAGTGAGATTCTTCATGTTTAATAAAGTCATAAGAAAGACTCACAGTGATAATGGTATAATGATCCTTTGACTTGAGATCATTATATTTCTATACGAGGATTAATATACTTTGACTACATTAAAAGTTACCTTTGACCGGGTGATCATAAAAGTGGACATCGGGTATATCATGAGTCGTATGAGAAATATGAATGATAGATAAATGATTTAACCCTCCTATAATTAGGAGAGATATTATTGGCCTCTTGATTGAGTGAGACTATAAAATGCATGGCCGTGCTCAAATAATGATTTGTTTTCATAGTCTACTCATGGATCAAGTAAACTCGGATTAAATGTTGAAGAGGATGACTAAATACATGCCTCGAGTTTAATCTATAATATATATGGTTAAAGGGATTATATTACACGGAAACATTAATCACGAAAGGTTTTATCGAATCACGATTTAATTATTATTTAATTGGGTAACAATGATGTATTACTAGATACCGCTCATTGTTTATAATTTTATTGGAGAATAAAATTATTGCTAATTAAATAATAGCCTATAGGGTCACCCACATAGAGTACTTAAAGGAATAATTAATTTAAATTATAGATTTAAATTAATTGATGATTATTTAAATTTTATTATATTAATTAAGTGAGACTTAATTAATTGAAATAATATAAATTCGAATTTGAATTCTGCCATTAATAATTAAGTGTGACTTAGTTATTAATTAAATAATAAAATTCGGTTTTATTATTTAATCCTAAACCTACATGGGTAAGGCTTTGCTGTTATGGGTTGCTATTATGGGCCTATTAACCAACCATTATAAATAGATAATGTAGGGTTAATAGGTATTAAGTTTTTGAGAAAAACGAACCCTAGCAGCAGAAAAGGCAGAGGCAGATTTCGAAATCATCTAGAGGAGGCTAGTACATCCGTTCCATAATCAAGATCGTGAGACGTTCTTGAAGGTTCTCGTGTGGATACCATAGAGGTGTTTTCAAGAGGAAGACACAAGTCGTGAAAGCTAGGATCTCCGTTGAGTTCGTAGTAGTCAAGACCAAACAAAGATATGATTCCGTTTCACCATAATCTGTCAATCTTATACATGATCCTGCGTTAGGGTTCCAAAATTTTTCATTATATTTACGTTTAATCCGCTGCGTTTTATGCCTCGGAACCCAACAATGGTATCAGAGCTACGTGTATAAGGGACTGATTTGGTTACGTGTTTTATGTATTTGATGCATACATGCCTGTTTTGGTGACTGCCATGCCATGCTACTGTTTTGTCATAATCTGTTATGCCACTGCCATGCTTCTGTTATGAGACTGCCATGCCTGTTATGAGACTGCTATGCTTCTGCCAATATGTAACTGTCAGAGAATGTATATTCTGTGTCTGATCAGAGTTTGTGAAATTGGAGCTGGGTCAGAGTTTAACAAACTCTGATGGACTCGCTCAGAGTTTAATAAACTCTGATGGTCAGGTCATAGTATAGGGCATGGTCAGAGTTTAATAAACTCTGATGGACTGTGCTGATCAGAGTTTAGCAGTAAACTCTGATGGACTGTGCTGATCAGAGTTTAGCAGTAAACTCTGATGGACTGTGCTGATCAGAGTTTAGCAGTAAACTCTGATGGACTGTATAAATTGCAGTGGGGAAAAAGGCCAACAGATATGATCTATAGTTCAGAAATTGATGATTTCTGAATAGGACAGCTCGACCCCGCCCGGGGGCTGCCGCCCCCGAACCCCCGCCCAGGGGCTGCCGCCCCCGGACCCCCGCAATATTTTATTTTGTGTACTTGAGCATGGTGCTGGTTATGGCCCTTAGACCCCTAGATTAATGGTTTTGGTTTTATAAATACGACTTGCATGTCGTTTTCTTCATTCTTGTAATTGTTTAACCTCGAATGTAACTCGAGTTTTCTTATGTAAGTACATTAGTATTGGTTGTATTCAATTATTCCATGTAATGTACTTGAAGATTGAAGGATGATCCAAGAAGAGGAGCAAGCACCCATGGATACAAGAAGAATGAAGACATGTAATTGTATTTATATTTCACCACCATAGATTGACTTTGATCCTTTCATTAGCTCGAAAGGATCACATAGGAAAGGGGCCATAACCAAGCACGTTTACATACTGCACTTTACATATTGATGTATGAATGTATGTGTAGAGTAAAAGATGCATGCTTTAATTAGATTAATGATGTATGCATGTATTAGATACGTCACCCATGCCATGCTTGCCATGCTAAACAAGATAAAATCTGTAACGATTTAAGATTTTAAAATTAACAAACGATCATGAGATTCTTGTGTTTATGAAATATGGATTTTTAAAACACGGAATTGAATATGGATTTTGATGTCTATAATTGGGATTTTCTGACAAAAACGGATATGCGTATTCGTAAGGCTGATGGGTTTTAAGTGTGAACACTGGTATCCTCCATCTACTTGGGAAATGAACAATTTAAGATGTCAATTTGAAATATTTAGTTCAAGGAAAAATTGAGGATCTCTTCATGATGTGATCATGATCGTCGTAAATTTTCTAAATCCCTTAACAAAATATTAAGTTTTAATCGGATGCTTTCCAATGAATGAACGCTCATCGAATCCTATATCGATTAGGGGAAAGACTGTCAGTGGCAGGGGACTCCTATCTATCGTGGTGAGATGCGACGAATATAAACGGTTATATTCGGCCGTTGTATCATTGGGTCAAACTTAACTGAGTCGTCATAATAAGGTGAAAGTAAACGGTTATATTCAACTATTATGAACTTAGAAGCATAGAGTTTGGTTAAAAATCTATTAGATAGATAAGATCAATCGTTGCTCACCAAACTATCCAAGAATTATATATGATATAATTGATAAATGTTGTCTACCTAAATAATCATTCTTAAGGACTTCCAGTGGTTGACTTAAGACATGACGAAATATGGATCTTGGCTCACTAGAAAGAATTATGGGATATACTTTCCAAATTAATAGTAAGGGCTATTAATTTGATAAAAATAGTGGGAGATATATTATGAATGTATCATAATCATTTGAACATAATAAATAACTCAGACAATCTAATGTTTAATTTTGTGCTTTTATCATTGTAGATACCAAGTAATGACAAACAACACAAACACACTATCCGTACGATCTGTCCTTGAGAAGGATAAGCTGACAGGAGGAAACAACTTCCTAGACTGGCAGAGGAATTTGAGGATTGTCCTCAGGAAGGAGCGCAAGCTTCATGTCATTGATATTCCTCCGGCAGGTCCCCTTCCTGAGGGCGCTACTGTTGAGGAACGAGCGGCCCATACAAAGGATGAGAATGATGCAACTGATGTTGCATGTCTTATGTTGGCAACTATGAGTGCTGAGCTTCAAAGACAACATGTGCATATGGATGCATATACTATCTATGAGCACTTGCAAAGCATGTTTGCAAGCCAAACTCGTCAAGAAAGGTTCAACACGAGTAAGTCACTCTTTAATTGCAAACAAGGGGCAAGTGAACCAGTTGGCCCACATGTTCTGAAGATGATTGGTTACATTGAGTATCTTGATACTTTGGGTTTCCCGATTGGTCCGGAAACTGGTATTGACCTAATCTTGAATTCTCTGAACAACAAATTCACTCAGTTTGTTATGAACTACAATATGAATGAATTTGACAAAACACCTACTGAATTGTTGGCTATGTTGAGAACATATGAGACCAACATGAAGACGGCTGAACCTGCTCCCATACTGATGGTGGGCAATAAAGGTAAGGCCAAAGGGAAAGGCAAGTGGAAGGGTAAGAAGAAGACAGGTTCTGATTCTACACCCAAGCCAAAGTCAGGTCCCAAACAGGCTTTAAAGCCTAAAGGTGGGGTCGCTAAGGGTGAATGTCACTACTGTAAGAAAACTGGTCACTGGAAGAGAAACTGTTCAGTTTACTTGGATGATCTGAAGAAGAAGAGGGCTGAGCAAGCTTCTACTTCAGGTATATATGTTATAGAAGTCAATCTGTCTATTTCTACATCTTGGGTATTGGATACTGGATGTGCTTCTCACATTTGTATAAATGTGCAGGAAATGCAGAGAAGTAGGACATTGGCTAAAGGAGAAATGGACCTACGAGTTGCCAATGGAGCAAGAGTTGCTGCTTTAGCTGTAGGAACATATTATTTATCTTTGCCCTCTGGGCTAGTTTTAGAACTGGAAAATTGTTATTACGTGCCTGCGATTCGCAGAAACATTATTTCTGTTTCTTGTTTGGACAAGAAAGGTTTTTCGTTTACAATAAAGAACAACAGTTGCTCTTTTGCTTTGAATGATTTAACCTATGATGTTGCGCGTTTGTTTAATGGTTTATATATTCTTGACTTAGATAATCTTGTCTGTAATATAGAAAACAAACGACTTAAAGTTAATGACTCAAATCAAACATACCTCTGGCATTGTCGTCTAGGCCATATAAATGAGAAACGCATATCCAAATTACATAAGGATGGATATTTGGATAAGTTTGATTTTGAATCATACCAAGAATGCGAATCTTGTTTGCTTGGTAAAATGACTAAAGTCCCTTTCACTGGTAAGGGTCAAAGGGCCACTGAACGTCTGGAGCTAATACATAGTGATGTATGTGGCCCAATGCGTGTGATGGCTAGAGGAGGCTACTACTACTTCATAACATTTACTGATGATTTCAGTAGATATGGGTATGTATATCTTATGAAGAATAAATCCGATTCTTTTGAAAAGTTCAAAGAATACAAGGCTGAAGTAGAAAAGCAAATTGGCGGAGGTGCAAGTATTAAAATCTTACGATCTGATCGTGGAGGGGAATACTTGAGCACAGAATTTAAAGATTATTTAAAGGAGTGTGGTATTGTATCACAACTCACTCCGCCAAGTACACCTCAATGGAATGGAGTTTCAGAGAGGAGAAATCGTACCTTGTTGGACATGGTGCGATCGATGATGAGTCATGCAGATCTTCCAATTAGTTTCTGGGGTTATGCTCTAGAAACAGCGGCTTTCACACTTAACCGTGTTCCTACTAAGAAGGTTCAAAAGACTCCATATGAGATATGGGAGAAGAAACGGTCAGGCATGGACTTTATGAAAGTTTGGGGATGCAAGGCGTTTGTGAAACGTCAAGTATCTGACAAGCTTGGACCTAAATCTGAAGAGTGCAATTTTGTGGGATACCCTAAAGAAACAAAGGCGTATTATTTTTATAGTCCTTCTGAGCAGAAGGTGTTTATTGCTCGAGACGCTGTTTTCATGGAAAGAGATTTTGTTTCCAAAAGAAATAGTGGGAGAACTATAGACCTCGATGAAGATCGAGAACCACAAAATAGCATTGAACCTGAAGTGGAACATGAGCAGGATAATGATAATGCTCAACAAACACAGGTTGTTCGTAGAACTGGTAGAATTCGCCATGAGCCAGAGAGATATGGATTTCTTTTGACTCAATGTGGTGATTTGATGCTTATAGATGAAGATGAGCCTCTCACATACCAAGATGCTATGAACAGTCCAGAATCTAAGAGATGGCTAGAAGCCATGAAATCCGAGATGGATTCCATGTACGAAAACCGAGTATGGACTTTGGTTGATCCACCTGAAGGGGTAAAACCCATAGGGTGCAAATGGGTTTTCAAGAAGAAAACTGACATGGATGGAAATGTTCAGACCTATAAAGCAAGGCTGGTTGCAAAAGGTTTCAGACAAATTCATGGTATTGACTATGATGAGACTTTCTCACCAGTGGCTATGGTCAAGTCCATAAGGATTTTGCTTACTATTGCAGCATTCCATGATTATGAAATCTGGCAAATGGATGTCAAAACAGCCTTCCTTAACGGAATCCTTGAAGAGGATGTGGATGTGTACATGACACAACCTGAAGGTTTTGTCGATCCAAGGAATGTTAGCAAGGTATGTAAATTACGTCGATCCATTTATGGATTGAAGCAAGCCTCTAGGAGATGGAATATCCGTTTTGATGAAACAGTCAAAGAGTATGGCTTTGTTCAAAACGAAGATGAACCTTGTGTTTACAAGAAGGTTAGTGGGAGCTATGTGGCATTCATAGTACTATATGTTGATGACATACTACTAATGGGGAATGACATACCTTCTCTCAAGGCTGTTAAGATTTGGTTAGGGAGCAACTTCTCTATGAAAGACTTAGGAGAAGCATCCTACATTCTAGGAATGAGGATCTATAGGGATAGATCTAGAAGGATGATCGGTCTAAGTCAGAGTACATACATCGATAAGGTTTTGCATCGTTTTGGTATGCAAAATGCAAAAAGGGGATATGTCCCCTTGTCTCAAGGGATAACGATCTCTAAAGATCAGTGTCCGAAATCATTGGATGACAAGGACCGCATGAGTAAGGTTCCATATGCCTCAGCAATTGGATCCATCATGTATGCGATGGTATGTACTCGCCCAGATGTTTCGTATGCTTTAAGCATGACGAGCAGATACCAATCTAATCCAGGTGAAGGTCACTGGACGGCTGTCAAGAATATTCTAAAGTACTTGAAAAGGACTAAAGATTCATTCTTGGTGTATGGAGGAGAGGAAAAACTGGTTGTAAAAGGTTACACCGATGCAAGTTTTCAAACAGACAGGGATGATACTGTATCACAGTCTGGTTTTGTGTTTTGTCTAAACGGAGGTGCTGTAAGTTGGAAGAGTTCAAAACAAGAAACAGTAGCTGATTCTACAATGGAGGCTGAGTACATTGCAGCTTGTGAAGCGGCTAAGGAAGCTGTTTGGATTCGAAAATTCATTACTGATTTGGGAGTGGTTCCATCGATCGCAGATCCCATTGATCTATACTGCGATAATAATGGAGCCATTGCACAGGCTAAAGAACCTAGAGCTCACTCCCGAACCAAACACATACTCAGGAGATATCACCTCATTCGAGAGATTAATGAAAGGGGTGACATACACATATGTAAAGTGCACACAAATGATAACATTGCAGACCCACTGACCAAAGGCTTGTCGCAGAAGAAGCACGATGGTCACACTAGTTCCATGGGTATTAGATACATGGGTGATTGGCTCTAGTGCAAGTGGGAGATTGTTGGTGTAGGTGCCCTAGAGGCAATACAATGTTTATTTTGATAAACCTTTATGTCAATTGATTATTCAATAAACATATTTATTATGACTTTAATTACTGCGATATATTTGTTAGCATAATAAATGTCCTTAGAATCATGATACACGTTGTATAGTTTAGTACATGACTTGAACTTGAGATTATATAATATATCATATTCTTAAATGTCCCTAGTCGAGTATTATTATTATAGGACAATAATAATACATAAATAGACTAGTATATTGTTTGACTGATAACCACATCTCATTGGTTATAAGTATGGGGATACTAAAGTCAATACATAGGTACATGTAGGAGTACATGATACTGGACAGACCCACAGTGAGATTCTTCATGTTTAATAAAGTCATAAGAAAGACTCACAGTGATAATGGTGTAATGATCCTTTGACTTGAGATCATTATATTTCTATACGAGGATTAATATACTTTGACTACATTAAAAGTTACCTTTGACCGGGTGATGATAAAAGTGGACATCGGGTATATCATGAGTCGTATGAGAAATATGAATGATAGATAAAGGATTTAACCCTCCTATAATTAGGAGAGATATTATTGGCCTCTTGATTGAGTGAGACTATAAAATGCATGGTCGTGCTCAAATAATGATTTGTTTTCATAGTCTACTCATGGATCAAGTAAACCCGGATTAAATGTTGAAGAGGATGACTAAATACATGCCTCGAGTTTAATCTATAATATATATGGTTAAAGGGATTATATTACACGGAAACATTAATCACGAAAGGTTTTATCGAATCACGATTTAATTATTATTTAATTGGGTAGCAATGATGTATTACTAGATACCGCTCATTGTTTATAATTTTATTGGAGAATAAAATTATTGCTAATTAAATAATAGCCTATAGGGTCACACACATAGAGTACTTAAAGGAATAATTAATTTAAATTATAGATTTAAATTAATTGATGATTATTTGAATTTTATTATATTAATTAAGTGAGACTTAATTAATTGAAATAATATAAATTCGAATTTGAATTCTGTCATTAATAATTAAGTGTGACTTAGTTATTAATTAAATAATAAAATTCGGTTTTATTATTTAATCCTAAACCTGCATGGGTTAGGCTTTGCTGTTATGGGTTGCTATTATGGGCCTATTAACCAACCATTATAAATAGATAATGTAGGGTTAATAGGTATTAAGTTTTTGAGAAAAACGAACCCTAGCAGCAGAAAAGGCAGAGGCAGATTTCGAAATCATCTAGAGGAGGCTAGTACATCCGTTCCATAATCAAGATCGTGAGACGTTCTTGAAGGTGCTCGTGTGGATACCATAGAGGTGTTTTCAAGAGGAAGACACAAGTCGTGAAAGCTAGGATCTCCGTTGAGTTCGTAGTAGTCAAGACCAAACAAAGGTATGATTCCGTTTCACCATAATCTGTCAATCTTATACATGATCCTGCGTTAGGGTTCCGAAATTTTTCGTTATATTTACGTTTAATCCGCTGCGTTTTATGCCTCGGAACCCAACATGTATATGCGTGTTAATTTGCTTCAGCTTTTTTTTTTGAACTAGTGAGAGAGAAGGTTAAGTGAAATAATGAACAGTCTATATAATGCTATATTATATACTTGCACGCCTAAAAAGAAGGTAACTGAAAAGACAAGTCACATCTCGATCTCGAGATCCGCATCACGATCCGCATCTAGATGTCGATCTTGATGTCGATCTCGATCCGCATCTCGATCTACATCTCGATGTCGATCTCGATGTCGATCTCGATGTCGATCTCGATCCGCATCTCGATCTACATCTCGATGTCGATCTCGATGTAGATAGATCGAGATGTACCTTGACAGTTTTTAAGCAATTTTCGCAAGTCGTTCTCGATCTCGATCCAGAAACAGATCGAGATTTACCTTAGAAAATTTTAATGAAATTATGTGACTTAAACATTTATATGTAAAATTCACAAGATTTCACCACAAATTTTCACACCATTTTAGAAACTTACAATTTTGAAACGACAGGGAATTTAGCAAATAAATCATGCATTACAAAATTAAGTCTAGCATTAAATCCTATCACATTATTAGACATTAATCATTTAGATACACAGATCAACACAAGATTAATTTCATGAAACTTTCTAACTTCCCCTTATGACATGCAATACATACATTTTTGAAGTTAAGTACACATTATTAATTATGAATATTCATGAACAACAATAATATGTACACAAACTGAATTATAACAGATAGGTAGCAAAACTAACAGGTGTTAAGCATCCCCAATTCACCAACCAATCTAGAAAATGTTGATTCGTCTAGAGGTTTAGTGAATATATCTGCTATTTGACGTTCAGTAGACACAAAATGCAACGCTACAGTTCCATTTTCTACATGCTCTCTAATAAAATGATACCTTATATCAATATGCTTAGTCCTTGAGTGATCCACAGGATTGTTGGTCATTGCAATAGCACTTGTGTTGTCACACATGATAGGAATCTTAGATACTTCCACACCGTAGTCCTTGAGTTGGTTCTTCATCCACAGTATCTGGGCCACACAGCTTCTAGCAACAATATATTCTGCTTCAGCTGTCGAGGTAGATACTGTGTGTTGTTTCTTGCTTTGCCAAGACACCAACCTTCTTCCAAGAAACTGACAGCTTCCTGAAGTGCTCTTCCTATCTATTCTACAACCTGCGTAATCTGAATCCGAATAGCCAACAAGATTAAACCCTGTATCTCTTGGGTACCAAATCCCAAGATTTGATGTTCCCTTGAGATACCTAAAAATACGCTTTACGGCTATGAGATGTGACTCTCTAGGATCCGCTTGGAACCTTGCACATAAGCATGTAGAGAACATAATATCAGGTCTGCTAGCAGTTAAATACAAAAGAGAGTCGATCATACCTCGATAGCTTGAGATGTCTACAGGTTTTCCCGCTTTACCCTCGTCAAGCTTCGTGGCTGTTGCCATAGGAGTCTTAGCTTGTGATACATCTTCGAGACCATACTTCTTTAATAGATCATGAATGTACTTGGTCTGGCAGATAAATATCCCGTCCTTCTTCTGACTAACTTGAATACCGAGAAAGAACGTCAGCTCTCCCATCATGCTCATCTCATACCTTGATTGCATTAACTTTGCGAATTTAGCACACAGCTTCTCATTTGCAGACCCAAAGATAATGTCATCCACATATACTTGCACCATTATTAGATCATCTTTGCATTTCTTGTAGAAAAGCGTCTTGTCGATTACTCCTCTGGTGAAACCACTTTCTAGTAAGAAGTCTGACAGAGTTTCATACCACTTCCGCGGAGACTGCTTAAGGCCATATACTGATTTGAAGAGGCGATAAACATAATCACAGTATTTGCTGTCGACAAACCCAAGAGGTTGATCAACATACATTTCTTCATCCAGTTCACCGTTTAAGAATGCACTCTTGACATCCATCTGATAGACTTTAAAACCATGATGTGCTGCAAATGCTAAGAACATCCTTACGGCCTCTAGCCTTGCTACTGGTGCGTAGGTTTCATCATAATCAATTCCTTCTCTTTGAGTATAACCCTTAGCAACCAGGCGAGCTTTATTTCATGTTACAAGTCCGTTTTCATCCAGCTTGTTTCTGAATACCCATTTTGTTCCAACAACAGATCTATTCTTTGGTCTGGGTACCAGCTTCCACACCTTCTGCCTTTCAAACTGATTGAGTTCTTCTTGCATAGCAATCACCCAGTCAACGTCATCTACGGCTTCTTCCACCACTTTAGGTTCCAATTGAGAAAGGAACACTGAGTATAGACATTCATTCTCAGTGGCAATTTCAGCTCTAGCTTTTCCTCTAGTAGTCACTCCGGCATCTGGATCACCAATAATTAGCTCAAACGGATGGTCCTTGCTCCAAGTACGATCCCTAGCAAATGTTCTTGATGACTCAGCTTGATCTTGTAAGTGAAGGTGACTTAGTCTAGAAGCACTTCCACTAGCTCCTTCTGAGCCAGTACTAGCTCCCCCTGAGTGAGCTGCTCCCCCTGAGTGCATACTTACTCCCCCTGAGTTAGTACCAGGTCTAATGGAAGGTGATCCCTCAGCCCTAGTATTTTGTATTGGCGAAACACTAGACTCTTGATTAATTACATTATTTATCATTGGATCACTACCCTGCACTACAGACTTAGGAACTGTATCCACTTCATCAATATCCATATTTTCAAATCTTAGGGAAGTGGGCTCACTGTCTTCTTTTTATATAGAAGGGAGCTTTGAGTCATCGAATGTGACATTAAGGCTTTCAACCACCTTGCGATCATTAAGCACAAACACCCTGTACGCTGCTACTACTTCAAGAGAATATCCAATGAAAACCCCTTCATCTGCTTTGGCATCAAACTTTCCAAGTTGTGCATTGTCTCTTAACACAAAGCATTTTGCACCAAACACGTGGAAGTAGTTGATAAAAGGTTTTCTTTTATTCATCAGATAATATGGCGTCTCATTATAGTCTTTTGTAATCAGGGTTCTATTCTGTGTATAACACGCCGCGCTAACTACTTCAGCCCAAAAATACAAAGGAAGTCTTGACTCATACAGCATTGTCCTAGCTGCATCAACCAGTGTCCTATTCTTCCTTTCTACCACCCCATTCTGCTGCGGTGTTCTCGGTGCTGAATACTGTCGTCTGATCCCTTTAGATATACAGAAATCCATTAACACTGAGTTCTTGAATTCTGTCCCGTTGTCGGATCGGATAGTCTTCACAGTCAGACTTGCTACGTTTTCAATTACCAGTACATGCCTAATGATCTCATGTGGCACTTCATCTTTCGATGTCACAAACTTTACCCATGTGTATTTGGAAAAGTCATCGACAATTACCAGCGCATATCTTTCTCTTGACATTGACATAACATTAACAGGTCCAAACAAATCCATGTGAAGAAGTTGTAGGGGCTCGGTGCTATTCACTTGTTTATCCTTATGCGAGGCTCTTTTTGATTTTCCCATCTCACATGCTTCGCAGAGTCCATCTGGAGTAAACTCCATCTGCGGCAGCCCTCTCACCAATTCTCTCCTTACGAGATTATTCATTGCTTTAAAGTTCAGGTGAGATAATCTTTTATGCCATAGCCAACTTTCATCAGCAGAAGCCTTGCTGTAGAAACACGTGACTTCAGACTGATCAGCAGAATTCATGTCGGCTATGAACAAATTTGACTTCCTTACTCCTTTGAGAGCAAGGTTTCCATTCTTTTTGCTTCGAATCGAACAATCATGCTTCCCAAAGTTGACGTCAAAACCCCTGTCGGTGAACTGACTAACGCTGAGGAGATTATGTCGCAATCCTTCCACAAAAGACACGTCCTCAATGATAACATTTCCACAAACAATCTTGCCATATTCCCTGGTGTAACCTTTGCTGTTATCTCCAAAAGTAACCACGGAGCCGGCTCTCAACACCAAATCTGTTAGCAGGGACTTATTGCCGGTCATATGCCTCGATGCTCCACTGTCCAGCACCCATATGACTTTACTCTTTTCCTGTTCACTGTCCTGTAAATCCAGAAAGGTTAGGTGTTCTTCGGAACCCAATGATGTTTGGGCCCGACATCAATAATTTCCTTTTTCTTTTCAGATACAGAAGGCTTTGCCTTGTTGACATCAGGGGCATTCATCTTGACTTTGTCTTTTCCCTTGTCAACCTTGACTGGTTTGTCAGGTTTGGGAGTAGACTGGTCACTCCTAACTTTAGGAGGACTTGAAGTCTTAGCCTTTGACCTCGCATGCTTTTTCTTACTACTACTAGATGTATGTTCAACAGATGCACTAGCAGTATTCATTAAATTAAAATAAGCATGCATGATGTTTACAGCACATGGCATACAATTAGGATTATTGCATTTGGCATGATTTGCATATATGTTAGGCAAAGCAGTAGTTGCAGGCATGGTATTACAACCAACAGATTTTTCTTCCTTTACATAGAACGGGCAATAGTAAGACAAATGATCAGTTTGATTACAAATATAGCATGCCTTCCTAGCTCGTGTAGATGTAGATACAGATACAGGTTCAGTTTTAACTACCTCTACATGTGTTTTCATTTGGTCTGACCCCGCTACCCATTATTTATATTGTTGGGTTCCGAGGCATAAAACGCAGCGGATTAAACGTAAATATAACAAAAATTTCGGAACCCTAACGCAGGATCATGTATAATCATGGACTGATTATTGTGAAACGGAATCATACCTTTGTTTGGTCTTGACTACTACGAACTCAACGGAGATCCTAGCTTTCACGACTTGTGTCTTCCTCTTGAAAACACCTCTATGGTATCCACACGAGGACCTTCAAGAACGTCTCACGATCTTGATTATGGAACGGATGTACTAGCCTCCTCTAGATGATTTCGAAACTGCCTTTGATGTGCTTGCTGTTGTTGCTACCAATATAGGGTTTTTCTTATCAAAACGTTAACCCTTATTAACCCTACATTATCTATTTATAATGGTTGGTTAATAGGCCCATAATAGCAACCCATAACAGCAAAGCCTAACCCATGTAGGTTTAGGATTAAATAATAAAACCGAATTTTATTATTTAATTAATAACTAAGTCACACTTAATTATTAATGGCAGAATTCAAATTCGAATTTATATTATTTCAATTAATTAAGTCTCACTTAATTAATATAATAAAATTCAAATAATCATCAATTAATTTAAATCTATAATTTAAATTAATTATTCCTTAAAGTACTCTATGTGTGTGACCCTATAGGCTATTATTTAATTAGCAATAATTTTATTCTCCAATAAAATTATAAACAATGAGCGGTATCTAGTAATACATCATTGCTACCCAATTAAATAATAATTAAATCGTGATTCGATAAAACCTTTCGTGATTAATGTTTCCGTGTAATATAATCCCTTTAACCATATATATTATAGATTAAACTCGAGGCATGTATTTAGTCATCCTCTTCAACATTTAATCCGGGTTTACTTGATCCATGAGTAGACTATGAAAACAAATCATTATTTGAGCACGACCATGCATTTTATAGTCTCACTCAATCAAGAGGCCAATAATATCTCTCCTAATTATAGGAGGGTTAAATCCTTTATCTATCATTCATATTTCTCATACAACTCATGATATACCCGATGTCCACTTTTATCATTACTCGGTCAAAGGTAACTTTTAATGTAGTCAAAGTATATTAATCCTCGTATAGAAATATAATGATCTCAAGTCAGAGGATCATTACACCATTATCACTGTGAGTCTTTCTTATGACTTTATTAAACATGAAGAATCTCATTGTGGGTCTGTTCAGTACCATGTACTCCTGCATGTACCTATGTGTTGACTTTAGTATCCCCATACTTATAACCAATGAGATGTGGTTATCTGTCAAACAACATACTAGTCTATTTATGTATTATTATTGTCCTATAATAATAATACTCGACTAGGGACATTTAAGAATATGATATATTATATAATCTCAAGTTTAAGTCATTTACTAAATTATACAATGTATATCATGATTCTAAGGACATTTATTATGCTAATAAATATATCGCAGTAATTAAAGTCATAATAAATACGTTTATTGAATAATCAAATGACATAAATGTTTATCAAAAGAAACATTGTATTGCCTCTAGGGCACCTACACCAACATATATGACACCGTCTTAGCCTCCTTGGTTCCTACACCTCTCTTAGCATAAACAATCTTACTCGCTCTCTTAGAAGTTGTAGGTTTTACTACTTGTTCTTCCGACTCTTTTTCCATTTTAATCTCATGTTCAATTTTAACAGCAACATGATCTATTGTCCTAGGCTCAAACTGCTTAAAGATAGGTTTTCTAACGTCCCCTAAAACCTCAGGCACATTTTCTTTGACTAACACTGGCTCTAACAACTCAGCAGCCCTATTTTTCTTTTTCTGTGTGTAGTCAAGTCCTATGTTTACTTTTTCATTTTTACTCTTGCCTGCCAGTTTCATGTACATGTCCCTTGCTACGAAAACTTTATTAGTGGCTTCTTTAAAAGATTGACATGTTATTTTAAGCTTAGCTAATTCATTTTTAAGTTCTTCGTTAAGGTCTTCCCTAATCTTAAGCTTGTGTTCTAAAACGTCTACCTGATTCATTAACTGCCTTTCTTTACTTTCTCCTGATTCTAATTCCTCTACCCTGGCCTCGAGAAGTCTATTCTTAAGGGAGAGTTTAGCATTTTCCTCATTAACAGCAATTAGATTTAGTTGGAGATTGTACATGTCTTTAGTCATGGCAGCTAATTCATTTTGGTACTCAGAAATAGACATTTCATTTACTGTTAGAATTGGTACCTCTGATTGTTCTGAAGATTTTGCCATTAAAGCGAAGTTGCATAGCTCCTGATCTTCATCTTCATCAGACTCGTCCCAACCCTTCCCTTCAGTCACAACATAAGCCCGGCTTCCCTTCTGTTGCTTGCTAACCAAGGCATCATATTTCTTTTTCAGATCAGCATAGGATTCCTTGGGATGAACGTATTTGGGCTTCTTGCACTCTATTGCAAAGTGTCCCAATTCATTGCAGTTAAAACATCTGAACTTGTTCTTGTCTACCAGGTTAGGTCTGTAGCCACTACTAGATGTGCTACCTCGACCGCTGTAATTTCCCCGACCACTTACACTACTACCTCTGCTGCTGCTGCTTCTTCGGCTGAAAGAACTACCAAATCGTCCTTTACCTTTTCTTGGCTTCCTGAAGCTGATATGAGCAAATTCTCGAGCAATACAAGCATATGACTTGTCTTCTAATTTGTCCATCTCTTCAAGGGTATAATATTCATCCTCACTTTCTTCGGATGAATCTTCAATATCTAATATCACCCTTTCAGGATTAGCAGTTTTCAATGAGACAGCTGCAAGTGCCTTTGCAGTAGACTCTTCAGCTACAAGTCCAGATTCACTTACCTCTTTGTATTCTCCACTATTGTAGGATCTTCTTTTGTCATTTTGTTCTTGCTCCAGCTCGTAGGTCTTTAAAACACCATACAGCTTTTCGAGAGAAGTATTTTTCAAGTCTCTTGACTCTCGAATGGCAGTGATCCTGTGTTCCAGATGTTTAGGCAAATTCAAGAGAAACTTGATATTTGAATCTGCCAGTGGATAGACTTTATCTCTTATACTCAGCTCGATAAGCAATTTACTGTAACGTTTGTAAACATCCGCTACACTTTCTCCTCGTTCGCATATGAACGATTCATATTCAGATATCAGAATGCGCTTGTGATTATCTCTAACTTCCTCGGTCCCCTCCATCACTACAGCCAGTTTATCCCACATGGCTTTAGCTGTTTTTAATCCCCTTATTTGAACATAGTACTCTGAGTTTAGGGATTCAATTATGACGTTGCGTAACGACGCGTCCATACCAACCAATTCTTTATCTGCGTCTAAAAACTCCATTTCCTCTTTAGGAACAGACCGGGATGGTATTAGTATCCCTCCTTCCATTCGCTCTGGCTCAATTCTCATGGGTATGTATGGACCGTTCTCCAATATTCTCAAGTATACCTTGTTTATTGATTCAAGGTAGGCTTTCATCCTTCCTGTCCATTCGTCATAATGTTGTGCATCAAACGGAGGTATCTTAAATCTGTGTGCGGCGACCATTTTAATAAAGTTTAAAATTAAGATAATACACTTTTCAAATTATAATAAATTGTATTTACTTGAAAAATTAATTATCTCACTTTAAATATTCAACACTTAATATCCAACGGATTTTGCACTTAAGATTCAAGCAAGTTAGTTCTAATCACAGGAACAGTAGGAGGGTCCACCACTTTCTCAAGTCCAAACAAAAAGTTGTCCACTTCCTAGTTGACAGAAGTTCGAAAATGTCCTTTTTGTTTAGTCAATCAGTTGATTCCAGTTTTGACCACAGGAAAACCCACAAAGCTCTAAAGTACAATGTTTTAGAATTTTGTACAAATATTCCTTACACCATGACTCAGAACTTTTTAGATCTATGACTTTTTCAAGAAGAAACAAATAAAAACTTTCGGCACAAACTTCAAGAAAAAAAATGGATCTGGGATTTTCAAGAACCAACTCAAACAACACAATAGGATCTCTGTTAGATGTGTTTAACAGGGGCTCTGATACCAATTGTTAGGTCCAAAGTGTTGTAG
Organism: Oenanthe sinensis; assembly: GCA_028671895.1. Classification (NCBI taxonomy): domain Eukaryota; kingdom Viridiplantae; phylum Streptophyta; class Magnoliopsida; order Apiales; family Apiaceae; genus Oenanthe; species Oenanthe sinensis. The sequence continues at coordinate 15,187,486 of CM053813.1, forward strand.
AGGGGGGGGGGGTGAATACAACTGTTTAAAATTAATGAGAGAATAAACAATATGTAGGTAATAAATGATGACACAGAATTTCAAGAATATATCTTTATATTCATTGAAGGATTTGCTACAACATTCATAAAAGCATCATGATCAGTTGAACAATAAATACAGCAATTAAAGCTAGATTCAACTGATCCTCTCTCTCACTTTTTGTTTTACAGTAAATGCTCTCTCTTTAAAAAAATATCGTTGAATAATAGAGATGATGAAAGTCTATCTACTAATAAAAACAAAGTGCTGCTTTTATAATGTCATGTAGTCTTGATCTTGTCCTTTTTATGTACATGGCCCAATCAAGACTTCGACAACAAAAAGTACTTTCCCAACAACTCTGGATCAACCGTTCACAATAAGCCACTTGTCCCTTGAACATTAAATGCTACATATCGACCCGCATCTCGATCTTGGCCTGGACCCATCTCGATCTCGATCTGTGAGAATCTCGATCTCTATCTGTGAAAATCTCGATCTCGATCTCGATCTATCGTGGATCGAGATTTGTCTTGCAATGTTTTACTTCAATTATAAATCTCGACCCGCATCTCGATCTGCTGTGGATCGACATTTGCCAGCAAATATGCACTCATCCAATGTTGACCTTCTTTAGTGACTAATTGTGGATTAACCTTTATGAGCAAGTTTCCCTAGCTTCTTCAATTTCTTTTCCTCACTCAATTCAAATGAGATCTTCTATTACTGACATGAACTTGCCTCCAATGTCCTGACACTTGATGCAATGGTCTGGTTCATAAGTGACTAGTCTTGTAGGGGTTCTTGCTTCTGAATGTCAGTTCTCATTTGTTGATTAACCTTTACATTATCCAGATGTTGATATACATTACATGAAATCACTTTGGTCTTCTTGATACTTCTTTGACATTAATTTGATTCTCCATTAGATAAGTTAGGGCATGAGCAATACTGAAATTGAACTTCTTCTCACTTATGCATCCTTGATTAACCAAATTAGTTACTTGTAGTTACCAAGTATCATTATCATTTCTTCAGTTGATTGATTCCATGTGCTTCTTCAGTTTCTCTTGTTTTTGCTGTTGTTTTATCTTTTACCTAGTTGAGTTACATAGTAATTAAGTGTTACAAGTTAGTACACATATGCCTTTCACAGCTTCCTATCTCAAGAAGAATCCAAAAGAGTTGAAGATGCTCTCATAAATCCTGATTGGGTTCTAGCTATGCAAGAGGAACTCAATCAATTTGAAAAAAACAAAGTGTGGAAGCTGGTTCCCAAACCAAAATACAGATCAGTAATTGGTACAAAATGTGTATTCAGAAACAAAATGGATGAAACTGGTACTGTGACTAGAAACAAAGCAAGGCTTATGGCAAAGGGGTACTGACAAGAAGAAGGAATTGATTTTGATGAAACTTTTGCACCAGTTGCAAGGCTGGAAGCAATAAGAATCTTTCTAGCTTGTGCTGCACATGCTAATTTCAAGGTCTACCAGGTAGATGTGAAGAGTGCATTTTTGAATGGAGTATTAGAAGAGGAAGTCTACGTGGAACAACCTCCTAGCTTTGAAGATCCAAATTTCCCTGACTTTTTCTACTATCTACTCAAAAAACTCTATGGCTTGAAGCAAGCACTAAGGGTCTGGTGTGATACTTTATCTAAATTCCTTATTGAGAATCACTTCACAAGAGCTACTATTGATAAAACTCTATTCAGTAGGAATATTAATGGCTCTATCATTCTTGTCCAAATATGTGGATGACATTATTTTTGGCTCAATTAATGAGGGACTTTGCAAAAAGTTTGCCAAATTAATGCAGAGTAAATATGAAATGAGCATGATGGGAGAACTTACCTACTTTCTTTGTTTGCAAGCCAAACAAGTTAAGGATGATATTTTTATAAATCAAACAAAGTACATTCATGACTTGTTAAAGAAATTTGACTTAAGTGAATGTTCTTCAGCAAAAACTCTCATGGCCACTGCCACCAAACTTGAATTGAACACTAACGAAGCTAAAGTGGACATTTCAAGTTATAGAGGCATGGTAGGCTCACTTTTATATTTAACTGCTAGAAGGCCAGACAAAATGTTTTCTACATGTTTGTGTGCTAGGTTTCAGTCTGATCCTAGAGAATCTCATTCAGTGGCTATTAAGAGGATTTTTAGATATCTCAAGGGTACATCAAATTTAGGTATTTGGTATCCTAGAGATTCTGGTTTTAATCTAATAGGCTACTCAGATGCAGATTATGCAGGTTGTAAAATAGACAGAAAAAGTACTACAGGCACCTGTCAATTTATAGGAAACAAACTTGTGTCATGGTTTAGCAAAAAGCAACACGCAGTATCAACTTCAACTGCAGAAGCTGAGTACATTGCTGCTAGACGTTGATGTGCACAAATATTATGGATGAGGAATCAATTATTTGACTATGGGTTCAACATGAACAAGATTCCTATTTTCTGTGATAACACGAGTGCTATAACAATAACAGAAAATCTTGTACAACATTCCAGAACCAAACACATTGACATAATGTATCATTTCATTAAGGAACATGTAATGAATGGTACAGTTGAATTACATTTTGTCTCTAGTGAATAACAACTTGCAGACATTTTTATAAAACCTCTTGATGAATCTACTTTTAATAGATTAGTATGTGAATTAGGTATGCTTAATTTTGCACAATCCTAAATGTTTGCTAAGTTATATTTTTATAGCCATTGTTCACAATTGTCTGTTGAAATAAAGTAATCAATTGATTATTGTTTTAATCATCAATGGATATTCTTCAGCCATTGATGGATATATTGCAGTTAGATGGATAAACTCTGATAAGTTGTTCTCAACTAATATATCCCTATCGATGAATATTTATCTGTCGATGGATAATTACCCTGGTAATTGTTTATCTATCGATGAATAAGTTTTTTTCTTTTTCTGACTCAATGGATGTGATTACCCATCGATGGTAATAGAATTTCTATAGTTTTACACATCCATTGATCAAATTATAGCCGCTGATTCTTTACTTTATTTGTCAACAAATGAATACATCCATCTATTGCCATTTAGAGTAATTTACTTTAATTCTCTTTATCTTTCAACGGTTATATTCTTAATTAAACTGACTTTTCAAGCATTTTAAACTCAAAAATATAAATAGCAGTTTCAATTCTCATTACACACTTACTTGCTATTTTATTCTCTAACTCTAATCTAAGTATCTCTATCTCTTCCTCTCAAGAACTTGTAAGTCGAATTCACTCACTTGTTTTCAAGCTTTCTCTCCAATCTCTCTAAGAACAGGGATGGCACCTTAAAAGAAGATTGTTTCCTCAACTGGGTTCATCTATGAACAAAACAATTTTACAGAATGTCTAACCGTGGAACACTGCTGAAGTCTCACAAGATGGGAAGGTAATTTCTTATACTTGCAAAGGTAATCCCTACACCATTACAAGTACTACTCTTTCTAAATGCTTAAAATTGCCTGAAAATAATTGTGATAATTCACCTACTGAGACTGACATTAGGGATATGTTAGAAGTTATTTACTATGTTAATGCTGAAACGAGATTAGGTGAAGTTGTAAGAAAAAATCTTAGAAGAGAATGGAGTTACTTCTTTGATGCTATTATTAAAGTATTTTCTGGAAAAATAAGTAATTTTGGTGCAATTACCACAAGTATGCAAGAAATTGCTTATTTTATCCTATTTGATAAGTACTTTGATTTTAGCACATTGCTCCTAAATGAATTAACTGCTAAATTAGGAAATAAGGCATCTAAGAAAAATAACAACTATTTTGCTATATTTTTTATGCTGCTAATTAATGCTACTATTGGAGATTATGATATTACAACAGAGATGGAAACACTTGAGTCCTGGACACAAAATAAAAGGGTCTTCAAGGACTTGGTGAGAATCAACTTACACCCTAAGTTGTGCCTCATCTATCCTCCTTTTGTGCAGGTATATCTCAAGAAACTCAATTTCTATTTTACTTCCTCTAGTATCCCAATTTCTTTGCCTTCTACAACAACGGAGGGAGATAGAAATGCCCCCATCACTCCTACCCAAGTGCACAACCTTCTAAATCCAAATCAAAATACACCACCTCAGTAGTTTCCCAAAAGACTACTGTTGCAAAAACTAAGAAAAGAAAAACAACTAAGGGGAGTGTGAAGGTGGTTGATAAGGGTGGGGGAACTGACCAACTTTAAGAAAGCCAGGAGAATAAGGAAGGAGAGTTTGAGATTGTCCAGCCAGCAACCAGCCCAATCTCTCAAAAGATTGAGGCTGTGATAAAGTATTTTAACACATCCCTAGTTGCATCTTCTCAATAAGGTGTAGTTATTGAAAAAAGGTCACAACCAGGACCAATTGATGGGGGTGAGGGACACAAAACAATTCAACCATACAAAAGGAGAAAGAAGGACAATAATAATGCATAGGGAACACACACACCTGCAAAGCCAAATGAAAATTTGGTGGGGGATTCAACTTCTTCTTTTGATGTGTCTCATAATTTTCCTGAGGCACAGCCCCATTCACTCTCAATCCCATCTCCTCAATCTCCTTCAAGATCTATTTCTTCATAAACTTTGTTGATTGACAACTTCAATGTTTCAAATTCACCCTCTTTGCAACTCAGGGTGGAGCCATCACTCTCACTTGTATCACCAAATAAGGTTAATACCATGGTTGATCAGGAAAATACTGATAATTCCCTCAAGTTAATGGATATTACTCAATCAACTGATAATTTTCAACATCCATTGACTAGTTCACAACCATCAATAGATATCCTTACATCCATCGACGAGCTACAATCAACGGATATTCATCAATCGATGGATATTCCTCATCCATCGATTGACACTTCTCTTTCAATTCATGAATCATCCATTGAAACAATTAAAAAAAACAGAGAGAAACCAATTTCACCATCTCATGAAGCATCAACTTCTAAAATTGAGCAAATTGCAACAGAACTCACCTAGGAGTTGGGGTTGGAGTTAGGGGGAGATGGAGGAAATGGAGAATATAGAGTTCCTGCAGGAGTTGCAGATGCCCACATGGAGGTAGATGATGAGATTAAATTTAATCTTGATGATACAACATTTCAACATAAAGATCCACACTACCAAGAATTGGCAGTAACCACTAATCAAGAGGCTGAAAAGATGTTGGGATTACCTTAAACAGAAGAACAATTCAGGAGTGGCAATGAGAGCTTGGCAAGACAACCTGATGATGTGTCTCACATGAACTCTGAAGATATTGAAGATAGTTCTGATGATGAACTATTAGAGCCTGAAATGGCTAGTGATGAAACTAGTTTGGCTGACACTGAAAGGGCCATAGTTTCACACTACAGGAGATCCATGCCTGAAGTAAATGTAGAGGATCCTGTACACAGAAGAATTCTCAATTTTTATAGAGATAAATTGAAGATCCAAAAGATGCATGTAACAGGTTCCAAGTATGAACTCAAGAAGATCAGGGAAGAAATTGATAGTTCAAGGACACATTTTGACTCCACCATTGATTCTAGAATCAACCTCACAATGTTAACCAGAATCAAGCAAAGGCTTGATACTGAGTCTATAGCCAAGGAAAAAGTAGTGGCATTGGAGAAAAGAGTGATTGCCATGGAAGTTAACATGAACCAAATTATGAAGAATCAAGTCACTCAAATCAAACTTCTCAACAGACTCTTGGAAACTCCTCTCATTTCTCACTCCTTGGAACAAGAACCAGTTGCTGATAACAAAAAGGTGGAGAAGGATGAGGAGGTAAGGAGAAGGGAGATTGAAGTTGTGATCAAGACTATAGAGAATGCTATTCAAAAGCCAGATCCAAAGAAGGAGTTGGCTCAACAGATTGCAAGGCAATTTGATTCAATTGCCAGTAAAAACTAGGAAATTGATGCACAAGAGCCAATTGCCTTAATGCCAGAAATTCTTGAGGCAGTGAAGAAAGGAGAAATAATGGTAGATGAAAGTAGCTCACAATCTGGTGACAGAAAATAGAAGGGCATTTTAATAGAAGAAGGAAAGAAGAAGAATTCTGCCATGAGTGGAGGTGAGAAACTATTGAGCAAAGTAATAGTTGTTGGTTTGAAAGAAAGGAAACAACAAGAGAAGTCACAAGAAGAACTAGCTATTCAATTGCAAAGGAAATTTGATGAGGAGGATAGGCTAATTAGAGAAGCCAGAAGAAAAGAAGGTGAAAGGAGGCCATGGATGAAATAAAGAGCAAACAAGCCTGCAAATAAACTTAAAACTTCTGGAATTAAAAGGAAACTTGTTGTTGACGAAAAAGTGGCTAAGGAGGAGAAGCCAAAAGAGATCAAACTTGAGAGTCAAGCACCTGGAAGTTGTCAATCCAAGGAAATAGAAGTGTTCAAATCCAAACCTGAGAATTTTGTGCTAATCAAAATTGAAGGAATGATTGCAGTAAATGGTCAAAGGAAGAGGGATATTGATCTACTTCACATTGATTATGAAGATAGGTCGCATTCAACTTTCTCATTTAATAAAGTCATGGAACAAGGCTATGACATCTTAAGGAAAATCTACACCATGCTCAACATGAAGTATTATCTAACTAAAGAGCTAGGTAAAGCCATCCTTGAGAAGATGAAGAAAATAAGGGAGACGCCTATTCAAGAAGAAAGGGATGACAGAATCATGATTTGAACCCTGAAGGAAGGAAGGTACTTCATGAACCATTCTACATGATGATCTACAAGGACAGGGAAGACAGGGAAAAATGCATTGATATTTGTCAGGAAATAAACAAACTGTCCAATCTGGAATTGAATTATCTTGCAAGCCAACTAGACTACAGGGTTGAGGATGAGAAGATTTTGAAGGGATCCCTATACAGAAAGATGAAGGAAAATGAAGTAAGATGAATGAATCAAGGGGAAGAAGAAGAAGATAGAAGATTTAGACTCAACATCAAAATTATGAGAATTCATCTTTTACTGGTATCTGATCACTTTGTCTCAAAATTACTTTTGTCAATATTGTAATTCCTGCTAGAATGAAAATGTTTAGGAGTTTTATTATCATTAACATAAAATTTATGCATAATTCACATAGTCGTAAATATGGGGAGATTGTTAGGAATTATGAGACTTGATGATAACAAATTACTTAGAATTACAATAGGGATTTAAATTTCATTGTAACTAGTCGATGGATATATGACTTATAAATATACATAGACTTGGAAACCAATTATCAGTTGAAACTTATTAATCAACTGATAAATTGGATTATAACAATTGATTTATGTTTCATTATCAATTGATTGTATTGACTCGATGGATGCTGTGAAGTAGTCGACTGATATTATTGACTTCAATTAATAGCTTATCAACTGATGTGAAGAATGGCTGATCAATTGTATATATTCTAAGTCAGAATTCTCATAAATGAAGTGATCAACAGATATTGGAATCAACGGATAAAGACTATCAATGGATAAAGACTATCAACGGATAAAGGCTATCAATAGATAAAGGCAATCAATGGATAAAGGACCATCAATGGATAAGGAGTCGATGGATAATCTAACTATCCATCGATACATCAATTGATCGATGGATAATGGATAAGCAAACGAGAATCAACTGATAAGCCTAACAACAATTATCAGTTGATCAAGGTTTCCTAAATTAGTTAAAGACAAAAGGAATTAGAACTCTGCAGAAACTGAATCAATGGAAGACAGACCTGTCAGGACTGTGAAAGTAACTAATTTCTATTTTCATGTAAACATTGTAATGTGTATTCTATAATGTTATCAGTCTATAAAAAATAGATGATGAAGAAAACTACTATATAGTAGTTAGTAGTCTATTGTAGCAAAGTGTGTGAATGTAAGCAGTGTAGTGAAAAACACAACACTTTGTAAACAGCTTAGTGATTTTATCAAGATTAATTGAAAGTAAAAATACACTAGTGGAAAAACCAATCCATTAGTAATTTTTATATTGCATGTCTTGTTTTCAATTTATAAGTATTTTATTCTTAGTTCAATTAGTTCTCTTTTACCATACACTCAAACACTTTTGTTGAACAAAATTAAATCCGCAAGAATATGAATTAATTCTTAAGATTGTATTCAACCCCCCCTTCTCCAAAATTATTTTACTCAAGGGGAAATAACAGAGTTGATCGAGATTTTAGAACTGTTGTTTATTGTTGGTTAACTAGTTACAGGACTGTTCTTGAAGTGAGTCAGTGTTAAAAATTGAATTGGAGTATTATTTCACTTAGGGTTTATTAAATACTTGAGCTTTAATTTTGAATTTTGGTTGAATTCGAATTAACTAGTGCTTTTCAATTTTTAATCTTAAAATTGAATTGTAAAATAATTAAAATGGCTAGACTTTGTGAGGTTATGAAGACTAATTTTGTAGGTTATTTTAACCCAATGAATTGTTCAGTAGAGAAGTGTCGGCCCTGGATAATATTTATGAATGAACATTCATTAGTCAGAACTTCAATTACACTAGATGCCCCGTTACAGGTTGATGCATTACGGGCATTGTACACCTCATCAAGGAATATGACAATTATAGCTGGAGTACAGTTTTCTTTCACCATTGGAAAAAATAAATACATGGTGACTGAAGAAGATGTGAACAGAATCCTCATATTCCCGACTGAGAATCATGTCAACTCACCAACTGCACGAGAAATAACTGCTTTTTTCCAAGTTATTTTATATCAGGACGAAATAAATCTCGTCAAAATATCTAAAGGGAAGTTGATCAGTGAATGAGATTATTTTATCGATACACTGGCCAAAGTGTTTTCACCAACAATGAAGAGAAACTTCAACAATATCTCTTCTACAAATAATTGGGTATTCTGTGGCCCACAATAAGAGAATTAATTTTGGGAAGCTATTGTTGACTGAAATAATCAAGAAGATGGTCATGTTACTATCCAAGATTCTTGATGCTATTTATGAATGATGTACTTACAGATGAGGATTAGGCACTGTTCCAGAACAGCCCTGTGGAAGCATCTCCAACATCTCAGAAAAATTTGTTCATAAGGCTTAGGAATCAGAACAAGTACCTAGGGGTACCAATTATTAGGACTCAATATATGAATGAGATCTTAAATCAGATTGCAAATCCTGCACAAGCTGAATAGCATCAGCAAGAGCAAGAGCCAGTTCAAGATCAAGTACCAATGGAAGTTGAACATCCTGAGCAGTTACTACTTAAAGCTGCTCATCTTGCAGAACAAGAGGAACATGTGACTCGGGTAATATCTCAAACCTTAGTGTCTTATTTCTTACCTTTAAATATATATGTGGTAGACTATGATTTTAGTCTTGAACTTCAGGATATCTTCTATGGACCTGAAAACACACAAGTTCAATTCCAAGTTGAAATAGAGCCACAAAAAGTTTCTTCTTCATCAACTTCTTTGAGTCATCTCAGAAAAAGAAAGAAACCTGTTAGAAAAATAAGAGGAAGAAGTCAAGATAGTTCAGTGAGTGAGCCTGCAGCTCTGTCTCCACCTCAGAAAAGATTAAGAATTGAACCTGAGACAACTGTAGACCAGTCTGTATCTTCTCAACAGGATATGGATTTTGACATGGCAATTCAACAGGCTCTGGATTTATTCTCTCTACAGGATGACTCCATTGAATTCACCGTTCGACTGCGGCATCTTGTGAAGAGTCAAGCATACTGCTAGAAATCACTCTAGGAGGACCTCCTACAATCTAAGATATACACAATGAAGAGCGCACAAAAAATGGTTAACAAAATGTTTTTGAGACAAATCTGTTTGATGCCACGTTTACAGTGGACCAGAACATTTTAGATGTTGTGCAATATCAAGTGCCTTTACAGGGTTTGCAGGGCATCACAAACTCTATTGAGCCATTCACTACATTACTCAATTCCTTCAGAGGAAGTTCTCCCATCCACTAGTTGATTAGGTGAGAGGCAATCACTCAATAGAGGGAGTTGGGACTCAATTCAAGGAGAATCTATGTCAGTAGTGGAGCCACTTCAGGTTAATCATGTTATGAACATGCCTTTACAGGCTTTAGATGAATAATTTGATTCCTCAACATCAATGGTGGTTTATGCAGGTACTGCAAAGGAAGTTGGAAAGGAGCTAAATACGAGTGTTGTGAGGCAAACACCGAGCGAAACATATTCACTTAAATAGAGTGAAATAAAAAGGAGTGAAAGTGAGGTGAGTGCACAGACACATGATGAATTGTTATTAAAAATGGAAGATCCCTAGAAAGAAATGCAAATTGTTTATGCTGAATTAGCGCAAGTCAAAGCACAAGCAGAAACAAAATCTACATCTGCCTCTGTAACAGAACAGCTGATAATCGTGTGAAAAGAATTTAATGATATGAAGTCCAACATTTTCCTAAATACCCAAGATATGAAGGAGATTAACAACATAAATGAAAGAATAGATGATGTTGAGAAGAGCTTGAATAAGAGAATCATTAAAAATGAAGATATCTCAACTAAAAGATTCAACAAGCTGGATGAAGGAATGATTCACTTAAATGAATAAATGAAGCAGGTCTATGAGACCATGAAGAAACTTGTAAAATCTTTTAAAACTTCAAAAGCTGTAGAGGATCCTTCAACTAAGGGAGAGAAAGTAATAAGGGAGAAAGAAGTGGAAAAAGAAATGAAAGATAAGGGCAAAGCCAAGCTTTATGAACAAGATCAGTATGTGTCAACAATCTCAAACATTCTAGAAGAACCATTCTATCCTGAAGAATCACTTTGTTGATGATAGTGGTCAAGATGACACTTACAAACCAGACTACTGCAAAGATGAAGATGAAACAACCTTTGATGAAGAATTTTTGTTTCCGAGAGAAGAACATCTGATCCTGCCTATGAAGAGGCTATGAAGAAGCTAAAAGAAGACATCAAGGCAAGTGATGCTATGTTCAAACAGCTGCAGGCTTTAAGAAAGGAAAAAGATAAGGCTGAAAAGAAAGTAAGCTTGGAAAAATAGAAGGTATGGGTAATTGTAGTGAAAAAAAATAGGAAAGATATTCAACTAAAGATAGGGGCTAAATGGGATGCTTCCAGAAAAGTTATGGACAAAGAACATAATGGTCCATTTCAAGATAAGTTGTTAAAGTCAATCATCAATTGTTTAGAAAGTTCAAATGATAGCATTGATAATTTCATGAAAGCCTTAAAAGAAGAAATTGATTACATTACTATGGTAGTTGATCATATTCTTGAGGATTGGCACATCTTGGTTGACACTTACAGGAACGATTCTTTCAGAATCTCTTTGAAGTTCTTCAGTGCAAATTCTCTATCTATTTTGTGGACTTTGCTAAATAAGATTAGGAATGATTCAGAAGAGCATGAGCTTCTACGAGGCAAACTTAGAGAATTTGCAAAGTTTGTTAGTCCTCAAATCATTCATGATCCATATGAGGTAAGATTTATCACTGACAAGTATTATCAGATTCTAAAACTAGATGATGAATCCTTACAGAAATATCAAGTCAAGTACGTGATTGAAGTTGAGACTTTATTGAGATCTAAGGGTTTCAGAACTCAAGACGAGACATAAGCTTCTAAAAAGATTCGGAAATATTTCTTAGGGAAGAAAATCAACTCTTACATCTGGAAAATGTCAAAGATAGATTCCATTCAGCCTTGTGATATTCAAGAGGAAGAAGAAGATCCTGTTGAGCAAGAGGTGTTTTGAAAATTATCACTTGCAAATCAAAGAAGGTTATATGGTGAGCCCATTCAACTAGAGAATCTAGCCAGTGAATATGTACCAATGACGCCTGTTCACAAAAGTTCAACTCTAGAAGAAGGTGAAGTTGATACTTCTTAAGATTGAAGAAGTAGATAAGTCAAGATAGAACTTTGTAAAAAAATATATGTTCAGTTAAGAGGAACATCTATCTTATATTTATCTTTCATGTTTGAATCTGGAAAATTGTTAAATATAATACCATAACTTTTTGTTATTTACAGTTCTCAATGTTTTATTATTTTCTTATTTGTTAGTTAAATTATCATCTAGAAATTTGTGTGTTAAATATTTAACAATAAATAGGGGGAGATTGAAAGGCATATGACTAGGCCTATTTATAATAATTATATGATAACTCAACTCAGATTAGAAAGGGAAGTAAATAATAAATATGATAACACGAATCAAAACGAAGAAATTCAAAAAGACACGAAGAATCCTAGTATCAGAGGAAGAAGTTTATTAATATGTTCAAGCATCAGTATAAAATAAAGAAGTAGTATTTCAGAAGAGTTCAGAAGATACAGAAGATTTCAAGTGGCCACTATAGAGATAAAGCTAGAAGCGAGAACAAGATAGAAGATCACATATTTAATATTAAAGCGGTGAAGAACATTTATTTTCATGTGACACAAATGAACCGGACAGTACATTGTGTGTCAACTATATAGATGAAGGTTTGACATCAAGTACAAGTGATTTTCTGACATACAGTACGGTGAAGACGGAAAGACTCAAGTCAAATCAACAATAGTTGTGCTGTGAAGAAACTAATTAATTCTACTATAAAAAGTTAATTAATTATTTCATTTATCTACTTAAATTAATTCATGATGAATTGATTTAATTTATAAATTATTTAATTAAAATTGGGGAAATTAATTAAGTTAAAAGAATATTTTATTTAAACATTTAAATAAGTCTTGCTGCAACCCATTTAGAAAGTCTTACCGAAATAAGACTTTAAAAGGTCTTGGAGTGCTTAGATGAAAAGTCTTACAGAGCAACAAGAAAATTCTTACCAAAATTGGATTAAAGAAAGGTCTTACAAGCCAAACAAAAGGTCTTACTGAATTTTACACTTCAAAAGGTCTTGATCGTGCAGGTGGGAAAAAGTCTTACCGAATTATGAAGTGAAAAAGGTCTTGTTGAAGCCTTGGAAAAAGTCTTGCCGAATGTAGAGAAGGTGTTACCGAATTTCAAATGTCTTGCCCACTGATTTAGAAAATGTCTTAAGGGTTAATTAATTGTCTTTTATAAGTCTTGTTAGAAAATCTTATCATTTTTTACCTCTATAAGTATGAGGCAAATGACTTCATAATTATGTTGTTGAAAACATTCATATTCAGAAATTTGTCTGATTGTAATATTCACAGACTTTCTGTGATGGTTTGAATTATAATTGTTAATTTATAACACTTCATGTTAAAATTGCTCTAGAATCTTAAACAATTATCTACACTTTCATCATATTAATTTTGTAATACTTTTCAAGTTAAAAATCATATCTTCTACTTGAACAATATTTCATTAAAATTAATATTTCGAGATAATTTAAAATAATATTTTAAATCTCAAATTCCGTGATTAAATATTGATATTGTATTCAACCTCCCTTCTACAATATCAAGGACCAACAAACCATAAGTCCCGACGGAACTGGGGCCAAGTTTTGCCCATTGAGGACATGAACAATCGTGAATGTGATGAACAGATGGGAAAACACACAGAGGATTTGATTCATATACCCCGTATCCCGAACGAACCTGAAAAGGTTACCTACATTGGAGCTTTACTCCCGGAATCCCAGAAAGGAGGACTGATCAAATGGGGAATTAAGCTCGGCGAATCTAATGTTCGATATGTAGTAATTGTGCCCTAGAGATAATTAGTTTTATATTTTAAGGAAAATATTTTATTGTTAAGGATTAAGTTTTATTGATTATTATTTATTTATTATATTTTATTTACTGCGTAATAAAATGATAGCATAATAAATGTCCTTGGAATTTTGATACGATTATATATCCTTAAGTATGTGAATTAAAAATGAGATTATATGAATAGTATCTTATTCCTAAAATTCCCTAGCGAGTATTATATAAGGACAATAATAATGCAATAAGACTAGTATGTTTATTGACAGATGACCACATCTCATTGGTCATATATATGGTGATACTAAAGTCAAGAACATAAGTGCATGTCTCCATGAATGGCACTGGAATGACCCGCCGTGAGATTCTACATGTTAATAAGTGTCATAAGAAATTCTCACTGTGATAATGATGTAATGATCCTCTGATTTGAAATCATTATATTTCTATATGAGAATTAATATACTTTGATTACACTAAAAGTTACCTTTAATCGGGTGATGATAAAAGTGGACATTGGTTATACTATGAATCGTATGAGAAATATGAATGATAGATAAATGATTTAACCTTCCTATTTAGGAGTGATATTATTGGCCTCTTGATTGAGTGATACTATAAAATGCATGGCCGTGCTCAAATGTTGATTTGTTTAACATTTTACTCTTTGATTAAGGAAATCCGGATTAAACGTTGAAGAGGATGACACGATATATGCCTCGATTTTGATCTATAATATAAAGGTAAAGGGATTATATTACATGGAACATTATTCACGAAAGGCTTAATCAAATTATTATTATTACTTGGGTAGCAATGATGTATTACTAGATGCCACTCATTGTTTACAACTTTAATTAGATATTAAAATTGTTGCCAACGTAATAATAACCTACAGGGTCACACACAAAGAATGCTTGAATGAGAAATAATTTAAATTATGAATTTAAATTATATAACTAATTTATTTTATTTATGATATTAATTAAGTATGACTTAATTAATTATATAAATAGAATAAATGAATTACTTAAACTAATTCCAAAATTAGTAATTAATTAGTTAAGTCAGACTTAATTAAATAATTTAAATTTTTGGATTAGTATTAATTATAATTAGATTATAATTAAAAAACTTATTCTTCTCTCTATATAATCTCTTTATGGGCTGATTTAATTGTAAGATACATATTTTTCTAAAACCCTAGACCTTTTGAGAAAAGAGGAAGATAAAGAGAGAAAAATAGTTTTCGGGTGCTAGTACACATCAATCCTTCACGAAAACTGTTCGTGTGGATACCATAGATTATAGATCGCATGAACGGGATATGTGGTGATTAAACAATCTTTTTACCTCCATTAATCTTTCATTGATGAACTATTAAAGATTTTTAAGGTATTTGTTCTTAATCTTCGAATTAAATATTTTGTTTTCGCATGGATCCTGCTGAGGGTTTCAATTTATATTACGTTTTGTATTTATTTTTCACGTTTTTCCGTTGCGTTTGTGCCTCAAAATTCTTCAATGGCATCAGAGCTACTTGCGAAAAGTTTTAATTCGGTTATGTGTTTAACAATTTTTCATATATATGAGCATGTATTTGACCGCCATGATTTTGTTGCGATACAATATATATATATATGCGTGTATATATGATTTTGAATATATGATATTCATGTGATATATAATCATGTGATGATTATGTGTATTGTTGTATGTATATGGTACATGTTTGTTCTTATTATGGGAATCGTATTCGATACGAATTCTGAAATGGCTTCGGTAGATTTTCTGAAATCTGTGTCCAGTGTCCGATTTTCATAAACGATATGTGTTTTCTAACTGTAATCGTGTCACTGAGAAATACTGCCTATGTCAGCTTCGCGTTTGTAAGTCATTTGATGAAGTTACAGGCCCAAAATGGCGATTTATTATTTAATGAAATTTAATTGATTTTCTGAAATTTCAAAATTTGTTATATATGATTATATGATATATTTATATAATATGAGATATATTAAATGTGTTATGTGATAATATGGTGGATGGTTTATGGCCTAAACGCCCATATGGTAGTGGTTTTGTTTTATGGTTTTGGTTTCTAAATACGACTTGCATGTCATTTATTCATTGTAATTGTTAATCTTGAATGTAACTCGAGTTCTTCTTGTAATTTCAATAGAATAGATTTATTTATTATTCAATGTAATTGTTCAATGGAGACTTGGAAGGAAGGAAGCTAGGAGGCAATCCAGATGATGGAGCAATGAAGAAGATAAAGACATGTAATAGTGTAGTATTTGAAACTACCATAGATTGACCTTGATAAATACATTAGCTTGGAAATATCACATAGGATGGGGCCATAACCAAACACGTTTAATTTACACAAAATACATATATGTTATGGATGCATGTGTAGATATATATGCATTGGAATGATGTATGTATTAGATACGACACACATGTCATGCCTGCTTAAGAAAGATAAAATCTGTAACGATTCAAGATTTTAAAATTAAACAAACGATCATGAGATTCTTGTGTTTATGAAAAACGGTATTGAATATGAAGTTTCTTTTTCTGATATGGGGAGATTTTGTCAAAAGCGAATTATTATTCGTAAAAAAGTTGGGTTTTAAATGAGACCGCTTGTGACTTCTCTGACAATCTGGAAATCGAACCATTGGCAAATATTGAAATGGATTATTTAATCAAGGAAAAATTGAGAATCTCTTTATGATGAGATCATGATCGTTCATATAAAAATTAAAATCCCTAAATATATATTAAGTTAATCGGATGCCTTCCAATGTTTAATACTCGTCAAGATATAGATTGAGAAGGAATGAGTTTGCCAAAGCAAGGTGCTTTTATCAATCATGGGAAGACGTGATAAGTAAGTGACTTAGTTTATTGAAACGTTGGGTCTAACTTAACTAAATCATCACAATAATATTGTGGGTTTAGAGGCATAGAGTTTGGTGAGATTTATTGGATAAATGTGTACAATGGGTTGTTCCACCAAACTTTTCAAGAGTTATATTTGATATAATCAACAAATGTTGTTTACCTAAATAGTCATGTTTTGGGTGTATTAGCCAATGCTATCTTAAAACATGGATGAAATATGGATCTTGGCTCACTAGAAAGATTTAAAGAAATGTTTTCCGAATTAATAGTTAGGGCTATTAGTTTGATAAAAATAGTGGGAGGTATATGATGATATACCATAATCACGTAAACATAATTAATATTAAATCTGAAATCTAGTTTATTTTTTACACTTTAATATTATAGATATCAAATGATAAACACAAACAACTTCTCTATACGATCAGTTCTTGAGAAGGACAAATTGACGAGAAAAAATTTCCTCGACTGACATAGGAGCTTGAGGATCGTCCTCGGGCACCACGATGTTAGTCAAATCTCTTCCCCAGCTATTAAAAATGAGGATGTAACATGCGCAAATGATAGTACTTATTGGAAGTAAATTGATGTTGCGACTGATGTTTCATGTCTCATGCTTGCAACTATCAGTGCTGAGCTTAAGAAGCAACACGAGCATATAGATGCTTGTGAGATGATTAAGCACCCTTAAAGGATATTTTAGGGACAAACTCTTTAAGATATATTTGACGATTAAAGGGTACTATACACTTACAAGTAGGGAGAGGGAGACCCGGTTACACCACATGTTCTAAAGACTATAGGGTATAATGAATACCTTGACATTTTGGGTTTCCAGATTGGTCTGGAGGATCACCTAGATTTGATCTTACAATCTCTGGACAACAAATATTCTTAGTTTGTTATGAACAACAAAATGAATAAGATTGGTGAAACACCTATTGAGTTGCTAAGAATGTTGAGAACTGCTGAAAGCAACATGATAAATGCATGAACTATTACTATAATGATGGTAAACATAGGTACTGAAAAAGGGAAAGGAAAATGGAAAGGCAAGGAGAAAATTTGATCTAGTTTCCTTATCAGACCAAAGTCCAATCCCAAAACAGGCTCTAAAGTCTGAATGAGGTGTTGACAAAGAAGACGATTGTCGCTTCTATGAAAAATCGGAAACTGGAAATTAAAATATCATGCTTATTTGGAAGATCGGAAGAAGTTGATCAGTAAGGGTCAATTTTCAAGTATCTGGTTGGAATTGGAGTAAAGGTGGTTTCTCTGGTTGAAGGAACTCGTTACTTAATTTTAGGCCTACAAGGAAAATTTAGAACTTGATAATTGTTATAACGTTCCTACAATTAGCAGAGACATTATATTAGTTTCTTGTTTGGACAAGAAAGGATTTTTCATTTTAATTAAATAATAAGAATTGTTTATTCTATTTCAATGATGAGGCTTATAATGTTGCACAACTAGTTAACAATTTATATATTCTAAAGTGACTCAAATCAAACATTACCTTTGGCACTGTCGTTGAGGCCATATTAATGAGAAACGCATTTCCAGAATACATAATGATGCATTCTTGGATAAGTTTGATTATGAATTATACAGAAGGATGCGAATCTTGGTTTAATTGGAAAAATGACTAAAACTCCTTTTACCAGACATGGTGAAAGGGTCACTGAACGAGTATGACTTATATATAGTGATGTATGTTGTCAGATGCGTACGATGACAAAAGGTGGCTTTTATTAACTTCATAAAATTTACTAATTATTTTAGTAGATTCAAATATATGTATCTTTTGAAGAACAAACCCAAATCATTTGAAAAGTTCAAAGACTATAAAGATGAAGTAGAAAATATCAAAGAAAAGTTTATTTGATAAGAGGGATCACACCTTGTTGGACATAGTGCTATCAATGTTGAGTCAAGGATTCTTCCAATTAGTTTCTGGGGATACTCCCTGGAGACAACTGCTTAGACATTTAACCGTGTTCCTACTAAAACGGTTCAGAAGACTCTGTATGAGATATTGACTGAGAAACATCATAGCATGTCATTTATGAAAATTTGGGGATGTGAGGCATTTGTGAAACTTATAACTTCTGACAAGCTAGGACGTAAATCAGACAAATGTAACTTTGTGGGATACCCAATTGAAACAAAGGGTTATTCTTTCTATAATCCTTCCGAGAACAAAGTGTTTATTGCTCGAACTGCAGTGTTCCTTGTACGAGAAATGCTTTCTAAGAAAGGCAGTGAGAGGATAATAGATCTCAATGAAGTTCAAGACGCACATGATAACATTGAACCAATGGAGGAACCTTAGTAGAATGTACAAGAAAACAATACTGCTCAAGAAATATAGGTTGTTTATAGGTCTAATAGGATTCGCCATTATCCGAGAGATATTATGGATTTTTCTTGACTCAAAATGGTGATGTGATGCTTGTGGACGAAGATGAGCCTATCACTACCAAGACGCTATGAACACTCCAGATTATAAGAGATGGCTGGATGCCATGAAATCTGAGATGGAATCCATGTATACTAATCAAGTATGGACTTTGGTTGATCCACCTGAAGGGATAAAACCTATAGGGTGCAAGTGGGTTTTCAAGAAGAAGACTGACATGGATGGTAACGTACAAACCTATAAGGCACGATTGGTGACAAAAGGTTTCAAGCAAATTCATGGTATTGACTATGATGAGACCTTTTCACCCGTGCCTAAGGTCAAGTCTATCAGGATTTTGCTTGCTATAGCTGCTTACTATGACTATGAAATCTGGCAAATGGATGTCAAAACCGCTTTCTTAAATGAGAGCCTTGAAGAAGATGCGGATGTGTACATGACACATCCTGAGGGTTTTGTTGATCCAAAGGATGCTAGAAAGGTATGTAAGTTAAGTCAATCCATTTATGGATTGAGACAAGCCTCGAGGAGATGTAACATTCATTTTGATGAAACTGTCAAATAGTTTGGGTTTTTTCAAAATGAAGATGAACCACGTGTTTACAAGAAGGTTAGTGGGATCCATGTGGCATTCCTAGTATTATATATTGATGATATATTACTAATAGAGAATGACATTCCTTCTCTACAGACTGTAAAAACTTGGTTGAGAAATAATTTCTCAATGATAGACTTAGGCGATGTGACCTATATATTAGGGATCAGGATCTATAGAGATAAATCAAGGAGATTGATCGGCCTAAGTCAGAGTACATACATTGATAAAGTTTTGCATCGATTTGGAATGTAAGAGGCTAAAAGTGAATTTGTCTCAATGTCTCATGGGATATCGATCTCGAAAGAAAATAGTCCTAAATCATTGGACGATAAGGACCGTATGAGTAAAGTTCCATATGCATCGGCAATTGATCCTATAATGTATGCAATGATATGTACTCGTCTTGATGTCTCGTATGCTTTAAGCATGACGAGTAGATACCAGTCTAATCCAGGTGAAGGTCACTGGATAGCAATCAAGAATATTCTTAAGTACTTGAAGATGATTAAAGATCAATTCTTGGTATATGGAGGAGAAGATAAGTTGGTTGTAAAAGGTTACACCGATGCTAGTTTCTAGACAGACAACGATCATTTAGTGTTCCTGTCTGACTTTGTGTTTTATCTATTTAAATTGAGATGTTGTATGCTGGAATGGTTCACAGTAGAGACATTTGTTGATTCTACAATAGAGGTTGAGTATATTAATGCTTGTGAAGCAGCCAAGGAGGCTGTTTGGGCATGTATTTAGGAGATATCACCTAATTAATGAGATTAATGATCAAGGAGATATACATATATGTAAAGTGCATACTAATTATAACATTGCAGACCCATTGACTAAGGCTTTGTCACAGCAGAAGCACGAAAGTGACACTAGTTCCATGAGTATTGGATATTTGGGTAATTGGCTCTAGTGCAAGTGAGAGATTATTAGTAATTGTGCCCTAGAGACAATTATTTTTATATTTTAAGGAAAATATTTTATTATTAAGGATTATGTTTTATTGATTATTATTTATTTATTATGTTTTATTTATTGCGTAATAAATTGAAAGCATAATAAATGTCCTTGGAATTTTGATACGTATTATATATATATATTTAAGTATGTGACTTAAAAATGAGATTATATGAATAGTTTCATATTCCTAAAATTCCTTAGTTGAGTATTATTATATAGGACAATAATAATGCAATAAGACTAGTATGTTTGTTGAAAAATGACCACATCTCATTGGTCATATGTATGGTGATACTAAAGTCAAGAACATAAGTGCATGTCTCAATGAATGGCACTGGAATGACCCGCCGTGAGATTCTACATGTTAATAAGTGTCATAAGAAATTCTCACTGTGATAATGATGTAATGATCCTCTGATTTGAAATCATTATATTTCTATATGAGAATTAATATACTTTGATTACACTAAAAGTTACCTTTAACCGGGTGATGATAAAAGTGGATATTGGGTATACTATGAATCGTATGAGAAATATAAATGATAGATAAATGATTTTACCTTCCTATTTAGGAGTGATATTATTGGCCTCTTGATTGAGTTATACTATAAAATGCATGGTCGTGCTCAAATGTTGATTTGTTTAACATTTTACTCGTTGATCAAGGAAACCCGAATTAAACGTTGAAGATGATGACACGATACATGCCTCGATTTTGATCTATAATATAAAGGTAAAGGGATTATATTACATGGAACTTTATTCACGAAAGGCTTAATCAAATTATTATTATTACTTGGGTAGCAATGATGTATTACTAGATGCCACTCATTGTTTACAATTTTAATTAGATATTAAAATTATTGCCAACGTAATAATAACCTACAGGGTCACACACAAAGAATGCTTGAAGGAGAAATAATTTAAATTATGAATTTAATTTATATAAGTAATTTATTTTATTTATGATATTAATTAAGTATGACTTAATTAATTATATAAAAAGAATAAATTAATTACTTAAAACTAATTTCAAAATTAGTAATTAATTAGTTAAGTGAGACTTAAATAAATAATTTAGAATTTTGGATTGGTATTAATTATAATTAGATTATAATTAAAAAACTTATTCTTCTTTCTATATAATATCTTTATGGGCTGATTTAATTGTAAGACACATATTTTTCTAAAACCCTAGACCTTTTGAGAAAAAAGGAAGATAAAGAGAGAGAAACAGTTTTCGGGTACTAGTACACATCAATCCTTCATGAAAAGTGTTCGTGTGGATACCGTAGAGCGTAGATCGCGTGAGTGGGATACGTGGTGATTAAACAAGCTTTGGACCTCCATTAATCTTCCATTGATGAACTGTTAAAGATTTTTAAGGTATTTGTTCTTAATCTCCGAATTAAATCTTTTGTTTTCCCATAGATCCTGCGGAGGGTTTCAATTTATATTACGTTTTGTATTTATTTTTCGCGTTTTTTCGCTGCGTTTGTGCCTCGAAACCCTTCACAATACAGGCCTCGTGTGGCCATTAAAGCCCAAGCTGTTAGGTCCAAAATCATCATAGAAAGGGGGGTTGAATATGATATGATAGATTTTTCATTTAATTGCGGATTAGTGTTGGTGTTCTTGAGATATAAAATTAACAGTAATTGAAATACAATGATTTGGGGAAATAAAGATATATTATTAAATCCCTGAGTGCTACACTTCTAATCAGATGATTAGCTTCAATGTGTTCAATCAATATTACAACAGATATATTGTTGGGTGTGTCTAATGTATGTCTTTAATGGAGCTCCAATCTGTATGCCTTTTGTATTGAAGATGAATGAATGCCTATCGTCCGTATTGGTTTCACCCATATATATTCTGTAGACTTTTTTTGGAAATTGATTTCCAATAATGTATAAGTCCTATATTGCACCTGCAGAGTGTGAGTGGTGTGTAGGCGCCACTTAGTTATTTTGTAGCGCTCCAAAATGTTTGTTGCGCCAAGTATGACTTCGTTGCGCCACTAAGTAAGTTTTGTTGCGCCTGTACACCATTCTCCTAGTGTAGGCACCACTAAACTACTTAGAAACATTTACACAAGTTATGTTGCGCCTGTATGACATTTTGTTATGCCTACACACCAGTTGTAGTGTGTAGGCACCATAAAACTTCCATATGAACTTTGTTGCACCACTAACTTGTTTTGTTGCGCCGGCACTCCCATTCCCTTGTTCAGGCACCACAAACCTTCACTTTGACTTCAATTAGCTTTGAATCTTGGTTTGTTGCGCCTTTATATACTTGGTTGCGCCTCTAGAGTACTTTAACAGTACATGAGCCACCAAATGTAGTATTACTTGCCTTAACAAATATCTTGAAGTGTTTGAAGTATTCACCACTTGGTTTTCACTCTTCTGGCTTGATCAACTGATTTTCTTCCAATTAACCAAGACAATTCTTTTCTTGTTGTGCTGACGCTTAGTGCATTGGTCTAGTTCAAAAATGACTAACACTGAATTGAATTCCCTTGAATTCTGTACTGTTTCAGCTGATTAAATTTGGACTGTTGCATTGCTTCTGATCACTGAAACCTTTTGAAATGTATAATTAAATCATTACACTGTCTTTAGTGTGAAATCTTCTGAACACTTATTTTTTTCTAAGGCCTGAACATATTAATGAACTTCTCTCACTGACGTTCAGTAAGCCTTTCATCTTGAATGCTCTGCAATGATGTATGTATGATTCATGATTATATGTCCTTCTGGATTCATGTGATGCATATTAGTATTATTTATTTGTCTTTGTTTCTTAGTTGAGTTATCGTTACCACTATTACATACTACGTTACATTATGCTTTACAATCTCCCCCTATTTGGTTGTTAGAGTTCGACAAGAAAATCCTGTGAGAGGATAACTCAACTAATACTTACAAGAAAAAGTAAAGTGTAGAAAGGCAGTAAAAAATATTAAGTGCATTCTGGATTGGATTTTACATTTCCATATTTCTTTGAGTACAATAGAATTTTGTTCCTCTAGCCTGAACAAATAATTCTATGATCTTCTGCTTCTTTGTATTGAGTCTTGCTTGTTCTTTGATCTTGTTTCGGAGTAATGCTTTCTCAGCTCTTCTTCTTTCTGCTCCAACCTTGCTTTTACTAGATCTCTACCTTCCACTTCAAGATTGTTGACATGAGGTGGTTCTTCAAGCTTCTTCAAAACTTCAGTGAGAAATACCGTTGAATTTGTCTTGAGATTGATTAGAAGGCCAGAGATTGTCTCTTTGAAAACATGAACACTATTATTCTCTTCGAAAAGCCTTCTACTCTGTCAGTGTCATGCATTGACTCTTCTGCCAGTTTCTCCATTAGTACATCTTGAATCATCCTCAAAGCCTTCTTGTCTGATTTGACAGTGGAACTTTTAACCCTAAAAAAGACTTTTCGGATAATTTCAGAATTATTTCTCTTCAGTTTTGATAGTTCCTTTTTCTTATCCACTCCATTCTTTTTGAATAGAAAGTACTTTGTTCCATTGGGCTCCATCTGAATGCAAGGTTTAGAATCTCTTATGGTTTTGAGTTCTTTAGTTCCATCATCTCTTCTCACATACATTGGATCTTGGTAATATCTGGTTGTCTCCATTAGATATCTTCTTGATGTTTTTATCGCACTGTTCATACTGAATGCATAGATCAACTCAGCAGCCTTTAGATCTTCTTCAGTTCTATTCTTCTAACTTCTGAGCCTCTCTTCTCCATACTGCATGAACATTACATTGCTTGACTCCAGACATTCATCTGACAAAGTTGAATTATGAAGTTTTGTTGCTTTCTAGTACTTGACCACCGAAGGCTTCTCAAATGCTTCGACACCGATCTCTATAATCTTTTTCTCTATCAGATCTCTTAGTATCTCATTTGTTTTATGTCCCCAAAAGATGACTTTCCTCTTCAGCAAATACAACTCCAAGATATTCATCTTCTCAAAGCTCTTTGCTGACAGAATTTTAGATCCCAATGATGTTGAATTTATGAACATTTTCCATCCATATTTGAACGCACTTACTGACACGTTTGTGATTTCTTCTGAAAGCATAGCATAGAAATCATGAACATCTTCAAATTTCCCCCTCATGGTTCTGAAGAGATCAAGGACTTCTCTGTCTTTCTTCTGAGTTAGAGATAATTCTTTCTTCTTCAGCAGACTCCTTGCTTCATCCCATTCAAGACCAACTTTGGCTTCTATGTCCTTGATTCAATTCCTCCTTTCCATTACGTGTTGAACTCTCTTCCATTTTTTTCATCAAATCTTGAGCCTGAACTATGCCTTGAGTAACAACTTCTACTACCCCAACTAGAAGATAGTCATTATCAAAAGCATATTCTTCTGCAAACTCCTCATCAACATCTATTCCTGCAGCCTTTGCCGTTTCCTCTATTTCCGTCTCAGTAGGAACATCCATTGGCACATAAGGTTTAAATATTTCTCCTTCCTCCAGTTGGCTCGCTCCAGGCCTCTAGAAGATATCTGACTCCCCCTGAGCTATATACTATATGATCATTTCAGCTCCAACTTTTTCTTGATCCATTCTTTCACCCTCAGTTGGGTTATCTTCCCTTCTGACCGAAGTAATCTGAGTTGTTGAAGTTGATTGAGTTGAAATAGGGACTTTCTGAGCCAGCAGTTGTTGGACTAATTCTTTGATTTCTTTCATTTCAGCTCGTTGCTCTTTCACTTCCAAGATTTTCCTGATTGAATAGTGAATTTCTATGACTTGGGCCTCCAGATTTAGAATCCTTTGGCCGTGTGCATTATGTGGGGTGTTTGTTTGGCCAGTGGGTGTCACACTACTCACTGTTAAGATTTGATCAAGACCCTCAACACTAACACTCGGCTGATCAGGGTTAGGGAATTGAAGATCACTAAGGTTAAGTGTTTCACTCAGCTCCATTGTAGTATCCTGATCTTCAGTACCTGCAATAAAATCTCTATCCCTTCTATGGGTAGGTTGCCTCTCTGCCGGACCACTATGGGTGGGGAGAACTCCTTTTTTAGGAACTGGGGGGTTGAGACCCAGTGTGGTCACCACTATTGATTCTGTACTGATAGGCAGATTTGTAGAATACGTGATGCCAGTTGAAGCCAGTGAAGGAATTACCTGCTCAGAGACACCCTAAACAGGTTCTACTACCGAAGCAATAGACACTCTATTAATAGAGTCCATATCCCCTCTATGGGTGTGTTATCCCTCCGCCTGACCTGAAAAGGTGGGGAGGACCTCCTATATTAGAGCTGGAATTTGAATCTCCAGGGGGGTCACCACATCAGGCAATGTAGTGAGTGACAAATGAGAGCCTATGGTGCCTCACAAAGCCTGTGAAGGCATTTCCACCTGAAGTGGTGATGCTGCTGACACAGCTACTCCTTGAATGAAGACCTCTTCCCTTCTAAAGGACAGTTGCCTTTCCACTTCACTCACTTGGGGAGGGAAAACATCCTTAATAGGATCTGTAGATGTTAAGTCCATGGGGGTCATCACATTTGACAATGTAATAAATGGCTCGATAGAGTCGGTGATGCCCCCAAATATCTGTGAAGACAGGTTCTGAATTGGATTTACAAAAATAGTATTAGCTACTGAAGTAGCGGATTTTGTTTCCATCTCTGATTCTGTTCCCGCACCTTTCAGGATTTTATCAATTTCAGAATTAAGATCACGAAGGAAAAGAAAGGTTTCAGAGACTGGAGAATCAGGTTCCTGGCTCACAGTTGCCTTAGGTTTAAAATTCATTTTACGTCATTTTTGAGAAGGCAGAGTTGTAGGGGATATTTCAAAAATTTCCTGATCTGGTAGGGACTCACTCCTATCATCTAAATCATGGGTTCTTTTCTGGTTTTAGGATATGAAGGTAGTGTTTGTTGTTCTCTGGCAATGGTTAGAACTGGTTGGTCTTGGCCAAGTTCATTGCCAGCTTCGATGGTCACTGAGGGCTCTTGTATGTGCATTGCCGTTTGAGGCACATTAGGAGATATTGTGACAAATTCATCTAGAAAAGAAGAAAAGTTAAAGTCTAGAAGTGTACCTTCATCCATTTGTTCTTCAGAAATGTTGGGGATGTACACCTCTGTAGTCAGAGTCTCTTCCACTTCATCCACAATAGTTATCTCCTCTGTTAGATTTTCAGGATTTTCAGGGCTTTTGCTTTGTTTTTCTTGTTCAGGATCTGGTTCTTGAGTATTGTCTGAACCAGCCTCATCCGTTATTTCATCTTCTTGTTCGGTTTCAGGTTCTTCTTCTTGAGTTATTTCTCTGTTTTCTGAGTCACTTGATGTTTCAGCTTCAGTGTCCTATTTAGAGGTTGCTTCTTCTTCTACTTCAGTTGTAGCTTCTTCTTCTTCTTCTTCTTCTGCATCTTCTTCATCCACCTGTCTAAGAAGAGCAAAGTAATCTCTAATGGACTCAGTCATTGGTGCAAGAGTATACCTGTTAGGATAGTCAGCCTCATTCTGTAGTAACAGAATTGTTTTGAACTGGAGTGAGGATGACTCTTCCAACTAACTGTTCTGAAACATTTGGAGTGGATCAGCTTCCAGTACTTCGTTCAACACTAGTTGCAAAAATCTTGGATACAGATAGAAGTTCTCCATTTTTGCCTGGTTCTTTAGGATCTCAGCCATGATCAACTTTCCAAATTTATCCTTGACTTAGAAGCCACTTCATAGCCAATCACTTTGTTGAATTGAGTGATCCCGTGAAACCCACCTACTTGGGTAGGTGATTCTTGTAAATCTTCTTAAATAGATTGTTGTTTTCCCTGGTGCAGTGCAGGAACATGAAGAAATTATCTAACTCTAACTGAGATGGTTCATCTTCAAAATTCTTAGTCGATAGATGAAGTGCTCTATTGATGTCATTCTCAGTTATCCGCACTTTCTGTCACTGAATCTTGTAAGTAAACGCCAATATCTCATCTGCAGATGTGTTCTGAGCAGACCTGTATACCTGTTTTAATAGATTTTTATTCAAAGGAACAGAAAATGTTAGTGCATACCGGAGTATCGGATATTCATTTAAAAACCTAGCCCAATTACTTAACTCCCCTACCTCGGTCCAATCATCTACTAAAATTGACAAATAATTAGTCTTTTTAATATCAAAATTACCTGCCATTTTATCAAAGTGAAAGGTAATTTTTACGAATTAAAATTAATAATTAATATCGAATAATTTTAGTAAATTACGAACCAAACCCTAATTTTTAAAATTTCTTGGATTGTCATGAAATAAATATATAATGAACTCCTAGTAATTTTAAACAAAATTTTAATTTTATTATAAATTTTATTTGATTTAAAAATTAATAACCCTAGCCAAATTATTCGAGATGCGAAAAATTAAGATTTTTAGGATCTTAACCAAAATTAATGGGACCACTTGCAAATGAAAGACAAGAAATTGGGTCTCACAAATATGGTCTCAAATTAAAAATCGGACAAAAAATGGCTAAAGTATGTTCGATTAAAAATGCTAGATCTGTGTTATTTTTCTTGCGCCTGAGATATTGTATGTACAGAATAAGTATTGATTGGGTCGCAACAAAAACAATTGGGCACCTATTTATAGGAGCCACAAAATAGAACAAATAATTTGCTAAGTGTTTATGTTGCGTCTGCACAGTGCTTGCACTGTGTAGGCATCACAAACAACACTAGCGCAACAAAAAGTGCTAGGTCAATGTTTTTGTTGCGCCATCACAACCATCACAATGTATTCACTGTGATGGCGCAATAAAAACATTGACCTAGCACTTTTTGTTGCCTCATAGCCATCACAATGTATTCACTGTGATGGCGCTACAAAAGTGTTCAGCGCCACTAATTACTGAATCAATAAAATCTTTTGCGCCTCTACAGTGGTGACACTGTATTGGCGCAACAAAACCCAAAGCGCCACTTGATTTTCAATAAATTTTCTTAAGTACTTGTGTTTACTTATGTCGCGCCTATACAGTTAAAACACTATATAGGTACCACTAAACTATTAAACGCCATATAGTACCTAACTAAAATCTCAAGTGTTCTTGGATTTTGCTACTAATGAATAAATAATATTTATGAATAATTTGTATAATTAATCAATAATAATTAATTACTCACAAATATTATTTCACAAAATATTTATTAATAACAATAATAACATTAAATCATAAAATTATTATCATAAATAAATTATTCTTCTTATTATTTTACTTTTATTTTAAATATGAGAAAAAATATAAATATTCATCCTTTTTATTTAAAGTAATTTCAAATAATATTTAAAAACATATATAAGTGCCAAGAATTTATTAATTTAAGTACAAGCACTTAAATATTTTTTAATATTAAAATTAAATAAATACCAGATTAATAAAATTAGTAGGCATGCACAAGGTATTTATCTAATTTTTACTCTCAATAACTGGAAAATAATTTGGAAAATAAATTCACAAGTCCTAAAATTATTGAAATTAATCAACCAGTGAATTTATCAACTTCAAATTGCAGTTATAGATTACTAACTGATTAGTTATTAGAATTTAACATCCCAAGTTCACAAACCAGTCTAGTGAAAGAGATTTCATCCAGTGGTTTAGTGAAGATGTTTACAATTTGCTGCTCTGTAAGTACAAAATGTAACTCTACAGTACCATTCATGACATGCTCTCTTATGAAATGATATTTGATATCAATGTGTTTGGTCCTTGAATGTTGAACATGAATATTTGTTATGGCTATGGCACTTGTGTTGTCACAGAATATTGGAATTTTGCTCAGCAACAGTCCATAGTCTTGAAGTTGGTTCCTTATCCACAGAATTTGTGCACAGCAACTTCCAGTAGCAACATATTCAGCTTCAGCTGTTGACATTGCAACTGAGTGCTGCTTCTTGCTATACCAGGACACAAATCTTCTACCAAAAAATTGACAACTCCCTGATGTACTCTTTCTATCAATCCTGCAACCTGCATAATTAGAATCTGTATAGCCAACAAGGTCAAAACCTGCATCTTTAGGGTACAAAATTCCAAGATTTAGACTTCCCTTAAGATACCTAAAAATATGTTTAACACCTATAAGTTGTGATTCTTTAGGGTTAGACTGAAACCTAGCGAAGATATGGACCTAATGTGATTGAAGGAGAATTAATTAGAATTTCTGCTTCATTGCTAAGGACCAAAGGCAAGTTTTCGAACCTTTTTACATTTTGGTGGATACTACTTCATAAAAAGGTTCTGTTGTGTTTTGGAATATAGTTTATTACAAACATACATATATGTCTGTACTGTTCACTATTCATTATCTTGTGATTACTTATCAACTCTGAATCCTTTAAAGTTAGAGTGTGTATAAGTAGAGAATGAGAAGTGTTCTAAGAGTTGAGTTTCCGAGTTCGTGTTTGAAGTTTTGACCGGGAGTTAGTGTGTGAGTGTCTGACAGTTTGTCAACAAAGTCTCGAGGACTTTTCTTTGAGAAACTATTTAGAGTATTCAATTGGATGTAAAATATTCTATAAATGATTTAGCTATCCAACAATCATTCTGAGATCTTTGGTGATTCTAAAAGAACTCTTTGGTCATGGGATTTTGAAAAATTCTTGTGTGAGAAATATTTGAGCAAAACGAGATTATTTGACTATAAGTCAACATGTGCATATATGATTACTTTCTCATAATTTTGGGAGTTAATCAATCATCTGGTGTTGAAATATGAGAAGAGAATGAGATGTGTGGTTGGACTGAATTCAATTTCCTTCCAAACAAATTATTCAATTGGACTGGAGTACTAGAGAAATTCGACGTGCTTGCACGGCGCATTATGTGTACAAAGTGTAAGAAGGTAGACATAACAAGTCTAAAGTTCTCAAGCTCTCGTCAACACTATCAGTAACTTACCACACTGGCATTAGTTACAGTGTTACTATTCATTTAAGAATCACTAAGAAAGAAGTTCAAGATATCGAGAAAAGAACAGTAAAGGTTCAACAGTTCCCATTAACACTATTGGTAACTTAACACCTTAGCTTTCGTTATAGTGTAAAAATAGTGAAAGTTCAACAGTTCTCATTAACACTATCGGTAACTTAGCACCTCGGCTTTCGTTATAGTGTAAGAACAGTGAAAGTTCAACAGTTCCCATTAACACTATTGGTAACTTAGCACCTTGGCATTCGTTATAGTGTAAGAATAGTGAAAGTTTAACAATTCTCATTAACACTATTGGTAACTTAGCACCTAGGCTTTTGTTACAGTGTTAATGTCAAATCCCAATTGGGAAGAATGTACTTTCATTGGAGTAATTATAGTGACAATGTAGGTCGGTAATCAGTCGCCCACAATTGCCTCTCCGAGGGACATCTCTGTTTTTCTACTCTTCTACTAGTAGTGGATGATCCGCCTTTTCTCTGACGTCACCCTGACCGTATTCGGGTCATAGTATACTTGATGGCATACCCACCTGGAAGCTCTTACACTTTGTACACATAATGCGCCGTGCAAGCACGTCGACTTTCTCTAGTACTCCAGTCCAATTGAATAATTTGTTTGGAAGGAAATTGAATTCAGTCCAAACACACATCTCATTCTCTTCTCATATTTCAACACCAGATGATTGATTAACTCCCAGAATTATGGGGAAGTAATCATATATGCACATGTTGACTTATAGTCAAATAATCTCTTTTTGCTCAAATATTTCTCACACAAGAAGTTTTCAAAATCACACGACCAAGGAGTTGTTTTAAAATCACCAAAGTTCTCAGAATGATTGTTGGATAGCTAAATCATTTATAGAATACTTAAGATCCAATTGAATACTCTAAATAGTTTCTCAAAGAAAAGTCCTCAAGACTCTGTTGACAAACTGTCAGACACTCACACACTAACTCCCGGTCAAAACTTCAAACACGAACTCGGAAACTCAACTCTTAGAACACTTCTCATTCTCTACTTATACACACTCTAACTTTATAGGATTCAGAGTTGATAAGTAATCACAAGTAATCACAAGGTAATGAATAGTGAACAGTACATACATATATGTATGTTTGTAATAAAATATATTCCAAAACACAACAGAACCTTTTGATGAAGTAGTATCTACCAAAATGTAAAAAGGTTCGAAAACTTGCCTTTGGTCCTTAGCAATGAAGCAGAAATTCTAATTAATTCTCCTTCAATCACATTAGGTTCATATCTTCTCTCGTTACATGATGTCTCATTACTCCAA
This sequence comes from Oenanthe sinensis, assembly GCA_028671895.1. Taxonomy (NCBI): domain Eukaryota; kingdom Viridiplantae; phylum Streptophyta; class Magnoliopsida; order Apiales; family Apiaceae; genus Oenanthe; species Oenanthe sinensis. Next base: position 15,219,370 of record CM053813.1, read on the forward strand.
CTTGATTATGTTTTAACATAACAATATATATATCAGCTTGGTCTCATATCCCAAGCAAACACAACTCAAATACACATTATGTATTAACCCAAAATCAAACTCAACGAACAAATCCCCCTTTGGAAAACTCACAACTTCTTATTACAACTATGCCTCAATAGTATCACATTGTAGACTTTCATATCTCTTAAGTCGTCATGTATGTACATTTTATTATGGCATTAATCCCTCTAAAGCCTAAATATTAACTCATATATAAATGGCCATATTATTTAAGCCATGCTTCTCTATTTTACCCTGAAACATTTCATTTACACGTCTTCTTAATTCTAAAGTTTATTAAACTTAAGTGAATGTATTTTCTGCAGCAAATTGGGCATGACCTATTCGTAAGTTGGACTATGCCCGGTGTAAAAATACCTCAAATACAACCTCAAATCAATCTCAAAATATTCACAACAATCCACGACATATGTCAAGTCTAAATATGGCCATTAATATTTGTACTAGGTAGTTTTATTAAAACTTATTTTGTCCGACATTTCATCTCATCGGGTCTACTTTAGCTACTCGTAAAACTATCTTGTCAATGAATTTTAATCAAGTTCTTTGCACCTACGTATAGTCATGATGTTCCGTAACAACTTTCGTTACTTGACTGACTCGATACAAGTCCTCTAACTTGCTCAAATTCGACCCCCAAAACGGTTGTTTAACCTTTTTCTTATGTTCATTTCACTTGACACCCTGTTTTCTAGTATTTTTTATAAATCGGAAATTAATCATTTTGATACGATTTCTTTTCTGAGATCATCTTTGTACTACCCCATAAAAGTTTCACATCCATCCCAGAAATCTAGATAAGTCATACACTGCCTCAAATATAGGCACATGGTAAGCTTATTACTTAAGTTTTCTTACTTGCACCTACTTGACTCTAACAATTTTAGTAAATCGGATTTTACTCCTTTTAATCAGAATTCTTTTTCTGGATAATTTCAGATGACTCTAGTATTTTAAATAAAAGTTTCAGATTTTATTAAGCTCCGTAGATAGTCCAATCCTAGCCTCAAAGTTGGACGAAAACAGAATTTTCATTTTCTGCGCTACCGTTACTAAATCGGCCATAAATTTTGACTCGTAACTCCGAATGACACAAAATTAGCGCGTAAACGATCTAGAGACTATTTACTATCTAACCATATCAGTTATAAACCAAGAACAGTGAACGAATTTTCTCAGAATATTCTGGACAGTTTCTGCAGAAAAAAATTGGCATGGTGACGTTTGTAAAGTCATCGTTTCCCATTTCTATTCTACTTAAATTCAACCAACAAACAATCCCAAACTCCTCATTCAACATCAACCATCAACATACTACAACTTTAAGCCATAAAATGAGTCAAGCTTATGAAAATTAATTCAAAATCAAATGAAAAGGTCAAGTGTTTCTAGGACTATCCATGCTTAAACAATGTTACCCATAACATGTATAAGCTATAACAATCATCAACCAAGCAATAGGAACTCAGGAATCAAAGAAAATAAATATTTATTTTCAGAATCACTATTCATGTTCTTGAGAGTTTTGATCATTGCAAGAGATTGGATGGATGAAATGATATAAGATTCAAGAACAAGCAAGAGGAGTTTACTACCTTCGATTTAAGCTATTAAGCGCAAGATTTGGTGGAGAAATGAGCAAGCAAGCACTCCACCTTCTTCCCTCTTCTTCTCTTCTTCTTCACTTCAGTTTTCTTCAAGAAAATGGGGAAAATCTGATTTTTTTCTTATTTTTGGAAAGTGTGTAGGGGAAGCTTGATATTTAATAAGGTTTGTGCAGTAGTCGCGTAATTTCTCGACAACGTTTTAATCTCTCATTTTCGTATTTTATTCATATGACAAACTTAAGTTTTAAAATATCAAATTCTCATTTTATAATTCTCTTATGAATCATTATTATTAAATTAGTACACTTTAATTGTTTCGAGAATTTACGAAACAATTCTCCGGATAAACACTATTCACTTACACCGTCTCTCAAACTCTATTACGACTTTCACCTGGATTCCAAATTTATTTTGTTGGACTAAAACTAATTATAAATCATATATTTGTTACGTATTCTATCCTAAACACCGATATACATATTTTCGAATATCCCGTATATTAATAATACGGCCTCATATCTCAAGTACTTTATGTAAAATAAAACCATAAAATCGTTTATTCATAAAATGAAAAATTTTATCCAAAATTTTTACTAATATCAAGTGTAAAAAAAAAATGGGTTATTACATGTGACGTCTACCTTCTTACCAGGTTCATCTTGATCAAGCTTAGTGGCAGTTGCCATAGGGGTTTTGGCTGGTGATGCATCTTCAAGACCATACTTCTTCAATAGATCTTTGATGTACTTTATCTGGAAAATGAAGATTCCATCTTTTCTTTAGCTTACTTGGAGTCAAAGGAAGTAATTCAGCTCACACATCATGCTCATTTCATACATACTCTGCATTAGCTTAGCAAATCTACTACATAACTGATCGTTAGTAGAACCAAATATAATGTCATTCACGTATACTTGTACTAATTTCATGTCATTTTTATGCATTTTATGAAACATATTCTTATCTATGACACCTCTAGTGAAACCATTTTCAAGTAAGAATATAGATAGAGTGTCATACCATGTCTGAGGTGCTTGCTTTAAGCCATAGAGTGCCTTGAAGAGAAAATATACAAAATCTGCAAATTCTGGATCTTCAACCCCTGGGGTTGTTCCATTTAGGAATGCACTCTTCACATCCATTTGATAAACTTTAAAGTTGGAATGTGATGTGAATGCCAGAAACATCCTGATAGCTTCAAGCCTTGCCATTGGTGCATATGTTTCATCATAATTTATTCCTACTTCTTGGGAATAACCTTTAGCAACCAGCCTGGTTTTGTTCCTCGTAACAATCCCATCTTTATCCAGTTTATTTCTGAATACCCACTTTGTGCCAATTATAGACATATTCTTTGGCCTAGGTACCAGCTTCCAGACTTTTTGTCTTTCAAATTGATTAAGTCCTTCTTACATAGCAATAACCCAATCTGGATCTTCTAGTTCTTCTTCCACTTTTTTTGGCTCTATTTCAGAGATAAAACCAGAGAATAAACATTCATTCTGAGATGCACGTTTAGTTTGGACTCCAGCATCTGGATCTCTTAGAATCAACTCAAATGGGTGATCTCTAATCCACACCCTATGTCTAGGAAGATTTCCCTTAGATAATTCAGCCTGATTATCATCAAAGTGATGAGTCCTGCTAGTAGATCCTTCAGTTGCTCCCCCTGAGCTGCTGCTTGGTTGAGAATGAGATTCTCTGCCACTACTTGTAGTTTCTGTGAATCTTCCATTGTTTCCACTACTAGGGTCAGAATTATCATTGTTGTTCTCATTTGGTGTTTGATTTTCTGGTGCAGCTTCAGGTTCCATTTCACCTTCATCTGAGTTCATATTTTCAAACTGCAGAGTTTCAGTGTTATCTATTCTTTGTAGACTTGGGAGCTTGAGATCATTGAAAGATACATTCATGCTTTCAATGACCTTTTTGTGTTCAATCACATAAACCCTGTATGCCTTAGATTCTAGAGAGTAGCTAAGATATATGCCTTCATGTGCCTTGGATTCAAACTTTCCTAGATGTTCATCATCTTTCAGTACAAAACACTTTCCTCCAAACACATGAAAGTATTTCAGTGTTGGTTTCTTGTTTGCCATCAACTCATACGGAGTCTTGTCATGATCTTTATTTACCAGGGTACATTTCTGAGTATAGTAAGCTGTGTTGACTCCTTCAGCCCAAAAGTATAGAGGTAATTTAGCTCCATTCATCATTGTTCTTGCTGCTTCAACTAAAGTTCTGTTCTTCTTTTCTACTACTCCATTTTGTTATGGAGTTCTGGGCGCTGAATATTGTCTTGAAATCCCTTTCTCAATACAGAAATCATTCAGGGTTATATTCATGAATTCTGTTCCATTGTTAGACCTTACTTTTCTTACAAGCAAATCAGCTTCTACCTCTATCTTCTTTATGTGATCAATAATTGTTTGAGGGGCTTCATCCTTTGAGGCTAGAAATAACACTCACGTGTACTTAGAGTAGTCGTCTACAATTACTAGTGCATATCTCTTCCTTGACATAGACATGACGTTGACTAGACCAAATAAATCAATACGCAGAAGTTGCAGTGGTTCAATAATGTCTTATGAATCTTTGCTTCGGTGAGATGCTTTCTTTGACTTCCCCTTTTTACATGCTTCACATAAACCTTCTTGACAGAATTCCTTCTCAGATAAACCTCTAACCAATTCCCTCTTGACTAAAGAGTTCATTGCCTTGAAGTTCAGGTGTGAAAGTTTCTTATGCCATAGCCAACTGACCTCTGTTGAAGCTTTGCTGTAAAAACATTGAACTTCGCCGTGGCTTGCAGAGAATAAGTAAGCTATAAAGAGATTCCCCTTTCTCACTCCTTGGAGAGCAAGCTTCGCATCTTTCCTGTTTTGGATAGCACATCTTTCTTTTTCAAAAGTTACTTTATAGCCCTTATCAGTGAAACGACTGATACTTAGAAGGTTGTGCTTTAATCCGTCCACAAGAGAGATATTTTCAATGATAACATTGCCAATTTCCAGATTGCCATATCCCGTTGTGAATCCCTTGCTGTTATCTCCAATGGTCACTATCGGGCCAGCTTTCTCAATCACATTTGATAGCAGGGCCTTATCACCAGTCATATGCCTTGAACAGCCGCTGTCGAGAATCCACATGACACGCTTGTTCTTTACTATGCCCTGCAACCACAGATTGATTAATTTTTTTTGGCACCTAAATTTGATTGGGTCTAAGAGGCTTAGATAAGTATACATATTTAGATGCAGAAATTTTCTAGTTTTTGTCTTTCTCATCGACTGTGCCCTTGCCCTTTGGTTTAGCCTTGACAGGGGTGTCTTTAGGCTTAAGGACAAGGGCTTCCTTCCTAGATTTAGGAGGACTAGCAGTCTTTGCCCTAACATGTTTTCTATTCATGTTCACATCTGTATTAATGCAAGTACTAGATGGTGCATTCATCAAGTTTATGTATGCAGACATGATGTTGAAAGCACATGGCATGCATCCTACCTTACCACATAGTTGATGAGGGATAGACATGGCAGGCATGGCAGGCATATTAGAAGTTTCTTCTTTTACTACATCTATCTTTTTGCATGCATGCGTAAGATAACCAGTAGAATTACCTTTACTACAAACTTTTCTAATAGCTTTGGGAGAATAGGCATAATCATTTTTCTTATTAACACCTATCTTGCCATTTATGTTAGCTTTCTTCTTTTCATTCTTGTTGCCTAAATCACTTTTAATCTGTTCCTTAGGTTCTACAATTTTTACAGATTTCTTAGTCAACTCCTTTTTACTTTCTTCCTCTTTCTTTTTATCCTCAACAATAATTTCTTCTTTCATTAAGATCTGTTCTTCATCTAGGGGTTCGATGACAAACTTCTTGTATAGGGGCTTAGGGACATTTTTTAACACATGTTGAATGTCTTGCTTCACAGGACTTTCCTCAGCAATTGATTCCTCGTGTCTATTTCCTACCTTTTTATCATAGACAAATCATATTCTAGTTTTCTGACCTATGACCTGTTTATTTATTGCCTCCTTAATAAGATTAGTAAATTTCTTATAAGCCTGAAGTTTTAACTCTAACTCAGAAATTTTATTCCTAAGAGCAGTTTCTATTTCTTGGTTGCATTTGTCTCTATTCTGCAAATATTCTATCGTTTGTTTTAGATCTTCTAAGTTAACACATGCAAGCTCTAGTTTTTCATTTCTTGCTTCTTGCATTTTATTCTTTAGAACTAGTTTAACATTTTCTTCTTCAGATGCAAGCATGCTTGTGTGAATGTTAAACATTTCTACGCTCAGATCTTCTACAGTTTTCTTATAATCAGAATTAGATATGTCAACTGTGGAAATAAATGATACCTTTGATGATTAAGGTGATGCCTCTGAAGAGTCTGCCATTAGTGCAACATTTCCATATAACTCTTCTTCATCATTATCTGAGTCATCCCAGCTCTTTCTCTCGGCTATATAAGCTCTGCCCTGATGCTTCTTTATCAGTGCATCATACTTTTGCTTGAGTTCGTCATACGACTCCTTTATTTCCTTTCCTTGCTTAGGCTTCAGACATTCTGTAGCAAAATGCCCGGGTTCATCACAGTTGTAGTACTTGAACTTATTGCGATATATCATTCCCGTCTTATAACCTCCTTTACTGTAAGACCCTGAAGACGAACCACCTCAGTTGTTGTTTCTGAAGTTAGAACCACTGTAATTGGAGTTACTCTTGAATTTGTACTTAGGGTTCCTCCTAAACTCGAGGTTCTTGAACTTTCCTTCCATATAGGCCATTGTCTTATTTTCCAACTGTTCAAGTTCTTCCATTGAATATAAGTCATTTTCATCACCTGCTTGAGCATTCTCTGAAATTTCAGCTTCTAGAATCTCTTCTTTCTCAACAACAAGCTTCACTGTGCTGGTCTCTGTGACAGTAAAATCTTTGGCTACAAGTGTTGTAGTTTTCAATAGTGTTATATTCTTACTGTCCACTGTACCTGAACCATAAATGATCTGTCTTTGCTCTTGCTCCATTTCATGAGTCTTGAGCTTCCCATATAGAATTTCAATGGACATGTCATTTATGTCACTTCTCTATCTCATGGCAGAGATTTTGTATTCAAGGTGTGGTGGTAGTGTCAACATGAATTTCATATTGATCTCTCTATGAGATTTTGTATTCCAATGCAGTGATAAGTCATTCAACAATTTGTTGTATCTCTCAAAGACTTGAGTGATACTTTCTCCTGGTAGTGACTTGAACGCTTCATACTGGGATGTAAGAATATTCAGCATGTTTTCCTTTACTTCTGTTGTACCTTCCATTAACAAATCAATCGTATCCTTCATTTGTTTGGTACTAGTGAAATTAATTACTTGATTCAGCATTGTAGTGTCCAGTGAATCCATTATGATACATTGAAGATGATTATCCCATGAAACTCTATCTTTATCAGTGTTAGTGTACTCTGAAGGCTCCTTTGGGGTAAATCCTTGAGAAATCTGTTCGCCGTCATCTGAGACTGTTTATGGTGTTAGCTTCTGAGGTACATAGGGTCCATTTTCCAAAATTCTCATGTATTGAGAATTAGCTGATTTGATGAAAGTGGACATCTTCTTCTTCAATAAAATGTATTCATTTTTATCAATGGCTGGGATTTCAATGCTACTAAGTTTTTGGGTACTCATGGATGCAAAGAATTTTAAATCTCAAGAAATAATTAGTTACTTAAAGATTAAAATTAATTCGAATAAAAATTGAATTTCGTGAAATAATTTTTTTTTTCGAATTCTTGATGGTTGATAGCTTTTTAAAATTAGTGTATTTAAAATCTTTAAAAAATGCACTTTTTCGTAAAAATATTTTTGGATCTTGATTTGTAACTTCAATCAACAAGCTTTGATACCAATTGTTAGGTCCAAAATCATCAATGAATGGGGGGGTTAAATATGATATGGTAGATTTTTCATTTAATTGCGGATTAGTGTTTGTGTTCTTGAGATATAAAATTGACAGTAATTGAAACACAATGAATCGGGGAAATAAAGATATATTATTAAATCCCTGAGTGCTACACTTCTAATTAGATGATTAGCTTCAATGGGTTCAATCAATATTACAACAGATATACAGTTGGGTGAGTTTAATGTATGTCTTTAATGGAGCTCCCGTCTATATGTCTTTTATATTGAAGATGAATGAATGCCTACTGTCCATATTGGTTTCACCCATATATATTCTGTAGTCTTTTTTTGGAAATTGATTTCCAACAATTTATAAGTCCTATGATGCGCCTGTAGAGTGTGAGTGGTGTGTAGGCGCCACTTAGTTGTTTTGTTGCGCTCCAAAATGTTTGTTGTGTCAAGTATGACTTTATTGCGCCACTAAGTAAGTCTTGTTGCGACTGTACACCATTCTCCTAGTGTAGGCGCCACTAAACAACATAGAAACATTTACACAAGTTATGTTGCGCCTCTTTGATATTTTGTTGTGCCTGCACACCAGTTGTAGTGTGTAGGCGCCACCAAACTTCCATATGAACTTTGTTGCGCCACTAATTTATTTTGTTGCGCCAGCACTACCATTCCCTTGTGCAGGTGCCACAAACCTTCACTTTAACTTCACTTAGCTTTGAATCTTGGTTTGTTGCGCCTTTACAAAGTTGGTTGCTCCTCTAGAGTACTTCAAGAGTATAGGATCCACCAAATGTAGTATTACTTGCCTTAGCAAATATCTTGAAGTGTTTGAAGTATATACCACTTGGTTTTCACTCTTCTGGCTTGATCAATTGATTTTCTTCCGATTAACCAAGACAATTCTTTTCTTAGTGTGTTGACGCTTAGTGCACTAGTCTGGTTCAGAAACGACTAACACTGAATTGAATTCAATTGACTTCTGTTCTGTTTCAGCTGATTTACTTTGGACTATTACATTACTTCTGATCACTGAAACCCTTTGACATTTATACTTAAATCATTACATTGTCTTTAGTCTGAAATCTTCTAAACACTTATTTGTTGCTGAGACCTGAACATATTAATGAACTTCTCTCGCTGACGTTCAGTAAGCCTTTCATCTTGAATGATCTGCAATGATGTATGCATGATTCATGTTTAAATGTCCTTCTGGATTCCTGTGTTGCTTATTAGTATTATTCATCTATCTTTGTTTCTTAGGTGAGTTATCGTTATCACTATTAAATACTACATTACATTATGCTTTACACAAGCCTTGGCTAATTTCGCGGTTGAATGCACCATTAACAACCAAGAAATTGGGGGGCAAGAGAGTAAAGAAGTTAATCCTAAAGAAGGTGAAGAAAAGAAGGATGAAAAGATGGTGCCCAAAGAGTATTGAAAACTCTATTTTGGTGGGGCATTAAAAACAAATTCAAGCGGAGTATGATTGTTCTTGTAAAGCCCTGAAGGGTTTACTTTGGAATATGCGATCCAGTTGGATTTTCCAACCACAAATAACAAGGCTGAATATGAAGCCCTCATCGTTAGTCTAGGACTAGCCAAAGCTCTAAGAGCCCAAAGCTTAAAAATTATGGAGACTCGAGATTGGTAATATAGCAGGTGAACGGTGAATATGTGGCCCGAGATAAAAAAATGGCCAAATACTTAAAAATGGCTCCCAATTGGGAAGTCCCGTACCGAATCAAGGGCGTCTCATGACAAGGCTAATATTGGCTCTAGACACTAGAAGGGATCATGTTAGGAATTAGAGTTAACAAAAGTTTACAGGGGGTGAATGTATAACTTCTAATTTTTCTTTCAAACTCTTTTAATTATACTAAATTATGAACTATTTCGTTTTGATTTATAGCTTTAGCAATTCAAGTGTTTACAAAAATATAATGTGGAAAATAAAGTAAACAGAGAATTTAACTTTCAATCTAATTTGTATTAGAATTGAACTTTGGTACAATATGAAATTTAAAGTGAATTTCAGCTTCTTGTTCTTGAAGATAAGAAGGTGTGTATTTTAAAGATCTTCAAAACACTTAACCAATGAGGCTATGCAGTACTATATAGACACATGTCCTATGGCACATGCACTCACTAATCAATTAAGCTAAAACTAGAAATAGACAAAAACAACTTTACATTTGACTACTATCTATTTCTATCTAACACACACTGTGATAGTCCTTTGCTTCCAGCCTTATCCCTTCTGTCATTTGTCTTGTTTATCTTCTAAGCTTCATTATAGACTATCATCACATGTTTGACTTATACTGTAATGACAGAGCTTCAGAATCGCTTGTCTTATTCTTCTGCATATCTCCTTGATATCTCTGTCACTTGAACTTGTTTCCTCCTGATTGAAGTTGTTGCCATTTATTGCAGATCCTTGAGAAACTCCCCCTGAGTGGATTCTAGGGTTGTGTGGAGAATTCTCACGCTGGATATGACTGAAATCATCATTTTCTCTTTCCTCATTTGTTCCATGTGAGATGTCTACATTTGAGTCTTCATGTGTATTGATAACCTTTTAAATTGCAAATGTTCCAAGCTCCATTTCATTTTCAAATCTCAATGTTTCACAGTTTTCACCTTCCAAGTTCATTACAGGAAACTTGAAGTCATCAAATGTCACATTTGTACTTTTCATCACCTTCTATTGATCAATCATATGTACTCTGTAGACAATTTTGTCTAAAGAGTATCCCACAAATATTCATTCATATGCCTTGGCTTCAAACTTTCTAAAATGGTCAACATCATCTGTAGGGTTTCGTGACACAAACGCAGCGGAATAAACGCGAAAAATAAATCAAAATAGCGAAACCCTCCGCAGGATCCATGCGAAAACAAAAGATTTAATTCGGAGATAAAGAATAAATACCTTTAGAAGCTTTAACAGTTCATTAATGGAAGATTAATGGAGGTCCAAAGCTTGTTTAATCACCACGTATCCCGCTCTCACGATCTACGCTCTACGGTATCCACACGAACACTTTTCATGAAGGATTGATGTGTACTAGCACCCGAAAACTTCTTCTCTCTCTCTTCCTCTTCTCTCAGAGCGGCTAGGGTTTTTGTAAAATCTCTCTCTTATTAAATCAGCCCATAAAGAGATTATATAGAGAGAGGAATAAGTTTTCTAATTATAATCCAATTATAATTAATACTAATCCAAAATTCTAAATTATTTAATTAAGTCTCACTTAATTAATTAATTATTAATTTTGGAATTAGTTTAAGTAATTCATTTATTCTATTTATATAATTAATTAAGTCATACTTAATTAATATCATAAATAAAATAAATTACTTATTTAATTTAAATTCATAATTTAAATTATTTCTCCTTCAAGCGTTCTTTATGTGTGACCCTGTAGGTTATTATTACGTTGGCAACAATTTTAATATCTAATTAAAATTGTAAACAATGAGCGGCATCTAGTAATACATCATTGCCACCCAAGTAATAATAATAAATCGGTGATTCGATTAAGCCTTTCGTGAATAATGTTCCATGTAATATAATCCCTTTAATCTTGATATTATAGATTAAACTCAAGGCATGTCTCGTGTCATCCTCTTCATAATTTAATCTTTATTTTCTTGATCGATGAGTAGACTATTAAAATCAAATCAACATTTGAGCACGGTCGTGCATTTCATAGTCTCACTCAAACAAGAGGCCAATAATATCACTCCTAAAATTAGGAGGATTAAATCCCATCTAGATCATTCATATTTCTCATACGATTCATAATATACCCAATGTCCACTTTTATCATCACCCGGTCAAAGGTAACTTTTAATGTAATCAAAGTATATTAATTCTCGTATAGAAATATAATGATTTCAGGTCTAAGGATCATTACACCATTATCACAGTGAGAATTACTTATGACGCTTACTTAACATGTAGAATCTCACGGCGGGTCATTCCAGTGCCATGCATTGATACATGCACTTATGTTCTTGACTTTAGTATCCCCATACCTATGACCAATGAGATGTGGTCATCTGTCAAGAAACATACTAGTCTTTGTGCATTATTATTGTCCTTAAATAATAATACTCGACTAGGGAATTTTAGGAATAAGATACTATTCATATAATCTCATTTTTAAGTCACATACTTAAAGATATATAATACGTATCAAAATTCCAAGGACATTTATTATGCTTTCAATTTATTACGCAGTAAATAAAACATAATAAATAAATAATAATCAATAAAACATAATCCTTAATAATAAATATTTTCCTTAAAATATAAAAAGTATTGTCTCTAGAGCACAATTACTAACAATCTCCCACTTGCACTAGAGCCAATTACTCAAGTATCCAATACTCATGGAACTAGTGTGACTTTCGTGCTTCTGCTGCGACAAAGCCTTAGTCAGTGTGTCTGCAATATTATTATTAGTATACACTTTACATATATGTATATCTCCTTGATCATTAATCTCATTAATTAGGTGATATCTCCTAAGTACATGCCCAAACAGCCTCCTTGGCTGCTTCACAAGCATCAATATACTCAGGTTCTATTGTAAAATCAACAATTGTCTTTGCTGTGAACCATTCCAGCAATAAAACACAAAGCCAGACAGAAACATTAAATTATCGTTATCTGTCTAGAAACTAGTATCACTGAAACCTCTTACAACTAGCTTCACATCTCCTCCATATAACAAGAATGAATCTTTAGTCCTCTTTAAGTATTTAAGAATATTCTTGACTGTCGTCCAGTGACCTTCACCTGGATTAGATCGGTATCTACTCATCATGGTTAAAGCATACGAGACATCAGGACAAGTACATATCATTGCATACATTATAAAACCAATTGCTGACGCATATGGAATTTTACTCATGCAGTCCCTATCATCCAATGATTTAGGACAAATTTTATTTTGAGATCACTATCCCATGAGACATTGGGACATATCCATTTTAGTCTCTTTGCATTTGAAATCGATGCAAAACTTTGTCAATGTATGTACTCTAAATTAGGCCGATCAATCACCTTGATCTATCTCTATAGATCTCGATCCCTAATATATATGTCACATCGCCTAAGTCTTTCATTGAGAAATTATTTCTCAACCAAGTCTTCACAGTCTGTAGAGAAGGAATGTCATTCCCTATTAGTAATATATCATCAACATATAATACTAGGAATGCCACATGGCTCCCACTAAACTTCTTGTAAACACAAGTTTCATCTTCATTTTGAATAAAGTCAAACTCTTTTTGACTATTTCATGAAAACAAATGTTCCATCTCCTCGAGGCCTGCTTTAATCCATAAATGGATCGACGCAACTTACATACATTTCCAGCATCCTTTAGATCAACAAAACCCTTAGGGTGTGTCATGTACACATCCATATCTTCTTCAAGGCTCTCATTTAAGAAAGCGGTTTTGACATCCATTTGCCAGATTTCATAGTCATAGTAAGCAGCTATAGCAAGCAAAATCCTGATAGACATGACCATAACAACTGGTGAAAAGGTCTCATCATAGTCAATACCATGAATTTTCTTGAAACCTTTTACCACCAATCGTGCCTTATAGGTCTGTACATTAGCATCCATGTCGGTCTTCTTCTTGAAAACCCACTTGCACCCTATAGGTTTTACCCCTTCAGGTGGATCAACCAAAGTCCATACTTGATTAGTATACATGGATTCCATCTCAGATTTAATGGCATCCAGCCATCTCTTAGAATCTGGAGTGTTTATAGTATCTAGGTAGGTGAGAGGCTCATCTTCATCCACAAGCATCACATCACCATCTTGAGTCAAGAGAAATCCATATTATCTCTCGGGCTCATGACGAATCCTACTAAACCTACGAACACCTGTGTTTCTTGAGCAGTATTATTTTTCTTGTACATTCTACTCAGGTTCCTCCACTGGTTCAACGTTATCATATGGGTCTCAAACTTCATTGAGATCTATTATCCTCCCACTGTCTCTCAGCAGTTCGAGCAACAAACACTTTGTTCTCGGAAGGATTGTAGAAAGAATAACCCCTTGTTTCAGTTGGGTATTCCACAAAATTACATTTGTCTGATTTTGGTCATAGCTTGTCAGAGATTAGACGTTTCACAAACGCTTCACATCCCCAAAATTTTATAAATGACATGTTGTGACGTTGCTCAGTCCATATCTCAAAAGGAGTCTTTTAAACCAATTTAGTAGGAACACAGTTAAGTGTATGTGGAGCCGTTTCCAGAGTACAACCCCAGAAACTAATTGGAAGATTTATTGACTCAACATTGATCGCACCATGTCCAACAAGGTGTGATCCCTCCTATCAAAAACCTTTCTTTGATATTTTCTACTTCATCTTTATAGTCTTTGAACTTTTCAAATGATTTGGATTAGTTCTTCAAAAGATACATATATCCGTATCTACTAAAATAATTAGTAAATTTTATGAAGTTAATAAAATCTACCTTTTGTCATTGTACACATATGACCACATACATCACTATGTATAAGTCATACACATTCAATGATCCCTTCACCATGTCCGGTAAAAGGAGCTTTAGTCATTTTGCCAAATAAGCCAAGATTCGCATCCTTTTGTATAATTCATAATCAAACTTTTCCATGAATGCATCCTTATGTATTCTGAAAATGCGTTTCTCATTAATATGGCCTCAACAACAGTGCCAAAGGTAATATTTTATTTGAGTCACTTTAGAACATATAAATTGTTAATTAATTGTGCAACATTATAAGGCTCATCATCAAAATAGGATAAACAACTATTGTTATAAAATGAAAAAGCCTTTCTTGTCCAAACAAGAAACTGAAATAATGTCTCTGCCAATTGCAAGCACGCTATAACAATTATTAAGTTCTAAATTTTCCTCATAGGCCAAAAATTAAGTAACGAGTTCCTCGAACCAGAGCAACTATCTTTACTCCAATTCCAACCCGATACCTTAAGCTTGACCCTTATTGATCATCATCTTCCGATCTTCCAATTAAGCATGACAGTTTAATTTCCAGTCCCCCAACTTTCCACAGAAGTGACAATCGTCTTCTTTATCAACACCTCATTCAGACTTTAGAGTCTGCTTTAGGGATTGGACTTTGGTTTGACAATGGAACTAGATCAAATCTTCTCCTTGCCTTTCCATTTTCCTTTCCCTTTTGCATTCCCTATGTTTACCATCAATATAGTAGTAGTTCATGCATTTATCATATTACTTTCAGCAGTTCTCAACATGCTTAGCAACTCAATGGGTGTTTTACCAATCTTATTCACTTTATTGTTCATAATAAAATAAGAATAATATTTGTCCAAGGATTGTAAGATCAAATCTAACTGTCTCCAGACCAATCTGGAAACCCAAAATATCAATGGTATTCATTATACCCTATAATCTTTAGAACATGTGGTGTAACCGGGTCTCACTCTCCCTACTTGTAAGTGTATAATGCCCTTTCAAATATATCTTGTGCTCAATCGTTTCATAAGCATCTATATGCTTGTATTGCTTCTTAAGCTCACCACATATATTTGCGAGCATGAGACATGAAACATCAGTCGCAACATCAATTTGCTTCCAATAAGCACTATGATTTGCTCATGTTACATTCTCAACTTTAAGAGCAGGGGAAGAGATTTGACTAATATCGTGGTGCCTGAGGACAATCCTCAAGCTCCTATGTCAGTCAAGGAAATATATTCTCGTCAACTTGTCCTTCTCAAGAACTGATCGCATAGAGAAGTTGTTTGTGTTTATCATTTGATATCTACAATATTAAAGTGCATAAAATAAACTAGGTTGCAAATTTAATATTAATTATGTTTAAGTGATTATGGTATATCATCATATACCTCCCACTATTTTTATCAAACTAATAGCCCTTACTATTAATTTGGAAAGTATATCCCATAATTCTTTCTAGTGAGCCAAGATCCATATTTCGTCATGTCCTAAGTCAACCACTGGAAGTCCTTAAAAAATGATTATTTAGGTAGACAACAGTTGTCAATTATATCATATATAATTCTTGGATAGTTTGGTGAACAACGATTGATCTTATCTATCTAATAGACTTTTAACCAAACTCTATGCTTCTAAGTTCATAATAGTTGAATATAACCGTTTATTTTCACTTATTATGACGACTCAGTTAAGTTAGACCCAATGATACAACGGCCGAATATAACCGTTTATATTCGTCGCATCTCACCACGATAGATAGGAGTCCCCTGCCACTGACAGTCCTTCCCCTTATCGATCTAGGATTCGATGAGTGTTCATTCATTGGAAAGCATCCGAGTAAAACTTAATATTTTGTTAAGGGGTTTTAGAAAATTTATAACGATCATGATCACATCATAAAGAGATCCTCAATTTTTCCTTGAACCAAATATTTCAAATCGACATCTTTAATTGTTCATTTCCTAGGTAGATGGAGGATACCAATGGTCACACTTAAAACCCATCAGCCTTACGAATACGCATATCCGCTTTTGTCAGAAAATCCCAATTATAGATATCAAAAATCCATATTTAATTCCGTGTTTTAAAAATCCATATTTCATAAACACAAGAATCTCATGATCGTTTGTTAATTTTAAAATCTTGAATCGTTACAGATTTTATCTTGTTTAAGCAAACATGGCATGGGTGTCGTATCTAATACATACATGATTAATCAATATTAAGCATGCATCTCAATTATATCTACGCATACATACCAATACATGCAATCATATACATATATGTAATGTGCGTAAATTAAACGTGTTTGGTTATGGCCCCATCCTATATGATATTTCCAAGCTAATGGAAATATCAAGGTCAGTCTATGGTGGTTTTAAAAATACTATCTATTACATGTCTTCTTTCTTCATTGCTCCATCATCCCCTTTTGGATCGCCTCCTTACTTGCAAGTCTTCATCGATAATTACATTGAATAATAAAAAATAAAACTATTCTAATGAAATTACAAGAAGAACTCGAGTTACATTCGAGATAATTAAATTACAATGAATAAACGACATGCAAGTCGTATTTAGAAACCAAAACCATAAATCAAAACCACTATCTTATGGGTCTTTCGGCCATAACCATCCACCATGCTATCATATAACACATATAATATATCTCATATTATATAATCATATCATATAATCATATATAACAAATTTCGAAATTTCAGAAAATTAAAAACAGATTTCTGAAGACAATAAATCGCTATTTCGAGACCCTTAACGACGTCAAACGCCTTACAGACCCGTCGATGATAGCATAGATATCAGTTTTGTTCATTGGCCCGATTCCAGTCAGAAAACACATATCGTTTATAAAAATCGGATACAGCAGTCAGATTTCTCCAAATCTGATGGTGTTTCAGAAATCGTATCATATACAATTCTCATAACAAAAACAAGCATATATCATATATACATATACAGAGATACATACAATCATCATATGATTATACATTACATGAATATCATATATTCATAATATATACATACATATACTCCAAATTTTAGAAAATCAAATAATTTTCAGAAAATCATAAATCACCGTTTTGGAGGCTGTAACGACATCTAATGACTTACAGACGCAGAGCTGACTTTGTCAGTATTGCTCAGTGACCCGATTACAGTCAGAAAACACATATCGTTTGCGAAAATCGGACAACGGACACAGATTTCAGAAAATCAACGGCAGCCGTTTCAGAATTCGTATCGAATACGATTCCCATAATAAGAACAAACATGTATCATATACATACATCAACACACATAATCATCACATGATTATACATCATATGAATATCATATATTCATAATATATATAAACATATACATATTATATCAATATAAAATCATGATAGATCGCATACATGCTTATATATCAAAAACTGTTAAGCACATAACCGAATTAAAACGTTTCGCAAGTAGCTCTGATGCCATTGTAGGGTTTCGTGACACAAACGCAGCGGAATAGACGCGAAAAATAAATCAAAATAGCGAAACCCTCCGCAGGATCCATGCGAAAACAAAAGATTTAATTCGGAGATAAAGAATAAATACCTTTAGAAGCTTTAACAGTTCATTAATGGAAGATTAATGGAGGTCCAAAGCTTGTTTAATCACCACGTATCCCGCTCTCATGATCTACGTTCTACGGTATCCACACGAACACTTTTCATGAAGGATTGATGTGTACTAACACCCGAAAACTTCTTCTCTCTCTCTTTCTCTTCTCTCAGAGCGGCTAGGGTTTTTGTAAAATCTCTCTCTTATTAAATCAGCTCATAAAGAGATTATATAGAGAGAGGAATAAGTTTTCTAATTATAATCCAATTATAATTAATACTAATCCAAAATTCTAAATTATTTAATTAAGTCTCACTTAATTAATTAATTATTAATTTTTGAATTAGTTTAAGTAATTCATTTATTCTATTTATATAATTAATTAAGTCATACTTAATTAATATCATAAATAAAATAAATTACTTATTTAATTTAAATTCATAATTTAAATTATTTCTCCTTCAAGCGTTCTTTGTGTGTGACCCTGTAGGTTATTATTACGTTGGCAACAATTTTAATATCTAATTAAAATTGTAAACAATGAACGGCATCTAGTAATACATCATTGCTACCCAAGTAATAATAATAAATCGGTGATTCGATTAAGCCTTTCGTGAATAATGTTCCATGTAATATAATCCCTTTAATCTTGATATTATAGATTAAACTCAAAGCATGTCTCGTGTCATCCTCTTCATAATTTAATCTTTATTTTCTTGATCGATGAGTAGACTATTAAAATCAAATCAACATTTGAGCACGGCCGTGCATTTCATAGTCTCACTCAAACAAGAGGCCAATAATATCACTCCTAAAATTAGGAGGATTAAATCCCATCTAGATCATTCATATTTCTCATACGATTCATAATATACCCAATGTCCACTTTTATCATCACCCGGTCAAAGGTAACTTTTAATGTAATCAAAGTATATTAATTCTCGTATAGAAATATAATGATTTCAGGTCTAAGGATCATTACACCATTATCACAGTGAGAATTACTTATGACACTTACTTAACATGTAGAATCTCACGGCGGGTCATTCCAGTGTCATGCATTGATACATGCACTTATGTTCTTGACTTTAGTATCCCCATACCTATGACCAATGAGATGTGGTCATCTGTCAAGAAACATACTAGTCTTTGTGCATTATTATTGTCCTTAAATAATAATACTCGACTAGGGAATTTTAGGAATAAGATACTATTCATATAATCTCATTTTTAAGTCACATACTTAAAGATATATAATACGTATCAAAATTCCAAGGACATTTATTATGCTTTCAATTTATTACGCAGTAAATAAAACATAATAAATAAATAATAATCAATAAAACATAATCCTTAATAATAAATATTTTCCTTAAAATATAAAAAGTATTGTCTCTAGAGCACAATTACTAACATCATCCTTAAGAACAAAGCACTTTATTCCAAACACATGCATGTACCTCACAGATGGTCTTCTATTTGTCATGATGTGGTAAGGAGTCTTTCCAACTGGTTTTGTGAGGAGTGTTCTATTTTGACTATAGCAAGCAGTCCTGACAGCTTAAGCCCAAAAACTGGTTGGAAGATTTGCTTCTGCTAACATGGTTCTTGCAGCTTCCATCAGAGTCTTGTTCTTTCTCTCAAGAACTCTATTTTGTTGTGGAGTTCTTGGAGCTGAGAATTGGTGAGTGATACCATTTTCTTTGCAGAATTCATTTAATGTAGCATTTTTGAATTTTGTTCCATTATCACTTTTTATGGCTACAACAAGTGCAGGGCCTTTATCCAATCTTCTCCAATTTTTAATAATGAACTCAGGAGCTTTATTTTTTGAATGCAAGAATTTCACCCAAGTGTATTTGGAGAAGTTATCAACCATGTGCGTATCTTTTCTTGGACATGACATTTACTGGTCCAAAAAGGTCCATATGAATCAATTGCAGTGGTTTTGTGATTGATGTGAATTCTTTACTTCTATGGCTTGAACCCTTCATCTTTCCCTTTTGATATGCCTCAAACAATCCTTCTATGAAGAATTTAAGTGAGGGCAGGTCCTTCACTAATTCTCTTTTGACTAGAGAATTAATGTTCTTGAAATTTAAATGAGACAGTCTCTTGTGCCAAAGCCAACTTTCATTTTCTGAGGCCTTGGTGTAGAAACAACAAATTTTCTCCTTTTTTGTAGAGTCCAAATCTGCTACAAACATGCTTCATTTCCTTACTCCTTGTAGAGCAACCTCTTTGGTCTTTCTGTGTGAAATGAGGCATAATTCTTTGTCAAACTCAACCTTCAAATCTTTGTTACAAAATTGAGTGATGCTAAGTAGATTATACTTCAAACCACTGACCAAAGCTACATCTTCAATGACAACATTTCCATGAATCAATTTGCCATATCCCATGGTATAACCAATGTTATTGTCTCCAAAGGTTACCATTGGTCCAGCCTCATCTTTGAATTGTGATAACAGGGTTTTGTCACCAGTCATATGCCTTGAACATTCACTATCTAAGATCCACATGACCTTCTTTTTACCCGTGCCCTGCAAACACAAACAAATCAAGTTTTCTTTGGTACACAAATTAGTTTGGGTCCTTTTTACTTAGTAGCATGAGTGTCATTTTTTTCTTTACAGTCCTAGTCACATAATTCTGCAAATTTTTATTTTTTAGATTTTGAGTCTTTGCTTGATTTGTACTTCCTGAACTAGAAGCATTTCTAGTTGACGGAGTATTTTCTACTTTTGATGGGACTGCATGATTTAGGCCTTCCAGTTTTGTTGCTTAAATTTTTACTTGTACATCCCTCAACAATCTATTTTCTTAGCCTAAAGCAAGTATTCATGACATTCATGTTACATAGCATGCAATCAAATTTATCACAAAATTTATGATCATCATGCATCAAAGGTTTGACATATCCACAAGCATACTCAGAATTATTTACAACATGCTTTTTTCACAAATGAGTGAGCTGGTTAGTTGACCACGGTTTTTACTAACTTTTCTAGGTGCATTGTGAACATGTGCAAAATTATTGTGCTTGTTTATGCCAATTTTACCATTTCTGTTTGGCCTTTTCTTTTTAGCATACATGGTCTCAATTTCTTGTGTTTTGTGTTCTATTTCACCCTGAACAGTTGTGGGCTTAATTTTGATTGTTGACTTTTATGGTTCAACACTAGGCCCATCAACTTTATCTATTTTGGCATCCTCGTCATTCAACTATTGTTTGATGACCAAGTCTGTTTCATCAAACTCAACTATTGACTTTTTAAAAATAGGATACTTGATATTTTTCAAAATGTGAGGATTTCCAGGAATTTCAGTTTTCTTGCCTTCCATTGAAATATATTTCTTTTTCTTGAGAGTGTCATAATCAAAACCAATCCCAATCCTAGAATTTTCCTTATACTTCTCATGGAATTCTTGAAATTTGTTCTTAGAAATTTGTTCTTTAAGAAAATTTTCAATTTGCTCAGAGCAAATAACTTTGTTTTTAAGATACTCATTCTCTTGTTTCAAGTTTTCCAGAGTTATCAAGGACAATTCTAAGGTCTCATTCTGAGCAATCAGTTCATTATTAGCTTTTAGCAATCTAACAATTTCCTCATATGTAGCGGTTATACTAGTATGAATATTAAACATTTCAATGCTCAATTCTTCAACAGTTTTCTTATACTGAGAGTTTGACATATCAATTGAGACTAATGAGGGTACCTGAGTGTTTGAGGATGATGTTCCATCATGTTAGTTAGCCATGAGAAAATTTCCATATTCCTCCTCCTCATCTTCATCTGTGCCATCCCAGCATTTTCCTTCAGCTATGTAAGCCCTTCCTGTCTGCTTTTTGAGAAGTGTTTGTTGGGTCCCAGAAGTATCGTAGAAGGGGGGTTGAATGCGATACTGACAACAATTTAAAATTCTTTTCAGAATTTGCGGAATTAAATTATTACTAAAGCTGAGGGTTCGAGTCCTTGTAGTGTTTGGGAGGCTGACTTACTAGCTTTCTATTTTTATGATATAACATTTAAGATATAGAAATTAGCAAGTAAGTAAACAAGATTCAAGTTAAATATGTATATTAAACTTGAATGGGTGTTACAACATCCGGTAGAATAAACTTTAATTCCTAGAACAAATTTGACATTAATTGTTCTACTTAAGGAATTAAACTCAAACCAGCACAGAAAGTCTGTGAATATAACTTACAGACAAATTACTGAATTTTAAAGTTTTTCTACTGCTGAAATGAGAAGTGATCTCCTCATATTTATAGAGGTTAGAAAAGCTTTGCATTACTTTTCAGCATTACTATTTTTTCTTGAAAAATAAGCCTAGTATTACCTTTAAAAAGACTGGGCATTACCTTTGACAGTTCGGTATTACCTTTCATTTTGGTCGGTATTACCTTTTGATTAAGCTCGGTATTACCTTTTAAAAGTAGCACAGAATTACCTTTTTTAAAAAAGTAATTTCGGTATTACCTTTTAAAAAAGTAATTTCGGTATTACCTTTTAAAAATATAATTTCGGTATTACCTTTTAAAAAGCACAGAATTCGGTATTACTTTTCAACTCTTCGGTATGACTTCTTCTTCTTGAGTGGGACACGTAGCAAGCTTCCATTGGTTTTTTAACAACATAAAAACACCTGCCCCTTTCAAATTGAAATAACTAGGGGCCTATTTCGTCATTTAGTTGATAGGCTCCGTAGAAATGTTTTTCGACCCGCACAGCTTATAATCTTTGATTAATAAATAATAAATTTAATTCAAAAATTATAAAAATAAATATCTAATATTATTTAGATATTTATAAATATAATTTACTAAATAAATAAAATATTTATTAATTAAAATAAATCCTTACGCTCTAAGCTGCGGTCTTCTCATCGTCTGGAACCGAACTCCTTTTGACTTGGAAATGATAAATCAATTCTAACCGGGGTTCCACCTGTAAGAATACATTAATTTGCATTTCTTCCGTGACATTTCTTTTTCCGTCTTTTCTTCAAATCAGTACCGTCAGACATGTTTAGCTGTATCTACAGTTGCAATTAGAAGTACCTCTGTTACTGAAATAATCTGACTATTTAAACTAGACAATACTTCTTTTCGCCACTGCATGTACCCAGTCAAATATTCAATCTTGGATTCAGATCTTGTACACTGCATTCCAAACAAACCTGTATCTCTTTGAGCTTCCAACATCTGTCTTCTGTCATTCTAAAATAATTCTAAATTAATTAAAGGATTAATTAATTTAAGAAATAAATTAATTCTGAGTGAATTAATTTACTAATTAAATTAACTAATTAATTTAATTAATTAATAGAGAATTAAACTAAAGTCTTGACTGTAGGACTATTGTTGATGTAGATAAAACTCTTCTGTTCTTCAACAATAACTTTTTTAACCACTTGAACTTTTTGATGACGAATCTTCATTGACATTGTTGACACCCTCTGCACTGGTCTGGTTCACGGATGACTAACTACAATGTTGATTCTCATTTCTGCTATAGTGGTCTTTGTGTCTTGTCATGTCCTGTCTTGGCTTCTTTTTGCTCTTCCTCTATATTCAATATTTATTATTTACTTCGCTTTCTTATCTGAGTTGAGTTGTCATCTACGTATTACAAATAGGACTAGTCATATGACTTTCAGTGTTTCATATATGGATTCCAGTTCCAAGTACTCTTTGTCTTTCTTGATTACTTTAGGTTTTCTACACTCTATTGCAAAGTGTCCAAGCTCATTACAATTATAACATCTTATTATAGATCTATCATTTGTTCCTGTTTCATACCCTCCATTGGTGTTGCTTCTTGTTGGAGGTTTTCCTTTGCTTGAAGAGTTAAAATTTGATCTTGGTTTGAAACCTTTGTTTTTCTTGAATCTTAAGTTTCCAAATTTCATTTCCATGAAGGCCATGGTTTTGTTGTCCATTCCTTCAATCTCTTCAATAGTGTAGAACTCTTTTTTACCTGATTCACTCTTGACAGAGTCCTTTTCATCTTGTTCATGTTCTTCAAGCTCTTCAATATTCAATTTCTTACGTGTCCCAGTCTTCTTGGTTCTTATTGGTTCATTTGCAACCAAGGCACTTCAAACATTATCCATCTTTCCTCTATTTGCTAAAATGGAGTTCTTTTGATAGAACTCCAGTTCATATGTCTTTAAAATTCATAGAGGGTTTCAAGTGAAAGTTTTGTTAGATCTCTCCCTTCTCTAATTGTAGAGATTTTTTGCTCTAAATGTTCTGGGAGAGTCAACAAATCTCCATGTTCTTCTCCTTTGTTTCATAGTACTTTCCATGGAGTTGAATGTCATTGATGAGTTTGTTAAATCTTTCAAATACCTCAGTTTTGCCTTCATTTTGTTTTGACATGAAAGCCTCATACTATGAGACAAGAAGTTGCCTCTGGTTGTCTCTTACCTCTTCAGTTCCTTTACACAGAATCTCTATGGTTTCCCATATGTGTTTTGCAGAAGAGCAGTTGACAATATTGTTGTACATGATAATGTCTAGAGATTCTATGATTATAAGCATTAGACTATTGTCAAGTGACACCTTCTCTTTCTCTGTGTCTGTGTATTGAGATGGATATTTGGGAATCCACGTTGCAGGTATCACTTCAGAGCCACTGGTAGTTTCAGGAACCAATGTTACGGCATAAAGGGACCATTCTTCAAGATTTCTGGATACATGGAGTTGGCAACCCTTATGAACATTAACATCTTCTTTTTTCATAGGTTGTAATTATGAACTGTTTGGTTTTGATTTATAGTTTTAGCAATTTAAGTGTTTACAAAAACATAATGCGGAAAATAAAGTAAACACGGAATTTAAAATCTAATTTGTATTAGAATTGAACTTTGCTACAATATGAAATTCAAAGTGAATTTCAGCTTCTTCTTCTTGAAGATAACAAGGTATGTATTTTAAAGATCTTCAGATCACTTAACTAATGAGGTTATGCAGTACTATATAGACAATATGTCCTATGACACATGCACTCACTAATCAATTAAGCTAAAACTAGAAATAGACAAAAAACACTTTATATTTGACTACTATTTATTTCTAGCTAACACACATTATGACAGTTCTTTTCTTCCAGCTTTGCCCCTTCTATCATTTTTCTTGTTTATCTTCTAAGCTTCATTGTAGACTTGTCTCTATCATCAGAGGTTTGACTTATTCTGTAATGACAGAGCTTCAGAATCATTTGTCTTATTCTTCTACAAATCTCCGTGAATTTAGCCTCTTGAAGCATTCGAATACTCGGCTTCATTGCACTTCGAGAAGTCATGATATTGAATTCTCGATCAAGTGCTTCTGAGACTTCTCGATTGGTCTTTGTCTTGATACTTCTCGAATGTCTTAGACTTCTCGACTAGATATGGTTTTGATGACTTCAGGATTGGACTAGACTTCTCGAATGATCTATCATCACAGACTTCTCGATTGATCCAATTCCTCATACTCCTCGAATGGTTCAATGGCCTACTTCTCGATTTATTTTCTGGACTTCTCAAATGTATAACATTTTCACACTACTCGATTGGCTTTAGACTAGTGGCAAAGGGTTACTCCCAGGAAGAAAAAATTGATTATGATGAGACCTACACACAGTTAGTAATTGTGCCCTAGAGACAATTACTTTTATATTTTAAGGAAAATATTTTATTATTAAGGATTATGTTTTATTGATTATTATTTATTTATTATGTTTTATTTACTACGTAATAAATTAAAAGCATAATAAATGTCTTTGGAATTTTGATATGTATTATATATAGTTAAGTATGTGACTTAAAAATAATATTATATGAATAATATCTTATTCCTAAAATTCCCTAGTAGTGTATTATTATATAAGGACAATAATAATGCAATAAGATTAGTATGTTTGTTGACAGATAACCACATCTCATTGGTCATATGTATGGTGATACTAAAGTCAAAAACATAAAGTCAAGAAAATAATTTAGAATTTTGGATTAGTATTAATTATAATTAGAAAACTTATTCCACTCTCTATATAATCCCTTTATGGGTTGATTTAATGGAAAAAATACACATATTTTTCTAAAACCCTAGCCGTTTTGAGAAAAGAGGAAGATAGAGAAAGAGAAGTAATTTTTGGGTGCTAGTACACATCAATCTTTCATGAAAAGTGTTCATGTGGATACCGTAGAGAGTAGATCGTGTGAGCGGGATATGTGGTGATTAAACAATCTTTTGACCTCTATTAATCTTCTATTGATGAACTATTAAAGCTTTTTAAGGTATTTGTTCTTAATCTCCGAATTAAATCTTTTGGTTTCGTATGGATCCTGCAGAGGGTTTCTATTTATATTACGTTTTGTATTTAATTTTCGCATTTTTCCATTGCGTTTGTGCCTCGAAACCCTTCAATGGCATCAGAGCTACTTGCAAAACATTTTAATTCGTTATGTGTTTAATAGTTTTTCGAAGTATGTAAACATGTATATGATATGCCATGGCTAAATGTTGATATATATGATTTTGAATATATGATATTCATGTGATGTATAATCATGTAATGATTGTGTGTATTGTTGTATGTATATGATACATATTTGTTTTTATTATAGGAATCGTATTCGATACGAATTCTGAAACGGCTTCTGTAATTTTCTAAAATTTATGTGTTTTCTGACTGTATTCGTGTCACTGAGCAATACTAACAAAGTCAGCTTGGTGTCTGTAAGCCATTCGATGTCGTTACAGGCCCTAAAATGACGATTTATTATTTACTGAAATTTAATTAATTTTCTGAAATTTCAAAATTTGTTATATATGATTATATGATATGTTTATATAATTTGAGATATATTACATGTGTTATTTGATAACATGGTGGATGGTTATGGCCTAAAGACCCATATGATAGAGGTTTTGATTTATGGTTTTGGTTTTTAAATACGATTTGTATGCGTTTATTCATTGTAATTTAATTATCTCGAATGTAACTCTAGTTCTTCTTGTAATTTCATTAGAATAGTTTTGTTTCAATATTCAATGTAATTTTTAATGAAGCCTTGCAAGCAAGGAGGCATTCCAAAAGGGGATGATGGAGCAATGAAGAAAAAAGACATGTAATAGATAGTATTTTCAAACCACCATAGATTGATTTTGATTTTTCCATTAGCTTGGAAAGATCAAATAGGATGAGGCCATAACCAAACACGTTTATTTTACGCACATTACATATATGTATATGATTTCATGTATTGGTATGTATGCGTAGATATAATAAAGATGCATGCTTAATTTTGATTAATCATGTATGTATTAGATACGACACCCATGCCGCCTGCTTAAGAAAGATAAAATCTGTAACGATTCAAGATTTTAAAATTGAACAAACGATCATGAGATTCTTGTGTTTATGAAACATGGTATTAAATATGAATTTTCTTTTTATGATATGGGGAGTTTTGTCAAAAACGGATTATTAGTTTAATTTGTAAGGAAGTCAGTTTTTAAGAGACACCGCTTGTGACTTCTCCGACGACCTGGAAATCAATCCATTGACGAATATTGAAATGAATTATTTGATCAAGGAAAAATTGAGAATCTCTTTATGATGGGATCATGATCGTTCATATAAACATTAAAATCCCTAAATACATATTAAGTTAATCGGATGCCTTCCGATGTTTACTACTCGTCAAGATCTAGATTGAGAAGGAATGAGTTTTCTAAAGTACAGTGCTCTTATCAATCTTGGGAAGACGTGATAAGTAAGTGTATTAGTTTGTTGAAACGTTGGGTCTAACTTAACTAAATTATCACAATAGGATTGTGGGTTTAGAGGCATAGAGTTTGGTGAGATTTATTGGATAAATGCGTACAAAGGATTATTCCACCAAACTTTCTAAGAGTTATATTTAATATAATTGATAAATGTTGTCTACCTAAAGTCGCTTTTTTGGTGTATTAACCAATGCTATCTTAAAACATGGATGAAATATGGATCCTGGCTCACTAGAAAGATTTAAAGAAATGCTTTCCGAATTAATAGTTAGGGCTATTGATTTGAAGAAAATAGTGGGAGATATATATTATGAATGTATATGATAATCATTTAAACATAATTAATATTAAATTTGCAATCTTGTTATAATCTTTTATATTGTAGCAGCCAGCGCCACATTTCAACTTAGGAAGATGCTGGCACTCCAACAATCCCCCCAGCATCTGCCAGTACTAACAAGTCTATGTAAGAGACAATGGCTGCACAGCATGCCTTTGGCATAATATGCACCATTGGTATAATTATGCGCTCCATGGGATTCGAACCCGTGACATGCTCTGATACCAATTGTTTTCCCAGTTGTACAAGTAGAAGGGGGTTGAATACTTGTATACTTTTTCTGCCTGATTAAAATCAACTCAGTATGAATTAAAGACTTTAATTTAGAACAAAGATTAAACATAAGGATATGAATGAATACGGTTTGTATTATTGATGATTAAATACAAACTCTCACAAGGTGTACAGAAACCCTAGCAGCTTCCCTTTGTATTCACAGCAACTCTGTCTATCTCTATGCTCTTACAAACTTCTTTTCTTCGATTATTATAATTAGGTTACATAGAGTGTTTATATAGAGAGTTGTCTATCAACTAAAATGGAAAATCAAATTACAATAGGAATATAATTCCTAATTATTAGTTGACAGTTTCCTTCTTTAATTCACTTTCCTTCCCGCATATCTGCAATATATTTGGCTTTATCTTCGAAGAATTCCTTTTTATGTGATCATCTTCCAAATTTAGCTTCACTTTATAAACTCTAAAATCTTCAAACTCCGCCAGACTATAAACTCTGATAATTTATATACTCTAACAGATTGTAGATTCTGATAGTTCATAAACTCTGATCACTAAATTCTGAAGATAAACTCAGATCATAAATGCTGATTCATAAACTCTTACAGCAATCTTTCTGACAACAACTATGCAGACATCAACTATTCTGACAGTAACTATTCTGATAGTAACTATTTAGACAGCAACTTGTCTGACAATAACTTTTCTGAGAGAAACTTTCATGACAGCAACTATGCAGACAACAACTATTCTGACAGTAACTTGTCAGACACGAACTTTTCTGACAGCAACTTTCATGACATCAACTTTTCTGACTGTCTAGATAAACTATATTGAATCTTGTTCTAGCATTTTGTACATCATCAAATGAATATATTCCTAACAATCTCTTCCATGAATATATTCCTAACAATCTCCCCCTATTTATGCTTTATAAATTGTAAGCATAAATCAAGATTTGATGATGTCAAAACCAAATAATGAAACAATTAATCTAGAACAGTATAAAAAGTGTATAAGGAAAAAGAATTACATCTCACTTGATCTTCTCAAAGTCTTTCTCTGGTTATCAGAGTTTGCCTTAAACTCTGATTTCCCAAGTCCAGTCCTTGACTGGTGTGTTGGAGATTTTGATAATATATAGCCACTCCTGACTGCTTTTGTGATACACCACTAGGACCCCTAGGACCATGAGAACTATCACCAGATTCATTATCATCACCATCTCTCTTCCTTTTAACTCCTATATGTTTAACATGCTTTCAATCTTAATCCTTATTGCTCCTGGAGGAATCAACTTTCTTCTCCCCCTTTTTGACATCATCATCATAACAGCCAATAGAATTTGCTCCTGGAGGAATTAACTTTCTTCTCCCCCTCTTTGACATCATCATCAAATTAATATATTCCTAACAATCTCTCCCATGAATATATTCCTAACAGGAAGTCAGTTTTTAAGAGAGACCGCTTGTGACTTCTCCGATGACCTAGAAATCAATCCATTAACGAATGTTGAAATGAATTATTTGATCAAGAAAAAATTGAGAATCTCTTTATGATGGGATCATGATCATTCAAATAAACATTAAAATCTCTAAATACATATTAAGTTAATCGGATGTCTTCCAATGTTTAATACTCGTCAAGATCTAGATTGAGAGGAGTGGGTTTAGAGACAGATTTTGGTGATATTTATTGGATACATGTTTACAAAGGGTTGTTCCACCAAACTTTCTAAAAGTTATATTTGATATAATCGAAAAATGTTGTCTACCTAAATATTCATGTTTTGGGTGTATTAGCCAACACTATCTTAAAACATGTATGAAATATGGATCTTGGCTCACTAGAAAGATTTAAAGAAATTTTTTCTGAATTAATAGTTAGGGCTATTGATTTGAAAAAAATAGTGGGAGATATATATTATGAATATATATGATAATCAGTTAAACATAATTAATATTAAATCTACAATCTAGTTTATTTTGTACACTTTAATATTGTAGATATCAAATGATAAACACAAACAACTTCTCTCTGTGATCAGTTCTTGAGAAGGACAAGTTGACGAGAACGAATTTTCTCGACTGACATAGGATCTTGAGGATTATCCTCGACCACCACGATGTTAGTCAAATATCTTCGCTTGCTCTTAAAGCATAGAATGTAATATGTGCAAATCATAGTCCTTATTGGAAGCAAATTGATTTTGCGACTAATATTTTATATCTAATGCTTGCAACTATGACTGCTGAGCTTAATAAGTAACACGAGCATATAGATGTTTGTGTGACGATTGCGCACCCTCAAAGGATATTTGAGGAACAAACTCTTCAAGATATATTTGAAAATTAAAGGCACTATACACTTACAAGTAGGGAGTGAAAGTGTTTGACTTAAAACCAATCATGTATGATGAGTTAGGAAAAACTTTATGCTACTCTTATTTGATTTCATTTGATAATAATAAAGTATTTATGTTACGGGCTTAATCTATTTGAAGTGTATTAAATAAGATGTTCCATAATTTAGAGCAAAGCTTCTAGAATTATAATGAGATTGTAATAATGAGATCTTGAAGATAATAGCTTTAGACTTAAACAATTCCTGATCATAGGATAACTAATTGGAAATTGGTAAATCCGTAAAGATCAGTACATACTAAGCTAGCTCTCTTAGGAGGATGTTTGTTCTCATAGACATTTGTGTGGTGACACTATAGCTAGTATGTTGGTGCTTATTAAGGAATAAGTTCACTGAACATGACTCGATAAGTAGAACAACTAATGGAGTTTACTCACGTGTCGATAGTTTTTTATTAAGTAAATAGTTGTACAAGTATCCTTAGACTTGAGATCGTTAGAGTAATCTCGTACACAATGATTTATGCTTTGGTTTAGTCCTTAGTCTCTAGGACATTCATTAGGTCCATTATGGGCATAGTGATTTGTGTGTGGAGATAGTTAACGGATCAATAAAGGATCTCCCCCTTCTAGTAAAGGAAGTGAATATCCTATGTTATTCTTAGATATGCAAGTTCAGGAATCTCTAGCCAAAGTGAATGAAATTAGAAAGAGTTTCTAATTTGCATTAAAAGGAACTTTGCATTATGAATAAGAAATCATATGATTAAATTAGATAGGCTTGACACGAGTTTCATGCCTTGTATTTAATCGGGATATTGAAGGGTAGAAGGAATTAATTGTACGGTAACTAATTACTGACAGGTTCTAAGTATTCTAAGCAATGATTTCGTATTATCTGGATAGTCGCGATATGTTGAGAAGCATCACTCACGGTGTAGAATAAATATAATTAATCAGATTAATTATATTTAATGAATTAATAGAATTCATATAAATAATAAGTAAAATGTTTATTATTATTTATTTCTACTACCGGCTTAATATTGAACCTAAAGAGTCACACCATAAAAGAAATTAAATTATAGATGAATGAATAATTAATAATAGCTAGTCATTATTTATTTATGAAATAAATAATTACTTAGCAAATTTTATAAATTAATTAAATGAGATTTAATTGATTATAAATTATTTAAGATAAGATCTTAATATTATTAATTAAATATTTAATTAAAGTAATTATATATGAAGAGAGAATAATTTTCTAAAAGAGTTTAGAAAAAGGAATTAATGATTAAAATAGTTTTAATCATTAACTAATTAATTAATAAGATTAATTAATTAAAAAGGGAATTAATAATAAGATATTTATAGAAAATATCTCAGCTGAGATATTTGCCTATAAATATAGGATTATAAACCCTAATAAAATAACCCTAATATTTGTGAAAAATATTTTAAAAAGGAGGCAACCCTAATTTCCTCTCTAGCCTCCTCCTTCATCTTTTAGTTTGATTCTTGGTGGATATCTTTAGAGCACTCCACACTTGAGGGGTGATTGCAAGGATTGAAGAACAAGATCTTCTCTAGCTGTTACCGGAAGGCAATCGAAGTATTCTTCAATTTATAAAATAGTTTTGTATCTATATGTATGTATACATAGGAATATATGTAAATAAATATTATTTAATGCTTCCGCTGGTGCATAAATTCCTACAATGGTATCAGAGCTTAGGTTGTATGCATATAGATTCGTGGTCAAGTTTCAGAATTTTATGAGCATGTATGTATTTATTATGATTTATACAAGCAATATCATGTTTTAATTATGATTAATATGATACTGTTCGTCAAAATTGTTTTGATAATTTTCCTGGGCTCTATAAGTATTGTAGATCGTCCAGTTAATTTTTCATAATTTTATGATGCGTAGAATATTTATTATGAATTTTGAAAGCAACAATAATGATTTAATTATGATTAATTCATTACTATTCCTCAAAATTTATTTTATATTTTTCATGTGTTCTACAAGTGTTGTAGATTGTCCAGGTATTTTTATAATATTTTTCTGAGCAATAGATTATTTATTATGGATTTTTAAAGTTGTTTTTAATTAATTCATAATTAAATAATAATATCATGGGGGAAAAAAGGTGCAACGCATTCTGCGCATGCGTTACAAGCTAAAAAGGAGTTTTTGGCTTGTAACGCATATCCGAGATGCGTGACAGGGTGTCTTGCACGCGCCCGCACGCGCATGAGGATGCGTCAGAAACTTCTCGGGACGCGTGCGGGCGCGTGGGAGCTCAGAATGGGGCGTGTAATATACCATTGGATTCGTTTTTCCGAGACGGTTCTAATGGTATATTACAATAATTTTCTGAAATTGTTTCGGACTGTTTAGAGCTTCCAAAAGTATTTTAAAACAAGTTTTCATTGTTTTAAGTTGCTTTTAAATATACCCTGTGATACATAGAGATGTATAATGCTTATATGTTATAATATATGATTTAACATGCCTACCTTATATTTATTCGTGATTATATATATGTGATATATGCTTGAATTATCATGAGATGATAGATTTAGGTGAACTTAATTAACATAAGGCGTATGTTAGACAATCTAGAATAGTGAAATTGTTTCGTGACCTTTATTTACATATTATGAATACAATCATTAGATTTTTGTGTTTATGAAACACATGATTGAATATGAATTTTCAACTTAAGTGAAAGGATGATTCTGTCAAACAACAGATGTTCTATCTATAAGAAAGGGGATTATTAAGAGACGCCTCTTGACAATGCTCCACCTCTGGCCTGGGATGACTCCAAGTATCAATAGTTGATTTGAAATATTTAATCCAATCTAAAAGAATATCTTTATAATATGATTATGATTGTAACATAATATAATCCCCTAAAATATAAAGAATATCAAATAATAATTGGCCATAAAACACAAAGGGCTTGTGTTGGTCATAGCCTTCCAACATAATAGAAAGTATTTCTTATTTTTGAAACTCTGTCGTTTCGTGCTACAGCCGAGGGCGTTGTTTCCGAAAGAAGATATACTTGTCTATAACATGAGATGAGTATGATGAATTGGAATCTTATGGTCGTTACGCGCTACAGCCGTGGGCTATTTGAAACTAGTTTAATTATACGAGATGTTGGGATTGACTTGACTTAGAATATTGAGTTTGTCGTGCCACAGCCGTGACTCAAGTATTCAAGAGGCTAAAGTAAGATTAGGGAATAACATGAGATGTAGCTGACAAGAGTTGTCTGCCTATTGAACGTTACATGGCGTTTCGTGCTACAGCCGAGGTTGTGTGATGGAATGTAGGATCCCTATCCCACTATCGTTATGAATGCTTAATTTCAATAGGGGATATAGAAATTAGATAGAATAGTGGGAGGCACTTATGAATAAAGACCCGATTCATATGGTGTTTTAGATAATGAAATAGAGTATTTGCTAAATGTTGTTATGTGTTTATTATTTGCAGATTTACTATATACATAATGTCTTCTGCAATAGGGGATATAGAAATTAGATAGAATAGTGGGAGGCACTTATGAATAAAGACCCGATTCATATGGTGTTTTAGATAATGAAATAGAGTATTTGCTAAATGTTGTTATGTGTTTATTATTTGCAGATTTACTATATACATAATGTCTTCTGCACTATCACTCCGTTGCATGCTCGATGCACACAAATTAACTGGTCCCAATTATGCTGATTGGCTTCGAAACCTGAGAATTGTTCTCAGGATTGAGAAGAATGAATATGTACTAGACTCACCTAAACCTGCTGAACCTGCTCAGGATGCACATAATGATGAACATATTGTGTATCGTAATTGGATAGATGATGCAAGAGTTGCATAGTTTGTTATGCTGAGATCCATGAATGATGAGATCCAAAAGCAACACGAGCATATGGATGCTCACTCTATCCTTATGCATCTACAAGATTTGTATGATGTGGCAGGAAGGACAGCTCGATATGAGATATCGAAGGAGCTGTTCCGTTGTAGGATGACTGAGGGATCATCTGTGAATGTTCATGTGCTCAAGATGATCAATTTGATTGAGCGTCTTGGACAACTTGGATTTGTCATGGATGGGGAGCTGAATCAAGATCTGGTCTTGCAATCACTTCCAGATTCATTCTCGCAGTTCGTTGTGAACTTTCACATGAACAAGTTGGATGTCAGCTTGCCTGAACTCCATAACATGCTGAAAACTGCTGAGTCAAATTTTCCCACAAAGAAGAGTTATGTTCTTCTAATTGGTGAAGGCTCTAAACCTAAGAAGAGGAAGAGGAGCCCTCCCAAGAAGAAGAAGAAGGTAGGTGAGAAAAGGCCAGTTCTGGCAAAAGTTGAAGATCCCAAAAGCAAAGCTGTTTGCTTTCACTACAACAAAGTGGGGCACTGGAAGAGAAACTGTAAGGCTTACCTTACAGAATTGAAGAAGAAGAAGGGTGGTGAGACTACCGCTTCTGCTTCAGGTATGTTCATGATCGAACTAAATATGTCACTTAATCAAACTTTTACTTGGGTATTAGATACCTCCTGTGGTTCTCACATTTGCAATTCGTTGCAGGGACTAAGGAGAAGTAAGACTCTTGAAGAGGATGAGGTGATCCTACGTATGGGCAATGGAGCAAGAGTTGTTGCTGTAGCTGTAGGATCGTTTGATTTACTTATGCCTACGGACAAGACTATTAATTTGGATAATTGTTATTTTGTTCCCTCAATTATGATGAATATTATTTTTATTCCCATGTTAGACTTGGATGGTTTTTCATTTGTTATTGAGAATAATAAATTTTCAATTTTTAGAAATAATGTTCTTTATGGTGTTGGTATTTTAAATAATGGTTTGTATGTATGTGACGTAGAACATAGTTTAATTCAAATTGAACATAGTAATAAAAAAAAGATGATGAAAATCCCACCTAGTTGTGGCACTGCAGACTTGGTCATATTAGTGAAAATAGACTTAAGACATTGCATAAGGAAGGGTTACTAGAACCTTTTGATTTTGAATCATATCCTACATGTGAGTCTTGTCTATTAGGCAGAATGACCAAATCTCCATTTAGTGGACATGGAGAAAGAGCTGCGGAGTTGCTTGGATTGGTACATACAGATGTGTGTGGGCCGATGTCCACGCAAGCCATGGGTGGATTTTCATATTTCATTACTTTTATAGATGATCGATCTAGATTTGGATATGTGTATTTGATGAAATACAAATCTGAAGCCTTTGAAAAGTTCAAAGAATATAAGTATGAAGTAGAGAAACAAACCAAGTATAGTATTAAAACCCTTCGATCAGATCGAGGAGGTGAATACTTAAGTGGCGAGTTTCTAAATTATCTCAAAGAAAATGGTATAGTCTCTCAATGGACTCCTCCGGCCACTCCCCAGTTGAATGGAGTATCCGAAAGGAGAAATCGAACTTTGTTGGACATGGTTCGATCCATGATGAGCTATACAGATCTTCCAGTATCACTTTGGGGTTATGCATTGGAAATATCAGCATATATATTGAACAAGGTGCCTTCCAAATCTGTTCCTCAAACTCCGTATGAGATATGGAAAGAAAGGAAACCGAGTCTTAAGCACGTTAAGATTTGGGGATGTCCGACTTATGTCAAGAAAGTTGACCCCGATAAGCTAGAATCTCGATCCGTGAAATGTAGGTTTTTAGGATATCCTAAAGAGACTTTAGGGTATTACTTTTACACCGAACAAAGGGTGTTTATCTCCTGACATGCTACCTTCCTGGAAAAACAGTTTATCCTTGAAGGGAATAGTGGGAGCAAGATTGAACTTGATGAAGTTCATGAAGAACAAACTACTACGGTTCAAGAGGAAACACCTGTTCATATTGAACAACCTTCTGTAGAACAGCCCATCCGTAGATCACAAAGGGTGTCTCGCCAACCTGAGAGGTATTATGGCCTTGTCATTGAGAATGACAATGAATTGGCGGTCATTGATGGAGACGACCCTATGACCTTCAATGAGGCTGTGAGTAGTGTTGACTCAGAGAAATGGCAGAGTGCCATGAAATCCGAAATGGACTCCATGTATGCCAACCAAGTATGGACTTTGGTAGAGGCACCCAAGGATATGAAGCCTATAGGGTGCAAGTGGGTATACAAGAGAAAGATTGGAGCAAATGGCCAGGTAGAGACCTACAAGGTCAGGCTCGTGGCAAAAGGATTCAAACAAAGACAAGGGATTGACTTTGATGAAACTTTTTCGCCTGTAGCCTTGCTCAAATCAATTCGGATTTTACTTGCTATTGCAGCTTATATGACTATGAGATCTGACAAATGGACGTAAAGATGGCTTTCCTCAATGGGGAACTTGAAGAAGAAGTGTATATGACACAACCAGAGGGTTTTATTTCCATAGAAAATGAACATCTAGTATGTAAGCTACTACGAATCATATATGGGTTAAAGCAAGCTTCTCGAAGATGGAACATTCATTTTGATGAGACAATCAAAGAGTTTGATTTTATCAAAAACATAGATGAACCATGTGTCTACAAGAAGGTTAGTGGGAGCATAGTAACATTTTTTATTTTGTATGTAAATGACATACTCTTAATAGGAAATGACATACCAATGCTGCAATCAGTAAAAATGTGGCTATCAAAGAACTTCACTATGAAGGACTTGGGAGAAGCGTCATACATTCTTGGTATGAAGATCTATAGAGATAGATCAAGAAGAATGATAGGTCTAACCCAAAGTACGTACATCGATAAGGTGCTTAAAAAGGTTTATCATGGAAAACTCCAAGAGAGGTCTCATACCGATGAGCCATGGAGTCTCCCTTTCTAACAAGATGTCTCCTAAGACACCTGAAGAAAGAGAGCGTATGAGTAGGATTCCTTATGCGTCGGCAATAGGATCTATCATGGACGCGATGTTATGTACCAGACCTGATGTTGCTCACTCAATTAGTGTGACTAACAGATATCAGTCAAATCCAGGTGAAGACCACTGAAAAGCAGTGAAGAACATCCCTAAGTACTTGAGAAGGACTAAGGATATTTTTATTGTTTTTGGTGGGTCAGAGTTGAAAATAGAGGGTTACACTGACTCTAGTTTTTATTCAGAGCGTGATGATAGTACATCCATGTCAGGGTATGTGTTTACTCTAAATGGTGGGGCGATTAGTTGGAGAAGTCGTAAGCAATCTACGACGGCTGACTCCACAGCAGAAGCAGAGTATATAGCTGCAAGTGAGGCTGCAAAGGAAGCTGTTTGGATGAAGAAATTTGTTTCTGAGTTGGGAGTAGTTCCTGGCATAGAGGGGCCTATTGTGTTATATTGTGACAATAACGCTGCAATAGCTCAAGCCAAGGAACCGAGGTCTCACAAGAATACCAAACATATATTGCGACGGTTTCATTCGATTAGGGAGATCATTGAAAGATGAGATGTCAAGATCGAAAGAGTTGACACACATAAGAACATAGCAGACCCGTTCACGAAGTCGCTGTCTCAGTTAAATTTTGATCGTCATAAGGAGCGGATGGGTACTAGATACTAGAGTGATTGGCTTTAGGCCAAATGGGAGATTGAAAGTGTTTGACCTAAAACCAATCATGTATGATGAGTTAGGAAAAACTTTATGCTACTCTTATTTGATTTCATTTGATAATAATAAAGTATTTATGTTACGGGCTTAATCTATTTGAAGTGTATTAAATAAGATGTTCCATAATTTAGAGAAAAATTTCTAGAATTATAATGAGATTGTAATAATGAGATCTAGAAGATAATAGCTTTAGACTTAAATAGTTCCTGATCATAGGATAACTAATTGGAAATTGGTAAATCCGTAAAGATCAGTACATACTATGCTAGCTCTCTTAGGAGGATGTCTGTTCTCATAGACATTTGTGTGGTGACACTATAGCTAGTATGTAGGTGCATATTAAGGAATAAGTTCACTGAAGATGACTCGATAAGTAGAACTACTAATGGAGTTTACTCACGTGTCGATAGTTGTTTATTAAGTAAATAGTTGTACAAGTATCCTTAGACTTGAGATCGTTAGAGTAATCTCGTACACAATGATTTATGCTTTGGTTTAGTCCTTAGTCTCTAGGACATTCATTAGGTCCATTCTAGGCATAGTGATTTGTGTATGGAGATAGTTAACGGATCAATAAAGGATCTGCCCCTTCCAGTAAAGGAAGTGAATATCCTATGTTATTCTTAGATATGCAAGTTCAGGAATCTCTGGCCAGAGTGAATGAAATTAGAAAGAGTTTCTAATTTGCATTAAAAGGAACTTTGCATTATGAATAAGAAATCATATGATTAAATTAGATAGGCTTGACAAGAGTTCCATGCCTTGTATTTAATCGGGATATTGAAGGGTAGAAGGAATTAATTGTACGGTAACTAATTACTGACAGGTTCTAAGTATTCTAAGCAATGATTTCGTATTATCTGGATAGTCGCGATATGTTGAGAAGCATCACTCACGATGTAGAATAAATATAATTAATCAGATTAATTATATTTAATGAATTAATAGAATTCATATAAATAATAAGCAAAATGTTTATTATTATTTATTTCTACTACCGGCTTAATATTGAACCTAAAGAGTCACACCATAAAAGAGATTAAATTATAGATGAAGGAATAATTAATAATAGCTAGTCATTATTTATTTATTAAATAAATAATTACTTAGCAAATTTTATAAATTAATTAAATGAGATTTAATTGATTATAAATTATTTAAGATAAGATCTTAATATTATTAATTAAATATTTAATTAAATTAATTAAATATGAAGAGAGAATAATTTTCTAAAAGAGTTTAGAAAAAGGAATTAATGATTAAAATAGTTTTAATCAATAACTAATTAATTAATAAGATTAATTAATTAAAAAGGGAATTAATAATAAGATATTTATAGAAAATATCTCAGCTGAGATATTTGCCTATAAATATAGGATTATAAACCCTAATAAAATAACCCTAATATTTGTGAGAAATATTTTAAAAGGGAGGCAACCCTATTTTCCTCTCTAGCCTCCTCCTTCATCTTTTAGTTTGATTCTTGGTGGATATCTTTAGAGCACTCCACACTTGAGGGGTGATTGCAAGGATTGAACAACAAGATCTTCTCTAGCTGTTGCCGGAAAGCAATCGAGGTATTCTTCAATTTATAAAATAGTTTTGTATCTATATGTATGTATACATAGGAATATATGCAAATAAATGTTATTCAATGCTTCCGTTGGTGCATAAATTATTACAGGGAGTGTGAGACCCAGTTACACCACATATTCTAAAGACTATAGGGTATAATGAGCACCTTGACATTTTGGGTTTCCAGATTGGTCTAGAGGCTCACCTAGATTTGATCTTACAATCTTTGGGAAAAAAACATTATTAGTTTGTTATGAACAACAAAATGAATAAGATTGGTGAAACACCTATTGAGTTGCTAAGCATGTTGAGAACTGTTGAAAACAACATGATACATGCATGAACTACTACTATAATGATGGTAAACATAGGGAATGCAAAAGGGAAAGAAAAATGGAAAGGCAAAGAGAATATTTGATCTAGTTTCCTTGTTAAACCAAATTCCAATCCCAAAACAGGCTGTAAAGTCTGAATGAGGTGTTGACAAAGAAGACGATTATCGCTTCTATGAAAAATTGGGGCACTGAAAATTAAACTGTCATGCTTATTTGGAAGATTAGAAGAAGATGATCAGTAAGGGTCAAGCATCGAGTATTAGGTTGGAATTGGAGTAAAGGTAGTTTCTCTATTTCGAGGAACTCGTTACTTAATTTTTGGCCTATAAAGAAAATTTAGAACTTGATAATTGTTATAACTTACTTGCAATTAGCAGAGACATTATATTAGTTTCTTGTTTGGACAATAATGGCTTTTTCATTTTAATAAAATAAAAATAGTTGTTTATTCTATTTCGATGACGAAGCTTATAATGTTGCACAACTAGTTAACAATTTATATGTTCTAAAGTGACTCAAATCAAGAATTACCTTTGGCACCGTCGTTGACCAAAGGTAGTTTTTATTAACTTCATAAAATTTAATAATTATTTTAGCAGATACAGATATATGTATCTTTTGAAGAACAAATCTGAATCATTTGAAAAGTTCAAAGACTATTAAGATGAAGTAGAAAATATCAAAGAAAAGATTTTTTTATAGGAGAGATCACACCTTGTTGGACATGGTGTGATCAATGTTGAGTCAAGGAATCTTCCAATTAGTTTTTGGGGCTATGACTTGGAGACAGCTACTTATACACTTAACTGAGTTCCTACTAAAATGGTTCAGAAGACTCCGTATGAGATATGGACTGAGAAACGTCATAGCATGAGATTTATGAAAATTTAGGGATGTGAGGCGTTTTGAAACGTCTAACTTCTGACAAGCTAGGAGCTAAATTAGAAAAATGTAACTTTGTGGGAAACCCAATTGTAACAAAGGGTTATTCTTTCTATAATCCTTCCGAGAAAAAAGTATTTATTGCTCGAATTGCTGTGTTCCTTGAAAGAGAAATGCTTTCTAAGAAAGACAGCGGAAGGATAATAGATCTCGATGAAGTTCAAGACCCTCATGATAACATTGAACCAATGGAAGAACCTGAGCAGAATGTATAAGAAAACAATACTACTCAAGAAACACAGGTTGTTCGTAGGTCTCATAGGATTTGCCATGAGCCCGAGAGATATTATGGATTTCTCTCGACTCAAGATAGTGAAGTGATGCTTGTTGACGAAGATGAGTCTTTCATCTACTAAGACGCTATGAACATTCCAGATTCTAAGAGATGGCTGGATGCCATGAAATCTGAAATGGAATCCATGTATAATAATCAAGTATGGACTTTGGTTGAATCACCTGAAGGGGTAAAACCTAAAGAGTATAAGTGGGTTTTTAAGAAGAAGACTGACATGGATGGTAACGTACATGCCTATAAGGCACGATTGGTGGCAAAAGGTTTCAAGCGAATTCATGGTATTGACTATAATGAGACCTTTTCACCAGTGGCCATGATCAAGTCCATCAGGATTTTGCTTGCTATAGTTGCTTACTATGACTATGAAATCTGGCAAATGGATGTCAAAACTGCTTTCTTAAATGGGAGCCTTGAAGAAGATGTGAATGTGTACATGACACAACCTGAGGGTTTTGTTGATCCAAAGGATGATGGAAAGGTATATAAGTTGGATCGATCCATTTATCGATTGAGACAAGCCTCGAGGAGATGGAACATTCGTTTTCATGAAACTATCAAAGAATTTGGGATTATTCATGTTTCCCAGAATAATCAATCTATTACAGAAGGGGGGTTGAATGTAATAGTGCCTGTAAATCGATTATGAACACAAGTATGTTGAATGGAATACTGTTTTGTATTAATAATGAACTTGAATACAAAACTCTCTCAAGATA
This sequence comes from Oenanthe sinensis, assembly GCA_028671895.1. Classification (NCBI taxonomy): domain Eukaryota; kingdom Viridiplantae; phylum Streptophyta; class Magnoliopsida; order Apiales; family Apiaceae; genus Oenanthe; species Oenanthe sinensis. Next base: position 15,261,334 of record CM053813.1, read on the forward strand.
TAAAGTTCTTAAGAGCTGCTAGGTTACAAGATATTGCTTTTATATAAATTCTTAATTCGATATAATTCGACATTGAATTATAACCTATCTCTGTGTTTATATAGACACAGCTACAAATACAATTACAAAACAGATTATGATAAGAATAGATTTAATAAGGTAATTAGACTTGCACTTGAATTCCTTCTTACTATCCAAATCAGACTCTGATTTGTCTGTTTCCTTTTCTGATAAACTCTGTCGGTTGATAATCTCTGATAGAGCATTCTTTGTTAGAGTAAACTCTGATCGAGTATTCTCTGATAGAGTAAACTCTGACCGACAGCTTCCTTAATTTTCCCTTTCCTTCCCATAGCATATCTGCAATAAATTTGTTTTGATCTTCGAAGACTTTCCTTTAAACTAGCTGTTTGAATCAACCGAATACTCATCTCCTTTAAGCTTCGAGAAGTCAGGCTGTGAGCTAATCAATCGAGTACTTGTGAGACTTCTCGATTGGTAAATATCCGTTGATGACTTCTCGATCAATAAATATCCGTTGATGACTATATATCCGTTGATGAGTTTTCGATAAGGAAATATATGTTGTCGAGTTCTCGATTGATAAATATCAGTTGATGACTTGAGTTCTCGATTGATAAATATCAGTTGATTACTTGAGTTCTCGATTGATAAATATCAGTTGTTATTTGAGTTCTCGATCGATGACTTCTCGATTGGCTTTATCAGTCGATGGCTTATTATCAGTTGATGACTTATCGATCGATATTTATCAGTCGATTGCTTCTTGCAGATAGATATCCGTTGATTGATTCTTGCAGATAGACTGTGCTAAATCCTGTTCTAGTATTTTGTACATCATCAAATTAATATATTCCTAACAATCTCCCCCTATTTATGCTTTATAAACAATGAAGCATAAATCAAGATTTGATGATGTCAAAACTAAAAAATGAAATAATTAATCTAGAACAGTATAAAATAATCATTTCTTATTTGTTTCTCCTGGAGGAATCACCTTTCTTGAATCACTTTTCTTCTCCCCCTTTTTGACATCATCACCACCTGTGACAACCAAAAGAATCTGTGCTAAGACTGTGGAGAAAGTGAACTGTGCTGCAACTACTGAATCAACCTTTGTGGTTAAGTCAGAGACTGTTGTTTGGAGAGAAGCTTGAGTGGTAGTAATATCAGCAATAGCATCCTTGAAAGCTACTTCTGTGAATATGTGAAGGGAGTGAATTCTGTCAAACAACAAAAATGAATTTTCATCCATCCCCTGCTTCAACTCATTGGACCAACTCTGTGGAAAATCTTGATCCCAATAAGTAAAGCTAGGTTCAGGATACCCTAATCTCTCATCCTCACAGTGGGGTTGGGCACCCACTCTCTCATTCTCACTCAGGCTCTCTACAGCCGTATCTACCTCTCCTTTTGCCTGGTCCAGTGCCAGCCTCTCAATTTTTATTATTTTTATTTTTTCACTCAATTTGGAAGGTGCACTCAAAAATCCTACAAAAGAGGGGTTGAGAGAAGAATTATGTGCTACAATACCTGAACCTCCTTGATGGAGGGGAAACCCTTCAAATGTCTGAAGGCTAGGGGTTTCCACCAAGGGGTGAGCAGCAACAGAGTCTGAACCCTTACAATCATCTTCTTTCTTTTCAGAGTCTGTTGGCTCCAGTATTCCAGTCTCAGGGTCTACTCTAGACTTTGACTGCTTCAGTATGACTTCATTAGAAACTAGAGTCTGAGTGTCACCATCTTTGACTGTTGGTGCATGAGACTCCCCCTCAAGGTGGATAGACTCTGATAGAATAGATTTGGAAATTTCTTCATGAGCATCAATCAGAGTTTGTCCTCCCATATCATTGGGGTTCTCATCAGCTTTTTGGTGAGTTGTCAAGGAGGGCCTAACAGCATACTCCCCTGCCCCACTATCACCCAACCTCTGACTAGGTGGTTCTTGTGTGGGTGAGGCAGACTGAGCATCTTTATCACTAGTCACCACTGGTGCACTAGTCCCATCCTCCAACTACCTTGCACTACCTGCTACCTCCTGTGGTTCTTCCATAGTCAATGCATCCAAGTGTTTATTTAGAAAAGTCCTTGCATGGATGACATTAATGGCCTGGGAAAGAGTCATGTTAAAGGAGTCCTGCAGTTCCCTTGCAATCTTCTAATAATATGAGCCCTTGAGTTGATCCAATCTACCTTCATAGGTTGTATAGATGTATTCGTTGGCCACCTTTCCTACAATGTGGACTAGAAAGTCAACCACCTGTCTTGACAGAGGTTGAACATGAGAAATCCATTAAATGGTTGTCCTGTAGGTAATTTCATTATCCCAAATTGCTTCATAGTCAAAAACTGGTTGCTCAATCTCAGTTTCTAACTCGGCAACATACTCTGATTCCCTCCTTATGTGGACCTTAAGCCTTTTAGGCTTCTTTGAAATTTGCTGTTCAGAGTCTGGCACACCTAGTGCTTTGAGAACTTCATTTGTCTTGCCTTCTATGAGCCCAGCTGCTTGTACTTGTAATGAAGAGTTGAATAGGTAGCTGTATAGATTTTTGACCACATCCTGTGCAGACATTTGTAGCTCCTGTTCCATTCTCTTCCTTAGGGCTTCATAGGTTGTAAGAAAATCCAAGACTTGAGATTTAGTCTGATATTGCCCTGGATCTTCAACTGATTCCACCAAAGGATATAGGAATAGCAGTACCTCATCACTTGGAATAATGATCTCATCAATTAGACTTGAGGCTGCATCCAATGGCATTCCTTCCCGAAATGTGTCATGATCAGAGTCTAAAGGCAGTCTAGACTCTGACTCAACATTAGACTCTGGTTCAGGTGTTTTCTTGATTTCAGAGTCTGGCTCTGCAGGAGCTTTGGGAGCATCTGTTTTCTGCAAAACAGGGTTAGTAATAATAACAGGCTTGTGTGTGTGTGCAGAATAAGCCTTCCTTAACCTTCTGTACTTCTTAGCAAAAGATTTCTCAGGAGACTCAATATGAGAATCCTGAGGTGCTTCCCTAGGTTTTTCAGAGTCTGTAGCCTTTTGAGAGTCTACAGACTTGGCTTGAAAGTTAGATTCAGGTGCATCATTACTTTCCTTTAACAAAGAAAGTCCTTCAATAACCTGTCTCTCTAGAGGGTTGAGCTTCTCATCACTTTGCTCATCTATAAGCCTAGTTTGTACCAATCTCCTTCTTTTTGCAACTGGTGCCTTTTGAGAGACACCAGAGGTTGGTTTTCTAGATAGTGATTTCTTAGATTGTTTAGTGGAAGGTGATTTGGCTACTTGGGTAGGTGCAGGGGGATTCTCCAAAACTTGTTCCTGCACCATTTCACCAAAAAAAAATGAAGCATTGTAGATAGAAGGTTTGTAGGTGGAGAGTTTTACCTGAATTACCTGTTGATATGTCATGGCAGGTAGACTCTTCTTCTTGTCATCAATTCTCTTAATGTCAGAGAATATCCTTCTTTGCTGTTTGTATTCCCCATACTCTAACATATACTCTGAGTGTCTGAAACTTGCTAAGTTGAGCCACTTGTCACCATCCCTAATTCAGAAACCAGTCTGTTAAATGTTGCTTCAGGCAAAGGCTTGGTGAATATATCTGCTAATTGTTGATCTGTAGGAACAAAATGTAATTCAATTGTGCCTTCCTCCACATGTTCCCTTATGAAGTGATATCTGATACTGATGTGCTTTGTTAGAGAATGTTGAACTGGATTTCCTGTCATTGCAATAGCACTTTGGTTATCACAATAAATAGGAATATTTGAAAATTTCAAACCATAGTCTAGCAATTGATTTCTCATCCATAAGATCTGTGCACAGCAGCTTCCAGCAGCAATATATTCAGCCTCTGCTGTTGATGTTGAAATCGATTTCTGTTTCTTGCTTTGCCATGACACAAGTCTTCCACCTAAAAATTGACAACTGCCACTTGTGCTTTTCCTGTCAATCTTGCATCCTGCAAAGTCAGCATCTGAATAGCCTATTAATTTGAAATCAGATTCTCTAGGATACCATAAGCCAAGATTAGCAGTGCTCTTGAGATATCTGAAAATCCTTTTCACAGCAATCAAATGAGGTGCTCTTGGATTTGCTTGAAATCTAGCACATAGACATGTGGCAAACATGATGTCTGGTCTACTTGCAGTCAAATAAAGTAGAAAACCAATCATTCCTCTGTATGCAGTAATGTTAACAGGTTCTCCAGTGTCTTGATCAAGTTTTGTTGCAGTAGCCATGGGAGTTGTAGCAGATGCAGAATCTTGCATTTGAAATTTAGTGAGTAGATTCTTTGTATATTTGGACTGATTAATGAAAATGCCTTCCTCAGTCTGTTTCACTTGTAAACCTAGAAAATAACTCAATTCTCCCATCATGCTCATTTGATACCTGGACTGCATTAACTTTGAAAATCTTTCACAGATTTTCTCATTAGTGGAACCAAATATAATATCATCAACATATATTTGAACCAATAATAAATCCTTACCTTGAGTTCTGTAAAACAAGGTTTTATCAATTGTTCCTCTAGTGAAACCATTTTCAAGTAAGAATAGAGCCAGAGTTTCATACCAGGCCCTTGGTGCTTGCTTTAGTCCATATAGAGCTTTATCCAGTCTGTAGACATGACTTGGATATTTTGTATTGACAAAGCCATGTGGTTGTTCAACATAGACTTCTTCTTCAAGTTCACCATTTAAAAATGCACTTTTAACATCCATCTGGTAGACCTTGAATTTCTTATGAGCAGCATAAGCAAGAAAAATTCTGATTGCCTCAAGTCTAGCTACAGGTGCATAGGTTTCATCATAATCAATCCCCTCCTGTTGAGAATAACCTTTGGCTACCAGTCTTGCCTTGTTTCTTGTAATTATTCCATCAGAGTCTGTCTTGTTCCTGAATACCCATTTTGTGCCAACAATAGATCTGTTCTTTGGCCTTGGGACTAGGGTCCAAACTTCATTCCTTTCAAACTCATTCAATTCTTCCTGCATTGCAGTAATCCAATCTGCATCTTTCAAAGCATCTTCAACCTTCTTTGGTTCTGTTTGTGAAAGAAAACTATGAAATAGACATTCATTTTGAGTAGCTTTTCTTGTTTTTATTCCACTTTCCAAATCACCTATAATTAAATCAGGTGTGTGATCTTTGGTCCATTTCCTTGGATGTGGAAAGTTCCTTGAACTAGATGCTCCCCCATGATCTGTGCCTTCATAGAATGATCCTTCTGTAAATGATGATCCTCCCCCTGAAGATGTGTTTCCATCAGTATTTGATGTCTCAGAGTTTATGTACTCAGAGTTTGAATTATCAGAGATTGAGGTATCAGTGTTTGTGGTCTCAGAGTTTGAATGATCAGAGTTTAGGGTTTCAGAGTTTGTGTTGTTCAGAGTTTGGTCAGACTTTGATATTTCAATAGTTGAATCTCCAATGTCAGTATTTGATTGATGTTGCTCCCCCTCAACATGTGCAGTTTCTTCAATTTCTATTTCAATCATTTCTGAATCAGAGTTTAAAGAATCAGAGTTTGCTTCTCCAGGATTTGGTTGATCAGTGTTTATCTCGTTAGAGTTTATTTTCTGCAGTTCATTCTCAAATCTCAGAGTTTCCTGTGCATCTTTATCATGTAACCCATCTATCTTCCCTTCATCAAAGGAGACATTAATTGATTCCATGACTGTCCTTGTCCTTAAGTTGAATACTTTGAATGCCCTTGAAGAGGTTTTAGAAGTTGTTGCATATCCAATAAAAATTCCTTCATCTGCTTTAAGTTCAAACTTCTTCAATTGTTCAGGATGTGTTTTGAGAATAAAACACTTGCATCCAAAGATGTGAAAGTACTTGACATTTGGCTTTCTTCCTTTCAAAGATTCATATGGAGTCATTCCATGTTTGTTTATTAAAGAACAATTCTGAGTGATGCATGCAGTGTTCACAGCTTCTGCCCAAAAAATAAGTAGGTAGTTTTGCTCCTTCTAGCATTGTTCTGGCAGCTTCTATTAAAGTTCTGTTCTTTCTTTCAACTACACCATTTTGTTGAGGTGTGCCAGGTGCTGAGAATTGTTGAGTAATACCTTTTGTTGAGCAGAATTCCTCCATTGTTGAGTTCTTAAACTTTGTTCCATTGTCACTCCTTAAATTCTTTACTTTGTGAGTTGATCCATTTTCAATCATTGCAATATGATCAATGATTGTTTCTGCAGTTTCATCCTTCTTGTGCAAAAAGTACACCCAAGTAAATCTAGTGAAATCATCAACTATTACCAGTGTGTATTTCTTCTTTCCAATGGACATGATGTTAACTGGACCAAATAAGTCAAGATGCAATAGATGAAAAGGTTGATCAATAGAGTTTTCAGTTTTGCTCTTGAAAGATGTCTTCCTTTGTTTGGCCTTTTGACATGAATCACAGAGTCCATCAGGATGAAATTGAACTTTTGGAAGACCTCTAACTAGGTCCTTCTTCACTAACTCATTAATGTTTCCAAAGTTCAAGTGACACAACTTTTTGTGCCAATTCCAGCTTTCCATTGGTGATGCCTTTCCAAGTAGACAGGTTAAGGGACCATTAGAATTAACATCCAAGCTAGCTTCAAATAGGTTATTATGTTTGTGGCCAATAAGAACTGTTTTTCCATTCTTCTTGCTTTTCACTTCACAATGAGTTCCATGAAATTCCACAGAGAAACCTCTGTCTGTCATTTGACTCACACTGAGCAGATTATGTTTGAGTCCTTCAACCAGAGCTACTTTTTCAATGATGACATTTCCAATCACAATGTTGCCATATCCCAGTGTTCGTCCTATGTTGCCATCTCCATAAGATACTGTTGGGCCAGCCTTCTCCTCAAACTCTGAAAGCAAGGATTTATTTCCAGTCATATGTGCAGAACATCCACTATCAATCACTAGAATGTTCTTTCTGTTTCCCTGCAATCAGTAAATGCAATTTAATTAGTAGTTATGGGGACCCAAACTAGTTTGGGTCCTTTCTTTGAAAACTTGTTAACTTTTGCAGCAGAAGTTCTTTTGTCAGAGTTTGTGTTAACAGAGTTTACATGATCAGAGTTTGCATTCACATATTTTGTACTGTCAGAGTTTACACTCCTTTTATCAGACTTTATCACATATATTTGCTTGACAGTATGTTTTGGAGAATTACTTATTCGAGGCTGTGGTTTGTAAGAATTGTAATACAAATTATGATAATCTTTGCATGTATAAATGGTATGCCATAAACTACCACAATGAAAACAGGGATTGTTTCTTGTTTGTTTTCTAGCCTCAAACCTAGGTCTTTCAGGTTCTTTCTTTTTCTTGTGTTTGCAATCAATAGCAAGGTGATTAGAATTACCACAAGTAAAACAGGTTTTCCTAGGAGCATCAGGGATATTCATGTAATTATTCTCCTTAGTAATTCCTACTTTACCATTCCTATTTCTTTTCACCTTTTTAGATTTCTTAGTGACTGCCTTCAACTTTTCTTTAAGTTGCTTCTAAGAAAGTAACCCTACATTCACCTTTTTAGAGTCTAGCACACTATTGTTTTTAGAGCATTCAGGGAGAGTTTTCTTATTATCACTAGCTCTAACAAACTTCACAGGTTCACTCAATGTTCCTTTTGTGTGTGAATTAGTGTGAATTTCTTTATCAGATTCATAACCTAGGGCAGATGTCCAATTCTTTTCAGAAAGCATTTGTTGGACCTTCTTACCAGAGTTTGTCCAAACTCTGAAGGTCTCTTTTTCCTTAGCTGTCTCAGATTTCAAATATGTGACTTGTATTTCCAACTGAGTTTGCATGTGTATAGCATTCTCACAGTCTTTCTTAAAGCTAAGCATGTGTACAAGTTCAGTTTCAAGAAAGTCATTCCTAGTATTCAGAGTTTATATTTCAGATTTTAATCTTTCATTTTCAAGAGACTGTGACTTAAAGCTAACATGCAAATTTCTAAGAAAAGACTTTAATTCATGAATATCTTCAGTATCAAAATTGAAAACAGAGTTTGGTACCTTGTCAGAGTTTAAGATGGGAGAATCAGAGTTTGCCATGAGAGCATAATTAGTTTCTTCTTCAGAGTTTGAGGAGTCCATCCAATCTTTCTTTGATGTGATGAGAGCTTTCCCAGATTCCTTGCTTCTGCACTCAGTAGCAAAATGTCCCATCTTGTTGCACTTGTAACACTTGACTTTTGATTTATCAAGAGTTTTTGATTTTCCATCTCTATCTTCTCTTCTTCTGAATCTGTCTTTCTTGTCTGACTCACTATGCTTCTTCTGATAGTTTCCTTGCTTCCTAAATTTTCTGTATTTCTTGAAGCTTTTGACAAACATAGCAAACATCTCCATCATGTCAGAGTCTGAAGAATTATCAGAGTTTACATCAGAGTTTGCCTCAAACTCTGATTCACTGCTATCTTGGAGTACTACTTCTTTCCCTTTCCTTGTTGAAGCCTTAAGCACCTTTTCCTTTGGTTCTTCAATTTTTGCTTCAACATTCAAAGCAATAGGTCTTGCCTTGTTACTCTTTCTGTTTCTTCTTTGCTGTAACTCCAGATCATGAGTTTTCAATTTGCCATAAACTTCATCTAAGGACATCTCATCCAAATCAGCCCTGTCTCTAATCAAGGATGTCTGCAGATCCCATTCTTCTGGAAGAGCCCTCAGAAATTTGGTGTTTGAATCTTCATTGTCATATACTTTATCCACCAAAGCCAAGTTGTTCAACAGAGTTAGAAATCTGTCATAGATATCTGTGAGGGACTCATTCTGCTTAGCCTCAAAGTATTCATACTCTTGGATTAGAACAGATCTTCTATTTTTCTTTATCTCCTTGGTTCCTTGACATTGAACCTCCAGTGCATCCCAGATTTCTTTGGCAGTTTTGCAAGCTATTACCCTGTTAGACATTACAGAGTCAAGACTGTTATGCAGAATATTTCTTACCTTTGCATCTTTCAAGACTTCCTGTTTTTCTTCATTAGTCCATTCTTTCTTGTCCTTCAGGGTGTAATACTCAGGGATTTGTCTTCCTTCCACAATTGTAGAAGGCACCAGTTTGGTTGGTAGGTACTGACCTGTATGGATTCTATCTAAGTAATCAGGATCAGTTGCTTCTAAGAACATCATCATCTTCACCCTCCATGTAGGGTATTCAGCCTTCTTCAATATTGGAATTCTGATGCTCTCATACTTGCTTCCAGACATGATTATTTGATCTTTTGAGTTGAAATTTACTGCCTGCTCTGATACCAATTGTTTCCCAGAATAATCAATCTATTACAGAAGGGGGGTTGAATGTAATAGTTCCTGTAAATCGATTATGAATACAAGTATGTTGAATGGAATACTGTTTTGTATTAATAATGAACTTGAATACAAAACTCTCTCAAGATATAAAGTTCTTAAGAGCTGCTAGGTTACAAGATATTGCTTTTATATAAATTCTTAATTCGATATAATTCGACATTGAATTATAACCTATCTCTGTGTTTATATAGACACAGCTACAAATACAATTACAAAACAGATTATGATAAGAATAGATTTAATAAGGTAATTAGACTTGCACTTGAATTCCTTCTTACTATCCAAATCAGACTCTGATTTGTCTGTTTCCTTTTCTGATAAACTCTGTCGGTTGATAATCTCTGATAGAGCATTCTCTGTTAGAGTAAACTCTAATCGAGTATTCTCTGATAGAGTAAACTCTGACCGACAGCTTCCTTAATTTTCCCTTTCCTTCCCATAGCATATCTGCAATAAATTTGTTTTGATCTTCGAAGACTTTCCTTTAAACTAGCTGTTTGAATCAACCGAATACTCATCTCTTTTAAGCTTCGAGAAGTCAGGCTGTGAGCTAATCAATCGAGTACTTGTGAGACTTCTCGATTGGTAAATATCCGTTGATGACTTCTCGATCAATAAATATCCGTTGATGACTATATATCCGTTGATGAGTTCTCGATCAGGAAATATATGTTGTCGAGTTCTCGATTGATAAATATCAGTTGATGACTTGAGTTCTCGATTGATAAATATCAGTTGATGACTTGAGTTCTCGATTGATAAATATCAGTTGATGACTTGAGTTCTCGATCGATGACTTTTCGATTGGCTTTATCAGTCGATGGCTTATTATCAGTTGATGACTTATCGATCGATATTTATCAGTCGATTGCTTCTTGCAGATAGATATCCGTTGATTAATTCTTGCAGATAGACTGTGCTAAATCCTGTTCTAGTATTTTGTACATCATCAAATTAATATATTCCTAACAATTCAAAATGAAGATGAACCATGTGTTTACAAGAAGGTTAGTGGGATCTATGTGGCATTTCTAATATTATATGTTGATGTATTAGTAATAGGGAATGACATTCCTTCTCTACAAACTGTGAAGACTTGGTTGAGAAATAATTTCCTAATGAAAGACTTAGGCAATGTGACCTATATATTTGGGATCAGGATCTGTAGAGATAAATCAAGGAGATTGATCGGCTTAAGTCAGAGTACATACATTGACAATGTTTGGCAACGATTTGGAATGCAAAGAGGCTAAAATGGATATGTCCCAATGTCTCATGAGATAGTGATCTCAAAATAATTTTTTTCCTAAATCATTGGATGATAAGGATCGTATTAGCAAAGTTCCTTATGCTTCGGTGATTGGTTCTATAATGTATGAAATTATATGTACTTAGTATGATGTCTTGTAATCCTTAAGCATGATGAGCAGGTACTAGTTTAATCCATGTGATGGTCACTGGATGGGAGTCAAGAATATTCTTAAATACTTAAAGAGAACTAAAGATTCATTCTTGTTAAATGGAGGAGATGTGAAGCTTATTATAAGAGGTTTTAGTGATGTTGGTTTCTAGACAGACAACGATCATTTAGTGTTTCTGTCTGGCTTTTTGTTTTATCTATTTAAATTGAGATGTTGTATGCTGGAATGGTTCACATCACAGACAGTTGTTGATTCTACAATAGAGCCTGAGTATATTAATACTTGTGAAGCAGCCAAGGTGGTTGTTTGAGCATGTACTTGGGAGATATCACCTAATTAATGAGATTAATGATCAAGTATATACACATATATGTAAAGTGCATACTAATAATAATATTGCAGACAAACTGACTAAGGCTTTGTCGCAGTAGAAGCACGAAAGTCACACTAGTTCCACGAGTATTGGATACTTGGGTAATTGACACTAGTGCAAGTGGGAGAATTTTAGTAATTATGCTCTAGAGACAATTACTTTTATATTTAAAAAAAAATATTATTAAGGATTATGTTTTATTGATTATTATTTATTTATTATGTTTTATTTACTGCATAATAAATTGAAAGCATAATAAATGTCCTTGGAATTTTGATATGTATTATATATCTTTAAGTATGTGACTTAAAAATGAGATTATATGAATAGTATCTTATTCATAAAATTCCCTAGTCGAGTATTATTATTTAAGGACAATATTAATGTACAAAGACTAGTATGTTTATTGATAGATGACCGCATCTCATTGGTCATATGTATGGTGATACTAAAAGTCAAGAACATAAGTGCATATCTCATTGAATGGCACTGGAATGACCCGTCGTGAGATTCTACATGTTAATAAGTGTCATAAGTAATTCTCACTATGATAATGGTGTATTGATCCTTTGACCTGAAATCATTATATTTCTATACGAGAATTAATATACATTGATTACATTAAAAGTTACCTTTGATCACGTGATGATAAAAGTGGACATTAGGTATATTATGAATCATATGAGAAATATGAATGATCTAGATGAGATTTAATTCTCCTAATTTTAGGAGTTATATTATTGGCCTCTTGTTTGAGTGAGACTATGAAATGCACGGTTATCCTCAAATGTTGATTTGATTTTGATAGTCCATTCATCGATCAAGAAAATAAAGATTAAATTATGAAGAGGATGACACGAGACATGCCTTGAGTTTAATCTATAATATCAAGATTAAATGGATTATATTACATGAAATATTATTCAAGAAAAGCTTAATCGAATCACAAATTTTATTATTATTACTTGGGTAACAATGACATATTACTAGATGTCGCTCATTGTTTACTATTTTAATTAGATATTAAAATTGTTGCCAACGTAATTATAACCTACAGGGTCACACACAAAGAACGCTTAAAGGAAAAATAATTTAAATTATGAATTTAAATTAAATAAATAATTTATTTTATGATATTAATTAAGCATGACTTAATTCATTATATAAATCGAATAAATGAATTACTTAAACTAATTCTAAAATTAGTAATTAATTAATTAAGTGAGACTTAATTAAATAATTTAGAATTTTGGATTAGTATTAATTATAATAGGATTATAATTAGAAAATGTATTCCTCTCTCTATATAATCTCTTTATGAGCTGATTTAATAACAAAACATATTTTACAAAACCCTAGCCATTTTGAGAAAAGTGGAAGATAAAGAGAAAAAAGCAGTTTTGGGGTGTTAGTACACATCAATCCTTCATGAAAAGTGTCTGTGTGGATACGTGATGATTAAACAAACTTTGGACATCCATTAATCTTCTATTAATGAACTGTTAAAGCTTTTTAAGGTATTTGTTCTTTATCTCCAAATTAAATCTTTTATTTTCGCATGGATCCTGCGGAGGATTTCGATTAATATTATGTTTTTTTATTTATTTTTCACGTTTTTCCGCTGCGTTTGTGCCTCGAAACCCTTCACTCACCACTCTTGAAGTGAAAAGATTCATAACTTTGAATCAGGAGTTGCATTTTGTTTTTCTTGACTTGTTTAGTCCCTTCACACAGAGTCTAAAGAGTGTCCCATACTTCTTTTGATGAAGTAAGTTTATGACATTATCAAACATATCTTCGTCTAGACTATTGAACAAAATATTCATGGCCTTCTTGTCCTTGAGCACCTCTTTTTCATCTTCTTCAGTGAACTCAATGACGAGTTTAGGAACATGTTTGTTAAATGTAGGAGATCCATCTGGGTTTACACCTATGACTAACTTCATGGTAATATGAGGACTTTTCTCTATGCAGTTAACATAGGAAGGGTCAAGAGAAAGTAGATGCAGGTGCATTTTAACTTTCCATGCAAAGTACTCATATTTTTCCAACACTAGAATCTTTACACCTGAATCCTTTTAGCCCATATTGACTTGTTTTTTAATTTAAACTTTATGTATGTTAAAAGCCTCACTCTGATACCAATTGTTATTCTTTAGAAAAATGTCAATATTTGTAGAAGGGGGTTGAATACAAATATTTCAACTTTTGAAACTTTATTAGTTTTTTTGATAATGTTTAAGAGAGTTTAAAGTATGAACAATTAAAGCTAAGATAAGTATTTGAACAAACACAATGTTGGGTCCCGGAAGTATCGTAGAGGGGGGGTTGAATGCGATACTCACAACAATTTTAAATTCTTTTCAGAATTTGTGAAATTAAATTATTGCTTTTGCTGAGGGTTCGAGTACTTGTAGTGTTTGGGAGGCTGAATTATTAGTTTTCTATTTTCACGATAAAACATTTAAGATCTAGAAAATTAGCAAGTAAGTAAACAAGATTCAAGTTAAATACGTATATTAAACTTGAAAAAGTGTTACAGTATTCGGTAGAATATTTCTTAATTCCTAGTACAAATTTGACATGAACTGTTTTACTTAAAGAATTAAATTCAAACCAGCACAAAAAGTCTGTGAATATGACAATCAGACAAATTACTGAATTTGAATGTTTTTCTACTCGAAAATATGAAGTACAAGCCTCATATTTATATAGGATGAAAAGATGTTATGACTTTCTAGATCAGGACACTTTTCATACTTTATTTAAGCTGTATGATATTTGAAAAACACTTGTTTGATTTTGAAAATGCTCGGTATGACAGTTTTGGCTCGGTATGACCTTTTAAAAAAGTCTGTATGACTTTTCCCTTCACAGCTGAGGTATGACTTTTTTTACTGAACAGCTCGGTATGACTTTTGAAATAGCTTCGGTATGACTTTTTCATTCACCATTCAGTATGACCTTTTCTACTTCAAAATTCGGCATGACTTTTTTACTCATTGCTCGATATGACATTTTCATCATTGCTCGGTATGACTTTTGATTAAGATCTCGGTATAACTTTCTGGAATAAATCGGTATGAATTTTTTAATCATGCTCGGTATGAATTTTTTATTTCTATTCGATTGACTTTATTAAACAGAATTCGGTATGAATTTTAATATAATCTCAAAAGACTTATTAAAAGTCATACCAGGTCATATTTTTTTATAATAAATTAATTCTACTTAATTTAATTAAACAATTTATAAATTAAATTCATATTAAATTAGTTTAATTAAATAATTATTTAACTTTTGATAGTAGAATTAAAATACTATCTTGAATTGTATAATCTTTTTGTTAGCTCCGAAATCTTTCCGCCTTTGTTCTGTCTTCTGTCTAACCACTTGAACTGTTTAATGATGAATCTTCACTGACATTGTTGACACCCTGTACACTAGTCTGGTTCATGGATGACTAACTAAAATGTTGATTCTCATTTCTGATGTAGTGGTCTTTATGTATTGTCTTGTCTTGTCTTCTTTTTGTTTATCATCTATATTCTTCTTCTAGAATCTTTTTGTTGTAGACACTTATAAACTTTTATATTTTCTGAACTCCTTGAGATACTACTCTTTTATTTTACACCGAGGCTTGATCATATAAATAAACTTCTTTCAGTGTTAAGTAGCACTCTTGTCAGAATTCTTCTGATATTCTGATTCTTCGTGTCTAGTTGACATTCTTCGTCTTGATTCCATCTTCAATATTTATTATTTACTTCACTTTCTTATCTGAGTTGAATTGTATCATCTACTTATTACAAATAGGCCTAGTCATTGACTTTCATTCTCCCCCTATTTATTATTAAATATTTAACAAACAAATTCCTAGAGGATGACTCAACTAACAAATAAGAAAATAGATAAAACTTCAAACTATGTAAATAATAAAGTATTTTCTGGATCATATAATACATTTCCAGATTTCAATCGTGAAAGATAAATATAAGATAGATGTTCATCTAGACTGAACATATCATATTTATATCTTGACGTATCCATCATTACCAGCTTCAAAAGTATCAACTTCACCTTCTTCTAGAGTAGAACTTTTGTGAACGGGTGTCATTGGTACATCTTCAATGAATGGTTTCTCTGGTTAAGATTCTGCATTTCCAGATTTCTTGAGTGAACTACAAATGAAAGATGAAAGACATATCTTCAAGTTAAATCATTTTCACTTCTCAGACTCATCACTAGTCCCCCCTAGGATGGCAGGGATGAAGTCTTGTTCTCTTCTTACCATTTCTCCTTTGTTTCTCAACTTTTGTCTTTACTTCTCACCCAAGGTGAATTCATTCTCCCCTTATGTGAATTATTCAACCATTTTAATAGAGGTAACAACAGACATGGCATACATTCAGCATTAAACCATCGCAGATTTAAAAAATACAAACTATGACATGTTATGCATTTTAGAAAATCTGGTTTATCCTATATATAAGAATTTTCTAAAATAAAATGGAATAGAGGAATTAATAATTAATTACTAGTTCTATCCAATCCAAGCATATTGTTATATACCCCATTTTCTTGTTCAACAATTTCCCCCCTTAGATCTTGTTCAAGAATTCTCCCACTTAGTTGAGTAATGCTCTTTATAAGAAATTTCCTTCCTCTTAGTTGAGTAACATTAGATATCTGTAACAGGGAATTGAGAATGGGATTTGGTAATTGTGGCTAGTGTTTAATTTTTTTTTGTGCATCTGACAAGTGTTTCGCTCTTATACTCTTTAAGTGTTTCACTCATAGAATATATATTTTTACTCTTTCTCACTTGTGTTTCACTCTTTCCTCACAATACTATTTCTCTCTCAGTACGGATGACACAGTCTTTTGTACGTGTAAGAAAGATCACCACAGCCCCTTCAAGAGAGGTCACTGGTAGTGCAATAGGGTTTCATAAATTCCCATCCTCAATTGAATCTATTAAAATATTTGATTTTGAAAACTGAATTGCTTTAGAAATCCAGATATGTTCCATCTGGGGAGGGAGACAAGGATCTATAATGTAGCACATGATCCAAGTTTCCTCTTAACGCTTATGAAGACATGTTGATTCAGTCAGAATCATAGATCATCCTTCCTTCCTTGATATTGAAGTTTAGAATAATTGATTCCATCCATTCATCCTTAGTGTGAGACAATCCTTACAACGCATTTTAATATATACAATTACGGTTTGTAATGTTTGAGAGTGTCTAGATGAAGTTGACTATTTACAAATGGCCTTGGCTGACAAGCAAAATTCAATAGACTCATCATGTTAAGATGGCGAACCTAGTTATTGTTTTGCCATTTGCAAATCTATATCCTTTTGGAAGGATATAAATTAGTTAGCAGTTGGCTTGGTTTCAATTTCACATTCTAACTAAAGGCAGAGCTGCTGGAACACTCATAGATACTTCATTATCTAGTGCACTAGAGGCACTTACTCACTCATCCTCTTTAGTTGAGAAAACTTTTCTTTTCAGGGGTTTAGTAGATGAAATTGTATTTATGTAAGTGTATTTGGTTCTATGATCAGTTTTAGAGATTGTAGGTTTTGGATCCCTTGATCTTGTCCTATAACCACTGATGGCTCAATATATCAATTCTAATATTTTGATATAAATTGATTAGAGAATATATCAAGATCGAGATTACCTGTTTTACCTCGAGTCGATTGCTTTTGTTCGGCAAGTATTATGACTAAAAACACCAAAAATCAAAAACTCCTCGGAAAATTTTGAAAATAAATGTTGAAGAGTTTGTGATTTAGAACACAGATATAATTTTATTATTAGTGATTTTCAGATAAACAATATATATTATCACTAAAAAAAATCACAATTAATTGCAATGAAACAATAACAAACTATCAATACATGATAATTAATAATAATTTCAAGAAACAAGTAATTATGCTCTTAATATCTCATCGTATTAAAATTATGAAACTAATACACATTGAATTATTTCAATTCATAATTTTAATAAGATAAAATACCATCGCTAAATACTAAATAATCATAGGAATGAAAATTAGTATTTAACTTCATACATAATATCTAATAATTGTTACTCAAGCATCTGATAATTATACTCATAACAACTATCAGTGATATATGTAAGCTCGAGAAAGTATTTGTAAAGAAATTCACAAGTCCTTTAAATATTAACATCTAATACTTATGATTCTTATAACAATTCCACATAGACAAAAATAAATTTAAAAATAAAAATAAAATAAAAAAGAAAAATTAATATGCCAACTTAAAAAAAATTACTCACATATATATAGAAATTATGATACTAAAAGTTTGAAAATAAAAATAATATAAAATATATTTACAGTAAAGATGTCAATCGAATAAACTATAAAACAAATAAGAAAATTTTTGGAAATATTTCTAAGTATATAAAATATTGAGAATTTTATACACATTACTTAGAAAATACTTCGCCTTTCAATATAGTGAATTTTGAAATATGCATTGATTACTTAGATCAGTAATTCTAAATAATGTCACTAATATTTAAAGTGTCACAATTATTTGTAACAAAATATTTAAAAATATCAGAGAAAAATATCAAAACAATTAAGCAAGATATCATTAATTGATACTTATAAAATATTTAACATACAAATAATTATGCCGCATATTATTTTAATTCATTTAAATTATGAGACTGATATGACATTGAATTGTCTAACATCATAATTTAAATCAATTAAGATAATATACAAACTTATGCTAGAACACCTAATTACCACATATGCATATAACATTGTAAACATGATAATTAAAATAGTAGCAATAAGCATGAGGTTCTAGATTTCAAAAAAATTTATAATTCCTTTAAATATTGAAAATTTAATACGTGTGAACTCAGTTGAGAATTCCATACAGATGGGATTTCCAACAAATATGCACATAAATAATATCCCAACTTCACAACCAACTTAGATAAAATGAATTCATCAAGTTGTTTATCAAATATCTGCAAGTAATTCTACTAAGGACTACTCTTGAAATAAATGATACCTGATGTTCAAGCGCTTGTTCCGTGAGTGGTGTAGAGATTATCCAGCAGAGTTGATGGAGCTTGACAGCTTCTAGTAATTGCTTCTCTCTCTTTCTTACAATATGCATTATCTATATCTATATAGCCAATTATGATAAACCTAGTATCTTTTGGGTACCTAATTCTAAGAATTGGTAATCCCTTAAGATATCTAACAATTCATATCTTAGCTATAAGATTAGATTCTCTAGTATCCACTTGGAAACTTGCATATAGACATATTGAGAATAAAATAATGGTCTTTATGCACTTGAATAAGTAATGAGCTGATCATACCTCTATAGCTTGTCACTTCAGTTATATACTTGATTTGTCATGATCAAGCTTAGTGGTTTGTTGGCAAGAAGTCTTGACAGATCTAAAATCTTCTAAATTGTGCATCTTGAAAAGTTCCTTGACTTACTTTAATTGTCATCATTCTTTTGAATTACTTATAATCTAAAAAGAATTGCAGCTCTTCCAACATACTCATCTTGTACCTACTCTGCATTAACTTAGCAAATATCTCTTGCCAAATTTTCATTAGTAGACCTACATATAATATAATCATGGTACACTTGAACTAATATTACATTATGTGTATGCCTTGTATTCTAGAGAGATATATGCGTATAACAATCTTAATAAAATTATTTTCACGTAATTATCAGTTAAAGTGTCATATTTTGTCCTTGACGATTACTTGATTTCCTACCTCCGTCATAGAGAGCTTTGTGAAGAGAATGACATACAAATTCCAGTGGATATGTAACTTCAAAGTCCATGAGTTGTTGTACATCAACTTTAACTTCTTACTCACCATTTAGGAGTGCACTTGTTCACATTCATCTGATAGATATTCATACTTGAATGCTCAACAGGTGCTAGGAATATTACTGTTAGGTAATCAACTTGTTCAGTCTGAATAATATCAAGTCACATCTCTGGTGCTTGTAGTTAGACATTGAAAGTCCCGAAGATTCTGTTTCCATCATCTTCGATACTTTCTGCTTTATAGTAACCTGTAGCAATCAGTTTGGCTTTGTCCCTCATAATAATGTCAATAATCATCCGGTCTCTGAAAACCCTTACAATATCAATTACAACTTTGTCTTGTGGTCTAGGTTCCAGATTCAGTAGATTCTGCCTTCGAACTGATTGAGATCATCTTGCATTTGCAATCACCCAATCTGGATCAATCAGTGCTTCTTCAATCTGCTTTAGGATACCAACTATTAACAATTGTTCTTTTCCAAGAATAACCATTTACTTTGCATAACACTTTTAGTCTTTTCTCTAGTATCCAGATCACTAAGAACTAAACTCCAGGAATGACTTTGACTCCAAACCCTTTGTCTCGGCAGATATATTCTTAATGTATTCCCCTGATCTTCATTGTGGTGAGTATGACTAGTAGATCCTTTTTTTATTGCTCCCCCTGAATTGATGCTAGGATGTGTTGAAGATCTTTCACCTTGTTGAGTGGATTCGGTTAAAGTCTATGAGTTGTGTAGATTCAATACCATTTTACTACTAGGATCTGTATCATCATCATTAACAGTGATTCCTTATGCAACCTCAGTTTCATCATCAATATCTGAATATGACTATGACAAGATATCAAACTTCAAAGATTCAGAATACACCTTCATTTAAATGCTCGGGAGCATGGTGTAGTAGGACGACACATTCAGACTTTCAATCACCTTCTGATTTTACATCACATATGCCTTGAAAGCTTTCGACTTCAATGAGTATCCGAGAAAAAGTGTTTCATGAGCCTTAATTTCAAACTTGCCAAGATACTCATATAAATCTTTAATAAATATTAATTTCCTCCAAACACACGAAAGAGCATCAGTGGTTACTTCTGGTTGGCCATTAACTCATATGATATCTTTTCACGATCTTTGTTGAATAAAGAAGCATGTTATGTTAATCGCTTCAACTTCAAAGTACCTTTATAAGTGCAAACTTCATTTAGAACTTCATTCATGAAATTCAGTTCCAATATCTAACTTCAAAGTTCTCACAACTTATTTTGCTTCCAACTTGATCTACCTAATGTGATCAATCACCATATGTGATATGTTATTTGTTGAATGCACGAACATCACCAAATTTTAATTAGGGTTATCATTAACCACCACTAAGCATATTTCTTCCATGACATTACTTGCTTCAGTGTGATGTTTTCATTGACTTCCTTATATGACATACTTCAAAATTTCATTTTGGATAGAATTCAATATGAAGCAGTCCTCTCACCAATTTCTTCTTTATCAAAGAATCCATTGTCTTGAATATCAAGTATGAGAGCTTCTTGTGTCATAGTTAACTCTTTACCGATGAAGCTTTACTAAGAAACTTATTTCACCTTTACATAAAAATTCCATGTCAGCTAAGAACATATTTCTTCACTCTCATTTGAGTGAGCTTCTATCTTTCTTGCTCGAAATCAAACACTTTTCCTTTTTAATGCTTTTCCAGAAAACCTTTGACAAAGAATTCCCTAGTGCCCTGTAGATAGTGCTTAAGTCCATTGACAAGAAATATATTTCCAATGATGACAATTCCAAAATCATGATAGCCATGTCCCTTGTACATCTTTTGTTGTCATCTCCAAAGGTTACCGTTGGGTAGGCTTTCTCAATCAATTGTGATAGTAGAGCTTCAATGCTAGTAATACGCCTCTAACAATAAATCTCATAAAATTACATAACTTTTGTCTTTTGTTTCATACTTTGCAATCATAATTGATTAAGATTCTTTGTACTCAACTTCCATTTAATCCAGATGGGTTAGAGATATTACTTTAAACAGTGGTAATAACAGTTTCAGCCTTAACATGCACAAACTTATCTTTGACTGATCACTTCTCATTTACAACAGCCTTGACAAGGTAGTCTTAAGGCTATGAGATTAGTGATTCCAACCTATCTTTAGATTGACTAACAGTATTTACCCTATTGTGATTCTTATAGATGTTTTGCCTAAGATTATGCAAGTCCTAAGATATACATTTTTAACTTTAAACAAACATGCATGAAAATAAGAACACAATGTAACATTTAGGTTCAATGCATTATTGATAAGAATTATGCATTTCAGGCTTTATGCATATTAGAAAATTCAGTACTATCTAGTTTAAACATTCTACACAGATATGACAGGTGTTAAGCAGATTTACAGATATTTAATAATTTTCTAAAAGCACATGGAATAGGAGAACTGACAATTTAATTAGTAATTTTGTCTAATCCATTTCTGTTGTTGTCTAACATTTTAATTATCTCTAATTACCTAAGTCAGTTTTAGATTAAGCCTCGAATTTATAAATTTTACTGACTACTTAGATAATTCTACCATCTTTCAATCTTCTACACCTTAACAAGCAATACATGAAGTGATTTGACATTTAAGTGCAACTATGTGAATGTGAGCAATTCATATGAAAATAAGCACATAAACAATTTCAAGAATATGAAGAATATTTGAATAAGATATAATGAGCAATATCAAATTCCACATACACTTAACAAGTCATTTATCACAATAAGAACAAATATAAAATATCTGATCTATGACCTGTTTGTCTATTAGTAATTTTAACAACATTAGCATAATTATTAAATCACAAAAGATTTAAATCAAGTTCAAGCAAATGTTCAGGATACACCTAATCGTCTAGAATAACCTATATAATTCTAGCTATTCATTTTACTGCATTGAAAATCAAGTACGAAATGTACTAACTTTAACTCATAAGTCCAAGCATGCAATATCTCATTCTTTGCAATCAATAAAGCATTTAAGTCCTAAGATGCTGACATGAATATAATACATTTCCAAATATAATAATCATACAATTCTGATGTAACGACCGGGAAAATTTTGTGTATTTTATAGTACTTAAATATGCTTTTAATATAATTTTGGTGAGTTAAAAAAATTTTATTATTATTTTATTATGCATTTATTTGAGTATGGATTTTTATTAAATAGGAAAATTACCCGATATGTGTTATGTGACTTATGTGTAGCCTAAAATATTTTATTCTATTTTAGTATAATTTTTGGTATCGTTAAAATCAAATTATTTCGATTTATGATTACCGGGATCAGCCCCTGTAGAGGACTAGATACCTTGTTTTTGTTCTTTTATTTTTATGAAAATAGCAAAATCCTCAAAATGACTTTATTTTATTATTTTTGGACCATTCATAATTTTTGGGGAATTTTGACATATATATTGTATTTATTCAAAAATATTTCTTTTTATATTTTATCCCATAAAAATTATTTTTGGGCTTTTTATTTTAATTATTGGGTAAATTATCTTTTAATCAAATTTAAGCCCCTAAAATTTTCAAAAATATAAATAGATTTTTTATTAATAAATTTTTTATCAAAAGTTATAAAATATTGTAAATTGTTGGGTTTGGAATTGGGGGATAACCTCTAACTAGGGTTCCAAAGTTTGATTAATTAGTTGGAAGTGATTCTCTAATTTGTTTCTTAATTATGAATAACTGAATTGAGGCCTACGATGTGTACTGTCTTTATGTGTTTTCAATTTTGGTTAATAGTCTGTATATGGGGATGTGGTTCTTGACTGCCTTCTCGGTGAATTTGCAAGCTAAAAATCGTTAGTCTATAAGTGTTTCTGATTATATGTGTAGCTTCCTGGTTGATTGGTGAGCATGCCTATATTTTTAATTTTATTTTTTGTTTAATATTTACGTTAATCGGAGTTTGGCCGGATTAATCTAGACTTGTCCGGAATATGTCTTTCTGAGCTGGTTTCTTGGTCTGAATAGCATGGTTATCTTGTGTACGATGCCAGTAACTTGTGGGTATCATTTATTTTGAGTTCGGGTCATGTTTGAAATTGCCATAATTTCCTGCTGCCATCTATTTTCTGTTTGTCATGTCATGTTTGCTAGTAGTCTGCATATGTGGATAATTTGTATAGGTTCACGCTAGTCGTAATTCCATTTTAACTCTGTTTTGGTGTGGTTTTCAGTTGGCCTGAGTTACGGCCAGAGGTTTATTCCGATTTAATTGGAATATGAGTTGTTGCACTGGGTTCTTGGGTTGCAGGTTGAAGTGGAGTTGTGTTGATGTGTAGCCACTATGTTTTGTTCGAGTTTGGGTTTGATTCTTTTGGTCACCAGATTGTTTGGTTTTGTCCCAAATGGAGTCCCTGGTCTGGTTTGTATAGGTGTCTGGGAGCTGTTCTTGGTTGGATAGCTTGTATAGCATGTGTACATGAGTTGTGGGTCTGTAGTTTTGTTTTCTTTGCCATAAAATTGTTTAAAGAGCTTGGTTTTGTGTCTTGATTACTTGGTCGAGTTGCGTACACTTCTAGTAACTTGTGGGTACGTGTTTATGTGAGTTTGGGGATGACCGGATTTTAGTCCGAATTCGTTGGAATCAAATCTGTTGGCCTGGTTGTTGTAGGCATGCTACGATGTTTCTTTTGTTTACGTATGTCTGCTAGCTATGTCTTTGTTATACCCATGTTTTAGTTAAGTTTTGTTACATGTATTGTTGTGTCTTTCTGGTTCACCAAGCTAGTCCTGGTAGCAGCTTCATATGGGTTAATTTTTGTTATTCACTGGATTTTATTCCGAGTTGGTCGGAACTGTAGCTGTTAATTTGGATGTGTTGGTTACTGTTGCTAATTGTATGTGTTGGTTGGGTCTATACAGTTGAGTGTCTTCCTTGCTAGTAAACTGTTGGTGTCAATATTTCAAATGCTCATATCACTTGTCGGTGTCTACATTTATACAGAAGTACATCTTAGTGCTTGTTTTTGTTTTCAAATGCTAGAAATATATTGTGTTTATCTTTAATTTTGGTAACAATGGGTCTTTGTACCTAATTGTCAAGTGATTTAAGTAATTTTAGTATAAATCCTTTAAATGAATTATACAAGTTATAATTTAGAATCAAGTAAAACAAAAGCAAAATTTTGGTTGAGCAACCTTCGAAATATTTGGGTTTGAAAAGTGGATTGTGGATATGAATCTTTTGTTTTGTTTGACTTACTTTTTACCTCAAACTGCTTGGTTTCACAACTAATGTGTGGTCTTAGTTCATTTACGCTACTACCTGAATGTGTTTATTTAGCAATAACTATACTTCAAGTTGATTGATGTGATTGTATATTTTGTAACCTGTAGCTTTAGTCAATTACTTTTATTATGAAAATGATTTCAAAAATTATTCTAGAATGTTTTTTTTACTTTATTATGAAAAATGTTTTAAAAATTAAAATAAATTATTTTAATTTCAAAATCAATTTGATTTAATTATTTTAATTTATTTAGAAAATAATTTAATTAATTATATTTAATTGATTAATTTATTTTAAACAATTAATTTAATTAATTAAATATTATTTAAACATAATTAAAAATAATTGGATTTAATTATTTCAAAAATAAAAATAATTTATTTACTTTTATTTGTCTATTATTTAATTATTTTTTACTCGTTCTAAATGAAACAAGTTTGTTTGAGACCCTAAAAATAATTCGGAAATTCTAAAAATAGTTCTAATTTATTAATTTAGTTATAAACTTGAATTAATATTTTATTAAATATTTTAGGATCCAATTATTATCTGGAGTGGATAATAATGATCCACTTTGACTCAAAAAATATTTTAGAGTCTACTTTTAATTATTTGATTGTTCTTTAATCAGTGAGTCTTATCTGCTATATGATTTATGTGATTACTCGGTTGCTAATTGATGTTACTTGTTTACTAATTATTTATTTGGTGTTCGTTATTAATAGAACAAATGGGCAAACACTAGAATCTAAATTAGAATATTTTTTTTGTAGATACGAGCGAGGTAGTAGATAGACGTGCAGTGTAGTCGACCCATTCCAGCTCAGGACTGCATCTATATCAGGCAAGTATTTTCTCCTTGATCATCCCAAATACTTTTGTTTTATTGTTTTAGTTATTCACATCATGATAAATAGTTATTGTTCGGAGCTATTTATAATTCTTATTTTATTTTATGCATCAGAGTTACTTGTTATTCGTACTCTGAACATTGGAAGTTGATTATAATAAACTCATCATATCCAGCGAATTATTGTATAAATAACGAGGATATGGTCTGTAGTTGAAACTAAACATACCTTATTTACTTGGGTTTGCTCTATTGGATTGGAATTCTAGCGTAACAGGCTCTGAAATAATAGTTCAACATTTATTGAGGAGGATATGGTAACCAATCCATCTTCTTATAAGCTAACATCACTTGCCTATTTGGAATCTATATTGAGAAATCCTTGTTATATATTTGGGTATAGAAATGTACTGATGAGCTATAAAGGGGTCTTATTCCTTTTGAAACATGATCAGTGGGCAATAGTGTTTATTTAAGTTGTATCCAATCCATATTTCCAGCATGGCTATTATATATTGATTTTGAGCAGTTGATTCATTTTGATGACATACTGCATTGTTCCGGTTTGAGATAAATTGTGATTTATTTACTGTTCAGTTTTTATAATAAACAGTTTTATATTCTGTTCTCTATCATATCTCATATCTTGATTTAACTTCAATTATTCATATACTTGCTGAGCATTTCTTTGGCTCACTCTTTCTTTTTATCTAAATTCTGTCAGACTGTCAGTTTGAGCCATTCCAGCAATTGTAGCAGGCGTAGAGAGAGAGGTGTTGGGACTGCTCGCTTCTCGGGACTCTCAAGTATTGAGTTATTTTAGTATGTCTGTAGATAGTGCTTGTAATAAAACTGAATCTAGACTTAAAACTTATCTAGACTTATGGATTTGATTTTCGATTAGTAGTGGGCTTGTAATGCAGTATTTGGATATACTTTTAGTTTCCGCTGCTTAATTCCATACTATAACCTGTTAGCGATCATTGGTTGTTGGCGGGATCAGTGTGCACCTGATTTATATTATTTTATTATTGATTGGTTGGTGACCCCCAAATCTAGACCTCGGGTTGTGAGGGCGTCATAGTTGGTATTAGAGCTACAGGTTGGTAGTCACTGAAATAAGCAGAGATATAGCCCAGAAAAGATTTGGTAGATTACATGAGATAGGTTTATAGTCATTTGAGATAAGTTTACATTTGATTTTAGTTTAAGCCTATGTTGTGAGTTGTGTTATGATACCTATGTATTGTAGTGATGCCTATGTACGGTAGGGTTCAATTTGTAGTAGGAGGTATGTCAGAATTTTGAGTGTATATAGCCAATATCTTTTCCAGTAGAATGTCCAGGGAGTAGGATGTTGTAGGTTAGTCAGATGAGCTGTTGTATTCCATATAAATATTTATATATATCAACGACAATTTTGTAGTGTAGATTCGTGTTGTTATATTTAGACATTCTTTTCCTTTTGACATTCAAGTACATTAGTAGTTGTGCACCATGATTTGATAACATGAATGAGAACAAGGATTTTATTTAAAAAGGAAAACTCTTTTTCTTCGCTTCATATGCCTTTCCATGATAAATGTTATATCAACATCATGTATAGCAACGTACTAAAGGACTTGTTTGTTTATTTATGAGAGATATGGCCAATCCAAATGTGATTGAGAATGACTTGGGAAATCAGAACAACAATTAAAATCTCATGGCATGGGGAAACCCTGTAGTTCAAGGAATTCTAGTAGTGCAAGGGAATCCGTTAGAGCTGAGAAATGTCAACGTGATGAAGTAGATGCTGGAGTTTTTTCGTCAGCAAATAGTTAACTTTACCCGTCAACAGCAACAGCCGACAGCACCGCAGGCTATAACTTTTAAAGCATTTCAATCTGTGAAACCTCCAGAGTTTTAAGGAGTGGCAGATCCAGTGGAAGCTAGGGCTTGGCTAAAAGAGATAGAGAAAGCTTTTGCATTAGTGAGAGTGGATGCGAATCAGAAGACCGAGTTTGCCAGTTATTTCTTGAAAGGAGAGGCAAATTACTGGTAGGAATCAAGGAAGGCTCTAGAAGGGGAAGAAGTAATTACGTGGGAAAGATTTAATATGCTGTTTTTGGAAAAGTAAATTCCCCGTTACATGCAGAATCAAATGGAGATAAAGTTTCTAGAACTGAAGCAGGAAACAGATGTTGCAAGTTATGAAACTAAATTCACGGAGTTAGCCAGGTTTATACCAGACTTCGTGGATACGGATGAAAAAAGGGCGAAGAAATTTCAGTAAGGTTTAAAAGCTTGGATAAGAAATCGAGTAGCTGTGTTTGAGTTAACGACTTATACCGCGATAGTGCAGAAAACTATGATCATAGAGGCGAAAAGTGATATGTCCCAGAAGGAGAAGGATGAGAAGAAGAGAAAGTTTGACAACCGATCAGGGAATCAACAACAAAACCAATTTCAGAGCAATTTCAACAACCGACCAGGATTCCAGTTCAAGGGAAATGGTGGACCAGGGAATGGAGGTCAGAACTTTGGCAATCAAGGGAATCGATTCCAGAATAATAACCAGTAGCAAGTGAATCAGTTTGTTAACAACAATCAACGGCAGGGAATGCGACCACCACTGACACTGTGTAATAATTGTGGAAGAAATAATGGGGGAGTGTGTGACCTAACTAATGTGACGTGTTATCGATATGGCAAAAAGGGTCACTACGCCACCATGTGCAGTTTATCAGTACATGTCAGAGTTAAATGTCACAAGTGTGGAAACAAGGGTCATGTGGTAAAGGACTGCAGAATCAATGACAATTAGGGAAATCCAAATAAAGCTACAAGGTTCGGCAATGCAGGTCAGCCCAAGACCAGTACTTTTAATACGAGTCTGTAAATATTCAACCAGATTTATCTTATGTTGAAAAACTAGTTGAGATATTAGATCGTAGAGATAAGGTATTAAGGAATAAGACAATACCTTTAGTTAGGATATTGTGGAGAAATCCCTTGGTTGAGTAATCAACATGGGAGGTAGAAAGTTAAATGTTAGCTCAGTACCCGCATCTATTTTCTTATGTTGGATTCTGGGGACAGAATCCTTATAAAGGGGAAGGTTGAAACGATCGGGAAATTTTTGTGTATTTTATAATACTTAAATATGTTTGTAATATAATTTTTGGTTAGTAAAAAAAAATATTATTTTATTATGCATTTATTTGAGTATGGATTTTTATTAAATAGGAAAATTACCAGATATGTGTTATGTGACTTATGTGTAGCCTGAAATATTTTATTCTATTTTAGTATAATTTTTTGTATCGTTAAAATCAAACTATTTCCATTTATGATTACCGGATCTAGCCCCTGTAGAGGACTAGATACCTTGTTTTTGTTCCTTTATTTTTATGAAAATAACAAAATCCTCAAAATGACTTTATTTTATTATTTTTAGACCAATTATAATTTTTAGGGGATTTTGACATATATATTATATTTATTCGAAAATATTTATTTTTATATTTTATCCAATAAAAATTATTTTTGGACTTTTTATTTTAATTATTGGGTAAATTATCTTTTAATTAAATTTAAGCCCCTAAAATTTTCAAAAATATAAATAGATTTTTTATTGATAATTTTTTTTATTAAAAGTTACTAAATATAGTAAATTGCTGGGTTTGGAATTAGGGGATAGCCTTAACTAAGGTTGCAGGGTTTGATTAATCAGTTGGAGGTGATTCTCTAATTTGTTTCTTAATTATGAATAACTGAATTGAAGCCTGCGATGTGTACTGTCTTTATGTGTTTTCAATTTTGGTTAATAGTCTGTAGATGGGGATGTAGTTCTTGACTGCCTTCTCTGTGAATTTGCATGATAATAATCGTTAGTTTATAAGTGTTTCTGATTATATGTGATTATATGTATAGCTTCATGGTTGATTGGTGAGCTTGCCTATATTTTTAAATTTATTTTTGGTGTAATATTTACGTTAGTCAGAGTTTGGCCGGATTAATCTAGACTTGGCCGGAATATGTCTTTTCGAGCTGGTTTCTTGGTCTGAATAGCATGGTTATCTTGTGTTCGATGCCAGCAACTTGTGGTTATCATTTATTTTGAGTTTGGGTCATGTTTGATATCGCCAGAATTTCCTGCTGCCATCTATTTTCTGTTTGTCTTGATATGTTTGCTAGTAGTCTGCATATGTGGATAATTTGTATAGGTTCATGCTAGTCGTAATTCCGTTTTAACTATGTATTGGTGTGGTTTTTAGTTGGCCTGAGTTAGGGCCAGAGGTTTATTCCGATTTAATCATAATATGAGTTGTGGCACTGGGTTCTTGGGTTGCAGGTTGTAGTGGAGTTGTGTTGATGTGTAGCTTCTATGTTTTCTTCGAGTTTGGGTTTGATACTTTTGGTCATCAGATTGTTTGGTTTTGTCACAAGTGGAGTCCCTGGTCTTGTTTGTATAGGTGTCGTGGTGTTGTTCTTGGTTGGATAGCATGTATGGCATGTGTACATGAGTTGTGGTTCTGTAGTTTTGTTTTTCTTGGCCAGAAAATTGTTTAGAGAGCTTGGTTTTGTGTCTTGATTACTTGGTTGAGTTGTGTACACTTGGGGATGACCGGATTTTAGTCCGAATTCGTTGGAATCAAATCTATTGGCCTGGTTGTTGCAGGCATGCTACGGTGTTGCTTTTGTTTACGCATGTCTGCTAGCTATGTCTTTGTTATACCCATGTTTTAGTTGAGTTTCGTTACATGTATTGTTCTGTCTTTCTGGTTCACCAAGCTAGTCTTGGTAGCAGATTCATATGGTTATTTTTTTGTATTCACTGGATTTTATTCCGAGTTGGTCGGAACTGTATCGGTTAGTTTTGATGTGTTGGTTATTGTTGCTAGTTGTATGTATTGGTGGGGTCTATATAGCTGAGTTTCTTCCTTGCTAGTAAACTGTTGGTGTCAATATTTCAAATGCTCATATCACTTGTCGGTGTCTACATTTATATAGAAGTACATCTTAGTGCTTGTTTTTGTTTTCAAATGCTAGAAATATATTGTGTTTATCTTTAGTTTTGGTAACACTGGGTCTTTGTATCTAATTGTCAAGTGATTTAAGTAATTTTAGTATAAGTCCTTTAAATGAATTATACATGTTATAATTTAGGATCAAGTAAAACAGAAGCAAAATTTTGGTTGAGCAACCTTCGAAATATTTGGGTTTGAAAAGTGAATTGTGGATATGAATCTTTTGTTTCGTTTGACTTACTTTTTACCTCAAACTGCTTGGTTTCACAACTAATGTGTGGTTTTAGTTCATTTACGCTACTACCTGAATGTGTTTTTCTAATAAAAACTATACTTCGAGTTGATTGATGTGATTGTATATTTTATAACCTGCAGCTTTAATCAATTACTTTTATTTCGAAAATGATTTCAAAAATTATTCTAGAATATTTTTTTTATTTTGAAAAATGTTTAAAAATTAAAATAAATTATTTTATTTCAAAATCAATTTGATTTAATTATTTTAATTTATTTAGAAAATAATTTAATTAATTATAATTAATTGGTTAATTTATTGTAATCAATTAATTTAATTACTTAAATATTATTTAAATATAATTAAAAATAATTGAATTTATTATTTTGAGAAATAAAAATAATTTATTTATTTTTATTTGTTTATTATTTACTTATTTAATTATTCTTTTACTCGTTCTAAATGAAACAAGTTTGTCTGAGACCATAAAAAGAATCCGGAAATTCTAAAAATAGTTCCAATTTCTTAATTTATTTATAAACTCGAATTAATATTTTATTAAATATTTTAGGAACCAATTATTATCCGGAGTGGATAATAATGGTCAACTTTGACTCAAATAATATTTTAGAGTCTACTTTTAATTCTTTGATTGTTCTTTAATCTGTGAGTCTTATCTGCTATATGATTTATATGATTATTCGCTTGCTAATTGATGTTACTTGTTTATTAATTATTTATTTGTTGTTCGTTGTTAATAGAACGCATGGGTAGACACTAGAATCTAAATTACAATATTTTATTTGTAGATACAAGCGAGGTACTAGATAGACGTGCAGTGTAGTCGACGCATTCCAGCTTAGGACCGCATCTATATCAGGCAAGTATTTTCTCTATAATCAACCCAAACACTTTTGTTTTACTATATTAGTTATTCAGATCATGATAAATAGTTATTGTTCGGAGCTATTTATGATTCCTATTTTATTTTATGCATCAGAGTTACTTGTTATTCGTACTCTGAACATTGAAAGTTGATTATAATAAACTCATCATATCTAGCGAATTATTGTATAAATAACGAGGATATGGTCTGTAGTTGAAACTAAGCATATCTTATTTACTTGGGTTTGCTCTATTGGATTGGAATTCTAGTGCAAGAGACTCTGAAATAATAGTCCAACATTTATTGAGGAGGATATGGTAATCATTCCATCTTTCTATAGGCTAACATCACTTGCCTATTTGGTACATATATTGAGAAATCCTTGTTATATCTATGGGTACAGAAATGTACCAATGAGCTACAAAGGGGTCCTATTGCTTTTGAAGCCTGATCAGTGGGCAATAGTGTTTATTTAAGTTGTATCCAATCCATATTGTCAGCATGGCTATTATATATTGATTTTGAGTAGCTGATTCATTTTGATGACATACTGCATTGTTCCGGTTTGAGATAAATTGTGATTTATTTACTGTTCAGTTTTTATATTAAACTGTTTTATATTCCGTTCTCTATACAGATCTCATATCTTGATTTAATTTCAATTGTTCATATACTTGCTGAGCATTTCTTTGGCTCACTCTTACTTTTTATCTAAATTCTACCAGACTGCTAGTTTGAGCCATTCCAGCAATTCTAGCAGGCGTAGAGAGAGGCAGGTGTTGGAACCGCTCGTTTCTCGGGCCTCCCAGATATTTAGTTATTTTAGTATGTCTGTAGATAGTGATTGTAATAAAACTGAATCTAGACTTAAAACTTATCTAGACTTATGGATTTGATTTTGGATTAGTAGTGGGCTTGTAATACAGTATTTGGATTTACTTTTAGTTTTCGCTGCTTAATTTCATACTATAACCTGTTAGCGATCCTAGGTTGTTGGCGGAGTCAGTGCGCACCTGATTTATATTATTTTATTATTAATTGGTTGGTGACCCTTAAATCTAGACCCCGGGTTTGGAGGGCGTCACATCTGAATTAGATAAAGCTATACTAGTTAGAATATGTACTTGTGAAGGGCTTAGTGATTTATCTCCAATGTTGGTCATTGATGTCGGATATCCATGTGGTTCATCAGTGTCACTAATATAATTAAATTTACAGTTAACATCACCAACAAATGTTTTCCCTTGTTGTAACCTTACTAATTCTTGAAATTCCTACTTTTAAACCAACACGGTATTTTGTCATCATTTGTTTATTCAGGCTTCTTGAATAGTGTAACACACCCTGATCTTGTGTTGCTACTTTTAACCTCATATATTTCTTCAGTTGTGACCTTTGATGATTCTTAAATATGTTTTGTATAAGTATAATTGTACAAAAACTAGAATGATCAGTAGAGTCAGAGAAAAATTCAGCAGAGATCCCTACTAATAAATCTATCATTTCTTTACATTTGAGTAATTTGTGGAACAATAACATAAACAGTTGTAACAGCTACAATAAAATCCAAACGCTCTGGAATAAACCTACTAACACAAAATGACCACTTTTCTCGAAACCGTGTCATATGTTGTGCGAATTAATTCTGAGTCCAAATTAAGAATTTTCCAACTATAAACCATTTTGGAAAAATGGACCAAGATTTTTAATAACTCTAGATTATAAATTAAATCTATATAATTTTAAATAATAAATTTACTTAAAATAAATTTATTTAAATTAAGTTTATAAACTAAACCTTTTCAAGTTTAAATAATAAACTAATTTAAATTAAATATATAAAATAAATTTATTTAAATAAAATTTATAAAATAAATTTATATAAATTTGATTTTATAACTTAAATTTATTTAAACAAATTTAAATAATAAAAGTAAATCTTTTTAAATTTAGAGAATAAATTTATTTATTATAAATTTATAAAATAAACTTATTTAAATTAAGTTTATAAAATAAACTTTTTCAAGTTTTATTAGAAAAATAAACACTGATGCTGTCAGAGAATATCATAACAGAGTTTATGTTGCTGATGTCATCAGAGGTCAGATTTTATTCTATCAGAGAATACTCAATCAGAGTTTACTCTAATAGAGAATGCTCTATCAGATATTATCAACCGACAGAGTTTATCTATCAGAGTTTGTGAAGAAAACAGACAAATCAGAATTTGATTTGGATAGTGAAGAAGGAATTCGAATGCAAGTCTAAATTTCCTTATTGAAGATATTCTTTTCATTATATGTTTTGTAGTTAGATTTGTAATCGTGTCCATATAAACACAGAAATATGTTAACATTATTCATTTATTCAAGTTATATTTTTCTCAACCTAGCAGCTCTTAAGAACAATGAATTTCTTGAGAGAGTTTTGTATTCAATTTCATTATTATTAATACAAAAAAGTGTTTCTTTTATATACTTGTATTCCTGATCAATTATTTAGCGTCTATTATATTCAACCCCCTTCTATAATAGATTATCATCTGGGCAAACAATTAGTGTCAGAGCAGGCAGTTATTTTCAACTACAAGATCACATAAACTTGTCTGAATAAGTATGAAAGCATCAGAATTCTAATCTTGAAGAAAGATGAGTAACCTATATAGAGGGTAAAGATGATAATGTTCCTGGAAGCCACGAATTCTGATTATCTAGACAGGATCAATGAAGGTCATTATCTTCCTACTAAGCTAGTTCCATCAACAATTGTCGAATGAAGACAAGTTCCTGAATATTATACTCTGAAGGATAAAAAAGAGTGGACCAATGAGGAAAAACTAGAAGTTCTCAAAGATGCAAAGGTAAGAAACATACTGCATAACAGTCTTGACTCTGTGATGTCTAACAGAGTAATTGCCTGCAAAACTGTAAAAGAGATCTG
Source organism: Oenanthe sinensis (assembly GCA_028671895.1). Classification (NCBI taxonomy): domain Eukaryota; kingdom Viridiplantae; phylum Streptophyta; class Magnoliopsida; order Apiales; family Apiaceae; genus Oenanthe; species Oenanthe sinensis. The sequence goes on from CM053813.1 coordinate 15,295,564, forward strand.
GGATGCACTAGAGGTTCATTGCCAAGGAACCAAAGAGATAAAGAAAAATAGAAGGTCTGTTCTAATTCAAGAGTATGAATACTTTGAGGCTAAAGAGAATGAGTCCCTCACAGATATCTATGACAGATTTCTAACTTTGTTAAATAACTTGGCTTTGGTGGATAAGGTGTATGATAATGAGGATTCTAACACCAAGTTTCTTAGGGCTCTTCCTGAAGAATGGGATTCACAAACATCCTTGATAAGAGACAGGGTTAATTTAGATGAGATGTCTCTAAATGAGGTCTATGAAAGATTGAAAACTCATGATCTGAAATTACAACAAAGAAAGAATAAGAAGAGTAGCAAGGCAAAATCTATTACTTTTAATGTTGAGTTCAAGATTTAAAAACCAAAGGAAAAAGTCCCTAAAGCCTCAACAAGAAAACAAAAAGCAGTCATGGTCAATGAAAACAGTGAATCAGAGTTTGAGACAAACTCTAATGACTCCACAGACTCGGACATGATGGAGATGGTTGCCATGATTGTCAAAGGCTTCAAAAAGATGAAATACAGGAAGAACAGAAAACAAGGTAACTTTCAGAAGAAGCATGGAGAACCAGAGTCAGAGTATCTCAGTGACATTCGGAGCCCTTGTGAAACCTTTGACAATTGGATTGTCAAAAGTTTCACAAGGGCTCCTAATGTATTAGTTACTAACTTAGTTATTCAAAAAAGTGTTTAGAGGTAATAACTAATATAGTTATTCATGTTAAACCAGGGGCTTAAAGATATGACTATTAAACAAAATAACAAGAAAGTACTTTTAAATATTAAGAAAACTATAATTTTCTCACAAATGCAAGGAGGATATTGTACAAAAATCTGACAAACATGATGATAAAACTCTTGACAAATCAAAGGTTAAGTGGTACAAGTGTAACAAGATGGGGTACTTTGCTACTGAATACAGAAGCAAGGAATCTGGAAAAGCACTAATCACATCAAAGAAAGATTGGATGTATTCATCTGACTCTGAAGAAGAAACAAATTATGTTCTCATGGCAAACACGGATGCCCCCATATTAAAATCTGATAAGGTACCAAACTCTTTCTTCAATTTTAATACTGAAGATATATATGAATTAAAGTCCTTTCTTAGAACCTTGCATGTTAACTTTAAATCACAGTCACTTGAGAATGAAAGATTAAAATCTGAAATACAAACTCTGACTGCTAGGAATGAGCTTCTTTAAACTGAAAATTCTAACATGCTTAGCATTAAGAAAGACTGTGAAAATGCTATTCACATACAAACTCATTTAGAAATACAAGTGGAATATTTAAAATCTGAGATAGCTAAAGAAAAAGTGACTTTCAGAGTTTGGACAAACTTTGCCAAGAGATTCCAACAAATGCTTTCTAACAAGAATTGAACTTCTGCCTTAGGTTATGAATCTGACAAGGAAACACACACAAAAGGAACATTGAGTGAACCTATGAAATTTGTTAGAGCCAGTAATGACAAGAAGAATATCTATGGTGAATGTTTTAATAATAACAAGGGTAAAGAAAATAGTGTGTCAGAGAATAAAAATGTCAATATTGGATAACTCACACAGAAGCAACTTAAGGAAAAGTTGAAGGCAGTCACTAATAAGAACAAACCTAAAATGATGAAAAGAAATAGAAATGGCAAAGTAGGAATTACTAAGGAGAATAACTATAAGTATACCCCTGATGCTCCTTGAAAAACATGTTTTACTTGTATTAATTCAAATCACCTTGCCATTGACTGTAAACAAAACAAAAAGAAGGAACCTGAAAGACCTAGTTCAGAGGCTAGAAAACAAACTAGATATAAACCACAAAATCCATGTTTTCACTGTGGTAGTTTATGGCATTTAGTTTATACCTGTAAAGAATATCATAGTTTGTATTTCAATTATTATGAACTATTGCCTCAATTGAATAAAACTCCTGTCTTTTCAAAAACATGATATCAAACAAAAATATGTGATAAAGGCTGATAATAGAAAGATAAACTCTGATAGTATAAATTTTTGTAATGCAAACTCTATTAACATAAACTCTGATAAAAATAATTCTGCAGCAAGAGTTAAAAAGTTTCAAAAGAAAGGACCCAAACTTGTTTGGTTCCCCAAATCTACTAATTAATTTGCATTAATTGATTGCAGGGAAACAGGAAAAACATGCTAGTGATTGATAGTGGATGTTCTGCACATATGATTGGAAACAAATCCCTGCTTTCAGAATTTAAGGAGAAGGTTGGCCCAACAGTATCTTATGGAGATGACAACATAGGAAAAATACTAGGATATGGCAATATTGTTATTGGAAATGTCATCATTGAAAATGTAGCTCTGGTTGAAGGACTCAAGCATAATCTGTTATGTGTGAGTCAAATGACAGACATAGATTATTCTATGGAATTTCATGGAACCCATTGTGAAGTGAAAAGCAAGAAGGATGGCAAAGTAGTTCTCATAGGTCACAGACATAACACCTTATTTGAAGCTAGATTGGGTGTAAACTCTGATGGTCCCTTAACTTGTTTATTTGGAAAGGCATCATCTTTGGAAAGCTGAAATTGGCACAAAAAGTTGTGTCATTTGAACTTTGGAAATTTTAATGAATTGGTGAAAAATGATCTAGTAAGAGATCTTCTAAAAATTTAATTTCATCCTGATGGACTATGTGATTCATGTCAAAAGGCCAAACAAAAGAAGAAATCTTTCAAGAGCAAAATTGAAAATTCAATTGATCAACCTTTTTATCTGCTGCATCTTGATCTATTTGGTCATGTCAACATTATGTCCATTGGAAAGAAGAAATATACTCTGGTGATAGTTGAGATTACACTAGATTTACCTGGGTGTACTTTTTGCATAGAAAGGATGAAACTGCATAGATAATTTTTGATCATATTGCATTGATTGAAAATGGATCACCACACAAGGTAAAGAACTTAAGGAGTGACAATGGAACTGAGTTTATGAACTCTGCAATGGAAGAATTCTGCTCAACAAAAGGAATTATTCAACAATTCTCAGCACCTGGCACACCTCAACAAAATAGTGTAGTTGAAAGAAAGAACATAACTCTAATTGAAGCTGCCAAAACAATGCTAGAAGGAGCAAAGCTACCTATTTATTTTTGGGCAGAAGTTGTGAATATTGCACTTTGATAAATAAACATGGAATGACTCAATATGAAACAATGAAGGGAAGAAAGCCAAATGTAAAATACTCTCACATCTTTGGAAGCAAGTGTTTTATTCTCAAAACACATCCTGAACAATTGAAGAAATTTAAACTCAAAGCGGATGAAGGAATTTTTATTAGTTATGCAACAACTTCTAAAACCTCTTCAAGGGCTTTCAAAGTGTTTAATTTTGGATTAAATCTCAAAGTGCTCACTGAAGTGAGAGGCTGGTACCAGATTAGTCACTCTAGTTATCGGCATCTCATTTGCACCACTCTAGTTGACAGTGATGACAAGTCCGTTTGTTTGACTTATTGACTAACGGAAAGTGATGTGGCGGTGACGTGGCAAATCAGAATCGGTGACGTGGCAAATCAGAATCAAATTTTTTTTTTTAATCTGATTTGATTTTATTCTAATTTTAAAAAAATTTTAAAAAAATTATTTTCAAATTTTAATCTGATTTTAAAATTTTTTAAAAAAATTCTGATTTTAATTTTTTTTTTAAAAAAAATCGGATTTTAAAATTTTAAAATTTTAAAAAAATTCTTATTCTGATTTCAAAAAAATTTTAATTTTTTTTTTTTAAAATTCTTATTCTGATTTCAAAAAAATTTTAAAAAAATTATTTTCAAATTTTTAAAAAATTCTTATTCTGATTTCAAAATTTTTTTAAAAAAATTCTGATTTTAAAATTTTAAAATTTTTAAAAAATTCTTATTCTGATTTTAAAATTTAAAAAAAAATATATTTTCAAATCTTAATCTGATTTTAAAATTTTTAAAAAATTCTGATTTTAAAATTTTAAAAATTCTGATTTCAAAATTTTTTAAAAATTCTGATTTTAAAAAAAATTCTGATTTTAAAATTTTAAAATAATCTTAGTCTGATTTTAAATAAATTCTGAATATATATTTAATATTTTCTGTTAAAATTTAACGTTTTCCGTTAGTCAACTTGTGTTGACTAACGGCAGTGTCATCACTGTCAACTAGAGTGGTGCAAATGAGATGCCGATAACTAGAGTGACTAATCTGGTACCAGCCTCTCACTTCAGTGAGCACTTTGAGATTTAACCCGTTTAATTTTAGGACCATGGAAGTCATGGAATCTATTAATATCTCTTTTGATGAAGGAAAAATAGATGGGTTACATAATGAAGATGCTCAAAGAACTCTGAAGTTTGAAAATGAATTACAGAACATAAACTCTGAAGAGCTAAACTTTGATGAGATAAACACTGTTGTCCAAACTCTGATAAGTTAAACACTGATTCCTTAAACTCTGATTCAGAAATCATTGAAATAGAAATTGAAGATTCTTCACATGTTGAGGGGGAGCAACATTAACCACTTACTAATATTGGAGAACAGACCTAAGTTACTGAAATATATGAGTCTGGACAAACTCTGACCAATACAAACTCTGAAACCCTAAACTCTGATCAATCAAACTCTGAAACCACAAACACTGATCATTCAAACTCTGATTATTCAAACTTTGAGTACATAAACTCTGAGTCATCAAACACTGATGGAAGCACATCATCAGGGGGAGGAAAAACATTTACAGAAGAATCATACTATGAAGGCACAAATAATGGGGGAGCATCTAGTTCAAGAAATTTTCTACATCCAAAAAAATGGACAAAAGATCACACACCTGACTTGATTATTGGGGATCTAGAAATTAGAGTGCAGACAAGGAAAACTACTCAGAATGAATGTCTATTTTATAATTTTCTTTCTCAAACAGAACCAAAGAAGGTTGAAGATGCTTTGAAGGATGCAGATTGGGTTACTGCAATGCAGGAAGAATTAAATGAGTTTGAAAGAAATTATGTTTGGACTCTAGTTTCAAGGCCTAAGAATAGATCAATTGTTATCACAAAGTGGGTTTTTAGGAACAAGATAGAATCTGATGGAATTATTACAAGAAACGAAGCAAGACTAGTTGCAAAATGTTATTCTCAACATGAAGGTATTGATTATGATGAAATATTTACACCAGTAGCTAGACTTGAAGCAATCAAAATTATTCTTATTTATGCTGCATACAAGAAATTCAAGGTCTACTAGATGGATGTTAAAAGTGGATTTTTAAATGGAGAACTTGAAGAAAAGGTATATGGTGAACAACCACCTGACTTTGTCAATCCAAAATATCAAAATCATGTTTACAGATTGGATAAAGCCTTTTATGGACTCAAGCAAGCACCAAGAGCCTGGTATGAAACTTTGGCTCAATTTCTACTTATAAGTGGTTTTACAAGAGGTACAATTGATAAAACCTTATTTTATAGAAGTCAAGGTAAAGATTTATTATTGGTTCAAATATATATTAATGATATTATATTTTGTTCCACTAAAGAGAAACTCTGTAAAAGATTTTCAAAGCTAATGCAGTCTAGGTATCAAATGAGCATGATGGGAGAAATGAGTTATTTTCTAGGGTTGCAAGTGAAACAGACTGATGAAGGAATTTTTATAAATCAGTCTAAATATACAAAGAATTTACTCACTAAGTTTCAAATGTAAGAATCAACATCTGCTACAACTTCAATGGCTACTGCAACCAAGCTTGATCAAGACACTGGAGAACTTGTATATCTTACAACATACAGAAGCATGATTGGATCTATACTCTATTTGAGTGCAAGTAGACCAGACATTATATTTGCAACTTGTCTACATGCTAGATTTCAGGAAAATCCATGAGAACCTCATCTGATTGATGTTAAGAGAATTTTTAGATATCTCAAGGGCACCATTAATCTTGGCTTATGATGTCCTAGAGAGTCTGATTTTAAATTAATAGGCTATTCAGATGCTGACTTTACAGGATGTAAAATTGATAGGGAAAGCACAAGTGGTAGTTGTCAATTTTTAATTGAAAGAATTGTCTCATGGTTCAGTAAGAAACAGAAATCAATCTCAACATCAACAGAAGAGGCTGAATATATAGCTGCAGGAAGCTACTGTTCACAAATCTTATGGATGAGAAATTAACTGTTAGACTATGGGTTAAAATTTTCAAAATTTTCTATTTATTGTGATAATCAAAGTGATATTGCAATGATAGGAAATCCAGTTCAATATTCTCTAACAAAGCACATCAGTATCAGATATCACTTCATAAGGGAACATGTCATGGAAGGAATAATTGAAATTCATTTTGTTCCCTTAGATCAATAGTTAGTAGACATATCCACCAAGCCTTTGTGTGAAGTAACATTTACAAGATTGGTTTCTGAATTAGAAATGGTGACAAGTGGCTCAACTCCAGATAGCAAGTAGTAGACAATCAGAGTTTAAGATAAACTCTGTCAAAGCCTGTGATAAACTCTGATTGAAGTAAACTCTGATCATTGGAACATTTATTCTCTGATCATCAACCATCAGTGTTTATGGTAAACTCTGTCAGAGTATGTGGTAAACTCTGACAGTGAATATTAAACTCTGATTTATATAAACTCTTATCCTAGTTTACATGTTAAACTTTGAGATATTATTTATGACATCATATTTCATTTTCTAATCATAAGGGCGCGTGTTTCTCATTAAGATCGATTCATATTTAGACTCAGATACACACATACATGCTGTATTTTGAGAATTGCACCACTCATTAGTCTTCCAATCCAAAATTTCCATGTGTCCCACTATAGAGTATATGAAAATGAGAGGGAATAGTTTATTTCATATTTTCACTATTTGCATCTTGTTTTCTCTCTCATTTTCTCTAAAACCCTAATTTTTTTAACCTATAAATCTCTGTTTCAATGACATCCAAAGGTCTTTCTTTCCAAAACTACACATTTGTTGTAACAAATTACATTTCTCATTTATCTAACACTGATATTCCCCAAGATTTTCATGTGATTCAAGATTTTCTACAGAATAGCTACATTGGGTATGCTCTTCAGGAACCCTCAAATCTCTCTACTCAATCTCTGCTCAAAATCTGGTCTTCAGCAAAATTCAACAATGCTAGTGATAATAAAGAACAAGTAATCACATTCCAGTGTAATGGCAAACACTTGATTACTCCTGCAGTTGTAAGACAAGCCCTTCATCTTCCAGAAGTGATTGTGTATGATGACCTTGTTGGAGATGAACAAATAAAGGAGTTTTTCAAAGCAATAGGCTATGGAGATATTCTATCAAAGTTGGGGAGTCTAACAAGGCCAAATCTAAGAAGAGGGTGGAGCTTATTATTCGATTGCATTACAAGGGCTTTCACAGCTAAATGCATGAATTTTGATGCCATTCTACAACTATCTCAACAGATTGGGTATTCTCTGACTCATAACTTAAATTTTAATTTTTCATGTTGGTTAATTAGGCAGATAGCTAGCAAAATAGATGATGATGCACATACAGTTTACTTTGCTAGATTTTTAAAACTAATTTTCTCCTATCTATTACCTGATGTAACTTTTGAGAATGATAAAAGTTTAGTTAGTTTTTGCATGAACAAGAGGATTTTTGCTTATCTAAGTCAAAAAGACCAAAAGAAGGATAATGAAGGTAAACTTTATAACTTGTTTTATCCCCCATGGGTCAGGCTTCTCTTACATCAGAGAATGTCTACCATGTATGGGATGGATTTTCTGTTAGTGACTAAGAATCAGAGTTTAGCACCATCTGATTCTAACCCTAGTCAACCTCTAAATACTGGTACCCAAACACTTTTGCCAACCTCTACCATTTCCAAAAGACTGTAGTTGAAAAACAAGCCGCTCAACAGTAAGGCCCAAACAAAAGAAAGGAAAAATCAATAAATTCTGTTTCTGAATCATCTCCAAAGAAGAGGAATTTGATTGATGAGCCAACTAATTTTGAAGATAGTAATGAAGGACTGGTTTTTCCTGTGAAGAAAGCTGTCAAGAAGGCTTCTAAGATTCCTCCAACACCAATCATGAAGCCATTCACAGTAAATCTAATGCCTGAGATTAAAAAGAAGAGGAGAAGATTGATCAAGGCTGCAATCTCTGAAGGTCTAAACACTGAAGCAATAAACTCTGATCCAGTAAACTCTAATCAACCTCTAGCCATAAAGTCTGATCAAGCAATAAACTCTGAGCCAATATTCTCAGAAAACCTGACAAACTATTATCCATTGATAAACTCTAATGAGCTGGGAAAACCTGAGTTAGCTAGTAATAATGCAACTATTGGTGATGTTGCTACAAATGAAGCTATTTCAGTGACAATATCTGATTCTCCTATTCATTCCCCCAAACAAATAATCAAGGAAATATCTTATGCAAGGGTGAGGGAGCTGGCTGAAGAAGTTAGAAAAGAAATGGAAGCAAAGAAATCTCAATCATCTTCAGTCTCTCCTAGTCCAAATCAATTTTCAAGGGAAAAAATAAGTCTGTATCTTTTGGCCAGGACGCACAAGAACTTGCCTCTCAAAGTGAGGTAACAGTCATTTCTGGGTCAAGTACACAAGAACCTTCAACTCAAAGGGTTGAAGCAGCCACAGTTGAAGTAGATGAAGACAACAGAGAATAGGGGTACAACCCATAAGAACCTTCACCTGAAAGGGTTGAAGAAGTTGTTAATGGCCCTGCCACACAAAAACCATCCAATCAAAGTTTGGATGCAAGCACTCAATCAATCATGGAAGATCTTGTTGTTGCTGATGCTGAGAAGATAAACTCTGATGAAGTTCCAATGGCAATCTTTGATGCTATCATGGTGCAACCTCTCTCTACACAGCCTATGGAAACTACATCCACTTCAACTACAATTCAAGGTATAAACTCTGATTTTTCTTTAAAATTTACATTCTCTGATAGTATAAGTTCAGATTTTACCTTCCAATTCTTTCTGCTGGGATGACCATGTATAGTCCTGAAAAGGGTACCCCTATTCATGTGACTACAAACCTCCTTTCTCAGCTACCCCTTATTTTTGTAGAACACTGTGACATTAACCTTTCATGTGCGACTGAGGTAAAAATGTGTGAAAAAAAAGAATTAATAATGAGAGGTAGATACTGAATCAGGCAAAAGGAGAGTTAGAATTGAGAAAGAAGTTAGTTACTTCTAGTGAGCAAACTCTGACTATTAAAAGTTATGATATGTGTGATGTGAGAAGTAATGAGATTACTTTAAAAAATTAGAGTGATTTATGATATTTTGTTACTTTTGCAGGTTTCAGAGTTTATCTGTCACTGCAAACTCTGATGTTATGATGTTATTGCAAGCTCTGACAAAGGTACAAACTTTGATGATGAGGATGCATTCTTTGATGAGTCAATCTTTGAGGATGAAGAGATTACAGATCTATTGTTGGGTCCCGGAAGTATCGTAGAAGGGGGGTTGAATGCGATACTGACAACAATTTAAAATTCTTTTCAGAATTTGCGGAATTAAATTATTGCTTTAGCTGAGGGTTAGAGTCCTTGTAGTGTTTGGGAGGCTGACTTACTAGCTTTCTATTTTTATGATATAACAATTAAGATATAGAAATTAGCAAGTAAGTAAATAAGATTCAAGTTAAATATGTATATTAAACTTGAATGGGTGTTACAACATACGGTAGAATAAACATTTAATTCCTAGAACAAATTTGACATGAATTGTTCTACTTAAGGAATTAAACTCAAACCAGCACAGAAAGTCTGTGAATATGACGTTGCAGACAAATTGCTGAATTTGACTGTTTTTCTACTACTGAAAAATGAAGCAAATGCCTCATATTTATAGAGGTTGAAAAGCTAGTATGACTTTTCTCACTATGACTTTATTTAACAAGAATTAAGCCTTGTATGACTTTTGAAAAAGCTGGGCATGAATTTTTTTACTCGGTATGACTTTCAGAAATTCGGTATGACTTTTTTAAAGTCATATTCAGATTTTCTTTAATTAAAAAAATTGGTATGTCTTATTTTAATTAAATAAAATCTGCTCTGTATGACTTATTTTAATTAAATAAATCGGTATGACTTATTTTAATTAAATAAAATCAGCTCGGTATGACTTTCCAGAATCAAAGCTTCGGTATGACATTTCTCTTTTCTCTCAGTATGACATTTCATCAACTGTCTTGTTCATTTATTTTCTTCTTTATTGGACAAGTGGCGTGCTGTGATTGGTTCCTTAAAAAGAATCTCCTGCCATTTCAATTGTAAAGAGAAAGGGGCCTATTTCGTCTTTTAGTGAATAGGCTCCGTAGAAATGCTTTTCGACCCGCACAGCTTATAATCTTTGATTAATAAATAATAAATTTAATTCAGAAATTATAAAAATAAATATCTAATATTATTTAGATATTTATAAATATAATTTACTAAATAAATAAAATATTTATTAATTAAATAAATCCTTACGCTCTAAGCTGCGGTCTCCTGAACGTCTAGAACTGAACTCCTTTTGACTTGGAAATGATAAATCAATTCCAACCGGGGTTCCATTTTTAAGAATATATGACTCTGTATTTCTTCCGTGTCAATTCTTTTTCCGTCTTTTCTTCAAGTTAGTACTGTCAGGCATGTTTAGCTGTATCTACAGTTGCAATTAGAAATACCTCTGTTACTGAAATAATCTGACTCTTTAAACTAGACCATACTTCTTTTCACCACTGCATGTACCCAGTCAAATATTCAATCTTGTATTATAACTCTTGTACACTGCATTCCAAACAAACATGTATCCCTTTGAGCTTCCATCTTCTGTTTTCTGTCATTCTAAAATAATTCTAAATTAATTAATCCTTTAATTAATTTAAGAAATAAATTAATTCTGAGTGAATTAATTTACTAATTAAATTAATTAATTAATTTAATTAATTAATAGAGAATTAAATTAAAGTCTTGACTATTATTGATGTAGATAAAACTCTTCTGTTCTTCAACAATAACCTTTTTAACCCCTTGAACTTTTTGATGACGAATCTTCACTGACATTGTTGACACCCTGTGCACTGGTCTGGTTCACGGATGACTAATTACAATGTTGATTCTCATTTCTGCTGTAGTGGTCTTTGTGTCTTGTCTTGTCCTGTCTTTGCTTCTTTTGTTCTTCCTCTATATATTCAATATTTATTATTTACTTCGCTTTCTTATCTGAGTTGAGTTGTCATCTACTTATTACAAATAGGACTAGTCATATGAGTTTCAATCTCCCCCTATTTATTTTTAAATATTTAACACATAAATTCCCAGAGGATAACTCAACTAATAACTAAGAAAAATAAAATGACATTTAAGAACTGTAAATAATAAATTATTTTCTGGATCATATAATACATTTTCAGATTTCAATTATGAAAGTTAAATATAAGATAGATGTTCCTCTAGACTGAACATATTTAACAAAGTTCTATCTTGACTTACCTATCATTACCAGCTTCAGAAGTATCAACTTCACCTTCATCTAGAGTTTAACTTTTGTAACCAGGTGTCATTGGTAGATCTTCAGTGGCTGGTTTCTCTGGATCAGATTCTGCATTTCCAGATTTCTTGAGTAACTGAAATGAAAGATGTTTGTTCCTCTAGCACTGAATATATTATACAAGTAGTATTATCTTCATTTCTCAGACTCATCACTACTCCCCCATAGGATGGCAGGGATGAAGTCTTGTTTTCTTCTTACCATCTCTCCTCTGTTTCTCCAACTTCTGTCTTCACTTCTCTCTCAAGGTGAATTCATTCTCCCCTTACGTGAATTATCCAACCAATTTAATAGAGGTAAGAATAGACATGGCATACATATAGCATTAAACCATCGCAGATATAAAAAATGCAAACTATGACATGGTATGCATTTTAGAAAATCTGGTTAATTCCTATATACAAGATCTTTTAAAATCAAATGGAATAAAAGAATTAATAAATAATCATTAGTTATATCCAATCCAAGTATGTTATTATATACCCCATTTTCTTGTTCAACAAATGAGTAATCCTCTTCTAGTAAAAGTCTTTGTTTAACAAATATCCCCCTATTTGGATCTTGTTCAATAATTCTCCCCTTTGGATCTCTTGTTGAACAATTCTCCCCTTTGGATCTTGTTCAAACTTCTCCCCCTTAGTTGAGTAATCCTCTTCAGAATCCTTAATATTAGAAGAAATTGCATCCCCCTTAGTTGAGTAACATTAGAAATCTGTAACAGGGAATTGGGAATGGGATTTGGAAATTGTGGTAGTGTGTGATTTTCCTTTATGTTTCTGACAAGTGTTTCGCTCATATACTCTCTAAGTGTTTCACTCATAGAATATATATTTTCACTCTTTCTCACTTGTGTTTCACTCTTTTCACTCATAGGTTCATTCGCACAGTCTTTTGTACCTGCAAGAAAGATCACCATAGCCCCTTCAAGAGAGGTCACTGGTGGTGCAATGGGGTTTCGTAAATCCCCGTCCTCAATTGAATCCATTAAAATATTTGACTTTTAAAACTGAATTGCTTCAGGAATAGATTCAATGAGTTGCTGATCATCTAAGATGATCTATTCCGTTGGGAATCCAGATATGTTCCATCTGGGGAGGGAGACAAGGATCTATAATGTAGCAAATGATCCAAGTTTCCTCCTGACGCCTATGAAGGCATGTTCATTCAGTCAGAATCATCAATCATTCTTCCTTCCTTGATATTGAAGTTTAGAATAATTGTTTCCGTCAATTCATCCTTAGTGTGTGACAATCCTTACAGTGCATTTGAATATTACATATATGGTTTGCAGTGTTTGAGAGTGTCCAGATGAAGTTGACTCTTTACAAATGGCCTTGGCTGACAGGCCGAATTCAATAGACTCACTATGTTGAGAGAATGAACCTAGTAACAGTTTTGCCATTTGAAAATCTATACCCTTTTGGGAGGATATAAATTACTTAGCAGTTGCCTTGGTTTCAATTTCATATTCTAACTAGAGGCAGAGCTGCTGGAACACTCACAGATACTTTTCTTTTCTAGTGCACTAGAGGCACTTACTCTCTCACCCTCTTTAATTGAAAAAACTTTTCTTTTCAGGGGTTTAGTAGATGAAGTTGTATCTGTTTGAGTGTTTGTGGTTCTAAGATCTGTGTTAGAGATTGTATGTTTTCAATCCCTTGATCTTGTCCTATAGCCACTGAGGGCTCAATATATCAATTGTATATATATTTTTATATCAATTGATTAGAGAATATATCAAGATCGAGATTACCTGCTTTTACCTCGAGTCGATTGCTCTTGTTCGGCAGGACACAGATATGCTTTTATTATTAGTGATTTTCAGATAAACAATATATATATATATTATCACTAACAATAAAAATCACAATTAATTGCAATGAAACAATAACAAACTATCAATTAATAATAATTTCAAAAAGCAAGTAATTATGCTCCTAATATCTCATCGTATTAAAACTATGAAGCTAATAAACGATGAATTGCTTCAATTCATAATTTTAATTAGCTAAAATACCATTGTTAAATACTAAATAATCATAGTAATGAAAAATAGCATTTAACTTCATACATTATATCTAATAATTGTTACTCAAGCATATAACAATTATACTTATAACAATTATCAGTAATACATGTAAGCTCGAGAAAGTAGATGTAAAGAAATTCACAAGTCATTTAAATATTGACATTTAATACTTATGATTCTTAGAACAATTTCTCGTAGACAAAAATAAAATTTTAAAATAAAATGAAATAAAAATAACTATAAAGTAAAAATATGACAATCTAAAATAAATAAATATGCCAATCGTATAGAAATAAATAAATAAATAAATATGCCAATAAAAAAATAAAAATAAACTTACACACACACACACATATATATATATATATATAAATAATGATACTAAAAATTTGAAAACAAAAACAATATGTACCAATTGTTGAAAAAAAATATTATTTACAATATAGATGACAATTAAATAAAACTGTACAAAACTAAAAATGTTGCATGTACCTCTCACTGTGCACGCCTTGCAATGTGTTTCTAGAATTTATCTATTTAGGCTTACCATCAACGTGAGTGTCAATGGTGTTCTTGACTCATTACAAAGTGCTCTAGCTGACGAGCGAATTTCAATGGACTCATCCTGTAGAAAGAATGATTCCAGTGACAGTTTTATTGCCTTTTCAGCTCTGCATCCTTTTGAGAAGATGCAGATGAGCTTATAGTTACCTCAGTTATATACTCTTTTTCTTCTCTGGAGGTAGAGCTGTGGGTGCACTTCCGACATTATCCTTATTTGCTGCATCAAGTGCAGTTTCTCCCTTATCAACCTCTAACTTACATGAGTTCCTTATATCTCCAGGGGTTAATATATGGAAGTGGATGAATTGGTGTTTGGTACTATGGCTTGGGTAAGAGATTGATGGGTTTTCAAACTCTTGGCCAGCTTCTATAGCCACTAGGGGCTAATTGGAAAGAACCAATCGAGATAAAAAGATAATCACCTTAACATTCCAAAACATATTTTTCATCCCAAGGAGAAGGGAAAATATAATAAGGAATGGTAATAGATTGCATTAAAGCACTTTTGATAAATGTTGGTCCCTGATATTGTAGAAGGGGGGTTGAATACAATATCTGAAAATTAATCTCGGAATAATCGGATTAAAAATATTATTTTAATTACTCGCGAAATATTAATTATAATGAAATACTGTTCAAGTGAAAGATATAATTTTAACTTGATTAGTATTACACAATTAATAAGAAGATTAGATTTTATAACTGATATATAATTGATAAAAGTTTTAGAACAAATTTGACATGAATTGTTCGTGTTTAACAATTATATTCCAAACTCAGCACAGAAATCTGTGAATATTACAATGCAGATAAATTACTGAATTTGATCTGATTTTTTAACAACAAAATAATGAAGCATTGATCTCATATATATAGAGAAAACTGCTGGCAAGACCTTTGAATAGAACTTATTTAAAAAATCAACAAGACTTTTTAAATAGCCTAAAAAGACTTTATTAAATTGCTGGGCAAGACACTTTTCTCTCGGTAAGACTTTTAAAACACTCGGTAAGACTTTTCAAAAAGGTCTGCAAGACCTTTTCTGGTCGGTAAGACATTTTTAAAAGGTCTTAAATGATTTTTCTGCTCGGTAAGATTTTTGAAAAGGTCTTACCGAGACAGACCTTTTAAAAGCATTCGGTAAGACTTTTTGGAAGTCTTACTGAGAATAACTCGGTAAGACTTTTAAATGTCTTACCGAGTTAATTCGGTAAGACTTTCAAATGTCTTACCGAAATAATTCGGTTTAAACTTATAAATAAATGCAGCAAGACTTTCTTAAAAAAATAACAATTTAACTTCTTTTAACTTAATTAATTCCACCAATTATTAATAAAATAATTTATAACTTAAATTAATTCATGGTGAATTAATTTAAGTAGATAAATTAAATTATTAATTAATCTTTTGATGGTAGAATTAATTTAGTTTCTTCACTGCACTATCCTTGTTGTCTTGACTTGAGTCTTCCTGTCTTCTGTCTTTTGTGAAAATCACTTGAGCTAGGTAACGAATATTTATTAATTTAGTTGACACACAAATGTACTGTCTGGTTCATTTGTGCCATACTAAATAAATATTCTTCACCTATTTAAAATTAATAGCTGTGATCTTCTGTCTTCTTCTTGCTTCTTGTCTTGTCTTCATTATTTCTTTTTCTGGAATCTTACTGTCTAAGGCACTTGGAATCTTCTGAATCTTCTAAATTGTTCTGAAATGCTACCTTTTTATTTTTCACCAATGCATGAACAAATTAATGAACTTCTTCTGGTGTTAGGTAGCAACCTCAACAAAAATCCTTCATACAAGCAGATTCTTTGTGTCTAGTTTACATTCTTCTTCTTGATTCCTGCTTAGTACTTATTATTTACTACTGATTCTTATCTGAGTTGAGTTAACATCTAAATATTACAAATAGGTCTAGTCATATGCCTTTCAATCTCCCCCTATTTGTTATTAAACATTTAACAAACAAATTTCTAGAGGATAACTCAACTAACAACTAAGAAAGTAATTTGACATGTAAGAACTGTAAATAATAAAAAGTTCTGGTATTATATTTAACAATTTTCCAGATTCAATTTTTTGAAAGATAAATACAAGATAGATGTTCCTCTAGCACTGAACAAATATTACAAAGTTTCTATCTTGACCTATCTACTTCTTCAGTCTTCAGAAGTATCAACTTCACCTTCTTCCAGGGTTGTACTTTTATGCACAGGTGTCCTTGGTACCTCTTCGGTTACTGTTTGTTCTGTTGTAGTGGTCTTCCCATACAACCTTCTTTGCTCAGCCTTTGTTAACTGCCACATCACTTCCTGCTCAACAGGATCTACTATCTCATCTTCCAAGCCATATGGCTGACTGGAGTCTATCTTCTTGATTTGCCTCACATATGATGGAATAGATTTTGATAAGCAGTAATTTCTGATCTTTGTTGCAGCATCTAGCTTTTCTTGAGTTCTATACCCTTTGGATCTCAGCATTTTTTCAACTTCAACCATATATCTGACAGTATAGCCTTTTAGAGACTCCTCATTCAATTTGAAAATTTGATAGAACTTGTTGTAAAATCTTACTTCATGTGGATCTTGAATAATCTGTGGACTGACGACTCTCGCAAAGTCCCTGAGTCTGTCTCTTAGAAGCTCATTCTCTTCTGAACTTCTTTTGACTTTGTTTAACAATGTCCAAATTACAGATAATGATCTTTGTCGGAAAAATTCCAAAGAGATTCTGAATGTGCCATTTCTGTTTGTATAGATCAGGATCTGCCAATCTTCAAGAATGTCATCAACAATTATTGTGACATAGTCTACTTCTTCAATTAAGGCTTTCATGAAATTGTCAATGCAGTCATTAGAATTTTTTAAGCGATTGATTAATGACTGAAACTTCTTGTCATCAAATGGACCTTTCTGTTGTCTGTCCATGATCTTCCTGGCAGTATCCCATTTTTCTCCTATCTTCAGAAGTACATCTCTCTTCTTTTCTCTTACAGCAATTGCCCAAAGATTCTGCTTTTCCAGATTAGCTTTCTTCTCAGCTTTAGCTTTTTCCTCGACTAGAGCTTTCAACTTTTCAGTTTTGACATTACTCACTTTGATTTCTTCTTTTAACTTCCTCATTGCCTCTTCATAGGCAGGATCAGACTCTTTTTCCTTAGGAAACAAAAAATCAGCATCAAAGTTAGTTTCTTCCTCAGCTCTGCAGTAGTCAGGATTGAACGAATCATCTACACCAGTATCTGTATCTTCAATAAACTGCTCTTCCGGATAGTAATGTTCTTCTTGAAGATCTTCTGGATATAGCTTGGCTTTGCCTTTATCTTGTGTAGCCCCTTCATCTTCAGCTACTTTCTTCTGGTCCTTCTCCCTCTTAGTTGAGGGATCCTCTTCAGAGTTAGAAGCTTCGAAAGATTTGAAAAGTTTCTGTACGGTCTCGTAGACCTGTTTCATTCCCTCATTTAGATGTGTCATTCCATCATCCAGTTTGCTGAATCTTTTGGCGGAGATCTTTTCATTTTCAATAATTGTCAGAGTCAAGCTTTTCTCCACCTCATCAATTCTTTCATTTAAAGACCTAACTTCTTGCATATCCTCAGCAATTAGACTTTGTACATTCTGGATACCTTGTGTTTTTAGAAGTATGGATGACTTGACACTTGCAACATCGTTTCTCATAACTGTCAGCTGTTGTGTTACAGAGGCAGATGAAGACTTCTTTTCTGCTTGTGCTTTAACTTTTACTAATTCAGCTTTGACAATCTGCATTTCGGACTGAAGAGCTTCCATTTTTAAGAGAAGTTCACTGTGTGTGTGTGCACTCATCTCACTTGCACTCCTGTTTAGCTCACTGTCACTCTGTGCATGTGTTTCACTCTGTGTTTGTCTCATATCACTAGTGTTTAGCTCCTTTCCAGATCCTGAAGCTGTACCTGCATATATAATAAGAGCTTTTGAAGAGTCGTAATGCTCTTCTGATGCCGGTGAAGGCGCGTCCTCTACAAGTTTAACTTGTAGTGGCTCCGCTACTGACGTAGCTACTCCATGAATGGAGTCCCATCTCTCTCTAAAGAGTGGTTGCCTCTCGAATCCACCAGTGGATAAGAGAACTTCCTCGTAGGAAACTGGAGTTGTGAGTTCCAGCGGAGTCACCACCTCAGACAATGTAATGTGTGGCTCGTAAGAGTCTGTGGTGCCCCTTAATGCCTGTAAAGGCAATGGATGCTGCACCGCATCTAAAATGTCTTGGTCCACTATAAATGTGGCATCTGACCAATTTGATTCAAAGACATTTTCTTCGTTTCCTGTGCCCTCATCACTGTGTGTTTCTGAAAGTGGAGGTCCTGCTAGTGTGAGCGCTAGCAGAGTGCGTGACTCTTCACAGGATGCCGCGGACGGACGTCGAATTTCAATAAACTCACCCGTTTGATCGAGTGTGTTTAGAGACTGTTGAATTGCCATATCAAAGTCCATATCCCATTGAGAGGATAAGGATGGGTTTGCAGTTGCCTCAGGTTCATTTGTTTTCAATCTTTTTGACGGTGGAGACAGAGCTGCGGGTTCACTCATTGTAGCACCTAGAATTCTTCCTCTAACTCTCCTAACAGGTAGTTTCCGTTTTTTTAAATGACTCATGGAAGTTGAAGAAGGAGAAACTGTTTGGTGTATTACTTCAGCTTGGGTTTGAACCTGTGTGATTTCAGGTTCATAGCCGAAATCCTGAGTTGTAAAATTACAATCATAGTCCGTCACAGATATATTTAAGGGTGCAGGTAATATATCTATAGGAAGGAATTTTGAAGCTAAAGTGTGAGATATTACCTGGTGTACCTCGGCTTCATGTTCTGCACGTTGAGCAACTTCTAGTAAAAGCTGTGCAGTTTGTTCACTTTCTAGTGGTACTTGTGGTGGCTCTTGCTGAATCGGTTGAGCCAGTGTAGGAATGGCTATCTAATTGAAGATGCTTGCCATGAATTCTGTTGTTGCAGTGACTACCCCTGGAAATTTGTTTAGATTGCTCAGTCGAGTGAATAAATTCTTCTGTGTTGATGGGGAAGCTTCCACTAAACTGTTTGCAAAGATGGCTTTGACCTCCTCTGGTAGTATATTGTTCAGCAGCAGCATTAAAAACCTTGGATAGAAACACGTCACTCTTTGAACAACATCTAGTCTTCTGCTTTCAGCAGTGCCCATCTTCCTTATCATTTCTGTCAAAATCAATTTCCCAAAGTTTATTCTCCGGTTGTGGGCCACGGAATACCCAATAACTTGAAGGAGAGTTGAGATGTTATGGAAGTTGCTTTTCATCGTTGGTGCAAACACCTTGGCTAGGGTGTCGAAGAAATAATCCCATTCAGCCACCAGCTGGGATTTGGACAGTTTGACCAAGTCAATGTGACCTTGGTAGTGAATTGATTGTAAGAAGGTAGTGATATCTTCAACTGTTGGTAGGGTCTCGAAATTGTCTGTCGGGAACCCTAACACTCTATTTACGTCAGATTCATCTATTACGAAAACTGCCTCTCCCATTTTAAATGAAAACTGAACCACCCTATCATTCGACAAATTTCTTGCTGTGGAGTACAATGCTCTCAGGGGTTCAATTTGTAGTGGCGCGTCCAGAAAAATTGCTGTTCGAACTAAGAAGTGCTCGTTCATGAACCGGATCCAGGGCCTAAATCTAGCCTCTTTGCAATTAGCCGGATCAAAGTAGCCCACAAAATTTGTCTTCGCAATTATAAAAGTGGCTGCCATTACTACTAATAAATTTAACAATTACTGACTTTTAACCACTTATGAATTCGAATTTTACAAAAAAAATTTAACACACTAGTAAATCACAACCCTTACTCACAACTGATTTTTAACAACTAATTATGCTCCTATCAGTCCTTAATCAGTCCTTTAATCTAGTTAAAGCAGTCACTACAGTCCAAGATCAGTTTTAAATAAAATCGGGCAAAGTAACGGCTTAAACAGTAGATTTAACCAAACCAAGCAAGCTTAAAGCTTGTAAACACAGACAAAGCAACTGTAAGTAGTTGTAAATAGCAAAAATCGCAGGTTTTCTCAAGAGATTTTTGAAAAGTTTGTAAAGGCTGTTCGTATGTATTTGTGCGGCTGTGTGTAAGTAAGAGAAATGAACTGACAAGACTTTAATGAATAAAAACGTTTGAGTGTTTAAAGAGATGTACTCGGTAAGACTTTTTATTAAACGCTCGGGAGGACTTTTGAAAAAGTCTTGCCGAGGTTTCTTAAAAAGTCTTATTGAGTAAAACATAATATATAACAATAAAAGTGTTTACTCGGTAAGACATTTAATAAACACTCGGTAAGACTTTTGAAAAAGTCTTGCCGAGTTTTTATAAAAGTCTTGCCGAGACTTTTAATAAAAACTAAATATATATATATATATATATATATATATATATATATATATATATATATATATATATATATATATATATATATATATATATATATATATATATATATATATATATACAGTTTTAAACTATTTTTATCTACATACTATTAAATTATTAAGAATATATAATAATTATTTATATTATTAACTTTTCTAATTAATTTATTCACTAAATTAATTCAATGAATTAATTTAATTCCTAAATTAATTAAATAATTAATAACATAATTATTTATTAATGTACATTAATAAAATAATTTATAACTTAAATTAATTCATGGTACAATAATAATTAGATAAATATATATATATATATATATATATATATATATATAATGCTTATAAAATAATGAAAAATATATGAGTACTTATGCTATAATTGAAATAATTATCTATTAAGAGTATTAAATTATTCTCAAGATAATTTATCCAAATATTCATAAGTCCTAGGATTTTATTGATTCGAACTTCATAAATTCTTTAAATATTAACATTTAATATTTATGAACTCAAATTAATTCCTAGCAACCAAAAATTAGCCATTATTTAACATCCCCAGTTCACTAACCAACTTAGAGAAAGTGGATTCATCAAGTGGTTTTGTGAAGATGTCGGCTATTTGATCTTCTATGGGTACAAAATGTAACACCACAGTTCCGTTCATGACATGCTCTCTGATAAAGTGATACCTTATGTCAATGTGCTTGGTTCGTGAATGTTGTACAGGATTGTTGGAAATAGCTATAACACTTGTGTTGTCGCAGAAAATTGGAATTTTGTTCAACGCAAGTCCATAGTCATTTAGCTGATTCCTAATCCACAAGATCTGAGCACAACAACTACCTGCCGCAATGTATTCTGCTTCGGCTGTCGAGGTAGATACTGAGTGCTGTTTCTTGCTGTACCAGGATATCAACCGTCGTCCTAGAAACTAACAGCTTCCAGAAGTACTTTTCCTGTCCATCCTGCACCCTGCATAATCTGAATCTGTATAGCCTATTAGGTCAAAACCTGTATCCTTAGGGTACCAAATTCCTAGATTTGGTGTACCCTTTAGATATCTAAAAATTCGTTTAACGGCTATAAGATGAAATTCCCTAGGGTCAGATTGAAACCTTGCACATAAGCATGTTGCAAACATTATATCGGATCTACTAGCAGTTAGATACAATAATGAGCCTATCATACCTCTGTAGCTTGTGATGTCAACTTTCTTACCAGTTTCATCTTTGTCAAGCTTGGTGGCTGTTGGCATTGGGGTTTTTACTGGTGAAGAATCTTCTAGACTGTATTTTCTGAGAAGATCTCTTACGTACTTTGATTGGCATATAAAAATCCCATCTTCCTTTTGCTTTACTTGCAATCCAAGGAAGAATGACAGCTCACCCATCATGCTCATCTCATATCTACTCTGCATTAACTTAGCAAATCTCTTGCACAAGTTTTCGTTAGTAGAACCAAATATAATATCGTCAACATAAACTTGGACAAATATCATCATATCTTTATTATGTAATTTGTAAAAGAGAGTTTTATCTATGACACCTCTAGTGAAACCATTTTCAAGTAAAAACTCAGAGAGAGTGTCATAACATGTCCTCGGTGCTTGCTTGAGTCCATAGAGAGCTTTGAAAAGAAAGTACACAACATCAGCAAACTCTGGATTTTCAAAGTCAGGCGGCTGTTCCACATAAACTTCCTCTTCTAACTTCCCGTTCAGAAATGCACTCTTCACATCCATTTGATAGACTTTAAAATTGGAATGTGCTGCGAATGCCAGAAATATCCTGATGGCTTCAAGTCTTGCAACTGGTGCGTAGGTCTCGTCATAATCAATTCCCTCTTCCTGGGAGTAACCCTTTACCACCAGTCTGGCTTTGTTTCTTGTAACAATGCCATCACCGTCTAACTTGTTCCTGTATACCCATTTCGTGCCAATAACAGATCTATCTTTAGGCCTGGGTACCAGTGTCCAGACTTCTTGTCTTTCGAACTGATTGAGCTCTTCTTGCATGGCAAGAACCCAATCTGGATCAATTAGTGCCTCTTCAATCTTCTTTGGTTCTTCTTGAGATAGAAAAACTGAAAATAAACACTCATTTGAAGTTGCACTTCTGGTTCTTACTCCAACATCTGGATCACCTATGATCAATTCAAAGGGATGATCTTTACTCCATATCCTTTCCCTCGGTAGGTTTGATCTTGATGATTCGCCTTGAAATTCATTGTGATGTTGTGTTGTGCCAGTTGATCCTTCATCCCCCCTGAGTTGCTGCCAGGATGACCTGGATCATTATCATCATTGTTGTCATCATTTCCTGCTGCAACCTCAGGTTCTTCTTCGTCATCAGAATGTGAGTCTGGATAATTGTTAAATTTTAATGACTCAGAAGAATCTTCAGTTTGGATACTTGGGAGTTTAGTGTCATCAAAAGTTACATTGACACTTTCCTTCACTTGGTGCTGATCAATTATGTATACCCTATATGCTCTTTTTGAATATCCGACAAAAATAGCTTCATGTGCCTTGGCCTCAAATTTACCACGATGTTCATCTCCATCTTTTAGCACAAAGCATTTCGCTCCAAATACATGAAAGTACTTGAGAGTAGGTTTCTTGCCAGCCATTAATTCATAGGGAGTTTTCATATGATCTTTGTTGATCAGAGTTCGATTCTGAGTATAACAAGCTGTATTTACCACTTCAGCCCAGAAGTAGATAGGTAACCTTGATTCACTTAGCATTGTTCTTGCAGCTTCAATCAGGGTTCTTGTAATAACCCGTATTTTTAACGCTTGGGGTTATTAAGATTTTTGGATAAATTTTTTCATTTTATGAATGAACGATTTTATGGATATTTTTCCAGAGAATACTTGATATGTGAAGTTGTATTATTAATATACGGGGTATTCGAAAATATGCGTATCGGTGTTATGGTAGCATACGTAATAAATATAGGACTCATAATTATTTTAGTCCAATAAGACAA
Organism: Oenanthe sinensis; assembly: GCA_028671895.1. Taxonomy (NCBI): domain Eukaryota; kingdom Viridiplantae; phylum Streptophyta; class Magnoliopsida; order Apiales; family Apiaceae; genus Oenanthe; species Oenanthe sinensis. The sequence continues at coordinate 15,319,187 of CM053813.1, forward strand.
AGTTGAAGTTCTTTCGAAAGTTAGAACAGAATTTGAGAGACGGTGTAAGTAATTAGTATTTATTCGGAGAATTGTTTCGTAAATTCTCGAAACAATTAAAGAGCATTAATTTAATGATTCTAAAATATATTAGAATCATAATATGAGATTTTAAGTTTTTTTAAAACCTAGGTGGGACGAAAGAAAAGAGAATGAGAACGAGAGATTAAAACGTTATCGGGAAATTACGCTACTACCGCACGAAGCTAGGGGACGCATAAAAGAAAGAAAATCAGCCAACTCCCTATTTCATTTCATAAGTGCCGATTGAGGGAGTGAGAGAGAGAGAGGAAGAGAGAAATGAGAGAGATTTCTCATAACTTGCTCGATTCATGTCGGAATTGCTTGATTTCGGTGTCGTTGTTCACCTCTCCTCGAACCCATTCTTCCCTAGCAACCATCTTCATCACCAACACCAATCTTCACCATGATTTCTTGAAGAGCAAGGGCTGCGTTTTTGGGGGATAAGCATAGGCTCGCTTGTTCGTTGTGTTCTATAGCTTAAATCGAAGGTATAACCCTCCTCTAGCCTTGTCTTGAATCTTATATCATTTCATCCATTCAATCTCTTGCAATGATCAAAACCCTCAAGAACATGAATAGTAACTCCGAAAATAAATATTTATTTTCTTTGATTCTTGGATTCCTATAGCTTGATTGTTGATTGTTATAGCTTATATATGTTATGGGTAGTAGAGATTGAGCTTGGTTGGTCCTAGAAGTGCAAGACTTGCTTATTTGGTTTTGAATTACATTTAATAGTCTTGACTGATTTTTATGGCTTAAAGTTGTAGTATGTGGATTGTTGATGTTGGTTGAGGAGTTTGGGATTGTTTGTTGGTTGATTTGGAGTAGAATAAAAATGGAAAACGATGAATTTACAAACGAAACCATGCCAAATTTTCTTCTAAACTAACTGCTGTAAACTGTCCAGAAAATCTGGGAACATTCGGCCACTGTTCTTGGCTTATGGCTGATATGGTTAGATAGTAGATAGTCTCTAGATCGTTTGGGCGCTAATTTTGCGTCATTCGGATTTACGAGCCAAAAGTTATGGCCGATTTAGTAACGGAAGCGCAGAAAATAAAAATCCTGTTTTCCTTAAACTTTGAGGCTATGATCACCCTAGTTAGGGGACTCCATAAATCTTGAAACTTTTATTTAAAATACTTGGAACATCTGAGATTACCTGGGAAAAAGAATCGGATTAAAAGGAGTAAAATCGGAGTTATTAAAATTGGTTGAGTGCAAGTCATGTAATAGAAATTTTCAGAAACAGGAATTCTGGAGCCACTGTTTTGAATGAATTGTTTGGAATACTTAACACCATTTCTGGACTGTTTATTTTCTGGGTCTATGTTATAATTGGAGTCTAGTTTGCGTAGCCTCAAACGGTGAGTCAATTGGATTAACGAGCTAGGAGATATAGCTATTTTAGTAAAGGTTATTCATAACCTACGAAGTGATTAAACATTGAACTTTGGAGAATTGTTTCATCTAGCTAACAACCTGAGCTCGAGTTGAAATTTTTATAGCATGTTGTTAGTAGTACAAGGGAGACCTGAGAAAAGGAATCATGTCAAATGGATTAATTTCCAATTTATTAAAAATGCTAGAAAACAGGGGTTGAAGTGAAATGAACATGAGGAAAATGTTAAACAACCGTTTTGGGAGACGATTTCGAGTAAGATAGAGGACTTGTCTCGAGTCGACCCAGTAACGAAAGTTGTTAAGGAACATCATGACTATGCGTAGGTGCAAAGAACTTGATTAAAAACTATGGAGAGGATAGTCTTACGAGTAGCTAAAGTAGGTCCGAAGAAATGAAATATCGGGCAAAATAAGAGGTAATAAAACGAATAAGTACGGGTTGTAATGATCATAATTGGACTCGATATAGGTTTGGGGATTAGTATCGAGGTCCTAGCGTAACAATGTTGTAATTAGTTAAAGAATTCGATTTTGTTCATTAGTAGTTAAGGTAGAACTTTCTTTAAGAGAACTAATCTAGATTATTATATCTATTGATATGACTATCAGGAACGAGAGAAACTTTGGATATGCATCATGGACACCAGGCAAGATTCCTAACTCTATTTTCAAATTCTATTACAGAATATTTTGATTCTTGTATATGCAAATATCTCGAGTCCTTGAAATCTTGAGCTTTTAACAAATTCTTGGTTATAAAGCTTTGTTGAGTATAAATTGTTTATATCAACCAAAAACTGTGCTTTCCCCTTTCTTACTTGATTCTTTGATGACTCTGAACTTCTTGAAAAATTAGAGTCGCATAGTAAGTTGTTAGAGATATTTGTTGGAGTATCGAGTTACAACATTCATACTCGATGGTTAACCGGGGAGAGTCGGGTATTTTCTCGACGGTAGTCGATAACTATCAAAATTATTTTGATTCATAATGTATTGAGGATTATTTGATGATCACTGAGGATCATCCACTTAATTATTTTAAATAATTATTTTAATTATTTAAATAATATTTGAATATTAATTAAATATTATTTAAAAAGGGTTGAATAACGTTTCAATATTAGTGAATTATTTTAAATTCATTTTGAAGGTTATTTAAATACTATTTAATATTAATTAAATATTATTTAAATCTTTCGAAGCATTCAAAACTAGATCATTTAATTATATTTATATTCTATTAATTGTTTTAAAAATATTAAATATTATCTTATTATTATTTAAATATTGGGAATTTTAAAAGACAATTATTGTCGACTGATTTTATCCGAAACAATATTTAAAAATTGTTTTACTCTGATTATTTTTAATCATCCCGAGCTACTGAGATTTGAGGGTTAGCAGAGTACCCGAATCACTACTAAAATATTTTGATGATCTCTAAAAATATTTTGGAGCTTCCGAGAAACTCTTTAAATATTATTTTTTTAATTAAATATAGATTATTTAATTAACAATAAAATATTCTGCTAATATTTTTGGGCTAACAACCCCACACTAGGGAAGGAATGAATAATCCTGACATTCTTCCCATATATACTTGGGTCTTTCGGGACTTATATTTGGTTCTAATTCAATACTCTTCATTAAAGTTATTATATTTTAATATAGCGACTCCCCGGTCATGTTCTTGAGTCTTCTTGATTCAATTGCTTTTATCTTATTGATTAGTTGACTGAGAGTCAACCCACATATATACGAGATTACTTCCACATAATTCCGGAAGTGAATCCATTATCTGAGGTTGAAATCCTAGACAGGATTGTTGTTATTCTGGAAGGTCCTATTAAATTCCCTTCCACACTTTGATTTGAATATTCCCAGAAAGCTTTGTTGTTGTTATCCTAGAAGGTTGTATTAAATTCCCTTCTAGACTTGTTGATTGTACTCAAAGGGAACTGGAGATATAAAGTGTAAGAGGCTTGTGTGCGGCACAGTCCATCTAGCGTAAGAGGCCGAGTGGCGCCGGTCCAGCATTTAAAGGCCCATGTGTTGCCTAGGGTGATGACCTGTTTGGGATCATCCTTCTACTAGTAGAAAAGGTTACTTAACTATTGTACTATACGACTGATCATCGTGTACAATAGGCGCGGTGGATGCTCCAGTATCTTCTTTTCTTCCAATTGGAATTTGACATTACACTAAGGATAGTGTTAATGGGAACTGTTGAACTTTCATTGGTCCTACACTAAGGATAGTGTTAATGGGAACTGTTGAACTTTCATTGGTCCTACACTAGCGAAAGTGTGAATGAGAATTGTTGAGCTTTTATTGATTCTTTTCGCAGTATCTTGAACTGCCTTCGTATTGATGCTCGAATAAATGGTACTCTGTGGTTGATGCCATTGTGCTAAATTGTCGATTCTGTTGATCCCAAAACTGTGAATCTTAAATTGTGGTATCGCAGTAACTTGAACTGCATACTTATTTTGAATATCTTCTTGCATCGTAAACTCTGATTCATTTATTGTCGAAACATATTTCGCTAAACTTTCTGCTGGAAAAGTATTGCAAATTATCTACTGATATTGTTGGACATCGGGTTGGTATAAATATCAGTTGCCACCCTTTTTTTGGTGCAAGTTACAAAATATTCTAATATATATCTTGCTGAGCATTCTTTGGCTCATTCTTGTTTTTGCAAATTTTAAACCTTGCAGTAAGACAGGTCCATCGGATGCAAAGGGAAGGAGAGGCTCGAGCTTGAGTTAGTCAGGTTCAAGGCTTCTACAGATTGTGTAAGCTAGATAGGATTGCAGTTTAGAATCCTAAGACTTGTTGGAAAATATGTAATGTAATAATAAATGTTGAAACAGCGAGATCCTGAGTTTATTACAGTTGAATTATAATAACTGTTATTATTTTAAGTTCGTTTTCTGAGACTATGGCTCGAGTTGTGTAATTGGATTGGGGTCACCAGTGTATGTTGTTGATATAATTGTTAAGCAGGTGAGTATTTTATTGTGGAATTGGATCGTGACGGCCCGGATCCCGGACCCCGGATCTGGGGGCGTCACAGAGGTGGTATCAGAGCTCTGAGTCATAGTACTTAGGTACGAGAGAGTTAAGAGTTATATATATGTAAGATAGGAGTTCGTATTGGACTACCGGATGTAGTGCCAATGTATAAGATAGAACCTTGACAAGTACTTTAAGTTAGTAATGTGAAGATCATGGAGAACCTTTTTGGGGTTATAATTTTGTGTCGGATTCGAGGAATTGTTTCCAAATAAGAAATGACCCGGTAATTGCAAGACTAACGAGAAGTATGATGGATCTAAGGATATTATTGATGTTTGTTTGAGTATGAGGAATACGAGGATTTTGTTGAGGATTCCCTGAGAATACAAAGTAAAGCATCAATCTAGATGATGTATGCTATGCATACAATGTAGGATCACAACAAAGAGTAAAGATACACGCGTGATGTAGTTTTTGTGTATATTAAGGATTTTGGATTAAAGTAATCCCTTGGGATAGAGATGATTGCCACATTGCAATTATGATGGTTAGGTTAACCAGTATAAATGAGCTATTGCATAAGTGCTTGTATGAAGCTCCTTCTTTCAAGAAGTGGAATTCTGGACTAGAGAGGGGTCTAAGTAGGCATTGATGACGAAATGGTTTGAGTGATATAGGAGGTTCGGGAAAAAGTCCTGTAACCCAATGATAGATCCATAAGCTAAACTTGATTGAGACTGCCTATAGTGGATAGAATCTTCATCATTTGGCAATAACCCGAAGAGGTATTGTGCATTTCAGCAAATCCTTGTTAATGTTATGGAGCGAATAAGATTGATGGTATGAGGAAGTGACCGTCAATAATGTTGTTGACTAACTTTGAGGATGTTCGAGAGTACAGATATATATATAATGACTCTAGTTATCGCCCTTTTTGATATACATTATGTTTTGGGTGACTGACTAGATGTTGATGTTTGAGGTCATTACAGGACAAAGATTGTTTGGAATGTTGGGATTGTAATTGAGGTGTTTTTACACCGGGCATAGTCTAAATACGAATAAGTCATGCCCAATTTTCTGTAGGAAATACATTCACTTAAGTTTAATAAACTTAGAGTTAAGAAGACGTGTAAATGAAATTTTCAGGAGAAAATAGAGAAGCATGGCTTAAAGGATTTGGCCATCTATATATGAGTTACTATTGAGTATTTAGAGGGGTTAATGCCATAATGAAATGGACACGCATGATGACTTAAGATATATGAAAGTCTATAATGAGAAAACATCGAGGCATAGTTGTAATGAGAAATTGTGAGTTTCTCAATGGGGATTTGTTTGGTTGAGTTTGATGTTGGGTTTTAATAACCAAATGCGTAGTCGGATATGTCTGATTGAGTTATGAGACTGAGCTAATCTATGTTTTTGTTCCGCTAGAACGTTATCGAGTCGGAGTACTGTGAATTTAAAGGAGTTTGTCATACATACAGTAGTATTTATCTTGAGAAAATTGAATGATGGATTTGGCGTGCTTGGTGCTCAGGGTTATATTTCAACCCACAAAGAGTTATAATAGGACTAACGGTAGTGACTATAGGATGACCAAATCATATAATATTACCCTGTTTCCCTACATTGCCATATATAAGGTTATCATGTGCCGATCAAAATTTCTGAAGAGAAATTGGTAGAGACCTAATAAGGTTGTTGATTCAATGAGAATTCTAGACCTGAAACAAGAATGTGTTAGATTATGAATAGAAGTTTACAGTTATTGGCAAGTTATCACCTCGGATGTTGAGGATTCAATTAGATCCATAGTGTTGGAAATGACTGCTATATAGATTCAAGAAGTGGTTATAGTAGGATGTGGAAATGAAATGGTTGAGAAAGAGACATGGAGAAAAAGGGAATTTGTGGAGCAACATATAAAGAAATACCATTAACTTTTAATAAGGAACCAGATTTCTACCTTGGAAAGAGTAGTGGATTAAGAAATAAGAGCGTGTTGGTGTACAGTTAATTATGGTTCACCCAAGTCAATCAAGACCTCATTTACTAAACAGTGGGACTGATATTGGGAAATATGTGAAATGGACAACAAGCGGCTACAATTATAAAGTCTAGATGTCATGAGCATGATTGCCCTAAAAGAAGGGATATCATGTTTTAAATATGGAGAATGAAGGAAAAGTAATATGGTATCAAGATTGACTAGCGTACCGGTTTGACATAGATTTAAGTCCCTTCCAAATTGAAGAATTGATGTGGTGTTAAGAATGGACAATTGTCCCAAATAAGGATGTTCAAACTAATGCTAATGATAAAATAGTGAAGTTAAGATTACTCGATATTGGATAAGGTTGAGATTTGAAGACAGAGATAAATTGAGAAGATTTAAATTACGATTCGATTGAAAAGTATAATATGCTTTGGATGTTAAATGTGGGGCACCCATACTGGATACGAAAAAGGAAACATGGAATAATGAGAAGTACGTAATAGTTAAAGAATTGAAGGATGGAACCTTTAGCGACATTTTGGGGTTACCACCCATTAGAGACTATATCATTCGTCATTGACCTAGTGTTACTATGAGGTGCACATGATTTGTTTGTAAAGGAAATGGATAGCGGTATGAGACTGTACATATGTTACTGAGAATTCATCAAGTTAGCAATCAATATTGGATACCTATATCCTGGACACACACAATATTCGACCGCTGAAAGGGTGCAGTCTAATGTTAGAAGATAGAGTGAGTATTGGTTATCACTAAATAATGATTAGCCTAGACGATTGGTGAAAGATGATGTTTAGTACGTGATAAGAATATTATGAGTCTTTGATGAGAAGGGTTGTATTAATGAAGACACCTGTACCATTTAAGGATTTCATTGGAGTTTTAAGAAATAATTGGACAAGTTATCAAAGTCTTCATAGGGGTTATTTTGATTTGCCCAAAGATTAAAGATGAAGAACCCGAAGGGGGAAATGTATGTAGCCTTGGAAATATTAAGAGAAAAGAGATTGGATGCCAAATTCTCTAAGTGTGAGTTTTGGTTAAATAAGTTTAAATTTTGAGACATATAGTATGTGGTGAAGGAAATTTCAAGGAAATTAAAGAATAGATGGGTAACGGCCGTTGTTGCGACTACCAGATGATAAAAGGTAAATCTTGTAATTATTAATGACATGTCTTTGAGGGATTTGATGGTGTGCAGAAGCAACATAGTAGAAATAATTTCATATGCGTCTGAGTAACTGAAGAAATATGAATTAAGGTATCCTACCTAAGAGTTAGAGCGATAGCTATAATGTTTGCACTTAAGCTTTGGAAATATTATTTGAATGGGTAGAAGTGGAGTAAGTACAAAGACAATAAGAGTCTTAAGGAGTTATTCATTCGGAAAGAATAGAAATGGATAATAAGAAATTTGGGGATTTTGTCAATAGGTTCCCAAAATGAGTAGGGACTGTTGTATATTGAGTTCGTAATGCATTAAAAAATGAAAATTTCAAAATATATTTTCTCTCCCTTTCAAAATTATTTTCTTCAAAATGTTAACTATTTTTCATCCGATTGAGATAAACAATGCATATGGTGTGACTTCTTGTCTGTGTGACAAAAGTCTGGTGGGCAACCACTCGATTATGTATTATAAACCAGAAAGTACTAAAGACTGGCCATCTTGAGTACAAATATGGTTGTTCTCAGTCATATCTAAATTATTTTCTTCTTATTTATCATATACATTAAAAATGAGTTTATTGATTACAAACTACTCTGATCATTTGTTTTGTTACAATGATCTTCGTTGAAAAGATCTCTATTAAAATTATGTACAAGGTTATCTTTTATAGAAAGTTTGTACCTTGGATTTCAAAAAGGAGTGGTGGTAGTTACTTACTACAGTTAGAGCTTTTATACGACTCTGGTTACCACTCATATATAGTCATGCCACCTTACGAAGTTTAGTGCGAACGAAAGTATCGATCTACTTTGTGCCAGGGACAAAATCGATGAATGATAGATAACTGAGAATAAGAACCGGTTTGACAGGCATATGATGCAAATTGTAATATTTGAAAGTGATTATTAATAACCCAAGATGGACAACGCGAGTATGGTGATCAAGTCTAAAAAGGGCAGAGAATATGAAGCGAGAGACTTCATATTGCTGAACATATTATCGTGAAGAGAAGTAATGAAATTTAGTAAGAACGAAAACTTAAGCTCAAGGAGTATTGAATTTTTCCAGGTCTTGAAGTATATCAAGAAGGTGTATACAAGGTGGCGCTTCTTTCCAATTTTAACGAATCCATCGTGTGTATCATACGTTAAGTGTGAGGAAATTATAGCGCGGGCGTTAGGCATGCGTGAGAGTACGAACTTATAAAGACAATCGACTGATTAAAGAAAGTGTTGAGAAGTGAAGTAGTATCAGTAGTGATATTGTTGTACGAAACTGAGTAGGTTGAAGACTCAACATGAGAATTCGAAATTGAGGTGTGAGGATAGTAACCACAGTTGTTCGCAGGTAAATTCCGAGGACGGAATTCTTTTAAGGGGGGGAGACTGTAATAACCCGTATTTTTAACGCTTGGGGTTATTAAGATTTTTGGATAAATTTTTTCATTTTATGAATGAACGATTTTATGGATATTTTTCCAGAGAATACTTGATATGTGAAGTTGTATTATTAATATACGGGGTATTCGAAAATATGCGTATCGGTGTTATGGTAGCATACGTAATAAATATAGGACTCATAATTATTTTAGTCCAATAAGACAAAGTTGAAGTTCTTTCGAAAGTTAGAACAGAATTTGAGAGACGGTGTAAGTAATTAGTATTTATTCGGAGAATTGTTTCGTAAATTCTCGAAACAATTAAAGAGCATTAATTTAATGATTCTAAAATATATTAGAATCATAATATGAGATTTTAAGTTTTTTTAAAACCTAGGTGGGACGAAAGAAAAGAGAATGAGAACGAGAGATTAAAACGTTATCGGGAAATTACGCTACTACCGCACGAAGCTAGGGGACGCATAAAAGAAAGAAAATCAGCCAACTCCCTATTTCATTTCATAAGTGCCGATTGAGGGAGTGAGAGAGAGAGAGGAAGAGAGAAATGAGAGAGATTTCTCATAACTTGCTCGATTCATGTCGGAATTGCTTGATTTCGGTGTCGTTGTTCACCTCTCCTCGAACCCATTCTTCCCTAGCAACCATCTTCATCACCAACACCAATCTTCACCATGATTTCTTGAAGAGCAAGGGCTGCGTTTTTGGGGGATAAGCATAGGCTCGCTTGTTCGTTGTGTTCTATAGCTTAAATCGAAGGTATAACCCTCCTCTAGCCTTGTCTTGAATCTTATATCATTTCATCCATTCAATCTCTTGCAATGATCAAAACCCTCAAGAACATGAATAGTAACTCCGAAAATAAATATTTATTTTCTTTGATTCTTGGATTCCTATAGCTTGATTGTTGATTGTTATAGCTTATATATGTTATGGGTAGTAGAGATTGAGCTTGGTTGGTCCTAGAAGTGCAAGACTTGCTTATTTGGTTTTGAATTACATTTAATAGTCTTGACTGATTTTTATGGCTTAAAGTTGTAGTATGTGGATTGTTGATGTTGGTTGAGGAGTTTGGGATTGTTTGTTGGTTGATTTGGAGTAGAATAAAAATGGAAAACGATGAATTTACAAACGAAACCATGCCAAATTTTCTTCTAAACTAACTGCTGTAAACTGTCCAGAAAATCTGGGAACATTCGGCCACTGTTCTTGGCTTATGGCTGATATGGTTAGATAGTAGATAGTCTCTAGATCGTTTGGGCGCTAATTTTGCGTCATTCGGATTTACGAGCCAAAAGTTATGGCCGATTTAGTAACGGAAGCGCAGAAAATGAAAATCCTGTTTTCCTTAAACTTTGAGGCTATGATCACCCTAGTTAGGGGACTCCATAAATCTTGAAACTTTTATTTAAAATACTTGGAACATCTGAGATTACCTGGGAAAAAGAATCGGATTAAAAGGAGTAAAATCGGAGTTATTAAAATTGGTTGAGTGCAAGTCATGTAATAGAAATTTTCAGAAACAGGAATTCTGGAGCCACTGTTTTGAATGAATTGTTTGGAATACTTAACACCATTTCTGGACTGTTTATTTTCTGGGTCTATGTTATAATTGGAGTCTAGTTTGCGTAGCCTCAAACGGTGAGTCAATTGGATTAACGAGCTAGGAGATATAGCTATTTTAGTAAAGGTTATTCATAACCTACGAAGTGATTAAACATTGAACTTTGGAGAATTGTTTCATCTAGCTAACAACCTGAGCTCGAGTTGAAATTTTTATAGCATGTTGTTAGTAGTACAAGGGAGACCTGAGAAAAGGAATCATGTCAAATGGATTAATTTCCAATTTATTAAAAATGCTAGAAAACAGGGGTTGAAGTGAAATGAACATGAGGAAAATGTTAAACAACCGTTTTGGGAGACGATTTCGAGTAAGATAGAGGACTTGTCTCGAGTCGACCCAGTAACGAAAGTTGTTAAGGAACATCATGACTATGCGTAGGTGCAAAGAACTTGATTAAAAACTATGGAGAGGATAGTCTTACGAGTAGCTAAAGTAGGTCCGAAGAAATGAAATATCGGGCAAAACAAGAGGTAATAAAACGAATAAGTACGGGTTGTAATGATCATAATTGGACTCGATATAGGTTTGGGGATTAGTATCGAGGTCCTAGCGTAACAATGTTGTAATTAGTTAAAGAATTCGATTTTGTTCATTAGTAGTTAAGGTAGAACTTTCTTTAAGAGAACTAATCTAGATTATTATATCTATTGATATGACTATCAAGAACGAGAGAAACTTTGGATATGCATCATGGACACCAGGCAAGATTCCTAACTCTATTTTCAAATTCTATTACAGAATATTTTGATTCTTGTATATGCAAATATCTCGAGTCCTTGAAATCTTGAGCTTTTAACAAATTCTTGGTTATAAAGCTTTGTTGAGTATAAATTGTTTATATCAACCAAAAACTGTGCTTTCCCCTTTCTTACTTGATTCTTTGATGACTCTGAACTTCTTGAAAAATTAGAGTCGCATAGTAAGTTGTTAGAGATATTTGTTGGAGTATCGAGTTACAACATTCATACTCGATGGTTAACCGGGGAGAGTCGGGTATTTTCTCGACGGTAGTCGATAACTATCAAAATTATTTTGATTCATAATGTATTGAGGATTATTTGATGATCACTGAGGATCATCCACTTAATTATTTTAAATAATTATTTTAATTATTTAAATAATATTTGAATATTAATTAAATATTATTTAAAAAGGGTTGAATAACGTTTCAATATTAGTGAATTATTTTAAATTCATTTTGAAGGTTATTTAAATACTATTTAATATTAATTAAATATTATTTAAATCTTTCGAAGCATTCAAAACTAGATCATTTAATTATATTTATATTCTATTAATTGTTTTAAAAATATTAAATATTATCTTATTATTATTTAAATATTGGGAATTTTAAAAGACAATTATTGTCGACTGATTTTATCCGAAACAATATTTAAAAATTGTTTTACTCTGATTATTTTTAATCATCCCGAGCTACTGAGATTTGAGGGTTAGCAGAGTACCCGAATCACTACTAAAATATTTTGATGATCTCTAAAAATATTTTGGAGCTTCCGAGAAACTCTTTAAATATTATTTTTTTAATTAAATATAGATTATTTAATTAACAATAAAATATTCTGCTAATATTTTTGGGCTAACAACCCCACACTAGGGAAGGAATGAATAATCCTGACATTCTTCCCATATATACTTGGGTCTTTCGGGACTTATATTTGGTTCTAATTCAATACTCTTCATTAAAGTTATTATATTTTAATATAGCGACTCCCCGGTCATGTTCTTGAGTCTTCTTGATTCAATTGCTTTTATCTTATTGATTAGTTGACTGAGAGTCAACCCACATATATACGAGATTACTTCCACATAATTCCGGAAGTGAATCCATTATCTGAGGTTGAAATCCTAGACAGGATTGTTGTTATTCTGGAAGGTCCTATTAAATTCCCTTCCACACTTTGATTTGAATATTCCCAGAAAGCTTTGTTGTTGTTATCCTAGAAGGTTGTATTAAATTCCCTTCTAGACTTGTTGATTGTACTCAAAGGGAACTGGAGATATAAAGTGTAAGAGGCTTGTGTGCGGCACAGTCCATCTAGCGTAAGAGGCCGAGTGGCGCCGGTCCAGCATTTAAAGGCCCATGTGTTGCCTAGGGTGATGACCTGTTTTGGATCATCCTTCTACTAGTAGAAAAGGTTACTTAACTATTGTACTATACGACTGATCATCGTGTACAATAGGCGCGGTGGATGCTCCAGTATCTTCTTTTCTTCCAATTGGAATTTGACATTACACTAAGGATAGTGTTAATGGGAACTGTTGAACTTTCATTGGTCCTACACTAAGGATAGTGTTAATGGGAACTGTTGAACTTTCATTGGTCCTACACTAGCGAAAGTGTGAATGAGAATTGTTGAGCTTTTATTGATTCTTTTCGCAGTATCTTGAACTGCCTTCGTATTGATGCTCGAATAAATGGTACTCTGTGGTTGATGCCATTGTGCTAAATTGTCGATTCTGTTGATCCCAAAACTGTGAATCTTAAATTGTGGTATCGCAGTAACTTGAACTGCATACTTATTTTGAATATCTTCTTGCATCGTAAACTCTGATTCATTTATTGTCGAAACATATTTCGCTAAACTTTCTGCTGGAAAAGTATTGCAAATTATCTACTGATATTGTTGGACATCGGGTTGGTATAAATATCAGTTGCCACCCTTTTTTTGGTGCAAGTTACAAAATATTCTAATATATATCTTGCTGAGCATTCTTTGGCTCATTCTTGTTTTTGCAAATTTTAAACCTTGCAGTAAGACAGGTCCATCGGATGCAAAGGGAAGGAGAGGCTCGAGCTTGAGTTAGTCAGGTTCAAGGCTTCTACAGATTGTGTAAGCTAGATAGGATTGCAGTTTAGAATCCTAAGACTTGTTGGAAAATATGTAATGTAATAATAAATGTTGAAACAGCGAGATCCTGAGTTTATTACAGTTGAATTATAATAACTGTTATTATTTTAAGTTCGTTTTCTGAGACTATGGCTCGAGTTGTGTAATTGGATTGGGGTCACCAGTGTATGTTGTTGATATAATTGTTAAGCAGGTGAGTATTTTATTGTGGAATTGGATCGTGACGGCCCGGATCCCGGACCCCGGATCTGGGGGCGTCACAGTTCTATTTTTCCTTTCTACAACTCCATTTTGTTGCGGAGTTCTTGGTGCTGAATATTGCCTTGTTATTCCCTTGTCTGAGCAAAAATTATTCAGACTTTCATTTTTGAATTCTGTTCCATTGTTTGATCTGATTGCCCGGACAGGTAACTTTGAATCTAACTCAATCAGTTTTATATGATCAATCACCAAATGTGGAGTTTCATCCTTAGAGTTCAAGAATAAAACCCATGTATATTTTGTGAAGTCATCCACAATCACTAAGGCGTATTTCTTTCTTGACATAGACATAATATTTACTGGACCAAATAAATCCATGTGTAGGAGTTGAAGTGGTTCAGTGATGTTTGTAGTGTCTGTGCCTCTGTGAGTTGCTTTCTTTGACTTCCCTTTTTGACATGCCCCACACAATCCTTCTTGTGTAAATTCCATCGGAGGCAGTCCTCTCACCAAATCCCTCTTGACTAGAGAGTTCATTGTCTTGAAATTTAGGTGTGAGAGCTTTTTGTGCCATAGCCAACTTTCTTCTGTTGAAGCTTTTGAATAAAAACAGTTTGCTTCAGCTTCAGTTCCCGAGTTGAAATCAGCTACGTACAAGTTTCTTTTCCTTACTCCACCCAAGGCTAGTCTGTCTTCTTTAGAATGAGCTATTAAGCACTTCTCCTTGATAAAGTTTACTTTGTAACCTCTATCACAAAATTGACTGACGCTGAGTAGATTGTGCTTAAGTCCTTCCACCAAAGACACATTTTCAATGATAACATTTCCTGTATTTAACTTGCCATATCCCGTAGTCATTCCTTTGCTGTTATCTCAAAAGGTGACGATTGGGCCAGCTCTCTCAACCACGTCTGATAGCAGGGCTCTATCTCCGGTCATATGCCTTGACGATCCGCTGTCCAGGATCCATATAACTCGGTTTACCTGTTTAACTCCCTGCAATTATCAAACGGATTAATTCGTCTTCGGAGCCCAAAATTGATTGGGCCCGGCATACTTAAAAAATTGACCTTTGTCTGCTTTGGCAACAGATCCTTTTCGAATAACATCATTTTCTTCCTTGACTGTTCCTACCTTCCTATAAACAGTCTTAATAACTTTCTGTTTAGACTTAGGAATGTATGATTCCTTCTTCTCAGGTGAAGGGGTTGCAGTCTTGGATTTAGCAAATTTACTATTGATGTGCTGTCTGGGTGTCATGTTATCTTTCTTAGCTATCATGCGTTTAAAGTAAGCAGTCATAGCATTAAAGGCACATAACATGCAATTCATTATACCACATGGTTTATGGAAAGCATCAATAGTAGGCATGTTATTCAATACAGTAGGGGGCTTAACAGATTCTACTTCATTTTTATCAACAGATTTGAAGTTTTCAGTAGAATGAAATTTATTGGTACTGTTCCTACTGTTCACAAACGTGTTGGGTCTGTTCATTTTATTCTTTAAGTTTTTTGCACCTACACCAGGTCTGGGGGAATCAGAAGTTCCCACATCTTTCACTGGTGTCTTTGGTGCACATTTTTCTTTCTGGACATTAACTCCTTTTATGTCCTTAACCTGTTCTCCTCTCTTCTTCTCTTCCTCAAGATCTTCCAACTGCATTTCATATGCAATTAGTACAGAGCTCTCAAGGATGGGTTCAGCTATCGGTGTTATGAAGAGAGGTTTCGGTGTGTCTTTAACAACATGTGGGATACCCCTTTCTTCAGCACTTTTTCTAAAGGGGGTTATGTTGCTTGGCTTTCCTACAGATTTGTTATACTCGAAGCCTATTCCAACTTTACGATTTATTTCTTGTTGGTCAACTAGGTTCTTAACAATATATGAGGAATTCTTATATGCAAGACACTTCTTCTTTTCTTCTTCAATTTGGTTTCTGAGATTAGTTTCTACAACAACATGACAGCTGACTTTACTGACTTGAACAGCTAAGTCTTCAGTCAGCTTGACAGCCAACTTGTCATGATTTCTTTTTAACTGTTTAAGAACTTCAGTCTCATCAATTAACTCTTTGACTTTGAGTCTGAGTTTCTTAACTTTATCTCTTTCACCATCTAGTTCTTTACCTAGCAAAGCAAACATCTTAGGACAAGAAGGATTTACCTCTATTCCTCTGTCACGGGTGGGAGACAGTGATTCCTCGGATGAAGCCATAAGAGCAAGATTTCCTAGCTCTTCCTCATCATTGTCATCTGAATCATCCCAGCTTTTGACTGCCGCTAGATAGGACTTTCCTTGATGCTTTTTTACGAGCGCATCATATTTCTCCTTGAGCTCTTCGTAAGACTCTCTCTTCTTCCCTTGCTTAGGTTTCTTGCATTCAGTTGCAAAGTGGCCTAGCTCATTGCAGTTGAAGCAACGAAACTTGCTTCTATCAACTAAGCCGGTCTTGTAGCCGCTTTTTGATACTGCTGTCGAAGAACCTCCTTTTTGGAATCTTCCAAAATTAGGCTTACTTCTGAATGAGGAGTTTCTTCGGAATCTCATGTTGCCAAACTTCCTGGCAACCATAGCTAGAGATTCATCTTCCAGCTGATCTAGTTCTTCCAGCGAGTAGAAATCACCGTCTTCTTGTTTGTCAGAAGTATGTCCAAGTTCTGGAACCACATACTCTGTTGAACTGTTAGAAGGTGCAACAGCCTTCACTTCTTCTTTCTCTGGTGCTTCTACCATTAATGCCTTGGAGGAACTCAGTACCTTACCTCTTCCGTACATCTCTCTGGTTTGGATCTGTTCCAGCTCATAAGTTTTTAAAACTCCGTAGAGTCTTTTTAGGGTTACCTCTTTCATGTCCCTAGATTCCCGGATGGCTGCAATCCTGTGCTCCAGATGCTCTGGTAATGTCAGCAAAAACTTCCTGTTCACCTCTTGGTTCTGATAAAACTTTCCATTCATGTTGAGCTCGTTTATCAGTTTGTTTAGTCTCTGAAACACCTCAGAGATACCCTCACCAGGGTTGGATCTAAACTGCTCATATTGGGTGGTCAGGATCTCCAGTCTATTCTCCTTAACTTCTTCAGTTCCCTCATTGATAATTTCAATTGTTTCCCAGATCTGTTTTGCATTCTTGCAATTGACTACTTGGTTGTACATGATGTAGTCTAGGGATTCAATTAATATGAGCTTCAGGTTATTATCAAGGGATACAGCTTCTGTTTCCTCATCTGTATAGTCTGCCGGACTTTTCGGAAACTGTCTGTGGGGAATTACGACCCCGTCTACTGTATGTTCGAGAACAACTGATATAGGGGTCTCAACACCTTTGGCCATAATCAATGCATACTTGGGATTTGCAATCCCGATAAACAGTAGCATTTTGTGTTTCCACAAGTTGTAGTGTTCTCTATCGAACTGTGGAATTTTAATACTAGTCACTTTCTGGGTACTCATCTTTAATAAGATTAAAAATTAAGTGTTTCAAAAAATATTTTAATTTTTGACTTAAAACAATTTTTGATCAAAAATAATTTTTCAGAAAAAAAATTATTTCGAATTTAAAATAATTTTTTAGATCTGTATGAGTTCGCAGAATTTGATTTGGATCTGATATTAACTATATCAAACCTGCTTTGATACCAATTGTTGGTCCCTGATATTGAAGAAGGGGGGTTGAATACAATATCTGAAAATTAATCTCGGAATAATCGGATTAAAAATATTATTTTAATTACTCGCGAAATATTAATTATAATGAAATACTGTTCAAGTGAAAGATATAATTTTAACTTGATTAGTATTACACAATTAATAAGAAGATTAGATTTTATAACTGATATATAATTGATAAAAGTTTTAGAACAAATTTGACATGAATTGTTCGTGTTTAACAATTATATTCCAAACTCAGCACAGAAATCTGTGAATATTACAATGCAGATAAATTACTGAATTTGATCTGATTTTTTAACAACAAAATAATGAAGCATTGATCTCATATATATAGAGAAAACTGCTGGCAAGACCTTTGAATAGAACTTATTTAAAAAATCAACAAGACTTTTTAAATAGCCTAAAAAGACTTTATTAAATTGCTGGGCAAGACACTTTTCTCTCGGTAAGACTTTTAAAACACTCGGTAAGACTTTTCAAAAAGGTCTGCAAGACCTTTTCTGGTCGGTAAGACATTTTTAAAAGGTCTTAAATGATTTTTCTGCTCGGTAAGATTTTTGAAAAGGTCTTACCGAGACAGACCTTTTAAAAGCATTCGGTAAGACTTTTTGGAAGTCTTACTGAGAATAACTCGGTAAGACTTTTAAATGTCTTACCGAGTTAATTCGGTAAGACTTTCAAATGTCTTACCGAAATAATTCGGTTTAAACTTATAAATAAATGCAGCAAGACTTTCTTAAAAAAATAACAATTTAACTTCTTTTAACTTAATTAATTCCACCAATTATTAATAAAATAATTTATAACTTAAATTAATTCATGGTGAATTAATTTAAGTAGATAAATTAAATTATTAATTAATCTTTTGATGGTAGAATTAATTTAGTTTCTTCACTGCACTATCCTTGTTGTCTTGACTTGAGTCTTCCTGTCTTCTGTCTTTTGTGAAAATCACTTGAGCTAGGTAACGAATATTTATTAATTTAGTTGACACACAAATGTACTGTCTGGTTCATTTGTGCCATACTAAATAAATATTCTTCACCTATTTAAAATTAATAGCTGTGATCTTCTGTCTTCTTCTTGCTTCTTGTCTTGTCTTCATTATTTCTTTTTCTGGAATCTTACTGTCTAAGGCACTTGGAATCTTCTGAATCTTCTAAATTGTTCTGAAATGCTACCTTTTTATTTTTCACCAATGCATGAACAAATTAATGAACTTCTTCTGGTGTTAGGTAGCAACCTCAACAAAAATCCTTCATACAAGCGGATTCTTTGTGTCTAGTTTACATTCTTCTTCTTGATTCCTGCTTAGTACTTATTATTTACTACTGATTCTTATCTGAGTTGAGTTAACATCTAAATATTACAAATAGGCCTAGTCATATGCCTTTCAATAAAAGAGTAAACTTTAAAGTATCCAATATTTCATAACTACGTCTACACATTTTTTCTCGAACATATTTTTATTTAATATTAAATTAATTAAAATAAATTATGAAAATAATTTTTTAATATTTTAAAATACATATAAAATATTTTAAAAAATGGAAGGATTATATATTTTTCTAATATTATTAGAATTATCACCAGTAATTCTCGTTTAAGTTCTTTGAAATGTATGTGCATTTTGTCTTAAATGGACCCTAACTCGAAGATTAATCCATCTTTTTTAAAATGTTGGTTTAGTAAATGGTCTCATTTTATGAACAACTCTTTTGAACTTTGAAATCTCTCCTCCCTCTCTGTCGTGAGTGGAAAGACAAATAAAATGCCAATCTTTGCTTTTGCCGTCATAAAGATTCCATGAGAAAAAGTTAAGCATGTGTCCTTACAGCACTGCAGAGTCTAACTTCACTTCCGGGATTGCTACTTTTGCGGTTAAAGATTTGATAAGAGAAATTTGAGCATGTGCTTGAGTTCTTTTTTAAATCATATTTTTGTTATATATTTTTTAAATTTAAATTTGAAACCTATCACATATTTTTAAAATTTTATATGTTAATTTATTTATATATTTTAATTGGTATAGAATTTAAATAACCAAACAAACATTTCGAACTCGTCTTGAATTTGTAAAAGTAAGAATTTAAATAAGGTGATATTCTTAATTGTGATTATTAAGGAGAACCTCATTTTGATATAAATATTATTGGTAGAAACACTACGCCATAAGTGCTCATAGGCAATTATTTTAGAAAGCGTTGCACTGAAAACGTTGCGGTAGCTCTGAATTTTTGACTCTTTTGCAACAGTGCTAAAATAGTATTGCATTAGATAAAACTTCGTGTTGCATATTAGTCATGGTGTTGCAGTGAATGCAACACTAACGAATGATGTTGCATTAGCTAATTTTTTGTTAATAATTAGTGCTAATGTGGCAGTGGGGGACCCACCACGACTGACGTAGCAGTGGGGCCCATACTGACGTGGCTGGTGGGGCCCATCAGTGGGCCACCATTGCTGACGTGGTAGTGGGACCCGCGCTGACGTGGCAGTGGGTCAGTGTTGACGTGGCAGTGGGGGGCCCACCACTGCTGACGTGGCAGTGGGGCCCACGCTGACGTGGCAGTTGTAGGGCCCACATCTGCTGTCGTGGCATGTGGTCCCCATGCTGACATGGCATGTGGTCCCCATCACAAGCGTTGCATTTAATATGGTAGCGTTACATTTGGTTGTTTAGTGTTGCCTTTGTATTTTCTAGTCTTTATATAATAATTAGTATAACCCGATTGCTGAATCAATTTTTTAAAATTTATTTTCGACGATCCAACCATACGGATGTTAATATCTGACTATTTTAGTGGTGCTAAATTTTTTTAAAAAAATTCCAGTTTTATTCTATGTGATTTTATACTAGTCAAACTAGACTTTCTCTGTAACTAGTGTTGTGCTTAATGCTGAATCAATTTTTTAAAATTTATTTTCGATGATCCAACCATACGGATGTTAATATCTGACTATTTTAGTGGTGCTAAATTTTTTTAAAAATTTTTAGTTTTATTCTATGTGATTTTATACTAGTCAAACCGGTCAAACTAGACTTTCTCTGTAATTAGTGTTGTGCTAAATGCTGAATCTATTTTTTTAAATTTCTTTTTCGACGATCCAACCGTACGGATGTTAATATCTGACTATTTTAGTGGTGCCAATTTTTTTTAAAAAAAATTCAGTTTTATTCTATGTGATTTTATACTACTAACATGGCACTGGGGGCTCTAACTACTGACGTGGTACTGGTGGTCCCCCATTGCTGACGTGGCATTAGTGGTCCCCCACTACTGACGTGGCAAAAATGGGCTCACTGCTGACGTGGCAAAAATTGGCTCACTGCTGACATGGCACTGGTAGGACCCACCGCTGACGTGGCAAAACGGATCCCATTGCTGATGTGGCATGTGGGCCCCATTGCTAACGTGGCACTATTGGTCCCCATTGCTGACGTGGCACTGGTGGGCCCCACTGCTGACCTAGTCCACATTTGCTTTAGCTTCACATTTAAAGCAACACTAAATTTTGTTGCATTTATACCATGGTGGTGTTGCATTATGACCAATATGCAATACTTTCAGCGGTGTTGCATTACACAACAAAAGCATTGCATTAGAGGTCAAAGGCAATGACCGCAGATGCAACACTAAAAAAGTGTTGCCTTTTTTGATTTCAGGCCTAAGGCAACACCATTTGGCACATAAGGCAACATCAAAGAGCATTGCATATGAGCACTTATGGCGTAGTGAAAGGTCTCAAATTAGGGGGGGTAATTATTATAAATAGGAACTCCTGTTATAGAAATATATACCATACTTTAATGAATATAAATATAGATGTGGATATTTGTAGGATTTTAGAGAATAAAAACATTAGAGAATTGGGTGAGAAATATATTAAAATGAGGGTTTGCGTTAACATTAGATAATTATTTTTAATAATGTTGAATGGATAAAGAGTTTTTCCCCCCCTAAATTATATATTTTTTATAGAATAAAGAAATATCTCCTAATGGACCTATTCCACACCCCAAATAAAGGTAGATATGGACATTAACTTAAAGTTTATAAACAAAATAAATAATATAGATATTGAAGATCAACACCTAACCATCTCTGAACTACCAGCGTAAACTATGTCCAGCAATGCCTTCAAAGTCATAATTAATAGTCTCTCCAGCATGTCTACTTAATTCCCTAACTCCCGTCTGACCTCCACACCGGCATATCCAAGCAGGCCATGTTGATTATTCATCATACGTGGCAGAATCTTTGTTAGCAACTTGTTCTTGATTGAACACCTGCGAAAGCGACAAGAGAAAGATTCTGACAGCTTCTGAGCCTTGGACCTCAGAGCAGCTCCAGTGCAGACAATTTGACATTCTTGGACCACGTAAAATGACTTGGCTAAGCATTTTTTTGTTTATGATGCATTGGAGTAACAGGGAAGAAAGTGGTCCTGCCCTCTTTGATGGCCTCAGCTATTTGCCAACTCTTCTATTTTTTGTTGTTTTTTTCCCATTTAACTTAAAATATAATATAATATGAATAAAATAGATTCTACAAAAAGTAAGTATAGTATTGAAAGGGTTTGACCACTTTTTTTGGAACCTAGCTTTTTATTATGTAACATGAAATGGGGCTTAGAAAAATTGGAAGTGGGAGGGCAACACTGGAGCTGCTCTTAGCGCACCGACAATGAGGGTCCATGACAATGGGGGTCCATTTCCTGTATCGGGACGCGAAACTGATCTGTCCAAGTAATATGTTGATATTTTGCATTGTACTCTTTTTATAAAAGTGGCGAGCCGCCACTACTGGGCATGCCCATTTGCCACTCTTTAATCATTTTAATATATACAATTGAATTGTACATGCTATTTTTATCTTATCTTACTTTACTTTACATAACTTTATTTACCATCCATTTTTTATAACCGTTAAATTATGATATATGTCTTTTATTTCAATAATATTTTTAAAAAATTTAATTTTAAAATTATTAAATTAAACTAAAATTGAATTGTAAAATTTCATATTACTGCAATTATAATATAATATGAATAAAATAGGTCCTACAAAATGTTGCAAATGGCCTTAACATTGGAGGAGTTTGGACAATTTTTTCTCGTGGACAGTTTAGGATGATGTGGAAGGGAACGTGCCCTAGAAAAAGTGGAAACTGTCCACATACATTGTAGTTGCTCTTAGAGCAACTCCGTCGCAGTTGGCATCTTTCACTTTTTTACATTACTTTTTCAAAAAATTTGGTCACACTAAATCCCATATATATTAAAAATTTGTTATATAGTTAAACACAATTTTTAATCAGTATATAATTAAAACTTATTAAATAATTTTTTTTCAAATACATAAATTTTAAGATAGAAATAAAAAATTTCATAATTCAAACAAATGACATATAATTAAAAAAAAATTATAATTCAAAACATTAAAATTCAAATAATTTAACGGGTATCATGGAATTGTGAGATGTGCTCCACCAAGTCAGCCTACAATTGACGATATTTTTTTCGATCACGAATCTGTATAGTTCTTATTAGGAATCTATGTAGCTTTGATGATAACATTAAATCTTAGAATCATAGAATTATATTTTATTATAACTAATCAATTAATATGAAAATTATAAATATCGATTGATCAAGAAACCATTTATCAATTGACATGTTTATGTTAATCAACTGATAATATGGATGATAGTATATGTGTACTTAGTCTACTTCAATTGATATGGCTTTAGTCGATTGATAATTTTATCATCAATTGATACTAGAGTCGATTAATATTGGTCATCAATTGATGTATAACTTAGACTGTCAAATTGTAATTATTTGAAGACAAGAAAATTAGACAAGTGAAGTATGATCAATTGATATGGAGGCATCAATGTATAGAAGATCAATTGATATAAATTCAAGTCAAAGATTGAAGACCATCAACTGATATGAAGAACCATCGATTGATATATCGATTGATAACATCTATCAATCGATAAGTCAACAGCTGTTATCAATCGATGGATATCAAGATCAATCGAAGAAGAATATCAGTTGATGGATATAAGGACGAATCAATTGGTATGCCTAACAGCAAATTATCAATTGATAGGGCTGCACGACAAGATATAAAACACACATATGGAAGACATTCTAGCTTGACTGTGAAGACTTAAATTGAAACTGTCATTTCTAAAAAGATGATATTTCTCAAAATAGAAATAGACAGATATGAAGGATAGTTTAGTAACATTCCTAAAATAGTTAGTTTTGCTTTACTATTCTCGAGATTGTAAATACACTTATGTAATATAAACAAGTGTGATAGCATTGTTAGAAGTGGTGAGTTAGATTTATTTTAAGAATCAACTGTTCAGCCTTAGAGCACTTATAAGAACATTTGGTTTTCTTTTCTAACCTTGAAAACGCAACTGGATTTTAATAACCTAGGTCATTTGAGAAAAAATATACACTGCTGGATAAACCAATTCATCAGTAATTTTTAAACATCTTGTGTGAAAGTCATATGACTAGGCCTATTTATAATAAGTAGATGACAACTCAACTCAGATAAGAAAGTGAAGTAAATAATAAATATTGAAGAAGGAATCAAGACGAAGAATGTCAACTAGACACGAAGAATCAGAATATCAGAAGAATTTTGATAAGACTGCTACTCAACACTGAAAGAAGTTCATTATATGATCAAGCGTCAGTGTAAAATAAAAGAGTAGTATCTCAAGGAGTTCAGAAGATACAGAAGGTTTTAAGTGCCTACTACAGAAAGATTTCAAAAGAAGAATATAGAGAAAAACAAAAAGAAGATAGGACAAAACAAGACATAAAGACCACTACAGCATAAATGAGAATCAACATTGTAGTTAGTCATCCGTGAACCAGACCAATGCACATGTTGTCAACAATGTCAGTGAAGATTCGCCATAAAAAAATTCAAGTGGTTAGACGGAAGACAGAGCAAAGGCGGAAAGATTTCGGAGCTAACAAAAAGGTTATACAAGTCAAGATGGTATTTGAATTCTACTACTAAAAGTTAATTAATTATTTAATTTATTTAATTAAATTAATTCAAGATGAATTTAATTTAATTTATAAATTATTTAATTAAATTAAGTAGAATTAATTTATTATAAATTTTTTTGACTTGGTATGACTTTTAATAAGTCTTTTTAGATTATATTAAAAGTCATACTGAATTCTGTTTAATAAAGTCATATGAATAGAAACAGAAAAGTCATACCGAACTTGATTAGAAAAGTCATACCGATTTATTCCAGAAAGTCATACCGAGATCTTGATCAAAAGTCATACCGAGCAATGCTAAAAAAGTCATACCAAGCAGTGAGTAAAAAAGTCATATCGAAGCTATTTCAAAAGTCATACCGAGTTGTTTAGTAAAAAAATTCATACCGAAGCTGTGAAGAGAAAAGTCATACCGACTTTTTTAAAAGGTCATACCGAGCCAAAAATGTCATACAGAGCATTTTCAAAAGTCATACAAGTGATTTTCAAATGTCATACAGCTTAAATAAAGTTTGAAAAATGTCCTGATCCAGAAAATCATATCAGCTTTTCATCCTCTATAAATATGAGGCTTGTATTTCATATTTTCAAGTAGAAACACATTCAAATTCAGCAATTTGTTTGATTGTCATATTCACAGACTTTCTGTGCTAGTTTGAATTTAATTCCTTAAGTAGAACAATTCATGTCAAATATGTTCTAGGAACTAATGAATATTCTACCGAACACTATAACACTCTTTCAAGTTCAAAATACGTATTTAACTTGAATCTTGTTTACTTACTTGCTAATTTTCTAGATCTTGAATATTTTATCGTAAAAATAGAAAACTAGTAAGTTAGCCTCCCAAACACTGCAAGGACTCGAACCCCCAGCAAAAACAATAATTTAATTCCACAAATTCTGAAAAGATTTTTAAATTGCTGTGAGTATTGCATTCAACCCCCCTTCTACGATACTTCCGGGACCAAATAATTGACATTAGAGTAAGTTGATTGATATACAAATCAAGATCCGTAGTCCAGTGAAGCTTAGGTTACCGAAACTATTTGGACTCCAAATGTTCAGTGGCCTTGTTAAATAAATTTATTTTATAAAGTTAAATTTAGATAAATTTATTTTATAAATTTTATTTAAAATAAATTTATTTTATGAATTTAATTTAAATGAGTTTATTATTTAAACTTGAGAAAGTTTATTTTATAAACTTAATCTGAATAAGTTTATTTTATAAATTTATACTAAATAAATTTATTCTCTAAATTTAAATAGATTTACTTGTATAATTTCAATTTGTTTAGATAATTTTATTTTATAAATTTAAATTTATATAAATTTTATTTAAAATAAATTCATTCTGTGAATTTAATTTAAATGAGTTTAGTATTTAAACTTTAAAAAGTTTATTTTATAAATTTAATTTAAATAAGTTTATTTTATAAATTTAAATTAAATAAATTTATTCTCTAAATTTAAATAGATTTGCTTTTATTATTTAAATTTGTTTAACTAAATTTATTTTATAAAGTTAAATTTAGATAAATTTATTTTATAAATTTTATTTAAAATAAATTTATTTTATGAATTTAATTTAAATGAATTAATTATTTAAACTTGATAAAAATTATTTTATAAACTTAATTTAAATAAGTTTATTTTATAAATTTAAACTAAATAAATTTATTCTCTAAATTTAAATAGATTTATTTTATAATTTAAATTTGTTTAGATAATTTTATTTTATAAATTTAAATTTATGTGAATTTATTATGTGAATTTAATTTAATTTATTTTATTATTTAAACTTGTTTGTCGAGATGATAATCTTTTATAGAAGGGGGGTGAATATAATAGACACCAAATAATCGATCAGGAATACAAGTATATAAAAGAAACACTATTTTGTATTACTAATAATGAACTTGAATACAAAATTCTCTCAAGAAATTCACTATTCTTAAGAGCTGCTAGGTTGAGAAAAATATAACTTAAATGAATGAATAATGTTAACCTATCTCTGTGTTTATATAGACACAATTACAAATCCAACTACAAAACATATAATGAAAAGAATAGCTTTAATAAGGAAATTTAGACTTGCATTCGAATTTCTTCTTCACTATCCAAATCAAATTCTGATTTTTCTATTTTCTTCACAAACTCTGATAGATAAACTCTATCGGCTGATAATCTCTGATAGAGCATTCTCTGTTAGAGTAAACTCTGATTGAGTATTCTCTGATAGAGTAAACTCTAACTGACAACTTATTATTCTCTGATGACGTCAGCAACATAAACTCTGTTATGATATTCTTTGACAGCATCAGTGTTTATTTTTCTAACAATCTCCCCCAATTTTTGCTTTATTAAGTAAAACATAAATTTCACTTATGATGTCAGAAATAGAGATAAATGCATCCGAGTTTGAGTTTTCCTTCTTGAATTAGATCCTTCTGTAAAAGAAATCTTCTGTAAGAAATTTATCTAGCAGCTTTTTTTCAGCATTCTTTAATAATCGAACTAACTTCTCATTCAGTACTTTCATTTGAACAGAAGAGTCATCAATTTGGAATATAGCAGCTCTCAAATTGTAAATTAATGATCTCTCTATCCTTTCATCTAAGGGAATGCAACAGGCCTTCTTTCCATCAGGATTTAAAATTAGTGTAGGAATTCCTACCACCATCTTGACCTTTGCATCTCCTTTTGTCATCTCCTTCTCAGAATCATCTTCCAGTAAATACCCTGATTTATACTCCTCAAAGTTTATCATGAGTAGCCTTTCACTCTTGTTCTTCCCATTTATCACTCCTTCAAGAATCTTTACCCCCTGGAAGTGACTTCATTTTCATCATGAAGAAGATAAAGAATATATTCAAGTTCTTTATATGCCTTGTGGATCAAATCTTCTTCAATAATTGTAAACACTCTTCCATTCTCCAAGAAATATAGTAGCTTCTCCTTGGATTGAGCACCATCAAAGATATCCTTCACTTTGTTGACAGCTATCAGTTTTTCAAGATGTTCTTCTATCAAATCTTCCTCAGGTCTGTCTTTCAATGAGAAGGGATCTCTGAATGAGTTTGCTTCACCCCTGTAGACTTTGGCTTGTGAATCACCAATACCACCCTTGTTTTTATCAAGTTTGGCATTGAGAGTAAGAGTTTGAGTTTTTATCCAGAGAAGATCAGGCTTTTTCTTTTTGATCAGAGTTTGTTGATCCTCTTCTTCATCTTCAAAACTTGATCCACCTGGGAGAAATGTTGTTCCTGACATAGTGAGAGGAGTTCTTGATTTAGCTGGAGCTTTCTTCACAATTTCAGGAGTAGGCTTTGAATGGGCAATTGGCTTAGGAGTATCAACAGGTTTGGCTTGGACATGCTTAGATGCAATCTTCTTTTGTTGAACAGGTGCCTTCCTTTGAACTGGGGCTTTCTTCACATACTTTATTTTCTCCTGGACTTGAGCATTGTCAATATCAGACTTCTTTAATTTTTCCTCTACAGCAACTGGATCCATTCCTGAATTTTTTCTTCAAAAAGCTTTCTTGCCAGTTCTGCATCTTTCAAATTTTGCTCTTCTATCTTCTCAGGCTTCTCTTCTTCTTCAAGCCTTTTAGCTAACTCCATGTCAGCTTCCATCAGAGTTTTCTTCTTATCAGAGTTTGCTTCTAAGGTTGATGGAAACAGAGTTTGAGAAGTTGTCAAAGTTTGTCCAGTCATTAGAGTTTGTTGAATCAGAGTTTGCTTCCCATCCTTATGACTCCCTTGATCTTTATCATCATGTTTGTCAGATTTTTGTACAGTATCCTCCTTGCATTTGTCCGTAGACACCTTCTCCCCCTTTTTGACATTATTGCCTTTTCTTATTATTAAGATGTCAACATATTTTGCATAGAGGTGACAACAGTAGAGAGATTATCAACTTTGACTTCTAAGGCATCCTGTTTTGCAGAAACATTTTTCAACTTCAACTCCAAGGCATGTTGAGAAGTAGTAACATAAGTTTGTACAGAGGCAGTAGTTTTGCTAATAGATTCCTTCAAATCACAAACTTCATTGTGAAGACCCTTTGTCAACACAGTAGTAACTTTTAAAATAGTTTTCATCTCTCTAGTGTTTAATTCAGAATCAGCCTTTTGGATTAGTTCATGAACATGAGGCCATGAAATTTATTCTTTAGGAAATTTCCAAGACATATCCCAGATGGATTGTCTGTGAGAGTTTAGAACATCAGATGTAGATGGATCATACTTGCTACTCTCCCTTTTTATGCCTTCATTATCAAGAGCAGACTCAATTTTACCCTTTAATTTTTCAACAACAACATAGTCAGGATAACTAATCTTCAATCTATCGAGAGCATCAAAAGAGTCATGTGGTCATCTCTTAGAGTTGTATCTTTGTGTGTATGGAATAGATAGATGAAAGTCATATGACTAGTCCTATTTGTAATAAGTAGATGACAACTCAACTCAGATAAGAAAGCGAAGTAAATAATAAATATTGAATATATAGAGGAAGAACAAAAGAAGCAAACACAGGACAAGACAAGACACAAAGACCACTACAGCAGAAATGAGAATCAACATTGTAATTAGTCATCCGTGAACCAGACCAGTGCACAGGGTGTCAACAATATCAGTGAAGATTCGTCATCAAAAAGTTCAAGGGGTTAAAAAGGTTATTGTTGAAGAACAGAAGAGTTTTATCTACATCAACAATAGTCAAGACTTTAATTTAATTCTCTATTAATTAATTAAATTAAATAATTAATTTAATTAGTAAATTAATTTACTGAGAATTAATTTATTTATTAAATTAATTAAAGGATTAATTAATTTAGAATTATATTAGAATGACAGAAGACAGAAGATGAAAGCTCAAAGGGATACAGGTTTGTTTGGAATGCAATGTACAAGAGTCAGAATACAAGATTGAATATTTGACTGGGTACATGCAGTGGTGAAAAGAAGTATGGTCTAGTTTAAAGAGTCAGATTATTTCAGTAACAGATGTATTTCTAATTGCAACTGTAGATACAGCTAAACATGCCTGACAGTACTGACTTGAAGAAAAGAATTGACACGGAAGAAATGCAGAGTCATATATTCTTAAAAGTGGAACCCCGGTTGGAATTGATTTATCATTTCCAAGTCAAAAGGAGTTCGGTTCCAAACGATCAGGAGACCGCAGCTTAGAACGTAAGGATTTATTTAATTAATAAATATTTTATTTATTTAGTAAATTATATTTATAAATATCTAAATAGTATTAGATATTTATTTATAAAATTTCTGAATTAAATTTATTATTTATTAATAAAAGATTATAAGCTGTGCGGGTCGAAAAGTATTTCTACGGAGCCTTTTCACTAAAAGACGAAATAGGCCCCTTTCTCTTTACAATTGAAATGGCAAGAGATTCTTTTTAAGGAACCAATCACAGCATGCCACTTGTCCAATAAAGAAGAAAAGAAATGAACAAGGCAGTTGATGAAATGTCATACCGAGAGAAAAGAGAAATGTCATACCGAAGCTTTGATTCTGGAAAGTCATACCGAGCTGATTTTATTTAATTAAAATAAGTCATACCGATTTATTTATTTAAAATAAGTCATACCAAGCAGATTTTATTTAATTAAAATAAGTCATACCGATTTTTTTAATTAAAAAAAATCTGAATATGACTTTAAAAAAGTCATACCGAATTTTCAGAAAGTCATACCGAGTAAAAAAAGTCATGCCCAGCTTTTTCAAAAGTCATACAAGGCTTAATTCTTGTTAAATAAAGTCATAGTAAGAAAAGTCATACTAGCTTTTCAGCATCTATAAATATGAGGCATTTGCTTCATTTTTCAGTAGTAGAAAAACAGTCAAATTCAGCAATTTGTCTACAACGTCATATTCACAGACTTTCTGTGCTGGTTTGAGTTTAATTCCTTCAGTAAAACAATTCATGTCAAATTTGTTCTAGGAATTAAATGCTTATTCTACCGTATGTTGTAACACCCATTCAAGTTTAATATACATATTTAACTTGAATCTTGTTTACTTACTTCTAATTTCTATATCTTAATTGTTATATCATAAAAATAGAAAGCTATTAAGTCAGCCTCCCAAACACTACAAGGACTCTAACCCTCAGCTAAAGCAATAATTTAATTCCGCAAATTTTGAAAAGAATTTTAAATTGTTGTCAGTATCGCATTCAACCCCCCTTCTACGATACTTCCGGGACCCAACAATTGCTATCAGAGCAAACTTATTGATATACAAATCAAGATCCGCAGTCCAGTGAAGCTCAGGGTACCGAAGCTGTTTGAACTCTGAATGTCTAGAGGCCTTGTTAAATAAATTTAGTTTATAAATTTAAATTTAGATAAATTTATTTTACAAATTTTATTTAAAATAAATTTATTTTATGAATTTAATTTAAAAGAGTTTATTATTTAAACTTGAAAAGTTTATTTTATAAACTTAATTTAAATAAGTTTATTTTATAAATTTAAATTAAATAAATTTATTCTTTAAATTTAAATAGATTTACTTTTATAATTTAAATTTGTTTAGATAATTTTATTTTATAAATTTAAATTTAGATAATTTTATTTTATAAATTTTATTTAAAATAAATTTATTTTGTGAATTTAATTTAAATGAGTTTATTATTTAAACTTGAAAAAGTTTATTTTATAAATTTAATTTAAATAAGTTTATTTTATAAATTTAAATTAAATAAATTTATTCTCTAAATTTAAATAGATTTACTTTTATTATTTAAATTTGTTTAAATAAATTTATTTTATGAATTCAAATTTAGATAAATTTATTTTATAAATTTTATTTAAATAAATTTATTTTATAAATTTAATTTAAATTAGTTTATTATTTAAACTTGAAAAAGTTTATTTTATAAACTTAATTTAAATAAATTTATTTTATAAATTTAATTTAAGTTAATTTATTATTTAAATTAATTTAATTTAATTTATAATCTAAAGTTATTAAACTACTTGGTCCATTTTTCCAAATGGGTTTGTACTTGGAAAATTCTCTGGTTTGGCTGAAAATTAATTCCCAGAGCATATGACCCGGTTTCGAGGAAAGTGGTCATTTCGTATTAGTAGGTTTATTCCGGAGCATTTGGATTTTATTGTGGATGTTACGACTGTTCATGTTACAGTTCCAGAAACTGCTCAAATGTAAAGAAAGGATAGATTTATTAGTAGGGAACTCTGAAGAATTTTTTTTTCTGACTCTACTGATCATTCTTGTTTTTGTACTTGTACAAAACGGATTTAAGAATCGTTAGAGGTCACAACTGCAGAAACATATGAGGCTAAAAGTAGCAAGACAAGATTAGGGCTGTGCTACAATATTCAAGAAGCCTGAACAAGCAAATGATGACAGAGACTGTGCTGAGTTAAAAGCAGGTGCGTATTTTCATATGAGTTGCTCACACTCACATAGTTGTACTTAAATGTCAAATCACTTCAAGATTGTTTGTTAAGGTATAGAAGATTAAAAGATGGTAAAATTATCTAAGTAGTCAGTAAAAATTTGTAGATTCGAGACTTAATCTAAAACTGACTTAGGTAATTAGAGATAATTAAAATGTTAGACAACAACAGAAATGGATTAGACAGAATTTGTAATTAAATTGTTAGTTCTTCTATTCCATGTGCTTTTAGAAAATTATTGAATATCTGTAAATCTACTGAACACCTGATAAACTTGTGTAGAATGGTTAAAGTAGATAGTACTGAATTTTTTAATATGCGTAACATGCCTGAATTGCATAATTCTTATCTATAATGCATTGAAGCTAAATGTTTACCATGTGCTCTTATTTATATCTATATCTATATCTTATCTATAATTCTTATCTATATCTTAGGACTTGCATAATCTTAGGCAAAGCATCAATAAGAATCACAATAGGGTAAAGACTGCTAGTCCACCTTAAGATAGGTTGGAATCACTAATCTCATAGCCTTAAGACTACCTTGTCAAGGCTGCTGTGAATGAGAAGTGATCAGTCAAAGATAATTTTGTGCATGTTAAGGTTGAAACTGTTGTTACTACTATTGAAAGTAATATCTCTAACCCATCTGGACTCAATGGAGGTTGAGTACCAAGAAGTTTAATTATTTGTGATTGCAGAGTATGAAGCCAAAGTCAAAAGTTATGTGATTTCGTGACATTTATTGTTCGAGGTATATTACTAGCATTGAAGCTCTACTATCATAGTTGATTGAGAAAGCCTACCCAACGGTAACCTTTGGAGATGATAACAAAGGATATACAAGGGACTTGGCTCTCATGAGTTTGTAATTGTTGTTAGTAATTGTGCTCTAGAGACAATACTTTTATATTTTAAGGAAAATATTTATTATTAAGGATTATGTTTTATTGATTATTATTTATTTATTATGTTTTGTTTACTGCGTAATAAATTGAAAGCATAATAAATGTCCTTGGAATTTTGATACGTATTCTATATCTTTAAGTATGTGACTTAAAAATGAGATTATATGAATAGTATCTTATTCCTAAAATTCCCTAGTCGAGTATTATTATTTAAGGACAATAATAATGTTAAAAGACTAGTATGTTTCTTGACAGATGACCACATCTCATTGGTCATAGGTATGGGGATACTAAAGTCAAGAACATAAGTGCATGTTTCAATGCATGGCACTGGAATGACCCGCCGTGAGATTCTACATGTTAAGTAAGTGTCATAAGTAATTCTCACTGTGATAATGGTGTAATGATCCTTAGACCTGAAATCATTATATTTCTATACGGGAATTAATATACTTTGATTACATTAAAAGTTACCTTTGACCGGGTGATGATAAAAGTGGACATTGGGTATATTATGAATCGTATGAGAAATATGAATGATCTAGATGGGATTTAATCCTCCTAATTTTAGGAGTGATATTATTGGCCTCTTGTTTGAGTGAGACTATGAAATGCACGGCCGTGCTCAAATATTGATTTGATTTTAATAGTCTACTCATCGATCAAGAAAATAAAGATTAAATTATGAAGAGGATGACACGAGACATGCCTTGAGTTTAATCTATAATATCAAGATTAAAGGGATTATATTACATGGAACATTATTCACGAAAGGCTTAATCGAATCACCGATTTATTATTATTACTTGGGTAGCAATGATGTATTACTAGATGCCGCTCATTGTTTATAATTTTAATTAGATATTAAAATTATTGCCAACGTAATAATAACCTACAGGGTCACACACAAAGAACGCTTGAAGGAGAAATAATTTAAATTATGAATTTAAATTAAATAAGTAATTTATTTTATTTATGATATTAATTAAGTATGACTTAATTAATTATATAAATAGAATAAATGAATTACTTAAACTAATTCTAAAATTAATAATTAATTAATTAAGTGAGACTTAATTAAATAATTTAGAATTTTGGATTAGTATTAATTATAATTGGATTATAATTAGAAAACTTATTCCTCTCTCTATATAACCTCTTTATGGGCTGATTTAATATAAAAAGAGATTTTACAAAACCCTAGCCGCTCTGAGAGAGGAGGAAGATAGAGAGAGAAGAAGTTTTCGGGTGCTAGTACACATCAATCCTTCATGAAAAGTGTTCGTGTGGATACCGTAGAGCGTAGATCGCGAGAGCGGGATACGTGGTGATTAAACAAGCTTTGGACCTCCATTAATCTTCCATTAATGAACTGTTAAATCTTCTAAAGGTATTTATTCTTTATCTCCGAATTAAATCTTTTGTTTTCGCATGGATCCTGCGGAGGGTTTCGCTATTTTGATTTATTTTCGCATTTATTCTGCTGCGTTTGTGTCACGAAACCCTTCAATGGCATCAGAGCTACTTGCGAAACGTTTTAATTCGGTTATGTGCTTAACAGTTTTTGATATATAAGCATGTATGCGATCTATCATGATTTTATATTGATATAATATGTATATGTTTATATATATTATGAATATATGATATTCATATGATGTATAATCATATGATGATTATGTGTGTTGATGTATGTATATGATACATGTTTGTTCATATTATGGGAATCGTATTCGATACGAATTCTGAAACGGCTGCCGTTGATTTTCTGAAATCTGTGTCAGTTGTCCGATTTTCGCAAACGATATGTGTTTTCTGACTGGAATCGGGTCACTGAGCAATACTGACTTCGTCAGCTCTGCGTCTGTAAGCCATTAGATGTCGTTACAGCCCCCAAAACGGTGATTTATTATTTTCTGAAAATTATTTGATTTTTTAAAATTTTGAGTATATGTATGTATATATTATGAATATATGATATTCATGTAATGTATAATCATATGATGATTGTATGTATCTCTGTATATGTATATATGATATATGCTTATTTTTGATATGGGAATTGTATATGATACGATTTTTGAAACACCGTCAGATTTGGAGAAATCTGACCGCTGTATCCGATTTTCGTAAACAATATGTGTTTTCTGACTGGAATCGGGCCAATGAACAAAACAGATAGCTTTGCTATCAGCGACGGGTCTGTAAGGCGTTTGACGTCGTTAAGGGCCTCGAAATAACGATTTATTATCTTCAGAAATCTGTTTTTAATTTTCTGAAATTTCGAAATTTGTTATATATGATTATATGATATGATTATATAATATGAGATATATTATATGTGTTATATGATAGCATGGTGGATGGTTATGGCCTAAAGACCCATAGGATAGTGGTTTTGATTTATGGTTTTGGTTTCTAAATACGACTTGCATGTCGTTTATTTATTGTAATTTAATTATCTCGAATGTAACTCGAGTTCTTCTTGTAATTTCATTAGAATAGTTTTATTTTTCAATGTAATTATCGATGAAGACTTGCAAGTAAGGAGGCGATCCAAAAAGGGGATGATGGAGCAATGAAGAAAGAAGACATGTAATAGATAGTATTTTTAAAACCACCATAGACTGACCTTGATATTTCCATTAGCTTGGAAATATCATATAGGATGGGGCCATAACCAAACACGTTTAATTTACGCACATTACATATATGTATATGATTGCATGTATTGGTATGTATGCGTAGATATAATTGAGATGCATGCTTAATATTGATTAATCATGTATGTATTAGATACGACACTCATGCCATGTTTGCTTAAACAAGATAAAATCTGTAACGATTCAAGATTTTAAAATTAACAAACGATCATGAGATTCTTGTGTTTATGAAATATGGATTTTTAAAACACGGAATTAAATATGGATTTTTGATATCTATAATTGGGATTTTCTGACAAAAGCGGATATGCGTATTCGTAAGGCTGATGGGTTTTAAGTGTGACCATTGGTATCCTCCATCTACCTGGGAAATGAACAATTTAAGATGTCGATTTGAAATATTTGGTTCAAGGAAAAATTGAGGATCTCTTTATGATGTGATCATGATCGTTATAAATTTTCTAAAACCCCTTAACAAAATATTAAGTTTTACTCGGATGCTTTCCAATGAATGAACACTCATCGAATCCTAGATCGATAAGGGGAAGGACTGTCAGTGGTAGGGGACTCCTATCTATCGTGGTGAGATGCGACGAATATAAACTGTTATATTCGGCCGTTGTATCATTGGGTCTAACTTAACTGAGTCGTCATAATAAGTGAAAATAAACGGTTATATTCAACTATTATGAACTTAGAAGCATAGAGTTTGGTTAAAAGTCTATTAGATAGATAAGATCAATCGTTGTTCACCAAACTATCCAAGAATTATATATGATATAATTGACAACTGTTGTCTACCTAAATAATCATTTTCTAAGGACTTCCAGTGGTTGACTTAGGACATGACGAAATATGGATCTTGGCTCACTAGAAAGAATTATGGGATATACTTTCCAAATTAATAGTAAGGGCTATTAGTTTGATAAAAATAGTGGGAGGTATATGATGATATACCATAATCACTTAAACATAATTAATATTAAATTTGCAATCTAGTTTATTTTATACACTTTAATATTGTAGATATCAAATGATAAACACAAACAACTTCTCTATGCGATCAGTTCTTGAGAAGGACAAGTTGACGAGAATATATTTCCTTGACGAACATAGGAGCTTGAGGATCGTCCTCGGGCACCACGATGTTAGTCAAATCTCTTCCCCTACTCTTAAAGTTGAGAATGTAACGTGTGCAAATCATAATGCTTATTGGAAGCAAATTGATGTTGCGACTGATGTTTCATGTCTCATGCTCGCAAATATATGTGTTGAGCTTAAGAAGTAATACGAGCATATAGATGCTTATGAGACGATTGAGCACAAGATATATTTGAAAGGGCACTATACACGTACAAGTAGGGAGAGTGAGACCCGGTTACACCACATGTTCTAAAGATTATAGGGTATAATGAGTACCTTTGATATTTTGGGTTTCTAGATTGGTCTAGAGACAGTTAGATTTGATCTTACAATCTTTGGACAAATCTTATTTTGTTATGAACAATAAAGTGAATAAGATTGGTAAAACACTCATTGAGTTGCTAAGCATGTTGAGAACTGCTGAAAGCAATATGATAAATGCATGAACTACTACTATATTGATGGTAAACATAGGGAATGCAAAAGAGAAAGGAAAATGGAAAGGCAAGGAGAAGATTTGATCTAGTTCCGTTGTCAAACCAAAGTCCAATCCCTAAAGCAGACTCTAAAGTCTGAATGAGGTGTTGATAAAGAAGACGATTATCGCTTCTGTGGAAAATTGGGAGGCTGGAAATTAAACTATCATGCTTATTTGGAAGATCGAAAAAGATGATCAATAAGGGTCAAGCTAAAGGTATCGGGTTGGAATTGGAGTAAAGGTAGTTGCTCTGGTTAGAGGAACTCGTTACTTAACTTTAGGCCTATAAGGAAAATTTAGAACTTGATAATTGTTATAACGCGCTTGCAATTGGCAGGGACATTATTTCAGTTTCTTGTTTGGACAAGAAAGGCTTTTTCATTTTAATAGTTGTTTATTCTATTTTGATGATGAGCCTTATAATGTTGCACAACTAATTAACAATTTATATGTTCTAAAGTGACTCAAATAAAATATTACCTTTGGCACTGTTGTTGAGGCCATATTAATGAGAAACGCATTTTCAGAATACATAAGGATGCATTTATGGAAAAGTTTGATTATGAATTATACAAAAGGATGCGAATCTTGGCTTATTTGGTAAAATGACTAAAGCTCCTTTTACCGGACATGGTGAAGGGATCATTGAATGGGTATGACTTATACATAGTGATGTATGTGGTCATATGTGTACGATGACAAAAGGTAGATTTTATTAACTTCATAAAATTTACTAATTATTTTAGTAGATACGGATATATGTATCTTTTGAAGAACTAATCTGAATCATTTGAAAAGTTCAAAGACTATAAAGATGAAGTAGAAAATATCAAAGAAAGGTTTTTGATAGGAGGGATCACACCTTGTTGGACATGGTGCGATCAATGTTGAGTCAATGAATCTTCCAATTAGTTTCTGGGGTTGCACTCTGGAAACGGCTCCACATACACTTAACATTGTTCCTACTAAAACGGTTCAAAAGAATCCTTATGAGATATGGACTGAGAAACGTCACAGCATGTCATTTACGAAAATTTGGGGATGTGAAGCGTTTGTGAAACGTCTAATCTATGACAAGCTAGGACCAAAATCAGATAAATGTAATTTTGTGGAATACCCAACTGAAACAAGGGGTTATTCTTTCTATAATCCTTCCGAGAACAAAGTGTTTGTTGCTCGAACTGCTGAGAGACAGTGGGAGGATAATAGATCTCAATGAAGTTTGAGACCCACATGATAACGTTGAACCAGTAGAGGAACCTGAGTAGAATGTACAAGAAAAATAATACTGCTCAAGAAACACACGTGTTCGTAGGTTTAGTAGGATTCACCATGAGCCCGAGAGATAATATGGATTTCTCTTGACTCAAGATGGTGATGTGATGCTTGTGGATGAAGATGAGCCTCTCACCTACCTAGATACTATAAACACTCCAGATTCTAAGAGATGGCTGGATGCCATTAAATCTGAGATAAAATCCATGTATACTAATCAAGTATGGACTTTGGTTGATCCACCTGAAGGGGTAAAACCTATAGGGTGCAAGTGGGTTTTCAAGAAGAAGACCGACATGGATGCTAATGTACAGACCTATAAGGCACGATGAGACATTTTCACCAGTTGTTATGGTCATGTCCATCAGGATTTTGCTTGCTATAGCTGCTTACTATGACTATGAAATCTGGCAAATGGATGTCAAAACCGCTTTCTTAAATGAGAGCCTTGAAGAAGATATGGATGTGTACATGACACACCCTAAGGGTTTTGTTGATCTAAAGGATGCTGGAAATGTATGTAAGTTGCGTCGATCCATTTATGGATTAAAGCAGGCCTCGAGGAGATGGAACATTTGTTTTCATGAAACAGTCAAAAAGAGTTTGACTTTATTCAGAATGAAGATGAAACTTGTGTTTACAAGAAGTTTAGTGGGAGCCATGTGGCATTCCTAGTATTATATGTTGATGATATATTACTAATAGGGAATGACATTCCTTCTCTACAGACTGTGAAGACTTGGTTGAGAAATAATTTCTCAATGAAAGACTTAGGCGATGTGACATATATATTAGGGATCGAGATCTATAGAGATAGATCAAGGTGATTGATCGGCCTAATTTAGAGTACATACATTGACAAAGTTTTTCATCGATTTCAAATGCAAAGAGACTAAAATGGATATGTCCCAATGTCTCATGGGATAGTGATCTCAAAATAAAATTTGTCATAAATCATTGGATGATAGGGACTGCATGAGTAAAATTCCATATGCGTCAGCAATTGGTTTTATAATGTATGCAATGATATGTACTTGTCCTGATGTCTCGTATGCTTTAACCATGATGAGTAGATACCGATCTAATCCAGGTGAAGGTCACTGGACGACAGTCAAAAATATTCTTAAGTACTTAAAGAGGACTAAAGATTCATTCTTATTATATGGAGGAGATGTGAAGCTAGTTGTAAGAGGTTTCAGTGATACTGGTTTCTAGACAGATAACGATAATTTAATGTTTTTGTCTGGCTTTGTGTTTTATTGAGATGTTGTATGCTGGAATGGTTCACAGCAAAGACAATTGTTGATTTTACAATAGAACCTGAGTATATTGATGCTTGTGAAGCAGCCAAGGAGGCTGTTTGGGCATGTACTTAGGAGATATCACATAATTAATGAGATTAATGATCAAGGAGATATACATATATGTAAAGTGTATACTAATAATAATATTGCAGACACACTGACTAAGGCTTTGTCGCAGCAGAAGCACGAAAGTCACACTAGTTCCATGAGTATTGGATACTTGGGTAATTGGCTCTAGTGCAAGTGGGAGATTGTTAGTAATTGTGCTCTAGAGACAATACTTTTATATTTTAAGGAAAATATTTATTATTAAGGATTATGTTTTATTGATTATTATTTATTTATTATGTTTTGTTTACTGCGTAATAAATTGAAAGCATAATAAATGTCCTTGGAATTTTGATACGTATTCTATATCTTTAAGTATGTGACTTAAAAATGAGATTATATGAATAGTATCTTATTCCTAAAATTCCCTAGTCGAGTATTATTATTTAAGGACAATAATAATGTTAAAAGACTAGTATGTTTCTTGACAGATGACCACATCTCATTGGTCATAGGTATGGGGATACTAAAGTCAAGAACATAAGTGCATGTCTCAATGCATGGCACTGGAATGACCCGCTGTGAGATTCTACATGTTAAGTAAGTGTCATAAGTAATTCTCACTGTGATAATGGTGTAATGATCCTTAGACCTAAAATCATTATATTTCTATACGGGAATTAATATACTTTGATTACATTAAAAGTTACCTTTGACCGGGTGATGATAAAAGTGGACATTGGGTATATTATGAATCGTATGAGAAATATGAATGATCTAGATGGGATTTAATCCTCCTAATTTTAGGAGTGATATTATTGGCCTCTTGTTTGAGTGAGACTGTGAAATGCACGGCCGTGCTCAAATATTGATTTGATTTTAATAGTCTACTCATCGATCAAGAAAATAAAGATTAAATTATGAAGAGGATGACACGAGACATGCCTTGAGTTTAATCTATAATATCAAGATTAAAGGGATTATATTACATGGAACATTATTCACGAAAGGCTTAATCGAATCACCGATTTATTATTATTACTTGGGTAGCAATGATGTATTACTAGATGCCGCTCATTGTTTACAATTTTAATTAGATATTAAAATTATTGCCAACGTAATAATAACCTACAGGGTCACACAAAAAGAACGCTTGAAGGAGAAATAATTTAAATTATGAATTTAAATTAAATAAGTAATTTATTTTATTTATGATATTAATTAAGTATGACTTAATTAATTATATAAATAGAATAAATGAATTACTTAAACTAATTTCAAAATTAATAATTAATTAATTAAGTGAGACTTAATTAAATAATTTAGAATTTTTGATTAGTATTAATTATAATTGGATTATAATTAGAAAACTTATTCCTCTCTCTATATAACCTCTTTATGAGCTGATTTAATATAAAAAGAGATTTTACAAAACCCTAGCCGCTCTGAGAGAGGAGGAAGATAGAGAGAGAAGAAGTTTTCGGGTGCTAGTACACATCAATCCTTCATGAAAAGTGTTCGTGTGGATACCGTAGAGCGTAGATCGTGAGAGCGGGATACGTGGTGAGTAAACAAGCTTTGGACCTCCATTAATCTTCCATTAATGAACTGTTAAAGCTTCTAAATGTATTTATTCTTTATCTCCGAATTAAATCTTTTGTTTTCGCATGGATCCTGCGGAGGGTTTCGCTATTTTGATTTATTTTCGCGTTTATTCTGCTGCGTTTGTGTCACGAAACCCTTCAATTGTCATCACTGGAAATATCTTTCTTGTCGATGGACTTAAGCACTAAGCACTATCTATAGGGCACTAGGGAATTCTTGGTCAAAGGTTTTCTAGAAAAGCATTGAAATAGAAAAGTGTTTGATTTCAAGCAAGAAAGATGGAAGATCACTCAACTGAGAGTGAATTGGTGGTGTTCGTGCATTCAACAGATAATATATCACATATGGTGATTGATCACTTCAGGAACATCAAGTTGAAAGAAAATTACTTTGAAGATGAAGCGATTAAAACAACATGCTTCTTTATTCAACAAGATCGTGAAAAGACATCATATGAGTTAATGGCCAACTAGAAGCAAACACTGAAGCTCTTTCGTGTGTTTGGAGGAAATTGATATTTATTGAAGATTTATATGAGCATCTTGGCAAGTTTTAAATTAAGGCTCATGGAACAATTTTCCTCGGCTACTCATTGAAGTCGAAAGCTTTCAAAGTAAGATGTGATGTAAAATCAGAAGGTGATTGAAAGTCTGAATGTGTCGTCCTATTACACCAAGCTCCCGAGCATTAATATAAAAGTCTATTCTGAATCTGTGAAGCTTGACATTTTTCAGAGTCATATTCAGATATTGATGATGAAAATGAGGTTGCAGAAGGAATCAATGTTAATGATGATGATTAAGATCCTAGTAGTGGAAATGGTAGTGAATCTACACAACTCATGGACTTCAGAAGGAATCAATGTTAATGATGATGATTAAGATCCTAGTAGTGGAAATGGTAGTGAATCTACACAACTCATGGACTTTAACAGAATCCACTCAACAAGGTGAAGGATCTTTAACACATCCTAGCAGCAACTCAGGGGGAGCAAATAAAAGAAGGATCTACTAGTCGTACTCAACACAATGAAGATCAAAGGAACACATTAAGAACATATCTGTCGAGACAAAGGGTTTGGAGTCAAAGTCATTCCTGGAGTCTAGTTCTTAGTGATCCGGATACTAGAGTAAAGACTAGAAGTGCTATGCAAAGTAAATGGTTATTCTTCAGGAAAGAACAATTGTTAAACAGTTGGAATCCTAAAGAAGATTGAAGAAGCACTGATTGATACAGATTGGATGATTGCAATGCAAGATGATCTCAATCAGTTCGAAGGCAGAATCTACTGAATCTGGAACCCAGGCCACAAGACAAAGTTGTAATTGGTACTGTAAGGGTTTTCAGAGACTGGATGATTTTTGGCATTGTTATGAGGGACAAAGCCAAACTGGTTGCTATAGAAGGTATCGACGATAATGGTAACAGAATCTTTGGGACTTTCAAGATCTAACTAAAGCACCAAAGACGAGACTTGATACTATTAGGGCTGAACAAGTTGATGTACAACAACTCCTGGATTTTGAAGTTTCATATCAACTGGAATTTGTATATCATTCTCTTCACAAAGCTCTCTATGACGGAGGTAAGAGATCAAGGTATTGTCAAGGACATAGTATGACACTCTAACTGCTAATTTCATGAAAATGATTTTATATTAGAGTCGTTATACACATATCTCTCTAGAATATAAGGCACACACAGATAATATAATATTAGTGCAAGTATACCATGATTATATTATATGTGGGTCTACTGTGCATAAAGACCATGTATTTTATTCTCAATATGCCTATTTATAAGTTTCCACGTGGATACTAGAGAATCTAATCTTATAGCTAAGATATGAATTGTTAGATATCTTAAGGGATTACCAATTATAAGAATCAGGTACCCTAAAGATACTAGGTTTAACCTAGTTGGCTATATAGATATAGACAATGCAGGTTGAAAGAAAGACATGGAGGTAATTACTAGAAGCTGTCAAACTCCATCAATTCTGCTGAATAATCTCTTCACCACTCACGGAACAAGCGCATGGACACCAGGTATCATTTATATCGGGAGTAGTCCTTAGTAGAATAACTTGCAGATATTTGCTAAAGCAGCTTGATAAATTCATTTTGTCAAAATTGGTTAGTAAAGTTGAGATATTATTTATGTGCATATTTATTGAAAATCTCATCTGTAAAGAATTCTTAAATGAGTTCACAAGTATTAAAATTTTCATATTTAAAGGACTTGTGAATTTATTTGAAATCCAGTACCTCATACTTATTGCTATTACTTTAATTATCATGTTTACAATGTTATATGCATATGTGGTAATTAGTTGTTCTAGCATAAGTTTGTATATTATCTTAATTGATTTAAAATTATGATGTTAGACAATTCGATGTCATATCAGTCTCATAATTTAAATGAACTAAAATAATATGCAGCATAATTATTTGTATGATAAATATTTTATAAGTATCAGTTAATAATATCTTGCTTAATTGTTTTGATATTTTTCTCTGATATTTTTAAATGTTTTGTTGCAAATAATTATGACACTTTTAATATTAGTGACATTATTTAGAATTACTGATCTAAATAATCAATGCATATTTCAAAATCACTAATATTGGATTAACGGAAGTATTTTCTAAGTTATGTGTATATAAAATTCTCAATATTTTATATACTTAGAAATATTTCCAAAATTGTTTTTACTTCGAGGTATCAACCATTTGTAAAATGATTTGTTTTCAAACACTTGTTTCAATGTTTGTTGCACATTGATTCAAAGTATCTAAATAATGGTTGTTGCTTTGAAGACCTTATATTGTATTACTAAGAATACATCCACCCCTATTGTAATGAAATTTTCTATTTTAAGTTAGGGATAATATCAGGTGGATGAAAATGATGAATATCATAATTGTATTATGAGTCGGAAAATCATAGTCCTCTATCTGATAAGGATGGTTTGCAAAACTGTTTTCAAATCATACAGTATTAAGGTATAAAGGAAAAGAGTCATTTTAACGAGATATAATTTGGTAAGAGAGTTGAATTTCTTCTTTGGTATAAATTCTCACGTTTTATAATGGGAAGTTTGCCTTATAAGAAATTCATAAAGGATAAAAACTTTCTTCTATGATACAACTTTCCCGCATTTTATTATGGGATATGTATCTTAAAGAAAATTTTGTATCATGCTTTTAAAAGAGAAATCTTTAGTTCCGACAAAATAATTTATTAGCTCCTTTTTTTCTTTGTTGAACTTTATGTTTATTTCCTTTTCACTTGAGTATCTATAATTTTATAGACAAGCGAAATCGTATTTT
Source organism: Oenanthe sinensis (assembly GCA_028671895.1). Classification (NCBI taxonomy): domain Eukaryota; kingdom Viridiplantae; phylum Streptophyta; class Magnoliopsida; order Apiales; family Apiaceae; genus Oenanthe; species Oenanthe sinensis. The sequence goes on from CM053813.1 coordinate 15,363,905, forward strand.
ACTACCAAAAAACATGTTTGAAAAGTAGTACTACTAGATCTTCATGCTCTTTTGAAGATTTATCATAACTGGAGTAGTAATTATACATTTGGACCAACATATATCACTAGCTTATGTTTTGAATTTACAAAGCTCTTTATGAGAGAGGACCAACATTTACATTCACAACGTGGGTGTTACAAAATCTTTTGACAGTATATATAGCTCGTATAGCAAGGAAAAGAGGGTTACAACCATGGTTGTCACCGCGGTCAGTCAAGCCAAGTTGATAGAGGTCTAGCTAGTCGAGACTAGTCTAGCTAGTCGAGACTAGTCGACAAATTTTATATGTATCTATATATATAATTTAATTAATAAATTTATATACATTTATATCTATTATATCTATTAAACTATATATGTTATATAATGCAACAATGTACAAGTTTTTCTGGAATAAAAAAATAGAGACAAAAAAGCCAAAACTAAAAAGCAATTAAACCGGAGATTGTAAAAATATAAACTTGCAGAATGCAGATATTTAAACCTACATAATGCATGATCCATAAAATCAAAAATCATCAAATCAGAATGCTAAAAATCAAAATATGTAGCAACCTGGGCAGATTATGAAATGATTAAAACAAAGTTAAACCTGTTGCTTTTTCCTCTCGAGTTGGTTATTGCTGCTAAATCAGGATGAATTTATTATTTTTGGGTTAAAATATTATATGTATCACCGGGTTTTGACCAGGTTTGATCGGGTTTTTTGAACTAGTCGGTGACCCAAATGACTAGTCGACCAGTTAGTCCACTAGTCGCCCGAAATATCCTTTTTTTCAAGTCGACAAGTCTAGTCGATTCTCCCAGCTCAACTGCTCGACTAGTCATCAAGTAGTCGTGACTAATCGAGCGCCACGACAACCATGGTTAAAACTAGTCCATGTTGTGAGAAGATAGAGTAAGGAAGGGTCCATGGATAGTTGAGTAAGATGAAATACTTGTTTCTTACGTTCAACAATATGGTCATCACAATTAGCGTGCACTCCCAAAGCAAGCAGGTTAGAGAAAATTCTTTCTTTGCACACCACACTTCTATTCTGTGACATACATACACAATGTTGGAACCAAAATTTTGAAAGATATGAGGATCTACCATTATTTTTTGAAAGGCAACCGAGGCTTAAGATACATTTTTTACTGTTTGTTTAACTATAAATAAAGATTCAAAAAAATAATTATATTGATTTTTGAAGTTCAGTCACGACCCGAGTCTAGGTGAGTCACACTGGCGCAAAAAAACACTAGCAATGTTATGGATCAAAAACTTGGTTGTAGTTGATGCGTATTTAAGACTAGGGTTTGTGAGTTTTGAGTTTTAATGGTTGCACTTGATTGTCGGAACTATCTATGTACTAGTAAGGTGCCTACGTATCTCAAGTATTTTAAAAATCAAGTCAGGACGTAATTTTAAGAATGAGGGGTTAGGCCTTTTATATAGACGTAGAGAGTCTAGGTCTTCGATTAGGGTTTGGAGACTTGTTGGGCATGTCTCCTATTTAGACGATCATGCTGATTTGTTAAATGTTTACATCTAGGACTCAATTTCCTTATAGGATTTAGTTTTCTTGTTGATCAAGGTGTCTTGGGGACTACTCTTTGAGCTACTTTTTAGGATGATTCTGGATCGTAGCGGTTCTGGACCGTGGCGGTTCTGGACCATGACGGTCCTGGATCGTGATGGTCTGGGGCCGTTATGATCCTGGACCGTGATCATCCTAGACCATGATCATCCTGGATTGTGGGCTATGTTCATGGGTCATCTGATTGGGCATTTTAGATCTAGAATATCAACCTTGTTTTCCGTCTTGGGCCCTGGGCCTAGGTTTTTTGGACCAGACTCGGGCCTAATAAATGCAACATTAATTATGTCTTTAGGATTTACTTTTAGCCCATACCATTTGCCCCAAACTTCTTGAAAACCTTCTTGAGGTTTTGTAGAAGTTATATAGGTCTTTTTTCGTGGCTTCGAGTCTCATCGGCCCTTTTCGGGTTTCGACTTTCTAGTAAAGTGTGGAGCAACCTACACGTTTATGACGATTTATATATTTTTGAGCGAGTACTTGTGCTTTGCCCCTTTTAAGGCTAATTAAGTGGTGTTCGACACTAATGCACCCTACTAGAGGCCAAATTATAAGCATTTCTCGCCTTTCAGCCTTGATATAGGCTAATTATTGGGTGAAAACTGCTAACATGCCCTAATTGGGGCTAATCTTCGAGCGTTTATCACCTTTTACCCTTGATATAGGCTAATTATACGGTGAAAACTGCTAACATGCCCTAATTGGGGATAATCTTTGGGCGTTTATCACCTTTAAGCCTTGACATAGGCTAATTATAGGGTGAAAACCGCTTATATGCCCTAATTGGGGGCTAATCTTTGTGGTTTACACTATTTTTACCCTTTATTAGGGCTAAGTGCTTGATAATCGTCACTAATCTGCCCTAATCGGGGCTAATCGACATGTTTAAGTAACTAATCAACCTTATTATAGGCTAATTTTGAATATGTTATGTTAATCGAACCTAATGGGGATTATTCCAAAAATCTGAAAATTATCATTTTTCGAGACGAAATCACCTAAATCAGGTTCGGGAGTCATTGGACCAGAAAATCGGGGCTGATTTGCCAACAGACCGGGTCGGCCAGCTATGTTCGGCTAAGCCTCCCAAGAGCCTGGTCGACCACCTATAGTCGGCTGGAGCCCTCCAAGTGGCCCTGGTTGGCCTGGCCTGGTTGGCTGGACCATCTAGGGGTCTGGTCGGTTGAACACCTCCTAGTTGGCTAGCCAGGCCCGGATTGGCCGTCTTTTTAACTTTTCGGGGATTGTTTTATATTTTTGTGACTTTGAGTGTCAATGATCGTTTATTCGTTCTTCGTCCCCTTGATTCAAACTTTAGGGTTCTAGGTAGATTCTAAATTTCACCTTAAAGATTCGAGTTGAATGGAGGTGTTTCGAATCATCAGAAATGAATTTGGGCAGCCGGGGTCGTGCCCCGGGGCCATTCTGGTCGGCCGGAGCTCCTGAATGGGCTCTGTTCGGCTGGCTTCGCTTTTAGGTTGTCCCTGGACCTCTTCTTGCCATTCTGGTCGGCCGAAGCTCCTGAATGGGTTCTTGTCGGTTGGCTCTGCTCCAAGGTTGTCCCTAGAGTTATTCTTACCATTCTGATCGGTCGGAGCTCCTAAATGGGCTCTGGTCGGCTAGCTCGGCTCCTAGATTATCCGTGGAGCTGTTCTGGTCGGCCGGAACTCTTTTAAATGAGATGAGGTTGGCCTCATCTGGTTGACAAACCCTTGGACCTAGGATGAAGCTAGGCCAACTTAAGCCCTTCAAAATGGAATGAGGTTGACTTTCTCTGGTCTTGGGCCTCTTGGACCTATGACCAAGCTAGGTCGGCTTAAGCCCTTCAAAATGGAATGAGGTTGGCTTTCTCTAGTCTTAGGCCTCTTGAACCTAGGACCAAGCTAGGTCTTTTTCGTTGGCCTTCCTGGCCTCGTTGATTGAATACATTTTGTACCAGAAACTCATGATTTCTAGTCAACTTACTCGATCAGTACCTCTAATCCTAGATTAGAGTTCAACTTTGGACTTTTTTTCTTTCTTTAAGCATAATTAGCCTTTGATTCGTTACTGGTGCATTCGCTCGTCATTCATTTCCTATTCATGTATTCGTCGATCCTCGCTTGCTCAAGCGTTCGTTCTTCGTTCATCGCTTACTTGAGACTTCGTTCATCGTTCATCGTTTATTCTAGCGTTCTTTCATCGTTCATTGCTTATTTGAGCGTTCATCAATCCTCGATCGCTCAAGCGTTCATTCATCGTTCACGCTTACTTGAACGTTCATTCGACGCTCATCGAGCCTGAATCGGGCCTCCTTATATCCTTGATACGGACTTCCATCTCTTCTCTCTTTTTGGGCCACAAGCCTTTCTCGATGGATTTACTTAGGTCCATTAGCTTGGTAACCTACATGTCTCGTAGGTTTTCTAGGTTACATTTTCGTGTCTAGGAATTCGACATGCTTTCATTCCTCGAATTTAACCATGTTGCGTTCCTGGTCGCCCAAGTTGTTGTGGAGGGCCAACACCTTTTCCGAGCCTAAGCGGACATAACTTTTTTTGTTTATGCGTAACCTATAGAGGAGATTGAGCCTTTAGGCTTCTAAAGGATCACGTTCGCGAGTCTTGCTTCCTTACTTAGCATTTTTCGTGCTTCTTCTCTTGGTGCACATCTAAGTATTTCTCATGCTCCTATATTTTCGGGGTTGGCCGCCCCTAAGGGCTTTCTTTTTTATTTATTACCGGGGCTAAAACTTGGTTTCGTGAACTAGAACTCAGATCCATAACCGTTGGATCCGTGACAGCGAGATTCGTGATCCTTGAATCCGTGACCCTGGGGACCATGACCTTTGGGCATCATGACCCTTGGTAGCGTGACCCTTGGGTTCCATGACCCTGTGCTTCGTGACCCCTAGGCAAGGTGACCCTTGGATACATGATCATTGGCTCCTAGAGCTTGTTTCAACTTGGATTTTACGGCCTTGGTTCTTTGACCCTGGGTTTCGTGGCCTTTGTCTTCGTGACACCTGGGCATCGTGACCCTTGGATCCATTATCCTTGAATCCAAGAGCTTGTTTCAACTTAACATTTACGGCCTTGGTTCTGTGACCCTAAGCTTCGCGGCCTTCGGTTTCGTGACCCCGGGCTATGTGACCTCTGGGCGTCGTGGCCTTTCTATTTTTAATTTGGTATTTTTCTGACTTTAAGCCCTTCAGTGTCTTTATGTACCTTCATTATGCTTCATTTTCCTTGTTCCATTTATTTTTCGGTACTTGGTCATTCATAGACTTGCACTCAACAGGTGCTTGGTACAAAAATAAAATCGTGTAACAAGAGAAGAAGCAAACTTACATAAATATCTTGAAACGGGTTCGACCCTTACATAAATTTCTTCTTGGAGAATCGTAAACTCTACTACGCTAATGGTTTCTCAAGAACCTTAAGACTTCAGGTTTGAGGCATGCCACATCCTTGGGATTTCAATCCCTTCAAGTGTTTGCAGCCGGTAGGAGCCATGCCTAGAGACTTCCTCAACTTGGTCCCTTCCTAGTTGGGGGCCATTTTCAATTATTTGGCCCTCTTTTTATCTCGGGTCTCATATTCACTGTTCACCTACGAGATTATCAATCCCGAGTTTCCATAAATTTTCAAGTTTTGGGCCCTCAGGGCCTTGGCTAGTCCTAGACCAGCGATGCGGGCTTCATACTCAGCCTCGTTGTTTGTAGTTGAAAAATCCAACTCAATCGCATTTTCCATTGGAAACCCTTCAGGGATTTGCAACTAAAATATTGCTCCACTAAAATTTGTTTTTTATTCCCTATCAAAATAGAGTTTTCAATACTCCTTGGGCACCATTTCTTCATCCTTCTTGTCTTTGACTTTTTTAGGCTTAACTTTTTTACTATCTTACCCTCTAATTTCTTGGTAATTAATGGAGTTTTCAACCAAGGTTTGGGATTTGATGTCCACATGGAGCTTGTATCGAATGTTAGATTCCCCGAGCTCAATTGCCAATTTGATAAGTCCTCCCTTCGGGGATTTCAAGAGTAACACTCCAATGTAGGTAACCTTTTCAGGTTCGTTCAGGATCCGGGGTATATGAATCAAAGCCTCCGTAGGCTTCCCCATCTGTTCTTCATATTCACGAATGTTCATGTCCTCAATGGGTAAACTTGCCCCCCAGTACCATCGGGCCTCAAGGCTACCACATAGCAACTTTGGACTAACTTATGATGTCTTTTTTCTTCGCCAACGCCGTTCCTTGTGGGGAACTTGAATTTAATGTGATACGTTGAGGCTATGGCCTTGAATGCCTGCAAGCCAGTCCATCCCAGGATTGCATTGTAGGTGGTCGTTTCCTTAATAACAAGGAAATTATTCAGCATTTGGACAACCTCTCTCGGCTCTTGTCCCAAAGTCATGGGCAACTGTATGGTCCCTTTAATCCGGGATTTGACTCCATTGAACCCATAGATGGACATGTCGAAGGGTGTGACCTAGGAAATGTTGTATCCCATCTTTATGAATGCATCGTAAAATAAGATGTCGATAGACGATCCATTGTCCAGTAGGACTCTTTTTATAGGAGAGTTCCCAATCACGGTTGTGAAGACTAAAATGTCATCGTGGGGGAACTTCACCCCTTCTAAGTCAGAGTCTTTGAACGTTAGGGACACTTCAGTCCTGACTTTCTTTGAGGTTTCCCCTACTATGTACATTACTTAACAGGCATAAGCCTTTTTAGAGTTTCGTGAGGTGTCAATGGCAGTCGGCCTCGGCCCTCCAGAGATGAGATTAATAACCGACCCTTTTGGTTGGGGATTTCTATCATCATAGTCTCTCATTTGATCATCGTAGTCTCTTTTTTCATTGTTACCACCATCTTTGGTGAACTTGCTCAACTTCTCCCGTCTAATTAGGGATTCAATTTCATTTTTCAATTAACAAAAGTCCTCTGTATCATGGCCAGTATCTCGATGGAACTTGTAGTACAAGCTCTTGTCCCTCTTTTTAGGATCTGTACCAAAGCTTTTAGCTAATAGACATCTCTGTCCTTCTTAATCTCCATGAGAATGCGACTTCTCAGGGAATTCAGCCTTGCATATTCCGTAAACTTGGGTCCTTGATTGGACTTCTTCGGACCAGAGTCTCTGTCAGTACGAGGATATTTGTCCCTGACATCATACTCATCATCTCCTCTTCTCCTTTTGTTCCCCTCATTATTGGGGTTAGCGCTCATCTTCCTCATGCTTTATTCAGCCTTTCTGTATATACCGGCTCTTACATGGAGCAAGTTCCTGTCCTCCGGAGGATGTTTGATTAAGGACCTTTTGAAATACATGTTTATAGTCACTTATTGCAAGGTTATCATGGTGACTTTTTCATCTAGGTCTGATACATTCAGTGATTCCTTGGTGAACCGGTTGAGATAGTCCCTCAAGGATTCATTCTTCCATTGCTTCAGGTTCATCAAAGAAGCCAAAGTTTTCTCATGGGTCTTTCCGCTTATGAATTGAGCTACAAAAGCTTGAATAAGTTCTTTGAACAAAATTATTGAATTTGATGGTAGACGGTTGTACCAACGTTGAGTCATGCCCCCCAATGTTTATGGAAAGGCCCTGCACTTGAGGGCGTAAGACACGGGCTGCAACAACAGTGCATTGGAGAACGTCCTCACATGATTTGCGGGATCTCCTGCTCCGTCGCAGACCTTGATGTTCGGCATTTTAAACTTCCTAGTTATGTGAGCATTCATAATCTCATCCGTAAACGGAGGAATTGGATCATCATGATCTCCAAGCGTTATGAGGCGAGTAGGATCAGCCTTAGGGGTTTCGACCTTGAGAGGATTAGCCCTTGAACCCCCTTTTCTGGTCTTTCATGGTGCTCCATCTAGGCTTATGATAAGAGGGGTCTCATGCCTTGGATGCAACCTTACTTCTGCCCATTCTAGGTCTTTCTTCAATGCTTTCAGGCTAGTTTCATGAGCCGATATTCGCTCATCTATGGTCCCACGGGACTAAGGGCGAGTTTCACTCACGGGCACTTTTCCTTCCCTTCTCCTTCGTGGATTGGGATCCTTATCAGTCATGTCTTCATCCGTGGAATAAGGTCCAGAAAAATCACAAACTTCCCTTTAATAGTGGAGGGCTTGCCAGGGCTCTGGCCCTTGTATGTAAGGAGGCTCGTAGCCTGGAGGGAGCCCGTAAACTGGGTTACTAGCTTGTCCGGCTGGGATCACCGTAGTCGAGATCTATATATTAGGGAGAGTAGTAGCAATAAAGGTAGTTTGAGTTACCTGGGGAGGAAGATCAACTCCATGAAGTGTCCGTGACAAGGATGTCAGTGTCTTGGACGTTGGGCGGAGGAATCACAACAAGGTTGTCACCGGTAGTTTGTTCTCCATCAGTTTGTTATGTTCTCACCATGGTTAATGTTGTCTTCCCACAGACGGCGTCAAATGTTATGGATCAAAAATTAAGTTGTAGTTAATGTGTATTTAAGACTAGGATTTGTGACATTCGAGTTTTAATGGATTCACTTTCTTGTCGGAACTATCTCTATTCTAGCAAGGTGCCTACGTATCTCAGTCATATTGAGAATTAGACCAGGACGTAGTTTTATGAACGAGGGGTTATACCCTTTATATAGATGTAGAGAGTCTAGTTCTTCGATTAGGGTTTAGAGATTGGCGGGCAAGTCTCCTATTTAGACGATCATGTTGATCAAGGTGTCTTGGGAGCTACTCTTTGAGCTGCCTTCTAGGACGATTCTAGATCGTGGCAGTTCTGGACCGTGACGGTCCTGGGCCGCGATGGTCCTGGATCGTGGGCTATGTTTGTGGGTCGTATGATTGGGCATGTATCAAACGCCCTCGATACAAGTGCGTTTTAGACCCAGAATATCAACCTTGTTTTCGGTCTTGGGCCCTGGGCCTAGGTTTTTAAACCAGATTCGGGGCTAATAAATGTAACATTAATTATGTCTTTAGGGTTTACTTTTAGCCCATATCAAGCAAAATCACAAAAACACATGTAACCTTCCTTTTACAAGTTTAAATTATTAATTGTTTCCTTTGAATTTGTGAATATATACATCGGACTATCAGAGTTGAACCTTATAGACCGCTGCTGAGTGAAGCTCCGATACCATGTTAAGTTACTAGTTCTTCTAAAATTCCAAGATGTTAGAAAACTCGCTTAACATAATCTTATATTATTTTAACAGACTTCCTGCAATTTATGCTATCTAGGTAGTTAAGTTAGTTCAGCCTATGTTTTACATTCAGATTGCTATATTATTACCTAATTTTTAGCTGTTTATGCTCATATGACAATGACCAAGAGCATCTCCAACGCTCAATTAGTGTTACCTATAATATCTAGGTGACAGTGTATTATAACCAATATGTAAAATACTAATATCACTTCAACGGATACTTGCTGTTATGTATAGTTTTAGATAACAAGAGGGACACATGTCATCATCTAAATCAATCCACCAAAATATCTCCTAACCTTAATCTTAGCGTAAGCCCTATTTTAAACTTTATTATTTATTTATTACATATTCATTTTTTAATAATTTAATTTAAAAAATAAAAGTCTCTTATTAAATATAAAATATTATAATATACAATATATATATTCATTATTATTATATGTATCGGTGTACTATTTTTATTTTTATTGATAAAATATTAATTTTATGTAATATTAAGTGTAAAATATTATTTTATTGTTAACTAAATTTATAAAAATTCTAATATTCTAATATAATAAAATATGTTATTATATTTTCAATTGTAATAAGTATTATTTTTGTTTTATAATATTTACTTTAAAAATAATTACATAAATATTATAATATTATAATCAAATATCTTTTTGCTAAATATATTTTATTTTTACTTGTATTGAATAAAATTAATTAAATTTATTTTAATTGTATATTTAAAAATAATATTTTAAATATAACTAATGATTAAAACTAATGCATAAATCCTTACCGGTTCTAAAATTTTTAGATAATCATGTTTTAGCTAATAGATTTAGGTCTTCTCTCCCGGAAATGCTCCAAGTAATAGATATTTGATTAAATAGCACTGCTTAAACTAATAATGTTGCGAGTAGGTCTATTAAGGTGCGGAAAGAGCTGCAGACTTAGGTGGATAAATTACTTGCGGCCAGATATCTGTTAGAAAATGGAAAGTGTGAGACATATTTTATATATGTTCTTGATGTAATTTCCGGAAACTAATGATTGGAAGTTATTCCTTGATATGAGGACTTAAACTTTCATGTTTGGATTTAAGACATTTTCTTAGTGTAATCCATAGATAAATTGAGTAGAAGTTGCTAGTTTAAAACGGGTTAAATGTGTTTGTACCACATTGAATATGTAATATGGGTGTGGGTGCTTTATATGCATATATGTGCAAGGGTAGTGTCAACTACTAAGGCATGTATTGTGCATGGTGTAAAAGTGTGCCCTCGCGCACACACACACGCGCGCGCCGCCGCCGCCTCGCCTCGCCTCGGGTCGGGTCGGGTCGGGTCGAAGGGCGATTTGGGCGAATGTCTCGGCGTCTCGCGTACGCGAGGCGACCTGGGCGAGAAATTTTATTACATGATTAATTAATTTAATTATGACTTTAATATTATTTTAATATGAATATTCAGTCAGTATGTAACTGTCAAAGAATATATATTCTGTGTCTGATCAGAATTTGCAAAATTGGAGCTGGGTCAGAGTTTAACAAACTCTGATGGACTAGCTCAGAGTTTAACAAACTCTGATGGTCAGATCAGAGTATAGTGCATGGTCAGAGTTTAGCAGTAAACTCTGATGGGCTGTGCTGGTCAGAGTTTAGCAGTAAACTCTGATGGACTGTGCTGGTCAGAGTTTAGCAGTAAACTCTGATGGACTGGCAGAGTTTATAAACTCTGATGACTGTTACTGATTCTGATATATATTCTATTAAATATTTTTTAAGTCAGAATAATTATTTTAATTAATGTTTTATCTGCTGTTACGTTTTATTGTATTATAAATACATAAAAACGTTGTAGATGGGAGATGGAGAGGTCTTAACACAAATCTGAGAAAACCCTAGCAGCTGCTATACTCTGTATAACCTACAAATATATTCATACAGTCTGTGCATAGGTTTTCTGGGCGAACTGAGGTGCAGGTCGCTGTTGAGTACTACGTATCTGTGGACGAAGTGCTCTGTGCTGTTTTATCCTGGAAGTGATATTGCTGCAACCCAACACAGCGTAGTGGGGCAATAATCTCTTCAAGAACAGTCAAGACTTCTAGTAAGGCTTGGCAACTCAGCTGTTAATTTGGTTTTATCAGTGTATGCTAAAAGCTTCTGTTAGAGCTAAGTATTCTAACTTTTCTCTTGTCCTTACAGTTACTAATTCATATATCTTGTTTTTACCTTCGTGCTTGTTTTGTTAATTGGTTTAATCTGCCTGTTCTTGTTTAATAATTTATATAACTACCCCATTGTTGTGTGTAGTTTTTAATTACGATCCAACAATCTTGAAGAGATTATTAGTGTTATATATTGTTAATTAACAAGATGGTTAACGAAACAGAAACTCCTGTTGTTGTTGCTACTGATTCTGGGTCTGGGGTTACTGCTGCCATTGATTGGGCTACGTACCGTTTCCCACAACCGATTGATCTGTCTGGTATGCCTGATAAGTTCAGCGGTGGTGCTGGCTTTTCTCGTTGGCAGAAAAAGATGAAGTTGTGGTTAACGGTTAAGGGTCTATGGCCGGTGGTGCAGTATGATCCTCCTGTTGTGAATCAAGAGCAGGCTGACTCTGTTAAGATCTATGCTTTGTGGGCTGAAAAGGATGGAGTGGCAAGGGCTGTTATTTTGGCAGCCTTAGCGAACACTCTATTCGATGTTTATTCATCGGATGCCTTCACTGCTAAACTCTTATGGGAGAAGCTAGACCAAACCCACAATACTGACTCTCAGGGTCTGGAAAAGTATAGTGTGGCAAGGTTCCTTGATTTCAAGCTGGTGGATAATAAATCCATGACTGAGCAGGTGCATGAATTTGAGATGTTGGTACATGCTTTGAAGGAGTCTGGAATGGACCTTCCTGAGAAGTTTCAGGTTATGTCGGTGATTGAAAAGCTCCCGAAGTCTTGGGAAGAGTTTGCTCTCTCCCTAAAAAGACAGAAAGGAGAGATCACCTGGACTAACTTGATGTTGGACATCTCTGTGCAGGAACAACACAAGTCCAAACAGGGACATGTGATGCCTGCTGAACATGGGAATTCGAAGGTGAACGTAGTGACTGTTGGACAGAAAAGAAAGTCTGTCACTAAGAAGGAAAACACTAAGCCTAAAACTGACAAGAACAAGGCTAAGAAACCAAAGGCAAACAAACCATGTTGGTCTTGTGGACAGGTTGGTCACTGGAGCAAGGACTGTCCTGCAAAGAAAGCTAAGAAACCTAATGTGGTAGCACAAGCTAATACTGTGCTTGAAACCACTGGTGGGCCTGTGGTTAACATGGTCGTTGGTGAGGCTATTGCTTCTGAAACCAATGATGGGTATGTTACCTACAACCCTACACTACTTTCCACTTATCTGTCAAATGAATGGTTGATTGATACTGGAGCTAATGTACATATATGTACTGATATTACTCTCTTTGTATCTTATCAACAGGTTCAAGGAATGACAGTGACGATGGGGAATGTTAGTGCTGCTCAAGTACTTGGAGTAGGAAACGTGGACCTGAAGTTTGCTTCTGGGCGTATTCTATCCCTTACTAGAGTGCATCATGTTCCTGACATTCGTAGAAACATAATAAGTGGAAGTTGTTTAGTTAGAAATGGTTTCGAACTTTCTTTGAAGTGTAATAAAGTAGTTATTACGCATACTGGTTTATTTTTTGGCAAAGGTTACTTGTCTGATGGATTATTTTTAATAAATGTGGAGCCTGTTTTGGGCAATTTTATTAATGAAAATGTTATTCCTTCTGTGAATTGTGTTGAATCATCTGATTTGTGGCACTCACGACTTGGTCATCTAAATTTTGGTGCTCTAAATAATATGATGAATTTAGAGTTGATTCCAAAGTATGCCATTGAAAAGAAATCTAAATGTCAAGTATGTGTGACTGCTAAACTAACTAGGAAACCCTTTCATAATATTGTTAGGGATTCAGAAGTTTTAGATTTAGTACACACAGACATATGTGAATTTGGTGGTGTTTTGACTAAAGAAAATAAAAGATATTTCATTACCTTTATTGATGATTGTAGTAGATTTTGCCATGTTTATTTAATTAAACATAAAGATGAAGCACTTGAAAAATTCATTATGTATAAAAATGAAGCTGAAACACAAACTGGTAAAGTACTTAAACGTTTGAGATCTGATAGAGGTGGAGAGTATACGGGCAACTCATTTAATGAATTTTGCCAAAGCAATGGTATAGTTCATGAGGTGACGCCACCATACACTCCTGAGTCTAACGGGGTGGCAGAACGAAAGAACAGAACTTTTAAGGATATGATTAACAGTATGCTAATTAATTCTGGGTTGCCAAAGTACATGTGGGGAGAGGCTCTAAATACGGCTTCCCATATTCTGAACAGAGTCCCTCTGAAACATATGGACAAGACACCTTATGAATTATGGAAAGGCAGAAAGGCTAGTTTAAAGTATCTTCGTGTATGGGGCTGTCTTGCAAAAGTACTTGTCCCTGAACACAAGAGAAAGAAACTGGGACCGAAAACTGTTGATTGCATCTTTCTGGGCTATATTGAAACCACTATCGCTATGAGATTTTTAGTATTAAAATCTGACATAGATGGGATAGTGGAAAACACTATAGTTGAGTTTCGTGATGCAACATTCTTTGAGAATGTGTTCCCTATGAAGACTGGTATACCTCAGGGTATTTCTGATGATGATCCCACTCGCACATCGAGTTCCATTCCTGATCATGTGGAAAGGATGACAAATGTGGGGGCGGATCCTGTTAGTAGCTCTACTCCTAATGAAGTGGAGGAACCTAGAAGGAGTAAGCGTGCAAAGGTGGTTAAGGACTTTGGAAGTGATTTTATCACTTACAATGTCGAGGACGAACCTTTAACTTTTCGACATGCCATGGATTCTGCGGAGTCAAGGCATTGGAAAGGTGCTGTGAAGAGTGAGATTGACTCTATTGTTTCTAACGGAACATGGGAGTTGGTTGATCTCCCTCCTGGGTGTTCTACTATAGGATGTAAGTGGATCTTCAAAAGAAAGATGAACCCGGATGGCTCAATAGATAAGTATAAGGCTAGGCTGGTAGCTAAGGGTTTTAGGCAAATGGAAGGAATTGACTATTTTGATACATACTCTCCTGTTGCAAGAATGACAACAATTCGAATGCTTATAGCATTGGCTTCCGTACATGGTCTTATCATCCATCAAATGGATGTAAAGACAGCTTTTCTTCATGGTGATCTTGAAGAAGAGATTTATATGGATCAGCCTGAGGGATTTGTTGCTTCTGGCAACGAGAGGAAAGTTTGTAAATTAGTCAAGTCTATCTATGGCTTGAAACAAGCTCCTAGAGACTGGCACAAAAAGTTTGATGAAACTGTTTTGACTTCAGAATTTTTGGTTAATGAAAGTGATAAGTGTGTCTACTATAAGGTTAAAGGAAATGAAAAAGTAATCTTGTGCCTGTATGTGGATGACATACTGTTGTTTGGAACCAATATTGAGATTATTAACGAGACAAAAAGGTTCTTGAAAAGGCACTTTGAAATGAAGGATATGGGTGCTGCTAATGTGATTCTTGGAATCAAGCTGACTCAGTCAGCTGATGGAATAACATTGTCACAATCTCATTATATAGAGAAATCTATACTTGAGAAGTATGGTTATTCAAATTGTAGAATCGCAAGCACACCATATGATTCAAAAGTTGCGCTTGTCAAGAATAAGTGAGGTGTTCCTGTGTCTAAGTTAAGGTATTCTCAGATTATTGGGAGTTTGCAATATCTTGCTAATGGTACTAGACCAGATATTTCATATTTTGTGTCTAAGTTAGCTAGATATACAAGTTGTCCAAACAAGACTCATTGGGATGCTCTTGATAGAGTGCTTAGATATCTAAAAGGCACCATCTACCTTGGTTTGCATTACAGGAGGTTTCCTGGAGTGCTAGAGGGATATAGTGATGCAAGTTGGATAGCTAAGAAATCTGGTTCCAATGGAGTGACTGGATACGTATTTACCCTTGCGGGTGGAGCTATATCCTGGAAGTCTGCTAGACAGACTATTGTAACTCGGTCTACTTTTGAGGCTGAGTTGTGTGCACTAGATGCCACGGGAACCGAGGCTGAATGGTTGCATGGACTTATGTCTATGATTCCTGTAGTAAGCCAACCGCTTCCGGCTTTTGCTGTTCATTGTGATAGCCGTACAACTATCGACAAGATAAACAGTAAGAAGTATAATGTGAAAACCAAGAGACACGTCCAAATTAGACTAAAGTCTATAAGGGGTTTGGTGTCTGACAGGATCATTGCTATTGAGTTTATTGGAACTCAAGATAATCTGGCTGATCCTTTGACTAAGGGACTTGAGCATGCTGTTGTCCTTAAGTCGAGGTTGGGGATGGGACTGACAACCCATTTTGAGTCATCAACAGCGGGAACCCAATACACCTGAGAGGAGATCCCTCGAAGTGTATTCAATGTGGTAATAACAAGTTGTGAGGGTGATTCGGTAGTACCTCTACTACAAATATCTAGATACTCACGTATCTGAGTCTTTTCCCTGTAAACCTCAAGAGGTACTGTAACTGCTAGTTAGCAAGACTTTTAAGAACTCTGAATGGGGTCAAGTCGTGAGACGAGATGTTGGCAGTACATCTTTGGAGATGCCCAGCTAAGCGAATGTTATTGTGTGGTCGCAATTAGAGGATAGGGTTATTCCTCGAAGCATTCGATGAACAGGATCGAGACAAGACCATTAACGTCTCAAAGCCGTAGATCGGCACCATAGCCATTGACTTGTCGCCGTCTATGGAGTGTGGTTACACACCAACGGATAAAGATTCAAGGTGCAACATTCCATCTATATCCGGTAACCATCGAAGTAGAGGACTTAGGAGGGTTCAAACCTTGACCGGTACCAACTCTGAAAAACAAGTCATGAGTAGAATCTGATATGCATTTCTGTATGGATTTGTGGGGGATTGTTAGAAAATGGAAAGTGTGAGACATATTTTATATATGTTCTTGATGTAATTTCCGGAAACTAATGATTGGAAGTTATTCCTTGATATGAGGACTTAAACTTTCATGTTTGGATCTAAGACATTTTCTTAGTGTAATCTATAGATAAATTGAGTAGAAGTTGCTAGTTTAAAACGGGTTAAATGTGTTTGTACCACATTGAATATGTAATATGGGTGTGGGTGCTTTATATGCATATATGTGCAAGGGTAGTGTCAACTACTAAGGCATGTATTGTGCATGGTGTAAAAGTGTGCCCTCGCGCACACACACACGCGCGCGCCGCCGCCGCCTCGCCTCGCCTCGCCTCGCCTCGGGTCGGGTCGGGTCGGGTCGAAGGGCGATTTGGGCGAATGTCTCGGCGTCTCGCGTACGCGAGGCGACCTGGGCGAGAAATTTTATTACATGATTAATTAATTTAATTATGACTTTAATATTATTTTAATATGAATATTCAGTCAGTATGTAACTGTCAGAGAATATATATTCTGTGTCTGATCAGAGTTTGCAAAATTGGAGCTGGGTCAAAGTTTAACAAACTCTGATGGACTAGCTCAGAGTTTAACAAACTCTGATGGTCAGATCAGAGTATAGTGCATGGTCAGAGTTTAGCAGTAAACTCTGATGGGCTGTGCTGGTCAGAGTTTAGCAGTAAACTCTGATGGACTGTGCTGGTCAGAGTTTAGCAGTAAACTCTGATGGACTGGCAGAGTTTATAAACTCTGATGACTGTTACTGATTCTGATATATATTCTATTAAATATTTTTTAAGTCAGAATAATTATTTTAATTAATGTTTTATCTTCTGTTACGTTTTATTGTATTATAAATACATAAAAACGTTGTAGATGGGAGATGGAGAGGTCTTAACACAAATCTGAGAAAACCCTAGCAGCTGCTATACTCTGTATTACCTACAAATATATTCATACAGTCTGTGCATAGGTTTTCTGGGCGAACTGAGGTGCAGGTCGCTGTTGAGTAATACGTATCTGTGGACGAAGTGCACTGTGCTGTTTTATCCTGGAAGTGATATTGCTGCAACCCAACACAGCGTAGTGGGGCAATAATCTCTTCAAGAACAGTCAAGACTTCTAGTAAGGCTTGGCAACTCAGCTGTTAATTTGGTTCTATCAGTGTATGCTAAAAGTTTCTGTTAGAGCTAAGTATTCTAACTTTTCTCTTGTCCTTACAGTTACTAATTCATATATCTTGTTTTTACCTTCGTGCTTGTTTTGTTAATTGGTTTAATCTGCTTGTTCTTGTTTAATAATTTATATAACTGCCCCATTGTTGTGTGTAGTTTTTAATTACGATCCAACAATATCAAACGAGAAAACTTTAGCCTTGAAGAAGAAGAAACCATCTCAAAGCTACACCAACTTGTTGGAAACAGGTACAAACATGTTCACCGATAACGGTGTATCCTTTTGTTGCTTGTCACGTTATATGTTTGTATATACAGATGGTCAGCCATTGCGACCAAATTGCCTGGCCGAACTAACAATGAAATAAATAATTTATGGCACCCTCGGTTAAAGAAGAAAGAGAAAGAGTCCTTGCCCAAATCGACCTGCATTCGAACACTTCCCTTGAAAATCTCCAACAATATGAAAAATGTACTGGTTTCTACACAAGACATCTCCAATAGTGCAATGAGTTCATCATCATACCATTACATGGTACCAACGCAGACTACGACTCGTAATGTGAATATTTCACCATACTCAGAAGCAATCCAGGGCTGAGGCGAAGATGGAAATTTTCAGAATTTTAATTTTAGCAATGACATGGCCTTCTGGTACAATATTTTTAAAAATGCAGGGAACTCTCAACATTGCTAGCTAAAGAGAAACATACATGCTGAAAAGTACATGTCGTAGAGAGTAAATTTTATCAGATTTGAAAGAGTTTTCCTCCTATATATGTTTTACTGTGTTTACTTTTGGCCTATATATGTTATTGTATGGAAGAATTATACTCCTTCCGTCCCACCCATTTGTTTACGTTTTAGAGAGAAGATCCGGCACGCATTTTAAGATACATATAAAGTATAGTTCCATAACTTTTTTTTAAAAAAAATTCCTGAATTAAAAATAAGTTATGTAACTATACTTTATATGCACCTTAAAATGCGTGGCGGACCTTCTTTCCGAAATGTAAACAAATTTAAATTTTTATTCAAAAAAAAATTTAAAAATAAGTTATGAAACTATACTTTATATGCACCTTAAAATATGTTCCAGACCTTCTCTTTTAAACGTAAACAAATGGGTGGGACGGAGGTATGATATAGGTATCATTTGCGATTTTCTATGAGTTACTTATAAATGAAAAAATAAATACATTTTTTATCAGGCAAACTGAAGTTAAGTCACCGCTGAAGCAGCTATTATTTTGACGATAATAACCCATTATTTCATAGTTGGGTGATTATAATTCTTGTTGTGATCATCATTTAATTAGTCCCATTCAAAAAAAAAAATAGTCCAATTTTATATTTGTTTTGCAAAAGATTATTTATAAAATTAATTTATAAAATAACAATTACACCCTCTTTCAATAAAACAAGTATAAATCAAGTTAAATTTAAAATATTTTTATATAAATAAGATTAATTACTCGTAATACTTGGTCCAATAAAATATTATTTAATTCTCTTTTTTATTTCATTTTTTCATCGTTAGAGGGATTATAATCCCTTTAACCAATTTTTCCATATATATGACTCAAAGTATTTGAATTCAAAATGTCGTTCTTTATAATAAATGTTTATTTCCAAAAAAATTATTGTGTTTATAAATAATTCATTCTCACATTTGCCAAAACACTGTGTGGCCGTTTGGGGTTCCTTAAACTTAAAATGAGTTATTTATTTCATATTTTTTTACATATTTTCATTTTTTTTAAAGATAAATATTTATTTTAGATTTTTAAAACGAAATATTATCTTCAAAATAAAAATAAGTTACTTATTTTCAAAAAAAGTACATATATATCTACTTTTTCCCCAAAATAAGGCCTTATTTTCGGAAAATAATGATGATCAAATAGGGCCCTGTATAAACAAAGGATAACACTACTATTCCATTATATATAAAAAAAAAAAAAGAATAACCCTACTATTATGGACCATGATATTTTTACAGAAAGTTTTTATTCCTTACACTGGCCGAATAGTCCTTGCCCACGATTGAAGAACCGGTAACGAGTCCATGCATCTGAAGTGTATGGGCTGGGCTTTAGAGAATGTAGCTTTGACTTCCCACTAATTTTTCTGATAATAAATTTTAACAAAAATTGCAGGGGGTATGTTTGATTGATATTTGGAGCATCTTCCTTGCAAAACTCTAAATCCAATTTTTTTAACCCATTTATATGTCACATAATTAGTTTTGTAAAAAAATTATCAAACTTCCTCTAATACAAAACCTAAATAATATATTTTTTTCCTGTAGTGATATAAACTAAATAATAAATAATTATTAATAAAATATAATATGAAAATATGAAAAAGTCGTAATTAAATTGAATTACATAATAAAAATACGCATTACAAGAATATGAAAAACATAAAATTAAAAACATTACATATGAAATAAATTAACCATTATTATGAAATTGTGAGATATGCTCAATCAAATCAACTGGCAGTTGTCAATACATCTATATGTCACGAATTTGAATATTATTGTGGATATAACTTTCATAAAGGACAAACAATTCTTCATCTTGGTTTGGTTGTGATAAATCATTTGTTGCATTAGCATAAGTTGATAGCGGACCAAATGTAGTAACATAAGTGTCTCTCTCATCCTCACAATGATATTATATAATGTGATACATACTCTCATTATCTTAACGAAATCTCCTTTGTCCCAAAATCGTACTAAACCACATGCAATTGCGAATTGTAACTATAACACATCAAATGCTCGTACATCTTTTCGTTGTCCTTCTTGATAATTTGAGAATAAGTTTCTCTCCTCACCTTGAGGACGTGGAATCGTTTTAACGAAAATTATCCATTCAGGATATATTCCATTTGTTAAATAATATTTAGTTAGATTGAGAATTCGGAGTTTGAGAATGGTAATTTGGATTTTGTGGATTCGGAGATCGAGAATTATCACTATTTGAATTTTGGGCATACGAAAAATATGAATATGGATATTGAATATTTGGGAACTGAGGATTTTGTGGGTTTGAAGGTGAATAATTATTTGGGTTCATTTTTTGACAAGAAAATGCGAGTTTATTTTCAAGAAGAGAAAGAAGTGTGGAATAAAAAATTTTAACTTTAATATTTATAATGTTAAAATTTTAGAACGTTAGTAATTTTAAAATTTTACAATGTTCATAATAATGTTATAGCACAGAACGTTCATATTAATGTTAAATTTTCTTGCACAAAAATCACTAATTTACACATACAAAATCTAACAGTTTGCAAGATGAGATATAATAAAATATTAATATAATAAATAAAAAGGTAATAAAGCTGCTACACTTGGCCAGCACAACTACCCCCGTCTTACCAAGTCCAATTTTATGCTCCAACGCAAATAACAAACGAGGGATTCAAGATACACTCTCCAACGCAGCACTCGAACTCCGTTGGAGGTGCTCATAGGGACGGAGCATTTGATTCTTTTTTTTGAGTCCGGAACTGAATTCTAATTTTTCTATTTTCTATAATTTGGCTTTTTATTTCGATGTTTGATTTTAATTGAAATAATTAATACAATTCAATAAAATAACCAAATTATTATAATTTATTATTAAGAAAAACCCATGCATAAGTTGTTGGTTAACAAAATATTCTACAAGCCAAAGACACGTTCGTAGAGGACCTAAACTACCAATTTTCTACCATCTCCAGTCTCAAAGCAACTTCTTGAAACTTTCTCAACCATAACAAAATGTGAAAATTATTCTAACCGAATATTTCTAAGAATTTTCTATCAAGAAAAAAATCATTTCTAAGAATTTAAATCTAAATCATATTTTAAGTTGTGGTTTGAAGTTTACATAATAATAGGTTCCATTTACGTTAGAACACGGCACTATCAATGCTTCGTGCGCTTGTGTGCTTATTTAATCCACAGAAAGAATTATCAATTATGCATGTTGTTTTCATGTTTGGCTATATATTTGTTTTAGATTAAATTGATCTATTATTCTTTTTAGTTGTTGTTGTTTCGAATTCTATTAAATTATATTTGAGAATGTGTAATTAATTTTAATTTTATAAATTTTAAATATTAAAATTTAAGCTGGCCTTTATACTTATATTTAAATGTTTAGATATTTTAATTAGTTTCATTCTTACATTTATATTCATATTAGCATGATTTGAAGTTTAAATAAAATCATAATTCAAATTATTGTAACTATATAAACATATTATTTAATTAAATTCAAAATTTAAATAAAATTTAAATTTTCAAACAAATTATTATAACTAGGAGTGTTCATCCCATGCGATGGCAAGGCATATGCTGGTATTAGTTTTTAGATCCAATATAAACATAAACAAGAATAATGTGGATTATACAGAAGAGAAATATACCATTATTATTTTTAAAATAATATTTTGATAATAACAAAAATATAAAATATAAATAATATTTGAATATTAAATTAAAAATAAATGATAAATACAAAAAATTAATTAAAATTAGGTGTGTAATAGCAGACAACATTATTGATGACAGGTGTAGGTGACACATCTACGTCATTCATGTCATTTTGTTCAAGAATTCTATATACGTTTTGTTTTTGTTTTGTTTTTGTGTACTTAACATTTCTCTATACAAAATATTAAAACGGGACTCACATGTTATAATATTAACGTCCACTAGGCCTGCCTGAGTAAAAAACCGAAATCGAACCAATCTGCCAAAAACTGAAACCCAAACCGAAAATTTAAAAACTGAACCGTTCGATTGGTTCCGGTTCCGGTTTTAGGTGAAAACCGAATCGAAAAATCCGAATCGAACCGAAATAAGTATTAAAATAAATAAATTATATATATATATATATATATATATGGTGCTACTAAAATAGAAACTAAATTAGAATAAAAACTACAAACTAACTCAATAAATTAAATTTTAAATAATTCAATCCAACAATTAATGGCAATTTAGTAATTATATATTTTTTATAATTTAAAGTATGCCCAACATATTCTTTCATCTCCAGATAGACAGATATATGCAATGCAGAGTGTAATAAGAGCATCCACAATCGTGTGACCCATTCCTCTGTTTTTTTATGCAAATAGCAGTGCCACATGAGTATAAAGAGGGCAGCGGTAAACATTCTCCAATGTCCGCCCTCATTTTTTAAAATTTTGTGCATTAAAATTCTAATTAGCTTGTATCTTATATTAATATAATTTAATAATATATTATTTTTATGTGTAACTAAATACATAAAAAAAATTAATTTAAAATCAATATATAAAAAACATTACACAATATTTTATTAAATTAAAAATACGGAAAAAAATATTACAAAGTGCAATTAATTTTAAATATTTTGACGGACATTATGAAATTGTGAAATATGCTCCACTAAGTCGCTCTGTAGCTGACGATATTTTTGTCGATCACGAATTTGAATATTTTTTTGGATATAATTCTCGTATGGAGCAAAAGGTTCATCACCCAGATTCGGTTGTGTTAATCCATTTGTTGTATCATCGTAAAATGTTAACGGTCCAAATGGAGCAGCATATGTGTCTCTCTCATCCTCGACAATCATATTGTGAAGTATGATGCACGCTCTCATTATTTTGGCGAGATCTCCTCTATCCCAAAATCGTGCAGAACCACGTATAATTGCAAATCGAGATTGCAACACACCAAATGCTCGTTCAACGTCTTTTCTTTGACTTTCTTGATATTTGGAAAATAATTTCCTCTTCTCACCTTGCGGACGTGGAATCGTTTTGACGAATGTTGCCCACTCAAGATATATTCCATCAGCTAAATAATATCCCAAATTATAAGTGTTACCATTCAAAGTATAGTTTACTTCTGGAGCACGACCCTCTAGCACTTCATCAAATAATGGTGATCGTTCTAACACATTTATGTCATTATTGGAACCAGCAACTCCAAAAAATGCATGCCATATCCATAGATCGGACTAGGAAACTGCTTCAAGTAGGAGTGTTGGTACCCCTTTGTGACCGTTCAAAAACATCCCTTTCCATGCTTATGGACAATTTTTCCATTACCAATGCATGCGATCAATACTACCCATCATCCCGAGAAAATCGTGTGCCTCCCCCATCTCCAATAGACGTCGTACATCATCGAAGTTTGGTTTTCGAAAGTATTCACTTTCGAATACCAAAATTACATCGGTGACAATTTTTTTCAAACATTCAATGGCGGTGGACTCCCCGATTCGCACATAATCATCAACAGCGTCGGCAGATACTCCATACGCCAACATACGCATAGCTGCAGTGCATTTTTGTAGAGGTGACAGACCTTTCCTTCCCAATGCATCAACTCTCTGTTGAAAATATATATCAAAATTTGAGAGAGCATCTACAATACGAAGGAAAACATGGCGTCTCATTCGGAACCTTCGCCGGAATGTCTCTAGAGTGTACACTTAATCTTCAACAAAATAATCCTTCATTAGACGTTCATGACCTGCTTCACGATTTCTGTATATCTTCTTTCGAGTTGTGGATGAAGAACCTTCATCATAAAGTTGATTAAAGAGTTCAATTCGACATTCTTCAAGAGAATCATCGAAGAAAAATTCTCTGATAAACTCTTTTGATTCGTAGGAATTGTTATTCATATTTGATGATTTAGTAGAAGGTGCATACAAAGTCACTGCAATGGTAATGTTATATAGAACTTTAAAAGAATATATTATGATAACTTACATCCAACGGCTATATTACAACAACTACATTCCAACGAATACATTCCAACAGATACATTCTAACCACTAGCTTCCAACGGCTATATTACAACTACATTCAAACGAATTTATTCTAACAACTAGCTTCTAACAGATACATTCCAACCACTAGCTTCCAACGAATACATTCAACAACTAATATTTTCTTGTAGCAATTTCTTCGAGTAACGACGCGTGAATTCTTCGTTGTGCCTCATTCATTACACTAGTGTCTGCCATGATGATCTTCATGTCCATCTCCTTTTATTTCAATTCCATATCTTTTTGTTTCAACTCCAACTCCTTTTCCAAGTTCTTATTAAAATCATCCATAAGAGATAATTTTCTGCACGTAGCGGCTTTTATTTCTTCGTACTCCTCATATGCCTTTGTTCCTGCCTTTCCTTTTCCTTTTCCTTTCCTTTTTGCTGCTTTTGTACCTTTGGGACGAACTGGAGATTCTGCAACATCATTGATATCTGTTGGTGTTTCATTATTATTTGAAGATGAATAAGCTCCAGAATCACTTAATTTAGTTCTCTTTGTACCTCCACTATTTGTTGAAGGGGTTCTCCATTTTGGGTGCCTTCTAAGCTCATTCCAATGCTTGTCAAAGTTGCATTTTTTTCCATAATGAGTCTTATGAAGGTCGTGAGCTAACTCTATTATATTTTCCAAATTCGAACCACTCCCAATTCTTCGCTCAGCTTGCTCATAACATGCTCCATATTTCTGAGCCCCTTCATTGATCCGTTGCCATCTTATTCTTACAGCCACAACTCCTCTTTTGATAAGGCCGGGAATGCTTTCTTCACAATATTGATGAATTCGTTCCCAAAATGCTTCGTCTTTCTGATCAGTACCAATCTGAGGATCAATTGATATATTTAACCAAGCACTAATTAATAGCTTATCTTCTTCCTAGTTCCATTGAACAATATTTTCTCGTATATCTTCAACTTCAATGGAATTGTCGTTCAAATCTATACCATTAAAAGTAGAATATTGTGAATTTGGAGATTCTTAAATATTTATAGGCGTTTGGTTATTTCCAACTTGGGATACCGGTGTCGAA
This sequence comes from Oenanthe sinensis, assembly GCA_028671895.1. Lineage (NCBI taxonomy): Eukaryota > Viridiplantae > Streptophyta > Magnoliopsida > Apiales > Apiaceae > Oenanthe > Oenanthe sinensis. The sequence continues at coordinate 15,388,789 of CM053813.1, forward strand.
AAATTTTGACCATATAAAAATGGATAGGTTTGAGAATTTTGAGAAAATGGAAACATATTATTTGGAAATGGAAATGGAAAATTGGGAACTTGAGAATTAAAATTTGGATTTTGTAGGTTTGAAAATGAATTATTTTCCATATTGGCATTTTGTTGATATGGAAAATAAGGATTTGGGAACTGAAAGGAGAAATTTGTATTTGGAATTTGAGAATTAAAACTTGAATTTTGTGAATTTGAAGAGTGAAAATTGGAATTCAATTTTTTATAAGTATTGTAGTGTACAGAAATTTGTAGTGTAGAATAAATAAATTTTTTACACAATTTATAGACTTGGATTTGTTATCGTTTTAATTTTAACGTTATGTTTATAACGTTCATAAACAATTAACAGTTATATATATATATATATATATATGTCAATCATCATCAAATGTCCATTGTCCACTACATTAGATAATATAAAAAATTAGAAAAAGGTGAGGAGAGAGACTGACCATAGTAGAGGTCAGCCCTCTTTTCTCACTCTCCGTTCCAATGCAAACTTACATTGCCCTGCCCTTTTTTTATTTTTTCAAAGCTAAAGAGGTCACCCATTGGGGGTGCTCTAAGGACGGTGAGTCCAACCGTACCATCTGCTCAGTACCTAACACAATCAACCAGGTGGCCATCTACATAGCTGAATATGGTCTAAATCATTGCTCAGAACCTGTGGAAGTGGATTAATCAATGGGGCGTCTACAGGAACTCCTGGACATTGACATGGGTAGGGGACCCTATTACAATGCACTTCAGTACCAGACAAATTTTGGAAACGGAGAAATAGTGCAAGGTCTGTAAGGGAGTATACTGAACTATTCATTTGAAGTGTATGACATTGTCCTTTTTAATGAGAATCTTGAATGCATATTTTAACACTATTTGTATGTTATATATTGTGGATAATCTAGTATCAAATGGAATACCAGAAGATTAGATTGTCAGTGTCTATATATAATATAATAAATGTTCACAATTTAAGTGGAGTTAAACAAATCACTAGAATGACTAAAGTATTATTTGAAAATAATGTATCTTGATTATTGAATAATACTTGTATGCTTTGTGTATATTGAACGGGATTAAAATATTAGAATTGTTTTTCTATTCTGACAATAAAGAAGAACTGAGATTCTATAATATTATTATTCATTAGGTTCTTAATCCGGATACAGTGATTGACACTTATATGCAATGCACATATTTTGATTAATATGTAATGTGATTTTTTGTTAATCACAATATTATATTTTGGACAATGACATTGCATACAGAGTGTGATATTGACTATAAAAGGAAACCGTGTCCGAAAATATTCGGGTGATGATGTCCTCTTGAAAGCTCATAAAGATAATTATGATTTAGTCATGCAGGCAGATTTGTTCTTGCATAATTATAAGGTTGAGTGGATGATCAAGTATAAAAGATATTGATTAAATTAATTATCAGAAATTAATTTAATTAATGGACATTTGATATCTTAAACATGGGGAATTTAATAAGCAAATAATATTGGAGTCGAATTAAATAATTAAATTACAACATTAGGAGAGGTAGTGCAAATATTAATTCTTTAGTGGATTGAATTAATATTTAATGACATTGGGCTTGATCCAGTATGTCATTGAAAGGCCCGACCTAATTATCCAGGATCCCTACTGCAGAATATATATTCATCTTATTCACTTCTAGCTACTTGTGGGAAACTACTATTTTTGTGAGCAGCCATTCAAGGAAGCAACCAAGAACTAGGGTTCCAAGATCTCAAAGCTAGAAGGGAGGAAACCTTGGGAGGATCGAAGGCCACACTTTGCTCAAAATGAATACGGGAATACAGTAGAAGACGTGGATTTGAATCGTTTGCGCCTTAGCGATTAATGTTAATTTTCTATTCAAACTCGTTCATTTACATATCATAAAACGTAGCATCATGATTCGATTGTCCCAACAATTGGCATCAAGAGCCAAGTTCTAGGATTCTGCGTTATATGATATGATGTCCATGCGTAATTATGTATGTATATAGTGGTGAGCTTGTATTATTTTTTGATGCAGATTGTTATCCACTATTATGGCAATGGTTGTAATTATGTTTTTGGATCCCACGTGGTTTATCGTGGTTGTAAATTAAATCATGAGGGTTGATCATGATTAGTTTTAATTTTGATTTCTATTTTGATTGTAATCTTGTAATTCAAATTGTATTCAATTTAGATTATGCTCTGATGTAATATAATAGATTTTTCTGTTGTGTCTATCATATGTAATTGTTTGAACAAGAAAGATGAGAGAAACAGAGTTCTTCCGTTGTTGCATGCCGTTTTCGTGGCTGCTTCGTTGTTCTGGCTACAGATTTTTCATACGATATCCGATTGGGGCGAATAATATCTTTTCGGAAACGGCAGAACGAGACCTGCAGGCTCGTTTAGGCATTCTGAGCTCGTTTAGGCAGTCAAATAGGCGCCAGAAGATTTTCGAAAATTTTCAAGGGATGAATTTGAAGATTATTTTAGGGGCCATAATAGTGGATGTATTTTTATTATGTTTTACATAATTTTTGCTTATCTTGATTATTGCTACTATGTGTTCCATGTTTGTGTTGTTATGCCATGTGATACTAACCCTTCGCATGCTAGAACGACATGGACATATGATTGTTTTATTATGCTTTAATCATGATGAATATGCTGCTATGTTATGTGTTATATGTATTGTTATTATGATACATGTGGACTGCTAAAAAATGACATAGGGCGATGCATCTAGATAAAATCCTCATAGTAAAATACTAAGTGGGAGAGGGAATTAATTTGGTATTAAATCTCGTGGTCTCCATTATTGTTTGTATGTAATTTAACACTAAGGTGAATATAAATTATGTATACGTCACCCATCGTGGCATGTAATTTATGATGTCTAGAGTGTTATGGAAATTATTAGAACAAACTTATAAAATTAATTATGAATATTGGAAGGTACATATGTCACCCAACATGGCGTACTAAGTTTCATAGAATTCAAATAATAAAAAGATACTCTCTTTTTGATAGATTTCACACTCAACTAGGAAGAGAATCTAAAATAACACATCTTTGAGTATTCTTGCATTGGTGTCTAGGAAAGCGTGAAGCTTACCTGGCCATTTAGATTGGTGTCTAGAAAAGTGGTTAGCCTCTTGGCAATGCTTCCACCGGCCTGGCTAGTCAGTCTGAATACTCTTTAGATTTGTAATTTTAGTAGTATCTGTTGGTGTAGGTGCCCTAGAGGCAATACAATGTTTATTTTCATAAACCTTTATGTCAATTGATTATTCAATAAACGTATTTATTATGACTTTAATTACTGCGATATATTTGTTAGCATAATAAATGTCCTTAGAATCATGATACACATTGTATAGTTTAGTACATGACTTGAACTTGAGATTATATAATATATCATATTCTTAAATGTCCCTAGTCGAGTATTATTATTATAGGACAATAATAATACATAAATAGACTAGTATGTTATTTGACAGATAACCACATCTCACTGGTTATAAGTATGGGGATACTAAAGTCAACACATAGGTGCATGCAGGAGTACATGGTACTGGATAGACCCACAGTGAGATTCTTCATGTTTAATAAAGTCATAAGAAAGACTCACAATGATAATGGTGTAATGATCCTCTGACTTGAGATCATTATATTTCTATACGAGGATTAATATACTTTGACTACATTAAAAGTTACCTTTGACCGGGTAATGATAAAAGTGGACATCGGGTATATCATGAGTCGTATGAGAAATATGAATGATAGATAAATGATTTAACCCTCCTATAATTAGGAGAGATATTATTGGCCTCTTGATTGAGTGAGACTATAAAATGCATGGCCGTGCTCAAATAATGATTTGTTTTCATAGTCTACTCATGGATCAAGTAAACCCGGATTAAATGTTGAAGAGGATGACTAAATACATGCCTCGAGTTTAATCTATAATATATATGGTTAAAGGGATTATATTACACGGAAACATTAATCACGAAAGGTTTTATCGAATCACGATTTAATTATTATTTAATTGGGTAGCAATGATGTATTACTAGATACCGCTCATTGTTTATAATTTTATTGGAGAATAAAATTATTGCTAATTAAATAATAGCCTATAAGGTCACACACATAGAGTACTTAAAGGAATAATTAATTTAAATTATAGATTTAAATTAATTGATGATTATTTGAATTTTATTATATTAATTAAGTGAGACTTAATTAATTGAAATAATATAAATTCGAATTTGAATTCTGCCATTAATAATTAAGTGTGACTTAGTTATTAATTAAATAATAAAATTCGGTTTTATTATTTAATCCTAAACCTACATGAGTTAGGCTTTGCTATTATGGGTTGCTATTATGGGTCTATTAACCAACCATTATAAATAGATAATGTAGGGTTAATAAGGGTTAACGTTTTTTATAAGAAAACCCTAGAAGAGCAGCCACATAGCAAAGGCAGAGACAAATTCGAAATCATCAAAGGAGGCTAGTACATCCATTCCGTAATCAAGATCGTGAGACGTTCTTGAGGGTGCTCGTGTGGATACCATAGAGGTGTTTTCGAGAGGAAGACACAAGTCGTGAAAGCTAGGATCTCCGTTGAGTTCGTGAAAGTCAAGACCAAACAAAGGTATGATTCCGTTTCACCATAATCAGTCCATGATTATACATGATCCTGCGTTAGGGTTCCAAAATTTTCGTTATATTTACATTTAATCCGCTGCGTTTTATGCCTCGGAACCCAACAGTATCTTATTGTTAGGAGCAAGAATTTATCATAGTCAAAAGGCGCATCTGGTATTATTATTATTAATTGTTATTTGCCCTTGAGTACAATAAGTTTGGAGAAGGGGGGGTTGAATACAAACTTAAGAATTAAATGAAATTCTTGCGGATTTAAGTTTGTTCTACAGAAGAGTTTGAGTGTATGAAAAGATTTCTAATTGAACTAAGAATGTAATAATTAAAGTATTGAAAACAAAACAAACAATATTAAAAATTACTAGTGGATTGGTTTTTCACTAGTATGTTTTTGCTTTCAATTAATCTTGGTAAAAATACCAAGCTGCTTACAAAGTGTTTTGGCACAGTAATGCTTACAATCTGTCTCACACTTTTTTTCTTTCTTTTCTTCTCACTTTGCTACAATGAACTATTAACCACTATATAGTGGTTTTCTTCACTTCTAATTCCTATCGACAGATAACATTATAAAATTACAACTTACAATGTTTACATGAAAATAGAAATTAGCTACTTGAACAGTCTTCTTTGGACCTGTCTAGTCCTGAAAGTATCTTTGTCTTGATGCATTCCTTGAAGACTGTGTTGCCTTGAAAGTCTTCACAATCCTGACATGACTGTCTTCCATTGATTTAGTTTCTACACAGTTTCCTTCCTTTTGTCTTTAACTAAATTGGGAAACCTTAATCAACTGATAAATACTGTTAAGCTTATCAGTTGATTCTTCTTTGCCCATCCATCGATGGAAAGGCTATCCATCGATCAATTGATATATCGATGGATAATCCAGTTATCCATCGACTCTTTATCTATTGATGAACTGTTATCTGTTGATTGCCTTTATCCGTTGATGACTTTTATCCATTGAGTAGTGTCTTCATCCATCGACTCCAATATCAGTTGATCACTTCACTTGTGAGAATTCTGACTTAGAATATTTACAATTGATCAGCCATTCTTCACATCAGTTGAGAAGCTATAAATTGAAGTCAATAACATCAATCGACTACTTCACAGTATCCATTGAGGCAATACAATCAATTGATAAAGAAACATGAATTAAATGTTACAATCCAATTTATCAGTTGATAACCAAGCTTCAACTAATAATTAGTTTCCTAGTCAATGGATATTTATAAGTCACATATCGATTGACCAGTTACAATGAATTTTAAATCCATATTATAATTTTAAGTAATTTATTATCATCAAAACTCATAATTCCTAACAATCTCTCCCTATTTATGAATATGTGAAATATGCATAAATTTTCTGTTGATGATAACAAAACTCCTATACAATTTCATTATAGCAGGAATTACAATATGGATAAAAATAATTTGAGACAGAGTGATCAAATACCAGTAAGAGATAAATTCTGACAATTTGATGTTGAGTCTGAACCTTCTATCTTCTTCTCCTCCCCCTTGACTCATTCATTTTGTCTTCATTTTCCTTCATTTTTCTGTACAAGGATCCCTTCAGAATCTTCTCATCCTCAACTCTGTGGTCCAGTTGGCTTGAAAGATGATTTAATTCCAGATTGGGCATTTTGTCTATTTCCTGACAAATATCAATGCACTTTTCTCTACCTTCCCTGTCCTTGTAGATCATCATGTAGAATGGTTCATGAAGCACCTTCCTTCCTTCAGGGTTCCAGATTTTGATTCTGTCATCCCATTCTTCTTGAATAGGTGTCTCCCTTATCTTCTTCATCTTCTCAAGAATGGCTTTCCCTAGCTCTTTAGTTAGATAGTACTTTCTGTTGAGCATGGTGTAGATCTTTCTTAAGATTCCATATCCTTGATCCCAGACTTGATTGAATGTGAAAGTTGAATGTGATTCATCTTCATACTCAATATGAAGAAGATCAACATCTTTCTTCCTTTGACCTTTTACTGCAATCATTCCTTCACTCTTGATTAGCACAAAATTCTCAGATTTGGGTTTGAACACTTCTATTTCTTTGACTTGACCATTCCTAGAAGCTTGACTTTCAAGCTTCACCTCTTTTGGCTTCTCCTCTTTAGCCTCTTTTTCCTCAACAACAAGTTTTCTTTTAACTCCAGAAGTTTTTGGTTCATCTACAGGCTTGTTCGCTCTTTGTTTCATTCTTGGCCTCCTTTCACCTTCTTTTCTTTTGGCTTCTCTAATTAGCCTATCCTCCTCATCAAATTTCCTTTGCAGTTGAATAGCTAGTTCTACTTGTGACTTTTCTTGTTGCTCCCTTTCTTTCACACCACCCACTATTGCTTTGCCCAATAGTTTATCACCTCCACTTGTGACAGATTTCTCTTTCTTCTTGCCATCTTCAATCAACTTTCCCTTTCCTTTTCTATCACCAGGTTATGAGCTACTTTCATCTACCCTTATTTCTCCTTTCTCCAGAGTGTCTGGCAATATAGCAATTGGCTCTTGTGCATCAATCTCCTTGTTTTTGCTAGCAATGGAATCAAATTGCTGTACAATTTGTCGAGCCAATGTCTGTTTGGCATCTTTCCTTTGGATGACAGACTCTGTATTCTTAATTACAGCTTCAACTTCATTTCTCCTCTCTGTTGGGTACCGAGGCATAAAACGCAGCGGATTAAACGTAAATATAACGAAAAATTTCGGAACCCTAACTCAGGATCATGTATAAGCTTGGACAGATTATGGTGAAGCAGAATTATACCTTTTCTGGTCTTGACTTTCACGAACTCAACAGAGATCCTAGCTTTCACGACTTGTGTCTTCCTCTCGAAAACACCTCTATGGTATCCACACGAACACCTTCAAGAACGTCTCACGATCTTGATTACGGAATGGATGTACTAGCCTCCTTTTGATGATTTCGAATTTGTTCTTTTCTGCCTCCTTGCTGTTGCTGCCTTTAGGGTTTTAATTCCCAAAACGCAAAACCCATTTAACGTATCATTATCTATTTATAATGACTGGTTAACAGGCCTATTCAGCAAAACCTAACCCATGTAGGTATATGATTAAATAATAAAACGTGTTTCTATTATTTAATTAATAATTAAGTCATACTTAATTATTATGGGCAGAAATCCTCTTTAAATTCGAATTTATATTATTTCAATTAATTAAGTCACACTTAATTAATATAATAAAATTCAAATAATCATCAATTAATTTAAATCTATAATTTAATTTAACTATTTCTCTAAGTGCTCTATGTGTGTGACCCTATAGGCTATTATTTAATTAGTAATAATTTTATTCTCCAATAAAATTATAAACAATGAGCGGTATCTAGTAATATATCATTGTTAGCCAATTAAACAAAAAATTAAATCGTGATTCGATAAAACCTTTCGTGATTAATGTTTCCGTGTAATATAATCCCTTTAACCATATATATTATAGATTAAACTCGAGGCATGTATTTAGTCATCCTCTACAACATTTAATCCGGGTTTACTTGATCAATGAGTAGACTATGAAAACAAATCATTATTTGAGCACGGCCATGCATTTTATAGTCTTACTCAATCAAGATGTCAATAATATATCTCCTAATTATAGGAGGGTTAAATCCTTTATCTATCATTCATATTTCTCATACGACTCATTATATACCCGATGTCCACTTTTATCATCACCCAGTCAAAGGTAACTTTTAATGTAGTCAAAGTATATTAATCCTCGTATAGAAATATAATGATCTCAAGTCAAAGGATCATTACACCATTATCACTGTGAGTCTTTCTTATGACTTTATTAAACATGAAGAATCTCACTGTGGGGTCTGTCCAGTATCATGTACTCCTACATGTACCTATGTATTGAATTTAGTATCCCCATACTTATAACCAATGAGATGTAGTTATCAGTCAAACAACATAATAGTCTATTTATGTATTATTATTGTCCTATAATAATAATACTCGACTAGGGACCTTTTAAGAATATGATATATTATATAATCTCAAGTTCAAGTCATGTACTTAAACTATACAATGTGTATCATGATTCTAATGACATTTATTATGCTAACAAATATATCGCAGAAATTAAAGTCATAATAAATACGTTTATTGAATAATCAAATGACATAAAGGTCTATTAAAAGGAACATTGTATTGCCTCTAGGGCACCTACACTAAGACTCTCCTCATACTTCTCCCCCTTTTTGTTATCAGCAACTGATTGTGCCATGGGGGCAGAAATAATTGGAGTTTCTAAAAGTTGGTTCAGTAGATTGATTTGGGTGACTTGATTCTTCAGAATTAATTCCATGTTGTGCTCCATAGCAGTCACTCTTTTCTCCAATGCCACTACCTTGTCTTTGGCTGTAAACTCAGTATCTAGCCTTTGCTTAATTCTGGTTAACATTGTAAGGCTGAGTCTTGAGTCAATTGTGGAGTCAAAGTGCATCCTTGAACTATCAATTGCCTCCCTGATCTTCTTTAATTCATACTTAGATCCTGTGACATGCATTTTCTGAATTTTCAAGTTGTCCCTGTAAAAGTTGAGAATTCTTCTGTGCAAAGGATCCTCTACATTCACTTCATCCATGGATCTCCTGTAGTGAGAAATAATGGTCTTCTCAGTATCAGCCAAACTTATTTCATCACTGGCCACATCAAGGACTAGAAGTTCATCATCAGAACTATCTTCAAAGTCTTCAGGATTCATGTGGGATACATCATCAAGTTGACTAGCTAGATGCTCATTTCCACTCCTGAATTGTTCTTCTGTCTACACCAATCTCAACATTTGTTCAGCTACTTGATTAGTGGCTGCTGCTAATTCTTGATAGTGTGAATCTTCATGGTGAAAGGTTGAAGCATCAAGGTTGACTTCAATCTCATCATCCACTTCCATGTGGGCATCTGCAACTCCTGCAGGAATTCCATTTCCTCCATCTCCCCCTGACTCCAACCCCAACTCCTGGGTGAGTTCTGCTGCAACCTGCTCAGTTTTAGAAGTTGATGCTTCATGAGATGGTGAAATTGTTTTCTCTCTATTCTTTTCTCTCTCACTCTCTTCTCTCTGTTTTTGCATCAGGATCTCATCCTGGATTCTCACATCTCCCTTACTATCCTCTCCTTTTGCATCACCTGCTAAGGTGGAACTCTCTTTGCTCACACCCTCTCCTTTTGCCACCTCAGAAGAATTTGAGGGCCCCTCATGCACACACTCTCCTTTTTCCAAGGTCTGCAAACCTTGCCTCTCACACACCTCACCCACTCCACTCAATCCTAGTAGAGTATTGGCAACTTGAAGTGTTTTATTGGATGATTCATGAATTGGAATTAAGGTGTCAATCAATGGATAAGAAATATCTATCGATGGATGAATATCCGTTGATGGGAGCTCGTCGATGGATGTAAGGACAACCATCGATGGAAGTGAACTAGTCAATGGATGAATATCAGTTGATTGAATAATATCCATCGACTTGAGAGAATTTTCAGTAGGTACCTGATCAACCAAGGTTATACCCTTATTTAGTGATACATATGAGAGTGTTGGCTCCACCCTGAGTTGTAAAGAGGGTGAATTTGAAACATTGAAGTTGTCAATCAACAATGCTTCTGAAGAAATAGATTTTGAGGGGGATTGAGGAGAAGAAATAGATAGAGGGTGGGGTTGCGCCTCAGGAAAATTCTGAGACACATCAAAAGAAGAAACTGAAGGCTCTACCAAATTTGTATTTGGCTTTGTAGGAGTGTGTGTTCCCTGTGCAATATTTTTGTCCTTCTTTCTCCCTTTATATGGCTGTAGAACTTTGTGTCCCTCACCCCCATCTAATGGTCCTGGTTGAGACCTCTTTTCAATAGTTACACCTTGTTGAGAAGGTGCAACTAGGGATGTGTGTAGATCCTTTATTATAGCCTCAATCTTTTGGGAGATTGGGCTGGTGGGCTGGCTGGACACTCTCAACCTCTCCTTCCTTATTCTTCTGGCTTTCTTGATGTTGGCCAGTTCCCTCACCCTTATCAACCACCTTCACACTCCCCTCAGGTTTTTTTTTCTTAGTTTTTACCACAGTAGTCTTTTGAGAAACTACTGAGGTGGTTTGTTTAGATTTGTGTTTGGAAGGTTGTGCAACTTAGGTAGGAGGGATGGGGGCATTTCCATCTCCCTCCATTGTTTCAGAAGGCAAAGGAATTGAGATGCCAGAAGAGGTAAAAGAGAAATTAAATTTCTTGAGATATACATGTTCAAAAGGAGGATAGGTGAGGCACAACCTTGGGTGTAAGTTGATTCTCACCAAGTCCTTGAAGACCCTTTTGTTCTGTGTCCAAGCCTCCAAAGTTTCCATTTCTGCATTAATCTCATAATCTCCAATAAAGGCATTAATTAACAGCATAAAAAATCTAGTAAAATAGATGTTATTTTTCCTAGATGCCTTGTTTCCTAATTTAGCAGTTAATTCATTTAGGAGTAATGTGCTAAGATTAAAGTACTTATCAAATAGGATAGAATAAGCAATTTCTTGCATACTTGTGGTAATTGCATCAAAATTACTTATTTTTCCATAAAATACTTTAATAATATCATCAAAAAAATAGCTCCATTCCTTTCTAAGATTTTTCCTAACAACCTCACCTAATCCAATTTCAGCATTAGCATAATTAACAAATTCTAACATGTCCCTAATGTCATTTTCATTGGGTGATTTATCACAGTTATTTTCAGGTAATTCTAAGCATTCAGATATAGTAATACTTGTAATGGTGTAGGAATTACCTTTGCAAGTATACGAAATTACCTTCCCATCCTGTGAGACTTCTATAGTGTTCCATAGCTCTTCAACAAACGAACAGACTATTGTTGGTGCTTCACTGAGAGCTTTTGACACTTTGCAGTCTCCTAGAAATCTCATCAATGGATGAAAATCTACGGGAGCATCAGCCACAATTATAGACATGCAGTGAAGTTGTTTTGTTCATAAGTGAACCTAGTTGAGGAAACAATCTTCTTTATAGGTGTCATTACTGATTCTTGAGAGATTAGAAAGAACTTGAAAACGGATGAGTGGATTTGACAAACAAAAAGAAACTTGAGAGAGAGAAACAGAGATACAACAATTAGAGATAGAAAATAAAATAGCAATTGAGAATGAAGCAATAATTATTGTTGCTATTTATATTTTCTGTGATTAAGAAGAATTGAATAGGCAGTTTTAATTAAGGATATAGTCGTTGTGAGGAAAAAGGAGTTAAAGTTAATTACTATAAATGACAATCGATGAGTATATTCATCTGTTGACAAATAAGGTAATTAATCAACGGCTATAATTTAATCAACTGATATAAGAAACTGTAGAAATTCTATTACCATCGATGGATAAAATAAAGTATTAATGAGTTATCGATCGATAAATAATTACCAAGATAATTATCTATCGATAAATAACTACCCATCGATAGGAATAGAATTTATCTGTTGATCAAATAATAAGGAATTTATCAATCTATAAACAATTATTGGGGTAATTATCTGTCGATAGATAAATATCCATCGATAGGAGTATATTTTATCTGTTGATCAAATATATCCATCGATAGCTGCATAAATATCCATTGATAATTAACACAGTTATCAGTTGATCACTTTGTTTCAACAGATAATTGTGAACAATGGCAAAAAGAAAAACTTAGCATACATTTCAAGATTGAGTAAAATTAAGTATACATAACTCACAGACTAATCTATTAAAAGTAGATTCATCTAGAGGTTTGGTAAAAATGTCTGCAAGTTGTTGTTCACTAGGGATAAAAAGTAATTCAACTGTACCATTCATTACATGTTCCCTAATGAAATGATACCTTATGTCAATGTGTTTGGTTCTGGAATGTTGCACAGGATTTTTTGTTATTGCAATGGCACTTGTATTATCACGGAAAATAGGAATCTTGTTCATGTTGAACCCATAGTCAAATAATTGATTCCTCATCCATAATAATTGAGCACAGTAACTTCCAGCAGCAATGTACTCAGCTTCTGCAGTTGAAGTTGATACTGAATGTTGCTTTTTGCTAAACCATGACACAAGTTTGTTTCCTAGAAATTGACAGGTGCCTGTAGTACTTTTCCTGTCTATTTTGCAACCTGCATAATCTGCATCTGAGTAGCCTATTAGATTAAAACCAGAATCTCTAGGATACCAAATACCTAAATTTGATGTACCCTTGAGATATCTAAAAATTCTTTTAATAGCCACTAAATGAGATTCTCTAGGATCAGCCTGAAATCTAGCACATAAGCATGTAGAGAATATTATGTCTGGCCTACTAGCAGTTAAATATAAAAGTGAGCCTACCATGCCTCTATAACTTGAAATATCCACCTTAGCTTCCTTAGTATTTAATTCAAGTTTGGTGGCAGTGGTCATAGGAGTTTTTGCAGAAGAACATTCACTTAAGTCAAATTTCTTTAATAAGTCATAAATGTACTTTGTTTGATTTATAAAAATATCATCCTTAACTTGTTTGACTTACAAACCAAGAAAGTAGGTAAGTTCTCCCATCATGCTCATTTCATATTTGCTCTGCATTAATTTGGCAAACTTTTTGCAAAGTCCCTCATTAGTTGAGCCAAAAATAATGTCATCCACATATATTTGTACAAGAATAATAGAGCCATTGACATTTCTACTGAATAGAGTTTTATCAATAGTACCTTTTGTGAAGTGATTCTCAATGAGGAACTGAGATAAAGTGTCATACCAGGCCCTTGATGCTTGCTTCAAGCCATAGAGTGCTTTGAGTAGATAGTAGACAAAGTGAGGGAAATTTGGATCTTCAAAGCCAGGAGGTTGTTCCACATAGACTTCATCTTCTAATATTTCATTCAAAAATGCACTCTTCACATCCATCTGGTAGACTTTGAAATTAGCATGTGCAGCATAAGCTAGAAAGATTCTGATTGCTTCTAACCTTGCAACTGGTGCAAATGTTTCATCAAAATCAATTCCTTCTTCTTGTGAGTATCCCTTTTCCACAAGCCTTGCTTTTTTTCTAGTCACAGTACCAGTTTCATCCTTTTTGTTTCTGAATACTCATTTTGTACCAATTACTGATCTATCTGTTGGTTTGGGCACCATCTTCCACACTTTATTTCTTTTAAATTGATTGAGTTCCTCTTGCATAGCTAAAACCCAATCAAGATCCAAGAGAGCATCTTCAACTCTTTTAGGTTCTTCTTGAGATAGGAAGCTGCTATACAGGCACTCATTTTGAGTAGCACTTCTTGTCTTGACACCATCTTCTGCATTTCCAATGATTAGCTCAAATGGATGACTTTTTGTCCATTTTCTTTGAGGAGGCAAATTTTGTCTTGATGATGAAGCTTCATGATCATTAGTGTTGTGCTCAAATTGATTTGAATTTGTGGACTGATTCTGAAACCCTCCCCCTGAATTGGATACCCTAGTTGTAGAGTGTTGATTATCTATTGAAGGATTATCAGTTGATGCATTATCAGTTGGTGGAATTCTGTCAACTGATAAATTATCCATTGATGTAGTAACATCAAATGATATTGGGTTTCTGAGTACTTGTGATTTTACAATTTCTGCTTCTTCATCATCATCTACATCATTTGATTCATTCTCAAAATGCAGTGTGTCATGATTTCCTTCATCAACCAGCCCTTGAATCTTCTTATCATCAAAAACTACATGTACATATTCCATAACAATGTGTAGTCTAAGATTATAGACTCTATAGGCTATGCTTGATAGTGCATACCTAACAAATATAGCTTCATCAGCTTTGGCTTCAAATTTTCCTAGGTTTTCACCTTGATTTCTTAGCACATAACATTTGCAACCAAAGACATGAAGAAACCTCACTTTTGGCTTTTTGTCTTTCTTGATCAATTGATAAAGTGTCTTTCCTTGAGCTTGATTTACTATGGAGATGTTCTGAGTGTAACATGCCATGTTAATGGTCTCAGCCCAGAAATATGTTGGTAATTTAGCATCTTCCAACATAGTTCTAGCTGCTTCAATCAATGTCCTATTCTTCCTTTCAACTACCCCATTTTGTTGAGGTGTCCTTGGTGCAGAGAAGGTGTGTATGATTCCTTTAGATTCACAGAACTCCTTCATTGTGGAATTTTTAAATTCTGTTCCATTGTCACTTCTTATTTTCTTTACATCCAATCCAAGACTTTTCTCAACTTCTCTTATGTGCTTGATGATGAGATGACTAGCTTCATCCTTTGAATGCAGAAAATAAGTCCATGAGAACCTTGAAAAGTCATCCACAATGACTAGAGCATACTTCTTCTTTGCAATGGACATGATATTTACAGGACCAAACAAATCCATGTGTAATAACTCAAGTGGCTTCTCAATTGATGATTCCAATTTTGACTTGAATGATGCCTTTCTTTGTTTCCCTTTCTGACAGGCATCATAAAGTCCATCCTTGACAAATTCCACTTATGGTAAGCCTCTCACTTGATTTTTCTTGACCAACTGATTCATGGCCTTGAAATTTAAATGAGCTACAGGTAAACCTCTAACCAACTCCCTCTTAACTAAAGAGTTCATTGCCTTGAAGTTCAGGTGTGAAAGTTTCTTATGCCATAACCAACTGTCCTCTGTTAAAGCTTTGTTGTAAAAACATTGAACTTCGCCTTTGTTTGCAGAGAATAAGTCAGCTACAAAGAGATTCCCCTTTCTCACTCCTTGAAGAGAAAGATTTGTGTCTTTCCTGTTTTGGATTGCGCATCTTTCTTTTTCAAAAGTTACATTGAAGCCCTTGTCAGTAAACTGACTGATACTTAGAAGGTTGTGCTTTAATCCATCCACAAGAGAGATATTTTCTATGATAACATTTCCAATTTCCAGATTGCCATATCCCGTTGTGAATCCCTTGCTGTTATCTCCAAAGGTCACTATCGGGCCAGCTTTCTCAATCATATCTGATAGCGGGGCTCTATCACCAGTCATATGCCTTGAACAGCCGCTGTCGAGAATCCACATGACACGCTTGTTC
The DNA here is from genome assembly GCA_028671895.1 of Oenanthe sinensis. NCBI lineage: Eukaryota > Viridiplantae > Streptophyta > Magnoliopsida > Apiales > Apiaceae > Oenanthe > Oenanthe sinensis. The sequence goes on from CM053813.1 coordinate 15,404,587, forward strand.
TTTTCTATGCCCTGCAACCACAGATTGATTACTTCTTCTTTGGCACCCAAATTTGATTGGGTCCAAGAGGTTTAGATAAGTAAACAGATTTAGTTGCAGAAATTTTCTGGTCCTTGTCTTTCTCATCGACTGTGCCCTTTCCCTTTGGTTTAGCCTTGACATGAATGTCTTTAGCCTTAGGTACAGGGGTTTCCTTCCTAGACTTAGGAGGACTAACAGTCTTTGCCCTAACATGCTTTCTATTCATGTTCACATCTGTATTCATGCAAGTACTAGATGATGAATTCATTAAGTTTATGTATGAAGACATGATGTTGAAAGCAAATGGCATGCATCCTACTTTACCACATGGTTGATGAGGGATAGACATGGCAGACATGGTAGGCACATTAGGATTTTTTTCTTTTACTACTTTTATATTTGTGCATGCATGCATAAGATGACTTGTAGAATTACAATTATTACAAACTTTCCTAATTGTTTTGGGAGAAGAGGCTTAATCATTTTTCTTGTTAACACCTATATTGCTATTTCTGTTAGCTTTCTTTTTTTCATCCTTGTTGCCTAAATTACTTTTAATCTGTTCCTTAGGTTCTACAATTTTTATAGATTTCTTAGGCAACTTTTCTTTACTTACTTCCTCTTTCTTTTTATCCCCAGCAAGAATTTCTTCTTTCATTAACATATGTTCTTCATCTAGGGGTTCGAAGACAAACTTCTTGTATAGGGGCTTAGCAACATTTTTTAACACATGTGGAATATCTTGCTTCACAGGACTTTCCTCAGTAATTGATTCCACATATCTCTTTCCTTCCTTTTTATCATAGTCAAATCATATTCCTGTTTTCTGACCTATGACTTGTTTATCTATTGCCTCATTAACAAGATTAACAGATTTCTTATAAGCCTGAAGTTTTAACTCTAACTCAGAAATTTTATTCCTAAGCGCAGTTTCTACTTCCTGATTGCATTTATCTCTATTTTGTAGATATTCTATCTTCTGTTTCAGATATTCTAGGTTAACACATGCAAGCTCTAGTTCTTCATTTCTAGCTTCTAGCATTTTATTCTTTAGAACTAGTTTAACATTTTCTTCTTCAGATGCTAGCATGCTTGTGTGAATGTTAAACATTTCTACACTAAGATCTTCTACAGTTTTCTTATAATCAGAATTAGACATATCAACTGTAGAAAGAAATGATACATTGGATGAATGAGGTGATGCCTCTGAAGAGTCTGCCATTAGTGCAACATTTCCATATGTCTCCTCTTCATCATTGTCTGAGTCATCCCAGCTCTTTCCCCCGGCTATATAAGCTCTACCCTGATGCTTCTTTACTAGTGCATCATACTTTTGCTTAAGTTCGTCATACGACTCCTTTCTTTCTCTTTCTTGCTTAGGCTTCCGGTATTCTGTAGCAAAATGTTCAGGTTCATCACAGTTATAACACTTGAACTTACTGCGGTCTACCATCCCCGTCTTATAACTTCCTTTGCTGTAAGACCCTGAAGACTAACCACCTCGGTTGCTGTTTCTGAAACTGGAACCACTGTAACTTAGGGTTCCTCCTAAACCTGAGGTTCTTGAATTTTCTTGCCATATAAGCCATTGTCTTGTTTTCCAAGTTTTCAAGTTCTTCCATTGAGTAGAAGTCATCTTCATCACCTGTTTGAGCATTCTCTGAAATTTCAGCTTCTAGAATCTCTTCTATCTCAACAGCAGGCTTTATTGAGCTGGTCTCTACAGCCAGATCATTGGCTACAAGTGTTGTAGTCTTTAACAGTGTTGTATTCTTACTGTCCACTGTACCTGACCCATAAATGATTTGTCTCTGCTCTTGCTTCATTTCATGAGTCTTGAGCTTCCCATATAAAATTTCAATGGACATGTCATTTATGTCACTTCTCTCTCTTATGGCAGAGATTTTGTGTTTCAGGTGTGCTGGTAGTGTCAACATGAATTTTCTGTTGATCTCCCTACGTGAATAAGCCTTCCCATGCAGTGATAAGTCATTCAACAATTTGTTGTATCTCTCAAAGACTTGAGTGATACTTTCTCATGGTAGTGACTTGAACGCTTCATACTGGGATGTAAGAATATCCAGAATGTTTTCCTTCACTTTTTTTGTACCTTCCATTAGCAGATCAATCGTATCCCACATTTGTTTGGCACTAGTGCAATTAATCACTTGACTCAGCATTGTAGTGTCCAATGAATCCATTAGGATGTAAGATATGTTGCGCCTCATACATGGTTTCAAGTGTATAGGAACACCAAAGGTAGTAATGCTTGTCTTAACCAATTTCTTGAAGTGCTTGAAGTAATTACTAACTTGGTTTTCACTCTTCTAGCTTGATCAACTGATTTGCTTCTGATTAATCAAGACAATTCTTTTCTTGTTGTGATGACGCTTAGTGCACTGGTATGGTTCACAAACGACTAACACTGAATTGAATTCCCTTGATTTCTGTTCTATTTCAGCTGATTAACTTTGGACTGTTCCATTGCTTCTGATCACTGAAACCCTTTGACAACTGTACTTGTTTCATTGCATTGCCTTTAGTCTGAAATCTACTGAACACTTATTCGTTGCTGAGGCCTAAACATCTTAATGAACTTCTCTCGTTGTCATTCAGTAAACTTTACATCTTGAGTGTTCTGCAATGATGTATGTATGATTTCTGTTTGCATGTCCTTCTGGATTCCTTTGCTGCATATTAGTATTATTTATATGTCTTTGTTTCTTAGTTGAGTTATCGTTATCACTATTACATACTACGTTACATTAAGCTTTACATGAATGCATGTGTAGATATGTATGCGTTGGAATGATGTATGTATTAGATACGACACCATGCCTTGCCTACTTAAGAAAGATAAAATCTGTAACGATTCAAGATTTTAAAATTAAACGAACAATCATGAGATTCTTGTGTTTATGAAACACGGTATTGAATATGAATTTTCATTTTTTGATATGGGGAGATTTTGTCAAAAGTGAATTATTATTCGTAAGAAAGTTGGGTTTTAAGTGAGACCGCTTGTGACTTCTCCGACGATCTGGAAATCAAATCATTGACGAATATTGAAATGGATTATTTGATCAAGGAAAAATTGAGAATCTCTTTATGATGGGACCATGATCGTTAAACAATAAATCTCTAAATAAATATTAATTTAATAAAGATACCTTCCAATATTAATACACATCAAGATCTAGATTGAGAAGGAGTGGGTTTGCTAAAGTGAAGTGATCTTATCAATCATGGGAAAATGTGATAAGTAAATGTACTTAATTTATTGAAACATTGGGTCTAACTTAACTAAATCATCGCAATAGGATTGTGGGTTTAGAGGCATAGAGTTTGGTGAAATTTATTGAATAAATGTGTATAATGGGTTGTTCCACCAAACTTTCCAAGAGTTATATTTGATATAATCGACAAATGTTATCTACCTAAATAGTCGTGTTTTGGGTGTATTAGCCAACGTTATCTTAAAACATGGATGAAATATAGATCTTGGCTCACTAGAAAGATTTAAAGAAATGATTTCCAAATTAATAGTGAGGGCTATTGATTTGATGAAAAATAGTGGGATATAAATATTATGAATGTATATGATAATCACTTGAACATAATTAAACTTATGCAAACTAACTAATATGCATTTTAAACATTGTAGATATTTAATGGCTTACAACACAAATAACTTTTCTGTGCGAGCAACCCTTAAGAAGGACAAGCTGACAGGAACCAACTTCCTTGATTGGTATAAGAATTTGAGGATTGTCCTCAGGCAGGAGCGAAAGCTCCACGTCAATGAAATTCCTTCACTTGCTCCTCCTGCTGAGAATGCAACTCGTGTTCAGCAAAATGCTTATCAGAAGCATATTGATGATGCGAATGATGTTGCATGTCTCATGCTGGCAACCATGAGTGCTGAGCTTCAAAAATAACATGAGCATATGGATTCTTATGAGATGATTGAACACCTTCAAAGAATGTTTGAGGGACATGCTCGTCAAGAAAGGTTCGACATAAGCAAAACATTGTATGCTTGCAAACAGGGAGAGCATGAATCTGTTCAACCACATGTTCTGAAGATGATAGGTTATATTGAGTATCTTGATACTTTGGGTTTCCCGATTGGTCCGGAAGCTCAGATTGACTTGATCTTGCAATCTTTGAACATCAACTATACTCATTTTGTTATGAATTACAATATGAATGAAATAGACAAAACACCCACTGAATTGTTGGCTATGTTACAAACGGCTGAAACCAATATGAAAAAGGTTGAACCTGCTCCCATATTGATGTTAGACAACAAAGGTAAGGCTAAAAAGAAAGGTAAATGGAAGGGAAATAAGAAGATTAGATCTGCTTCTGGTCTCAAGCCAAAGGCTAATCCCAAACAGGCTTTAAAACCTAAGAGTGCTATTGCAAAGGGTGATTGTCATTACTGTGGTAAACCAGGTCATTGGAAGAGAAACTGTCATGCTTATTTGGAAGATCTGAAGAAGAAGAAGGCTGGTCAAGCTTCTGATTCAGGTATTTATGTTATAGAGGTCAATTTGTCTACTTCTACATCATGGGTATTGGATACTGGATGTGGTTCTCACATTTGTATAAATGTGAAGGAACTACAAAGGAGTAGAACATTGGCTAAAGGAGGGGTCGACCTATGAGTTGGCAATGGAGCAAAGATTGATGCCTTGGCTGTAGGGACTTATTATTTATTATTGCCCACTGGGATTATTTTAGAACTTGAGAACTTTTTTTACGTGCCTGCAATTTGCAGAAACATTATTTCGGTTTTTGTTTGGACAAGAATGGTTTTGCATTTTCAATTCGGAACAATAGTTGTTCCTTTTCTTTGAATAATGTTACCTATGGGGTTGCACATTTATTTAATGGTTTATATGTTCTTGATTTAGACACTCCTATCTATAATATGAATAACAAAGGTCTTAAACCTAATGACTCAAATCAAACATACCTCTGGCACTGTCGTTTAGGCCATATAAATGAGAAGCGCATTTCCAAGTTACATAAGGATGGATACTTGGATAAGTTTGACTTTGAATCATACGAAGCATGCGAACCTTGTCTCATTAGGAAAATGACAAAAGCTCCTTTTACTGGACAAGGTGAAAGAGCCACTAAACAATTAGAACTTATACATAGTGATGAATGTGTTCCTATGCGTACTATGGCAAGATGTGGCTTTTACTACTTATCACGTTGTTTGATGATTTCAGTAGATATGGATATGTGTATCTTATGAAGAACAAATCTGAATCTTTTGAAATGTTCAAAGAATACAAAGCTGAAGTAGAAAAGCAAACTAGCATAAGTATTAAGACTCTACGATCTGATCGTGGAGGTGAATACTTGAGCCATGAATTTAAGAGTTTCTTAAAAGAGTGTGGTATTGTATCACAACTTATTCCTCCCAGAACACCACAATGGAATGGAGTTTTTGAGAGGAGGAATCGTACCTTGTTGGACATAGTACGATCAATGATGAGTCATGGAGATCTTCTAATTAGTTTCAGGGGCTACGCCCTGGATACGGCTGCTTATACACTTAACTGAGTTCCTACTAAAACGGTTCAGAAGACTCTGTATGAGATATGGACTGATAAACGTCATAGCATGTCATTTATGAAAATTTAGGGATGTGAGGCGTTTGTGAAACATCTAACTTCTGATAAGCTAGGACCTAAATCAGAAAAATGTAACTTTTTGGGATACCCAATTGAAATAAAGGGTTATTCTTTCTATTATCCTTCCGAGAAAAAAGTGTTTGTTGCTCGAACTGCAGTGTTCCTTGAAAGAGAAATGCTTTCAAAGAAAGACAGTGAGAGGATAGTAGATTTTGATGAAATTCGAGACCCACATGATAAAATTGAACCAATGGAGGAACCTGAGCAGAATGTACAAGAAAACAACATTACTCAAGAAACACAGGTTGTTTATAGGTCTGGTAAGAAAACACAGGTTTATGGATTTCTCTTGACTTAAGATGGTGATGTGATGCTTGTGGAAGAAGATGAGCCTCTCACATACCAAGACGCTATGAACACTCCAGAATCTAAGAGATGGCTGGATGCCCTGAAATCTGAGATGGAATCCATGTATACTAATCAAGTGTGGACTTTGGTTGATCCATCTGAAGGGGTAAAACCTATAAGGTGCAAGTGGATTTTCAAAAGGAAGACCGACATGAATGGTAACGTACAGACCTATAAGGCACGATTGGTGGTAAAAGGTTTCAAGAAAATTCTTGGTATTGACTATGATGAAACCTTTTCACCAGTGGTTATGGTCAAGTCCATCAGGATTTTGTCTGCTATAGCTGTTTACCATGACTATGAAATATGGCAAATGGATGTCAAAACCGCTTTCTTAAATGGGAGCCTTGAAGAAGATGTGGATGTGTACATGACAAAGCCTGAAAGTTTTGTTGATCCAAAGGATGCTGGAAAGGTATGTAAGTTGCGTCGATCCATTTATGGATTGAGACAAGCCTCGAGGAGATGGAACATTCATTTTAATGAAACTGTCAAAGAGTTTGGGTTTATTTAAAATGAAGATTAACTATGTGTTTACAAGAAGGTTAGTGGGAGTAATGTGGCATTCCTAGTACTATATGTGGATGATATATTATTAATAGGGAATGACATTCCTTCTTTATAGGCTGTTAAGACTTGGTTGAGTAAAAAGTTTCTCAATGAAAGACTTAGGTGATGCGACCTATATTTTAGAAATCAGGATCTATAGAGATAGATCAAGAAGAATGATCGGCCTAAGTCAGAGTACATACATTGACAAAGTTTTGCATCGATTTGGAATGCAAAAGGCTAAAAGGGCATATGTTCCGATGTCTCATGGGATATCGATCTCGAAATAAAACATTCCTAAATCATTGGATGATAAGGACCGTATGATTAAAGTTCCATATGCATCAACAATTGGTTCTATAATGTATGCAATGATATGTACTCGTCATGATGTCTCGTATGCTTTGAGCATGACGAGTAGATACCAGTCTAATCCAGGTGAAGGTCATTGGACAGCAGTTAAGAATATTCTTAAGTACCTGAAGAGGACTAAAGATCAATTCTTGGTATATGGGGGAGAAGAAAAACTGGTTGTAAAAGGTTACACAGACGCTAGTTTCCAAACTGACAAGGATGATTCGATTTCTCAGTCTGGATTTGTGTTTTGTCTAAAAGGAGGTGTTGTATGCTGGAAAAGTTCGAAGCAAGTGTCAGTTGCCGATTCTACAATGGTGGCTGAGTATATAGCTGTCTGTGAAGCAGCCAAGGAGGCTGTTTGGATTCGGAAATTTATTGAAGGTCTTGGTGTGGTTCCTTTAGTCGTAGATCTGATAGATTTATACTACGATAATAATGGAGCCATTTCGCAGGCTAAGGAACCAAGGTCTCATTCCCGAACAAAGCATATACTCAGACGATATTATCTTTTTCGAGAGATTAATAATCGAGGGGATATACATATATGTAAAGTTCATATAAGTGATAACATTGCAGATCCACTGACCAAGGCTTTGTCGTAGCAGAAGCACGAAGGTCATACTGGTTCCATGGGTATTAGATACATGAGAGATTGGCTCTAGTACAAGTGGGAGATTGTTAGTATTGGTGTCCTAGAGACAATACTTTTATGTTTTATTGAAAACAATTGAGAATTATGTTTTATTTGATTATTTAATTAATATTTATTATGTCTTTATTTAATGCATTATAAATTGAAAGCATAATAAATGTCCTTGAAATATTAATACGTATTATATATCTTTAAGTATGTGAAATAAAAATGAGATTATATTAACAATATTTTTTCCTAAAATTTCCTAGTCAAGTATTATTATTTAAGGACAATAATAATGCAATAAGACTAGTATGTTTGTTGACAGATGACCGCATCTCATTGGTCATAGGTATGGTGATACTAAAGTTAAGAACATAAGTACATGTCTCAATGCATGACACTGGAAAGACCCGCCATGAGATTCTACATATTAATAAGTGTCATAAGCAATTCTCACTGTGATAATGATGTAATGATCCTATGACTTGAAATCATTATATTTCGATACGAGAATTAATATATTTTGATTACACTCAAAGTTACCTTTAACCGGGTAATGATAAAGGTGGACATTGGGTATGCTATGAATCGTATGAGGAATATGAATGACAGATATATGATTTAACCCTCCGATTTTAGGAGTGATATTATTGGCCTCTTGATTGAGTGAGACTATGAAATGCATGGCTGTGCTCAAATATTGATTTGTTAAATAGTCTACTCATTGATCAAGGAAACCAAGGTTAAACGTTGAAGAGGATGACACAATACATGCCTCGATTTTGATCTAAAATATAAGATTAAAAGGATTATATTACATTACACATTATTCACGAAAGGTTTATTTGAATCACTAATTATTATTGTTACTTGGGTAACAATGATGTATTACTAGATGCCGCTCATTGTTTATAATTTTATTACTAGAAAATAAAATTATTGTCAACGTAATAATAATCTAAAGGGTCACACACAAAGAATGTCTAAACGGAGCTTTATTTAAATTTTGAATTTAAATATTTTATTATTATTTCAAATTTAATTATTAAATTAATTAAGTTGGACTTGATTAATTATATTATAATTCGAATTTAATAATAACCCAAAAATTAGAATGATTTTTTTTAAATGAGAACTCATGGATTAGGGTTTGGCCCAATTATCTCAAGCTCATACAAATACATAAGGATGTGTTTAGGAGCCTTATACTTGATCTCGTTTTTATCAGAAAAACCCTAGCAGCTCTAAGCAAGAGAGAGGCAAGCAAGTGAGAGTGAACGAAGAGATAAATCCGGGTTGTTCTTGGCTAGTACCATCTCCGCTGATCGTTAGGCGATTCGACATTCGTGTGGATACCGTTAGAGAGTAGTTCTTGAAGAAGGGGCTGCTGTGATTCATTAAGCAAGGACCTCCCTTTTAACAGCAATTCGTAAAGCTTCTAAGGTACATACTTCATTCACAATAATCATCCAACGTTATACATGGATCCTACAATTGAGTTTCATTTTTTTTGTTTTTACGTTACTTTCGCTGCGTTTTCATGCTCGAAACCCATCAGTTTTCACCTTCCAAATTCATTGTAAGAAACTTGGAATCATTAAATGTCACATTTGTGCTTTCCATAACCTTTTTTGATCAATTACATATACTCTATTGATAGTTTTATCCAAAGAGTATCCCATAAAAATTCCTTCATATGCCTTTGCTTCAAACTTCCCAAGATTGTTAGCATCATCCTTGAGAACAAAGCATTTTTTTGCAAACACATGCATGTACTTTACAGATGGTATTCTATTTGTTATGATGTGATAGGGAGGTTTTCCAACTGATTTTGTGATGAGTGTTCTGTTTTGAGTGTAGCATGCAGTTCTAACAACTTCAGTCCAAAAACTGGTTGGAAGATTTGCTTCTGCTAACTTGGTTCTTACAGCTTCAATAAGAGTCATGTTCTTTCTCTCAAGCACATTGTGTAGTTCTTGGGGCTGAGAATTGGTGAGTGATTCCATTATATTTGCAGAATTCATTGAGTACAACATTTTTGAATTCTGTTTCATTGTCACTTCTTATGGCTACTACTGGTATAGGGCATTTGTCCAATCTTCTCAAATTTTCAATAATAACTTCAGGAGCTTCATCTTTTAATTAGTTTTTAACACAAACCCAGGCCACTCTCACTTGTTTAAATAGCCTTGGCATACCCTAACCCTAGCCACTTAGTTACTTCACATCTTTCATTCGCACATATACATACAAATATACACGCACTACATCTCATCTCTTCACACATCTACAACTCAACCCATGGCACCCAAGAGATCTAGGCGCTCAGGAACCTCAAGTTCTTCTTCGAGTGGGGGAGTTGTGCCTCAGTTCAATTCACCGGAGGCTCAAACTGAGTTTACACGCTTGATGACCAAATCTGTGGTCAAGGAAAGGGGATTTATTCTGGGTGTTCTTGATGGGTCTCTGATCGCGATGATTAGTGAGCGCGGTTGGGAGACCGTGTGTGAGGCTGCGGAGGCGATACCATTGAGTATCGTTAGGGAGTTCTATGCTAATGCCAAGCAAGAGAAGAACGGGCTTTCTGCAGTTCGAGGGTATGTGGTGGATTATACTCCTGCCGCTATCACCAAGGTATTGAATTTGCCAGCACCGCAGGAGGGTGTGGAAGATTTTGGGTTGAAGAACCGTGGGGAGGTTGACCTTGAGGCCATTCTGCGGGATATGACAGTTCCAGGCACTACTTGGAAGCGCAGGGCGGGCTCTACTGAGCCGGTTACCTTCTCCGCCATGGCATTGAACCCGTATGCTAAGGCCTGGAACCTGTTTCTGTGTGCTAATATTGTGCCGTCGTCGCACACTCATGAGGTGACCGTGGATCGGACTATTTTGTTGTGGGGGATTCTCAGCGGGAGATACATCGACCTAGGCTCCCTAATCCACAGGCACATGATCCGATTTTTGCAGGGCAGTACCACTGGAGCGATTCCGTATGGGTCAGTGGTTGTTCGTCTGTGTGTGGATGTGGGTATTCACTGGCTGGTGGAGAAACAGTTGCAACTTCCTGCGAGTGCCATTGACACGGTGGCGATAGCTCGGCTGCCTGAATGGGACAGTGGTGTACCGCATCCCAGAGGCTTAGGGTATATTGTGGGTGGTGACGTGCCACCTAGACAGCAGAGGGAGGCTAGGGCTGGATCTTCTAGGGTACCGCGAGCTGTGGCTAGTACTGGTATGGGTGAGGCTCATTTCAGGAGGTTGGCACGGCGGTTGGACGCAGTTGATGATAGACAGAGCCGGTTTGCTGCTGACTTGACTCAGGCTCTCGGTGCAGCCTTTCTGGCTACTGGTGTATAGGTAGATTGGCCTGTTTATGGAGCTGGCACCGTGTATCCACCACCGGATTCACCCGAGGAGGGTGACTCTGCTGAAGATTGAGGTATATCTGCACACTTTCTTTGTTTCTTGCCTTCAATGGGGACATTGAATATTTTAAGTTTGGGGGTGGGAAATGGAGATTGTAGTTAGATGCATATAGGGCATGTAGTGGTAGTATTTGTTATGCATTTTGTTTTAATTGTCCATATAGAGCATTTTGTTTGTTATTTTTCGTTCGTTTACCATGTGAATCCATCTTAGTTGCATTTCATAGCATGCATATTTCATGGTCCCTTAGGACGAGCTAATTCTGATTGTTGAGTCAATGTCAAATTGAGTGTGGTATTGATGAACGGAGGGATGATTTACAGTCCCTATGAAATTGAATTGCATGTTTCAGAAGCACTTTCTTTACACAGTCTCATCGGTTGCTTTTGGGCTAGGTTGAGTCATGCCTGTTTAGTTGTTTTAGATTTAATCGCATGTTTATATCTAGAATGTTTGTTATTCCCTTGATAATGTAAGAATGCCAAAGTATAAGTTTGGGGGAAAACAGAGATTCATGCTAATTGTTAGTAATTGTCAAGAATGGCTAAGCGTCAAATGGCTAGTAGCCGGCTCATATTTTTATGAGTAGTCTAGGGTTGGAATTGAGAATTCTCATTCCAGATTCTGTTAAAAAAAAAAAAAAGAGTCATGTGAATAATTCGAGGCAAAATTAACCAGGGTGAGCTCTTTAATACTCGGGCAATTAAGTTCGAGGGGACTTTGTGCCTAGTGACCTAAGGCTTTTTATAGTCTGGGATCTACTAACCTAACGCTCGCTACATGGATATTATTGTATAAGCCTTTAGGGGTCTCATCCATTGCACGGTTAAATAAGCCTATGTATTGTGTTATGTGTCGTAGCGGTGGATTAGCAATAAAGTATGATTCCCTGTCTAACTCAAATGAATGACGGAGGTGTTTGCATGTTATGGAGTGTTTACCGCTCATTCTGTTTATAAACATGTGATTGTCTTGGCGAAAAATATGTATGATTTTGATCTAGTGTCAGAGTATATTTGATGAACATCGCACACACCCACGTTTCTGTTCATGTAGTATTGGTATACGGGGGGCTTGGTCGAGCTCTGTTTGGATGTATTGCATCTCTTTGAGGCTTGACTTATCGATTGGTTTTGGTGAGTTCGAGGGTGTCCTTGCATTTTCATAGTAGTTGCATTCATGCATTGCATTGCCTTAGATTGTTTAGAGTCTGTTTATGCTTAGGGACAAGCATCGGTTTAAGTTGGGGGTGTGTTAGTGGACTTTTTGTCCACTATATACGTTCCAATTTGGCTTAAATTGATCGCTAGTGCCCAAGTATTTAGTGTCTTTTGATGTGTTTTATGTTTTTGGTGTGCAGATTCCCAGGCGAAGCAGAATTGATGAATATTTGCATAAATTGGTGGTACATGAGCTAGGAATTCAAGGGAGAAGGGTCAAGGCTTGAGTTGAGACCAAGAGAAAGTGAGACGACTCGCTAAAGAAGCAACGAGCAAGGAAAATCATTTCCGGGCAGAAAGGGCAGGCGCGCCCTCCCCTCTACAGGCGCCCCCGCGCTTTATTAACGAGGCGTGCCCGCGCTCCTTGAGGCGCCCTCGCGCTCCAGCCGACTCCAGTTGCTGATTTTTTTTTGCAGTTTGGTCCGTTTCGAAGCCCAGAAAGCAGCAAGCCCATGGATCATGGTTTTTATGTAACCTAGTATAAAGACATTAGGATGATTATTATTTTTTTATCAAGCAATTAAGTAAGCAAGTAGGTTGTTATTATCGTACAAGAGGGCAGAGTACTTTGGAGCCGTCAAGCTATTTTCTTTTGTAATTTTCATCACATGGATTATCGGTTGTTTCTTTTACTCTTGCAATTAATATCAGTAGTTTATGCATAATTGTTTATTTTACTATGTTTTCAATTGAACCCATGATGTCGGCTAGTCCAATTATGGGCTAAACGTTATCACGGGGTTTTAATGGATTTTTCTATCGATTCTAGATATTGATTGTTTTTATGCCAAAGTGTGTGATTGTTATGGATATCCTAGTATGGTTAAGCTTATTCATTGTAAATGTGTCGCGAACATTTATGATTGTTTGTCGAACCCTCGTGAATGCGAAAGTGAATCTAGGGTTTAGAACATGCCATGCTAGCATAGGTTTTTGCATGTTAAGAGCATGTATTAATTTGTGGTGTAATTCTAACCGTCTTGCACTGACTATGTGACCTTATGGATGCTTGTGCTTAAGCCATTATGTTTTCAATCTCTATAGACATATAGGGACTAATCGTAGTGGTTGACTATTTGACTTCTATCAATTTTGGATGTTCATTAGGATGGTATGCGTATAACGAAAGTTGGCGTTTATCAGTTTAGAGGGTCTGATCAGTTATCATCACTTTCACATGCTAGGTTGAAAAGGCATAAGATTCTAGATGAGATAGATTATGAAGTTAAAATCCCATGTTTATTTCATATAAGTAATTCGTTAAATTTTAATTAGTAATGTAATCAAAACTCCAATTGTTATTTTCTTAGCAGTGAAACTTAATCATACTCTGGTGTATAAGTGAACTAAACGTAAGCAAGTCGAGTCTCTGTGGGAACGAATCCTACTTATTACTGTATTACTTGTGACCACGTTCTCTTGCGTGAATAAAGTGAGAACACTGAGTACTTGGCTAGGAAGTACCAGAAGAAAATTGACAAAGTCAAGTACTTGGAAGAGATGGTGAAAAAGAATATGAAAGAAGATGAAGAGATAGAGAGATTGTCTGAAGAGTTGAGGAGACAAGGAAAATGAAGAGTATTCAAAGATCCTGATAGATTTGAGTTCAAACTGAAGAATGAAGTAACAACCAAAATCAGACTCAAGTTTGTCAATGATTATACCCTGTAAACTCTCAAAATTGTTGCTGACATGCTGAAAGATGCTGTTCTAATTGAAGAAGTAAAGGTCAGACAAGAAAATCTCCAGGCTATTGAAGAGATCAACTCTAGGGACGAAAAAAAAAGCAAGATATGATCAATTCGTGCAACAACAACAACAACAATAAAGGTAGGCTTGATATCTTGAATTAATTTCTGAAATTGTCTTTTCCCAAATTGGGGAAGATTATTGGATCAAATCAAGCCTTCTATATTGTATTTACTTGTCATATTGTAACACTCTAGTACTTCTTATATTAAATAGTGACTTATTTTCTTTAATTCTATACTTATAGTTAGAAGCATATTTCTACCGTATCTCCAAATGTAAATGAGTGATATCAAGAATAATTATACTGGTAGAAGATTCTATGAATCATGCATCAAGATAATAAAGATCACATCAAATAAGGAGTTTACAGAAGAAATTATTTCCAAGACAAATGATCAATAGAGAAGTCACATTGAAAGAGAAGTCAGAAGTGCAAACTGGTAGAGAAGTGTAAAGATATGCTCAATCGAGAAGTCCAGTTAAACAAATCGAGAAGTTAGCTAAGGAAGTAATCGAGAAGTTTATGAAATGAGTCAATCGAGAAGTTTGTGAAATGAGTCAATCGAGAAGTCTGTGAAATCAAGTCAATCGAGATGTCTAGCCATTCAATCGAGAAGTCATCAAAAGAAGTATGCAATCGAGAAGTTTAGACATTCAAGAATTATCCAGTCAAAGACCAATCGAGAAGTCTCGCAAGAACTCGATCGAGTAGTCCACAACATGACTTCTCGAAGTTCAATGAGGCTGAGAATCTGAATGTTTCAAACAGCTATTTTCAAAGAGATTTGTAGAAGAATAAGACAAGTAATTTGAAGTATTGTCATGATCAGGTCAGTCAAACATGTGAAGATAATGACAAGTCTACAATGAACCTTGAAAAGAAAAGAAGACAAAGACAAAATGAACAAAGCAGAATGGAAAAGATTGTCAAAGAATTATGTTAACTAGAAATAAATAGTAGTCAAATGTAAAGTATCTCTTGTCTATTTCTAGTTTTAGCATAACTGTTTGGTAAGAGCATGTGCAAATGAGACATGTTGTCTATATAACATAGAGCACAACTTAACTAGAGAGTGTGGGTGAAAAATTATATTCATTTTTCATTGTTTTCTTTCAAGAACAAGAAGCTGAGAATCAAACAAAGATTCTCAGATTGTAGCAGTTCATTCTAATATACAATTAGATTGAAAGTTAAATTTGAGTGTTCATTTAAATTCCACATCTCTTAAGTAAACACAACTAAAGTTAGTAAATCTACAATATATGTTATTATTTCAAAAGTAACAAGATTCAAAGGCTAAGTAAAAAGATTTTAAGCTATACATTTAGCCCCCCCCCTCTGTATAGTTTCTGCTCAACTCATTCCTAACATCAACTGATATATGCGCCAAAGCCCATAGCCAATATGACAATCTTCTTAGACTCATCATTTCTAGTAAGTAAGTTTGTGAACTTCAAGTGTGGAATTAACTGTGATGTGGAGATTAGTAATATCAAAGACATAAAACTTCTTCAGAAAATCAATCTAATTACTATTGCCTGGGAAGTAACTGTCTAAGTCTGTTCTTCAAGTATAAATGGTGCTCTTCGTGCCTTCATCTTCATACCTCCTTTTAAATACTTCTACTCTCTTATTATATATTATGGCTTTTAATTGAATTCTTCCCCGTCATAGAACTTTTAAAATTACCGTGCACGCAACTTACTCACCAATACCCTCAGAGAATGGCAACAAGATGGGTATTGGAGCGGTGTACTGCAACTCGAATGGTATTCTTAGACACTTAACATTGGGTATCATTCTTTCACTCTCCCCGCTTGGCAACTAAATCTGGGCAATATACGCCCCTCTCATGCGCGCTCTGATCAGAGGTTACCGTTCAGTGGTGTTGGAGATAGACAATCTCGAAGCTTTCAGAATAATAAGAGACTTCCATTTAAGTTCTCAAGGCATGTCTCGTGTCATCATCTTCATAATTTAATCTTTATTTTCTTGATCGATGAGTAGACTATTAAAATCAAATCAACATTTGAGCACGGCCGTGCATTTCATAGTCTTACTCAAACAAGAGGCCAATAATATCACTCCTAAAATTAGGAGGATTAAATCCCATCTAGATCATTCATATTTTTCATACGATTCATAATATACCCAATGTCCACTTTTATCATCACCCGGTCATAGGTAACTTTTAATGTAATCAAAGTATATTAATTCTCATATAGAAATATAATGATTTCAAGTCTAAGGATCATTACACAATTATCACAGTGAGAATTACTTATGACACTTATTTAACATGTAGAATCTCACGGCGGGTCATTCCAGTGCCATGCATTGCGACATGCACTTATGTTCTTGACTTTAGTATCACTATACCTATGACCAATGAGATGTGTCCATCTATCAAGAAACACACTAGCCTTTGTGTATTATTATTGTCCTTAAATAATAATACTCGACTAGGGAATTTTAGGAATAAGATACTATTCATATAATCTCATTTTTAAGTCACATACTTAAAGATATATAATGCATATCAAAATTCCAAGGATATTTATTATGCTTTCAATTTATTACGTAGTAAATAAAACATAATAAATAAATAATAATCAATAAAACATAATCCTTAATAATAAATATTTTCTTTAAAATATAAAAAGTATTGTCTCTATAGCACAATTACTAAGAATCTCCCACTTGCACTAGAGCCAATTACCCAAGTATCCAATACTCATGGAACTAGTGTGACTTTCATGCTTCTGCTACGACAAAGCCTTAGTCAGTGGGTCTGCAATATTATTATTAGTATGCACTTTACATATATGTATATCTCCTTGATCATTAATCTCATTAATTAGGTGATATCTCCTATGTACATGCTCAAACAGCCTCCTTGGCTACTTCGCAAGCATCAATATACTCAGGCTCTATTGTAGAATCAACAACTATCTCTGCTGTGAACCATTCCAGCATACAACATCTCAATAAAAATAGATAAAACACAAAGCCAGACAGAAACATTAAATCATCGTTGTCTGTCTAGAAACCAGCATCACTGAAACCTCTTACAACTAGCTTCACATCTCCTCCATATAACAAGAATGAATCTTTAGTCCTCTTCAAGTACTTAAGAATATTCTTGACTGTCATCCAGTGACATTCACCTGGATTAGACTGGTATCTACTCGTCATGCTTAAAGTATAAGAGACATCAGGACGAGTACATATCATTGCATACATTATAAAATCAATTGTTGACGCATATGGAACTTTACTCATACGGTCCTTATCATCCAATGATTTAGGACAAATTTTATTTTGAGATCACTATCCCATGAGACATTGGGACATATCCATTTTAGCCTCTTTGCATTCGAAATCGATGTAAAACTTTGTCAATGAATGTACTCTAACTTAGGTCGATCAATCTCCTTGATCTATCTCTATAGATCCTGATCCCTAAAATATAGGTCGCATCGCCTAAGTCTTTCATTGAGAAATTATTTCTTAACCAAGTCTCCACAGTCTATAGAGAAGGAATGTCATTCCCTATTAGTAATATATCATCAACATATAATACTAGGAATTCCACATGGCTCCCACTAAACTTCTTGTAAACACAAGTTTCATCTTCATTCTGAATAAAGTCAAACTCTTTTTGTCTATTTCATCAAAATGAATCTTCCATCTCCTCGAGGCCTGCTTTAATCCATAAATGGATCCTACGTGTTCCCTGCTCGAAATCACGTGGCTAGATTTCTAGCACGTCTGGGAAAAGACACATGCGACAGATTGTACACTCTTGATCGAATGATAAATGCATTGTAGGAGTTACTTGACTGGGACATGGGGCTGGGTGTCGACCATCTTGACTACATGGATGTCATGCTCCCCACGGAGGCACCCGATCCTGTCAACTTTAATATCACTCTTACTCTGACAGACCAGGTTGATGACATGGGTTTTGGTCATGAGCATGTTCACGGTTACTAAGCAGGAGTGGGTGGGATTCATAATGTGCATGCCCAAGGTGGTGCAAATGGGGAGTTGGATGAAGATGAAGCAGTTGGGGAGCAAGAGAAGATCATTCAAGTTGGGCTCGGAGACAATGGTTTTCTCTTCGCGGGGGATACCCCCTTGAATGAAATCGATTAGATGATAGGACCACTCATCAGGGATTCGTTTAGGATCTCCAGCAACTGTAGTGTTATGTGTTGTTGCAGGTTCGAATAATTTGTTGGCAGTCTTAGAGTGTCCGTCCAGTTTAGCTTAGGTCTCTAGTTTCCTTCTATGGCAAAGTTTCTCTGTAAGGCATGTTTCCTCTTCTTATTGGAAGTTGAAAATCTTTTAATAAAATTTCAGTGCTTATAAAAAAGGCATGGAAGTAGTATATGGACTTACGGAGTATATTTTGGAATATTTAGTTGAGAAACACCCAAGGGCCCACCTCACTTTTTTGTATAAAACCATAACCAACTCTAAATAAACCCAACTTACAATAAACATACAAACAAAACTATCATATGCTTGCTTGTAAATCCATCGATAAACGCCTCTTATTTGATTCCACCGACCTTTAGTGTGTGTAGAGTGAGACTAAGATCAGTCAGTTCATTTTTGGAAACCTAACATTCTTCAAATTCATAACATCTATGAGGACAATAACATGGTGATTATTGTATGTGTATCAACATACAATAATCATTGAAAGTTGAAAATGTAAATTCGATAGCATTATCTAGACTAATTGATTTAATGGGATGACCAGGGAATTGAGCTCACAATTGGATTATTTGACAAGTAATTTTGCAAAGGTAGTATTTCAGGTTGAAAAATATATAAACATGTGATCATCTAGTTGAAGCATCAACTAAAATCATGAAATATCTAAAAGGACCAGAAGATAGATGAATAGGGCCAAAAATATCTCCTTGAATTCTTTCTAAAAAATTTGGGGACTCGATTCAAAGTTTGATAGGAGATGGTCGGATAATCAATTTTTCTAAAGAGGATTTTGGGAATATTGATAGTAGGAGATTCAATGACTTTAAAGTTTAATCTCTATAGCTTATAGCCTGGCAGAGATTGATGGTAATTTTTTAAGATTTTCTTATAGCCTGAACTTGTTGAAGTGATGATAAGATATTTCTTTTCATTTTCATTAATAGTTTCAATATGAAAACCATTAAGCCAAATATCCTTAAAATTCGAAAGATTCCTAGTAAATTTACTAGTATAAAAGGCATTAGGTATATGAATTTGTGTCTCATTTGGTAGAAGAAAACTGGCTTTTCCGAGAGCATTTATTATATTTGATGTACCCAAAATCGTCTAAACATGTGAATTGGTTGTCAACTATGAAAAATATTTCGGATTTTGTAGAATTGTGTAAGTGGTCGCACAGTGAATAATGCATATATCTCCCATACTACACTATATATTTGAAAGTAAACAACATTTTCATTAAAACAAAAATACATACATAAAACAGAAACATAGAAAATTATACACATAAATAATACATGAAAATTAATTATCTAGGTAGTAATAAAATTTAGCACTCGTATCGGTTATATTTAAGAGCTCATCATTTCCTATTGCATTATTTAACTAAATTCTGGTTATAATTTATAAAGTTGGTCCTTAGCATTTTTCCTTTAGGTCTTTTATATGATTGATACAAGTCAACAAGATATTTTGGCATTCGGCAAGTGTGAACTCAATACCCTTCAGCCTCACATCTATGACAAACATCTCTAATATCTCCTTCTTGTGATACATTCCTTTTATTTGACATTTCAGATTGTCACCTCAGGTTGCTATAGTTGTTGTAACCATTACGCTATCACTTTAGGTGGCCATAATTATATTGATTTTGAAATCAACCATAGAAACTTCCTCGTCCACAGTTTCGTCCATAACATCGTCCTCCTCTATGCTCTTTCTCACGTTCATTCTTCTGAAATGACGTGTTATGTACTTCAGGTAACTGGGGCAGATCCTGTAGGACATGTCTGATGATTTTTTAGCAGCAACTAATTATTCTTTTCAACCACAAGAAAGAGAGCTACCAATTCGCTATACTTCTAAAAATTGTGTTCTATGTACTGTCGTACTAGGAACATAGTGTTGGGGTGAAAGGTCGAGAGAGTCTTTTCAATCACCTCAGTATCAGTAATATTCTCACCACATAAAATGAGTTTTCTACTTGTTTTGAGTAACATGAATTATATTGCGCAACAAATTTAAAATCCTGGAGCCTTAAATTAATCCAATCATAACGGGATGATGACAAATAAATAAGTTTTTGGTGATCAAATCTATCTTTGGAATTTTTAATTGTTAGATATTCTAATTTTAAATATTTATGAATATGATGCCTAAGAAATATAATAGTTTTTGCATTTTGTTAAATAGTTAGGGTTTTCCGGTCTCAATAGTATCTTTTACCCGTTAGCACTAAGATATAATTATGCATCGAGCACCCATTTCATATAATTATTCCCAGAAACATCTAGTACAACAAACTCTTATTTTACAAAGTTTGTCATTCTGATAAATATTTAAAACATGATATAATATAACACATTAATATTTAAGCAATTAATAAATATGTATATACTAATATTTATAATATAATTTAATACAAAAGTTACGACGGTATAGTTGACCATTAAATTTTTAAATAATACTTAACGCAGAGCCATCTTTATAGTAATACTTGACGGCAGAGTCATCTTTATATTAATAATAAATAATATAAATAAATTTGTAAACAATGAATACAAAATAAAGTAAAATAAGTAATGATTAGATCATATCTCTTGTATTAAATAAGTTTCGATTAAATAGAGACACTTATTGATATCATGATATAAATATTATATAATAGTAGTAAACATATAGAACATAGGAAAGACTAACGTTTATAAGAATATGTCTTTGGTTCTGAAAAAAAAAAGAATATGTCTTTGCTTTTGGGTTATCCTTGTGTTATACTCCCTCAGTTCCACCCATTTGTTTACGTTTCGTAAAGAAGGTTCGACACGGATTTTAAGGTACATATAAATTTAATGTTTAAACTTTTATTCAAAAACTTTTTTTAAAAAAATAAATTAAAAAATTATACTTTATATATACCTGAAAATGCGTGTAGTAACTTACACCGTACAAGCTCTGTTTACAGAGGCTTTTGCAATCGACTTGTTATTACCGACTTGAATGCTTCGCCGCCTTGTTCTATTTCGACAATTATCTTCATAATACAAACAATATACAATATAGATGATTAAGTTTATTTTCTTAAAATAAATATTTATTTTCATAAAAAATACGTAAAAATAAAATTTTTTAAATAAATTTTTATTTCTCAAAAATAGTATTAGTCTTTAGTTTATTTTTCAAAAGTAAGGATTTAATTTTTAAAATAACATAAATTTATACCCAATTTTTTTAAAATAAACACTTATTTAAAAAAATAAATAGCCAAACGACCATAATTGTACTCTTGTAAACCAAACATACCCACACGTCCCCATCTTACCCGACACAACCCAGCCCAACTCAAATACTCTATAAAGTAGGACTTATATTTTAAATTTATTATTTTAATAATATTATTAATTTTATTTGATATTAGGTTTGATTATATTATTATTTATTTAATAAATGAGTTACATTTAATATTTTATTACTTTTATTTTAATGTTTAATTTTCAATTTAATTTATTTTAATTCATTTAAAAATATTTTTATTTCTATTTAAAATTATGTAGGACTATATTGTTATAATGTTAGATTATTGTCTTTTAATTCATCATTTTAGTTTAATTTATATTTATTTAATATTATATACACCTATTTTGTTTAATATTTATATTTATTAATAATTTTTTAGCTAGCTAATTACATTACTCTATATATAGAGGATATAAATGTACAGGTCATAGAAGACTTGGTAGTTGGAAGTAGCATATGGAGTATATTTTGGAATATTCGGTTGAGAAATACCACAGGGCCCACCTCACATTCTGTATAAAAGCTTACCCAAATCCTCCAAAATAAACCCAACTTACAATAAACACACACAAAAAAAAGACTAACATGTGCCAGAACCTCAACAGGGACTATAAAATTTGTGAAGAAATCGGCCGTGGACGATTCGCCGTCGTTTACCGCTGTTTCTCCGCTTCCTCCGGGGACGCATACGCTTGTAAATCCATCGATAAACGACTGTTATTCGATTGCACCGATCTTGAGTGTGTGCAGAGTGAACCTAAAATCAATCAGTTCCTTTGTGGAAGCCCTAATATTCTCCAAATTCATAACATCTACGAGGACGATAACTACCTGCACCTTATCTTCGATCTCTGCGATTCTCCTAATCTTTTTGACCGGATCTCGAATAACACCCAGCTGTCGGAGCCTCAGGCCAGTACATATTTCAAGGATTTGATGACAGCGATTGCGTATTGTCATAGATTAGGGATAGCGCATCGGGATGTTAAGCCGGAGAATGTGTTGTTTGATTCCGGGGATAGGCTTAAGCTCGCTGATTTTGGATCCGCGGAGTGGTTTGGGGGGAATGAGACGATGAGTGGAATTGTAGGCACGCCTTATTATGTTGCTCCGGAGGTTTTATCAGGGAATGATTATAATGAAAAAATTGATGTTTGGAGTTGCGGTGTTATTTTGTACATAATGTTGTCCGGTGTTCCTCCCTTTTACGGGGATTCGCCTGTGGAGACATTTGAGAAGGTTTTGAGGGGGAATTTGAGGTTTCCTACTAGGATCTTTCGATCCGTGTCTCCGGAGGCAAAGGATTTGTTGAGGAAGATGTTGTGCAAGGATCCTTCTAGAAGGCTCTCCGCTGATCAAGTTCTCCGTAAGTAATTTAATTTTTTATTTTTTCTGCGAATTGTTGTCGACCAAACAAATATATGAGTTTATAGTACTAACAGCTCTGTTTTTTTTAAAATTACAGGACATCCGTGGGTGATGAATGGAGGTGAATCACTCAATGATCTGAAGTAACAAATTAATATCTGTTCTAGAAAATTCTCATGACGAGTCAGAGTCGAACCTAGGACCGGGATGACAAATCATTTGTTTTTAGTTGTGGTCCTAGGTTGTTTGTAGATTGCAATAATAACATCTTGAATGTATGCATGTATGTAAGTAAAGATTGGTAGGAGTATCATGCTAGTTGGTACTAGTTGAGACATTGAATCAGAGAAAACAAATGGTGGTGCTTGTCTACAAGCTTTTGTTTAACCACTTGCAGTTTTTCCTGATCAAATGGCTGATGATTATGTAACATATGGTTGTAATGTAATCTTAGCAGAGTTTTGCAAAATTTCATATAATTTGAGGCATGTTAAATGGGTTAAATATCTTGTTGGTCACTGAAGTCAGCCTGATGTATCAAGATGGTCACTGAACTGAAATTGGTCTCATGTAGGTCACTAACTTGAATAGATGGTACACTCTGTTAAGTCATCTAACGGAAGTTACGTGACATGGCAAAAGTTGCTGACTAGAGTTTAATTTAACTGTGATTAGCTAACTAGAGTTTAAGTAAACCCTAGTTACAAGTCGATTAAACCTCATAATATAAACAAAACATTTATAAATGTTTTGATTGCAACTATAATATAAATGTTTTGTTTATATTATGAGGTTTAATCGACTTGTAACTAGGGTTTACTTAAACTCTAGTTAGCTAATGACAGTTAAGTTAAACTCTAGTCAGCAACTTTTGCCATGTCACGTAACTTCCGTTAGATGACTTAACGGAGCGTACCATCTACTCAAGTTAGTGACCTACATGAGACCAATTTCAGTTCAGTGACCATCTTGATACATCAGGCTGACTTCAGTGACCAACAAGATATTTAACCCCATGTTAAATGTGATTATTGTTACACACCTGTGCATAGTAATATTAATTATTTCTTAGAAAAGTTCCCACTTGTTTCAAATTATGAATATCCGATGGAGGAATTCCTTTCCTAACCCAACCAGAATATGCTCTACATACCATGCATCTAATTTTGTCAAACTATCACGAATTATTTATTTTTATTCTCTCTTTTAACTAATTGAAAATATCGATTAGGCTTTAATTGAAAGAACTGGGAGTGAAAATCGAGGTTATTTTAATATTATAATAATATATTAATCTATTAAATTTATATTATCTGTTTTTAATAATTAGTATATATTTATTATATTATAGATTATATAGTTATATATATATTTAAAATATATTATCTAAAAAGAAATTTATAATAATTAATTAAATTTAAAAAGAGAAATTCTCTATACTACCATCACATTTTTTACTTCTTCTATTCATATAGAACACTCAAACTTATCGATTAATGCTATATGTGGTACACTTCTGAGTCTCATTGGTAAAAGTCAATTTTACGATGATATCAAAGATTATTTCTTTAAATTTTTAATTTTTCCTTAAGTATTATGAATATATTTATTTGAATTAATATTATTAATATCTTATTATAATTATTCTACATGGTGAAAATTGTTACTAAAAATCAGTTTGGTACCAATATTATAGGTTTATAGATGTTTTTTAACATTTACCTAACAGAAATGTAACGTGAATAACAATTCATAAGTTTCATAGTACCTTGAATAGAGTCAAAAAAATGTGATAGTACCGTTGATAAAAATCAATTTCACAACCATATTATAAAGAATATCCCTTAAAAAACTCAAATTAGTTATAAGAAATTAATATACGGGAGCAGGTCAACCCCTATGTATACTCTCAAGAAAACTGCAGTCCAGACGACTTTAAAGACACTCTAGTCAAGTCGCTATAGTCTATAGAGTATTATTATAGACTCTAAAATCTCCATTTTTCTAGGGTTAATATCTCCTTCTAGTACCGATCAATAAAGTTTTTATGACTAAAATTAATTATAAAAAAATAGAACAAAATTCCAGTCTTGCCAATTATTGAGTAGAAAAAGAAAAAAATTAGGATACAAATCAAATTACCCGTACCTATTCAATCAAATTGAAATTTTTTAGAATTATAGGTACGGATACTTTTTTTATTTTTCAAAATCATTTTAAATTTTAAGTATACGACACGGAATGCTAGGCGGAGTCTGTCTGATTGAAACCCCGTGATTCCCTGCGCCATTTCAGATTTTCGGCCATTTCTTCATTTTTTACCACCTTTTTTTTATTTTAAATTCTCGCCAATTATTTGACCACCACTACGTATCATATTTTGACCGTATCGTATCGTGTCAACTTATTATTGTAAACTTGTAAATATAACAAGTATAAAAACATTTAAAATGTGGATGAAAGTTTTAAACAAGTAATCAAGTTAAACGGCTGCGTAAACAAAAAGTATATATTGGAGGTCGAAAATATCAAATAGATTAAGTGCATCTATTTTAGAAAAATTATGAACAAAATTTGAGTAAGTTTATTTCCAATATGATTGAATGAGAATAATGTATGTACATTGTTGATATAAGGATAAGAAGGAAGTCAAGATGTGCACTTAACAAGATCGAGTAGGGAATAGGGATGGAGATAAGCTATAAGCGTAATGAAATCAAGAAGGGGACAAACAACTCATCACAAGTCTAAACTGTTACTTATTCAACTCTTGTATCATCACAAAAGCGTTGATAATTGATAAGTCAGTACAACCAATTTATCATGTATCTATCTCTCTTTAGATTCCAAGATAGCTACCTACCTATGTAATAATGTTACTACTTACTGCTATACTAATATGATACTCCCTCCCTCCCCTTTCTTTACAAATGGGTTGAGTACAGAGGTTAAGAAAAATGAATCAATTAGTGGAGAATTGTAAGAAAAATAAGTATAGTTGTGGGATCCATTAATATTTAAGGTATAAAGTGAGTTTGGTGGATGAAAGTAGTGAGTGTAGTTGATTTTTATATTATAAACTTTACTATTTTTGGAAACGTAAATAATTGAGAGGGACGTCCAAAAAAGAAAACCGTAAAGAAATGGATGGGACAGATGGAGTAGTACCCTTTACTTTTATGTCAAGTATTTTAAGATATATATTAAATAGTTATGCTGTAAATATTTAATGTGGATGTCCTTTTGACCTTTCATGTACAAAACATTTGACCTTTCACGTATAAGACCTTTGGCCTTTCTTTTAGGAATTAAGAGTTCTAGAAGTTTAAGGGGGGATGAATGTATACTTCAAGTCTTTTTCACTCTTTTGATTTTTATGGACTAGTTAAACTGTTAACTGGATTGTAAGATTGAGCAAATGAAACAAATTAAAAGTTAGAACAACAGATAGAGAAATGAGTATAATGAACACTAGATGTAACTTTCAATCTAATTTTATTAGAATGAACTTTTGCAACAATCTGAAATTCAAATTGAACTTCAGCTTCTTGTTCAAAACTTACAAGACATCTATCAAATGTGGCCGTGCATAAAATATATAGACAACATGTCATGTGCACATGCTCACATAAGATAGATTAGCTATAATTAGAAATAGACAAGACATGCTTTACATTTGACTAATATCTATTTCTAGCTAACACTTTTGTGACAGTCTGCTACATCCAGCCTTATACCTTCTGTCATTTGTCTTGACTGACTTCCCAGCTTCATTGTAGACTTGTCTCTATCTTTGCAGGCTTGACTTATCTTGTAAAAACAGAGCTTCAGAATTATCTGACTTGTTCTGCAATCTTCCTTGAAAATAACTCCTTGGTGCAGTCGAGTACTCTGATTAAATTATTTCGAGAAGTCATAGAGATTGACTTCTCGATTGAGTACTGACTGTGACAACTCGATTGGTCTATGAATGACTTACTTCTCGAATGACTAGACTTCTCGATTAGTATACTCCATTTGATGACTTCTCGATTAGGCTAGACTTCTCGATTAGGCTAGACTTCTCGAATAGAAACTTGAAACTGTGACTTCTCGAATAACTCAGCTTTACCACTTCTCGAATGCTCCTTTTGCTAACTTCTCGAATTGATTTTCTTTTCTCACTTCTCGAATGATTCACAATTAACACTACTCGAATGGCTTCAATACTTGACTTGTCGAATGGCTGACTTCTCGATCGAGTACTGAGCTGTCGAGTGTGTTTTGAGACTTCTCGAAATGGTCTCATAGATTTGACTTCTCGACTGAGCAATTGCCTTAGTAGAATTCTCAGATGGCTTTCCTTATTTCTCCACCAGTCTTCTTTGTCTTGTTGCATGATTTAGCTTGAATCTTCAAACAGACTTTATTTTTGACTTCATTTACAATTAAAAGATAAACTGAGTAGGCTTCTATCTGCAATTTTATACAAGGATATCTGAGTCACTAAACTATTACAGAAATGCAAACTATGTTACAGCAAGACAGATAATTACATAGGCTAGGCTTGATTTAAGTCCAACAATCTCCCCCAATTTGGAAAATGATGAATTTTACAAATTAATACAAGATATCAAGCCTACCTATTTTGTTGTTGTTGTTGATGAGCTGTGTGGTCATATATTTCTTTTCTTTCTCTTTCCTCCCTTGCCTTGTGTTCTTCAATAACTTCCAAAAGTTGTTGCCTGGCCATAACTTCTTCTATTAAAATAGCATCCGTCAACATGTCAGCAGCAATCTTGAGAGTTTGCATATGATAGTCTTGAATAAACTTCAATCTGATCTTGATTGTAGCTCCACTTCTCAGTTTAAATTCAATCCTATCAGGATCTTTGAACACCCTGCATTTTCCCTGCCTTCTCAATTCTTCAGATAACTTCTCTATTCTCTCCTCCTCCTTTCTTTTCTTTTCAACCATCTCCTCCATGTACTTGACCTTGTCAAGCTTTTTCTGATACTTCTTTTCCAAGTACTGAGCCATTTCCATCATTTTTAATTTATTAATCATACATTTCTTGTCAAAAAGGATGATCACTCTCCTAATGTCATGAGTGGTAGCATTACTGTTGTCATGGTGAAAGCCTCTTTCTTCTCCATCAACAGTTGTGATAAACATTCTTTTGTCCCTGATCTCAACTTTGACAATCCGGTTGGCCTTCCACTGTTTTAACATCTGTTTGTTGACTTCTGCAATTTCTTAGATAGGCTTAACTTGTATACCCTTATCTGAAACAATAAGTTGTTTCCTCCACTTAGGACATCTAACTAGCAATGAGCTAGTAGAATTCTTGAATCTAGTTGTTGTGACAGTGTTGACCTTTATTTGTTGACTTGGCTTCAATTTCTTTGATTGATTCTTTTTAATTTCCCTCCTTATCACTCCATGTGCAGTTACTTTCATGAACATTCTTCTTGAAGACTTGGATTTGAGGGCAGTAGCAGTTTCAGAAACTTTTGATATTACACTAGTACCCTGAGATTTTGTAGGTGTGCTAAAGTGAGTACCAACAGCTTGCTGCTTTGAAGGATTTCTCCTTTGATACTGTTTCTCCTTTTCAGAATCATCTCTTTTCTTCTTTTCTGCATTCTCCTTTTTCTTATTCTCTTTCTTTTCATCCTTATCACTCCTGGATTCAGGCTTTTTGTCCTTCTTGTCCTGATCCTTGTCATCATCATCCTTCTTTTGATTTTTCAACTATTCACTTGCAAAATCATATAGTTGACCAGATATGAACTTCTTCATCTTTTCCACAATCATATTGTTAGTGTAGGTTCCCTAGAGGCAATACAATAGACCTTTATGTCATTTGATTATTCAATAAACTTATTTATTATGACTTTAATTACTGCGATATATTTGTTAGCATAATAAATGTCCTTAGAATCATGATACACATTGTATAGTTTAGTACATGACTTGAACTTGAGATTATATAATAGATCATATTCTTAAATGTCCCTAGTCGAGTATTATTATTATAGGACAATAATAATACATAAATAGACTAGTATGTTGTTTGACTGATAACCACATCTCATTGGTTATAAGTATGGGGATACTAAAGTCAACACATAGGTACATGCAGGAGTACATGGTACTGGATAGACCCACAGTGAGATTCTTCATGTTTAATAAAGTCATAAGAAAGACTCACAGTGATAATGGTGTAATGATCCTCTGACTTGAGATCATTATATTTTTGTACGAGGATTATATACTTTGACTACATTAAAAGTTACCTTTGACCGGGTAATGATAAAAGTGGACATCGGGTATATCATGAGTCGTATGAGAAATATGAATGATAGATAAATGATTTAACCCTCCTATAATTAGGAGATATATTATTGGCCTCTTGATTGAGTGATACTATAAAATGCATGGCCGTGCTCAAATAATGATTTGTTTTCATAGTCTACTCATGGATCAAGTAAACCCGGATTAAATGTTGAAGAAGATGACTAAATACATGCCTCGAGTTTAATCTATAATATATATGGTTAAAGGGATTATATTAGACGGAAACATTAATCATGAAAGGTTTTATCGAATCACGATTTAATTATTATTTAATTGGGTAGCAATGATGTATTACTAGATACCGCTCATTGTTTATAATTTTATTGGAGAATAAAATTATTGCTAATTAAATAATAGCCTATAGGGTCACACACATAGAGCACTTCAAGGAATAGTTAATTTAAATTATAGATTTAAATTAATTGATGATTATTTGAATTTTATTATATTAATTAAGTGAGACTTAATTAATTGAAATAATATAATTCGAATTTGAATTCTGCCCTTAATAATTAAGTATGACTTAGTTATTAATTAAATAATAGAAATTCGGTTTTTATTATTTAATCCTAAACCTACATGGGTTAGGCGTTGCTGTTATGGGTTGCTGATTGGGCCTCTTAACCAGCATTATAAATAGATAATGATAGGGTTAAGAGGGATGACGTTTTTGAAAAAAAAAACAAACCCTAGAGGCAGCAGGCAGCAGCAAGGAGAAGAAGGCAGAAAGAAGAATAAATTTCGAAATCATCAAAAGGGAGGCTAGTACATCCATTCCATAATCAAGATCGTGAGACGTTCTTGAAGGTGCTCGTGTGGATACCATAGAGGTGTTTTCGAGAAGAAGACACAAGTCGTGAAAGCTAGGATCTCCGTTGAGTTCGTAGAAGTCAAGACCAAGAAAAGGTATGATTCCGTTTCACAATAATCAGTCCGAACTTATACATGATCCTGCGTTTAGGGTTCCGAATTTTTGTTATATTTACGTTTAATCCGCTGCGTTTTATGCCTCGGAACCCAACACATATTGTCTTCAACCAGTTTTACTTTCTTCTTTTCAATCAACTCAATCAGGTTTATGATTTGACTTCTGTTTACTGAGTTGAGATGTTGAAGAATTTTGAAATAAGCAAGCTTTTCTCCTCTAGCCATATACATCACACCATCTGGGCTGCAGTAGGATTCAGGCAAAGCATGAGGTAGGAGAGGTCCCAAAATTTGATTCTTCAATTCTTCATCCTCCTGGGTTACCAACTCCACTGCCTTGTACAGACATTCCAGCTCAGTGTATGAAAGTCTTCAAAAAAGTGCAACTGAGACTTTAAAATACCCAGACTCTATTTGAAATAGGGGCTCTTTGAACATCTGTCCATTCTGCTCAAACTTAACTCCCTTCACTACAACAATAGCATTGCCAAACATCTTCTTATAACTCCAATGATTGCCCTTAACTTGCTTTTTGATGTGATGCAGAAGGTCCAGAAAGTTCTTGTCAGAATTGGGCTTTAAAATTTCACTTCTGAGCTTTCTCATAACTGTCTTTTGCCTTTCATCTTCTATTTCTTCTCTCCTTGCCTTCTCCCCCTTAGGGTTGATATCTTGTCTTTGGAGAAAGGAAGAATGACTTGGATTGATTTGAGTTGGCAATGTTTCTGGAGGAGCCTGACTAGTTGTGCCCAAGTTGGAGATCAGTGATTGTAGAGAAGTGAGTTATGCAGAAATATTGGCTAGTGAGGTCCCTTGATTTGAAGAGGAATTGACAAACTCCTTCTTCAGGCTTTGGACATCTGATACAACTTTGGAAACTGTAGATGTAAGAGAATCCACTCTGGCATTTAAAATGTCAATTGTGGAGGCCTTTGCAGCTTCATCTTTGGCCGTGGAATGATAGTACAGATCCACTTGAAATGGAGATAGGGTATGAATGGGCACATCCTCAGGCAGCCTCTCTACATGCCTGTTTTTGAATAAGACTTCAACCATGTTGTTGATCTTTCTTTGATTGTCCAGGATGGCTTGATGACTATGAATCATGTCTTTAAACACTTTCTCTAAGGAATCCATCTTGGAATTGAGAAGTGAAGACTTTACAGAATCTCACTTGGCACTGCCTCCATAAAATCCTCCATTCCTTAGCTTGTTTTCAATGGCCAACAATGTACCCTCTACCTTGGTTCTGTGATTTTGAATTTCAGATTGAACTCCTTTGGCAAGGTAGTGGTTGGACTGTAGTTGAACCTTGGCAGCTTCATGAATTGCATCATATATAGCACTTGGGGTGAAGGTCTTCTCACAGGACCCTAGAGAAGTGAGATATTTTTGCCTGGTCCACTCCAAGGCTTCCTCCATACTAACTGCAGATTTTCCATTTAACCAAGCATCTACATTGGCCTCTTCATCTTCAGCCACATTTGCATTTTTCTCTTTCAACTCTTCTTGATCCTTTGCATACTCCACCAATATGGCAGCATAATCCTTATTAGGCAAGTAAGAAGTCAACAGCTACTGTGCAATGTGATAAAAACCCTCCAACTGATCTTCATACATTTCTTGCAGTTTTTCATCAGAAAGTGACCCACCAAAGATTGATGGTCCTGGTTCCCTATCATGTTGCACAGGTTCCAGCCATTGAGATAAAGAGTGAGAGCTAGGGCCACTAGTTACAGTGGTTACCTCAGTATCTATTTCCTCATCCAATTTCTCAGATGATTCATTAGACACTGGATGGACAGGTGATTTCTCCTGAGGAGATAGTCTTTGAATGACTGGGGAGTGTCCACGGGATGCCATTTGCATGGTGTGGAGATCTCCTAGATTACCTAATGTCTGTGAAGACACTTGGCTTTGATATGCCTGAGCCCCCACAGAGTCTGATGTAAAAACTTCTGAAACCTCTGTGGTTTTGATGGTGTCATCAGGATATGCCTCAGCATGCATTCCCTCACCATCTAGATGAGTGTCCTGAGTGGTGAACAAGGTGTCATGCACCAAGTCACTTGAATGGTGCTCACCAGGGAAGTAGGAATCCTGATGATCAACAACCTTATGTGTTTGGATGGACACAATTGGTTGAGAAGAAATTTGAGAGGTAAAAGAGAGAGTGTGGATAGAACTGAGTATTGGCAACTCCCTCTGAGAAAATAGGGAAGTTTGAAGAGAAGATCCTACTTGTGCACAGTGTGTCTCCTTTTCAACTAAAACTTCTTCATTGATATGAGTGAATTCCTGCAATGGTGCAGACTCTGTAAAGGATGGAGTGGGCTGGCTCCCAATTTCAATAGATGTACCTTGTTGAGAAAGTGCACCTAGAAGTAGGTTTAATCCCTTGTTAATCTCTACATCCTGTTGAGAGGATGTAGAGTGGTCTGTTGTGGCCTTTTTATTTTTCTTCCTCCTGGTCAAAGGTTCCACAGGTGACTCATCCAATTCATTGTTATTCTCTACAACAGTCTCTAGTGCTCTTTTTCTTACAGTTTTCTCCTTCTTCTTCTTTACAACTACACCTTGTTGAGAGGATGTAGAGGTTGGTTGACTAGTATCTATTGGATTCATAGAAGGGCTGGCAGTTGGGTTAGAGGTCCTTGGGTTAGGTGCATTTGGTTTTTCTACAACCGTAGGACCCCCTATAGGTAACCATATTTAGGCTGCCCAAGTAGATACCCCTAAATACACTCAGCATGTGAGGTGTAATTTGAAGGGGCACATTCACTGTGTTTCCCTTATCCAATGTAGCAAAAATAATTTTTGACATGGATTTGGAATATCCAATTCTCTGTTTGTTCATTCCAGGCAATTCAATTAAACTAGCATTCTTATAGTTGAAAATTAATTGAATAAAGCGAGGAAAGAAAATCTCATTACCTTTCCCGGGAATCCTGGTTATAAGCTCCCCAAGAACTAGCTTTCTAACATTGAGCCTTTGATTGTAGGCCAATGAGTAGGCCAGCTTCATGGCAATGAGGCTAACCTGGTCAAATCCTGTCTTTCTGCAGGTGAAAACTCTCAATATAGTATTGAACAGGAACGACCACTCCTTCCTCATAAATTTCTTTTTAATCTTTCCCAGCTTGAACTTCTCCCCTTCTTTGTCCACAGTATTAGAGTACCTAATGATTTCCAGAAAGTCTAGCAGGTCTTCGTCAGTTGGCTTATTATGAAACTCTTCAGTTGGAATCTTTAAGCTTTTGTTGACATCTTCTTCATCAAACTGATATCTACTCCTTGGATTTTACAGGTTACAACTAGTTTTGAACTACCATTCTCTAGTGCTATGTTCTCCCAGTCTGCAGTAGCCCAAAATTGCTTAAGAATGTCTAGGTAAAGGGTTGGGTTTGCTAACAAGGCTTCTTTGAGGTATAAATATATGAGAAATTTGGTGAAACATTTGTACTGAGGTTTTGCATCAGCATATCTGGAAATGGCCAAAAAGTTGGTTTCGGAAATGATAAAAACTTAAGTTGAAACAGAGCTTGAGGATGCCATGAAGTTAGTGTATAGAAATAGTGAAGAGAAGAAACGAAAGTTTTAGAGAGAGAGAGAGATGCAAGAGTAACAGTTGGAATGCAAGGGTTTCTTTGAGTTTGTATTTAAGCGTAGAAATGAAATGTTAGATCTACTTTGCTATTTAAATGACACAGACAACTCGACTAGAATAGTAATCGATTTTAGTAATCGAGAACTCAGAAAAGAGTAAATCTGTTTTAGTAGAGAACTGTCAGACTTTGATCGAGAACTAAGACAATCGAGAACTCACTCAAGCTATAGTCAAGAACTCTAATGATTCGAGAACTCTCAATAGTACTTGATCGAGAACTCTAGAAGTGATCTATTCGAGAACTCACAACATCATTCTTCGATAACTCTTAGAATTAAATGATTCGAGAACTCAAGACATTCGAGAACACTGAGAATTGACTGATTCGAGAACTCGATAATTTTTCCTCAGTCAAGAAGTCAGAAAGAATGGCAACTTAACTACAAACTCCAGTTTTCTTAAAGAATTATTTTATCCTCACTTGGAAAATAAAATAAGAAATTTGCAATCATCACTTCTTAGATAAATAAAATTAATTTATTCTCTTTGATATAAGAAGTGTGATTGATTAATATTCCTGATATTTTGATAACCATACTTGTTATTTAATAATGCACAAGTATGATAATTCCATTCAGGTTTTCTCAGAACAAAGAAATAATTCTGAGTCAATTTTTAAAACATTTGTTTAACCATATGTACAACAATATAACTGACATATTTATAAATATACACCAGTCTTGTTTCACTTAGATAAATCATTTAGGTTAATGTCTGTGAAACAATTGTTGTAATAGTTGGAGGGATATATTTAGTGAACCACTTATCCTGAAGAATTTAGCATTCCAATTTCACTAACCAGCCTGTTAAAGGTGGCTTCATCAAGTGGCTTAGTAAATATATCACCAACAGTCTTTGTGTAGGAACATAGAACAATTTAATTACTCCATTTTCTGCATGCTCCCTTATGAAATGGTACCTTACATCAATATTCTTTGTTTTGGAATGATTGACTGGATTTGTAATAATTGATATGGCACTAGTGTTGTCACACATGATAGGTATTCCTTCCAACACCAACCCATAGTCCCTTAGTTGATTCCTAATCCAAAGCACTTGAGCACAAGAACTTCCAACAGTTATATATTCAGCCTCAGCTGTAGAGGTTGACACAGATTCTTGCTTTTTGCTGAACCAAGATACCAATCTCTGTCCAAGAAATTGACAGCTTCCTGAAGTGCTTTTTCTATCCACTCTGCAACCAGCAAAATCAGCATCTAAATATCCAACTAGATTGAACCCTGTTTCTTTAGGGTACTATAATCCCATAAAGGATGTTCCTTTAAGATGTCTCAGAATTCTCTTAACAGCAATGAGATGGGATTCTTTTGGATTTGCTTGAAACCTAGCACATAGACATGTGGAGAACATTATGTCAGGTCTACTTGCTGTGAGATAGAGAAGAGATCCAATCATTCCTCTGTAAGTCTTCATATCTACACTTTTTCCTTTCTTATCTTCATCCAGTTTTGTTGCTGTAGACATTGGAGTTTTAGCAGTTGAGCAATCTTGCATGTCAAACCTTTTGAGTAGGTCATTAATGTATTTTTTTTTACTTGTGAAAATGCCATCAACCCTTTAACTTATTTGAAGACCTAGAAAGTAATTGAGTTCTCCCATCATGCTAATTTCATAATCACTTTGCATAAGCTTAGAGAATCTTTGACATAGTTTCTCATTTGATGAACCAAAAATGATATCATTCACATAGATTTGAACAAGTATGATATCCTCACCATGCGTTTTGTAGAAGAGAGTCTTGTCAATGATTCTTCTAATGAAATGATTTTCCAGAAGAAATTTTGACAAAGTGGCATACCATGCTCTAGGGGCTTGTTTGAGTCCATACAATGCTTTGATGAGTCTGTAAACAAAATCTGGAAAATTTGAATCTTCAAAGCTAGGACGTTGTTGCACCTATACCTCTTCTTCCAATTCACCATTAAGAAAAGCACTTTTGACATCCATCTGATAGACCTTAAAGTTTGAGTGTGCTGCAAAGGCTAGAAAGATTCTAATTGCTTCCAATCTTGTAACAGGAGCAAAAGTCTCATCATAGTCAATGCCTTCTTCTTGTGAATAGCCTTTAGCAACCAACCTTGCCTTGTTTCTTATCACAATCCCATGTTCATCCATTTTATTCCTGTAGACCCACTTAGTGCCAATCACTGATCTGCCTTTAGAGGTGGCACTAGTTCATAAACATTGTTTCTTATAAATTGATTCAATTCTTCTTGCATGACAATTATCCAATCTGGATCCAACAAGGCTTCTTCAATTCTTTTAGGTTCATTTTGAGACAGAAAGCAGGCAAATAGGCATTCATTCATAGTTTCTCTTCCTGTCCTCACACCTTCATCAAGATTTCCAATGATTTGATCAGCTGTGTGAGCTCTATTCCATTTAGTTTGATGAGTTCCATCTTTATCATTTGAGCATGTTTCTTCCTAATTGAAGTGATTGCCATTTGTTACAGATTCTTGAGAACATCCCCTTGAGTTAATGCTAGACTTATGTAGAGAATTCTCAAGTTGGATATGACTAAAGTCTTCATGTTCTCTTTCTACATTTGTTCCATATGAGATGTCTACATGGGAGTCTTCAATAGTACTTATAACCTTTTCAGTTGCAGAAGTTTCAGGCTTCATTTCATTTTCAAATCTTAGAGTGTCACAGTTTTCACCTTCCAAACACATAGTGGGGAACTTGAAATCATCAAATGTTACATTTGTGCTTTCCATAACTTTTTGTTGATCAATCACATATACTCTATAGATAGTCTTGTCCAATGAGTATCCCACAAAAATTCCTTCATATGCCTTTGCTTCAAATTTTCCAAGATTGTTGACATCATCTTTGATAACAAAGCACTTTGCTCCAAACACATGCATGTATTTCATAGATGGCCTTCTATTTGTCATGATGTGATAAGGAGTATTTCCAACTGGTTTTGTGATGAGTGTTCTGTTTTGAGTGTAACAAGCAGTTCTAACAGCCTCAGCCCAAAAACTGGTTGGAAGATTTGCTTCTGCTAACATGGTTCTTGCAGCTTCAATGAGAGTCCTGTTCTTTCTCTCAACCACTCCATTTTGTTGTGGAGTTCTTGAGGTTGAGAATTAGTGAGTGATACCCTTCTTTTTGCAAAAATCACTGAGTGTTGCATTTTTGACTTCTGTACTATTGTCACTTCTTAAGGCAACTACTGGAGTAGGGCCTTTATCCAATCTCCTCAAATTCTCTATGACAATATCAGGAGCTTCATCTTTTGAATGCAAGAATTCTACACAAGTATATTTTGAAAACTCATCAACCATGACTAGAGCAAATTTTTTCTTTGACATGGACATCACATTTACTGGTCCAAACAGGTCCATATGAATTAGTTGCAGTGGTTTGGTGATTGAGGTGAATTCCTTACTTTTGTGAATTGATCTCTTCATTTTCCCTTTCCGGCATGCTTTATACAATCCTTCTATACATAATTCAAGTGTAGGCAAATCATTCACTAATTCTCTCTTGACTAAAGAATTAATGTTTATGATATTCAAGTGGGATAGTCTTTTGTGCCAAAACAAACTTTCATTCTCTGAGGCTTTGGTGTAAAAACAACATATTCTCTCCTTATTTGCAGAGTCCAAGTCTGCTACAAATAGGTTTCCTTTCCTCACTCCTTGCAGAGCAATTTCCTTGGTCTTCTTGTGTGATATGAGTCACAAGTCCTTTTCAAACTCCACCTTCAGGTCTTTGTTGCAGAATTGAGTGATGCTGAGAAGGTTGTGTTTCAAACCACTGACTAGAGCTACATCTTCAATGACAACATTTCCATGAATTAATTTGCCATATCCCATGGTGAAACCAGTGTTGTTGTCTCCAGAGGTTACCATTGGACCAGCCTCCTCCTTGAATTGTGCCAGCAGGGCTTTGTCACCAGTCATATGCCTTGAACAACCACTGTCCAAAATCCACATGACCTTCTTTTTACCTGTGCTCTGCAAAAAAACACAAATCAAGTTTTCTTTGGTACCCAAACAAGGTTGGGTCCTCTATGCTTAGTTACATGAGTTTCATTCTTGTTTTTAGCATTTGTAGTTGCCTGCACATGCTTGTTCTCCTTTTTGCCATTTTGACTTTTAGCTTGATTAGTACTCTCAGAACTAGATGCATGCTTAGGTGACATGGAATGCTTTCTATGTTTTACAGGACTGGCAGATTTAGGCCTAGGGTTTGTGTTCAGATTCTGACTTATGCAACCATCAACAAACTATTTCCTGATCCTAAAACAAGTATTCATGATATTCATGTTACATGGCATACAATCAAATTTGTCACAGAATTTATGATTATCATGCATTAATGGTTTAACATAACCACAGGCAAACTCATCATTTCCAACAACAGGCTTCTTGCACATGTGAGTAAGATGATTTGTTGAACCACGGTTTTTATAAATCTTTCTTGGTGCATTATGAACAGGTGCATAGTTGTTGTATTTGTTGATGCCTATTTTTCCATTTCTATTTGTCTTTTTCTTTTTAACATGCATAGTATCAATTTTCTGAGCATTCTGTTTTGTTTCAGTTTGAACAGGAATGAGCTTGGTTTTGATTGTGGGTTCTTCTTTTTCAACAAAGGGCACTTTCCTTTCAGTTGCTTCCTTATCCTCATCATCCAACTGTTGTTTGATGACCATACTGACTTCATCAAATTCAACAGTTGCTTTCTTAAAAATTGGTTCTTTGACATTTTTCAAAATATGAGGATTTCCTTGGATTTAAACCTTTTTGCCTCTTGTTAAAAAAATTTCTTCTTCCTAAGATTCTCATAATCAAAACCAACTCCAATCCTAGTGCTTTCTTTGTTCTTCTCATGAAACTCTTGAACAACAGTTGCTGAGTTTTGATATGATCTAATTTTTAACTCATTTTCAGAAATTTGTTCTTTAAGAAATCTTTCAATTTGTTCAGAACAAACAACCTTGTTTTTTAGATACTCATTTTCCTGTTTCAAGTTTTCTAGAGTTACTGTAGATAATTCCAAGGTTTCATTCCTAGCAGTCAGTTCATCGTTGTCTTTTACTAACCTAGCAATTTCCTCATATACAGTAGTCATGCTGGTGTGAATGTTAAACATTTCAATGCTCAATTCTTCCACAATTTTCTTATATTGTGAATTTGACATGTCAAGAGAGATTAATGAGGGTACCTGAGAATTTGAGGATGAAGATCCATTAGTTGAGTTGGCCATGAATGCCAGATTTCCATATTCTTCTTCCTCATCTTCATCTGTGTCATCCCAGCACTTTCCTTCTACAATATAAGCTTTTTCTGTCTACTTTTTGAGGAGAGCTTCATACTTGGCTTCCAGCTCCAAGTAATCTTTATCCTTCTTTATTGCTTTAGGTTTTCTACATTCTGTTGCAAAGTGTCCAAGATCATTACAGTTGTAGCATCTTATCTTAGATATATCAACTGTTCCAGTTTTGTATCCTCCATTGTTGGTGCTCCTTGCTAGATTTTTTCCTTTGCGTGAAGACTTGAAGGTTGGTCTTGTTTTGAAATTTTGTTTCTTTTGAATCTTAAATTTCCAAACTTCTTTGCCATGAAGGCCATGGTTTTGTTATCCATGCCTTCAAGTTCTTCAATGGTGTAGAAATCTTCCTCTTCTGATTCACTTTTGACAGAGTCATTTTCTTCATGTTCTTGCTCTTCAAACTCTTTAGTTTTCACCTTTTTTCTTGTACCAGTCTTTTCAGTTATAGATGGTTCGTTTGCAACCAAGGCATTTGAGACATTTGCCATTTTTCCTCTATTTCCCAGTATGACTTTCTTCTGATAGAACTCAAGTTCATATGTCTTTAGGATTCCATACAGAGTCTCAAGTGGAAGTTTTGTTAGATCTCTCCCTTATCTTATTGCAGAGATTTTGTGCTCCAGGTGCTCTGGAAGATTCAACAAAAACTTCATATTCTTTTCCTTTGTCTCATAGTATTTCCCATGAAGTTGAAGGTCATTGATCAGTTTGTTGAATATTTCAAATACTTCAGTTATACCTTCATTTAGTTTTGACATGAATGCTTCATATTAAGAGACAAGGAGCTGCCTTTGATTTTCCCTTACCTCCTCAGTTCCTTCACACAGAATTTCTATAGTCTCCCATATGTGTTTGGCAGATGTGCAATTGACAATATTATTGTACATCACAAGATCCAGTGATTCAATTAGTATTAGCATTAAGCTGTTGTCAAGAGACACCTTTTCCTTCTCTGAATCTGTGTACTGAGATGGATCTTTAGGTATCCAAGTTGCAGGAATAACTTCAGACCCACTAGTAGTTTCAGGATCTAGAGTTACTGGCATGAAAGGACCATTCTTTAATATTTCTGGATACATGGGGTTTGCAGCCTTTATGAACATCAGCAACTTCCTCTTCCATAGGTTTTAATTTTCTCTATCAAATGTAGGAATCTTTATGCTGCTTAGCTTCTGAGAACTCATCTTGATCTTTAGTCTGTATGTATGTTTACAGCCTACTCTGATACCACTTGTTAGGAATTAGGAGTTCTAGAAGTTTACAGAGGGGGGGTGAATGTATACTTCAAGTCTTTTTCACTCTTTTGATTTTTATGGACTAGTTAAACTGTTAACTGGATTGTAAGATTGAGCAAATAAAACATATTAAAAGTTAGAACAGCAGACAGAGAAATGAGTATAATGAACACTAGATGTAACTTTCAATCTAATTTTATTAGAATGAACTTTTGCTACAATCTAAAATTCAAATTGAACTTCAACTTCATATTCTAGGAAGATTATAATTGTAAAACTTACAAGACATCTATCAAATGTGGCCGTGCATAAAATATATAGACAACATGTCCTGTGCACATGCTCACATAAGATAGATTAGCTATAACTAGAAATAGACAAGACATTCTTTACATTTGACTGATATCTATTTCTAGCTAACACTTTTGTGACAGTCTGCTACATCTAGCCTTATACCTTCTGTCATTTTTCTTGACTAACTTCCCAGCTTCATTGTAGACTTTTCTTTATCTTTACAGGCTTGACTTATCTTGTAAAAACAAAGCTTCAGAATTATCTGACTTATTCTATAATCTTCCTTGAAAATAGCTCCTTGGTGCAGTCGAGTACTCTGATTAAATTATTAGAGAAGTCATAGAGATTGACTTCTCGATTGAGTACTGGCTGTGACAACTCGATTGGTCTATGAATGACTTACTTCTCGAATGACTAGACTTCTCGATTAGTATACTCCATTTGATGACTTCTCGATTAGGCTAGACTTCTCAAATAGAAACTTGAAACTATGACTTCTCGAATTGATTTTCTTTTCTCACATCTCGAATGATTCACAATTAACACTACTCGAATGGCTTCAATACTTGACTTGTCGAATGGATGACTTCTCGATCGAGTATTGAGCTGTCGAGTGTGTTTTGAGACTTCTCGAAATGGTCTCATAGATTTGACTTCTCGAATAGTGGACTTCTCGACTGAGCAATTGCCTTAGTAGAATTCTCAGATGGCTTTCCTTATTTCTCCACCAGTCTTCTTTGTCTTGTTACATGATTCAGCTTGAATCTTCTAACAGACTTTATTTTTGACTTCATTTACAATTAAAAGACAAACTGAGTAGGCTTCTATCTACAATTTTATACAAGGATATCTGATTCACTAAACTATTACAGAAGTGCAAACTATGTTATAGCAAGACATATAATTACATAGGCTAGGCTTGATTTAAGTCCAACACTTTCAAATTCGAGTCTTTAGCTTTTCAGCTTCTTGTAACTATTATCATGAAAAGCCTATAAATAAGCATTCTTGTTAACCATGTAAAGACACACCAAAAAATTGGAATGAAAATCATCTCTTCCCCTTCAATCTCTCTTGTTCATTGTTGTTATATAATAGTTTTATAACACGTTATCAGCACTCTTGTTTTTCCAATCTGGTAGTATGATGGTGCATCTTGTATTCAAGAAGATAAGGTTTAAAATTTATTTTGATGGGTTGATTTGGTTCAAAGTGCAAGTGGTTAATCGTTTAAGGGTGTTTTCGGTGACGAAGCATGAGTTGTCTTTTATTCACAGACTCGAGGTTCTTTCTATACTCAAGCTAAACATAAAATAAAAGGTTTATAAAGTGAGAATCTGAAGTTTAAAGATGTTATAATCACACTTTAAGATTCTGAGGTATGCATCTTTATCATTCTCTTCATTTTCATGATATTATTCTAAATTTATGTGTTTGAATTATACTAATTAACATTTCTGCCATATGTATACATCATTGGTGTGACTTCGGAAATAGGATACTACAACTTTGAAAAATCATATACAATTGAATGTACATCCAAAAATTATGTGTAATATCAATTCGGAAAGATCTTTTCGAGACCTTTAAGTTATAATCATATTTTACTGCCATTTATGATGTTTATTAATTTTAAAAGGTGTAAATTTGAATCTGTCCAGGAGCTTATTATTTTTTGATTATAGCAGCCTACATTTTAATTTATTCTGAATTTGTTACTAATTCATTTTTAAGAGGTTTAACATACTGGAAAACTTGTTTGATTATCTATAAGTTTCATATTTTACATATCTTGAAATAAAGTTTTTACATGATGCAAATTGTCTATTTTCGGAAAGGTTAGTTCTGAATTTTTACATATGGTTATCTTATTTTTGGAATAAGTTTATTCTTTAAGTTTTGGATTTGTCAATATATGCAATCATGTTGAAATATCCATATATGTTAATAATTTAAGTTTTATTTTATATTTATGACATGAATATTAAATTGTTCTTATGTGTACCTACTTGTTACAGATCAAAATCAGATCAGTGGTGAGAGCTTTCGAACTTTAATGGCTGCACTTACATTTCATGACTAATCAGGTCCTCGTAAGTTGCTTACATATCTCAAGTGATGAGAATCAAGCCAAAAAATATAGTTCTAATGTCGAGGGGTTAGGCCCTTTATATAGGCACATGAGGGCCTATGAGTTAGATTAAGGTGAGGAGACTTGGTGGCCAAGTCTCCTAGTGATGAGGTTCCTG
This sequence comes from Oenanthe sinensis, assembly GCA_028671895.1. NCBI lineage: Eukaryota > Viridiplantae > Streptophyta > Magnoliopsida > Apiales > Apiaceae > Oenanthe > Oenanthe sinensis. The sequence goes on from CM053813.1 coordinate 15,447,520, forward strand.
GAACCTTCCTGGAATGAGAGTCCACGTTAGACTCTTGCAGATGATGTCTATTTTTTTGATAGGGTTTCTAGAACCTTCTATAGATGAGGGTCCTCGTTGGACTCTTCAGGCCTTTTATTGAGCTTTTATTAATTAATTATGAATTAATTAATAATAAAGACTTAATGGGCCTAGGGCTTCAACAGAACTTATGGGATGGACTTACAAATCCAACTGATCCCTGGATTACAAGTCAAATTGATCCGTTTACAAATCCAGTTGATCCTTGGATTTTGATTCGTAGTTCGTTTGATCCATTAGCATGTGTAGTCTGGGCTTAGTGGACCTCATTAATTAAGCCCAAGCCTTCAGACCATTCTAGGTTAAATAAATGAAATAATAATTTATATTTATTATTTTCTTAGGGTTATTTTCTACCCAGATCACTTGCCCCCCCCCCCCCCCCAACTTTTGGGAAAACTTCATGAGTTTTCGTAAAAGTTTTACCAAGGGTTTCCGGTGCCTATTAGGCATTTGACTCATTTGTCTAACTTAATGAAATTTTATAAATTTCACTTTTAATTTTAGGCTCGAGCCTTTTATAATTAATTCTTTGAAAAAATTAACTTCATATAATAGTGGTCCTCAAGGTTTTTTATTTTTAACAAGTAAAAAATGGGATATTTTTCTTGGGCCTGTCCAATTCGACCTGGAATTAGGTCGAATTGGAGCTCATTCTAACCCCCAGGTCGAAATGTCATTGAGGTCGACAGGCCTCGTTGTTTTGACTCCCATCGACCTGGATTGACGTCGAATTGGGGCTCAATTCCTCATCCAAGTCGAATAGGATTGAGGTCGAAATGTCATTGAGGTCGATTAGGCCTACTTATTTTTAATTTCCATCGACTAGGTTTGAGGTCAAATAAAACCTCAATTCCTCCCTAGGCCGATTTGTGTTTGGCTCTATGGCCTTAGTTCTTTTCGACCTAGATTGAGGTCTAATTGGGTTTCATTTCACTATCCAGGTCGATTTGAATTGGGCTTCATGGCCTTTACTATTCTCGACCTGGATTGAGGTCGAATTATACCCCAATTCCTCACCCAGGTCGAATTGAGTTGGGCATCATGGCCATGGTAATTTTTGACCTGGATTGAGGTCAAATTATACCCTAATTCCTCACCCAGGTTGAATTGAGTTGGGCTTCATGGCCTTGGCAATTTTTGACCTGGATTGAAGTCGAATTATATCCCAATTCCTCACACAGGTCGAATTGAGTTGGGCTTCATGGCCTTGGTAATTTTCGACCTTGATTGAGGTCGAATTATACCCCAATTCCTCACTCAAGTCGAAATTTATGTTCCCCTAAGAATTATAGTGGATTGAGCCCTGTGGGCTTAGAGTTCATTTAAGCCCAACATATTCTTGGGTTATAATTTATGTTTTTCTTTTAACACTTTTAGGCCTTCGACAATAGTCCTTCATGGGCTTTGAACTAAATTATGGGCCTTCTAGGCTTTTAAATCATGGGCCTTCTAGAATTGAATTATGGGACTTTTAGGCTTAATGGATCTGACCCAATTCATTAGCCCACCTTCTAGATCATTCCACGGGGTTCTGGAATACTATTTCTATTTCTATTTATTTTATTCTTTACTTGCAACCCACTCATCGGTCACACCGGTTTCCATGCTTCCCAACGGTCATGTGACTTCGAAATGCCCATTCATGAGGGTACTTGAATGGTTATGTGACCAGCTGAGTCTTAATATATAGGTGGTATGAGAGTGTTCATTTCTCACACTTCTCATTTCTCTACTCTCAAAATTCTAGCATTTCGAGCTCTCAAGTCTTTTAATAATCCAGCACTCAGTTTCTTTTAGGAAATTTAAGGAATTCAAAGGTAGCAATGGCCGATAAGAGGGCTTCAAGACTAGAAGACATGAATGCGGGTTCGGCAAAAAGAGGTAAACCCCTTCGCCGTATTCTTATCTACTCCATTTACATGTCTTTAATTGATATGATTAACCAATGGGGGGATGAACATTCTAGCTAATCTCACACGTAATCCGCAATTAAACGAAAATCTACTAACATCACATTCAACCCCCCCTTCTCTGATGATTTAGGACCTAACAATTGATATCAAAGCTTGTTGTTTGAAGTTACAAATCAAGATCTAAAAATAGTTTTACGAAAAAGTATATTTTTAGATCTAGAAAAATTCGTATTGAAATTTCCTTATTTTTGAAGAAAAGTCAATTTTAAATTTTTTAAAGATTTTAAATCCACTAATTTTGAAAAATCTATCAATCATCGAGAATTTGAATTAAAATTTTATTTCTTGAAATTTTATTTTTATTCGAATTGATTTTAATTTCTATGAAATTAATTATTTCTTGAGATTTAAAATTCTTCGTAACCATGAGTACCCAAAAACTTAGTAGCATCAAAATCCCAGCCATTGAAAAAAATGAATACATTCTATGGAAGAAGAAGATGTCCACTTTCATCAAATCAGCTAATTCTCAATATATGAGAATTTCGGAAAATGGACCCTATGTTCCTCAGAAGCTTACACCAGAAACAATTTCAGATGACGGAAAAGGGATTCCTCAAGGATTTACCCCAAATAAGCCTTTAGAGTACACTGACAGAGAAAGAGTAGCATGTGATAATCATCTTCAATGTATCCTAATGGATTCACTGGACACTATAATGTTGAATCAAGTGATAAATTGCACTAGTGCCAAACAAATGTGGGATACGATAGATCTGCTAATGGAAGGTACTGCAGAAGTGAAGGTTTCGTACTGGATATTCTTACATCCCAGTACGAAGCTTTCAAGTAACTGCTAAGAGAAAGTATCACTCAAGTCTTTGAGAGATACAATAAATTGTTGAATGACTTGTCATTGCATGGGAAGACCTAATCACATAGGGAGATCAATAGAAAATTTATGTTGACACTGCCAGCGCATCTTGAACACAAGATCTCTGCCATCAGAGAGAGAAGTGACATAAATGACATGTCTATCGAAAATTCTATATGGGAAGCTCAAGACTAATGAAATGGAACAAGAGCAAAGACAGATCATTTATGGTTCATGAATAGTGGACAGTAAAAATACAGCTCTATTAAAAACAACTACACTTGTAGCTAAAGATTTTGTTGGTACAAAGACCAATAAAGAAAAACCTGTAACTGAGAAAGAAGAGATTCTAGAAGCTGAATTTACAGAGAATGCTCAAGCAGGTGATGAAGATGACTTCTACTCAATGGAAGAACTTGAATAGTTGGAAAACAAGACAATGGCCTATATGGCAGCAAAGTTCAAGAACCTCTGGTTTAGAAGGAACCCTAAGTACAAATACAAGAGTAACACCAGTTACAGTGGTTCTAGCTTCATAAACAACAACCGAGGTGGTTCGTCTTCAAGGTCTAACAGTAAAGGAGGTTATAAGACTGGAATGGTAGACCGCAGTAAGTTTAAGTGCTACAACTGCAATGAACCCGAACAAATTTACTACATAATGTCAGAAGCCTAAGCAAGGAAAAGAAAGGAGTTGTATCAGGAATTGAAAGAGAAGTATGATGTCAGAAGCCTAAGCCTAAGAAAGTATGATTATATTTTGGAATTAGATTAAGTAATTCATTTATTCTATTTATATAATTAATTAAGTCATACTTAATTAATATCATAAATAAAATAAATTACTTATATAATTTAAATTCATAATTTAAATTATTTCTCCTTCAAGCATTCTTTATGTGTAACCCTGTAGGTTATTATTACGTTGGTAAAAATTTTAATATCTAATTAAAATTATAAACAATGAGCGGCATCTAGTAATACATCATTGCTACCCAAGTAATAATAATAAAATCAGTGATTTGATTAAGCCTTTCGTGAATAATGTTCCATGTAATATAATCTCTTTAACCTTATATTATAGATCAAACTCGAGGCATGTATCGTGTTATCCTCTTCAACGTTTAATCCGAGTTTCCTTGATCAATGAGTAGACTATTAAACAAATCAACATTTGAGCACAACCATGCATTTTATAGTCTCACTCAATCAAGAGGTCAATAATATCACTCCTAAATAGGAAGGTTAAATCTTTTATCTATCATTCATATTTTTCATACGATTTATAGTATACCCAATGTCCACTTTTGTCATCACCTGCTTAAAGGTAATTTTTAGTGTAATCAAAGTATATTAATTATCGTATAGAAATATAATAATTTCAAGTCAGAGGATCAATACATCATTATCACAGTGAGAATTTTTTATGACACTTATTAACATGTAGAATCTCACGGCAGGTCATTCCAGTGCCATTCATTAAAACATGCGCTTATGTTTTTGACTTTAGTATAACCATACATATGACCAATGAGATGTGGTCATCTGTCAACAAACATACTAGTCTTATTGTATTATTATTGTCCTTATATAATAATACTCGACTAGGGAATTTTAGGAATAAGATACTATTCATATAACCTCATTTTTAAGTCACATACTTAAAGATATATAATACGTATGAAAATTCCAAGGACATTTATTATGCTTTCAATTAATCCTTAATAATAAAATATTTTCCTTAAAATATAAAAGTTATTGTCTCAAGGGCACAATTACTAACAATCTCCCACTTGCACTAGAGCCAATTACCCAAGTATCCAATACTCATGGAACTAGTATGACTTTCGTGCTTCTGCTGCAACAAAGCCTTAGTCAATGGGTCTGCAATATTATTACTAGTATGCACTTTACATATATGTATATCTCCTTGATCATTAATCTCATTAATTAGGTGATATCTCTTAAGTACATGCCCAAACAGCCTCATTGGCTACTTCACAAACATCAATATACTCAAGCTCTATTGTAGAATCAACAAATGTCTCTACTGTGAACCATTCCAGCATACAACATCTCAATTTAAATAGATAAAACACAAAGTCAGACAGGAACACTAAATAATCGTTGTGTGTCTAGAAACTAGCATCGGTGTAACCTTTTACAACTAGCTTATCTTCTCCTCCATATACCAAAAATTGATCTTTAGTCCTCTTCAAGTAATTAAAAATATTCTTGATTGTCGTCCAATGACCTTCACCTGGATTAGATTGGTATCTATTTGTCATGCTTAAAGCATACGAGACATCAAGACGAGTACATATCATTGCATACATTATAGAACCAATTGTCGATGCATATGAAACTTTACTCATACGGTCCTTATCATCTAATGATTTAGGACTGTTTTCTTTCGAGATCGATATCTCATGAGATATTAGGACAAATTCCCTTTTAGCCTCTTGCATTCCAAATCGATGCAAAACTTTGTCAATATATGTACTCTGACATAGGCCGATCAATCTCCTTGATTTATCTCTATAGGTCCTGATCCCTAATATATAGGTCACATCGCCTAAGTCTTTCATTGAGAAATTATTTCTCAACCAAGTCTTCACAGTCCGTAGAGAAGGAATGCCATTCCCTATTAGTAATATATCATCAACATATAATATTAGGAATGCCACATGGCTCCCACTAACCTTCTTATAAATATGTGGTTCATCTTCATTTTGAATAAACCCAAACTATTTGACAGTTTCATCAAAATGAACGTTACATCTCCTCGAGGCTTGTCTCAATCCATAAATGGATCGACGCAACTTACATACCTTTCTAGCATCATTTGGATCAACAAAACCCTCAGGCTGTGTCTTCTACACATCTGCATCTTCTTCAAGGCTCCCATTTAAGAAAGCGGTTTTGACATCCATTTGCCAGATTTCATAGTCATAGTAAGTAACTATAGCAAGCAAAATTCTGATAGACTTGACCATAACCACTGGTGAAAAGGTCTCATCATAGTCAATACCATGAATTTACTTGAAACCTTTTGTCACCAATCGTGCCTTATAGGTCTGTACGTTACCATCCATGTCAGTCTTCTTCTTGAAAACCCACTTGCACCCTATAGGTTTTACCCCTTCAGGTGGATCAACCAAAGTCCATACTTGATTAGTATACATGGATTCCATCTCAGATTTCATGGCATCTAGCCATCTCTTAGAATCTGGAGTGTTCATAGCGTCTTGGTAGGTTAGAGGCTCATCTTCGTCCACAAGCATCACATCACCATCTTGAGTCAAGAAAACTCCATAATATATCTCGGCTCATGAAGAATCCTACTAGACCTACAAAAAACTTGTGTTTCTTGAGCAATATTGTTTTCTTGTACATTCTGCTCAGGTTCCTCCATTGGTTCAATGTTATCATATGGGTCTCGAACTTCATCGAAATCTATTATCCTCCCACTGTCTTTCTTAGAAAGCATTTCTCTTACAAGGAACACTACAGCTCGAGCAACAAACACTTTGTTCTCAGAAGGATTATAGAAAGAATAATCCTTTGTTTCAATTGGGTATCCCACAAAGTTACATTTGTCTGATTTAGGTCCTAGCTTGTCAAAAGTTAGACGTTTCACAAACGCCTCACATCCCTAAATTTTCATAAATGACATGTTATGACATTTCTCAGTCCATATCTCATACGGAGTCTCTTGAACCATTTTAGTAGGAACTCAGTGAAGTGTATAAGTAGTTGTCTTCAGGGTGTAGCCCCAGAACCTAATTGAAAGATTCCTTGACTCAAAATTAATAGCACCATGTCTAACAAGGTGTGATCCCTCCTATAAAAAAAAACCTTTTCTTTGATATTTTGTGCTTCATCTTTATAGTATTTGAACTTTTCAAATGATTCGGATTTGTTCTTTAAAAGACACATATATCCGTATCTACTAAAATAATTAGTAAATTTTATGAAGTTAAGAAAAGCTACCTTTTGTCATCGTATGCATATGATAACATACATCACTATGTATAAGTCATACTCGTTCAGTGACCATTTCACCATGTCCGGTAAAAGGAGTTATAGTCATTTTATAAAATAAACAAAGATTCATATCCTTTTGTATAATTCATAATCAAACTTATCCAAGAATTCATCCTTATGTATTCTGGATATGCATTTCTCATTATTATGGCCTCAACGACAGTGCCAAATGTAATATTTGATTTGAGTCACTTTAGAACATATAAATTGTTAACTAGTTGTGCAACATTATAAGCCTCATCATCGAAATAGAATAAACAACTCTTGTTATTTAATTAAAATAAAAAAACCTTTCTTGTCCAAACAAGAAACTAATATAATGTCTCTGCCAATTGAAAGCACGTTATAACAATTATCAAGTTCTAAATTTTCCTTGTAGGCCAAAAATTAACGAGTTCCTTCAACCAGAGAAACTACCTTTACTCCAATTCCAACCTGATACTTAAAACTTTACCCTTACTGATCATCTTCTTCCGATCTTCCAAATAAGCATGACAGTTTAATTTCCAGTTTCCTGATTTTTCATAGAAGCGACAATCATCTTCTTTGTCAACACCTCATTCAGACTTTAGAGCCTGTTTTGGGATTGGACTTTGGTTTGACAAGGAAACTAGATCAAATCTTCTCCTCGCCTTTCCATTGTCATTTCCTTTTTGCATTCCCTATTCTTACCATCATTATAGTAGTAGTTCATGCATTTATCATGTTGCTTTCAGCAGTTCTCAACATGCTTAGCAAATCAATAGGTGTTTCACCAATCTTATTCATTTTGTTGTTCATAATAAACTAAGAACATTTGTTGTCCAAATATTTTAAGATCAAATCTAGGTGAGCCTCCAGACCAATCTGGAAACCCAAAATGTCAAGGTACTCATTATACTCTCTAGTCTTTAGAACATGTGGTGTAACCGGGTCTCACTCTCCCTATTTGTAAGTGTATAGAACCCTTTAATTGTCAAATATATCTTGAAGAGTATGTCCCTCAAATATCCTTTAAGGGTGCTTAATCATCTCACAAACATCTATATGCTTGGGTTGCTTCTTAAGCTCAGCACTCATAGTTGCAACCATGAGACATGAAACATCAGTCATAACATCAATTTTCTTCTAATAAGCACTATCATTTGAACATGTTACATTCTCAACTTTAATAGCAGGGGAAGAGATTTGACTAACATCGTGGTGCTCGAGGACGATCCTCAAGCTCCTTTGTCAGTCGAGGAAATTTGTTCTCGTCAATTTGTCCTTCTCAAGAACTGATCATATAGAGAAGTTATTTGTGTTTATCATTTGATATATACAATATTAAAGTGTATAAAATAAACTAGATTGCAGATTTAATATTAATTATGTTTAAGTGATTATGGTATATCACCATATACCTCCCACTATTTTTATCAAACTAATAGCCCTAACTATTAATTCGGAAAAAATTTCTTTAAATCATTCTAGTGAGCCAAGATCCATATTTAAAGATAACGTTGACTAATACACCCAAAACATGACTATTTAGGTAGACAACATTTGTCGATTTATATCAAATATAACTCTTAGAAAGTTTGGTTGAACAACCCATTGTACACATTTATCCAATAAATCTCACCAAACTCTATGCCTCTAAACCCACAATCCTATTGTGATGATTTAGTTAAGTTAGACCCAACGTTTCAACAAACTAAGTTAGTTACTTATCACGTCTTCCCATGATTGATAAAAGCACCTTGCTTTGGCAAACCCACTCTTTCTCAATCTAGATCTTGACGAGTATTAAATATTGGAAGGCATCCGATTAACTTAATATGTATTTAGGGATTTGAATGTTTATATGAACGATCATGATCCCATCATAAAGAGATTCTCAATTTTTCCTTGATCAAATAATCCATTTCAATATTCGTCAATGGTTCGATTTCCAGATCGTCGGAGAAGTCACAAGCAGTCTCACTTAAAACCCAACTTTCTTACGAATAATAATTCTCTTTTGAAAAAATCTCCCTATATCAGAAAAAGAAAATTCATATTCAATACCGTGTTTCATAAACACAAGAATCTCATGATCGTTTGTTTAATTTTAAAATCTTGAATCGTTACAGATTTTATCTTTCTTAAGCAGGCATGACATGGGTGTCGTATCTAATACATAAATCATTCCAACGCATACATATCTACACATGCATTCATATACATATATGTATTGTGCGTAAATTAAACATGTTTAGTTATGGCCCCATCCTATGTGATATTTCCAAGCTAATGGAATTATCAAGGTCAATCTATGGTCGTTCCAAATACTACACTATTACATGTCTTTATCTTCTTCATTGCTCCATCATCTGGATTACCTCCTAGCTTCTTTGCTTCCAAGTCTCCATTGAACAATTACATTAAATAATAAATAAATCTATTATAATGAATTACAAGAAGAGCTCAATTTATGATATGGGTAAAAATAGCCCTGAAAAAGTAATAAATACAGCATTTATTATTAGACCTGATATGGTCCAAAAGCTTGGGCCCCAGAAACGAACTAGGAAAATAAATCCTAGGATCAACTGGATTTACAAGTCCGGCCCACAAAAGCTTTGTTAGAGTCATAGGCCCATTAAGCCTTTGTCATTAATTAATTTCGTAATTAATTAATAAAAGCTCAGTAAAGGCCCAAGAAGCCTATTGAAGGCCCAGATCCTAGAAGTATCTAGCAGCCCAAACATGGGAAGAGACCCAGGAGGCCCTTCATCTATGGATATCCTATCACAAGGATAAGACTACACCTATCAGAGTCTAACAAGAACTCTCAGTCCTAAGAGGTTGCAACAACCTCATATCACTAGGAGACTTGGCCCCCAAGTCTCCTAACTCTAGTTTGATTCCAAGGCCCTCATGTGCCTATATAAAGGGCCTAACCCCTCAACATTAGAACTACGTTTTTGGCTTGATTCTCATACGAACTGAGATACGTAGGCAGTTAACGAGGACCTGTTTTGAGTCACGAAACGTTAGTGCAGCCATTAAAGCTTGAAGCTCTCCCCAAACCCTAGCATTAATTACGTATTAAAGACACCTCGTTTTTGATCCGTAACATTTGGCGCCGTCTGTGGGAATCGAATAATAACCATGGCAAGAACACGAAGTACTGCAAGCACCCTTGAAGGAGAGATCCCTGGCGCCGCTGTCGACACCACTGTTCCCCCTATTACAACTCAGGGGCAAGAAGCTGTTGTTCCAACCACCTCTGTTGAGGACCCTGAAGCAAGCACCCGACGTGCTGGACCCCTCAGCATCGTCGTTCATCCTTCCAACCCCGATGTGTCAATTCATGCTTCAGCTCCTCCGCTCCAGGTAATTCCACCCCTTCATACTACTTTTGTTGCTCCTCCTACTATGCAGGTCCCGTCTGCTATAACTCCCGACCCTCGTTATGGGCTCCCAAGGAACTATGAGCCCCCTTATGAGCAAGGGCTGTTGCCCCACTATACCTCACAACGAAGAAGTCGGGACTTCTCTGGACCTTACTCAACTGATGACGAGAAGTCATCTGACGAAGATGTTAACCCACGAAGGAGGCGACCTGGTAAGGAGCCCCTTGGAGGGAGGAGTACCCAGCCCCGAGGGCCTCAAAGTAATGACTCCCTGAACCTTCAGGAAAGAATACGCGCTCATGAAGCCGAAGCTCAACGACTAAGGAAAGACCTGGAAAGGGCATTGGCAAGGCGACAGCACCCCAGAATGGAGGGTGCTGGAGAGTTGATGAGAAACACCTCTGTAATAGATTTGGATGAGCCCCCGAAGCAAATAAGGACAAGTCATGTTAGGGCTGATCCCCAAGACTTACTGCCGCTTGGAGATCCTGATGATCCTACGCCCCCCTTCACAGAGAATATTATGAATGAAAAGATATCAAGGAAGTTTAAGATGCCAACAATCAGGGCCTATGATGGAACGGGAGATCCCTCAAATCATGTGCTCACGTTCTCTAATGCACTGTTGCTGCAGCCTGTAAACGATGCCATTAAGTGTAGGGCGTTTCCCCAAACCCTGAGTGGCATGGCTCAGCGGTGGTTCAGTCATCTACCACCAAACTCTGTTGGGTCATTCAAGGATCTAAGCAGGGCCTTTATTGGTCAATTCATTAGCAACAAAACTCATGAAAAGAGCTCAGCTTCGCTAATGAACATGCACCAGGGGAAGAACGAATCCTTGAGGGACTACATGAATAGGTTCACAAAGGAAGCCTTGAAGGTCCCTGATCTAGATCAGAAGGTCGCTATGATAGCCTTGCAGCAAGGAACTTCTGACGAAAATTTCAGAAGGTCGTTGGCCAAGAGAGCCCCTGAAACTATAAATGAGCTCCAAGAGAGAGCTGGGAAGTACATTAAGGCCGAAGAAAGTATGAGAAAAGCCCAAGGGTTCCAAGCCTCGAACACTTATTCTAAGAAGCGAGCCAGCGACACCGAGTATACTGTTGATACCAAGTATGCAAAGAGTGGTGACGCCAATGACTCCAAGAAAAAGGGGGGATCCAGGTTCACCGAGTATGCAAGGCTGAATGCTCCCCTTAGCCAAATATTAATGGACATTGAGAAGGGTAAAGACCTTCGATGGCCGAAGCCACTAAGGACCGATCCCGAAAAGAGAAATAAGAGCGCATACTGTCGGTTCCACAAGGATGTGGGACACGATACTGATGACTGTCGTCAGCTGAAAGACGAGATTGAATTTCTGATTAGAAGAGGAAAGTTAGAGAGATACACCAAGGATGGTGCTAGAGATGATAGAAGGAATGACAAACGGAGGGACTCGGACCCCAAGGAAAGAAACAATCAGCCCAGGGGGCCCGTGATTAATGTAATCTCAGGAGGACCGACAGCAGCAGGAAGCTCCCGAAACTCCAGGAAGGCGTATGCCCGGGAGGTAATGAGCATCGTAGGAGAACCTCCAAAGAAAGCAAGGACTGAGGTCTCTTTATCATTCGACGATTCTGACTTAGAAGGGGTAAGGTTCCCCCATGATGATCCCTTGGTAATCACCCCTGTCATAGGAAACTCTCCAGTGAAAAGAGTCTTAGTAGACGGTGGATCGTCTGTAGACATCCTATTTTATGAAGCCTTTGTGAAGATGGGGTATAACGATTCACAGCTAACCCCCTCCAATATGCCTATTTATGGTTTCAATGGGGTGGAATCTCAGATAGAAGGAATTATACAACTACCCTTGACTATGGGCGAGGAACCTCGACAGTCTACTCAAATGCTGAATTTCCTTGTTATTAAGGCAAGTACCACTTACAATGCAATCCTTGGCAGGACTGGGCTGCATGCTTTCAAGGCTATAGCCTCTACATACCATCTGAAGCTCAAATTCCCGACCAGGAACGGGGTAGGAGAAGAGAAAGGAGATCAAAAGATGGCTAGAAGCTGTTATGTGGCCGCTTTGAAGCCTGATGGGACTGGGGGGCAGGTCCTCCCCATCGAAGACATGGATGTCAGAGATCACGAAGAAAGGAGGGGAAAACCCGCAGAAGACTTGGAGTCCATTCCCCTGGATCCTCAAGATCCTGAAAGAGTGACCTATGTTGGGGCTTCACTCCCCAGGGACCTGAAACAGCAGATGATTCAATTCTTGCAAAAGAACAAAGATGTCTTTGCCTGGACAGCAGCCGACATGCCAGGGATAGACCCCAAACTCATAACACATCAGTTAAATGTGGATCCTAGGAGGACAACAATCAAGCAGAAGAAGAGAAATTTTGCTCCTGAAAGGCAAGAGGCCATTAAAGAAGAAGTAGAGAAGTTGTTGGAAGCTGGATTTATTGAAGAAATCCAATTCCCTGAATGGCTGGCTAACCCTGTGATGGTCAGAAAAAGCAATGGGAAGTGGAGGATGTGTGTGGACTTCACTGATCTGAATGATGCCTGTCCTAAGGATTGTTTCCCATTACCACGGATAGACACATTAATAGATGCCACCGCTGGGCACGAGATGCTCAGTTTCATGGATGGCTTCAGTGGCTACAACCAAATAAAAATGCACCCCGGGGACATCCCTAAGGTATCATTCATCACTGACTTTGGTGTTTTTTGTTATCTGGTTATGGCTTTTGGACTTAAGAATGCAGGAGCCACATATCAAAGGCTTGTGAATAAAATCTTCAAACACCTCATTGGTAAGACCATGGAGGTCTACGTTGATGACATGTTAGTCAAAAGCTTGTACAAGGCCGATCATCTTAAGCACCTGAGTGAAGCATTTGATGTTCTGAGAACCCACAAGATGATGTTAAACCCGGCCAAGTGTGCCTTCGGTGTAGGTTCTGGAAAGTTTTTAGGCCTGATGGTCTCCAAGAGGGGCATTGAAGCCAACCCCGACAAGATTCAGGCAATCTTGGACATGGAGCCTCCCAAGACGGTAAAGGATGTCCAAAGACTCACAGGAAGGGTAGCAGCCCTGGGACGTTTCATCTCCAAGTCAGGAGAAAAGTGCCTACCATTCTTCAAGGCCCTCAAAAAAGTTAAAAACTTTGAATGGAACGATGAAAGTCAGGCAGCATTCCAAGCACTGAAGAGGTATATGGCAGAGCCACCCCTGCTTGCAAAACCAATACCCGAGGAGGTGCTATTCCTATACCTTGCTGTCTCTAGCTCAGCCCTGAGCGCTGTCCTAGTGAGAGAGGAAGCTAAGGTTCAAAAACCCATTTATTATGTTAGCAAGATTCTGCATGGTGCAGAGCTAAACTATTCAAAGATTGAGAAATTTGCCTTGGCATTGATAATGGCTTCGAGAAAGCTACGTCCATACTTCCAGGCACATGTTATTGAAGTCTTGACAGACCAGCCCCTGAGAAACATACTGCACAGCCCCAAGGCCAGTGGGAGGCTAATCAAATGGGCTATTGAGCTTGGAGAGTTCGAAATCAAGTATAAGCCTAGAACGACCATCAAGGCTCAAGCTCTAGCTGACTTCGTGGTTGAATGTACCATTCCCAACCAAGAAGTCGGGGGGCAGGAAGAGGATAAAGAAGCTGAGAAAAAGGAAGGAAAGGAGGTACTCAAAGAGTACTGGCTACTCTTTTTTGACGGAGCTTCAAAAACAAAAACCAGTGGAGCTGGCCTGGTTGTGCAAAGCCCAGATGGGTTTATTGTTGAATATGCGATCAAGTTAGATTTCCCCACTACAAACAACGAAGCAGAGTATGAAGCTTTGATAGCTGGACTTGGTCTGGCCAGAACCCTGAGGGTGAAGAAATTGAAAGTATGTGGTGATTCAAGGTTAGTGATCTCCCAAGTAAATGGGGAGTTTGAAGCCCGAGAAGAAACTATGGCAAGATACTTGAGAATTGTCAAAGCTCAAGCCACACAGTTTGAAGAATGCCACTTTGAGTACATCCCAAGAGAGGAGAATATGAAGGCTGATGCCTTGTCTAAATTTGCATCATCAGAAAATGAGAGTTACTCTAGCAGTGTCTATTTCCAGGTCTTGAAAACCCCAAGCATTAACGCTAAACTAGTAGCCCCGATTAGGCTGGGAGCATGTTGGATGGATCCCGTCAAGCTCTACTTAGAAACGGGGAAAACGCCAAACGACCCCGTGGAGGCACGAAAGCTATCAGTAAGGGCCTTAAGGTATGCCCTCATAGAAGGAATACTCTACAAGAAATCATACGTGATACCCTACTTGAAGTGTTTGAGACCCCATGAAGCTGAGGCTGCCCTAAGGGAAGTTCACGAAGGAGTATGTGGTCAGCACCTAGGAAGCAGAGCTCTTGCTCACAAAGTCATGAGACTGGGATTCTATTGGCCTGAGATGCTTAAAGATGCCAAAACTTATGTTAAGAAGTGCGATCGCTGTCAAAGATTTGCGCCCATCGTTAGACAGCCCCCCGAGATGCTGACATCCATAAACTCCCCACTTCCCTTTGCTATGTGGGGAATGGATATATTAGGGCCGTTTCCCATGGCCAGTGCACAAAGAAAGTTCCTCGTTGTAGCCATTGACTACTTCACCAAATGGATAGAAGCAAAGCCCTTGGCCAAAATTGACACTAAGAACGTGACTCAGTTCTTCTGGGAGAATGTTATATGCAGGTATGGGCTACCCCGAATCCTAGTGACAGACAACGGAACTCAATTCAACAGCAAGGAATTCATGGAATATTGTGGGAATTATAATATTGAACTACGCTTTACTTCAGTAGCTCATCCGCAGTCAAACGGACAAGCTGAGGTCGCCAACAGAATCATCCTGGATGGACTCAAAAAGAGGATTGAACGCTCCCAAGGGACTTGGGTTGACGAGTTGCTTCCAATCCTATGGGCATACAGAACCACTTGTAGGACTTCAACAGGTGCTACGCCATTCCAACTAGCCTACGGGGATGAGGTAGTAGTTCCCGTTGAAATTGCTCAGA
The DNA here is from genome assembly GCA_028671895.1 of Oenanthe sinensis. Taxonomy (NCBI): domain Eukaryota; kingdom Viridiplantae; phylum Streptophyta; class Magnoliopsida; order Apiales; family Apiaceae; genus Oenanthe; species Oenanthe sinensis. The sequence goes on from CM053813.1 coordinate 15,462,821, forward strand.
CATCACCAAGGATACAAGGGTTTCATGTTGACACAAATGAAGAGGGCATGAAGCTGGCTCTAGACTTAATAGATGAGCTACGCGACGAAGCTAATGCCAGGATAGTGGAAAACCAGAAGAAAGCTTCATTCTACTACAACCTTAGAGTCAAGGAAAGGTTCTTCCGCGAAGGAGACTTAGTCCTGAGAAAGATCGAGGCATCTGGAGTTGGTCCCAAGGGCAAACTAGCTCCGAATTGGGAAGGACCATACCAAGTGAAGGAAGTCACAGGACAAGGCGCGTACAAGCTCCAAACCCTTGAAGGGGTCGAAGTCCCCAGAAGCTGGAATGCCACTAACTTAAGAAAGTACTATGTTTAGGTTTTAACTTCGATTTGCAAAACGTTTGAGTATCAGTTTATTAGCCTTGGAGGCATGACATTTATTAGCCTTGGAGGCATGATATGTTTTTTACTAAATTACAAGTTTCAAGAAATGTTATCTGTTTTCCATATACAACACTTATTATGTTCACTTAGTCTTTTTACGAAGCCTCGAAAGTATTTGTTATTTATGTTTAAGTTAAACACGAAAAACAAAGCAAAACTAAGGCGCATAGTAAAAAGGCAGGAAATACATAAATAAAGGCCCGAAGGCTGAATGTTTTTACAAAAGCCCCTAGGGGCAACATAAATACAAAAAAAAAAGATCCTATCTACGCTTCCTCCTCCTCCCCCTCTTCTTCTCCCGAAGAATCCTCGCCACTCGAGGAAGACGAACCTTCTTCACCTTCATTGGTTTCTTCTTCTCCCGAAGAACTCTCTTCTGTCGACTTCTGAGGAGTCACCACAGGAGTAGTTCTCTCAGGCACAACTCTGCGAGGGGGAGTAAGACTAGGCTCACGAGCCCTTTGTTGCCTAACATCAGGACTGCTGTCCCCCTCGGCTTCTTCCTGAGCCGCAATCAACTGCTTTAGAGCTTCAGCCGACTGGGGACTCTGAAAGTCCACTTTAGGGTCGAACAACCCCGGATGTTTGGCCAACACTGCCTTCAAAGCCTCATTCCAACCAATTGTGTAGTTGGCCGGAAAAAGAAGATCATCATGCTGCTGAATCAAGTCTTGGTACTCCTCCGAGCCCAAATACTTGTCAATGGTTGCATTTTGATCGGCCCGGAGTTCTATTATCTCAGCCTGAGCCCGCTTTAGCATGTCCTCCTTCTCCGCCAACTTCTCCTCCAGTTGCATGATCTTGGCGTTAGCTTTAGTGAGCTCCTTTTTGTGCTTTCCTGCTTGAACCTTCCATAACTCTGTCTGGTGGAGGGAAGCCTGAAAGTAGGCATTGGCCTGAAAAACCAACAAACCACGATAAAACACATTAAAGGCCTAGGAATAGTGTGTGCAAGAAAAGCAAAGTGCAAATTAGATGAGTAAAGAAACTTACCGACGCCAGTGCTTGTGCACCTAAAGCTTTGGTACTCTCCTCGTCTCGCCCCAAAACTATATCCTTGTAATCACAAGGAGTCGAAGAATGGAGGGACCAGTCCCTAGCATGATCCGTGCAGCCAACCACGGTATCTGACTTCCTGAATCCCCAGCCCGGCTTGTAAGCTAGGGATTTTGGTGCTCTAACAGTTTCACTGCCACCAGCCCCAGTTGGCTCAGAATGAGGCTGCAAAAAGGCCGGAGGCTCTTTCCCCTGTCTGGGGTCGTTCATCAGCTTTAGCCGCTTCATGCGGCCAGTTTCTTCCACGGGTGGAATGGTCCACTCGTTGATTTGCGCAGCAGCTGAAAAAAACGAGCAGAATATAAGCATGACAGTAAAACAATCCAATGAGCAGAGTAAACAGACAAATCTAGGCAAAAGCGGAATACCTTTATTTGAGGCCCTCGATAGGCCCACTGCCTTTAGCCTACGCTCATCAAGAAGAGCCCAAGAGACTTCCTTGGTCTCCGCTTGAGTAAGCGCAGCATAAGCATTCTGCTCCTCCAAAGAGAGCAGGATTGAATCGGCGCTCCCATCTGCGACTTTTCCAAAAGTGGGCCTAAAGAGAGTACCCCAGTCTCCCCCCTCCCATGAAATTTGAACGAAGTTTTCCTTCCAGTGAAGATTATTGTCGGGAATTGAAGAGTTATCAAAAATGTGAGGTTTATTTGGCCTATGGGCTATGTGAACCCAGCCAAGAGAAAGGCTAGAGGAATTTTTGAATTGAAAAATTTTACGAAAGAGGGGGACAGTCATTTTTATTTTCTTTTCTAAACAAAGGACCATAAAACAATGAATGAGCCTCCATCCATTGGGAACTATTTGAGAGGGATGAATTTGAACGTCAGCTAAAAGTGTGGGAATAAATTCATGCAAAGGAAACCTAAGCCCCGCTAGCAGGGCATCTATGTATACAAATAATTTGGAAGGGTGCCAATGGCAGGTCCTGTCTCCAGGCTCTGCCAAAGAGATGGTGAAGCGAGGAGGAAAATTGAAAAGACGATTATACTTTTCTACCAAATCAGACTCAAGAAACTTATTACTACGACTATAAGAATCTAAATGGGACAAGCTAGGATACTCGTCCCCCCGTTGGTTTATCATATCGATTAAAGACATGTAAGGAGAGAAAATGGGAATTCGTCGAAGAGGTTTACCTCGCTTAGCAGACCCCACGTTCATAGCTGCAAGTCTTGAATTCTTCTTGTCAGCCATTTTCGAGCTACTGTGTATCCTCGAGAGTATTAGAAGCTGGAACTACTGAGAAGCTTGAGAGCTCAAGTATGTAAGAGATTTGAGAAGTGAGAAGTGAGAAATGAGAAGTGTGAATAGTGAATCCCCTCACCTCACTCATATATAACCCTCCAGCCGGTCACATGACCGTTTGAATTCACCTTTTAACAGGTGTTTCTAGGTCACACAACCGTTGAAGGGTAAGTCAACCGGTATGACCGGTGAGAGGGCTCATAAGGCCCATGCTTTAAGGCCCAATACTCTGTAATCCATGAACCAGGAAGAAGAATCTAGAAATTGGGCCAATAAAGGCCCATGGTCAACAAGCCCCAAGGCCCAATCACTAAAGGAAAAAGGCCCGTAAGACCTAAGATACTAAAGGCCCACGATTTAAGACCATTGGAGGTCCATAACCCAAGAGCCTATAAGGTTCCACTTAATTAAGTTTGCACAGCCAGGAGGCCTAAAAGAGTTTCGACTTCAAAGGTTTTTGAGGTCTAATTCGACTTCATTCCTAGTCGAAGGTTATAAGGCCTTGAGGCCCAAAAGAGTTTCGACCTCAAAGAGTTTTGAGGTCTAATTCGACTTCATTTCTAGTCGAAGATTAATAGGCCTTGAGGCCCCAAAACAGTTTCGACCTCAAAGTGTTTTGAGGTCTAATTCGACTTCATTCCTAGTCGAAGGTTATAAGGCCTTGAGGCCCAAAAGAGTTTCGACCTCAAAGAGTTTTGAGGTCTAATTCGACTTCATTTCTAGTCGAAGATTATTAGGCCTTGAGGCCCAAAAGAGTTTCGACCTCAAAGAGTTTTGAGGTCTAATTCGACTTTAATCCTAGTCGAAGAATATAAGGCCTTGAGGCCCAAAAGAGTTTCGACCTCAAAGAGTTTTGAGGTCTAATTCGACTTCAATCCAAGTCGAAGATCATAAGGCCTTGAGGCCCAAAAGAGTTTCGACCTCAAAGAGTTTTGAGGTCTAATTCGACTTCAATCCAAGTCGAAGATCATAAGGCCTTGAGGCCCAAAAGAGTTTCGACCTCAAAGAGTTTTGAGGTCTAATTCGACTTCAATCCAAGTCGAAGAATATAAGGCCTTGAGGCCCAAAAGAGTTTCGACCTCAAAGGTTTTTGAGGTCTAACTCGACTTCATTCCTAGTCGAAGGTTATAAGGCCTTGAGGCCCAAAAGAGTTTCGACCTCAAAGAGTTTTGAGGTCTAATTCGACTTCATTTCTAGTCGAAGATTATTAGGCCTTGAGGCCCAAAAGAGTTTCGACCTCAAAGAGTTTTGAGGTCTAATTCGACTTTAATCCTAGTCGAAGAATATAAGGCCTTGAGGCCCAAAAGAGTTTCGACCTCAAAGAGTTTTGAGGTCTAATTCGACTTCAATCCAAGTCGAAGATCATAAGGCCTTGAGGCCCAAAAGAGTTTCGACCTCAAAGAGTTTTGAGGTCTAATTCGACTTCAATCCAAGTCGAAGATCATAAGGCCTTGAGGCCCAAAAGAGTTTCGACCTCAAAGAGTTTTGAGGTCTAATTCGACTTCAATCCAAGTCGAAGAATATAAGGCCTTGAGGCCCAAAAGAGTTTTGACCTCAAAGGTTTTTGAGGTCTAACTCGACTTCATTCCTAGTCGAATATTAACAGGCCTTGAGGCCCTAAAAGTGTTTCGACCTCAAAGGTTTTTGAGGTCTAATTCGACCTCAATCGAGATCGAAATCAAACCTAGTCTCATTTTTGACCAAGTAGCCATAGAGGCTTATTCGATCTCAATCGAGATCGAAAGCGACACCCTTATTTGTTTCGACCTCAAGGAATTTTGGGTCCTAATTCGACCTCAATCGAGGTCGAAAATGACCTCAGTCTCGCTTTTAACATCAAATAGCCATGAAGGCCCATTCGACCTCAAATCACATGATCGACCTCAATCGAGGTCGAAATCGACCTCATGCTCGTGTTTCGACCTCAAGGGATTTTCTAGTCTAATTCGACCTCAATCAAGGTCGAATTCGACCTCAAATCACATGATCGACCTCAATGTAATTTTGCGGGTATATTCGACTTCAATCGAAATCGAGTTCGACTTCAATACCTCCTATCGACCAGGAGGCACAATTTATGTTATTCGACTTCGATCCAAGTCGAATTCGAGCTCGATTCCAAGAATCGACCTGGAGTAGAATTTGAGGTCATTTTCGACCTCGATCCAGGTCGAAATGGTCAGAATGACAGAAGCCCAAATCGACCTCGAATCCCATCAACTTGGAGGGGGAATTGAGATCGAAATCGACCTCATTCGAGGTCGAGGTCGAAATAGTGTGAATCCTAAAAATTCTCTCATTTTTCTATAAGTTCGATATCCTTGGGGGACCAATTTATATGATGTTGATTCTTTAGAAGAATTAACAATACAAGGCCGAGCCCAGATAATAAGGTTGACTAAAATAAATCAAAAGCCCGGTAAGGCACTTAAAACCCTTTGTGAAACTTTTACGAAAACTCATGAAGTTTTCCCAAAAGCTGGGGGGCAAATGATATGGGTAAAAATAGCCCTGAAAAAGTAATAAATACAGCATTTATTATTAGACCTGATATGGTCCAAAAGCTTGGGCCCCAGAAACGAACTAGGAAAATAAATCCTAGGATCAACTGGATTTACAAGTCCGGCCCACAAAAGCTTTGTTAGAGTCATAGGCCCATTAAGCCTTTGTCATTAATTAATTTCGTAATTAATTAATAAAAGCTCAGTAAAGGCCCAAGAAGCCTATTGAAGGCCCAGATCCTAGAAGTATCTAGCAGCCCAAACATGGGAAGAGACCCACGAGGCCCTTCATCTATGGATATCCTATCACAAGGATAAGACTACACCTATCAGAGTCTAACAAGAACTCTCAGTCCTAAGAGGTTGCAACAACCTCATATCACTAGGAGACTTGGCCCCCAAGTCTCCTAACTCTAGTTTGATTCCAAGGCCCTCATGTGCCTATATAAAGGGCCTAACCCCTCAACATTAGAACTACGTTTTTGGCTTGATTCTCATACGAACTGAGATACGTAGGCAGTTAACGAGGACCTGTTTTGAGTCACGAAACGTTAGTGCAGCCATTAAAGCTTGAAGCTCTCCCCAAACCCTAGCATTAATTACGTATTAAAGACACCTCGTTTTTGATCCGTAACAATTTACATTTGAGATTAACAATTACAATGAATAAACGACATGCAAGTCGTATTTAGAAACTAAAACCATAAAACAAAACCACTATCCTATGGGTCTTTAGGCGATAACCATCCACCATGATATCACATAACACATGTAATATATCTTAGATTATATAAACATATCATATAATCATATATAATAAATTTCAAAATTTCAGAAAATCAAATAAATTTCAGAAAAAAATAAATCACCGTTTTGGGGCCTGTAACAACATCGAATGGCTTACAGACGCTAAGTTGACGTGTTCCAGTTAGAAAACATATATCGTTTGCAAAAATCGGACACTGGATACAGATTTCAGAAAATCTACAGAAGCCGTTTCAGAATTCGTATCGAATACGATTCTCATAACAAGAACTAACATGTATCATATACATACAGCAATACACACAATCATCAGATGATTATACATTGCATGAATATCATATATTCAAAACAATAAAATTGTATATAACAAATTTTGAAATTTCTGAATATCAAATAAATTTTAGAAAATCATAAATCGCGGTTTCGGGGCTTGTAACGACATCGAATAGCTTACAGACGTGAAGCTGACAACAACATTATTGCTCAGTGACACAATTCCAGTCAGAAAACACATATCGTTTGTAAAAATCAGACACTGGACACATATTTCAGAAAATCTACAGAAGCCGTTTCAGAATTCGTATCGAATACGATTCCCATAACAAGAACAAACATGTATCATATTCATACAACAATACACACAATCATCACATGATTATACATTACATGAATATCATATATTCAAAATAATAAAATTATATATAACAAATTTTGAAATTTCAGAATATCAAATAAATTTCAGAAAATCATAAATCGCGGTTTCGGGGCCTGTAACGACATCGACTGGCTTACAGACGCGAAGCTGACTATGTCGGTATTGCTCAGTGACACGATTCCAGTCAGAAAACAAATATCATTTGTAAAAATCGGACATTGGACACAGATTTCAGAAAATCTACAGCAACTGTTTCAGAATTCGTATCGAATACGATTCCCATAATAAGAACAAACATGTATCATATATATACAGCAATACACACAATCATCCCATGATTATACAACACATGAATATCATATAAAACATATATATCAACATATAGCCATGGCATATCATATACATGTTTACATACATCGAAAAACAGTTAAACACATAACCAAATTAAAATGTTTCGCAAGTAGCTCTGATGCCATTGAAGGGTTCCGAGGCACAAACGCAGGAGAATAAATGCGAAAAATAAATACGAAAACGAAACCCAAACGAAGGATCCATGTGAAACATGATATTTAATTCAGAGATTAGATGTTTACCTTAAACGAAGCTTTAATAATGGATGAATAATGGAGGTCCAAAGCTTGTTTAATCACAACGTATCCCGCTCACGCGATCTACGCTCTACGGTATCCACACGAACACTTTTCATGAAGGATTGATGTGTACTAGCACCCGAAAACTGCTTCTCTCTCTATCTTGCTCTTTTCTCAAAACGGCTAGGATTTTAGAAAAATATGTGGCTTACTATTAAATCAGCCCATAAAGAGATTATATAGTGAGATGAATAAGTTTTCTAATTATAATTAATATTAATCCAAAATTCCAAATTATTTAAATAAGTCTCACTTAATTAATTAATTACTAATTTTGGAATTAATTTAAGTAATTCATTTATTCTATTTATATAATTAATTAAGTCATACTTAATTAATATTATAAATAAAACAAATTACTTATATAATTTAAATTCATAATTTAAATTATTTCTCCTTCAAGCATTCTTTGTGTGTGATTTTGTAGGTTATTATTACGTTGTCAACAATTTTAATATCTAATTAAAATTGTAAACAATGAGCGGCATCTAGTAATACATCATTGCTACCTAAGTAATAATAATAAAATCAGTGATTTGATTAAGCCTTTCGTGAATAATGTTGCATGTAATATAATCTCTTTAACCTTATATTATAGATCAAACTCGAGGCATGTATCGTGTTATCCTCTTCAACGTTTAATCCGAGTTTCCTTGATCAATGAGTAGACTATTAAACAAATCAACATTTGAGCACGACCATGCATTTTATAGCCTCACTCAATCAAGAGGCCAATAATATCACTCCTAAATAGGAAGGTTAAATCATTTATCTATCATTCATATTTCTCGTACAATTCATAGTATACCCAATGTCCACTTTTGTCATCACCCGGTTAAGGTAACTTTTAGTGTAATCAAAGTATAATAATTCTCGTATAGAAATATAATGATTTCAAGTCAGAGGATCATTACATCATTATCATAGTGAGAATTTCTTATGACACTTATTAACATGTAAAATCTCATGGTGGGTCATTCCAGTGCCATTCATTGAAACATGCACTTATGTTTTTGACTTTAGTATCACCATACATATGACCAATGAGATGTGGTCATCTGTCAACAAACATACTAGTCTTATTGCATTATTATTGTCCTTATATAATAATACTCGACTAGGGAATTTTAGGAATAAGATACTATTCATATAACCTCATTTTTAAGTCATATACTTAAAGATATATAATACGTATCAAAATTCCAAGAACATTTATTATGCTTTTAATTTATTATGTAGTAAATAAAACATAATAAATAAATAATAATCAATAAAACATAATCCTTAATAATAAAATATTTTTCTTAAAATATATAAGTAATTATCTCTAGGGCACAATTATTAACATGATTCAGACAACGATGAAGAAGAGACATATGGAAATGTTGCTCTAATGGCAGACTCTTCAGAGGCATCAACTCAGTCATCGAAGGTATCATTTCTTTCCACAGTTGACATGTCTAATTCTGATTATAAAAAAAATGTAGAAGATCTTAGTGTAGAAATTTTTAATATACACACAAGCATGCTAGCATCAGAAGCAGAAAATGTTAAACTAGTTTTAAAGAATAAAATGCTAGAAGCTAGAAATGAAGAACTAGAGCTTGCATGTGTTAGCTTAGAAGATCTTAGACAGAAGGTAGAATAACTGCAGAATAGAGACAAATGCAACTGAGAAGTAGAAACTGCTCTTAGGAATAAGATTTCTGAGTTAGAGTTAAAACTTCAGGCTTAGAAGAAATCTGCTAATCTTGTTAAGGAGGCAATAGATAAACAATTCATAGGTAAAAAAACTAGAATAAGATTTGACTATGATAAGAAGGCAGGAAAGAGACATGAGGAATCATTTGCTGATGAAAGTCCTGTGAAGCAAGACATTCCACATGTGTTAAAAAATGTCCCTTAGCCCCTATACAAGAAATTTGTCATACAACCCTTAGATGAAGAACAAATTTTAATGAAAGAAGAAATCCTTGCCGAGGATAAAAAGAAAGAGGAATAAGATAAAGAGAAGTTGCCTAAGAAATTTGTAAAAATTGTAGAACCTAAGGAACATATTAAAAGTGATTCAGGCAACAAAAATGAAAAGTAGAAAGCTAACAGAAATAGCAAGATAGGTGTTAATAAGAAAAATGATTATGCATATTCTCCCAAAGCTATTAGGAAAGTCTGTAACAATTGTAATTCTACTGGTCATCTTATGCATGCATGCAAAAAGATAAAAGTAGTTAAAACATAAACTTCTAATATGCTTGCCATGCATGCCATGTCTATCCTTCATCAACCATGCGGTAAATTAGGATGCATGCCATGTACTTTCAACATCATGTCTGCATATATAAACTTGATGAATGCATCATCTAGTACTTGCATTAATACAGATGTGAACATGAATAGAAAGCATGTTAGGGCAAAGACTGCTAGTCTTCCTAAGTCTAGGAAGGAAGCCCTGTCCATAAGCCTTTAAGACACAACTGTCAAGGCTAAACCAAAGGGCAAGGGCACAGTCAATGAGAAAGACAATGACAAGGAAATTTCTGTAGCTAAATTTGTTAACTTATCTAAGCATCTTGGACACAATCAAATTTGGGTGCCAAAGAAGAAGTAATCAATCTGTGGTTGCAGGGAATAACAAAGAACAAGCGTATCATGTGGATTCTCGACATCGGTTGTTCTAGACATATGAATGGTGATAAAGCCCTTCTATCAGATGTGATTGACAAAGCTAGCCCGATAGGGACCTTTGGAGATAACAGCAAGGGATTCACAATGGGATATGGCAATTTGGAAATCAGAAATGTTATCATTGAAAATATCTCTCTTATGGACGGATTAAAGCATAATATCCTAAGTATTAGTCAGTTCACTAACAAGGGCTACAAAGTTATATTCAAAAAGGAAAAGTGTGCAATCCAAAATAGGAAAGATGCGAAGCTTGCTCTTTAGGGAGTGAGAGAGGGGAATCTCTTTGTGGCTGACTTATTCTCTGCAAGCAAAGGTGAAGTTCAATGTTTTTATAGCAAAGCTTCAACAAATGACAGTTGGTTATGATACAAGAAACTTTTACACCTGAACTTTAAGGCAATGAACTCTTTAGTTAAGAGGGGATTGGTTAGAAGTCTACCTGAGATGGAATTCTGTCAAGAAGGTTTGTGTGAAGCATGTGAAAAAGGGAAATCAAAGAAAGCATCTCACCGAAGTAAAGACTCATCCGACATTACTGAACCACTGCAACTTTTGCATATGGATTTATTTGGTCTAGTCAACGTCATGTCTATGTCAAGGAAAAGATATGCACTAGTAATTGTAGATGACTTTTCAGAGTACACTTGGGTGTTGTTTTTGGCCTCAAAAGATGAAGCCCATCAAACAATTATTGATCACATAAAGAAGATAGAGTTAAAAGCTTATTTGTCTGTCAAGAAAATAAGGTCTGACAATGGAACAAAATTCAGGAATGTAACCCTGAATGATTTCTGTATTGAAAAAGGGATATCAAGACAATACTCAGCGCCTAGAACTCCACAACAAAATGGAGTAGTAGAAAGGAAGAATAGAACTTTAATTGAAGCAGTAAGAACAATGCTGAATAAAGCTAAGTTACCTCTATACTTTTGGGATGAAGCAGTCAATACAGCTTGCTACACTCAGAATTGTACTCTGATTAACAAAGAACATGATAAGACTCCATAAGAGTTAATGACAAACAAGAAACCAACACTAAAATACTTTCATGTGTTTGGAGCAAAGTGTTTTGTATTGAAAGATGATGAACATCTAGGAAAGTTTAAAACCAAGGCTCATGAAGACATATTTCCTGGCTACTCTTTGGAATCTAAGGCATACAGGGTTTATGTGATTGAACACAAAAAAAGGTCATTGAAAGAATGAATATAAATTTCAATGATCTTAAGCTCCCAAATCTGCAAAGAACAGATAACACTGAAATTCTGTAGTTTAAAAATATGAACTCAGATGAAGGTGAAGTAAAACCTGAAGCTGCAACAAAAAATCAAGCACCAATTGAGAATAACAACAATGATAATTCTGACCCTAGTAGTGGAAACAGTGGAAGATTAACAGAAACTACTAGTAGTTGCAGATAATCTCATTCTCAACCAAGCAGCAGCTCAGGGGGGAGAAACTGAAGGATCTACTAATATGACTCAGCACTTTAATGATAATTAGGTTGAATCATCTAGGGCAAATCTACATAGGCATAGGGTGTGGAGTAGAGATCACCCTTTTGAGCTGATTCTAGGAGATCCAGATGCTGGAGTTCAAACAAGACGTGTTTCACAGAATGAATGTTTATTCTCTGGCTTTTTTTCTGAGATAGAGCCAAAGAAAGTAGAAGAAGCACTAGAAGATCCAGATTGGGTTATTGCTATGCAAGAAGAAATCAATCAATTCGAAAGATAAAAAGTCTGGAAGTTGGTACCCCGGCCAAAGAACAAGTCTATTATTAGCACAAAGTGGGTATCCAGAAATAAACTGGATGAAGATGGCATTGTTACGGGAAACAAAGGTAGACTGGTTGCTAAAGGTTATTCCCAAGAAGAAGGAATAGATTATAATGAAACATATGCTCCAGTGGCAAGGTTTGAAGCTATTAGAATGTTTCTGGCATTCACACACATTCCAGCTTTAAAGTATATCAAATGGATATGAAGAGTGCATTCCTGAATGGAGAACTTGAAGAAGAAGTGTTTGTGGAACAACCCCCAAGGTTTGAAGATCCAGAATTTACTGATTTTGTGTACTTTCTCTTCAAGGCACTCTGGCCTAAAGCAAGTACCTCTGACATGGTATGACACTCTATCTGTATTCTTACTTGAAAATGGTTTCACCAGAGGTGTCAAAGATAAGACTCTATTTCATAAAATGCATAAAATTGACATGATATTAGTACAAGTATATGTGGATGACATTATATTTGGTTCTACTAACGATCAGTTGTGTAATAGATTTGTTAAGTTAATGCAGAGTAGGTATGAAATGAGCATGATGGGGGAGCTGAATTACTTCCTTGGACTCCAAGTAAGCCAAAGGAAAGATGGAATCTTCAATTTCCAGACCAAGTACATCAGAGATCTTTTGAAGAAGTATGGTCTTGAAGATGCATCTCTAGCCAAAAACCCAATGGCACTGCCACTAAGTTTGATAAAGATGCACCTAGTAAGAGGGTAGACATCAAAAGCTATAGAGGTATGATCGGCTCATTACTTTACTTAACTGCAAGTAGGCCAGATATTATGTTTGTTACATGTTTGTGTGCTAGGTTTCAGTTTGACCCTAAAGAATCAAATATTATAGATGTTAAACGGATTTTTAGGTATCTTAAGGGAAGTCCGAAACTTGGAATTTGGTACTCTAAAGATACAGGTTTTGACCTTGTTGGCTATACAGATTCTGATTATGCAGGATGTAGGATTAATCAGAAGAGTACATCAGGGAGTTATCAATTCCTTGGTAGAAGATTGGTGTCCTGGTATAGCAATAAGTAACACTCAGTTGCAATGTCAACAACTGAAGCTGAATATGTCGCTGCTGGAAGCTGCTGTGCATAAATATTGTGGATAAGGAACCAACTTCAAGACTATGGACTGTTGCTGAGTAAAATTCCAATATTCTGTGATAACACAAGTACCATAGCAATCATAAACAATTCAGTTCGCACTCAAGGACCAAACACATTGATATCAGGTATCATTTCATATGAGAGCATGTCATGAGTGGTACTGTAGAGTTACATTTTGTACCAACAGAGTAGCTAATTGCAGACATCTTCACTAAACCACTGGATGAAATCACTTTCACTAGACTGGTTTGTGAACTTGAGATGTTAAATTCTACTAACTAATTAGTTAGTAATCAATAATTGTAATTTGAAGCTGATAAATTCACTAGTTGATTAATTTCAATATTTTTTAGGACTTGTGAATTTATTTACCAAACTATTTTTCCGGTTCTAAAGATTACTAGTTAGATAAATACCTTATGCATGCTTACTAATTTTATTAATCTGGTATTTATTTAATTTTGATCTTAGAAAAATATTTAAGTGCTTGTGTTTAAATAATAAATTCTTAGCACTTATATATTTAAATATTATTTAAAATTATTTTAAAAAGAAAGGATGAATATTTATATTTGTTCTCATATTTAAAATAAAAATAAATAATAAAGAAGCATAATTTATTTATTTTGATAATTTTAAAAATTATTGTTATTATTATTAATAATAAATATTTCATAAGTTTTAATAATTATGGACCTTATTATAGTTAATATTTTAAAGGCCATAATTTTTAATATTAAAATGTAGCGTAAATTATAAATATTTATAATTATAAGAATTTATTGTTATTCTTATAAATTATTAATAATTTGTGATATATTTGTTTAGTGAATAATTATTTTATTGCTAATTTGTTATGAATTATTCACACACACACACACACACACACACACACACACACACACACATATATATATAATTTTGTAACAAAATTTTGTGGAACAACAAAATCCTAGTGATTTTGTTGCGTCAAGAATTTTGTTGCGCCCATACAGTGATTACACTGTACATGCGTAATGAAATACTTAAACAAAATTTAGTAGTTTTGTTGCGCTGAGCCATTTTGTGGCGCCACCACACTGTACTCACTGTGTAGGCGCAACAAAATGACTCTATATATGTTGTTGGGTTAAGGGAGTTTGTGGCGCCCTATATAGTGTGAGCACTGTACAGGCGCAAAAATCTGCCTTAGAAAATATAGTAATGTTTATGTTGCGCCTATATATATAGCTGTGTCTTGTACTGTGCTCATTTCATTTTCATCATTTTGTTGTGATTAATATACACACACACACAATATATACAACATTCAGGCGCAACTAAGATCCACATTTTTTATCAAACTTTTACAAGTCAGTTCTTATCCGATTTTAAATCTAAAACCAATTTTGTGGAACCCACAACCGTAGATTTCAATTGCAAGTAGTCTCATTAATTTTGGTTGAGAATTTAAAATCAGCATTTTCTTAATATTTCGAACTGTTTGGCTTAGAGTGCTCATAGTTTTAATCAATTAAAAATTAAAATAAAATTAGTTGTATGCTTAAAATTACTAGGAGTTCATCATTTATTAATTTCAAGTCAATCCAAGTAATTTTAAAATAAGCGTTTAGTACGTAATTTACTAAATTAATTAGACTTTAATTAATAAATTTAATTCGTAAAAATTACCTTTCACTTTAATAAAATGGCAGGTCATTTTGTAATTAAAAAGATTAATTATCTATCTATTTTAGTAGATGACTGGACTGAAGCAGATGAGTTAGGTAAATGGGCCCAGTTTTTAAATGAAAGTTCAATGGTCTGTTATGTACTAACTACTAATGTGCCTTTGAATTGTAATCTTCTTAGACAGGTGTACAGGTCTTCTAAAGACACATCTGCAAATGGGATATCAGCTTTCACTAGTTCAATTTAGTGACAAAAAGTATAAATAACAGAAAATGACATCAATCAAGCACTTCATTTGTCAACTGAAAATTTTAAAGATGAACCATCTCAGACAGATTTAAACAACTTCTTCATGTGGCTGCACTGCACAAGGGAAAACAATAATCTCTTTAAGAAGATCTACAAGCATAATCAGCCCAAGGAGTGAAACCTGTTTTTCAATATCTTATCTCATGGTTTTGTGCCAAAGACAGGAGGTTTCCACAGGATTACACAGTTCAACAAGGTGATAACTTATGCAGTGGCTTCGGATGTCAGACTCAACTTTGGAAGATTGATCATGGCTGAAATTTTGAAGAACCAAGCAAAAATGGAGAATTTCTGTTTTTATCCAAGATTTTTACAAATGGTGTTGAACAATAAACTAAACGCTGACCAACTTCAATTGTTTCAGAATGGTCCTCTAGAAGAATCACCCTCACTGCAGTTCAAAACAATCTTGTTTCTACAACATGAGGATGACTACCCAAACAGGTTTACTCCTGCTCCAATGACTAATTCTATTCGAGATTACTTTGCTCTTCTTAGACAGGCTGAAGAAGAAATTGCAGAAGAAGAAGAAGATCAAGTATCTCAAACTGATGAGTCAGCAAACAGAGATTCAGAAGAAGCAACCTCTCAAGAGGAAACTGAAGGTGACATATCAGACATGCAAAGAGATGACTCTGGAATAGATGAAGCATCACAAGAAGAAGAACCAGAAACTGAAAAAGAAGATGAAATCATGGATGAAGCTGGTTCAGACAATGACCAAGAACCAGATCCTGAACAAGAACAACAAAGACAAAGCCTTGATAATGCACCAGAATAGGTAGCTGTAAAAGAGACTTAGAACACTGATATGTACGTTCTTAACCTTTCTGATGAACAAATGGAAGAAGATACACTTCTGGATTTTGACTTTTCTGTTTTTCTTCAAGATGAATTTGTCACAATATCTTCTTTTGTGCCTCAAACGGCTGCACACATACTTGAGCCCTCAGTGGCCTTCGAAGCTGGCAATGAACTTGGCGACCGACCAGTTCTAATCACAGCCAGAGTTTAACAAACACTTCCTATCTCTCCTAAAACCAGAAAAAGATCACTTGACATAGATGATAGGAGTGTATCCCTACCGAATCAGGAATTTATTGAAATATCCCCCACAACTCTGCCTTCTCGAAAACATCATAAAATGGATTTTAAACTAAGGCATCTATGAACCAAAAACCTAATTCTCCAATCTCTAAGACCTTTCTTTTTCTTCGTGATCTCAATTCTGAAATTGACCATCTCTTGAAAGGTATGAGAACTGAACTAGAGAGGGGAACACATTTAGCTACTTCAGTAGCCAGTACTGTTTTGGTTAATCCAATTCAGAACCTTTCTTCACAGACAGTTGGGGGCATCACTAAATCTCAAGAGCCATTCATTACATTGTGAAATGTGGTTACCCTCATAGATTTAACATCTCCAGATCCTAGTAAGGATGTTTTACCTCCCCAATTGGGTGAAGCGGAAAGGCAACTCTCCTTTAGAAGGGAATAAATTTCCATTCATGGAGTAGCTGCGTCAGCAGCATCACCATTTAGAGTGAAATTGCCTTCACAGGTGTTGTGGGGGCACTACAGGCTCTAATTTGTCAATCATTACATTGCTTGAGGTGGTGACCCACATGATATATACAAATCCAGCTCCTTCAAAGGAGGTCATCCCCACCTTTTTAGGTCAGGCGGAGGGACAACACACCCAAAGAAGGGATGTGGACTCTATACTTAGAGTATCTACTGTTTCGGTAGTAGAACATGTTCAGGATGCCTCTGAGCAGGTAAGGCTTTCAATAGCTTCAGTTGGCATCACAGATTCTTCAACTTTGCCAATCATTACAGAATCCATAGTAGTGACCACACTGGGTCTAATTCCCCCAGTTCTTGAAAAATGAGTTCTCCCCACACAAAGCGGTCAGGCGGACAGGTAACCTACCCATAGAAGGGATAGGGATTTACATGCAGGTACAGAACATCATGATGCTTTCAATGATATGAGTGATAAAGTTAACCTGAGTGATCTTCAATTCCCAGACCCTGAACAGCTGAGTGTGAGTGTTGAGGGATGAGAACAAACAGTAACAGTGAGCGGTGAGACACCCACTAATTAAATAAATACCCCACACAATGAACACACAGCACACAACCAAAGGATTCTAAATCTGGAGGCCTAAATCACTGAAATTCATTATTCTCTAAGGAAGATCTTGGAAGTGCAAGAGTAATAGCGAAATGAAATGAAAGAACTTAAAGATTAGGTACAATAACTGTTGGCTTAGAAACGTCCTACTACTCAATACTCAATAATCAACTTCTACATCTCAGATAACTCCGGTCAAAAGGGAGGATAACCCCATTGAGGGGGAGAGAAGAGAGCAAGAAAAATTTGGAGCATAAATGATAATGGAATATATAGCTCTAGGGGAGACATATATCTTTTACAAGCCTGGAGCAAGGCAAATGGAGGAAGGTAAAATCTTTGCCCTATGTGCCAATGGATATTCCTATTGAGAATGAGATAGAGAAGACCACAAAGGCTGTAGGTATTGATGTCGAAGAGGAATTTGCCGAGGAGTATGCATTTGATAATGACTGTCTTCTAGTTGGTGTGGATGAAGTTGTTACTCAGGATGTAGCTCAAGCTTAGGATTTAATGAAAAAAAAGTGGAAAAGAGTTCAACATACAATGGAAAGAAGAAATAGAATCAAGGACATTGAAACTAAAGTTGGTCCTGAATGGGATGAACCAAGTAGTCTGTTGGAGAAGAAATAACTAACTCTAAATCAGAAGAAAGACAAAGAAGTCCTTGACCTGTTCAGAACCATAAGGGAAAAATTTCTAGATGTTCATGAGTTCTATTTTGCTCTATCAGAAGAAGTAATAAGTGTGTCAGTCAGTGCATTCAAATCTGATTAAAAGATGTATATAAATTCAACAACACTGAGATCGAGAATCTTGTCGACAAAGAGCTTTGAGAAAATGAATATAGTGAAGTTGTATGTGCTGAAAAGGAAATTCATCTTTGGGGGACACAAGTCGAATGAGATACTGAGAGATCTAATTGAAAATAAGATTATTGAGATCGGTGTCGAAGCATTTGAGAAGCCTCCGGTGGTCAAGTACTATAAAGAAATAACTCTACACAATCTAACTTTGTCTAATGAAGGTCTGAAGTCAAGCCAAGTGATGTTTATGAAGTATGTAGAGGGAAGACTTAGAAACAAGAAGAATAGAACTGAAAAAGATCTTTAGGCTGCTGAGTTAATCTATGCATTCAGGCTGAACAGAGCTATCAAAACATCAGGAAGATAACTTATGGAGACAACTAGGTACTATCAGGATCTAGTGTATGTTAGAAAGGAGGATGTCACTGAAGACCTTGAAACTATTAAGGATTCTGAACCTTGCATCCAAACTGAACCAAATGGAACAAAGTACTTCTTGTACAAGAAAGATGGAGTGGAGAAGAGAAATGAACTTTCAAAGCTGAAAAGGAACAATTCTGACATCATCAGAAAAGTCTTTTCTAGGGTTAAGAGATCCACTATCAAATCAGATAAGAAGGCTTTGAGGATCATACAAGATGTTCTGGTGGAGAAATTATCAGAAGAGTCTATGCATGACACTAACAGAGTGAAAGGCTTTCCAAAAAGAATAACAGTGTTCGTGTTTTCAAAAAGACAATCACTAGAGATCGAGTCTATCTCAAAGACAAATTCAAATGCATTTCTCATAGAAGTTTTGAAGAAATTAGAAGATCCACCTCCTGTCAACACTCTTGAAGTTGAAGCAAGGGATTTGGTAAAAGCAAGATTAGAAGAAAAAGAAGAAGAGCTGAGGCAACTTTACTCCGAGACAAAATCAAAGAAGAAGTTAGATACAAGTCAAGCAAGCAGAAGATCATAGAAATTTATGTTCATGTTAAAGGAACAAACTTTTCTTGTACTTGTAAAGAAATCTGGAAATGTATAATCCAATCCAGAATGTAATTAATATTATTTCCCGTCTTTCTGCACTTTACTTTTTCTTGTAAGTATCAGTTGAGTTATCCTCTCAGAGGATTTTCTTGTCGAACTCTAACAACTAAATATGGGGAGATTGTAAAGCATAATGTAACGTAACATGTAATAGTGGTATCGATAACTCAACTAAGAAACAAAGATAGTCAAATAATACTAATATGCAGCACATGAATCCAGAAGGACATGTAAACATGAATCATACATACATCATTGCAGAGTATTCAAGATGAAAGGATTACTGAACGTCAGCGAGAGAAGTTCATTAATATGTTTAGGCCTCAGCAATGAATAAGAGTTCAGAAGATTTCATATTAAAGACAGTGTAATGATTTGAGTAAATGTCAAAGGGTTTCAGTGATCAGAAGCAATGCAAAAGTCAAAGATTAATCAGCTGAAACAGAACAGAAGTTAAGGGAATTCAATTCAGTGTTAGTCGTTTGTGAACTAGACCAGTGCATTAAGCGTCAACACAGCAAGAAGAGAATTACCTTGATTTATCAGAAGAAAATCAGTTGATCAAGCCAGAAGAGTGAAAACCAAGTGGTAAATACTTCAAGTATTTTAAGAAATTTTTGAAGGCAAGTATTACTGCATTTGGTGGTTCCTACACAGTTGAAACCTTGTTTGAGGTGCAACAAAATAACCAAGGTGCAAGGAAAAGGTATTTGTGGCGCCTATATAGGGGAACAAGTGTATAGGCATAACTAAACTTGTCCTAGGCGCAACAAAAGCACAAGTCAAAGTTTTGTGGCGCCTATACAAGGAAGTAAGAGTATATGTGCAACAAATCTTGACAGAGGTGCAAGGAAACATTCATCTAGTATTCTAAGTACTTAGTGGCTCTTCTACAAGGCAACTAGGTGTTTTGGCGCAACTAAAATGCTGAGGCGCAACAACACCTTTTGTGGAGCCTACACTCATTTATCACTCTTGCAGGCACAAAAAAAGACTTGGCATTGTTGGAAAATCAATTTAATTGATTTTCAAAAAGTCTATAGAATATATATGGGTGAAATCAATACAGACAATAATTCAATTCATTCATCTTCTACATTCAAGACAAATAGACGGGAAGCTCCATTAAAGTCATACATTAAATTACCCAACTGTATTCTTATTGTAATATTGATTGAACCCATAGAAGCTAATCTCTCATTAGAAGTGCAGCACCTCAGGGATTTAATAATATATCTTTATTTCCCTGGATCACTGTGTCTAAATATCTGCCATTTTTATATCTCAAGAACGCACATATTTAATCCGCAATTAAATGAAAATCTACCAACATCATATTCAACCCCCACTTTTATGATGATTTAGGACCTAATAGCCACTGAAACCATCCATGAAGCTGTGCATCTCGTGCCCAACTGTTGCATCAATAAGCATGTTTATCCTTGGCAAGGGAAAATAGTTCTTTGGGCAAGCATCGTTTAGGTCTGTGATGTCTACACACATTCTCCACTTCTCATTGGCCTTTTGACCATTACGGGGTTTGCTAGCCACACATGAAATTGGATTTCTTCAATGAATCCAGCTTCCAATAACTTTTCCACTTCTTGCTTAATGGCCTCCTACCTCTCTAGAGCAAAATTTCTTTTCTTTTGCTTGATAAATGTCCGTTGAGGATCCACATTCAACTAATGTGTAATAAATTCGGGGTCTATCCCTAGCATGTCGGTAGCTGTCCAAGAAAATACATCATTATTATCTTGCAGGAACAGAACTTGTTATTGTTTCAAGTCCTTGGGGAGTGACGCCCCAACATAGGTCACCTTCTCAGGATCTCGAGGAGGATCTAAGAGAATGAACTCCAAGTCCTCTGCAGGTTACCCCTTTTTTTCTTCTTGGCCCCAGACATCCATGTCCTCAATGGGCAAAACTTGCCCCCAAATCCCATCGGGTTTCAAAGCATCCACGTAATAGCTCCTGGCCATTTTTTGATCTCCTCTCTCTTCTCCTACTCCATTCCTAGTTGGGAACTTGAGCTTCAGATGGTATTTAGAAGCTATCGCCTTGGTGGCATATAGTCCGGTCCTTCCGAGAATTTCGTTGTAGGTAATATTTGCCTTAATAACCAAGAAATTCAGCATTTGTGTTGACTGTCGAAGGTCCTCGCCCATAGTCATAAGTAGTTGTATTATTCCCTCAATCTGGGATTCCACTCCACTGAAACCATAAATGGGCATGTTAGATGGAGTCAACTATGAGTCATTGTAACCCATCTTTGTAAAAGCATCATAAAACAAGATGTCCACTGACGACTCATTGTCTACCAAGACTCTTTTTACTGGTGAATTCTCTATAATTGGGGTGATCACCAGGGGGTCATCATGGGGGAACTTCACCCCTTCCAAATCAGAATCATCAAAGGCCAAAGAGACCTCAGTCCTTGCTCTCTTAGGAGCTTTTTCAACGATGCTCATCACCTCTCGGGCATAAGCCTTTCTAGAATTTCGGGAACTACCTGCAGTGGTTGGTCCTCCCGAAATTACATTGATCACAGGCTCACGGGGCTGGTTATTCCTTTCTTTGGGGTCAGAATCCCTTCGTTTGTCATTGTAACCTCTGTCATTTCTCTCACCATCCTTGGTGTACTTGTTCAGCTTTGTTCTTCTGATCAAAAATTCGATCTCATCCTTTAACTGACGACAATCATTAGTATCGTGTCCCACATCCTTGTGAAACTGGCAGTAAGCATTCTTATTTCTTTTTTCGGGATCAGTCCTTAGTGTCTTCGGCGAACGAAGGTCCTTGTCCTTCTCAATATCCATCAATATTTGACTCTAGATTGTATCCAGCCTTGCATACTCAGTGAACATTGATCCACCCTTCTTCTTGAAGTCATCAGCATTATCGCTTTTCGCATACTTGGTATCGACCGTATACTCTGTGTCACTTGTTCACTTGCTCATTTCTTAGAGTATGTATTAGAGATTTGAAACCCTTGGGCTCTCCTCATACTCTATTCAGCTTTAATATACTTTCCTACGATTTCTTGAAGCTCATTTATACTCTCTAGAGCCCTCTTGGCTAAAGACTTCTTGAAGTTCTCATTTGAGGTCCCTTGCTGTAGGGTTATCATAGCTACTTTCTGGTCTAAGTCAGGGACTTTCAAAGCTTCTTTGGTAAACCTGTTCGTATAATCCCTCAGGGACTCATTGTTTCATTGATGCATATTCATTAATGATGCTGAGCTCTTCTCATGAGTTTTACTGCTATGAACTAACCAATGAAGGCCCTGCTTAGATCATTGAATTACCCAATAGAAACAGGGGGTAGACGGCTAAACTATCTTTGAGCCATACCACTTAGAGTTTGAAGGAACGCCCTACACTTGACATCATCATTCACCACTTACAACAACAGTGCATTAGAGAAAGTAAGAACGTGGTTTGAGGGGTCTCAAGTTTCATCATAGGCTTTGATTGTGGGCATCTTCCACTTTCTTGATATTTTTTTATTCATAATCTCTTCCGTGAAGGGAGGTACTGGATCATCATGATCTTCAAGTGGTAACAGGTCTTGATGATTAACAGATGTATTCCTTGCCTATCCTTCAACCCCCTCGGTTCCCGGGCGCCGTCGCCTTGTTAATGCCCTATCCAGGTCTTTCCTCAATCATTGGGCTCCGGCCCCATGAACTTGTATCCTCTCCTGATGGGATGCAAAGTCCATACTTTGAGGTCCTCGGGGCTGGGTAATCCTCCCTCCAAGGGGCTCTTTGCTAGGTCGCCTCCTCCCGGGGTTAATATCCTCATCCGATGATTCATCATCGGTGGAGTAGGGGCCTGAGAAATCTTGATTTCCTCTGCGTGAGCCGTATTGGGTCAAAAGTCCTTGTTCATACGGGGGCTCATAATTTGGTGGAAGCCCGTATCGAGGGTTGGGCAACACCGTTGTTGAGACCTGCAGTGATAGAGGAGCAACAAAAGTAGTACTAAGGGGTGGAATTAGCTGAATTAAATGGACAAAAGGGTGAATTGATATCTCAGTATTTGAGGGATGAATGATGACACTCAGGGATCCCATTCGCCGAGTGCTTGTTCTAGGGTCCTCAACAGAGGTTTAAACAAAAGTTCATTGTTCCTGCGTGGTGGTAAGAGGAACGTCTCCGATGTCAACAGCGGAGATTGGGACTTTTCCTTCGAGGGTGCTCGCGGTAGTTCATGTTCTTGCCATGGATGTTATTATCTTTCCACAAACGGTGCCAAATGTTATAGATCAAAATTAAATGCAATTAATGAGTGGTGAGAGCTTTTGAGCTTCAATGGCTGCACTTACGTTTTGTGACTAATCAGGTCCTCGTTAGTTACCTACGTATCTCTAGTGATGAGAATTAAGTCAAAAAATGTAGTTCTAATGTTAAGGGGTTAGGCCCTTTATATATGCGCATGAGGGCCTAGGAGTTAGATTAGGGTTAGAAGACTTGGTGGCCAAGTCTTCTAATGATAAGGTTTCTGGAACCTTCCTGGACTGAAAGTCCTTGTTAGACTCTTGCAGATGAGGTCTATCTTTGTGATAGGGTTTCTAGAATATTCCATAGATGAGGGTCCTCGGTGGACTCTTCAGGCCTTATATTGAGCCTTTATTAATTAATTACGAATTAATTAATAATAAAGACTTAATGGGCCTAAGGCTTCAACAGAGCTTATAGGCTGGACTTACAAATCCAACTGATCCCTGGATTACAAATCCAGTTGATCCGTTTACAAATCCAATTGATCCTTGGATTATTATTCATAGTTCATTTGATCCATTAGTATGTGTAGTCTGGGATTAGTGGACCTCTTTAATTAAGCCCAAGGCTTCAGACCATTTCAGGTTAAATAAATGAAATAATAAATGTTGTATTTATTATTTCCTTAGGGTTATTTTCTACCCAGATCACTACTATCCCTCTTTAAAATTCATACAAATTTTTATTATTGTTGCAATAAGATTTGAGTGTATTTACATAAGTGATGGTATGTTACATATATGTAATACGAGGAAATGATTATAAAACATTGTGTTAAAACAACATTTTCGAGTGTTGGACCAAATCAAGCCTAGCCTGTGTAATTATTTGTCTTGATAGAACATAGTTAGTACTTCTGTAATAGGGTAGTGACTTAGATATTTCTATGTATTATTGCAGATAGAAGTTTGATCAGATTGTATTTCAAGTTATAATTAAAGTCAAGAATAAAGTCTGCTAGAAGATTCAAGTTGAATCATGCAACAAGACAAAGAAGACTTATTGGAGAAATAAGGAATACAACCTGAGAATTTAACTAAGGCAATTGATCATTTGAGAAGTCACTCATTCGAGAAGTCAGAATTATGTAACTGGTCGAGAAGTCTCAAGACACACTCATTAGCTCAGTATTCGATCGAGAAGTCAGTCATTTGAGAAATCAAAATATTGAAGCCATTCGAGTTGTGTGAAATGTTACTCATTCGAGAAATCCAGAAAAACAGTTCGAGAAGTTAACAAAAGGAGCATTTGAGAAGTGGTAAAGCTGAATCAATCGAGACAGTTTCAAGTATTCATTCGAGAAGTCTAGTCCAATCGAGAAGTCATCAAATAGAGTACGCGATTGAGAAGTCTAAACATTCGAGAAGTAAATTACTCAAGGACTAATCGAGAAGTCACAGCTAGTACATAATTGAGAAGTCAATCACTATGACTTCTCGAATCAATTTCAACAGAGTACTCGACTACACCAAAGAGCTATTTTCAAGGAGAATTGTAGAAGAACAAGACAGATAATTTGCAGCTCTGTCTTTGCAGGATAAGTCAAGCCTGTAAAGATAAAGACAAGTCTATAATGAAGCTGGGAAGATAGACAAGATAAATGAAAAAAGATATAAGGCTGAATGTAATAGACTGTTACAACAGTGTTAGCTAGAAATATATATTAGTCAAATGTAAAGTATGTCTTGTCTATTTCTAGTTTTAGCTAAACTGTCTTATGTGAGCATGTGCACAGGACATGCTGTCTATATATTTTATGCACAACCACATTGGATAGAAGTCTTTGATTTTTACATTATAATCTTCTCAGAACAAGAAGCTGGAGCTCAATTTAATTTTTAGATTGTAGTAAAGATTCTTTCTAATACAATTTGATTTAAAGTTACATCCTGTGTTTATTTACTGTTCTATGATTTGATAAACGCTTAACTTGTTCAAAATTCAATCTTTAAAACAGTTCATCTAGTTTTCTTGAATTTACAAAAGAAAAGAAAAAGGTTGAAGTATACATTCACCCCCCTCTGTAAATTTCTGAACTCACAATTCCTAACAATGAGGATAAAATATTTAAATTAGTAAAAAAATTAGACGTACTATGATTATACTAAATGACTTAAATCCTCACACATTATGTTACTTATATTAAGTTACCTTATTCACATATTAAAATAAATTATATATTATGCATGCTCTAAGTAAGTGAGAATTTAATATTGTGAAGTTTTATGTGATGTTTTTGATAGATGATAATATTCAATATCACAATGTGCCTCTTACAAATTATAGTTAATTTATATAACATTATTAGCATTTGTAAATGAGAACTTTTACCACTCAAATGAAATGATCTTGATATTATCGGTAACAACTATTTGACATTATTTTTGATAGAATAATAATAAATGATTGCAATCAGAAGTTGCACGAAATAACAACCAGAAGTTGTCTCTATGCAAACAAATTTTTTTATGACATTTTTTGATATGTTTAGTTTTTGTAAAATCCCTGAAAGATATAGATTATTTTTTTGTTATGCATTTAAGCACTTGATTACAATTTTTATCAAAATATTCCAGAATAATAATATATATGAATATAATATTTCAAATTTTAGTTCTCTTAAAAGTTATAATATCCCTGATTGATGGATCTATATAAGGAATAATATAATTTATAATGTATGGATATAATATATCTTAATAGAATGAATAAATATTATAATGATGATATGTATCCCACAGATACATGTGAGTTACTAATATTATGATTTGATATCGTGAATCCATGTGGTTGATTAAATTCAAATTATTGATGAAAAGTTATGAATTCCAAATAAATGATATTGTTCCATTCCCTGAAGTGAATGAGATAATATTATAAATTGAAAGATATAGACCATGCCTGTAGTAATGATCTTAAAATATATTAACATTTAATCGTATTCTTATCTTGTGTATAATAAATATTTCTCTTGATTATAATAATAATAACTAATGTCAATACTATATATTGAATATGAGTCATCCAGAGGGGGAGCATTATATATTGGATGCATTATCATATGTTTTTAATGTAAGACTCCTGAAGAGCATATATATTTTGTTATAGCCATTATTTTACACCCCTGACTACATTTTATTGTAGAAGAACATGCATATTATTGAAGTAAATATATTTTCCCAAAAGATTAGAGAATTTTATTTGATATAAATGACCGCATGGAGACACTAAGTGCCTTTAAATTTTGAGTATAACCAAAGGCACTAAAAGTAATTTGGACAAAAATTTCAATATCGTCCATTAGTTTATACTAAACGTAAAAATGATTGAAATGGATTTTGAAATAAA
This sequence comes from Oenanthe sinensis, assembly GCA_028671895.1. Classification (NCBI taxonomy): domain Eukaryota; kingdom Viridiplantae; phylum Streptophyta; class Magnoliopsida; order Apiales; family Apiaceae; genus Oenanthe; species Oenanthe sinensis. The sequence goes on from CM053813.1 coordinate 15,489,288, forward strand.
CCAGAAGTTTACAGTTGATATCATAGTTTAATATGAGTAGCTAAGTTATCCCAGTTTTATAAAGATGTGAATGGTGATTAAAATTTTATATGGACTTTCGTTGAAGAACCAGAAGATTCTTCTCAGTGATATATATGTTATTTATTTATAAGCAAAACTGATCACCAACAAAAATATAGTTGTGATCTATCATATTTGAGAATGAATTAATGAAGATATGACATAAGATAAAAATCTCCCAATGTAGACCACAAAGATATTTTATGAACAATATGGTTATATGCTTAGTTATTATTAACTCGCTGCCTGAAGTAAGGGAAGTTGATTATTTAAATTATGCACTTATATAGTGTTGGTGAATCTCTCAGTGGATATTATTTCGTCCTTGAAAAATTATTGAGTATTTTCTATCAAATATTAATGGATTTGGATCAGATAAGTTATCATAATTTCTTCCCAATATAAACAAATTATTGGTCCGCTCATATTATTCCACTACAATGATAAGATTGATTTTTGAATTGGATATATATCACATATGAGTGCATTTGAAAGCGTCTATGTGTATATATTTATGACTCCATTTGACGACTCTGTTTACTCAAAATCAGGGGGAGAAAAATAGCCGGTGAATATATTTGAAGAAATGAATTATCATTGTCTCATCAAGATTCGGTGACGACTCTGTTTACTCACATATTAAAGAATGTGAATTTGAAGTTCACTAGAAGATTCATTTGAATATTTTATGCTGAGCTGAAATAACAAGCATATCACATACACCTGCTACAAATGCTTCAATGAAATATAAATGTCCTAAAAGGACAACATCAAGATGCTAATATATTTAAAGAACCCCTGAAGCGTGATAGGCAAGAAGGTTCCATACAGAAAAAACTTCGAAAGTAAAAGGGAGCAATGATTAATATTGGGTAGATTGATAAGTCAGTTATGAAGGATTTTTAAAATAGTTATAGACATGGCAAAATAACGAAGAAGTAAAGGTACCTAAAATGGTAAGTCATGTTCAGAATAAAATAGAACCATTAATCAAATCGACGTCGAAGATATATGTTTAACATAATACTTGAAGTTATATATGAGAATGGGGATTATATTGAGTCTTTATTAATTAATTATGAATTAATTAATAATAAAGACTTAATGGGCCTAGGGCTTCAACAGAGCTTATAGGCTGGACTTACAAATTCAATTGATCCCTGGATTATAAATCCAGTTGATCCATTTACAAATCCAATTGATACTTGGATTATTATTCATAGTTCGTTTGATCCATTAACATGTGTAGTCTGGGCTTAGAGGACCTCTTTAATTAAGCCCAAGCCTTCAGACCATTTTAGGTTAAATAAATGAAATAAAAAATGTTCTATTTATTATTTCCTTAGGGTTATTTTAAACCCAGATTACTACTATCCCTCTTTAAAATTCATGCAAATTTTTATTATTGTTGCAATAAGATTTGAGTGCATATACATAAGTGATGGTATGTTACATCTATGTAATACGAGGAAATGATTATAAAAAGTTGTGTTAAAACAACATTAATGAGTGTTGAACCAAATCAAGACAAGCATGTGTAATTATTTGTCTTGATATAACTTAGTTAGTACTTCTGTAATAGGGTAGTGACTTAGATATTTCTATGTATTATTGCAGATAGAAGTTTGATCAGATTGTATTTCAAGTTGTAATTAAAGTCAAGAATAAAGTCTGTTAGAAGATTCAAGTTGAATCAAGCAACAAAACAAAGAAGACTTATTAGAGAAATAAGTAATACAACCTGAGAATTCGACTAAGGCAATTGATCATTCGAGAAGTCACCCGTTCGAGAAGTCGGAATTATGTAACTGGTCGAGAAGTCTCAAGACACACTCATTAGCTCAGTATTCGATCGGGAAGTTAGTCATTTGAGAAATCAAAATATTGAAGCCATTCGAGTTGTGTGAAATGTTACTCATTCGAGAAGTCCATAAAAATAATTCGAGAAGTTAGCAAAAGGAGCATTCGAGAAGTAGTAAAGTTGAGTCAATCGAGAAGTCACAGTTTCAAGTATTCATTCGAGAAGTCTAGTCCAATCGAGAAGTCATCAAATAGAGTATGCGATCGAGAAGTCTAAACATTCGAGAAGTAAATTAATCAAGGACTAATCGAGAAGTCACATCTAGTAATCAATCGAGAAGTCAATCACTATGACTTCTCAAATCAATTTCAACAGAGTACTCGACTACACCAAGGAGCTATTTTCAAGGAGAATTGCAGAAGAACAAGACAGATAATTTGCAGCTCTGTCTTTGCAGGATAAGTCAAGCTTGTAAAGATAGAGACAAGTCTACAATGAAGTTGGGAAGATAGTCAAGACAAATGACAAAAGATATAATGCTGAATGTAACAGACTGTCACAACAGTGTTAGCTAGAAATAGATATTAGTCAAATAGAAAGTATGTCTTGTCTATTTCTAGTTTTAGCTAAACTGTCTTATGTGAGCATATGCACAGGACATGCTGTCTATGTATTTTATGCACAGCCACATTTGATAGAAGTCTTTGATTTTTACATTGAAAAGACTGGTACAAGCAAGAAGTTGAAATCTGAAGAGTTTGAAAAACAAGAACAGGAAAAGAAGGACTTTGTCAAGAGTGAATCAGGAGAAGAAGACTTCTACACCATTAAAGAACTTGAAGGCCTGGACAACAAAACCATGGCCTTCATGACAAAGAAGTTTGGAAATATGAGGTTCAAAAGAAACAAAAGTTTTAAACCAAGACCAACCTTCAAGTCTTCAAGCAAAGGAAAAATTCTAATAAGAAGCAATAGCAATGGAGGATACAAAACTGGAATAGTTTATAGATCTCAGATAAGATGTTATAACTGTAATGAGCTTGGACACTTTGCAACAGAATGTAGAAAACCTAAAGAAATCAAGAAAGACAAAGAATACTTAAAGTTAGAAGCCAAGTATAAAGTTCTTCTCAAAAAGCAAACAGGAAAGGCCTATATTGTTGAAGGAAAATGCTGGAATGACACATATGAAGATGAGGAGGAGGAATATTGGAATCTGGCACTCATGGCCAACTCACGTGATGGAGCTTCATCCTCAAGTTCTCAAGTACCTTCCTTAATCACTCTTGATATGTCAAATTCTTAATATAAGAAAACTGTGGAAGAATTGAGCATTGAAATGTTTAACATTCCCAGTATGACTGCTGCATACGAGGAAATTGCTAGGTTAGTAAAAGCTAATGATGAACTGACTGCTAGGAATGAGACTCTAGAATTGTCTTTGATAACTATGGAAAACTTGAAACAGGAAAATGAGTATCTCAAAAACAAAGTTGTTTGTTCTGAACAAATTGAAAAATTTCTTAAAGAACAAATTTCTGAAAATGAATTAAAAATCAGATCTTATCAAAACTCAGCCACTGTTGTTCAAGAGTTCTATGAAAAGCATAAGGAAAACTCTAGGATTGGAGTTGGTTTTGATTATGAGAATCTCAAGAGGAAGAAATTTGTTTCAACAAAAGGCAAGAAAGTTGAAATCCTTGGAAATCCTCACATTTTGAAAAATGTTAAGGAACCAATTTTTAAGAAAGCAACTATTGAACTTGATGAGGTCAGTATGGTCATCAAACAACAATTGGATGATGATGATAAAGAAACAACTAAAAGAAATGTGCCCTTTGTTGAAGAAGAATAACCTAAAATCAAAACCAAGTCCATTCCTGTTCAAACTGAAACAAAACAAAATATTCAGAAAAATGACACCATGCATGCTAAAAAGAAAAAGGCAAATAGAAATGGAAAGATATGCATCAACAAACACAACAATTATGCACATGTTCATGCACCTAGAGAGATTTGTAAAAATTGTGGTTCAACAAATCATCTTACTCATGTGCAAGAAACCTGTTGTTGAAAATGATGAATTTGCATGTGGTTATGTAAAACCTTTGATGCATGATGATCATAAATTTTGTGACAAATTTGATTGTATGCCATGTAACATGAATATCATGAATACCTATTTTAGGCTCAGAAAACAGTTTGTTGATGGATGCATAAGTCAGAATCTGAATATCAATAATCCTAGGCCTAAATCTGCTAGTCCTGCAAAGCATAGAAAACATTCCATGTCACCTAAGCATGCATCTAGTTCTGAAAGCACTAATCAAGCTAAAAGTTAGAATAAGAAAAATGAGAACATGCATGTGCAGGTAGCTAAAAATGTTAAAAATAAGAATGACATTTATGTAACTAAGCATAAAGGACCCAACCTTGTTTGGGTACCAAAGAAAACTTGATTTGTGTTTGTTTGCAGGGCACAGGTAAGAAGAAGGTCATGTGGATTTTGGACACTGGATGTTCAAGGCATATGATTGGTGACAAGGCCCTGCTGTCACAATTCAAAGAGGAGACTAGCTCAATGGTAACTTTTGGAGACAACAACATTGATTTCACCATGGGATATGGAAAATTAATTCATGGAAATGTTGTCATTGAAGATGTAGCCCTGGTCAGTGGTTTGAAGCATAATCTTCTCAGCATCACTCAATTCTGCAACAAAGATTTGATGGTGGAGTTTAACAAGGAATAATGTCTCATATCACACAGAAAGACCAAGGAAATTTCTCTGCAAAGAGTGAGAAAGAGAAGTCTATTTGTAGCAGATTTGGATTCTACAAACAAGGAGAAAATTTGTTATTTCTACACCAAGGCCTCAGAAAATGAAAGTTTGCTTTGGCACAAGAGACTATCTCACTTAAATCTCAAAAATATTAATTCTTTAGTCAAAAGAGAATTAGTGAAGCACCTGCCCACACTTGAATTCTGCATAGAAGGATTATGTGAGGCATGCCAGAAAGGGAAAATGAAGAGATCAAGTCACAAGAGTAAGGAATTCACTTCAATCACCAAACCATTGCAATCAATTCATATGGATCTGTTTGGACCGTAAATGTTATGTCCATGTCTAAGAAAAGATTTGTTATAGTCATGGTTGATGATTTTTCAAAGTACACTTGGGTAGAATTCTTGCAATAAAAAGATGAAGCTCTTAAGGTTATCATTAAAAATTTGTGAAGATTGGATAAAGGCCCTACATCATTAGTTGCCATAAGAAGTGACAATGGTACAGAATTCAAAAATGTTATACTCAATGAATTTTGCAAGGAAAAAGGAATCATTCACCAATTCTCAGCCCCAAGAACTCCACAATAAAATGGAGTGGTTAAGAGAAAGAACAGGACTCTCATTGAAGCTGCAAGAACCATGTTAGCAGAAGCAAATCTACCAACTAGTTTTTGGGCTGAAGCTGTTAGAACTGCATATTACACTAAAAATAGAAAACTCATCACAAAATAAGTTGGAAAGACTCCTTATCACATCATGACAAATAGAATACCATCTGTAACGTATATGTATGTGTTTGGAACAAAGTGCTTTGTTCTCAAGGATGATGTCAACAACCTTGGGAAGTTTGAAGCCAAGACATATGAAGGAATTTTTGTGGGATACTCCTTGGACAAAACTGTCTATAGAGTATATGTGATTGATCAACAAAAGGTTATGAAAAGTACAAATGTGACATTTGATGATTTCAAATTCCTTGTTATGAATTTGGAAGGTAAAAACTGTAACACCTTGAGATTTGAAAATGAAGTGGATTCTGAATCAGTTGCAAATAAAAATGTTGTCAACACTCATGAAGAGTCACATGTAGACATCTCACATGGATCAATTGAGGAAAGAGGAAAGGAAGATTACAGTCATATTCAACTTGAGAATTCTCCGCACAACCCTTGCATCAACTCAGGGGGAGATTCTCAAGGCTCTAAAACAAATGTCAACTTCAATCAGAAAGAAACATGCTCAAATGATAGAGATAGAGCTCATCAAACTAAATGGAATAGAGCTCACACAGTTGATCAAATCATTGGAAATCCTGATGAAGGTGTGAGAACAAGAAGATCAACTATGAATGAATGCCTATTTGCTTGCTTTCTGTCTCAAAATAAGCCAAAAAGGATTGAAGAAGCCATGCTAGATCTAGACTGGATAATTGCCATGCAAGAGGAATTGAATCAATTTGTGAGAAACAATGTTTGGGAATTAGTGCCACCTCCAAAGGATAGATCAGTAATTGACACTAAATGGGTCTACAGGAACAAAATGGATGAACATAGAATAATAATAAGGAACAAAGCAAGGTTGGTTGCAAAAGGGTATTTACAAGAAGGAGGCATTGACTATGATGAGACTTTTTCTCCTGTTGCAAGATTGGAGGCAATCAGAATTTTTAGCCTTTGCAGCACACTCAAACTTTAAGGTCTATCAAATGGATGTTAAAAGTGTTTTTCTCAATGGTGAATTAGAAGAGGAAGTATATGTGCAACAACCACATGGCTTTGAAGATCCAAACTTTTCAGACTTTGTTTACAGACTTATCAAAGCATTGTATGGACTCAAACAAGCCCCTAGAGCATGGTATGACACTCTGTCAAAATTCCTTCTAGAAAATCAATTCAGTAGAGGAACTATTGACAAAATTCTTTTCTATAAGAAGAACAATGAAGATGTTATACTAGTTCAAATTTATGTGGATGATATCATTTTTGAATCAATAAATGAAAAATTATGTCAAAGGTTCTCTAAGCTTATGCAAAGTGAATATGAGATGAGCATGATGGGAGAGATCAATTAATTTTTAGGTCTCCAAATAAGCCAAAGGGCTGATGGCATTTTCATAAGTCAAACAAAATACATCAATGACTTACTCAACAAGTTTGACATGCAAGACTGCTCAACTGCCAAAACTTCAATGTCTACAGCTACAAAACTGGATGAAGATAAGAAAGGAAAAAGTGTGACATGAAGACCTACAAATGAATGATTGGATCTCTTCTCTATCTTACAGCTAGTAGACCTGACATAATGTTCTCTACATGCCTATGTGCAAGGTTTCAGGCAAATCCCAAAGAATCCCATCTCATTGCTGTCAAAAGAATTCTGAGATATCTCAAAGAAACACCCTTCATGGGGTTATGGTACCCTAAAGAAACAGGATTCAACCTAGTTGGATATTCAGATGCTGATTTTGCTAGATACAGAGTGGATAGAAAAATCACCTTAGGAAGCTGTCAATTTCTTGGACAGAGATTGGTGTCTTGGTTAAGTAAAAAACAACAATCAGTTTCTACTTCCACAGCTGAGGCTGAATATATTGCTGCTGGAAGTTGTTGTGCTCAAGTGCTTTGGATCAGGAATCAATTAAGAGAATATGGAATTATGTTGGAAGGAATTCCTATTATGTGTGACAACACTAGTGCCATATCAATTGTTGCCAATCCAGTTAACCATTCCAAGACAAAGCATATTGATGTAATGTACCATTTCATTAGGGAACATGCTGAAAATGGAGTGATTAAATTGTTCTATGTTCCTACACAAAAATAGTTGGCTGATATATTTACTAAACCACTTTATAAAGCCACATTCAACAGGTTGGTTAGAGAAATTGGAATGTTAAATTCTTCAGGATAAGTGGCTCAATAAATATATCTCTCCAACGGTTACAACAATTGTTTCACAGACATGAATATAAATGATTTATCTAAGTGAAACAAAACTGGTGTATAGTTATAAATATGTCGTTATATTGTTGTACATTTTTTTAATTAAAATTTTTACTCTCTAAAAACTAACTTTGAACTATTTCCTTGTTCTAAGAAAGCCTGAAAAGAATTATTATACTTGTGCATCATTAAATAACAAGTGTGATAATTAAAACTTTAGGAATATAAATCAAACACATTTCTCATTTTAGGATGAATAAATAAATTTTATTTATCTAAGAAATGAAGTTTGTAAATTATTATTTTATTTTCCAAGTGAAAATAGAATAATTTCTTAAAAACTGAAGTTTGTAGTTAAGTTGCCAATCTTTATGACTTCTCGACTAAGTATAAATTCTTGAGTTCTCGAATCATTCAATTTTAAGAGTTCTCGAATGTCTTGAGTTCTCGAATCAGTCAATTCTAAGAGTTCTCGACTCATGATGTTATGAGTTCTCGAATAGCTCATTTCTAGAGTTCTCGATCAAGTACTATTGAGAGTTCTCGACTATAGCTTGAGTGAGTTCTCGATTGTCTTAGTTCTCGATCAAAGTCTGACAGTTCTCTACTAAAACATCTTTACTCTTTTTCAAGTTCTTGATCACTAAAATCGATTACTATTCTATTCGAGTTGTCGGTGTCATATAAATACCAAAGTAGATCTAACATTTCATTTCTACGCCTAACTGCAAACTCAAAGAAAACCTTGCACTCAACTAGTTACTCTTGAACCCTTACTTGTTCTCTCTAAAACTTCTGTTTCTTCTTTTCTCTCTTTCTACACACTAACACAATGGCGTCCTCAAGTTCCAACCCTGCAACCGAAGTCTTTGTCATTCCTGAAACGAACTTCTTAGCCATAGCCAGAGATGCTGATGCTAAACCCCAGTATAAATGTTTTACTAGATTTCTCATAGATTCGTATCTAAAAGAAGCTCTGTTAGCAAACCCTACTCTCTACCTGGACATTTTTGAGCAATTTTGGGTAACTGCAAACTGGGAGAACATAGCCTTGGAGGATGGGAGCTCGAAGGTGGTTGTCACATGTAAGATTCAAGGAGATGACATTAGCTTTGATGAAGGTGATGTGAACAAAAGATTGACAGTGCCAACTGAAGATTTTAATGAAGAACCAACTGAAGATGACCTTCTAGACTTCCTGAAGTTTATTAGGTATTCTGACACGTTGAACAAAGGAGCTGAGAAGTTCAAGCTCAGAAAGATTAATAAGAAGTTCATGAGGAAGGAGTGGTCATTCCTATTTGACACTATTTTAAAAGTCTTCACCTGCAAGAAAACAGGATTTGAATATATAAGCCTCATTGCCATGAAGCTGGCCTACTCATTGGCCTACAACCAAAGGCTCAATGTTGGAAAACTAGTTCTTGGAGAACTCATAACCAGGATTCCCAAGAAAGGTAATGAGATTTTCTTCCCTCATTTTATTCAATTAATTCTCAACTATAAAAATGCTAGTTTAATTGAATTTCCTGGGATGAACAAACAGAGAATTGGCTATTCCAAATCCATGTCAAAAATTATTTTTGCTACATTGGATAGGAGAAACATAGTGAATGTGCCCCCTTCTAATTACACATCACATGGAGAGTGTATTTATGGGGTACCCACTTGTGCAGCCTAAATATGGTTATCTTGATGCAATAGGAGGTCCTAAGATTGCAAAAGAACCAAATGCACCTAACCCAAGGACCTCTAACCCAACTGCTAGCCCTTCTTTGAATCCACTAGATGCTAGCCAACCAATCTCTACATCCTCTCAACAGGGTGTAGTTGTAAAGAAGAAGAAGGAGAAACCTGTAAGAAAAAGAGTATTAGAGGCTGTGGTAAAAAATGAAAATGAATTGGATGAGTCACCTATAGAGCCTTTAACCAGGAGAAAGAAAAAAAAGGCCACAACAGACCACTCTACATCCTCCCAACATGATGTAGAGATTAATAAGGGACTAAACCTACTTCTAGGTGCACTTTCTGAACAAGGTGCATTTATTGAAATTGGGAGCCAGCCCACTCCATCCTGTACAGAGTCTGCACCATTGCAGGAATTCACTCCTATCAATGAAGAAGTTCTAGTAGAAAAGGAGACAGATTGTGCACAAGTAGGATCTTCTTTTGAAACTTCCCTATTTTCTCAGGGGGAGTTACCAATACTCAATTCTACTCACACTCTCTCTTCAACCTCTCAACTTTCTTATCAACCAAATGTGTCTAGCCAAACACATGAGGTTGTTGATCATCAGGATTCCTATTTCCCTGGTGAGCCCCATTCAAGTGACTTGGTGCATGACACGTTGTTCACCACTCAGGAAATTCATTTAGATGGTGAGGGAATGCATGCTGAGGCATATCCTGATGACACCATTAAAACCACAAAGATTTCAGGAGTCTTTACTTCAGACTCTGTGGGGGCTAAGGCATATGAAAGCCATGTGTCTTCACAGACATTAGGTAATCTAGGGGACCTCCACACCATGCAAATGGCATCCCCTGGACACTCCCCAGTCATTCAAAGACTGTCTCCTCAGGAGAAATCACATGTCCATCCAGTATCTAATGAATCATCTGAGAAATTGGATGATGAAATAGATGTTGAGCGGACCACTATAACAAGTGGCCCTAGCTCTCACTCACTGTCATAATGGCTGGAACCTGTGCAACATGACAGGCAACCAGGACCATCATCTCTTGGTGGGTCACTGTCAGATTAAAAATTAAAGGAGTTATATAGAGATCAATTGGAGGGATTCTATCATATTGCTCAGCAGCTACTGACTTCTCATTTGCCTAACAAGGATTATGCTACAATAATGCTGGAGTATGCAAAAGATTTGGAGGAATTAAAGGAGAAGAATGTAAATTTAGCAGAAGATGAAGAGGCCAATGTGGATGCCTGGTTGGATGGTAAATCTGCAGTTAACATAGATGAGGTATTGGAACGGACTAAACAGAAGTATCTCACTTCTCTTGGATCATGTGAGAAGAGTTTTACTCCAAGTACCATGTATAATGCAATTCATGAAGCTACCAAGGTCCAACTTCAGTCAAACCACTATCTTGCCAAAGGGGTACAATCTGAAATAAATGATCACAGGGCCAAGGTAGAGGGCACTTTGAAGGAAATAGAAGACAAGTTAAGGCCTGGTGGTTTTTATGGAGGTGTTCCAAGAGGAGATTCTGGAAAGTCATCAATTCTCTATTCCAAGATAGATACTATGGACAAAGTGTTTAAAGAAATGGTTCAAAGTCACATAGCCATCCTGGACAATCAAAGGAGAATCAACAATATGGTTAAAATTATGTACAAAAATAGGCATGCAGATAGGCTGCTTGAGGATGTGCCTCTACACACCTTATCACCTCTCCAAGTGGATATCTACTATCAGTCAAAGGCTAAAGTTGAAGCTGTCAGGGCCTCCACAATTGATGAATTGAATGCTAGAGTTGAATCTTTTTCCACCACTATTTCTGCAGTTGTGTCAGATGTTCAAAGTCTCAAAAAGAAGTTGGTTAATTCTTCTACCACTCAAGGCACTACACTTGCAAGCATATCTGCTCAACTCACTTCTCTGCAAAACCTTATATCTAACTTGGGGCAAACAACTCAAGCTCCTCCAGAACCAATTCCAACCCAAATAAAGCTAAGTCATTCTACCTTTCTCCCAAGACAAGATATCAAACCTAAGGGGGAGAACGAAATGAGAGAAGAAATAGAGACTGAAAGGCAAAAGGCAGTTATGAGAAAACTCAGAAATGAAATTCTACAGCCTAATGCTGACAAAGACTTCTTGGACCTTCTGCATCATATCAAAAAGAAAGTCAAGGGAAACCATTGGAGTTACAAGAAGATGCTTGACAAAGTTATTGTTGTAGTAAGGGGAGTTAAATTTGAGCAGAATGGACAGATGTTTAAGGAGCCTTTAATACAGATGGAGTCTGGTTACTTCAAAGTTTCAGTTGCATTATTCCAAAGACTTTCTTACACTGAGATGGAGTTTCTATACAAAGAACTGGAGTTAGTGACTCAAGAGGATGAAGAGTTGAAAAAGCAAATATTGGGTCATCTCCTACCTAATGCTCTTCCTTAAACACACTGCAGTCCAGATGGAGTAATGTACATGGCTAGAGGAGAAAAGCTTGCACATTTCAAGATTCCTCAACATCTCAATTCAGGAAACATAAGTCAAATCATAAACCTGATTGAGCTGATTGAAAAGAAAAAGGTGAAACAAGTGGAAGACAATATGATTGTGGAGAAGATGAAAAAGTTTATAAGTGAACAAGTATCTGACTTTGCATGTGAGGAGCTGAAGAAATAGAAGAAGGATGATGAGGACACGGATCAGGACAAGAATGACAAAAAACCTGAGTCCATGAGTGATAAGGGTGGAAAGAAAGAAGACAAGAAAAAGGAAAATGTGAATAAGAAGAAAAGAGAAGATTCTGAAAAAGAGAAAGAGTATCAAAGGAAAAATCCTTCTAAGCAGCAAGCTGTTGGTGTTCATTCTAGTACACCTACCAAATCTCAGGGTACTAATGTGATCCCAACAGTTTTTGAAACTGCTATTTCCCTTAAATCTAAATCCCCAAGAAGAATGTTTATGAAAGTGACTGCACATAAAGTGCTAAGGAAGAAAATTGGAAAGAATCACTAGAGAAATTGAAGCCAAGTCAACAGATCAAGGTCAACACTACTACAACAACTAAGTTCAAGAAATCTACTAGCTCATTGCTCGTTAGATGTCCTAAATGGAGAAAGTAGCTCATTGTTCCTGATATGGGTCTTCAAGTTAAGCCTATCCAAGAAGTTGCAGAGATTAATAAAAGAATGATCAAACAGTGAAAGGCCAACAAAATTGTCAAAGTAGAAATCAGGGACAAGAGGATGTTTGTTACAATTGTTGATGGAGAAGAAAGAGGTTTCCATCATGATAACTCAAATGCTACCACTCATAACATTAGAAGAGTGATTAGCTTATTTGACAAGAGAAACATGATTGATGAATTGAAAATGATGGAGATGGCTGAGTACTTGACAAAGAAATATCAGAAGAAAATTGACAAAGTCAAGTATTTGAAGGAGATGATTGACAAGAAGAGGAAAGAATATGAAAGAATAGAAAAGTTGTCTGAAGAATTGAGAAGACAGTGAAAGTGCATAGTATTCAAGGATCCTGATAGGGTTGAATTTAAGCTAAGAAGTTGAGCAACAATCAAGATCAAATTCAAGTTTATTCATGACTATCTTATGCACACCCTCAAAATTGCTGCTAACATGTTGAAAGATGCAATATTGGTTGAAGAAGTCATGGCAAGACAACAGATTCTAGAGGCAATTGAAAAGAACAATGCAAGGCAAGAGAAAGAAAGAAAAGAAAGATATGATCAGGCAAATCATCATCAACAACAAAATAGGTAGGCTTGATATCTTGTATTAATTTGTAAAATTCATCATTTTTCAAATTGGGGGAGATTGTTGGACCAAATCAAGCCTAGCCTGTGGAATTATTTGTCTTGATATAACATAGTTAGTACTTCTGTAATAGGGCAGTGACTTAGATAATTCTATGTATTATTGCAGATAGAAGTTTGATCAGATTGTATTTCAAGTTGTAATTAAAGTCAAGAATAAAGTCTGTTAGAAGATTCAAGTTGAATCATGCAACAAGACAAAGAAGACTTATTGGAGAAATAAGGAATACAACCTGATAATTCGACTAAGGCAATTGATCATTCGAGAAGTCACCCATTTGAGAAGTCAGAATTATGTATTTGGTCGAGAAGTCTCAAGACACACTCATTAGCTCAGTATTCGATCGAGAAGTCAGTCATTCGAGAAGTCCAAATATTGAAGCCATTCGAGTTGTGTGAAATGTTACTCATTCGAGAAGTCCAGAAAAACAATTCGAGAAGTTAGCAAAAGGAGAATTCGAGAAGTGGTAAACCTGAGTCAATCGAGAAGTCACAGTTTCGAGTATTCATTCGATAAGTCTAGTCCAATCGAGAAGTCATCAAATAGAGTATGCGATCGAGCAGTCTAAACATTCGAGAAGTAAATTACTCAAGGACTAATCGAGAAGTCACAGCTAGTACTCAATCGAGAAGTCAATCACTATGCCTTCTCGAATCAATTTTAACAGAGTACTCGACTGCACCAAGGAGCTATTTTCAAGGAGAATTGCAGAAGAACAAGACAGATAATTTGCAGCTCTGTCTTTGCAGGATAAGTTAAGCCTGTAAAGATAGAGACAAGTCTACAATGAAGTTGGGAATATAGACAAGAAAAATGATAGATGATATAAGTCTGAATGTAACAGACTGTCACAACAGTGTTAGCTAGAAATAGATATTAGTCAAATATAAAGTATGTCTTGTCTATTTTTAGTTTTAGCTAAACTGTCTTATTGAGCATGTGCACAGGACATGCTGTCTATATATTTTATGCACAACCACATTTGATAGAAATCTTTGATTTTTACATTGTAATCTTCCCAGAACAAGAAGCTGAAGTTCAATTTGAATTTCACATTGTAGCAAAGATTCTTTCTAATATAATTAGATTGAAAGTTACATCCTGTGTTTATTTACTGTTTTATGATTTGATAAACACTTAACTTGGTCAAGATTCAATCTTTAAAACAGTTCATCTAGTTTCCTTGAATTTACAAAAGAAAAGAAAAAGGTTGAAGTATACATTAATTCCCCCCCTATAAACTTTTGAACTCATAATTCCTAACAATGAGGACAAAATATTTAAATTAGTGAAAAAATTAGACATACTATGATTATACTAAATGACTTGTATCCTCACACATTATGTTACTTATATTAAGTTACCTTATTCACATATTAAAATAAATTATATATTATGCATGCTCTAAGTAATTGAGAATTTAATATTGTGAAGTTTTATGTGATGTTTTTGATGGATGATAATATTCAATTTCACAATGTGCCTCGTATAAATTATAGTTAGTTTATATAACATTATTAGCATTTATAAATGAGAACTTTTACCAATCAAATGAAATGATCTTGATATTATCGGCAACAACTATTTGACATTATTTTTGATAGAATGATAATAAATGATTGTAATCAGAAGTTGCACGAAATAACAACCAGAAGTTGTCTCTATGCAAACAAAATTTTTTTGACACTTTTTGATATGTTTAGTTTTTATGAAATCCCTGAAGGATATAGATTAATTTTTTTTGTTATGCGTTTAAGCACTTGATTACAATTTTTATCAAAATATTCCAGAAGAATAATATATATGAATATAATATTTCGAATTTGAGTTCTCTTAGAAGTTATAATATCCCTGAAGGATGGATCTATATAAGGAATAATATAATTTATAACGTATGGATATAATAGATCTTAATAGAATGAATAAGTATTATAATGATGATATGTATCCCACAGATACATGTAAGTTACTAATATTATGAGTTGATATCGTGAATCCACGTGGTTGATTAAATTCAAATTATTGATGAAAAAGTAATGAATACCAAATAAATGATATTGTTTCATTCCCTGAAGTGAATGAGATAATATTATAAATTGAAAGATATAAACCATGCCTGTAGTAATGATCTTAAAATATATTAACATTTAATCGTATTCTTATCTTGTGTATAAAAAATGTTTCTCTTGATTATAATAATAATAACTAATGTCAATACTATATATTGAATATGACTCATCCAGAGGGGGAGCATTATATATTGGATGCCTTATCATATGTTTCTTAATGTAAGAATCCTGAAGAGCATATATATTTTGTCATAGCCATTATTTTACACCCCTGACTACATTTTATTGTAGAAGAACATGCATATTATTGAAGTAAATATATTTTCCAAAAAGATTAGAGAATTTTATTTGATATAAATGACCGCATGGAGACACTAAGTACCTTTAAATTTTGAGTATAAGCAAAGGAACTAAAAGTAATTTGGAGAAAAATTTCAATATCCTCCATTAGTTTATACTAAACGTAAAAATGATTGAAATGGATTTTGAAGTAAACCAGAAGTTTACTGTTGATACCATAGTATAATATGACTAACTAAGTTATCCTAGTTTTATAAAGATGTGAATGGTGATTAAAATTTTATATGGACTTTCGTTGAAGAACCAGAAGATTCTTCTTAGTGATACATATGTTATTTATTTATAAGCAAAACTGATCACCAACAAAAATATAGTTGTGATCTATCATATTTGAGAATGAATTAATGAAGATATGACATAAGATAAAGGCCCCGTTTGGCGCAGCTTATAAGCTGCTTATAAGCAGAAAACGTTGGTATATATGTACTTTTTCTGAAAATAAGTAACTTATTTTCAAATTTGGAAATAAGATTTGGTCTTAAATTTCTAAAATAAATATTAATTTTCAAAAAAAATATGAAAATACTTTTAAAAAAAAGTAACTTATTACTTATAAGCTAAGCCAAACACCCCCAAAAATCTCCCAATGTAGACCACAAAGATATTTTATTAACAATATAGTTATATGCTTAGTTATTATTAACTCGCTGCCTGAAGTAAGGGAAGTTGATTATTTAAATTATGCACTTACATAGTGTTGGTGAATCTCTCAGTGGATATTATTTTGTCCTTGAAAAATTATTGAGTATTTTCTGTCAAATATTAATGGATTTGAATCAGATAAGTTATCATAATTTCTTCCCAATATAAACAAATTATTGGTCTGCTCATATTATTCCACTACAATGATAAGATTGATTTTTGAATTGGATATATATCACATATGAGTGCATTTGGAAGCGTCTATTTGTATATATTTATGACTCCATTTGACGAGTCTGTTTACTCAAAATCAGGGGGAGAAAAATAGCTGGTGAATATATTTGAAGAAATGAATTATCATTGTCTCATCTTGATCCTCATATTAAAGAATGTGAATTTGAAGTTCATTAGACGATTCATTTGAATATTTTATGCTGAGCTGAAATAACAACCATATCACATACACCGGCTACAAATGCTCCAATGAAATATAAATGTCCCAAAATGACAACCTCAAGATGCTAATATATCTAAAGAACGCCCGAAGCGTGATAGGCAAGAAGGTTCCATACCGGAAAAAAAACTTTGAAAGTAAAAGGGAGCAATGATTAATAATGGGGAGATTGATAAGTCAGTTATAAAGGATCTATAGAATAGTTATAGACATGGCAAAATAACGAAGAAGTAAAGGTACCTAAAATGGTGTGTCATGTTCAAAATAAAATAGAACCATTAATCAAATCGGCGTCGAAGATATATGTTTAACATAATACTTGAGGTTATAAGTGATAATGAGGATTATGAATCAAACTCTACTAGGGAATGTAGATAAAATTGACCAAAGAAAATAAAAAACATAATTGAGACAAGTACAAAGAAAAATATTTGGACTAGTAGTCCGCACACCCGAAGTTGTGAAAGTAGCGCGCTCTAAGAATCATTATTTCTTAAAATAGAGAAATATTTGATACTGCAGTTCATACACCTAAAGGTGTCAAGTCAGTGGGATATGAATGACTATTTATGTGAAAATAAAATGAAGATCTAGACATTATGAATTTAAAGTTCATATAGTTGTACGATGAGCTTGTATTGGTCATCAAGAAAAATAATATTTTGTGGTGGATACAAATATTTGGCTGCTAAATAGTCTGGCAATATAAGAAGGATTTAGTTTAAATTACCCACTTTACAACGTGTCCTATAAGGATCTTAACTGCCTGAAACAATATATCAAATTCTTGAGAACATTTGTTAGGGATTGTGGTGTAATCAACTAATGTACTTAGTTTAAGTTTAATAAGCTAAGTAAAACATACTGTCATATAATCATTGACAGTATAGTTAGTAGTCACTTGTAGACAGTATATTTAAAAGTATTAGTTAAGTGACAGAACATTTAAAAATTACTGTCTTGTATAAAAGAATAAAAATGAGTCATGTAGTAGAAGTTCACTAAGTGTTCATGCACAACATGATTCAAAACTCAGACATTAACATTTCAAGTACTAAAGCCTATGACAGTACATTATAAGTGATAGCACATTTGGAACAACTGACAGCAACTATTCCATTGACAATAAACTGGGCGGAGAATGAAGATTTCAAGAAAGCAAGTTTTACTAACAGTAACTATTCCATTGACAGTAAACTTGACGGAGAATGAAGAATTGAAGACAACAAGTTTTACTAATAGCAATTTTTGTAAAGTAGTTGACAACAACATTGGCGGGGATAGTTGACAGCAACTTTGAAAGATAGTATGTTTTATGGCCTATCAAGCTTGATAACGAAGTATGCAGAGCCGAATATACTATCACCAAAGGAAAACTAGAAGTTGATAGTAAACTTTTAGTGAAGATGATAGTCTGTTTCAGGTAGCACTCTAGATAGTGAAAATACAAGGAATAATTTTGACATTACTATCTAGTCTGTCAAGTCTACTACTACTAGATAGTGAAAATACACATAT
The DNA here is from genome assembly GCA_028671895.1 of Oenanthe sinensis. Taxonomy (NCBI): domain Eukaryota; kingdom Viridiplantae; phylum Streptophyta; class Magnoliopsida; order Apiales; family Apiaceae; genus Oenanthe; species Oenanthe sinensis. Next base: position 15,507,448 of record CM053813.1, read on the forward strand.
CTCACAAGTATTTTCTCTTATGCAACTGGGCTAGAATTTTCTCAAGTATAGAAACATTAGCAAACTCATTGTTATTGTATTTATCGAAGCTGGAATTATTTTCTAGACAGTTATAGCGGAAAAAAAATTAATGAAATTAATTTTTGAAGTTTAAACACTCTGTCATTTTATCTTCTTAGTTTGTTTGCATCACTAACTTGTTAAATATCATTCTTGTTATTAGTGAGAATCCTTCATAATTAATCAAGTTATATTCAACCCCCTCCCCCTTTCTGCAACACTCATCTTAACTAACAACTGGTATCAGAGCAGCAGGTTTAACATATCTAACCTGAAAAGATCCAAGAAGAGTGCACAGAAGGTAAGTAGCATAAAAATACCCACCTTTGATAAAGAACATTACAATCTTTGGGGAAAAAAATGATGTTATTCATAAAAACAGCCAACCCACTTTATCCTGGTATTTTAGAAAATGATCTTTTTATCCCTTATTCATATGTACCTGAAACCACAGTGGAAGGTGAGACAATACCTGTCCACTAAGTTCCTAAAAAAGTTTCAGAGTACAATGATATAAAAAAAGAAAAAGTATCTTTGGATGATTATTTATAGTTCATAATTATTGAAGCACTTGACAATGTTATGTACAACAACATTGTCAACTGCAGAAGTGCCAAACAAATATGAGAAACCATTGAGATACTGTGTGAAGGAACAAAAGAGGTAAAAGACAACCAAAGACAAATCTTGGTGTCTCAGTAAGAGGCTTTTATGGCCAAGACAAATGAAGGGTTGAATGAGGTATTTAAAAGATTTAACAGATTGATAAATGACTTGCAGTTGCATGGAAAGTTTTATGACAAGAAGGAAGTGAACATGAAATTCATGTTGACACTTCCTGACCATCTAGAGCACAAGGTTATTGCCATAAGAGAAGGAATGGATATATCAAAAGTTTCTCTTTAAACTTTATATGGTATTATCAATACCTATGAGCTAGAGTTGTTACAAAAGAGAGCTATTCAGTCTGGTCAAAGAGGGAAGATGGCCAACACCTCAAATGCTTTGGTGGCTCAGGATCCAAAAATGCTGCAGTTCCAACATCAACAACATATCAAGATTTAAGAAGTCACTGATGAGGATGAGAGTGTTACTCTTGAACTCAAGAATAGTGGTGAAGATGAGTTCTACACCCTGGATGAACTTGACAACATGGAAAACAAAACCATGGCCCATATGGCAAGAAAGTTCTCAAACATGAGGTTCAAGAAGAACAGGTCTTTCAAACCCAAAGTTCAAAGCTCCAAGTTCAACAAAATATACACATCAAAACCTGGAGGAAGTAACAAAGGTGGATATAAGACAAAAATGGTGGATAGATTAAAAATAATATGCTACAACTGTAGTGAGATGGGGCATTTTGCAACTGAATGCAAAAAGCCAAAGCAAGTGAGAAGAAATGACAATGACTATGAGGAACTCAAAGCAAAGAATAATGCCTTGCTCAAAAAATAACAAGGTAGGGCATTTGTAGCTAAAGGCAAATGTTGGGAGGATTCTGATGATGAAGAGAAGGAAGTATGTGGAAACCTAGCTCTAATGGAAAACTCTGGAGAAGAGTCACCACCTTCATCAAGACAGGTACCTTTTCTTACTACTATTGATATGACTGCATCTTAGTATAAGAAAACTGTTGAAAGTTTAAGTTCTGAAATCTTCAATATTCATACAAGCATGCTAGCTGCTAATGAAGAGATTTTTAAACTGACAAATGCTAATGAATTATTAAAATGCAAAAATGAAGAACTAGAATTAAGACATAATGCTTTTAATTCCTTATAGCAAGAAAAATGAGTTTATAAAGAACAAGGTAGTTTGTGCTTTTTAGATTGAGGAGTTTCTCAGAAAATAGATAACTGATTATGAACTTAAAATGAAAGCCTACAAAAATTCTTCTTCATTGTTAAAATCATACCATGTTGATAATACTGAAAATTAAAAGATAGTTTTAGGGTTTAATTTTGAGAAGAAAAATGGCAAGAAGCATGTGGTAGTGGAGGACACTATTTTGGATAAATTTTCTGTCAAACCCTCTCTACTTAAGAATGTCAAGAATCCAATGTTTAAAAAGGTTGAGTTTGAATTTGATGAGGAATATTTAATTTTTAAGAAAATTCTAAATGATGATGATAATGTCACACCTTAGGTCAAAAGATACTATCAAACTCCCCAAGACAGTTAGTTTTACCCTTGACAGTACTCAGGGTCTAGAAGATGTTGTCAACACTAGCAACGTAGCAAGTTCAGAAATTGATGTCGAGACAGTAAGATTTAAACATGATGTCAAGACAGTTTCATCTAAACCTACTGTCAACACTAGTAAGACAGTAACTTCTAAACCTACTATCATGAAGACCAAGAAGAATAGGAATGAAAAGTTGGGAATAAATAAGAAAAATGATTATGGATATATTCTTAATGCTCCAAGGAAATTGTGTAACAACTATGGGTCTTCTAGTCATTCAACTCATGCATGTACCAAGAGTAAGTCTGAAGTAAAACATGCCATATATGTTAATGGAAACTTGCATAGCACTCCCTTGCTAGATATACAAGTATCTCATTGTGGAAATTTTATTTGTATGCCTTGTAAATTAAATATGCTAAGCATCTGCTTTAACATGCCTATTGTTCCCAATGATGTATGCTTAAATAAGTTAGTTAAAACTGAGAAGGAAAAGACTCCAAGCCCTCCTAAAGCTAGGATGGGCAAGCCACCCAGAAACAAGAACCCAAAACCAAGTATCAAATCTAAATGAGTGGCCACAGGAGTCATGCTAAAAACTGGTGAAAGAAAATGAACTAATCCTACCTTAAATTGTAATTTGGCTAAGCCAAATGGACCCAATGAGAGTTGGGTACCAAAAGTAATTTGAAAACTTTGCATTGTAGGGAAATAGAAAAAATAAAAGTATTATGTGGATTATTGACAATGGATGCTTAGGAAAATGAGTGGTGATAAAGCCCTGCTATCACAGTTTAAGGAAATGGCTGACCCATGTGTAACCTTTGGTGACAACAACATTGGTTTCACAATGGGATACGGAATACTGGAAGTTGGTAACTTGAAGATTGAGAAAATTGCATTAGTGAATGGTTTGAAGCACAATCTATTGAGTGTTGCTCAATTTTGTGAGAATGGTTTCAAAGTTGAGTTTGGTGAAGACAGATGCTCAATTGTCAACAAGAAGACAGAAGAAGAAGCTCTTCAAAGAGTAAGGAAACGAAGCCTATTCATTGCTGACCCTGACTTTGTAAGAAAGGAAAAAATCTACTGTTTCTACTGCAAAACTTCATCCTCTGAAAGTTGGTTGTTGCACAAGAAGCTTTATCATTTGAAATTCAAAGCAATGAATTATCTCATGAAGAGAGAATTAGTAAAAGGGCTTCCTCAACTTGAATTCTATTAAAAGGGATTGTGTGAGGATTATCAAAAAGGGAGACTAAGGAGAGATACTCACAAAAGCACTCCTAGTAGTTCAATAAAAATGAAGCTTTTCATTTGGACTTATTTGGTCCTGTGAATGTACAGTCACTGGTAAAGAAAAGATATGTCCATGTATGGTTGATAATTTTTCAATATACACTTGGGTGAGGTTCCTAGCAACCAAGGATGAAGCTGCCTGCACAAGAGATTATTGATCTAGTAAGAGTCTTTGATAAGAATTCTAAGTTCAAAGTCTAATTCTTGAGAAGTGACAATGGTACTGTATTCAAAAATAGTATCATGAATGACTTCTGCAAAGATAATAGCATCACTCAACAATTCTCTGCACCAAGGACACCTTAACAAAATGGTGTTGTGGAAAGGAAAAACAGAACTCTCATTGAGGCTCTAAGAAACATGTTGAGTGAAGCAAAACATCCTACACATTTCATGGGTGAAGCTATTAATACAGCATGTTATATTAAAACAGGACAATTGTCAACAAGACTTTAGGAAAAACACTCTATGAGCTACTAACCGGAAGGAAACCTACTGTCAAGTACTTTCATGTGTTTGGAATCAAATGTTATATCATGAAAGATTCAACAGAGGTCAAAGGGAAGTTTGATACTATAGCTTATAAAGGGATATTCATGGGATATGGTATTCATAGAACAACATACAGACTCTATATCATTGATCACAAAGTTATTGATGAAAGTGTGAATTTCACATTTAATGAAACCAAGTTTCCTGGTGTTGAAGGTAGTCAAGAATCAGAGTCCTTAGTTTTTAAGAATCAAGTCTATTTGGAAGATGTTAATGATGAAGAATCACTAAAAATTGAACACACAATTTCCGGTCCAACTAAGGTTCCTAATCAATCTGTAGAGAATGAAAGAATTGATCAAACAACAGATTACTCGGAGAATATTCCCATGGATAGTGGACTTGAAGAAATTGATGTTGTCAACAGTGCAAGAGCAAAGAATGCTATCAATCAATAGAATGCAGAAGATTCTGGAGATACTATAAGAGAAACTAAGTGGAACAGGGATCACATAAATGATTTAATTATTGGTGATCCAGGAATATGAGTAAATACTAGAAGAAACGTAACCAATGAATGCATGTACTCCTATTTCATGTCTCAAGTTGAGCCTAAAACTCTAGATGAAGCCATTCTTGATCTAGATTGGATTAATGCAATGCAAGAAAAACTCAACCAGTTTGAAAGAAGTTGTGTTTGGGAATTGGTGCCTAGACCAAAGAATAAGTTTGTAATTGGTACTAGGTGGGTCTTCAGAAACAAGATGGATGATAGTGGAGTTGTCACAAGAAACAAAGCAAGGCTGGTAGCAAAAGGATACTGTCAATAGAAGGGAATTGATTATGATGAAACATTTGCCCCTGTTGTCTGGCTTGAAGCCATAAGAATTTTTTTGGCTTTTGTTGCATTCAATAACTTCAAGGTATTTCAAATGGATATAAAAAGTCATCTCCTAAATGGAGAACTAGAAGAAGAATTTTATTTTGAAAATCCCCCAGGCTTTGAAGATCCAAAGATGCCAAACTTTGTGTACAGGCTACTCAAAGCATTGTATGGTTTGAAGTAAGCCCCAAGGGCCTGGTATGACACCCTTTTCAAGTTTCTCCTTGAGAACAATTTCACAAGAGGGATTGTGGATAAGACTTTGTTCTATAAAAAGCATGGAAATGATATCATACTATTCCAAATCTATGTGGATAATATCATCTTTGGATCAACAAATGAAAAACGGTGCAATGAATTCTCTTAGTTAATGCAGAACAAATATGAGATGAGTATGATGGGTGAATTACTATTCTTTCTTGGAATTCAGGTCTATTAAAAGAAAGATGGAATATTCATTTGCCAAACTAAATATGTCAAAGATCTTTTGAAGAGATTTGATATGGAAGACTCATTACCTGCAAAGACTCTAATCTCAACAACAACTCAACTAGACAAGGATTCAAAAGGAAAGAAGGTAGATAATAAGATGTATAGAAGAATAATTGGCTCTCTCCTCTATCTAACTGCTAGCAGGCCTGACATCATGTTAGCTACAGGTCTGTGTGCAACGTTTCAGTCTGATCCAAAAGAGTCACATTTGATGGCAGTTAAAAGAATCTTTAGATACTTGAAAGGCACTCAAGATTTAGGCCTTTAGTATCCTAAAGAATCTGGTTTTAATTTGGTTGGCTACTCAGATTCAGACTGTGTTGGATGTAGAATTGACAGAAAAAGTACAACAAAAAGCTGTCAGTTTCTGGGAGAAAGATTGGTTCATGGTTTAGCAAGAAGCAGCACTCTGTGTCAAATTCAACTGTTGAGGTTGAATACATTGCAGCTGGTAGTTGTTGTTCTCAGTTAGTTTGGATGAGGAATCAATTGATGGACTATGGCTTGGCATTGCAAGGGATCCATATCTTCTGTGACAACACTAGTGCAATAGCTACCTATTTCTGAAAATCCAGTTCAACACTCCAAGACTAAGCACATTGATATCATACATCATTTCATTAGAGAGCATGTGGAGCAAGGCACAATCAAGCTAATCTATGTGTCCACAGATAAACAACTTTCAGACATTTTTACTAAACCATTGGATGAAAAGACATTCAACAGGCTAGTGAGTGAATTAAGTATGTTAAATTTATCCTGTTAATATATTTCTGTAAAAATTTGTTTTAGTGATCAAAAATTTTAGTTAACTGAAATTCACTATAAATTAATGTCCTGTTAAGGTGTTTTAATTTCTATCACAGTGGAAATACATGATGAAGTTTCATTGAGAGGTTACTAATTTATTTTTAATAATTTATCTCATATGGTTTTAATAAAAAGTACTTTCAATTGTCTTGACAATATATTTTATCTATGCTGCCATATTGTGATAAGTTACTGTCGATCACTTGAAGGACTCTTGACAGCATAGTATACGGGACTGAAATTTACTGTCAATAACTTACTGTCAGTATTCATTGACAGTATAGTTTTCTAAAAAACCCGCATAACATACTGTCAACTATTATATTAGGGTTATTGGTTATTTATTTATTCTCTAATCACTAATATTACTGTCAAGAGCGTTTGTGATTTCTAGCGCATGAGTTATTGTCAAAAGGGAATGGATTGAGCATACAACTGTTAATTTAATCGATTAAAATTCTTTCTTGACAGTTTCTTTTTCATTTAATATAAATACAAACAATAAAATCATTCTCACTCTTTACTTCTTCTAAAACTCGTTTACTCTCAAAATCTCTAAACCTTCTACTCTCTCTCTCTACAACTCAGTTTGTTTCGTTCTCTTTTCTAGCCAAATCTCTTAATCCTTAAATTTTCTACAACCATGTCTGGACCTGAAATTATTTGTACTCTTGCCCAAACCAACTTTACCACCATGGCTACGGTGGGTGAAGCTGGAGAAACCTTTAAACCTTTGGTTGGCTTCATGAATAACATCTTCATGTCCTATGCATTAATGTAGAGACCATTGTTAGAAATCCTGAGATTGTCGCAGCTATGGACCTCTGCTACATGTGAGGGGGAGCAGGATTCAAGCACCATAACCTTCCAAATCAACAGCACCTCCTACACCATTGACTCAACCCATATCAATGCTACTCTCCATGTCGAAGTTGAAGAAGGTTCGCAATTCCAAGAGCCTGCTAGTGATGCTCAGTTAGCAAAATTCTTCAGGATGACTGGGTATACTAGACCCAAAACAAGCCCAAACTCATACGAATGGTATCCATCAGGGAGGATTGATATGAAGTATCTTGTTAAAGAATGGAGCATGATAATGGATGCTGTCACTCGAGCCATGTCAAGCAAGACCAATGGTTGGAATGAAGTCTCGGCTTACATCAGGAAGATTGTGCCCTCCACGGTGCATAATTACAAAATCGACATTGGAAAGATCATGATGCCTCTCTTCAAGATGGTGTTAGGCAAAAAGGAAACGGGAGGCCGGTAATATATTATCCTAGATTCTTCATGCTTATTATTAATTATGTTGTAAGCATAATTAATTTAGATAGTATACAATGTATGGAGTCCCCTACTTTAGAGAAAAAATTCACTTTATACTTTCCAAAAAACCCCTCAATTCTGAGTTGGGTCTGTTTATTATTGACCACATGAGGTCTATCATAAACTCAATCAACTTAAGAATTGTAAGAGATTTTTCTATCTTTTCTTTGAGTGATGATAATGGAGTTGACTCTCCATTCATAACCCACATCACAACCTTTCAAGTCTGTTACAGCCTCCAGACAGTCTAGGGTTATTTGTCAGCCAAGAGCCCGTTTCCTCGCAATAGGATCAGGTTACTACAAAGAAGAGATCCTCAACCTATAGGTGAGAAACAGTGTCTAAAGTTATTGAGGGGGTAACTGCACAAAGTGCAACAAATAAGGATGGAAATGTCAATGAACCAACAGAGGGTCCTGGTGTGCCTAAGAGGAAGAAGGAAAGGACATCAACCTCTGTCACACAGTCTGTGTCCTCTCAAAAGGGCACAAAACTTCAAAGGGAAAATAGCTCCTTACCAGGTGTCTCCTCTCAACAAGGGGCATCTATTGAACTTGGTCAGTCTCACATGGCAACCTGTACAGAGTCTGCACCCCATGTTGAACTCACTCAACATGAGCCTCCACTTGTAGATACACACACTTTTATTTTTAACCACATGAAGGAATCCTCATTTCAATATGATGCATCTCATTTTGATTTGGGGGAGCAACCTTCCATGGAGTCTCTCTTTGGCAGTACACAAGAACCTTTCACTCAAAGGGTGGAAGAAACTATCACTCCATTGGGTCAGGATGCTGTCACAACCTTTGCTGTTGTTAATGACACAATTACCATCAACACCCCTATTAATAGTAACTTTGAAGCTGAAGATGATGTCAACTCTCCTCATCCTAACAGTAACTCTCAAAGATCTGAAGCACATCAAGATAGTGATTCTGCTCCTATCTCCTCAGTCCTAAAGGTAAAATCCAAATTAAAAGTGCAAGGTGTATCTGCTCACTCCCTTGCACCTAGGGTGAGTGAGGGTGTGAAAAAGAATAAGAGTAAAAGAAAATAAAGAAGTGAGCAAGAAAAAATAGAGAGGAATGGAAAGACCCTGACAAAAGAGAGGGCCTTGAGCATGACCATAACATAAAAGATGGCACCAAAGAATCTAGGGCACTAGGCCCTGAAAGTGAGAGTGTGAGGGATGATGAGATCATCTATAAAAAACCAGAGTGTGTGATCACCCCCAACAACCCCTGGTTATAAACAAGCTGATGGAAGGTTGAAATCCTTTTCAAAGAAAGTATCTAAATTTTCTAAGCAGGTGGCCACTGTGGGGAGGAATCAAGTCAAGCTGGTAGCCAAGATGGAGTAGTTTGAAAAATGTATGAATGATGGCTTTCAGGCTATGTTTACTCAATTGAAGGAGATGATGACTCAATTGACAATCCCTGTAGCTACAAACTCAATGAAGGGGGAGAAGGTTGGTGGAGTGTTTGTAGCTGAGAAAGTTGAGAAAGTTGACAGGAGTGACAAAGAGACTCAAGTTGCATCTCAGGGGGAGGAGAGCCAATTGGTATTTCTGTCCAAGGTGGCTACAGAGATGGCCATAAAGCTTGGAGGTATAATAAGGTGGTGAAAGAAATTGTGATCATGGAGGGTGTTGTGAAGGCCCCTGTTCAAATAGCTGTGAAAGGAAAGGAGAAATTATTCAAGGATGATGCTGATGATTTTATTGTTGAAGAGAAGGAGGACTTGAATGATGAAGAAATATATATGCTAATGGTAGATGAAAATGAGAACAACAGAGTGTTTCAGGATACTAGCTTCAATGGTAGGATTAATGATCTAAGAAACTATTCCAACAGATATCCCAAGAAATTTTATGAAGCCATGAAGGAGTCAACAGTTGGAGGTGCTGCCATGGTGTCAAAGAGCAATAAATGGCTGCTCTTTGTTAGGACTGAGGGTGGTTTGAGTTGATATATCAGCATGGAATATTTAAGTAGGTAGGAGATTGCAGTAATTGAAGCCATAAAGCTAAAAATCAAGACAGACAAGTCCTGGCTCAATGAAAATTTGAAGAGAATCCTGCAGAGAATGGTAGTTGAAAAACTAGCTGAGGTTACTGTCAATCCTCTTTGTATCATGTTCAGCAGCTCATCAGATGGGAAGTATAGATCAATGAACTTGTACATGATAAGTTTGTGCAGGGCTAGATCAGTAAAAGAGGCTTTCAACTACTTCAACCAGCTGCCAAGAACTGAAGAAAGAAGTGAAGTAATAAGGGTGTTGGCTGAGAAATTATGGATGTTGAAAGAGAAGAAAACAAAGAAGACTAAAAAGAAGGATCAAGAAAGAAGGGATAGAGATAATGATAATGAAAAGCCTGAGGATGGGGCAAGTAGTTCCAAGTCCAATAATAATAATAATGGTGATATCGGGACCTCTAGAACTAGTAATAAGGATGGAGAAGATGAGAAGATAGTTAGTGAGATTGAAGAAAGGGTTATGAAGGCCGTGGTGCTTGGTTTTGATGCAGATAAGCAAGATGTTGTCAGGAAAAATAAGGTAGAGTTTGTTGTCAAAGAGTCTACACCTACTATCATACCCGTATTGACAATAACTTTAAAGTCACTGTCAAAGGAAGTGAGGAAAGAGTTATTGTCAAGAAAAATTTCTTTATCTAAAAAATATAGGAAGGCAAAGGCTGAGAGACCAAGACCACACTCAAGTAGGAAGCCTAGTAGAAGGATGTGGAAGCTGGTAACTGAAGTTCTTAATGAAGATTGTCTGGATGTCAGGAGACCTATAATCAACAACCTGGCTCAATCCAAGGCAGAATCTTTAATCAAGGTGAATGTTGAATGGTCTGAGGTTAACTCTTTGAGTAAGATAATTCTTCTCTACTCAAATAGAGAAATGGAATAGATGAGCTATGAAATAAAAATTTCCCGCTATTTTTTGATCAAGAAGATGTTATTAATCATCCATGGGACATATATAAGGACTCAAGACTTGAGAGAGATGCTGATCAGGAAATTTTTGGATTTAATGGACTCTTTCAAAGCTCACCCCTTGGATTTTACTGATAAGGAAGAACCTGAGACTGCTGTGTACTTAGATGGGGTGATGCTTGCAAATGAAGATGGAGTCAAGGAATTCTGGAGTATGGATTCCTTGCAAGGTAAGAATGTGGAACTCGTAGTGAAGCTGATGGAGCAGTTGGAAGAGTATCCATATCCTGAGGAGAAAAAATTCATCCCAATTGTTCAGAGAATCATTCAAGCAAAAAAGAAGAAGGAATTTGAAAGGAAGGTTGAGTATGAGAGGACTCAAAAATGTCTTCTAAGAAATCCTGACAGAATAATCTTCTACAACACTAATGGATCTGCAGAAGAGACCACCTTTGACAAACTAAGGATTCTAGCTGAAAAGGAACCACAAATCACAGAACTCATCAAAAGACAACTGCTCAATATTATAAATTTTAAGGTGTTTGATCTCAATAAGAAAGCTCTGGAAATTTGTGATTTGAAGGAGAAAAAGAAGAAGGTGGAGGAAGAGAAGAGGAGTAAGGTTGCAGATGATTTTGAAGCCACAAAGAAGATAGAAAAAATCAATAGACAAATCAAAGAAGATGAGATTGATCTAAAATGTATCAAGCTTAATGATCAATTCTCCAGAAAAGCTGATTATGTATCTCCTGTCTTTGCAAATCCACTCATAATCATCTTTGACATCATTGAAGTCAAGGTTGAAGATTTTGGAGTACTCAATACTGCAAACCTAAGAAGAATTTTAAGATTAACCACAGGCTCTCTTCTAGAAGTTGAAATAAATCTAAATACAGAAGCTAGAAATATAATTGATGAAAGGTCTAAGGAAGATGATGAAGTAGACAACATGAGGGTGAAACAAGTGTACACATCTTCCAAGAACATGTTTCTTTCTGATGAGTTTGGAGTCAAATTTCTATACATCTCCAAAGGACCTGTGGAAACTTATTACTCTTATCAAGGCCTGAAGAACCTTTCTCATACAATGGTAAAGCTGGTTCTTCATTCTGTATCTAATTATGCCAGGAACAACAGAAGAAAAGAGGGGCCTGAGAACTTTGGAGTTGTTATATGAAAGGAAGAAACCAAATCAAGGAAGCTGAAGCACAAATTGAAGATCAGCTCAGTCTAGAGGAGCCTAGTTGAGAAAAATAATCTGTTGTATTTGTACTTATAATTTTCTGTATATTTTTCTTGTACAAACACTTCAAGTTATGTTAGTTGAGTTTGCATCTGCAATTAGCTTTTAATTTGTCTTTATTTTACATAAAAATAAATTGGGGGAGATTGTTAGGGATTGTGGTGTAATCAACTAATTAATTAGTTTAAGTTTAATAAGTTAAGCAAAATATACTGTCATATAATCATTGACAGTATAGTTAGTAGTCATTTATAGATAGTATATTTAAAAGTATTAGTTAAGTGATAGTACATTTGAAAGTTTTTGTCCTATATAAAAGAATAAAAATGAGTCATGTAGTAGAAGTTTACTAAGTGTTCATGCACAACATAATTCAAAACTCAGACAACATTTCAAGTACTCAAGCCTATGACAGTACATTATAAGTGACATCACATTTGGAACAACTGACAATAACTATTCCATTGACAGTAAACTTGGCGGAAAATAAAGATTTGAAGACAATAAGTTTTACTGACATCAACTATTCCATTGACAGTAAACTTAGCGGAGAATGAAGATTTAAAGATATCAATTTTTACTGACAACAATTTTGGTGAAGTAATTGACAACAACACTGACGGGGATAGTTGACAGCAGCTTTGAAAAATAGTATGTTTCAACGGGGATAGTTGACAGCAGCTTTGAAAAATAGTATGTTTCATGAACTATGAAGCTTGACAGCAAAGTATGCGGAGCCGAAGATATTGTCACCAACGGGAAGCTAAAAGTTGACAGTAAACTTTTTGTGAAGCTGACAGTCTGTTTCAGGTAGCAGACTAGATAGTGAAAATACAAGGAATGATTTTGACATTACTATCTAGTCTGTCAAGTCTATTATTGCAACTTGGGAGAATTCAAGCAAAATGTAAAGTGTGCTTAAAGAGTCAGAGATTTCTGCATATCTCAGAGCTTCTTTATCTACAAATGGAATGAGGATAATTTTGAATGGAAAAAGCAAAGTTTCTATTTCAAGCTTTGTTTTAGTAACAAGGGAAAGTACACTTGTAAGTTGGATATGTGTTTCAGTATAAATACACATATCTCACAAGTATTTTCTCTTATGCAATTGAGCTAAAATTTTCTCAATTATAGAAACATTAGCAAACTCATTGTTATTGTATCTATCGAAGCTGAAATTATTTTCCAGACAGTTATAGCGAAACAAAAATTAATAAAATTAATTTTTAAAATTTAAACACTCTGTCATTTTATCTGCTTAGTTTTTTTGCATCACTAACTTATTAATTATCATTCTTGTTGTTGTTAGCAAGAATCCTTCATAATTAATCAAGTTGCATTCAACCCCCTTTCGGCAACACTCATCTTAACTAACAACATTGTCCTCCTCAAATTAAAAAGGGATTTGGACCAGTAGTTCAACACAATATTATTCCGGAATAAAATGCCTATTATTTTTGTATATTGAATTATAGGTGACAACTCATAAAATCTCTGGTCAGAGTAGATAAAAATTAGAATGTGCTTCTAATTAAAATTAAAATGAGTTGCACCTCATAATCAAAATACATGAATTTATTTATGTTGTTTTTGTTATGTAGTGTATGTTGGTGTATACAGTGAAAGGATAATATATTTCTAAGTTGATGATATATCATTATAGGTGAATATGTAAATCCCAGAAGGATTATAAATACATGAAAGACATATTTGTGATATCCTTTCTAATTAATACATAATTAGCTAGTACAAATTGAAATGAATATTTTCCTGGAAGGAATATAATACATTAATCTTTGCCAACAGTTGAAAGAAAGAAATTTATCAGTCCTGAAGTATCATATTTTTACTCTAAAACATATTGATTTGTTTTGATAATGATATGGATCCCTACACAAATGAATCTATAGATTTATTTTACATGTTTTGAAACATGTGCAATATAAAGGCATGAATAGATTGTGATTTTGGCACTCCTTATATTGTGATTTTGGCAACTCCGAAAGATGGTCATATATGTAAGCTAAATTGATAAGTAGATGTAGTACGACATGATTGCGGTCTATTCATCGGGATGAAAGCTCTATAAACTTTATACAATGATAGCTACACAAATCGAAAATGGATATATTGAAGATTCTTTTGCTAAGGTGATCCCAACTGTTACATTTGAATTTTTGACAACGTTGGATCTTATCAACTTAAAAATTTTATGCGATATTATCATTAGGGGAAGTATATGCGCGCTGCACTCTTTTTCCCTTAATCATGGTTTTTTTCCCATTGGATTTTTCTGGTAAGGTTTTTAATGAGTCAACATCACGTGCGCACTATTAAATAATGTTCTTGTTCATTCACTTGATTTTTATTCCACGGGATTTTTCTAGTAAGGTTTTAACGAGATATTATTTCATATAACGGACATCCAAGTGAAATATTTAGTGTAGATGTCCTTTTGACCTTTCATATACAAGACTTTTGACCTTTCATGTACAAGACATTTGACCTTTCAAATTCAAGCTTTTAGCTCTTCAGCTTCTTATAACTATTATCATGAAAAGCCTATTAATAAGCATTCTTGTTAACCATGTAATGAGATACCAAAATATTGGAATGGAAATCATCTCTTCCCATTCAATCTAACTTGATCATTGTTGTTATATAATAGTTTTATAACAAGTTATAATTTAAAAAAAAAACTTTCTTCTATATACAAATTTAATTATTAAATTGTTTTTTGAAAAGTATTCAATTGTTTAAAAATCAAATATATATTATATATTTTAAAATATATAAAATAATTAAAAATAATTAATTAAAAACAGAGTACTCAATTACCCGTGCCTACATTTATAAGATAATTACCTAACTTTTTCTTTTTCCCACGGTATACCCTTGCATGTTTGCATCATAAATAAAAGCAACAATAATAGAGAGCATGTCAAAAAAATTCAATAATAGAGGCAAGTCTCACATCACCCATGATGCATGGTTTCATAATTTATAATTGCAGCCGGATAACAATATCTATACAGTTAAATCTCGATAAATGAATACGTTCGGGACCGAAAAATTATATTCACTAATCTCGATAAATGAATACATTTGTGATCGGAAAATTATATTCACTAATCGAAATTATTCATTTATCGAGATAAAAAATACACTGTCTCTTTTATGTTGGGGATCGGAAAAAATTATTAATTTGATGAGGTTATTTATTTATCGAATATTGATTTATCGAGATTCAACCGTATCTTCCGAGTCTTTTTTCCCCAAGCAATGGCCCGTTTATTTATTTAGATGATTAGACTATTGATGCTGCCTTATAATATTAATATTTATATATTTAAAATAAAGTAAAAGAAAGCCTTTTGTTGGTGATAAAGAAGCTACGACACATGGCACATGGAGATCACAAGGATGTGGTACTCCGTAATAGAGAATCACAAATTCACAACTTACAATAGAGTGATTCATGCTCGTTTTACTTTCTTTTTTAATGATATAGGTCATACACATTTAGTGGAAGAGTTGTCAAAGAAGGCGTGCTTCTGGAGAATAGAGTCCTTTTACCCTGCCTTACATACATGTATATATTATAAGCTGCCAAAGATGCGTATAAGTCAAGGCACTGATCTTGCCTCAACAGCTGCTAGCAGGCAAGAACGTGCCACGTGGTTGGCTTCAAAGTCAAACTTCATATTCTTTTCTCAGATTCCTTATACAATGACAAACGAGACTGTAATATGCTGCTTCGGTTATACAACCTTGGTCTGAATGATCAACTTTATATTATAATTACAATAATCAAATTCTGCACATAATAATTTCCATGATAACCTAATAAAATACTCAATACCCTCTTCTCTCGGTAACAAAAGGTTCATGTTCTGACTTTGCATCTCATAAAGATTACCAGTGATGTTGTCAAATTTACGTGACATGACAATCTTGATTAGAGTTGAAAAGTTAGCAAAAAGTTGTCCACTAAGATTCAAAAAGTTGACAACTTCCTAAACTAAACTAGTAAGAAGTTATTTAAAACATGAAAAAGTGTATATTTTCTATCCATTTTTATATTAAATTAAATATAAAATTAATATACATGAACCACATGTATAAACTTTAAAATTGTTCATTATTGGAACAAAATTTTAACAAATGTTACCAATAGTGATATAGATGTGAGAGAAAATTAAAAAAATAATATATTTGATAATTTGTCATGGTTTAACAACTCTTTTAGCAAACCCTATCGGAGATGTTCTAACATATCAGTATCGTAATTTCCACGGAAGGAAAAAAACACACTGGATTCAAATATGTAGTGGCATGCTTAGTACCAACTCTACATAGGCATTCTTACCGCCAAGTACCAACTACATAGTATTCATCATAGATCACCTGCAATTTGTTATATCTTGTCTTCAAATTGCCAATTAACTTTTTACGGCATGCGCATTCTTTATTGATCCATAACTAAACAGCATGCAACATACGCTCTTGCACATACACAGAAACACCTAAAAGTAGGACGGCTAAAAACTAGATATTAGGCTAAAGCTTACTCATATACTTTGTAACAGACAAAATAACCTTCGCAGCAAAACTATGTAAATTAACTTCCGCTATAAATTTCAAAAGTGGAACTCGAGTGACAGAGGGCAACATCTTTATCACTGCACGGGTTCCTTCTCTGTATGTGAAATCTAAGTTTAGTGTCTGAGTTGACTAATTTTACGAAAACTTTATGCATCCAGATCCTTGTTTCTATTCCATGCAGAGGCTTTCTGAACATCACCTCCATTTTCCACTTCAATTAACACATCTTTTTCACTTTGTTTTGCCTGCAACAAAGTATAAGCGCAGATCAGTAAACACCAGTTTGGTGTGCTTTAACATGTATCAACTCATACACTTATGAACAAAGAAATTAAAGAAAGGGAAATTTCTAATAGTACCATTGTATTATTGGCTTTTCCAAATGGTATCAATCACTATTTTAGACTTCCAAGAAGTAACACCGTGCTTTTACTTCAACCATATTATAATACTCCGTTAGCTAACCATTAGTCAAACGTTATAAAATTACAATTAATTAAAAGTAAAATTAAATAAATTACAATTAAAAACATTAAGTTGGGTGACTTGGGCCATTAGTCGGGTATCAACGTTTTATTTGGGCAAAATGCTGGGCAAAATGCTGACAACAATCTCAAATTAGGGTATAGGTCAATAGAAGAGGTGATTGTGTTGTTCTTCTCCAACACTTGATTCAACACTAATCTCTACAAAAGGTATGCATTCGAACTTCCATTACTATATATATATAATCGATATATATATGTATATTCATGCCTAAATAGTTAATCAGTTCGTTGGTTTAGGGTTTGTAGAATATATGTATATACATATATGTTTCTATATGTATCAGTATGTATATATGTGGATGTGGATGTGTTTATATATGGTGTATGTGTATATGCATGTTTAAATGTGTGCAGATGGATAAAGTGTTGAAGTTTCATTGAAATGCTAATTATGTTAAGGTTAAGGTTGATGTAGATAAAACATCACTCATAGACATTGTTATTAAGTATGAAGAGTTAGCAAAAAAAGGGAGTGAAGTTAGATTATGCTTATCCAACGTTTGCATATGCATTTAACATGAAGCATCATTCATTAGAGACATATAAGGATTTAATAACAATGTTCGAAAGGTTTGCTGAAAAGAGTGTGATTTCTATTTGGGTTGGAACTGTGCTGAAACCAAGTTCTTTCTATAAATTGGTTTTAAATTTGAAGAGAAGACAAGAAAATAATAAGAGAATGGATGGTAGTGAGAAGGATGTTGGGCATGAAGAATCACAAAGGCTACCTTCATTGGAAGACCTCGAGGACACTTCTTTAAATATAAGGCAACAGACCCAAAAAAATGTGGAGATCACAGAGCCTATTGCTACTCAAACAACCACTACAACCAAAAAATCCACCAAACAGAGGCCTCCTCCCAAAAAAAAATAACTAATCCTAATTTACCACTAGCCCCCATCTCATCTCAAACAGCCTTCAAGTCATTACCTATTAGGAAGAGTCCTAGATTTCTTCCTCCTATAAATACTACCCCATCTGAGCACAACCATCCTCCTAATGACACAATGTTTGGTAGAAAAATTCCTAGAACAACAACAAAAAGGAAAGGGATCATTGTGACAACTACTACTACTCCAGAAGTGAATATAAAGGCTACAACCGAGTCTAGTGCAATTTAAAGAAGAATTGCTAAGAAAAAAATGACATTTGTTGAGGAAGAGTTTGATATGAATGATGGAGGTGCAGAGTCAGATAATAATGTCAAGTTTAAGGGGAATATCCCATCTGATGAAAATGAGGAGATAAACTCATTGCCATAAATCATAGACAATTGGAAACCTAGTGAGTGGCATTATTTTTTTGATGATGAGTATTATCAAAGGCTGTATAAGAATGGAGAGTTGTATGAAGAGGAGTTTGGTAAGATTGAGTTGAAACCTTGGATGATTTTTTTAGATAAAGGTCATTTTAAAGAGAAATTAAAAGACTACTGTGTGCAAGAAGGATTTGCAATTAATGTATTGTGGACTGACAAAAACAGATATACAGCTACTTGTTATGCATCATGTTGTAAATGGAGGATACATAGTAGTAGGCTTTCTAATTGCATTACATGGGCTATTAAGAAGATTAAGCCTAATGTGCACACATGTAGGGGTTTGGAAACATATAATCCACTGTGTGATGTCAAATGGGCTGCATCAAAGTTGTTGGAAGATATAAGAGCCAATCCAAATATTCCAAGAAATGCTCTAAATGAGTTGTTCCAGAGATATGGGGTATATATGAAAAAATCTTCATTGTATAATATGAAGAAGTTGGCAATAGAAAAATTGTTTGGTGGACATGATGAGTCATATGCTGAGCTGCCTGCTTATACCAGTGTTGCATGGTTCGTGAGTCAGCCTATGGAACCGCCATCCAGTTCCCTCGTTCCGGAACACAATTCCTTTTCGACCCGGATCACTCAGGGTCACGCTCTAGTTCGCCACCCCG
Organism: Oenanthe sinensis; assembly: GCA_028671895.1. Classification (NCBI taxonomy): domain Eukaryota; kingdom Viridiplantae; phylum Streptophyta; class Magnoliopsida; order Apiales; family Apiaceae; genus Oenanthe; species Oenanthe sinensis. The sequence continues at coordinate 15,526,275 of CM053813.1, forward strand.
ACGATCCCCCTTATAACTCCGACAATCATTATATAAAAAGGAGAAAGAATAAAAAATAGGAAGATAACTTGATACCATCTAGATTGATATTAATTTTGGAACGTAAATTTGAAAAGAAATAAAAAATGGAAGAAAAGACACACAAGACATGCCTCAATTACTTGAACATATTTGAATCCCCTTAATACTTGAACATATTTGAACATATATGTAGAAACTTTAAAATTCTACATTTCCCGATTAACTTATATATTTTAGTTATAAAATAGTAACTGAAACATAGATACAATAGCAAATATGCATAATGTTTTCTATAGAAATAACTATATAAGGGATCCTCATATCGACCCGCGTATCTGATTCGCGGGTCACTGTACCCGATTCATAAAAACTAACATTTCACGTACCCGATCCCGTGCCACGTACCTGAATGACCCGTGAACCGTGATACACTGACTTATACAAGGGTCATTTGTTAAAGTAATCCAGATTCAAGGGCCTATTTTTCAACTGTGGAGAGTGAAAGTATCCCAAGGCAACTGTTATTCAACAATATTTTCATTTCTTTTACTGCTATGTGGAAAGGGTTTCTAGCAGGGTGCATGCCTCTAATAGGTGTTGATGGAACACACCTAAAGGGAGATTATGGAGGTATTTTACTCTCAGCAGTGGCTTTGGATGTAAATAATGAGATTTTTCCATTGGCTTATGTCACATCACAGTTTACATTTAGGAAGGCTATGGAAAGGCTCAAAGAAGCTGGTGGTGAGCAAGTCATGACATGGTTTGCATAGCTAGGTGATTCTTCTACTTGGAGCAAACACAAGTTTGAACTAAATGTATGTAATGATTCCAACACTTCAAACTTTGTGGAGAGTTTTAATTCCACTCTTGGAATTGATAGATGCAGACCAGTCTTGACCTTACTTGAAGGTATATTTTCATGTTTGCATTCATCTTTGCATTATTCATTCTAATCAGTATGTATATATAAATGTGCTTGAAACAGGCATTAGAAGAGTGTGTATGGTTAGAATAGCTACAAGAAGTCAAACTGCCATGACTTGGAATGATGATGACCTTTGTCCTCAGATAAAGAAGTTGTTGAAAGATATTAGCAAGGACACTTTAAGTTACAAAGCATATATGTCCAAGCCAGGAGAATATGAAATTCATGAGGGTAAATCTCATTTCCCTTTGTCTTTAAATAACAAGGTTTGTTCTTGTGGAGCTTGGCAGATTAGTGGTATCCCATGTAGGCATGCCATAAGGGCTATGGTTCATGCAAAAATTGATCCTCATAATGTTGTTAGCACATGGTATTATGTTAGGACATACAAACATTCCTATAGTTTTAACATTAACCCCATACCTGACACAAATCAATGGCCTACATATGATGATCTGCCTACTGTTATGCCACTTATAATGAAGAGAGGGGTTGAGAGACCTAGCAAATTTGCTTAACTATTTATGCAAACTTGTTGCATATTTGGGATGCTGTAATGACATGTTAGTAACAACTTTTTAGTTAGTACTTGACAACTTCATGAACTTTTAGTTAACAGAGTGTTATAACATGGATGAAGTCAAAAGTACAGTGTTACTACTTGGAAGTCTAAAATAGTGATTGGTACCATTTGGAAAAGCCAATAGTACAATAGTACTATTAGGAATTTCCCTTAAAGAAAATATAAACTATAGAGAGAAACAAATGGACAATATGCATGCACCTGAGACAAATGTGTTGCTGCTTCATTTTGCTGCTGGCTCTCAGCAGTACAATAATATGAATACAGTGTCATCCCAACAATGGCAACAAAGATGCCTAAAATGTTCTGCCAGCTAAAGGGGTCACGGAGTAGAATGTAACCAAATGCCAAAACTAGGCATGTTTTTAGATGTCCTAGGACCTGATAGGTTACAGGAGATGTCTTTCCAATCACCAGAAATGTACTGAAGTTTACAGAAACTGATATTAAGCAAGATAGCACTATGAACACCTGCATTTTGAAGTAATACACAGAGATGACTTAATATATATGCATTAAGAATATCTATATTCGTCTTGGAGAAAAATAATAGGAGTGTTGTATCTTACCAGCACATTAGGGGTATAATTGAAAGCAAAAACACTCTGACTTGTCAAATACCTATCAACAGATGGACCTACAACGAAAAGCGTTATTGCTTGATAGGGGCATGACTGATATAGGAGCTGGGTTGACGAAACCTTGAACTTCTTCTGGATGGTATTAGTCATCTGAGAGTAGCATTAAGGATATATGATGACAAGCGAATTATGAATGGTAAATTGAAGGAATTAATAAGCCATCAAATTTAAGATTCTTGTTCAGTCATGTAATAACTCCTTTGGGTGTCAATGACTTTAAAGCACATACAACAAATAAGTAATATGTACAAAACCAATTGAACCAGGATACGATTTGTGCAATACATGTCGTCACCACTGCAAGCAGTGATAATACGCTACCTACAACGTTAAGCTGCAAGTCAGTTACAGTTGCAATTCCTACACCCATGAGCAGCACGGTGAGCGAAAGTTGGATGCTCCTACTGCATATTGTAATAACAAGGCATATGAGGATGCATATCATTCATTTTAGAAGCAGAAAGCACATAGAGTTTATAAAGTACAAATGCCGCTTCTACACGGGGCACTAAATTTTCATGTGTTTGTAAACATAGAAATCAGGAAAATACTAAAGGTATCCAGATGTTACACCTTCAACAAAGTGTAACGGTGATTGAATTTTCAAGCATCTTAATACGTACTAACACACGTTGATGATGGGGATAGATGGTATAGTAGTTACTGAAAAGGGATCTGGTAACCAACTTACAACCTTTCTTCCCCGGACTCTCTGCTCGAACTGTGAATACATGTCCAAGTGTCGGCAATGTTTTAAACCATCAAACATATACATGTTTTTGGCCTAAAATAAGTTTCTAAGTGTCCATACCCATGTCCGAGTGTCTCACACAGGTATTTGGATTAAAATGAAGAGTCTAGGTAACAGAAGACAACAAGTACTCATACTAAAAAAGTTCCCATTGACATACTGTACTTAAAAAGAAAATTTTGACACAGTTTATTCTTCTAAATCGGTCTAAACTAATGAAAAAATTGTGTTGCTCGCAATGTGTCAAACAGGGGAAATAATAAGAAATTAACAAAAGTTTAAATCCAACATCACCTTCTCCATTTCTTTCACTATATACCACCTTTTCAGTCTTACTATAAAACCCGTTCCTTTTCTCCAATTTCAACGTGCAACATATTTGCAATTATCCAAATTTTACTGTAAGCCCCATTAGATGAAAGGAATCAAATCCTTTTATTATTAACTAATACTACCTCCGTCCCACCCAATTGTTATCCTTTCGGAGAGAAGGTCCGGCACGCATTTTAAGATGCATATAAAATATAGTTCCGTAACTTATTTTTAATTTTTTTTTCTGAATAAAAATTTAATGTTTAAATTTTTATTCAGAAAAAAAAAATAAAAATAAGTTACGGAACTATATTTTATATGCACCTTAAAATGCGTGCCGGACCTTCTCTCCGAAAGGATAACAATTGGGTGGGACGGAGGGAGTACCTATTATTTATCTACTACCATATATTTATAACTTTCATTACTAGAAAATATAATTGTTAATCATAATACATACATATTACATCTAAATAATAATATAAAATAATTAACAAGTAATTTAATTATTTTATGGTCCACATAATATTCTTTCACAATTGTATTTACATGAATTCATTGAATGTTGTGAGTAGATGTATGAGTGTAAGACTTGCTACATGAAAATAAAAAACTACAAGACACAATTGTTGGGTACACCAATTTCAATATCTATCTCAAAAAGAAAAAAAAACTACTTTGTATTTAAACGAGATTTATGTCGTTGGCAAACCCAAAAGGTAAGCAAAATTGCATTTTCTAAAATAGTTGCAGGAAGACTTGTCAACATTTAGGAGGTTAAATTATAAACATTGAGGGGCAGAAAAAACTTTAACTTTTATTCCATCCATCCCAAAATTGACCGACTGTTTGCACGTACTTTAAAGTGCATTGGAAGAGAACCTACAAACAATAATTTTTGTAATTTAATTATGTAAACAAATTTGAAATGCAAAAAAAGTTATGAACCACAATGAGTAAGCCCCTTATTACCCATCCCGTCCATACCACATTAACCCCTTTATGCAACCAACTAAAGTATAACACAATGTCAAATTTCATGATTTTCATATATTGCAAAAAAAGCTATTACCGTGTAACAGCAGATAGCCTCAACTTAATATATGAAAATTGGTTAAATGCATAAAAATGCTCCTCAACTTTGGCTCAACAGCTTGACTTTTGCACAATACCTACCACACCCGTATTTTTGCGCAAGACATATCATACCTCTGTACTTTACAATTCTAAAACATTAGAACCCCTCGTCAAATAGCTAAATATTTTTATATAGTAGATGTTAAGATGGATGACTTATAATAATTATTTTATTATTAAAGTATCATAGTGACACTGATATCATAATTAATAAATATAGTAATATTATATTAAATTCGATATTACAATGAATATAATTATTTCATAAGTTACAATTTGGTATATCTACAGTTTAGATTATTCTTTCAAAATGATAGTATAAGGGCTAGGAAGCATGAGTGTGGGTGCGGGTGCGGGTGCAGGTGCGGGGTGCGCGATACAGGGATACGAGAATTTGACAAATAAAAAAAATATGTGGATACGGATGGGGGGATTCGGTGAATTTTAAATTATTTTAAATATTATATATATATATATATATATATTTCAAGAGTAGCATTTAAATTAAACTAAATAGTCATATAAATAAGTTTATTATCCTTAACTATTAATATAATAATCACTTAAAAACACAAGTGATACATTATGAAGTGTTCAAGTGACTAAATAATTAACTAATTACGTAATTAATTAATCAACAAGAATCCCCAAGAATTGAAGAATCCCCAAGAAGAGGTGCACGGTGCGACGGGTGAGAGAAGAATCCCTCCTCCCTAGTATAGGGGTCATCCTAATATAGGGGCCATTTGGCAAATCTGAGGGATAATTATTTAACCATTAAAATTTCTAAATCATCTAATATTGTTAACCTTAATATTGAACGAATACAATCTTTTCACAAATAATCTAAATATTGAATGAATAATTTTTTTTGGAAAATGATTATTTTTACTAATTTATCCTGTCAAATGAAATAATATGATTTAAACAGAATAACCTATAAATTACAAACATTAAAAAATGTATTTATGCACTAAACTGTTAAAATAAAGAATTTATCAGATTCATTTCAAAGTTTTTTTCTTCATCACAAAGAAAGTAAGAAATGTACTAATGAGAAATTCAACAAAAATAATAAAGAAATTTAAGTAAACAATTTTTTTTAAAAAAAATAATTTATGTGCTAAAAACCTTCAACTAAATTATACTCCCTCTGTGGCCACCCCGCTCCCCAAAAGAGTGTCCCTCTAATTTTTTCACTCATTTCAATGTGTCCGGTAGAGATACTTGTAGATGATATTTTTTTAACAAAATTTATTTTACATAAAAATATAAAATTTATGCTTTTTAAGAAAACCAAAAAATTAAAAAAAATGCATTTATTTTGGGATGGAGAGAATATCTATGATTATCTAACATCAAAACAGATATTTTTAGATTGTTTGGAAGTTGATTTTTTTTCAAAAAAAGAAGGAAAAGGCAGTAGATAAAAAGAAAAGAAACTTAAAAGATAGATTAAAACGTTGGTAACATATGATAAAAAAATAGAATTAGAGTAAAAAACACATATGTAATATATTTTCAAAAAACAATAAACATATGTAATAGTAGAGTTGCAGATTAGGTATTGTATAAAATTGATATAGGGTAGTTATGTAAAGTGAAATATGCGGATTATTGAGTCAACTTTTTAACAGGATTGTTCAACTATTTTAGGAATAATTCAAATCATTGAAGTAATCAACCAAACAACCTTAATGACCAAGTGATCCAATACAAATGCATGAAGTTGTTTTCATGACACCGAAAACTACAATTACAATATATGATGTTTAAAGCATATTTTCTACTTCGGTGTGTTTAAAACAATTATTTATTAATTTATGGCTAAATAATTAATAAAATCATTTATTTTAGTATTTAGTTGAAAATTATAATTTTAAAAATTTGGAAATGGTCTAACTATTACAGTATTATAGAGTACAGGGGCATGATAGGTCCATCGCAAAGGTAAGGGGCATGATAGACTTTTATGGCAAAGTTGAGGGCCACATATATATGCATCCAGCCTATGAAATTACTTACTTTTCAATAATATTCATTTTTTCTTCATCCTAAACTCCTATCTATGCATATCACTTAGCAATCTATCACATATAATAAATAAACTTAAATTGAAATAAGAGATAGATCTTATTTAACATACAAATCAAGTATGCCTTTATATTATTACTATTTCAGTTAGATAACTATAAAATACGTCACATAAAAAGTATGCATGTTCAAATGAAGTTTCAGCTATGTTGTCCTACAATTGCAATTGGCAAAAATATGACTGGTGCCTTCATTCCAGAATTATGTGTTTGCCCATGCATGCAAAGTAACATGGAATTTCTAAAATGACAAAACTTACTTCATGGAAATCAAGTAATATCATAATGAATATTGCTAGATTCTAGTGTTAGGATCTCCTGAAGCTCATATTATCCTCAAATCTTCATATCTTTCAGAAGAATTATTATATATGTGTCTGCACATGCATAGGCACTTGTGTGCATATTCACTGTTTTTGGAAGTTAATAAATGTTATAAAATCTAACATTGGTAATCATTCCTATATCTGTGAAGTTACCAAAAGGTCTCGCTTGTAAGAAACTGCCCTGTTTGGTAGGGAACTAAAAACCCTGAGCAGCCTGAAGTAAAACTTTCTGGTTGTTTGCCTGCATCTTCTCCAGGACACCACTAATTATTCCTACCAGGGTCATTTATTCCACTTATACCCAAAATCAGATTCATTACAAATTTTCAATCTTGATATCATGTTCCTCCACAAATATATTACTGCATCAATCTTCTGAAACTCAACCACATCAAACCAAGTAGAAAAAAAACCCGTAAATCAAAACCTCTATCTCCAATCACCCAAAACATATCTCTGAGTAAAAAGGATCCAAAGGCACCTATATACAAACATGGACTCATGTTTTCCTTAACCACTTCCTTTTTGACAGTGGGCAACCCCAGAATAAGAAAGAATTATAAGCTTAATACTCAACTCCTACCCTGCTAGACGGTTGTGAACCGAGAAAGATGATATTGTTACATCAATTTGTGTATGTACCCACATTTATAGACCTTGAGTTTTCTTCACTCTTTACTCTTTAGTTTTTTCATTGTTGCATATAGGATCAATTGTAATCAGCTATAATAAATCTACATTGAATTCTTCACTGTATCAATTCAATTTAATCATGCCAAGAAAAATGGTTTGCATTTGTTTGAATAAGTTCAGTAGGACTGGAGAAAAAAACTAACCTGAATTTTTTCCCCAAGAAAAGAGTCTCTAAGAGTACTGTACAGGGGATGATTGCCAGTTTTGTCATCTACAAGAATAAGCACCAGAACAGATGTTAAAAAACTTGACAATTTGAGACTTCTCTATCAAAACCTTAATACATATAATACATATGAACTAAATAAGAAACTAACGTGATAAGAGGTAAATTAACTAGGAATTCTACCATTCCTAGACATTATTGATACAACAAAGAAACAATTGTATCAATAATGCCCAGGAATATAATTTAAACTCCATGACATTGGGGTCTTGGCGCGTGTGTGTGTGTTTTTTTAGGGGGTAGGATTGCACAATTTGCATTAATAGATCAGATGATCACAAACGTCTTGACAAGATGAGTAAGTTACAAAAAAAATGTGAGTGATCACCCCTTTTTTTTTGGGAGGGGGGGGGGGGGGGGGGGGGTTGCATTAATACATTAGATGAACACAGACATCTTGACAATATGAGTAGCTTAAGTTACAAAATAATGTGAGTGATCACCTTATGGATAAAAACAACCAAGAAAGCCTACATTTTCTTAATTGCAGAATAATTAAAAAATAGAAGTGCACCTGGTAAAAACCAACTGAGTTAAATCCCAGACTGAGGTTCAGAAGTCCGATAGATGATCCATTCAATATGCCAAAGCTCATTACAGCTCTGGTGTCGAATGGCTTGTGCTCAAAAAGCTTTAACCATATTGCCACGTGAAGTGAACAAAATGTGACTAGAAGATGCCAGCTGGTTAAAGTTGTAGCTGAACCAATATAAAATTTGAAATCCAGGAATATTTAGCAATATACAGAAGTAAATCTTTATAGTATTTAATACCTATAATGATTAGCAAGTGTTCCCACACACAAAAAAAGAAGAGAATAAAAACTAAAGTAGAATAGATAAACTCAGGGGTAGACGTACTAAAGTAAAGACTATAGTGAGTTACCCGCGGCGTAAGATCATAAATGAAAATTTAAATATTCACACAACCACCATGTCTAGAATGATACCTCAGGCCAACAGCATGAGTAACCATTCTATCAGATTCTATTGCAGTACCCGTGCACAAGTAGGTTTTGTCTGGACCAACAATAAGTATGACCTTAATAACTTGTTTCACAACAATGCCAACAGTACATTTAGCATATGTAGTCCGGGAATTTTATTTATTAGAGAGTTCACTTCTCCAATAGTACCCGTTCCCTTATCAATAAAAGACTCTAATTAATTCTTAAATAAATAAAAATTAACGCCTTTAATTTTTGGTTCCTCAATAAGTACAATTCCCCTGCCCCTACCACTCAACAACTTTTCTATGTCCACTGACAGACAAACTAGTGCAGCTACACAGTCTACGTTCTCAACAAGCAAAATCATCAATACAATTGCGCAAATAATTCCAACTGCTCAACATATTCTAAACGAAATACAAACGTAAATTAATGAGGTAAAATTACCACACCAAAAAGCGCCACACAGATCAATAATCAATTACAGTTAAAAACTAGTTCCACGAAACAAACAACTTATAAAACATCGTAAAATCGAGAACAACTCAAAAATCAGTTATCGAGGCGAAAAACTCACCAAATTTAAAACCAAGAGTAGTAATAAGAGCCTTGTTACAAATGACAATAGACACAGAAGAAACAACAGATAAACTCAATGCTCCTACTGTTCCCAACTGAAAACGAGGCGAATCAGCCATCACGATCACTCCGATTTCAACGATTTTTCATAACATTTCCAGATCCACTTGTTCTGAAAACAGGAAATCAATCAGCTATAGATACAAACATAGATATATACATACAATTGCAAGTAGTGATCAAGTGAACTACGAGTGATTATGATTAAAATTGAGTAAAGAGCAGTTGTAGAAAATGTAAAGATAGAGAGACGAAAATAACCTGATGAGCGATCAGTGTAAGTAACGAACAAGGTAGGCAATAATGGTTCCCCAAATCTCTTCTCTCTCTCTGTGTATATTTCTATGTATTGAAGGCCAATCCTTTTTATAGCAACTCTTATTTTTAATAAAATGAGTTCTAATTAATATTTTTAATTATTCTTTTTTTGAATAAAATTATTTTTAAAACTCTTTTATTTAAAAAAAGAATTATTAAAAAGTTATAAATATAATTCTTTTTATTTAGATTTTAAATTGCGTGTAGTACCATATAAAAAGCACTTGAGTATAGCAGTAACTATGCTACTATCCTGCACTCCATGTCAATTTCGGGTTTCGACCCGACCCGGGGTTGACAAACTGAGACAAACACCCCGAACCCAACCCGAAATTAATTTTAATAAGTCAAAATATCCAACTCGAACCTGTCCCGAAATACCCATAATTAATCTGAACTCGACTCGAAATAATTATAATTTATTAATCAATATATAATAAATTATAAATTAATAAATATGAATTATAAATATTATTTTTTTAAAAAAAATTATTTAAATAATAACTTATAAAATATATTTATATTTATATTATAAATATATAATTTCGGGTCATTTCAGGTGAGTTTTGAGTACCCCGAAACTGACCCGAACCCGAAAAAACCTAACCTGAATTCGTATTTTTCATATTTTTCAGGTTGAATTTGTGTCGTGTTTTGAGTCGCTTCTAATATTTCCACCCCAATTCATAATGTGGTTCATTAGTTTGTATTTAATTTAAAATTAATTTATTAGCCCTGCATTTCCTCGTTACCACTATGTTGTAAAAGAGTGGATTAATCACCGATTAATCATTTGATTTTCTTAACTGATTTTATATTGAGTTAAAAAAATATTTTTTTGTAAAAATCAAACTAAAATTGGATAGATAAATTAAATACGTAATTAATCTGTCAAAACTAAAAAAATATGTATATTTAAATTATTTTATAATAAATTCAATTATTTAAGTTGTAAGTTTGTTCTCTTTTATTTTAAAATTTTATCAAAAAGTTACTTAAATTTATATTATCTATAAAAAATAATTATACATGAAAAAATAATATTAAATTTGTTAGGAGAGATAAGTGTTGCAGAAGGGGGATTTGAATGCAACTTGGTTAATTATGTCTAATTCTTGCTAACAACACACAAGAATAATATTTAACAAGTTTTATGGTGCAAACATAAAAACAGATAAGCAAGATAGTGTTTTAAACTTCAAAAATAATTTTATTATATTTGTTTTGCTACAACTGACTGGAAATGAATTTCAGCTTCGATGGATACAATAACAATGAATTTGCTAATGTTTCTATTTTTTAGAGAATATCTAACTCAATTGCATAAGAGAAAGCACTTGTGAGATACGTGTATTTTTACTCAAACACATGTCTTACTTACATGTGCACTTTCCCTTATTCCTAGAACAAAGCTTGAAATGGAAACTGTGCTTTTTCCATTCAAATTTGTCTTCATTCCATTTGTAGATAAAGCAGCTCTGAGATATCCAGAAACATTTGACTCTTTAAGCATGCTTTAACTTTTGCTCGTAATCTCCCAAGTTGTAGTAGTAGACTTGATAGACTAGATAGACATGTCCAAATCATTCATTGTAACTTCACTATCTTAGTTTGCTACCTGGAACAGACTGTCAGCTTCACTAAAAGTTTACTATCAACTTTTAGCTCCTCTATGGTGACAGTATCTTCGGATCCACATACTTTGTTGTCAAGTTTTGATAGTCTTCGAAACCATATTGTCTCCAAAGCTGTTGTCAACTATCCCCGCCAATATTGTTGTCAATTATCCCCGCCAACGTTGCTGTCAGTAAAACTTGTTATCTTCAAATCTTCATTCTCCGCCAAATTTACTGTCAGTGGGATAGTTGTTGTCAGTAATACTTGATGTCTTCAAATTTTCATTCTCCGCTAAGTTTACTGTCAATGGAATAGTTGATGTCGTCTGTCCCAATTGTGCTATCACTTGAATATGTTGTCATAGGCTTGAGTGCTAAATGTTACTGTTGTGGATTTGAACCATGTTGTGCATAAACATTTTGTGAACTTCTACTCCATGGATCAAGTTATTACATTAATTTGTACAAGACAGTAACTATTAAACTTACTGTCACCTATTTGGATTTGTTAAACATATTGTTTCAAGTGACTATCTAAACATACTGTCAATATATATATATGACAATACATTTTACTTAGTTTATTATAAATTAAAACTAAGTAATTTTTAGTTGATTACACTGTTAACACCACAATCCATAACAATCTCCCCCAATTTGTTTTATGTAAAATCAAGACAAATTTATAGTGAATTGTAGATGCAAACTCAACTAACATAAACTGAAGTGTTTATACAGGAAAAATATACAGAAAATTACAAGTACAAATATTTCTCAAACTAAGCTCCTCTAGACTGAGCAAATCTTCAACTTTTGATTGACCTTCCTTGTTTAGATTTTTTCTAAGGATTCTTTCTTTCATACAGCAATTCCAAAGATCTTAGGGCCCTCTTCTCTTCTGTGGTCTTGGCATGCTCAGACACATGGTCAAGTACCAACTTCACCTATTTATAAGACATGTTCCTCAAGTCTTGATAAGAGTAGAAGGCTTCCACTAGCCCTTTGGAAATGCAGAGATATTTAACTCCAAAATCATCAGTAAGAAATCTGGCTTTGGAAGATGTGTATACTTGATTTACCCTAAGTTTGTCCACATCATCATCTTCCTTAGACCTTGCTTCAATTAATTTTCTTGTTGATGCACTTAAGTTCCTTTCAGTTTCCAGAAGTGATCCTGTTGTCAGTCTAAAAATTCTTCTTAGAGTTGCAGTGTTGAGAATCCTAAAGTCCTCAGTTTTCACTTCAATGTTGTCAATGATGATTCTCAATGGATTTGTAAAGACATGAGACACATAATCAGATTTTCTGGAGAATTGATCATTTAGCTTGGCACACTTCAAATCAATATCAGCTTCTTTGATTTGTTTGCTAATTCTGTCTATCTCCTTCTTTGTAGCTTCAACATCAGCATCAAATTTTCTTACCTTCTCCCATTCTTCCATTCTCTTCTTCACCTTTAAATTACAAATATCTAGAGCTTTATTCTTGAGATCAAACACCTCAAAATTAGTAATATTGAGTAGTTCTCTCCTGATGAGTTCTTTGATTTGAGGTTCCTTTTCAGCCAAATTCTTCAATTGCTCAAAGGTGATCTCTTTAGCAAATCCACCAGTGTTGTAGAATATAATTCTATCAGGATTTCTGAGAAGACATTGTTGAGTCCTCTCATAATCAACCTTCTTTTCAAACTCATGCTTCTTCTTTGAAGAGATGATTATTTCTATTGTAGGAATAAATCCTTGCTCCTCAAGATATGGATATTCACTTAATTATTCCACCAACTTCAACAAAAATTCAGTGTTCTTATCCTGCAAAGAATCCATACTCTATAATTCTATGACACCATCATCATTTGCAAACATCACTCCATCTAAGTAGATTAGTGGCTCAGGTTCTTCAACATCAACACCATCCAAAAGATGAGGCTTGAAAGAATCTATAAGTTCCAGGAATTTTCTGATCAACATCCTTCTAAAAACTGGAGTATTTACATCTGAGGCCTTAATGATTTGCAGTATTCTTCTGATCATGAAGTAACTTGCACTCTTCAACTCACAGATTAATTCTTCAATCAACCCAGTAGAAGAATTGTATTCAGACCACTCAGCATCAACCTTAGTGATTAATTATGTCTTTGTTTCAGCTAAGTTATTAATTGTGGCTCTCTTCACATCCAAACATTCTTTATTCAGCACCCCAGACACAAGCTTCCACTGCTTCCTGTTAGGTTTCCGACTTGAATGTGGCTTTGGCCTTTCTGACTTTGACTTCCTATATTTCTTAGAGATAGAGATTTTTCTTGACAATAACTCTTCCCTCACTTCTTCTGACAGTGACTTTGAAGTCACTGTCAATATAGGTTTGATAGCAAGTTCAGGCTCCTTGACAGCATACTCCACCTTATCACTCCTAACAGTAGCTTTCCAAAAAACATCTTCTTTGTCAGCTTCAAATCCCATAACCACCTACTTCAACATCCTTCCTTCAATTTCACCAACTATTTTCTCATTTTTTCCATCTTCACCATCCATATCACCAGTTCTAGAGGTCTCTACCCCATCATTTTTATTGTTGGACTTGGAACTACATGCACCTCCATCAGGCTTTTCATCATCATTACCATCATCTTTTCTTTCCTGATCTTTCTTTTCTGTCTTTTTAGACTTCTTCTCCTCACCTCCTTAACTCCTTGTTAGGATTAATTTGATGATGTACAAAATACTAGAACAGGGTCTAACATAGTCTATTTGTAATAAGTCTTTCTTGTCTCTGAAATTTTATAATCAAAGTCTAGATAGTCAACATTTTGTCACTTGTACTTAGAAGATTTTCTATAGAAAGTGAAACCAAATTCTGGATGAAGATCGGAGTCTGGAAGGTGATTAGAGTCTATAGACTATCGGAGTCTAGTCTGTCAGAGTCTATAGAACTATCAGAGTCTATAGTCTGTCAGAGTCTGAAGATTTCAGAGTCTATAAAGTTGAAGCTAAATTTGGAAGATGATCACATGAATGGAAAGTCTTCGAAGATAAAGACAATTGTATTGCATATATGCTATGGGAAGGAAAGAGAATTTCAGAAGGAAACTGTCAACTAATAATTTGGAATTCTATTCCCATTGTAATTTGATTTTCTGTTATTAGTTGATAGGCAGCTCTCTATATAAACACTCTATGTAACCTAATTAAAAAGTATCAAAGTCAAAGTTATGAGAGAGCATAGAGATATAGAGAGTTGCTGTGAAAACACAAAGAAGCTACTAGGGTTTGTGTACAATCTATGAGAGTTTGTATTTATTTATCAATAATACAAGCAGTATTCATTCATATCTTTGTGTTTGATCTTTATTATTAATTCGAAGCTTTAATTCATATTGAGTTGATTTTAACCAGGAAGAAAAAGAACGCAAGTATTCAACCCCCCCTTCTACTTGTGTAACTAGGAAAACAATTGGTATCAGAGCCTAACGTTTAAAATCGATCAAAGTTGTCTGGAAAAAAATATGGCAATTCTAAGATTCATATGCTTAAGAGAAATGAATACACCCACTGGAAGGTTAAGATACTACACCATCTAGAAGCTACAGACCCTGACTTTCTTGGCAGGATTCATGAAGGTTCATATATGCCCTCAAAGCTTGTTCCTCAAATCACTGAAGGAGGTAAAATAACTAAAGAACACTTCCGTGAAAAACCAAAGGCTGAGTGGACAAAAGAGGACAATGAGAATGTCCTTAAGGAGACAAAAGTAAAAAACATTCTCTGTAACAGTTTGGATTCTGTTCTTATAAACTGTGTTATATCATGCAAAACTACTAAGGAGATTTGGACAAAACTTGAAGTGCACTGTGAAGGGACTAAATATGTCAAGAAGAATGCTAGGTCTCTACTAATTCAGGAGTATGAGTGTTTTAAAGCAAAATATAGGGAATCTATTACTGAGATGTATGATAGGTTCACAAAATTCTTGAATGAGATGGCTATACTTGGTAAGGTTTATGATTCTGAAGATACAAACACCAAGTTTCTGATAGCCCTTCCTGAAGAATGGGACAACAAAACAACAGCCATAAGGGAAGCTAGAGATTTGGATGAAATAACTCTAGAAGAATTGTATGGCAGACTCAAGACATATGATTTAGTGATGCAACAGAGAAAGAATAAGAAATCTGTGAAGGCAAAATCTGTGGCACTCTTAATGGAGTATGAGAAAGAGCAAGAATCAATGATTCAAGGAAGAAAGGTAAAACTGTTGTTGAGTCAAAGTCTACTGACACAGACTCTGATTCAGATGAAGGTTGATCTAAGTCAAATGATGGCTATGTTTGCTAAGAATCTCAAAAGAATGAAATTCAACAAAAGAACTGGTAAATTTAGCAAGAGGTCGTCATTCAAGATGGAAGATGAAAAGGTTGAGAAGAGAAAAAGCACCATAATCAAGCATGACAAAGCAAAAGTCAAATGTTTCAACTATGGAATATTGGGGCACTTTTCCAGTGAATGTAGAAAAGCAAAAAGTCAAGGCAAAGCGAAAGCACTTCTCTCAACAGGAAAGGATTGGGCATATTAAAGTTCAGGGGATGAAATTGATTATGAAAATCTGGCATTGATGGCTTCCTCCTCAAGAAAATCAGAATCTCCCAAAGAACCTTCATTGTATCAATATTCTCTCCTGAATCTGTACTTAATTTAGACTCTGATGGTATAAAAATTGTGCAAAGTAAGATTAAGAATATAATGACAAACTGTAGGTCTCTCACTAATGAAATTGAAAGGTTAAGAGAAGAAAATTTAACCTTGACAAACAGGAATAACCATTTAGAGTCTGAGTTAGTATTAATGGAACAATATAAAAAGAATTCTGAGAAATATATTACACTGAAGTCTTAAAAGCCTATGACTATGTTACGAAAGAAATAAAGGAAGAACAGTTTAAGTTCAGATTATGGACAAACTTTGGTAGAAAAGTTCAGGAAATTTTCAACAACCAAAATGTGTGTCAAACTGCTGGTCTAGGCTATGACATGAATCAAGGCAAAAGTCCTATTATTGAGAATAATAACAATGTTGAAGCTAGCCAAATTAATAAGACTAAGGACAAACGTACCTTTATCCCTGTTAAGTTTGTGACTCCTGAAGAAAAGACTGATTTACCTAAAGAAACCACAAACTCATCTATCAATGAACCCCCTGTTGTTGACAAAAAGATAGATGAAACATGAGCAAAGAAGTCTAAGAAAAGCATTAATATAGGATACCTGTCTAAGTCTAAGTTAAAGGAAAGGTTAGATAACTTATTAGATGTTTTCCCAGTTGCACAAGTAGAAGAGGGGGTTGAATACTTGTGTGTTGTTTCTTCCTGATTAAAATCAACTCAATATGAATTAAAGATTTAAATTAAGAATAAAGATCAAATACAAAGATATGAATGAATACTATTTGTATTATTGATGTATAAATACAAACTCTCCTAAGGTATACACAAACCGTAGAAGCTTCTCTGTGTTTCTCACAATAACTCTCTCTTTCTCTATGCTCTCACAAAACTTTTAACATCAACAAAAAACAATTAGGTTACATAGAGTGTTTATATAGAGAGCTGCCTATCAACTAATAACAGAAAATCAAATTACAATAGGAATAGAATTCCAAATTATTAGTTGACAGTTTCCTTCTGAAATTCTCTTTCCTTCCCATAGCATATATGCAATACAATTGTCTTTATCTTCGAAGACTTTCCATTCATGTGATCATCTTCCAAATGTAGCTTCAACTTTATAGACTCTGAAATCTTCAAACTCTGCCAGACTATAGACTCTGATAGAGTGTAGACTCTGATAGATTGTAGACTCCGATAGTCTATAGACTCTGATCACCTTCCAGACTCTAATCTTCATCTAGACTCTAGTTTAACTTTTTATAGAAAATCTTCTAAGTACAAGTATGTTGACTATCTAGACTCTGATTATAAAATTTCAGAGACTAGAAAGACTTATTACAAATAAACTATGTTAAATCCTGTTCTAGTATTTTGTACATCATCAAATGAATATATTCCTAACAATCTCCCTCTATTTATGCTTTATAAAATGTAAGCATAAATCAAGGTTTGATGATGTCAAAACTAAAGAATGAAACAATTAATCTAGAACAGTATAAAAATGTATAAGGAAAAAGAATTACATCTCACTTGATCTTCTCAACGGCTGGATTGTTTTTCAGAAAATATTTCAGCATATTCTCCTCCACAATAGAAAGATCTTCACCAACAAATTTCTTCAGTTTATTTATTTCTTCATTGAAACATTTGATTTGACAATAGGCTACTCTAAGATCATTTGCACTGCATTCTTGTTTCTTTAGATCTTTCAACATTAGAACACTAACCTTCCCACTCATAGGTTGAAATCCAAAGTAATGACCCACACCTTCTTGGAATTTAATTTTCTTTTCTTCTACTAGCATGTCATGATCATTTCCTTCAGCATCAACATATTTTAAGAAAAATTTGCCAATTTGTCGATTTGTCTGTCTGTGCAGAGTCAGCTTCCTATCAATCTCCTTGAACCATTTGTGGGTGACAGTCTCTTTGATTTTATTCACTTCATAAGCAATTTGTAGAAGAAACCTAATATACTCTAATTCCTCAGCCTGTTTGAAGAAGATGAAGTTTGATTGACTAATCCATCTGACAGATCCTCCTTCCAAAAAGTACACAAGCATATAATTTTGCACCTTTTCTGTACCTCCTGGCACCCTTTTTTCAAAAATATTATAAACAATTTAAGTAGATACCACTTTATTCAAGTGTTTTTGTGTAATCTTCTCAAACTGCCTATTTGTCAAGGATTGAGGATCCCTGTTTAGAGTAGATGTTCTATCAATGACAGATTCTTCAAAGCCTCCAAGGCATGTCTTCTTGTTTGCTCTCAGTTGCAGATCTGATTGACTGCATTGCCAGTATGTAGGTTCTTTAACTTTATCAGAGTCTGACTTCTTTTTTTGCTTATCAGAGTCTGTCCTAGACTCTACTTTCCCATGTCTAGTCCCTGACTGGTGTGTTTGAGATTTTGATAATACAGCCACTCCAGACTACTTTTGTAGCACACCACCAGGACCCCTAGGACCATGAGAACTATCACCATCTTCATCATCATCACCATCTCTCCTCCTTTTAACTTCCTTTTTAGTCTCATTGCACACATCACCTTTATTTCTCCTAGAGGAATCACTAGCTTTCTTCTCCCCCTTTTTGACATCATGACCACATGTGACAACCAAAATAATCTATTTAAGTACTGTGGAGATGTTGACATGTGCTGCAATAACTGAATCAACCTTGGTGGTTAGATCAGAGACTGTTGTTTGGAGTTTGGCTTGATTAATAGAGATGCAGCAATAACATCCTTGAAAGTGACCTCTTTGGATAACTGGATGGAATGAATTATGTCAAACTGAATTTTTAGCAAAGAAGTAGTATTATTAACACTAGTAAGTTTATTTTGAATATGAGAGATGTCCTTTACCACACTAGCCAATCGTGCAGTGACATTCTCTGTCTCAGCCTTAATATCTGCATCTATAGCTTTTTCTTTTTCAATGAAGGAGTCAACAACATTTTCATTAGGATAATGACCATGTTCTTGTAAAAAGGACTTCTTTTGAAAAGCCTTTAGTCTCGCAGACTGGTGAATAGCCAAGATACACTTAAAAGTAGCTTTATCATTAATTCCTTTAAGTTGTGCAGATTTCCAAGATTGAGGAAACTTGATCAAAATAAATAAAATATGGATTAACTGGTCCATCATCCTCAGAAGTGCAATCCTCCTGCATAGCAGCATCAACAGGCTCAATCTTTGGAACTGGAGGTGTAGACTCTAGTGGTTGAGTAGACTCTGAAACTGCAAAAGGGACTCCTCCTTAGAGTGATCAGAGTCTGTAGACTCTGGAAGTCTAACCCTGATAGGCATAATAAGAATTGGTGCATCTAACTTTATTTTGTAGTCTCAGGTGAAATGGGAGTTGTATCCACCAAAGCCTCCATGACCCTGTCTGCTCTCCTTGCTAGAGAATCCACTAAATGGTGTTGTGGTCTCTGTGTGAATGATTTTTGAGCAGCTAGAGCCTCCTCCTTTTTGCCAATCTACATTATCAGTAAAATTGAATTTTCATCCATCCCCTGCCCTAACTCATTGGACCAACTCTTTGAAAAATCTTGATCCCAATAAGTGAAGCTAGGTTCAGGATACCCTAATCTCTCATGCTCACTGTGAGGTTGGATACCCACTATCACAAACTCACTCAAGCTATCTACAGCCTTTTCTACCTCTCCTTTTGCATGAACTAGTGCCAGCCTCTTAATTATTTTTTCACTCAATTTGGAGGGTGCACTCAAAAATTCTATAGAAAAGGGGGTGAGAGAAGTAATAGTTGCTTTAATACCTGAACCACCTTGATGGAGGGGTAACCCTTCAAATGTTTGAAGGCTAGGGGTTTCCAGCAAGGGGTGAGCAACAACAGACCCTAAACCCTTACTAACTTCTACTATCTTTTCAGATTCTGTTGGCTCCAGTATTCTAGCTTCAGGATCTACTCTGGACTCTGACTGCTTCAGTATGACTTCATTAGAAGCTAGAGTCTGAGTGTCACAATCTTTGACTGTTAGTGCTTGAGACTCCCCCTCGAGGTGGATAGACTCTGATAGAATAGATTATGGAAATTCTTCATGAATATCCATTAGAGTCTGTCCTCCCATATCAATGGGGTACCCAACAACATATTTGAGAGTTGCCAAGGAGGGCCTAACAGCATGCTCCCCTGCCCATTATCACCCAACCTCTGACTAAATTATTCTTGTGTGGGTGAGGCAGACTGAGCATCTTTCACGCTAGTCACCACTGGTGCACTAGTCTCATCCTCCAACTTCCTTGTAACATCTGTTACCTCCTGTGGTTCTACTATAGTTAATGCATCCAAGTTGGCATTGAGAAAGGTCTTTGCATGGATTGCATTGATGGCCTGGGCATGAGTCATATGAAAGGAATCTTGTAGTTCTCTTGCAATGTTCTTATAATATGAGGCCTTGATTTGATCCAATCTACTTTGATAGGTTAGATAGATATACTTGTTTACCACCTTCCCTACATTTTGGACAAGATAAGTAACCACCTTCCTTGGAAGAGGCTGAATTGTAGAAATCCAATCAATGGTTGTCTTATAGGTAATTCATTTATCCAAAATTACTTCATAGTCAAAAATCGGTTTCTCAACCTCAGTTTCCAACTCAGTAACAGACTATGTTTCTCTCATATCATGGACCTTAAGCTTTTTAGGCTTCTTTATTTTCAGCTGTTCAGAGTCTAGCACACTAAGTGCTTTGAGATTTGCATTAGTCCTGCCTTCTATGAGCCTAGATGCTTTATCTTGTAATGAAGAGTTGAAGATGTAGCTGTATAGATTTGTGACCACATCTTGTGCAGATATTTGTAGCTCCATCTTCATTCCCTTCCTCAGAGCTTCATATGTTGTAAGAAGATCCAAGACTTGAGATTTAGTGTGATATTGCTCTGGATCTTGAATTGATTCCACCAAAGGATATAGGAATAGCAGTACCTCATCATTTGGAGTAATGTTTTCATCAATGAGACACGAGGATGCATCCAATGGCATTCCTTCCTAAAATATATCTTGATCAGAGTCTAAAGGCAGTCTAGACTCCGACTCAACATTAGACTCTGGTTCAAGAGTTTTCTTGCTTTTAGAGTCTGGCTCTGCAGGAGCCTTGAGAGCATCTGTTTCCTGCAAAACAAGGTTAATAACAATTATTGGCTTGTTTGTGTGTGTAAAATAAGCCTTCATCAACCTCATGTACTTCTGAGCAAAATATTTCTCAAGAGACCCAATTTGAGAATCTTGAGGTACATCCCTAGGTTTATCAGAGTCTGTAGCCTTTTGAAAGACTACATACTTGGCTTCAAGGGTAGAATCAAATGTATCATGACCCTCTTTTAGCAAAGAGAGTCCTTCAACTACCTGTTTCTCTAGGGGGTTTAGCTCCTCATCAATTTGCTAATCTATTAGCCTTGTTTGTACCAGTTTCCTCCTCTTTACAACTGATGCCTGTTGAGAGACACCAGAGGTTGGTTTCTTTTTAGATTTTGGTTTGTGAGATTGTTTGGTGGAAGGGGATTTGGTTACTTGGGTAGGTGTAGGGGGACTCTCTATAACTTGTTTCTGCACCATTTCACCACCAAAAAATGAAGCATTGTAGAGAGAAGGTTTGTAGGTTAAGAGTTTTACTTGTGGATAAGTCATGGCAGGTAGACTCTTCTTTTTGTCATCAATTCTCTTGATGCCAGAGAATATCCTTCTTTGTTGCTTATAGGCATGCACCCAACAATCATCTGCAAACTTCGCAAACGTGTTAGGAATGAAGTTGTTCAAGAGAAGCATTAAAAATCTATGATAGTAGACTTTCTTCATGCCCTATTGCACATTATTTAATTTTGCTCCCATTTGAGTGAGCAACATATCACTAATGTTAATCACCTTGTCAAATAGGAGACTATGACCAATTTAATAAGTAATAGCAGTAATAGCATCAAAGCCACTACATTTACCAGTAAAAGACTTAGCAAGTTGATCAAAGAAAAAAGACCATTCTTTTCTTAGATAAGGCCTAGTTAATTTACTCATGTTTTCTAAACTAGCAGAATAACCTAGTGATTTAAACATGCTCTTTATATCAGAATCAGAAATAGGTTCATCAAAAGGTTATTTAACAGGCAACCTAAATACTGAATTAAGCACATCAACAGTGACATAAAAAGTGAAGTCATCAAAGGTAAACATAATCTTACCTGGTTGATCCTGAGAAGAATCAACTACCTTGGCCGAACTCCAAGCCTGAGATACAGTATCCATATGAATCACTGGGGATGCTTTTAGAATGTAGCTGAGCTCAGATTGCTCTAAGAAATCTATCATAGGGTAGTAGTCAGCGTCTACCCCTTTCTTGTCTCCAAGGGCTGCCACATGATTTGTGGTCATAAACTCAAAGTCCCCAAAAGTGAATGCAATTGCCTTAGGACCCCTCATGATAGTTGAAATAGCAGCCATTGAAATTATTGAGTTTAGAATGACAAAAATTCTTGAGAAATTTAACTAGGGTTCGTGAAAAAACTCTGAGCGTATTTTTGCCTTAGAAAATAATTAAAATAAACAAGTTACTAAATTGTATGTAAAAATTCAGTTTTGTTCGAAGTGCATACAATACACACGAGTCTACAACCTGTATCTAGTAAAAAGTAACTTTTACCTCTTATTTCAAGTCATTTGAACAGTTTAAACGTAATCAGAGTCTGCAGGCATGAATGTTAACTATTTTAGAGTCTGGGCGCTATGATGTTCTCAGAGTCTACAGACTCGTCAGAGTCTACAGACTCGCAGAGTCTACAGACTGGTCAGAGTCTAGGAGTTAGACTATGTCAAGATACAGTGCCTAAAATTTTTTTGCAATAACAAATCATAGTTTGATAAATTAGGGACTATAATTAAAGTACATACCTTGCTTCTGTTATGATTGATCACTTAGATATTTAACATACCTAATTCACCTACCAGTCTGAGAAATGTAGACTCATCAAGTGGTTTTGTTAAAATATCTACAATCTGTCTGTCAGTTGGAAAATAGTGAAGTGCCATAGTACCATTTTCAACATGTTCTCGAATAAAATGATACATTATATCAATGTGCTTTGTTCTGGAATGTTGGACTGGATTCTCTACAATTTTAATAGCACTAGTATTATCAGATTACATAGGAATATTTGGGAATATTGGTCCATAATCAAGTAACTGATTTCTCATCCACAGAATTTGAGCACAACAACTTCTAGCTGCTATATATTCAGCCTTAGCTGTTGAGGTTGATACAGTTTGTTGTTTCTTGCTAAACCAAGAAATTAACCTATTGCCAATAAATTGGCATTGACCTGATATGCTTTTCTTGTCCACTTTACATCCTGCATAGTCAGAGTCTGAATAGCCAATTAATGAAAACTCGGACTCTCTAGGATACCAAAGTCCAGAGTTTGTGCACCCTTGAGATATCTATTTTTTTTTCACGACTATTAAATGTGATTCTCTAGGGTCAACTTGAAATCTAGCACACATGCATGTTGCAAACATTATATCTGGTCTACTAGTAGTTAAATATAACACTGAGCCAATCATACCTTTATAGCTAGTGTTATCAACTTTCTTACTCTTTGAGTCAGAGTATAGCTTAGTGGCTATTGACATGGGAGTTTTGGCAGTTGCACAGTCTTGCATATCAAACTTCTTCAATAAGTCTTTTACATACTTTGATTGATTGATGATTTCATCATTATTCTGTTTGACTTGAAGTCCCAAAAAGAAGTTTAACTCTCTCATTATGCTCATTTCATAATTTGACTGCATTAATTTGCTAAACTTTTCACAAAGTTTTTCATTAGTAGAAGCAAATATAATATCATCAACATAAATTTGAACAAGAAAAATATCACCTTTGTGTTTTCTAATAAAAAGAGTTTTGTCAGTGGTATGTCTAATGAATCCATTTTCAAGAAGAAATTTTGATAGAGTTTCATACCATTCCCTTGGTACTTGTTTCAATCAATATAATGCCTTGTTTAACCTGTAAACATGATCAGGAAACTTTGGATCAACAAATCCTAGTGGTTGCTCCACATAGACTTCTTCTTCTAATTTCTCATTCAAGAAGGCACTTTTTACATCCATTTGATACACCTTGAATTTTGAATGAGATGCAAATGCAAGAAACATTCTGATAGCTTCCAATCTTGCTACTAGTGCAAAAGTTTCATCATAGACAATTCCTTTCTCCTGAGAGTATCCCTTTGTAACTAGCCTTGCTTTGTTTCTAATCACAGTTCCATTCTCATCAAGTTTGTTTCTGAACACCCATTTTCTAGCTGGTGGAAGATTGATTCTCAAACTTGAAGCTCGCCCTAAAACATTGGCATTTCCTATGGGTGAGTGAAATTCAAATGAAAAGGCTCCCCTTGAATTATTTGCCGCTATGAAAGTTTCAGAGTTGCCTGATCCAGACCCTTCTGAGTTAGACTCTGAAAAACTTGATTCTGTCTGTCTAGACTCTGTTTGGGTAGACTCTAAATAGTTAGACTCTGATTTGTTTGGAGTTAAATTTTTTGGCTCCCCCTTAGAGTTTGTAGGTTCCTGTGTTTTTTCAGGAATTATTTGAGGTTCTTCATCCTCATCATCTTCATCTATCTCAGAACTTTTCAAATTTTCAAATTCCAATGTTGTAGACTCTGATTCATCCCACAATCCTGTAATCTATTTGTCATCAAATGCAACATTAATAGATTCCATAACAATTCTGGTTCTGAGATTAAACACTCTGAATGCCTTTGTGTTTGATGTATATCCAAGAAAAATTGCTTCATCTGCCTTGCTTCAAATTTGCTTAGATTTTCAGGATGTACTTTTCTTACAAAGCACTTGCATCCAAATATGTGAAAGTTTTTCACACTTGGCTTCGTGTTATTTACCATTTCATATGGAGTCTTTCCATACATATTGATCACTGTACAGTTTTGAGTGAAACATGATGTATTAACTACCTCAGCCCAAAAATATACTGGTAGTTTAGACTCTGCCAACATTATTCAGGCGGCTTCTTTGAGTGTTCTATTCTTTCTCTCAATAACTCCATTTTGTTAGGGTGTTCCTGGTGCAGAAAATTGTTGAGTAATTCCCTTTGATGCACAGTATTCCTCCATGATTGAATTCTTGAATTCAGTACCATTGTCACTCCTTATAACTCTAACTGTCTTATTTGATTTTGTCTTTAGAAAGTGATATCATCTATTATGTGTTGTGAAGAATCATCCTTTGAATGCAGAAAGAAGACCCATGTGAATCTTGTAAAATCATCTACAATGACAAGAGCATATTTCTTTTTGTTAATTGACATCACATTTACTGGACCAAATAAATCAAAGTGCAATAAATAAAAGGGTTCAGAAATGGTGTTAATTCCCTTGCTCTTGAAGGATGTTTTCCTTTGTTTTCCAAGTTGACATGCTTCACAAAGTCCATCTTGCACAAAGTCAACATGTGGTAGTCCTCTCACAAGATTCTGTTTCACCAACTTGTTGAGTGTTTTGAAGTTGATATGTGATAGTTTCTAATGTCATTTCCAGCTCTCTTCAGTTAAGGCCTTGCTATATAGACATGTGACTTCATTGTGAATGCAATCCTTCATGATGGCTTCATATATGTTACCATATTTGTGCCCTTTGAAGACCAAAATGCCTGTTTTTTTGTGAGTCACAAGACACTCTTTGTTGTCAAAACCAGTATGGTAACCTTTATCTCCAAGTTGACTTATGCTAATTAAGTTGTGTTTCAATCCTTCAACTAGAACTACTTCATCAATGATGACATTTCCATGTACAATCTTGCCATATCCAATTTTTGTCCTTTATTGCCATCTCCAAAGGATACATCTGGGCCATCCATCTCCACAAAGTCTGTAAGCAGGGATTTCTTTCCAGTCATGTGTCCTGAACATCCACTGTCCAGGATTAGGATTACTCTCTTTTCCCTAGTTTCATGCATACATAAAGTAACTAGTTAGATGTTTTGGGGATCCAAATAGTTTTGGATCCGTTTCTACTAACTTTGGGTGAAACATGTTTAGTATTATTCACTTTTGTTTTACCTGTCTCCTTTGTTGCTTTAGACTCTGGTGAAGTCTTGATAGTGTCAAACCAACTTTTATCAATTGAAGATTTTAGCTCATAAATATTGTAATATAAATCACGATAGTCTCTATACATATAAATAGAATGAAATGTACTACCACATTGATAACAAGGCTTCTGTGGAATGTAGTGACTTTTCAGAGTCTGTGCAGGAATAGACTTTGATTTCTTCTAAATTTTTGTTTTACGTTCTAGAGCTAAATGGTTGTGTTCGCCACATCTGTAATACTTCTTTCTAGGAGCATTAAGAACTTTTTTATAGTTATTGGCCTTATTAATGCCTACCTTACCATTCCTATCTCTCCTAGTCTTAGTAAACTCTTATAAGTTCTCTAGCCTTTCCTTTAACTTAGACTTAGACAGGTACCCTATATTAATGTTTTTCTTAGACTTTTTTTCTCATGTTTCTTCTGTCTGTTTGTCAACAACAGGAGGAACATTGACAGATGAGTTTGTGGTTTCTTTAAATAAATTAGTCTTTCCTTTAGGAGTCACAAACTTAACAGGAATAAAGGCACTTTTGTCCTTAGTCTTATTAATTTGGCTAGCTTCTTCATTATTATCATTCTCAATAATAGGTCTTTTGCTTTGACTCTTGTCATAGCCTAGACCAGCAGTTTAACACATATTTTAGTTGTTGAGAATTTCCTGAACTTTTCTACCAGAATCTGTCCATACTCTAAACTTAAGTCTTTCTTCCTCTAGTTCTTTTTTAACATAGTCATAGGCTTTCAAGATTTCAGTGTAGGTGTGCCTATATTTCTCAAAATCCTTTTTGTATTGTTCCATTAACACTAACTCAGACTCTAAATGGTTATTCATGTTTGTCAAGGTTAAATTTTCTTCTCTTAGCCTTTCACTTTTATTAGTGAGTGACCTACAGTTTATCATTATATTCTTAATCTCACTTTGCACAATTTTTATACCATCAGAGTCTAAATTAAGTAAGAATTCAGTAGAGAAGATTGATACCTGAGTCTTGGGAGATGAAGGTTTTTTGGGAGATTATGATTTTCTTGAGGACGAAGTCATCAATGCTAGATTTTCATAATCAATTTCATCCTCTGAGCTTGAATCTGCTCAATCAGTTCATGTTGAGAGAAGTGTTTTCCCTTTGCCTTGACTTTTTAATTTTCTGCGTTCACTAACAAAGTGCCCCAATATTCCACAGTTGAAACACTTGACCTTTGCTTTGTCAAGCTTGATTATAGTGCTCTTGCTCTTCTCAACCTTTTCATCTTCCTTCTTGAATGACGGCCACTTGCTAAATTTACCAGTTCTTTTGTTGAATTTCATTCTTTTAAAATTCTTAGCAAACATAGTCATCATTTGACTTAGATCAATCTCTTCATCTGAATCAGAGTCTGTGTAAGTAGACTCTGACTCAACAACAGTTTTACCCTTCTTCCTTGAATCCTTGATTCTTGCTTCTATGGGTTCTTCCTATTATTCTTTATCAGACTCCATTAAGAGTGCTACAGATTTTGTCTTTATAGATTTCTTATTCTTTCTCTATTGCATCTCTAAATCATATGTCTTGAGTGTCCCATAAAATTCTTCTAGAGTTATTTCATCCAAATCTCTAGCTTCCCTTATGGATGTAGTTTTGTTGTCCCACTCTTCAGGAAGTTCTCTGAGAAACTTGGTGTTTGTATCTTCAGAATCATAAACCTTACCAAGTATAACCATCTCATTCAAGAGTTTTGTGAACCTATCATACATATCAGTAATAGATTCCATAGATTTTGCCTCAAAGTACTCATACTCCTGAATTAGCAGAGATCTAGCTTTCTTCTTGACATCTTTAGTCCCTTCACAGTGCACTTCAAGTTTTGTCCACATCTCCTTAGCAGTTTTGCATGATATAACACAGTTTATAATAACAAAATCCAAACTATTAAAGAGAATGTTTTTGACTTTGGCCTCCTTAAAGACATTTTCCTTGTCCTCCTTTGTCCACTTAGCCTTTAGTTTTTCAACAAGGTGCACTTCAATTAATTTATCTTTTTCTGTGGTTTGAGGGACAATTTTTGAGAGAATATAGGGTCCTTCACGAATCCTGTCAAGATAGTCAGGGTCTATAGCTTCTAGATGGTGTAACATCTTAACCTTCTAGTAGGTGTACTCGTTTCTTTTAAACATATGAATCTTAGAATTGCCATCTTTGTTTCCAGACATCTTTAATCGATTTTAAACGTTAGGCTCTGATACTAATTATTTTTCTAGTTACACAAGTAGAAGGGGGGTTGAATACTTGTGTGCTGTTTCTGCCTGATTAAAATTGACTCAATATGAATTAAAGATTTGAATTAAGAACAAAGATCAAACACAAAGATATGAATGAATACTATTTGTATTATTGATGTGTAAATATAAACTCTCCTATACACAAACCCTAACAGCTTCTCTGTGTTTCTCATAGCAACTCTCTCTTTCTCTATGCTCTCACAAAACTTTTAACTTCAACAAAAAACAATTAGGTTACACAGAGTGTTTATATAGAGAGCTGCATATCAACTAATAACAGGAAATCAAATTATAATAGGAATAAAATTCCAAATTATTAGCTTCAACTTTATAGACTCTGAAATCTTCAGACTCTGCCAAACTATAGACTCTGACAGAATGTAGACTCTGACAGATTGTAGACTCCGATATTCTATAGACTCCGATCACCTTCCAAACTCTAATCATCATCTAGACTCTGGTTTCACTTTCTACAGAAAATCTTTTAAGTACAATTATGTTGACTATCTAGACTCTGATTATAAAATTTCAGAGACTAGAAAAACTTATTACAAATAAACTATGCTAAATCTTGTTCTAATATTTTCTACATCAATAAATGAATATATTCCTAACATCAGAGTCTACAAAGACTAGGAGAAATAGAAATGGTAAGGAAGGCATTAATGAGGCCAATAACTATCAAAAGGATCCTAATGCTCCTAAAAAGAAGTGTTATAGATGTGACAATCACAACCATTTATCTCTAGACTGTAAAACAAAAATTGAGAAGAAATCAGAGTCTATTCCTTCACAAACTCTGAAAAGTCACTACATTCCAGAAAAGCCTTGTTATCACTGTGGTAGCGTATTTCACTCTATTTATATGTGTAGAGACTATCATCATTTGTATTACAATTTTTATGAGCTAAAATCTTCAATTGATAAAAGTTGGTATGACATTGTCAAGACTCTACCAGAGTCTAAGGCAACAATTGAAACAGGTAAAACAAAAGCCAAGACTACTATGCATGTTTCATCTAAAGTTAATAAGAAAGGATCCAAAACTGTTTGGGTCCCCAAAATATCTAACTAGTTGCTTTATGTATGTATGGAACAAGGGTAAAGAAGGTAACCCTAATCCTGGATAGTGGATGTTCAGGACACATGACTGGAAAGAAATCCCTGCTTATAGACTTTGTGGAAAAAGATGGCCCAAAAGTATCCTTTGGAGATGGCAATAAAGGAAAAACACTGGGATATGGCAAGATTGTACTTGGGAATGTCATAATTGTTAAAGTATCTCTAATTGATGGCTTGAAATACAACTTAATAAGCATAAGTCAACTTGAAGGTAAAGGTTATCATACTGATTTTGACAATAAAGAGTGTATTGTGACTCACAAAAAAACAAGCATTTTGGTTTTCAAAGGTCACAAACATAGTAACATATATGAAGCCATCCTAGAGGATTACATTCACAATGAAGTCACATGTCTATATAGCAAGGCCTCAACTGAAGAAAGCTGGAAATGGCATAAGAAACAGTCACACATCAATTCCAAAACACTCAACAAGTTGGTGAGACAGAATCTTGTGAGAGGACTACCACATGTTGACTTTATGCAAGATGGACTTTGTGAAACATGTCAACTTGGAAAGAAAAGGAAAGCATCCTTCAAGAGCAAGACAATAAACACCATTTATGAACCCTTCTATTTATTGCACTTTGATTTATTTGGTCCAGTAAATGTGATGTCAGTTAACAAAAAGAAATATGCTTTTGTCATTGTAGATGATTTTATAAGATTCACATGGGTTTTTTTCTACATTCAAAGGATGAAGCTCCACAACACATAATAGACCATATCACTTTTCTGGAAATAAAATCAAAGAAGATAGTTAGAGTTCTAAGTAGTGACAATGGTACTGAATTCAAGAATTCAATCATGGAGGAATACTGTGCATCAAAGGGAATTACTCAACAATTTTCTGCACCAGGAACACCTCAAAAAAATGGAGTTGTGGAGAGAAAGAATAGAATACTCATAGAAGCTGCCAGAACAATGTTGGCAGAATCTAAACTACCAGTATATTTTTGGGCTGAGATAGTTAGTACAACATGTTTCACTCAAAACTGTACATTGATCAATATGTATGGAAAGACTCCATATGAAATGAAAAAGAACAAGAAACCAAGTGTGAAACATTTTCACATATTTGGATGCAAGTGCTTTGTACTAAAAGTACGTCCTAAAAATCTAAGCAAATTTGAAGCCAAGCTCCTAGCCGACGACCGGCTACCCCTTTCGTTGATGAAGCAATTTCTCTTGGATATGCATCAAACACAAAGGCATTCAGAGTGTTTAATCTTAGAACTAGAATTGTTATGGAATCTATTCATGTTGCATTTGATGACAAAAAGATTACAGGATTGCAGGATGAATCAGAGTCTATAACACTGGAATTTGAAAATTTGAAAATTTGAAAATTTCTGAGATAGATGAAGATGATGAGGATGAAGAACCTCAAATAACTCATGAAACAACACATGAACCTGCAAACTCTAAGGGGGAGCTTAAAATTCAACTCCAAACAGTTCAGAGTCTAACAATTCATTGTCTACCCAAATAGAGTCTAGAGAGACATAATCAAGTTTTTCAGAGTCTAACTCATCAGGGCCTGGATCATGCAACTCTGAATCTTTTTTAGAGGTAAATAATTCAGGGGGAGCCTCTTCATTTGAATTTCACTCACACACAAGAAATGTCAATGATTTAAGGGGAGCTTCAAGTTCAAGAACCAATCTTCCACCGGCTAGAAAATGGGCAAGGGATCACACTCCTGATTTAATAATTGGTGATCCTGATAGTGGTGTACAAACTAGAACAACCACTCAAAATGAATGTCTTTATAGTTGTTTTCTCTCAAAGAATGAACCCAAGAAAATTGAGGAAGCTTTACAAGACCCTGATTGAATTATTGCAATGCAAGAGGAATTGAATGAATTTGAGAGAAATAAAGTGTGGAAACTTGTACCAAGGCCCAAAAATAGATCAATTGTTTGTGCAAAATGGGTGTTAAGAAACAAACTTGATGAGAATGGAACTGTGATTAGAAACAATACAAGGTTAGTTGCAAAAGGATACTCTCGGGAGGAAAGAATTGACTATGATAAAACTTTTGCACCAGTAGCAAGATTAGAAGCTATCAGAATGTTTCTTGCATTTTCTGCTCATTTAAAATTCAAGGTGTATTAGATGGATGTGAAGAGTGCCTTCTTGAATGGAAAATTGGAAGAAGAAGTTTATGTGGAGCAACCACCTAGATTTGTTGATCCAAAGTTTCCTGATCATGTTTACAGGTTAGACAAGGCACTATATGGATTGAAGCAAGCACCTAGAGCATGGTATGAAACTCCATCAATTTTTTTTCTTGAAAATGGATTCATAAGAGGACTATTGACAAAACTCTCTTTGTTAGAAAATATAAATGTGATATTTTACTTGTCCAAATTTATGTTGATGATATTATATTTGGTTCTACTAATGAAAAACTCTTTGAAAAGTTTAGCAAATTAATGCTGTTAAATTATGAAATAAGCATGATGGGAGAGTTAAACTTCTTTTTAGGACATCAAGTCAAACAGAATGATAATGGAATTTTCATCAATCAATCAGAGTATGTGAAAGAACTATTGAAGAAGTTTGATATGCATGATTGTGCAACTACTAAAACTCCAATGTCAACAACCATTAAGCTAGACTCTGACCCAAAGTATTGTGATAACACTAGTGCTATTAAAATTGCAGAGAATCCAGTCCAACATTCCAGAACAAAGCACATTGATGTCAAGTATCATTTTATTAGAGAACATGTTGAAACTGGTACTGTGTCACTTCACTATGTTCCAATTGACAGACAAATTGCAGACATTTTAACAAAACCACTTAATGAGTATACCTTTCTCAGACTGGTAGGTGAATTAGGTATGTTAAATATGTAAGTGATCAATCATAAGAAGAAGCAAGGTATGTACTTTAACTATAGTCCCTGATTTATCAAACTATAATTTGTTATTGCAAAATTTTTGAGGTACTTTATATTGACAGAGTCTAACTCCTAGACTCTGACGAGTCTGTAGACTCTGCGAGTCTGTAGACTCTGAGAATAATAGCGCCTAGACTCTGAAACGGTTAACATTTTCGCTTGCAGACTCTGATTACGTTTAAACAGTTCAAATGACTTGAAATAAGTGGTAACAGTTACTTTTGACTGGATACAGGCTGTAGACTCATGTGTATTGTATATACTTCAAACAAAATAGAGTTTTCACAAACAATTTACTCACTTGTTTATTGTAATTACTTTCTAAGGCAAAAATACTCACAGAGCTTTTCAAGAACCCTAACCAGTTTTCTCAAGAACTTTCATCTCTTTCACATCAATTATTTCAATGGCTGCTATTTCAAATGTAATGAGGGGACCCAAGGCCATAGCTTTCACCTTTGGCGATTTCGAGTTCATGACTTCCAATCATGTGGTAGCCCTAGGAGACAAGAAAGGGGGTAGACGCTGATTATTACCTTGTGATGGATTTCTTGGAGAAATCTGAGCTCAGCTACATTCTGAAAGCATCCCTAGTGATTCATATGGATGTTGTATCTCAGGCATGGTGTTCAGCCAAGGTATTTGATCTTCCAGGTAAGATTATGTTTACCTTTGGTGACTTCACTTTTGATGTCACTGCTGATGTGCTTAATTCAGTGTTTAAGTTGCCTATTAAAGAACCATTTGATAATACTGTTGATGATTCTGCTATCAAAGACATTCTTAAATCACTAGATTACTCTCCTAGCACTGATAATATGAGCAAATTAACTAGGCCTTATCTAAGGAAAGAATGGTCCTTTTTCTTTAACCAAATTGCAAAGTGCTTTACTGGTAGGTGTAGTGGTTTTGATACTATTACATTTATTACTTATCAAATTGGACATAGTGTCCTGTTTGACAAAGTGATTAACATTGGTGATATGTTACTCACTCAAATAGGAGTCAAATTAAACAATGTGCAGGGGAGGAAGAAAGTCTACTATCATAGATTTCTAATGATTCCCCTCAACCACTTCATTCCTGACATGTCAACTAGCTTGGCAGATAATTGTTGTGTGCAGGCTTACACGCAATGTGGCACCCCCAGACCCGGGGTCAGAGATCTGGGCCGCCACGGTTCCTTTTTCCTGCTGTTAATACATTTAACTTAATTTTTAATGATAATCTTTCACCTGTTGTGACCCCACAGTTCACATACACACCCTACTGATTATAGTCTCAGAACGAATACACATATAATACATAAAAACCATCAGAGTAATATTTCAATCCCAAAAGTAAGTTCCTTGACCTATGAAGGCAATGCGGTTTCTACTTGAAACAGTACTGAATGCTAATGCATATTTTTGTTAAGTAGCTTACATAGATCATACTTATAGATAAGGCGTACCATCAATAACTGTACCCCTATCCTACTTCTACTCCTATTCCCTACCTGGGGTAGGTTGGAGAAGAACCTACGGAATGTGCGGGAATTTCCCAGGCGTTTCCTGGCGGTGCGTCGCATTCGCGGCATCCTGCTGTCCTGTTGTGTTGTGATATACAAAGAAAGTAAGGGTGAGCAATATAGGTCAGCAATAAACAATATACTTCTGAAAACATGTTGTAAATCTGTAAGCTTTCTCCTTTATCAATTACGTTCTGAAAACATGCTGTAAGTTATTTGTAAAAGCATTATGAACAAACAACTGAAGTTTAAAATAACTTTCGTTAAAACATGATGAGTAAGATGAATCTTTCAGAATGTTTCACCGCTAACAACACCATCGGTAACTCAGCTCCTAGGCTTTCGTTACGGTGCGTAGCACAATTCCAATTGGAAGGAGGGACTGTAACTGGAGCATCAACACGCCCGCTACCACACATCCACGATGATCAGTCGTAGCACGTAACAGCCTTCATCAGCAACCTATGGAAGCCTTCCGTTTCCCTACATGTAGAAGCGGGAGTCCCGGTACTCGCTACCGTTAATGGGTAATCACCTTTGACCGCATTCGGGTCAAAGTGCTGGACCGTGCATCACTCGGCCTCTTACGCTATCTCCAAGTCCGCTGAATCAATCTATAAGTCTGGAAATGGAACATTAATCCAAGCTCCCCAAGTATATAGTAATTGTTAATAGATTTGACTATCTAACCTGGAACCGGAGGTACTCTTAGTTCCCAAAGTATATCGTACTTGTTGATAGACCCTCATATTTATGAGCATATACTGTCAGATTAAGTGATGTTCCCGCCTTACCACACAGGTAAGTTGACCTTCATCATATAATCTCATTTCTCAAGGACTGAATTCATTTTGAAAACCATGACTCGGGAGTTTGTCGGAAACCTCTCTGCTTTTGATAAGTTGTAAAGCTCTTGCTACTGTGGAAACTGGTTCCAAACTTGACTGCTTTCGAGAAGTAAATAAGTATTTATTTCCTATACCGAGTTCTCTATTTTTGATAAGTCTGAATGTATTTTATTCTTATTAAAAGAATAAAATAAAATAATTAAATTAATATATTAGGGAGCTCTCACTATCTTTAAATCATTTTCTGAAGGTCAGTAAATATTTAAAATAATTATTGAAAGCTTCGAATAATTATTAAAGACCTCAATAATTTGTAAATGAATTTTTAAATAATTAATAAATATATAAATAATATTTATTAATTATAATTAATAAATACTCCTCAATAAATGAATATTCTAAATAATATTCATTAATTAAATAAATAGTAAAATAATATTTATTACCTCCTTCTTAAATGAATATTCAAAATAATATTGATTAATTAAATAAATATTAAAATAATATTTATTATCCTCATTTAATTCTTTTATCAAAAGAATATCAAAATATAAATCTGGAAATATTTATATCGTTATTTCAAAATAATCTGTCTCTGGCTTCTTCCGGATTACGACAGTACTTAACATAACCTTCCTGATTAGTACATAATTTTACATATTTTAATACCTATTTTATTGCTCGCTTTCGTATTTTTATTAGTTAATTTATTGCATTTTCCTTATTTTGCCGATAAGTAAATTAAATAATTAAATGAGAAAGAATGGGTTAGAAAGGGCAAAAAAGGGAAGAAAAGGAAGCCAACAAAGTAAAGAGGAGAAAAAGACAAAAGAGCAAGTTGGTGGATGAAATCAAAAATCAATGGTGTAGATTTTACCAACAAACACCTCATTTGAATGGTGGGGATTAACCCAACACCACCCAAAACCCTAGTCCTAGCCTATAAATATATCTCATTATTTCATTGTAATCATCTCTAGTTTTACCATAGTTTTAGTAGTAGCCTCTCTTTTAATTTTCTAGATCTAGTTTTTAGCTCTCTCAAATATTATAAACACTTTTCATATTAATGCAAGTCTTTATTTTCTTTTATGTTAGTCTTCATCTTATCTTCTTGAAGTCTTAATTTATTTTTATGTTAGTCTTCATCTTATATTCTTTAAATTTATGACTATGATATCTTTCTAAGTACCACAAGTTGTATACTTGGGAAATGAAAGGAGCCTTTTAGATTAATATTCTAGGTCTAGTTTACTTATCTCTCTACTTTACTCCTTAGTTTTATTGTTTATTATCTTGTCATGAGCCCCTTTAAATCTCTATTTTAAATGTGGGTTCAATGATTTAGATCTCTAAATTTATTATTATTAGTTGTTTTTTTTTATTCTAGATTGTAGAACTAGTTTTGGTTGTTGGGTTTGATATTTACTTGTAATTGTTTAAATATTTTAGATATAGATTTAGTTGTTGGTAGTGTTAAAACTTAGCTCTTTAAATTTTAGATCTACTTTTATATTTTACTTGTCTCATTCACCTTTATGGCTATGACCCATTTCAATTTCATCAAGTAAAAAAGTAAAGTACTTGAGAATTGAAAGGAGCCTCTTTAATTTAATGTTCTTGGATCTACTTTTCTTTTTATGTTGGAGTTGAACCCCTTTTAAATCTCCATTTTATTAGTGGGTTTAATATTTTAGAGCTAAATTTATTTCTTGTTGGGTGTTAGAATTTAGATCTACTTTTTAGTTGTTAGATTTGTTAAAATAGCTTTAATGGTCTGATATTTTAGATGTGGTTTTGCTTTTGAGTTGTATTGAATTTTAGATCTAATTTTAATAGTATTAATTATGGTCTTTAGTTTGTAGATCTAGATTTAAAAGCACTAGTCTTCCTTTGTCCATTTTTTTATTTGTCAAGTATTTTAATTAATGTTTAAAGTTTAGTTAGTTTCGTTACTTGAATTTTTAATTAGCTTATTATCATTCCTTTTTTTGTTGTCCTTGGTTAATAACTCATCTCAAAATTAATTGGTCTAATTCGCCTAAATTGAAAATTAAAGTTTTTGTAAAAATAATTTTAGTCCTTGCGGAACGAATCTTTAAATTATTAAAACGATGTGAATTGTGCACTTGCAATTTAAAATTTATATTTTTAGCACATCAAGTTTTTGGCGCCGCTGCCGGGGACTATAATTATTTTTCGAACCTTAATTTTTAATTTTTCGAATTAGTTTTACTTGCTCTCTTTGTTTGTTTTTTTTAGAAAATTGGAGATTCGGAAAGCTCGTTGGAACGTGGAAATTGCCAGACTTGAAGAAATTTTCGGAAAGCATTTTTCGGTAACCCGTATCTCCCTATTTTCGTCTTTTCATCACTTAGTTATTAAAAAAAAATTAAAAAAATTAAAAATTTAAAAATCCAAAAAAAACTAGTTGGTTAAATACATAATTATTGCATCATGCATTAATCACTTAGGAGCACATCATTTAGATTTAAATTCTTGTATTTAATTTTTCGTACCTTGTAAATTGTGGTGATTGCTGGAGTAATGAGGTACGTTAAATTCCTTCTTTTCTTTAGATTAGGACAAGTAGTTTAAGCATCTATAATTGTTTTTCGTTTTTTATAACTCGTTGTGTGTTGCATCATTTAAATAAATTTTAAGGGAAAAACCCAATCACAAGATAAGGGGATAGAATTCATCACTCTTTCCTTAGCCCACAACAATTAATCTCTCATCTTGCATACCCTAGCCTTTTTAATAAAATTAATTAGACGTTAGCCCTAGGATTTCGCGCTCAACTAGGAAGAGAACCTAAAACGAAAAAATCTCGAAGTATTCATTCGTTGGTGTCTAGGCTAGCGAAAGCTTACCTGGCCATTTGGATTGGTGTCTTAGGAAGGTGTTTAGCCTCTTCGCAATGCTTGCACCGACCTGGCCAATCAGGATGAGTACTTTTAGTTTTGTGAGTTTTAGTATTATCTTGTTGTTAGGAGCAAGGTCTAGTTAATTTTAGGGAACCCTAGATTTAGAATTTTTTCTTTCTTTCGATTTTCCACATTTTCTTTTGAGTGTTTAAATTCTTGCACTTATTTGCTACGTGTTTATGCGAACTGCTTGGGCTAGGAACGAATCATCTAGATTAGTAAGACCGATTGAGTTGTCTTCTTCTTCTTCAAATTCTGAACCCGTAGAAGTTAGTGAAACCGTAGTAAACATGGTTGTTTCTCTTAGAGACCGCTGTTACCCCTCCCGTTCTGCCCAACCCTCGTGTATTACCTTACCACCGGTTAATGGTAATAATTTCAAGATTAAGTCTCACCACATTAGCATGTTACCAAAGTTTACCGGGAGTGAAGGTGAGGATCCATATCTTTTTATTCACGAATTCGATGAGGTTTGTGCCTTACAAAAACTCCAACAATTAACTGAGGACTCCATTAGGCTTAGACTAATCAACTTCGCTTTAAAAGAAAATGCTAAAAAATGGTTGTATAGTCTACCGGTCAACTCTATTTCAACGTGGGAGGGATTTGTGGTAATTTTTCTTAAAAAATATTTTCCAAATCACAAGACCATAAAAATCACAAATGAGATAAACCAATTTCATCAAAAAGAAAATGAGTCGTTTTGGAAATATTTTGACCGTTTTAAAAATCTTCTATCTCAATGTCCCCACCATGGAATAGAGAAATGGAGACTGTGTAAGATTGTCTACGAAGCCTTAGATAGTCCGACTACTGCTTTGTTAGAGTCTGTGTGTCAAGGTAAGTTCATGGAAAAAGATGAGGATCAGGGTTGGGAATTTTTTGAGGAATTGGCAGAAAAGACGATGTTGTGGGAGTCCACTAGGGAGCATGTTAAGTCTAATGAGTCACCGAGTTCGTCTTCTAGGGGTTTGCATGTAGTTAATAATTCGATTGCCACCGAGGCCAAGGTAGCTACCCTTACTAAGCGACTCGAAGCTTTAGAAACCATCGGATCTTCCTCACAAATGTCTATGTGTGCGAACTATAATTCTCCGAACCAAGCACTTCAAAATTTTCAAGAGTTGAAGCAAGTGAATGCTATGTTCCAACCAAGACCTAGAAATGACCCGTTTTAACAAACTTACAACCCCGGGTGGAGAAATCACCCGAACTTTTCATGGAACCAAGGTCAAAACTATCAACTGTCTCAATCCAACTTTCAAAATCCCGATTCTAGCTCTTACCCAAATCAAAGTCTTGGTCCTTATCCAAACTCAACTCAAACACCTTTGAACCCACCCGGTTTTAATGATTCAGATAAGAGACTTAGTTCCTTAGAGAAGAGTATTGAGGCGTTGTTGAAATCACAAACAAATTTGACTCAATCCCAACAAACCTTCATGCAAACCATGACCCAAGATAGGAAAATCTTAAATTCCAATTCTCAAGCCATCTCTAAGTTAGAGGTTCAGATGAGTCAGTTAGCTAGCACGATTTGTGAGCGGGAGAAGAACCGGTTTCCTAGTCAACCCGAGGTGAATCCTAAGTTTCCCATGAACCAAAGACCTCATGACAATGTGAATGCAGTTATTTCCTTAAGGTCTGGCAAGCAAGTTGATAACCAAGTGGGTGATAAATCTCGTGAGGATGAGGAATCGACTCTTGAACCAAGTCATCCTTTTCCGGGTCTAAGTGGAGAAAAATCTGAGAATTCGAAAGGTCAAGGATCCACAAGTGAACCGATCAATAAACCTTCTTCTGAAGAACCAAGTGAAAGAGTCTATAAACCCAAAGCCCCTTATCCCCAAAGACTCATTTCATCTAAGCAAACGGACCAATTAGACAAGATTTTGGAAGTCTTTAAGCAAGTCAAGATAAACATTCCTCTCTTAGATGCCATCCAACAAATTCCTTCTTATGCTAAGTGTCTAAAGGAGTTGTGTACTCATAAGCGCACCAGTCATGTCCCCAAGAAAGCCTTTTTGACATCACACGTTAGTTCGATCCTTTCAAATCAAATTCCTGAAAAATATAAGGACCCCGGTTGTCCTACTATTTCGTGTGTCTTAGGCGATACCTTCATCGATAAAGCTTTGCTTGACTTAGGAGCTAGTGTGAACCTTCTTCCATTTTCTGTCTATCAAGCCCTAGGTTTAGGAGAACTTCAAAAGACAAATGTTACACTTCAATTAGCGGATCGTTCTGTCAAAATTCCTAAGGGAGTTGTTGAAGATGTGTTAATTAAAGTAGGTGACTTTGTCTTTCCTGTTGATTTCGTGGTCTTAGAAACTGAACCGGTCAAGAACCCTAAGAACCAAATTCCTATCATTTTAGGAAGACCTTTTCTAGCCACTTCTAATGCCTTGATTAATTGCAGGAATGGATTAATGAAACTAACATTTGGGAATATGACCATAGACTTAAATATTTTTCATGTTGGAAAACAATCCGATGATTTTGATCAACCGATGGGAATCAATTTAATTGATGAAATAGTTGATCAAGATCTCATGACTCCTAGTGATGCTTTTGACTTTTGTTTAAAACACTTTGGTCAGGATTGGGATATTTCCAATTACACAAATGAGGTCAACCAAATGTTAGAATCCACCATTTCTACAACTAATCAGGAGATCACACCAAGCCTTCTTTTCGAAGCTAGTGAACTCGTTGAGTCAAGCCCGCCAGAATTAGAACTCAAACCTCTTCCTGACACTCTTAAATATGCCTTTCTAGGACCTAACAATTCTCTTCCGGTTATAATTACCTCTAATTTGACCGAGTCACAAGAGAAAGAGCTTTTAACTGTGCTTAGAGAACATAAGGAAGCGATAGGGTGAAGTATATCAGATATCAAAGGAATTAGTCCGGCTATTGTCCAACCTAGGATTCACTTAGTTGATGATGCTAAGCCTGTTAGAGAACCTCAAAGGAGATTGAACCCTGCCATGATGGAAGTTGTTAAGAAAGAAATCCTTAAATGTCTCGATAATGGGATAATCTATCCCATTTCTGATAGTTCTTGGGTCAGTCCCGTTCATGTAGTGCCTAAAAAATCAGGTATTACCATAGTAACCAACGAGAATGATGAGCAAGTTCCTACTCGTATTTAGTTAGGTTGGAGAATGTGCATAGATTTTAGGAAGCTCAATGTCGCCACTAGAAAAGACCATTTTCCTTTACCCTTCATGGACCAAATGTTAGAAAGGTTAGCGGGTCATTCTTACTATTGCTTTCTAAACGGTTATTCTGGGTATTTCCAAATCCCCATTGCTCCCGAGGACCAAGAAAAGATCACTTTTACTTGCCCTTTCGGAACCTTCGCTTATCTTCGATTAGCTTTTGGCCTAACTACTGGCCCTTCTACCTTTCAAAGGTGCATGACTAGCATCTTTTCTGACATGATATGAGACTTTCTAGAAGTCTTTATAGATGACTTTTCCATCTTTGGTTCTTCTTTTCATCAGTGTCTACACCATCTCGACTTAGTCTTAAAAAGGTGTAAAGAAACCGACCTCGTTCTTAATTGGGAAAAATGTCATTTCATGGTTAAGGAAGGAATTGTTCTTGGTCATAAAATTTCTGAAAATGGAATCGAAGTTGATAAGGCCAAAGAATTGGTCATAATATTTATTATCCTCATTTAATTCTTTTATCAAAAGAATATCAAAATATAAATCTGGAAATATTTATATCGTTATTTCAAAATAATCTGTCTCCGGCTTCTTCCGGATTACGACAGTACTTAACATAACCTTCCGACTCCCGGTCTACGTTCGAAAATACATAACTCGCTATACACTTAGAGCCTTTTACCTTCACCGGCTTATATCTATATTTCTTATAGCATATAACCGAAACATTTACGAAAGCTTTAATAATACATAAAATAATTCGTACTTGTCAATATACAGTTTATATCACAACAACAACAGTCTTTCGACAAAACAGTAGTATATTAAGTATAAGTTTTGGAAACTTGCCTGAGGTCCTGGGGTTCGTCGAGGTGTGGGGGCTTGACGGACGATCTATATAAATCAAATAGAACGTTTCGTTAATTATTGGTTATCTTAACCACTAATGTCACGCACGCACGAACCATGAGCTTGACATAAGTTCGACCTCTCATTCTAGAGTTACTTAACCTTAAGGATATATGTTAATCACTTAAGTCAATTCATGGGTCAATGACACCTTCCTACTTGTCACTTTACATAGATACTTAAATCCCTTATTCATTCATTCTCCTTTAAGGTTTGTCATTGAACCTGCCCGGCTTCAACAATTTTATAAAATCGAAATTTTCTCCTCTGGTCATGAAATTTTTCAGAGGCCTTTTTCACTATCCAAAATATGTTCCCTTAAAATTTCATGATATTTGTTAACTTTTAAGTGGTCCATTTATATTAACAAAATAGGGATTTCCGAAACAGTTTGGTTGGTTTAGTTGTCTTTATTAAAATCGACTTATCTCCTAAACCGTATGTCGGAATAATATGATTCAAGTGTCAAAACGATATATGAGTCAAGTAATATCCAACCATGGTCTGAGGTGTTAGGGGTCAGGAGCTTGACAAATCGGTTTTTACAGTTAAAAAGAGTGCTCACGAAAAATGGCCATTACGACGGCTATAAACGTAACGTTTTCCGGATTCAACCAACGTGAATCCATTTTCAACCAACACTTAACTCACTCATACCATCATGTTAACAACATTAAGCTACTCATCTCATAATCATATGCTAACATCATTTCAAGAACTCAACCAAAACTCAACATCTTACTAACATCATTTCATCTTTACCATTCTAGCTCATGGATCCATCTACTATCACTTTCATGGCATACTACATACTACTCACAAAAAATACAAGGGTTTAAGGGTGTTCATACCTTCTTGGAGTTCAAATAACACCTAGATAGAGCTTTGAGTCATTAAGAGTGCTTGATCTATCCTTAGAAACCAAGAAACATCAAGAACAAAACTTTAAATTTTCTATGTTTCACTATTCATACTATTCATGTTCATCTTGGATTAATTATTTGAAAATGAAAGACATGGAGGTTGAGCTTGATATTTGAACCATACCTTATCTATGAAATATAGAAGGTATGGTTAAAATATGAGGATTTATGGAGCTTGGGAGCTTGGACTTTGAATTTGAATTCCCCCCCTTTTCTTGAAAACTGTCGAATGGAGCTTTTGTGAGGGAGAAGAAGAATACTTGCTTGGCTTACTTGCTTTGTGGCTGAGTTTGTGGGAATAAAATCTATGAAAAGGTTAATCATGGCTTTGTTGAACTTGTTCCAAGTGATAAAGTGGCTTTATGCTTTCTTTTCCCTAATTTTGGGAACCATGTCTCTAACCTTGGTTGCTTGCATGGTTACTTGCCTTGTCTAGTTACTTGCTTTAGTTAATTCTCTACTAATGCAAGTACTTGCATGCATGTCTTCTTTGTAGTGCACTTCACTTGTCATTTATTAATTATACTTAATCCCTCATTTAGCAAAGCATGATTAGAGTTAACACTTCTCATTTCTATCTTTATAATGTGAACATTCACTAGTCACAATACCTTGGTATGTCTAGGATATAATTTCTTTGAATTATAATCCCCTTGGTCATAGCCTAATCCTCCATCTCTCGATATCTCGTAATTTACAAAACAATTTGTAAACGACAAAATCTTCGGATTCTAACGACTTTTACATTCACTTATTTACTTAGTACTATCACAATACAACTTCGGATTTATAATCCTCTACCATTTACATGGTGGGGGCTAACATGCTTTTCGTAAAACTTTAAAGTTACTATTCATTCATAATTCGGAGTGTACAAAAATTCGGGTTCTTACAGTCTCCCCTACTTAAAGGGATTCCGTCCCGGAATCTATACTGAAAACAAGCAAGGGTGCTTTTCTAACATTGCACTTTCTAGTTCCCATGTTGATTCTTCAGTGTTCTGGTTTCTCCACAGGACTCTTACTAGCTTGACCGCTTTGTTCCTGAGCACTTGCTCCTTTCGGTCTAAGATTTCCACCGGTCGTTCCACATAGGTCAGATCTGGTTGTAGGTCTACCTGCTCATACTATATTACATGCCTGGCATCTACATTATACTTTTTCAGCATAGACATGAAGGGTTTCGGGCATGAAAACGCAGCAGAATTAACGTAAAAACAATATAAAAAAATCGAAACCCAATCGCAGGATCCATGTATAACGTTGGATGATTATGGTGAAGAAGTCTGTACCTTAACAAAGCTTTCGTATGCTGTTTAATGGAGGTCCAGAAAGATGAATCATAGCAGTCCTTTGTTGCAAAAATTTGCTCTCTAAAGAAGTCCACACGAACGCCCAATCGTCCTACGATCACCGGAGTCGGTACTAGCCGAATTGTTTGCCTCTTTCTCTCTCTCTTTCTCTAGCCTCTCTTGATGTTGAGCGGCTAGGGTTTTTCTCTAAAACGAAAT
Source organism: Oenanthe sinensis (assembly GCA_028671895.1). Classification (NCBI taxonomy): domain Eukaryota; kingdom Viridiplantae; phylum Streptophyta; class Magnoliopsida; order Apiales; family Apiaceae; genus Oenanthe; species Oenanthe sinensis. The sequence goes on from CM053813.1 coordinate 15,570,381, forward strand.
TTGTTGATTCAACACTAATACTATACATCATTATGTATAGATAGGGGAGAGAGAGATTTTGGGCCTAACCGTAATCCATGTGGTTTCCAAAACCTATTATGACTTTGGGTTATTATTATTATTAAATCTGAATTCTAATATAATTAATCAAGTCCCACTTAATTAATTCAATAATTAAATTCGAATAATAATAATACTTATTAAATCTGAATTCTAATATAATTAATCAAGTCCCACTTAATTAATTTAATAATTAAATTCGAATAAACAATAATATATTTAAATTCGTAATTTAAATAAACCTCCGTTTTGACGTTATTTGTGTGTGACCCTTTAGGTTATTATTATGTTGGCAATAATTTTATTATCTAATAATAAAATTATAAACAATGAGCGGCATCTAGTAATACATCATTGCTACCCAAGTAACAATAATAATTGGTGATTCAATTAAACCTTTCGTGAATAATGTGCAATGTAATATAATCCCTTTAACCTTATATTATAGATAAAGCTCGAGGCATGTATAGTGTCATCCTCTTCAACGTTTAATCTTGGTTTCCTTGATCAATGAGTAGACTATTTAAACAAATCAATATTTGAGCATGGCCATGCATTTCATAGTCTCACTCAATCAAGAGGCCAATAATATCACTCCTAGAATTGGAGGGTTAAATCCTATATCTATCATTCATATTCCCCATACGATTCATAGCATACCCAATGTCCACCTTTATCATTACCCGGTTAAAGGTAACTTTGAGTGTAATCAAAGTATATTAATTCTCGTATAGAAATATAATGATTTCAAGTCAGAGGATCATTACATCATTATCACTGTGAGATTTCTTATGACACTTATTAACATGTAGAATCTCACGGCGGGACTTTCCAGTGTCATGTATTGATACATACACTTATGTTCTTGACTTTAGTATCACCATACCTATGACCAATGAGATGTGGTCATCTGTCAACAAACATACTAGTCTTATTGCATTATTACTGTCCTTAAATAATAATACTTGACTAGAGAATTTTAGGAATAAAATACTATTCATATAATCTCATTTTTAAGTCACATACTTAAAGATATATATTATGTGTTAATATTCCAAGGACATTTATTATTCTTTCAATTTATGACGCAGTAAATAAAGACATAATAAATATTAATTAAATAATCACATAAAACATAATCCTTAATTGTTTTCAATAAAACATTTAAAGTATTGTCTCTAGGACACCAATACTAACAAGACACCTCTTGTTGTAAATTTGGGGGTAGGGCCAATTCATAGGCTACTTTCCCAACACGTTTTAAGATCTCGAATGGTCCAATGTATCTTGGACTCAGCTTTCCTTTCTTTCCAAATCTCATTAATCCTTTCCATGGGGAAACTTTCAGAAGTACTGAGTCTCCCACTTCGTACTCTCTGTCTTTCCTGGTCTGATCGGCATACTTCTTTTGTCGGTCTTGTGCTGCTATCAATCGGTTCCGGATGAGCTCTATTTTTTCTCTCGTTTTTTGGACCAATTCGGGTCCCAATATCTTCCACTCTCCTACTTCCTCCCAACATAATGGGGAGCGACACTTTCTCCCGTATAGGGATTCATAAGGGGGCATACCTATGCTGGCGTGGTAGCTGTTGTTGTAGGCAAACTCGATTAAAGGTAAGTGATCATTCCAGCTTCCTTTAAAATCTATTACGCACACCCTTAGCATATCCTCTAATGTCTGAATGGTTCATTCGCTCTGCCCATCCGTTTGGGGATGATAAGCCATGCTCATGTTCAGCTTAGTCCCCGCACATTCTTGAAAACTTCTCCAAAATCTTGAGTTGAATCTTGGATCTCGGTCCGATACTATGGACACGAGAACTCCATGTCGCACTACAATTTCCTTGATGTAAATCTCCACTAGTCGGTCAACTGTATACCTTTCATTGATTGGAAGAAAATGAGCTGACTTGGTTAGGCAATCTATGATCACCCATATCGCATCGTGGTTGGTGCTCATCCTCGGCAAGTCTATTACGAAGTTCATTGCTATCTGTTCCCACTTCCACTCGGGGATTTCCAGGGGCTGTAGAAGGCCACTAGGTCTCTGGTGTTCTGCTTTCACTCTTTGACACGTCAAACATTTGCTTACCCATTCCACCACGTCCTTTTTCAGATCCGGCCACCAGTAAAACTCTTTCAAATCCTTATACATCTTGGTGCTACCCGGATGAATTGAATACCTCGAATTGTGTCCTTAATGCAAAATCTCATCCTTCAATTCTCGCACATTTGGAATCCAGATTCTGGAGGCATATCTCATTATTCCCTTACTGTCCTTCTCGCACTTTATTTCTTCTCCAGTCAGGGACTTCCATTCGTCTGTTCGCTTCCTTTCTTGGCATAACCTGATCTTTTCTATCAATGGGGGTTGCATACTAATCTCAAATAATCCTTCCGTGCCCTTTTTGGCAACCTTCACCTCGATTTCCATCTTTTTAAACTCGTTAATCAGCTTCTCCGAAGAGGTCATCATCTTAAGTCTTCCTTCCTACTAAGGGCATCGGCCACTACATTGGCGTTCCCTGGGTGATAGAGAATTTCGCAGTCATAATCCTTAATCAACTCCAACCACCTTCTTTGCCTCATGTTCAATTCCTTCTGTGTGAAGATATACTTTAGGCTCTTATGGTCCGTAAAGATTTCACATTTCTCGCCATACAAGTAGTACCTCCAAATTTTTAATGCGAAGACTATCGTGGCAAGTTCTAAGTCATGAGTGGGATACCTGATTTCATATTCCTTCAATTGTCATGATGCATAAGCAATCACCTTGCCGTGCTGCATAAGCACGCACCGTAATCCCTTATGCGAGGCATCGCTGTAGATTACGAAATCTCCCTTTCCGTCAGGTAGTGCTAACACTGGAGCTGTTATTAATCTCTTCTTCAATTCTTGAAAGCTTTCCTCACATTTCTTGGTCCAATTAAACTTTTCCATTTTCCGAGTAAGCCGAGTCAGTGGGGCGGCTATCTTGGCAAAATCTTGCACGAATCTCCGGTAATAACCTGTCAGTCCCACGAAACTTCTTACTTCGGTTGGTGTGGTAGGTCTTTCCTAATTGGAAACGGCTTCTATCTTGGCTGGGTTGACTAGTATCCCTTCGCTTCTTACTACATGTCCCAAAAATTGGACTTCTCTGAGCCAAAATTCACATTTCGAGAATTTGGCAAACAACCTTTCCTCCCTTAAGATCTCCAGAACTATTCTCAGATGTCGGCGTGTTCTTATTCGGTCTTTGAATAGATCAAAATATCATCGATGAAAACAATGACGAACTTGTCCAAGTATTTCTTGAAAACTCGGTTCATCAAATCCATGAAAGCTGCTGGGGCATTGGTTAATCCAAATGACATTACCAAAAACTCGTAGTGCCCATATCTGGTGCAAAATGCTGTCTTTGGTATGTCCTCGAGCTTAATTTTTAGTTGATGATACCCCGTCCTGAGGTCAATCTTGGAAAAATACACCGCGTCTTTCAATTGGTCGAACAGGTCGTCAATCCTTGGTAGGGGATACTTGTTCTTGATTGTTAGCTTGTTCAGCTCTCGGTAGTCTATGCATAGTCGCATGCTGCCGTCTTTCTTCTTTACGAATAATACCGGCGCACCCCATGGTAACACGCTCGGCCTTATCATTCCTAGTTCTAATAATTCTTGTAGTTGGGTGGCTAGTTCCTTCATTTCTACTGGGGCTAAACGATACGGGGCCTTCGAAACTGGCACCGTTCTTGGGGCTAGTTCGATTGCAAACTCTATTTCCCGGTCGGGTGGTAGTCCTGGAAGATCCTCGGGGAATACATCCTTGAATTCGGCCACCACTCGAAGGTCTCTAAGTTTAGGCATCTCTTGACTGGTGTCTACCATGTGGGCTAGGTAAGCCTCACACCCTTTTCGTAACAATCTCTTGGTCTGGGCTATGTTTAAAAATTTTCGGACTTGTCATTGTCCCTTGAACACGACCTCCTTCCCTCTTAGCACTTTCAATCTGATCTTCTTCTTTTCACAGTCAATCTGTGCACCGCTACTTGACAACTAGTCCATTACCAAAATGACATCAAACTCTCCTAGCTGAAAAGGGATTAGATCTACCCCAAAAGTTTGCCCATCTATCTCTAAATTACAGTTTGGGTGTACCTGACTAACTGGAATTACTTCCCGGTTGGCTATCTCTACTTACAACAATTCTCTCAAAGGTTTTGCTTTAAGTTTTAACTTGCATGCCAAATCCTTAGACACAAAGGACCTAATAGCTCCAGAATCAAATAAAACATTTACGCTGACAGTATTAAGGAGAATGGTACCTGCTATAACGTCCGCGTCTCGCACGACATTCTTCACTGTTATATTGAAGGTCCTTGTTGTTGGGGGCCTGTTGGAAGCTGTCCCGCTCATCCTGGACATTGTGTTAGCTGGTGCCTTGCAATCATTTTTGATGTGCCCCGCCATTCCACACTGAAGCACTTCAACCCACTCTGGGGGCAGTTACTAGCATAGTGTCCTGCTCGTCCACATTTGAAACAATCTGTTGACCCCTTGAGACAGGTGCCAAGGTGCTTCCTTCCACAACTCTTACATTCTGGTGTTGGTGGTCAGGATTGGCTGAAGTGAGATACCCCGGATGGTCGGCTATTCTGGACAGTATTACCACTCCCAAAATTTCTAAACCCTGTGCTCCTTGCTGGTTGCGATACTGCCCATCGGTTGACCTTACTTGGAAAACCTCCGCTCGCGGAACTTCCTCCGCGGCTTTCAAACTTCCTCTTCTTCATTTCTTTGCTCTTAGATATCTGCTTATTTCCTGCCTCCACGATCGAGGCTTTCTGTACTAGTATGGCATAATCGGTAATCTCAAATACTGCTACCCTATTCTGAATCCACTACTTCAGCCCTTGTTGAAACCTTCTAGCTCGCTTAGCTTCTGTGTTCATGAAGTCTGGCACAAACCTTGACAGTTCTGTAAACTTAGCTTCATACTCCGCCACTGTCAAGTTTTCCTGTTTTAGCTCCAGAAATTTTAGCTCCATCTGAGTTTCCATGAACCTAGGGAAATACTTTTCCAAGAACTGCTCGCTGAATCTTGCCCAAGTGATGACGGCTTTTGCTTCCAAGTTTTTCTTGGCTTCCCACCAAAAGTTAGCCTCTCCCTTGAGGAGGTAAGTAGCAAAGATAGTCTTTTGGGCCTCCTCAGTACCCATTATCTCGAAGGTTTTCTCCATTTCCTTCAGCCAGGCTCTTGCCTTGACTGGATCTGTCGTTCCTCGGAACTCTGGTGGTTTAAGTGACTTAAAGGCTTTAAAGGCATTCGCCACTGAGTGTCTAGGATGTGGGGATTGGTGATTCAAATTCTGTCCGAGCAACCTCACAAACTGCTCCATATGACCCCCCTCTTGCTCTTCTTCTTCTTGGGTATTCTCATATTCCTCTTCTTCATAATCTTGGTCATCCAATTCATTGTTACCAATATCATTTTCCTCTTCCTCTGGGGGGGTTTCGATTTTCCTCTTCTTGGTTATTGCTAACCTGAGCCACGGACTCGGCTGGGTGTGCTCTCGTTCCCACGCGTCTAGGAGGCATTGTTTTGACATTTATTAAGAATTTTTTTGTCAGAATAACTTAGATCATAATCCTTAGTAACCATTGTTCACCAATGTAGGTTTCATAATCCTACTCAATACACTAACCAATTTACAAAAATATTTGACAGTAGAGTATATGTGACAATGTTTAAAGATAGATATACGGAACTGAAAGTAAGGCAAATATATACAAACGGCGATCCTTGGTCGCAACCACTGAATTTCATAGTCAACAACAGGAAATACGAGTTTGGAACTAAACATAATATAGATGATCAAAATGCCTAATAAGTGGCCAGAAACAACGACACTACTGCATCACCGAATCCTCAAAATGCTAGTGCCACATGCAGTTTTACCAAAAGTCATTAGCCTCCTCTTGGGCTAATGTCCTGGACCTGCATCATAGCATCGGCCCAAATAGCATCTACCTCTCGCAAGCTCACTGTCCCGTCTCTCCTGGTAGGTAGGCTCCGCATACGATCACGGGCCCTCACCTCAATCCTGGTAACCGCTGTCCTCATCTGCTGGGGGTGTTAGGCATCAAGCCTCCCTGTTGAGCAACCCAAAGCTCACGCTCAGCGGCCAGCTGACGCCTCAGCTCATCAACGCGACCATCTGTCAAAGCAATCTCTGCAGTAAGCTGACCTACCATGTACTCATGGATGACTGCTGGTACTCCTAAAAACGGGGGAGGGGTAGTGTCTGGGTCCGCTAACATATCCGTGGAAAGATCGGCCCTGACAGGTGTAAGCTCCTCGTACTCGTCCTCTGAACTGAAAGGACTAAGTGGAGGCATGAGCGGTGTAGGAGATCTCGCGACTGGAAGTGGGTACATCTCGATGTCCCTCCAGACAACATCATCATCCATAGGGTTCCCCTCGGTCTCAGTGGGTGGGATAGGGAACACATAGTCTGCATCATGTGGTCCCTCACTCGGGTCCTCCATCGGTTCCTCCTCTGGATCCTCCTCCGGATCCTCCTCCGGATTCTACTCCGGGATGGCTGCAAGGTCACCTCCTAAGCCTAGTAATGCTGCATTGTGTTGCACCTCATGACCCTCTGCCTCTTGGGCATCAAGTACCTATATGTACAAGAAGTGATGTTACTAACTGAGGTTGAAAGTTCCCTTGCGGGTTTTTAATGCCAGCACTACATCCAGTAGCTCGACGGTGAACTTGATAGGAGTTTCTTATTAATATCTTTAGATTTAGTGTTCTTAGCTTCCTATCGTTCTGAGAGTTATAACCTTACGCTCTGATACCATTTCTGTGGCACCCCCAGACCCGGGGTCAGAGATCTGGGCCGCCACGACCCCTTTTTCCTGCTGTTAATACATTTAACTTAATCCTTAATGATAATCTTTCACCTGCGGTGACCCCACAGTTCACATACACACCCTACTGATTATTGTCTCAGAACGAATACACATATAATACATAAAATCCATCAGAGTAATATTACAATCCCAAAAGTAAGTTCCTTGACCTATGAAGGCAATGTAATTTCTACTTGAAACAGTACTGAATGCTAATGCATATTTTTGTTAAGTAGCTTACATAGATCATACTTATAGATAAGGCGTACCATCAACAACTGTACCCCTATCCTACTTCTACTCCTACTCCCTACCTGGGGTAGGTTGGAGAAGAACCTACGGAATGCGCGGGCATTTCCCACGCGTTTCCTGGCAGTGCGTCACATTCGCGGCATCCTGCTGTCCTGTTGTGTTGTGATATACAAAGAAAGTAAGGGTGAGCAATATAGCTCAACAATAAACAATATACTTCAGAAAACATGCTGTAAATCTGTAAGCTTTCTCCTTTATCAATTACGTTCTGAAAACATGTTGTAAGTTATTTGTAAAAGCATTATGAACAAATAATTGAAGTTTAAAATAACTTTCGTTAAAACATGATGAGTAAGATGAATCTTTTAGAATGTTTCATCGCTAACACCACCATCGGTAACTCAGCTCCTAGGCTTTCGTTACGGTGCGTAGCACAATTCCAATTGGAAGGAGGGACTATAACTGGAGCATCAACACGCCCGCTACCACACATCCACGATGATCAGTCGTAGCACGTGGCAGCCTTCATCAACAACCTATGGAAGCCTTCCGTTTCTCTACATGTAGAAGGGGGAGTCCCGGTACTCGCTACCGTTAATGGGTAATCACCCTTGACCGCATTCGGGTCAAAGTGCTGGACCTTGCGTCACTCGGCCTCTTACGCTATCTCCAAGTCCGCTGAATCAATCTATAAGTCTGGAACTGGAACATTAATCCAAGCTCCCCAAGTATATAGTACTTGTTAATAGATTTGTCTATCTAACCTGGAACCGGAGGTACTCCTAGTTCCCCAAGTATATCGTACTTGTTCATAGACCCTCATAGTTATGAATATATACTGTCAGATTAAGTGATGTCGCCGCCTTACCACACAGGTAAGTTGACCTTCATCATATAATCTCCTTTCTCAAGGACTGAATTCATTTTGAAAACCATGACTCGGGAGTTTGTCGGAAACCTCTCTACTTTTGATAAGTTGAAAAGCTCTTGCTACTGTGGAAACTGGTTCCAAACTTGACTGCTTTCGAGAAGTAAATAGGTATTTACTTCCTATACCGAGTTTCCTATTTTTGATAAGTCTGAACGTATTTTATTCTTATTAAAAGACTAAAATAAAATAATTAAATTAAAATATTATGGAGCTCTCACTATCTTTAAATCATTTTCTGAAGGTCGGGAAATATTTAAAATAATTATCGAAAGCTTCGAATAATTATTAAAGACCTCAATAATTTGTAAATGAATTTTTAAATAATTAATAAATATATAAATAATATTTATTAATTATAATTAATAAATACTCCTCAATAAATGAATATTCTAAATAATATTCATTAATTAAATAAATATTAAAATAATATTTATTACCTCCTTCTTAAATGAATATTCAAAATAATATTCATTAATTAAATAAATATTAAAATAATATTTATTATCCTCATTTAATTCTTTTATCAAAAGAATATCAAAATATAAATCTCGAAATATTTATATCATTATTTCCAAATAATCTGTCTCCGGCTTCTTCCGGATTACGACAGTACTTAACATAACCTTCCGACTCCCGGTCTACGTTCGAAAATACATAACTCGCTATACACTTAGACCCTTTTACCTTCACCGGCTTATATCTATGTTTCTTCTAGGATATAACTGAAACCTTTACGAAAGCTTTAATAATACATAAAACAATTCGTACTTGTCAATATACAGTTTATATCACAACAACAACAGTCTTTCGACAAAACAGTAGTATATTAAGTATAAGTTTTGGAAACTTGCCTGAGGTCCTGGGGTTCGTCGAGGTGCGGGGGCTTGATGGACGATCTATATAAATCAAATAGAACGTTTCGTTAATTATTGATTATCTTAACCACTAATGTCACGCACACACGAACCATGAGCTTGACATAAGTTCGACCTCTCATTCTAGAGTTACTTAACCTTAAGGATATATGTTAATCACTTAAGTCAATTCATGGGTCAATGACACCTTCCTACTTGTCACTTTACATAGATACTTAAATCCCTTATTCATTCATTATCCTTAAAGGTTTGTCATTGAACCTGCCCGGCTTCAACAATTTTATAAAATCGAAATTTTTTCCTCTAGTCATGAAATTTTGCAGAGGCGTTTTCCACTGTCCAAAATATGTTCCCTTAAAATTTCATGAGTTTTGGTGACTTTTAAGTGGTCCATTTATATTAACAAATAGGGATTTCCGAAACAGTTTGGTTGGTTTAGTTGTCTTTACTAAAATCGACTTATCTCCTAAACCGTATGTCGGAATAACATGATTCAAGTGTCAAAACGATCTATGAGTCAAGTACTATCCATCCATGGTCAGAGGTGTCAGGGGACAGGAGCTTGATAAATCGGGTTTTACAGTTTAAAAGAGTGCTCACGAAAAATGGCCATTATGACGGCTATAAACGTAACATTTTCCGGATTCAACCAACGTGAATCCATTCTCAACCAACACTTAACTCGCTCATACCATCATGTTAACAACATTAAGCTACTCATCTCATAATCATATGCTAACATCATTTCAAGAACTCAACCAAAACTCAACATCTTACTAACATCATTTCATCTTTACCATTCTAGCTCATGGATCCATATACTATCACTTTAATGGCATACTACTCACACAAAACACAAGGGTTTAAGGGTGTTCATACCTTCTTGGAGTTCAAAAAATACCTAGGTAGAGCTTTGAGTCCTTAAGAGTGCTTGATCTATCCTTAGAAACCAAGAAACATCAAGAACAAAACTTTAAATTTTCTATGTTTCAATATTCATACTATTCATGTTCATCTTGGATTAATTATTTGAAAATGAAAGACATGGAGGATGATCTTGAGATTTGAACCATACCTTATCTATGAAATATAGAAGTTATGATTAAAATATGAGGATTTATGGAGCTTGGGAGCTTGGACTTTGAATTTGAATCCCCTCCATTTTTCTTGAAAACTACCGAATGGAGCTTTTGTGAGGGAGAAGAAGAATACTTGCTTGGCTTACTTGCTTTTTGGCTGAGTTTATGGGAATAAAATCTATGAAAAAGTTAATCATGGCTTTGTTGAACTTGTTCCAAGTGATAAAGTGGCTTTATGCTTACTTTTCCCTAATTTTGGGAACCATGTCTCTAACCTTGGTTGCTTGCATGGTTACTTGCCTTGTCTAGTTACTTGCTTTAGTTAATTCTCTACTAATTCAAGTACTTGCATGCATGGCTTCTTTGTAGTGCACTTCACTTGCCATTCATTAATTATACTTAATCCCTTATTTAGCAAAGCATGATTATAGTTAACACTTCTCATTTCTATCTTTGTAATGTGAACATTCACTAGTCACAATACATTGGTTTGTCTAGGATATAATTTTTTTGAATTATAATCCCCTTGGTCATAACCTAATCCTCCATCTCTCGATATCTCGTAATTTACAAAACAATTTGTAAACGACAAAATCTTCGGATTCTAACGACTTTTACATTCACTTATTTACTTAGTACTATCACAATACAACTTCGGATTTATAATCCTCTACCATTTACATGGTGTGGGCTAACATGCTTTTCGTAAAACTTCAAAGTTACTATTCATTTATAATTTGGAGTTTACAAAAATTCCGGTTCTTACACGCAACAAAGAAGGATATTTTTTAACATCAAGAGAATTGATGACAAGAAAAACTGCCTGTCATGACTTACCCACAGGTAATGTAGGTAAAAATCTCAACCTACAAACCTTCTATCTACGATGCTTATTTCTTTGGTGGTGAAATGGTGTATAAAAAAGTAATGGAAAGTCCCCATGCACCTACCCAAGTAACCAAATCCCATTCCACCAAACAATCTATGGTGTCTCTCAAAAGGCATTAGTTGTAAAAATGAGGAAATTGATCCAAACAAGGTTTATAGATGAGCAAAGTGATGAAGAGCTCAACCCCCTAGAGAAACAGGTAGTTAAAGGACTCTTTTTACTAAAAGAAGGTCATGATACACTTAATTCTAACCTTAAAACCAAGTCTGTACACTCTCAAAAGGCTATAGACTCTGACAAACATAGGGATGCACCTCAGGATTCTCAAATTGAGTCTCCTGAGAAATCTTTTGCCAAAAAGTACAAGAGGTTGAAGAAGGCTTATTATGCACACACACAAGCCTATAATTATTACTAACCCTGTTTTGCAGGAAATAGATGCTCCTAAGCCTCATGCAGATCCAGACTCTGAAAGAAAGAAAACTCCTGAACCAGAGTCTGATGTTAAGTCAGAGTCTAAACTGCCTTCAGACTCTGATTATGACACATTTTGGGAAGGTAATCCATTGAATGCAGCATCATGCCTCATTGATCAAATCATTACTCCAAGTGATGATGTATTGTTATTCCTATATCCTTTGGTAGAATCACTTGAAGATCCTTCACTCTACAAGATACAACAACAAGTCTTGGATCTTATTTAAACTAATGCGGCCCTAAGGAAGAAAATGGAGGTGGAGCTACATTTGTCTGCACATGATGCAGTCACCAATCTCTACAGCTACCTCTTCAACTCTTCTTTACAAACTCAAGCTGCAAGGGTCATGTAAGGCAGGACTAATGCAGTTCTCAAAGCACTTGGTGTGCTAGACTCTGAACAACCACAATCAAAGAAGACAAAAAGAATTAAGGTCCATAAAAGGATAGAATCAGAGTCTATTACTGAGTTGGAAACTGAGGTTGAGCAACCAGTTTTTGACTATGAAGTAATTTGGGATAAAGGGATTACCTGCAGGACAACCGTTGATTGGATTTCTATTATCCAGACTCTTCCAAGGAAGGTGGTTGTTTATCTTGTCCAAAATGTAGGGAAGGTGGCCAACAAGTATATCTATCCAACCTATCAAAGTAGATTGAATCAAATCAAGGGCTCTTATTATCAGAAAATTGCAAAGGAATTGCATGATTCTTTTCACATGACTCATGCCCAGGCCATCAATACAATCCATGCAAGGACCTTTCTCAATGAAAACTTGGATGCATTAACTATGATAGAACAAGAGGAGGTAGTAGATGCTGAAAGGAAGTTAGAGGATGAGACTAGTGCATCAGTGGTGACTAATGAGAAAGATGCTCAGTCTGCCTCACCCACACAAAAACCACCTAGTCAGAGGTTGGGTGATAGTGGGGCAGGGGAGCATGTTGTTAGGCCCTCCTTAGCAACTCACCATTATGCTGATGAGAACCCCAGTGATATGGGATGACAGACTCTAATGGATGCTCATGAAGAAATTTCACAATCGATTTTAACAGAGTCTATCCACTTTGAGGGGGAGTCTCATGCACCAACAGTCCAAGATGGTGGCACTCAGACTTTGGCTTCTAATGAAGTCATGCTGAAGCAGTCAGAGTCTAGAGTAGACCATGAGACTGGAATATTGGAGCCAACAGACTCTGGAAAGAATGTAGAAGTTCGTAAGGGTTGGTCCAAGATTTGGGGTGGGGATGGATGAAAGCTCATTGATGTTAATTATGCAGACTAGCAGAAAGGAGGAGGCTCTAGCTACTCAAAAATCATTTACCCAAAGACCACAACAATACTTAGTGGATTATGGAGGCTTTGGTGGATACATCAAATATTCAATCTGAAACTACAAACTTGAAGTCAGAAGAACCAATTCTTATCATGCCTATTAGGGCTAGGCTTCCAAAGTCTACAGACTTTGATCACTCTAAGGAGGAGTAAGGGTCTATAGTCCCTTTTGCAGTTTCAGAATCTACACCACCACCAGAGTCTACATCTCCAGTTAAAATTATTGAGCCTATTGATGCTGATATGTAGAAGGATTACACTTCTGAGGATGATGGATCAGTTAATCCATCTTTTATTTATTTTGATCAGTTTTTTCCTCAATCTTGGGAATCTGCACAACTCAAAGGCATTGACGATAAAGCTACTTTTGAGTGCATCTTGGTCATTCACCAGTCTGAGAGACTAAAGGCTTTTCAAAAGAAGTCCTTTTTATAAGAACATAGTCATTACCCTGATGAAAATGCTGTTGACTCCTTAATTGAAGAAGAAAAAGCTATAAATACAGATATTAAGGCTGAGACAGAGAATGTCACTGCACAATTGGCTAGTGTGGTCAAGGACATCTTTCATATTCAAACCAAACTTACTGGTGTTGATAATACTACTTCTCTGCTCAAAACTCAGTTTGACAGAATTCATTCTCTTCAATTATCCAAAGAGGTCACTTTCAAGGATGTTGTTTTGTGATATCACTGCTAATCAAGCCAAACTTCAGACAACAGTCTATCATCTAACCACCAAGGTTGATTCAGTTATTGCATCATAGGCCACTATCTCCTCAGTACTTGAACAGATTCTTTTGGCTGTCACATGTAGTGATGATGTCAAAAAGGGGGATAAGAAGGTTGGTGATTTCAGGAGATATAAGGATGATGTATGTAAGGATGCTAAAAATAAGGGAGTTAAAAGGAGGAGAGATGGTGATGATGATGAAGTTGGTGATAGTTCTCATGGTCCTAGGGGTCCTGGTGGTGTGCCACAAAAGCAGTCTAGAGTGGCTGTACTAACAAAAACTCAAAAACACCAGTCATGGACTGGACATGGGAAATCAGAGTCTAAGCGAGACCCTAATAAGCAAAGAAAGAAGTCATAATCTGAAGAAGTTCAAGAACCGACATAATGGCAATGCAGTCAATCAAATCTGCAGCTAAGAGCTAAAAAGAAGATAGGACTTTGAGATTTTGAAAAATCTGACATTGATAGAACAACTACTCTAACTAGGGATCCTCAATCCTTGACAGATAGGCAGTTTGAGAAGATTACACAAAAACACTTAAACAAAGTGGTACTTGCTCAAATTGTTTATAATATTTTTGAAAGGAAGGTGCTAGGAGGTCAGGGAGGTACAGAAAAGGTGCAAAATGAGATACTTGTATACTTTTTAGAAGGAGGCTTTGTCAGATGGATTAGTCAATCAAACTTCATCTTCTTCAAACGGGATGATGAATTACAGTATATTAGATTTCTCTTACAAATTGCTTTTGAAGTAAACAAAAGCAAATAGGCTATCACCCACAAATGGTTTAAGGAGATTGAAAGGAAGTTGACTCTGCACAGACAGGCAAATCAACAGATGGGCAAATTTTCTTTAAAATATGTTAATGCTGAAGGAAATGATCAAAAAATGCCATTAGAAGAAAAGCAAATCAAATTTCAAGAAGGTATGTGTCACTACTTTGGATTTCAATTTATGAATGGAAAAATTAGTGTTCTAATGTTGAAAGATTTAAAAGAATAAGAATGCAGTGAAAATGATCTTAAAGCAACTTATTGTCAAATTAAATGTTCTAATGATGAAATGACAAAACTGAAGAAGTTTGTTGGTGAAGCTCTTGCTATTGTGGAGGAAAATATACTGAAATCTTTTCTGGAAAAACAATCCAGCCTTTGAGAAGATCAAGTGAGATGAAATTCTTTTTTTCTTATAAATTTTTATACTGTTCTAGATTAATTATTTCTTTCTTTAGTTTTGACATCATCGAACCTTGATTTATGCTTACATTTTATAAAGCATATATATGGGGAGATTGTTAGGAATATATTCCTTTGATGATGTACAAAATACTAGAACATGGTCTAGCATAGTCTATTTGTAATAAGTCTTTCTAGTCTTTAAATTTTCTGGGACTGCTTCATAGCTTCAGAAAATTTTCTGGGATCTCTTTTTGAGGATTTTCTAAGATCATTCATCCTCTCATTGAAGCTAGCATCCTAGAACACTCTGTTATTCTCATTCTCATCCACCATCAACAGAGATGCTTCTTCATCATCCAAGTCCCCTTTCACCTCAACTATAAGATCATCAGCATCATCCTTGAATAGTTTCTCCTTTCCTTTCCCAGCTACATGAACAAGGGCCTTGACAACACCCTCTCTGATCACAATTCCTTTCTCTACCTTATTGCTTCCAATCTTTTCATCCATCTCAGTAGCCACCTTGGATAACAATGCTAATTGGATCTCCCCTTGAGATGCATCTTGAGTCTCCTTATTACTCCTCTCCTTATCACTTCTCTCCACCATTTCAGCATCTACAAACACTTCGCCCTTAGTTGAGTTGGCACCTGCAGGGATTGTGAACTATGCCTCAATCTCCTTCGACTTCTCAAAAATAGCCTGAAACTCTTCATTCATACATTTCTCAAAGTTGTCCATCTTGGCCACTAGCTTCAATTGATTTTTCCCCACAGTGGCCACCTTGAAAGGCATATGACAAGACCTATTTGTAATAAGTAGATGACAACTCAACTCAAGTAAGAAAATTAAGTAAGTAATAAATAATGAGGAAGGAATCAAGTCAAAGAATGTCAACTAGACACAAAGAATCCTAATATCAGAAGTGTTCTAATGAAACTGCTACTCTACACCGGAAGAAGTTCATTAATATGTTCAAGCGTCGGCTAAAAATAAAGGAGTAGTATTTCAGAAGAGTTCAGAAGATACAGAAAATTTCAAGTGCCTACTACAAAGAGATTCCAAGATAAGAAATAATGAAGACAAAGCTAGAGGACAAGACAAGACACAAACACCACTACAACAAAAATGAGAATCAACATTGTAGTTAGTCATCCGTGAACCAGACCAGTGCACATGGTGTTAACAATGTCAGTGAAGATTCGTCATCAAAAAGTTCAAGTGGTTAGAAAGGTTATTGTTGAAGAACAGAAGAGTTTTATCTACCTCAACAATAGTCAAGCCTTTAATTTAATTCTCTATTAATTAATTAAATTAATTAGTTAATTTAATTAGTAAATTAATTCACTCAGAATTAATTTATTTCTTAAATTAATTAAAGGATCAATTAATTTAGAATTATTTTAGAGTGATAGAAGAAAGAAGCTGGAAGCTCAAAGGGATACAGAAACAGCTAAACAGGCCTAACGGTACAGACTTTAAGACAAGACGGAAAAAGTATTGACACGGAAGAAATGCAGAGTCATATATTCTTAAAAGTAGAACCCCGGTTGGAATTGATTTATCATTTCCAAGTCAAAAGGAGTTCGGTTCCACACGATCAGGAGACCGCAGCTTAGAGCGTAAGGATTTATTTAATTAATAAATATTTTATTTATTTAGTAAATTATATTTATAAATATCTAAATAATATTAGATATTTATTTTTATAATTTCTAAATCAAATTTATTATTTATTAATCAAAGAATATAAGCTGTGCGGGTCGAAAATCATTTCTACGGAGCTAGCCCTAATAAGGACGAAATAAGCCCCTTTGAATTGCAAATTGAATTGACAGGTGATTTTGTTTTAAAGCAACCAATGAATGGCTGACACGTGTCCCACTCAAGGAGAAAAGAATTAATATGGCAGGTGATTCATAAGTCATACCGAGTGATTTAAGTAGAGTCATACCGAGAGATAATTCTTGAGTCATACCGAGGAATTGTTTAATAAGTCATGCTGATTTAATTTTAATTAATTAAATCATTCTGATTTATTTAATTTAAAAGAAAATCCAGCATGACTTACAATAAGTCATACCGAATTTTGACTGAGTCATACCGAGGAAACAAGTCTTGCCCAGCCTTTTTCTGAGTCATACAAGTGTTAAATCAATTAGGAAAAAGGTCATATTGGGATGAGTCGTGCTAGCTTTCAACCTCTATAAATATGAGGAGTTGTCTTCATTTTTCAGAGTTCAGAAAAACAGCTCAAATTCAGTAATTTGTCTGCATTGTAATATTCACAGATTTCTGTGCTGAGTTTGGAATATAATTGTTAAACACGAACAGTTCATGTCAAATTTGTTCTAGATCATCTTATCAATTATATATCAGTTTTCTAGATATTAATTTTGTAATACTAATCAAGTTAAAATTATATCTTTCACTTGAACAGTATTTCATTATAATTAATATTTCGCGAGCAATTAAAATAATATTTTTAATTCAAATATTCCGCGATTAATTTTAGATATTGTATTCAACCCCCCCTTCTACAATATTAGGGACCAACAATTGGCATCAGAGCTGGTTGATATTTTTCATATCATATCCAAATCAAATTCCGCGAACTCATACAGATCTCAAAAATTATTTAAAATACGAAATAATTTTTTATTCGAAATAAATTTTTTTCTGAAAAATTATTTTTGATCAAAAATTATTTTAAGTCAAAAATTAAAATATTTTTTTGAAACACTTAATTTTTAATCTTATTTAAAGATGAGTACTCAAAGAGTCAGTAGCATTAAAATTCCACAATTTGATAAAGACAATTATAATCTGTGGAAGAGAAAGATGACCTTGTTTCTTCGAGCTGCAAATCCTAAGTACAAGGATATTTTAAAAACTGGTGTTGTTGTTCCAATAAATATCTTTCCTGAGCATATGGAAGATGGTGTACTCATTCCGCACAGACAATTTGAAAAAGATATTTCTGAGTACACTGAGAGAGAAAAGGAACTGGATACATTGGACACCAATCTACAGTTAATTTTAGTGGAATCTCTTGATCCCGGAATGTACAATCATGTTGTTAATTGTAAAAATACTAAACACATCTGGGAAACGATAGAGATACTAAATGAAGGAACAGAAGAAGTAAGGGAGAACAGATTGGAAATCTTAACGTCTCAATATGAGCATTTTAGATCAAATCCTGGAGAAAGTATCTCTGAAGTTTTTGAGAGATACAACAAGCTAATAAATGATCTAAATCTCAATGGCAAACAATATACGAAGAAGGAGATCAGTAGGAATTTTTGCTGACAATGCCAGTACACCTAGAGCATAGGATAACAGCCATCAGAGAGTCAATGGACATGAATGAAATTTCTTTGGAAAGACTTTATGGCATTCTGAAGACCTATGAGCTAGAGTAGATTCAACAGAAAGAAATATATGGTACAGTCAAGGTGGTCAGCAAGTCTACAGCTCTTGTAGCAGAAGAACCAGAGTACAGAAAAGCTAAGACTGAATCTTCTTCAGTCAACATCATTGATCAGGGTATTGTTGCAGAAGTTGGTGCAACTCTAGTGAATTCAACTGATAGTGAATTCGACTCAATGGAAGAACTCGATCAACTTGAGGATGAATCTCTGGCTCTGATTGCTAGAAAATTTGGAAATACAAGATTCAGGAGGAACCCTAGTTTCAAATTCAAGCCTATGGCAAACAGATTTCAGACATGTGGTTCTTCTAGCTCATCCAACACAAAAGGTGGATACAAGACATGGATGGTAGACAGAAGCAAGATCCGTTGCTTCAACTGCAATGAAATGGGACACTTTGCTACTGATTGTAGAAAGCCCAAGCAGGAAAGAAAGAAGGATTCATATGACGAGCTCAAACAGAAATATGACGCTCTACTGAAGAAGCATCATGGAAAATCATACTTAGCAGCAGGAAAAAGCTGGGATGATTCCGACAATGATGAAGAAGATCAAATGGGAAATCTGGCTCTAATGGCCTCTTCTTCTGAAGGATCACAATCTCCACCTCGACAAGGAATTGAGGTAAACCCTAGCTGTCCTAAAATGTTTAAATTGCTAGGTGAGAATTTAACTGATGCTAGAGATCGAATAAAAGTCTTAATTCTCGAAAACAAAGTTTTATCAAATGAGAATTATGAATTGAAAAAGCTAAAACTTATTAATGTTAAATTAACTGAAGATGTTGCATTTCAAGTTAATAGAGTCAACTGCTATGTTGAGATTGAAGCTTTTTTAAAGAATAAAATTGAAGAAGAAAAGCAAAGGTGTCTAGCTTATAAAAATTCCTCTTATATTGTAAAGAACCTAGTTGACCAACAGGAAATAAACCGAAAAGTTGGAATAGGTTTCGAGTACAATAAATCTGTAGGAAAGCCAAGCAACATTACCCCATTCAAGCAAAGCGCTGAAGAAAGGGGTATTCCCCATGTTGTTAAGGACGCACGTAAACCTCTTTTCATAACACCTGTAGCAGAACCAATCCTTGAGAGCTCTATAATGATTGCCTATGAAATGAATTTAGAGGATCTTGAGGAAGAGAAGAAAAGAGAGGAACGAGCTAGGGACATAAAAGGAGTAAATGTCCAAGAAGAGATAATTACGCCCAAGACACCAGTGAAAGTTGTGGGAACTTCTGATTCCCCCAGACCTGATATAGGTGTAAAAGACTTAAAGAATAAAATGAACAGACCTAACACGTTTGTTAACAGTAGGAACAGTAACAATAAATTTCATTCTACTGAGAACTTCAAATCTGCTGATAAAATTGAGGAAGAATCTGTTAAGCCACCTACTGTGTTGAATAACATGCCTACTATTGATGCTTTCCATAAACCTTGTGGTGTTTTAAATTGTATGTTATGTGCTTTTAATGCTATGACTGCTTACTTTAAACGCATGATAGCTAAGAAAGATAACATGACACCTAGAAAATGCATCAATAATAAATTTGTTAAATCCAAGACTGCGACTCCTTCACCTGAGAAGAAGGAATCATATACTCCTAAGTCTAAACAAAAAGTTATTAAGACTGTTTATAGGAAGGTAGGAATAGTCAAGGAAGATAATGATGTTATTCGAAAAGGATCTGTTGTCAAAGCAGACAAAGGTCAATTCTTTAAGTATGCCGGGCCCAATCAATTTTGGGCTCCGAAGACAAATTAATCCGTTTGATATTTGCAGGGAGTTAAACAGGTAAACCGAGTTATATGGATCCTGGACAGCGGATCTTCAAGGCATATGACCGGAGATAGAGCCCTGCTATCAGACGTGGTTGAAAGAGCTGGCTCAATTGTCACCTTTGGAGATAACAGTAAAGGAATGACTACGGGATATGGCAAGTTAAATACTGGAAATGTTATCATTGAAAACGTCTCTTTGGTGGAAGGACTTAAGCACAATCTACTCAGCGTCAGTCAATTCTGTGATAAAGGTTACAAAGTAAACTTTATCAAGGAGAAGTGCTTAATAGCTCATTCTAAAGAAGACAGACTAGCCTTGCGTGGAGTAAGGAAAGGAAACTTGTACGTAGCTGATTTCAACTCGGGAACTGAAGCTGAAGCAAACTATTTTTATTCAAAAGCTTCAACATAAGAAAGTTGGCTATGGCACAAGAAGCTCTCACACCTGAATTTCAAAACAATGAACTCTCTAGTCAAGAGGGATTTGGTGAGAGGACTGCCTCCGATGGAATTTACACAAGAAGGATTGTGTGAGGCATGTCAGAAAGGGAAGTCAAAAAGAGCAACTCACAAAGGCACAGACACTACAAATATTACTAAACCACTACAGCTGCTTCATATGGATTTATTTGGTCCAGTAAATATCATGTCTATGTCAAGGAAGAAATATGCCTTAGTGATTGTAGATGACTTCACAAAGTACACGTGGGTTTTATTCTTGAACTCTAAGGATGAAACTCCACAGTTGGTGGTTGATCATGTAAAGTTGATTGAGTTAGATTCAAAGCTACCTGTCCGGGCAATCAGATCTGATAATGGAACAAAATTTAAGAATGAAATTCTGAATAGCTTCTACTCAGACAAAGGGATAACAAGACAATTCTCAGCGCCAAGAACTCCGCAACAGAATGGAGTAGTAGAAAGGAAGAATCGAACCTTGATTGAAGCTGCAAGAACAATGTTAAGTGAATCAAGGTTGCCTATCTACTTCTGGGCTGAAGCAGTGAACACGGCTTGTTATACCCAGAATCGAACCTTAATCAACAAGGATCATATGAAAACACCCTACGAATTAATGGCTGTCAAGAAACCAACACTCAAATACCTTCATGTATTTGGAGCCAAATGTTTTGTGCTAAAAGATAGAGATGAACATCGTGGCAAATTTGAGGCCAAGGCACATGAAGCAATTTTTGTCGGCTACTCAAAAAAAGCATATAGGGTGTACATAATTGATCAGCACCAAGTAAAAAAAAGTGTCAACGTATCATTTGACGACACTAAACTCCCAAGCATCCAAAATGAAGATCCTTCTGAGTCATTAAAATTTGACAATCATCCAGACTCAGATTCGGATAATGAAGAAGAGCCTGAGGTTGCAGCAGGAAATGATGATGACAACAATGATGGTAATGATCCAGGTAATAGTGGTGGAAACAATGGAAACACTGGAGATACTACTAATACCAGTGGTGGATCAATAAGTCAACCAGGCAGCAACTCAGGGGGAGATGAAGGATCAACTTGCACAACACAACATCGCAATGAATATAGAGGCGAATCATCAAGATCAAACCTACCAAGGGAAAGGATATGGAGCAAAGATCATCCCTTTGAATTGATCATAGGTGATCCAGATGTTGGTGTTAGAACCAGAAGTGCAACTTCAAATGAATGTTTATTTTCGGTTTTTCTATCTCAAGAAGAACCAAAGAAAATTGAAGATGCTCTAACTGATCCAGATTGGGTTCTTTCCATGCAAGAAGAACTCAATCAGTTCGAAAGGCAAGAAGTATGGACACTGGTACCCAGGCCTAAAGATAGATCTGTTATTGGCACGAAATGGGTATACAGGAACAAGTTAGACGGTGATGGCATTGTTACAAGGAACAAGGCCAGACTGGTTGCAAAGGGTTACTCCCAGGAAGAGGGAATTGATTATGATGAGACCTACGCACCAGTTGCAAGACTTGAAGCCATCAGGATATTTCTGGCATTCGCAGCACATTCCAATTTTAAAGTCTATCAAATGGATGTGAAGAGTGCATTTCTGAATGGAAAGTTAGAAGAGGAAGTATATGTGGAACAGCCTCCTAGCTTTGAAAATCTAGAGTTTGCTGATTTTGTATATTTCTTATTCAAAGCCCTCTATGGACTCAAGCAAGCACCGAGGACATGGTATGATACTCTCTCTCAGTTTTTACTTGAAAACGGTTTTACTAGAGGTGTCATAGATAAAACTCTCTTTTACAAATTACATGATAAAGATATGGTATTTGTCCAAGTTTATGTTGACGATATTATATTTGGTTCTTCTAATGAAAACTTGTGCAAGAGATTTGCTAAGTTAATGCAGAGTAGGTATGAAATGAGCATGATGGGTGAGCTGTCATTCTTCCTTGAATTGCAAGTGAAGCAAAAGGAAGATGGGATTTTTATTTGCCAATCAAAGTACGTAAGGGATCTTCTAAGGAAATACAATCTAGAAGATTCTACACCGGCAAAAACCCCTATGCCAACAGCCACCAAGCTTGACAAAGATGAAACTGGTAAGAAAGTTGACATCACAAGCTATAGAGGTATGATAGGCTCATTATTTTATCTAACTGCTAGTAGACCCGATATAATGTTTGCAACATGCTTATGTGCAAGGTTTCAATCTGATCCTAGAGAATCTCATCTTATAGCTGTTACAAGAATTTTTAGATATCTGAAGGGTACACCGAATCTTGGAATTTGGTACCCTAAAGGTACAGGTTTTGAACTAATAGGCTATACAGATTCAGATTATGCAGGATGCAGGATGGACAGGAAAAGTACATCTGGAAGTTATCAGTTTCTAGGACAACGGTTGATTTCCTGGTATAGCAAGAAACAACACTCAGTATCTACCTCGACAGCCGAAGCAGAATACATTGCAGCAGGTAGTTGTTGTGCACAAATCTTGTGGATAAGGAATCAGCTGAATGATTATGGACTTGCGCTATCTAAAATTCCAATACTTTGCGACAACACAAGTGCCATAGCTATTTCCAATAATCCTGTACAACATTCAAGAACCAAGCACATAGACATAAGGTATCATTTCATCCGAGAGCATGTCATGAACGGAACTGTGGTGTTACATTTTGTACCCACAGAAGATCAAATTGCCGACATCTTCATAAAACCACTTGATGAATCCACTTTCTCTAAGTTGGTTAGTGAGTTAGGGATGTTAAACATGAACTAATTATTGCATGGTTGTTTTAAATTGCATATTTATTTTCAAGCACTGTAAATACACTGTATATATTCCTTAAAAAAAATTTCAAAAACAAACAAACAAATGAAAAAGAAAACTCAAAAAGATTTTCCTTGTTTTTGTATAGTTTTAGTTATTTGGCATCTCTACTGTAAATATTTTATATTATTGTTATTTTCCAACAATTAGTATATATTGTTTATTATTTCCAACAATTGGTATATATAAGTATGTATAGTTTTATTTATTTTATAACTTGGCATTTTTTTTTTCAATTTTATTTATATATATATAAATATAAGCTGATTATTTCAAGTCTCTTTTGAGAAGTAGGAAAGATTTATGAGCTTGATCATCCAATAGTTTCTAAAAGTGAGATCCTAATCATTGGCATCAATCTCTATCCAAGATCTTAGAACCAAACACACAAACACTATCACATCCGTCTCTCTAACCATTAAACAGAATACCTATTTATTAAGAATGAGGGAGTCAATGCCTTGATTGAATTTGATAAGGTTGGTATTGTGAGTGAACCAACAGCTCTGTCTCCAGAAAGGTGATTAATATATATAAAAGCTGAGACAACTGTTAGCTCATCTGTGTTTTCTCAAAAGGATACAGACTTGGAAAAGGCAAAACTGTTACTAGGTTCATTCTCTCAACAGAGTGAGTTTATTGAATTCGGCCTGTCAGTCAAGGCCACTTGTAAAGAGTCAATTTCATCTGACGTTTGTCAAGAAACCATATATTTTGTGAAAGGCAGAGTGTCTAAACTTGTAACACTATAACTTATGTAACTCAACTAAAATAAAAGATACTTAACCAGAAGACAATCAAGAACTTGAAGCCACAAAGAAATCAATGCTAAATGAAGACAGTGTAATTGATACAATTCAACATGTTAACTATGATCAAATAAAGAAGAAATTATTGAAAGAAGTTCAAGTCAGAGTTGTTCATGCCTCAGTGATTTGTAACCTAAAGATTCAAGATCATAGCGATCAGTATCAATAAGACTAATTGATTTCAAGTGAACAAGAAGGAAAGCAATATTTGGAAAGCCACATTACTAATCGAATATGGTAATCTATTCAAGAAGCAGAAACACTATCAAGACTAGTCACTTATGAATCAAACCATTGCATCAAGTGTCAGGACATTGATAGCATGTTTATGTCAGTAATAGAGATCCAGGTTCAAGAGCTTGTTGAAGAATATGGAAGACATAAAGAAATCACAAGTTCAAGATGTTGCATTGAAGTTTCAAGTTGAAGCCCAGAATTTCTCTAAGTGCAAAATGTTCTAGATAGCCAAGTAGAACATTCCTATGTAGAAATTCTACTTAGATGTTCGAGATAGCCAAGTAGAACATTCCTATGTAGAAATTCTACTTAGATGTTCGAGATAGCCAAGTAGAACATTCATATGTAGAAATTCTACTTAGATATTCGAGATGGCCAAGTAGAAATTCTCAAGTAGATATTCTACATGGAGGGCAGTTTCAACATGACACATGGCATCATCTAATTGGCAGATTTCCAAGCTTTCAAGATAAGATAAGATTTATGTGGACAACATTGGGCCACGTACATCTTAGTCTTTGAAGTCTACAGGACATAGATTACAAGTAGTATAAATAGAAGTACTTGTGTTTTATTTAAAAAGAGAGCAATATTTTCGAGAAAAACACTTGTAAAAGAGAGAGAGTATATTCACCAAGCTTAGTATCATTTACTACCCTCTTTACTTCTGATGTACTTTGTAATGAATGTTGTAGCAACCTTTTCAAGATATATATAAAACATATATTCCTTGAATCAGTATGTTCATTTATTACATTGCATTTATTGCTTCTTAAATTTGTAAAGTTGTATTCACCCCCCCTCTACAACACATTTGGACCTAACAATTAGTATCAGAGCTTCATGTTTAATATACAAAACATAGATCCTTGTGTTTGGTAGAAGATTTGTGAGTTTTCATCTTCTAGAACTACTTTTCAATTTGTCTCGAAAAGTGGGCCTTAATTTGTTTCTAGTGAAAACTCATCCGAAAAATTATTTAAATACTCCAGGTGTGATTAATTAGCTTGGATGGATTTTAGATAATTTTTGTGAATTAATCTGGGTACTTTGATATTTGGTGTTCTTGAGTGTTCATCATTATTCTTGTTAAAGAAGACAAACCCAGCAACTTTTTGATTTCCTTTTCAAAAAGACAAAAAGGTGTTATTGGCTTTTGATTTGACATATATCTCACAGCAAAAAGTATTACAGAAGATATTCAGTACCTTGCACGTGTGTTAGGTGAGTTAGGTGAGAAAAACCACAAAAGTCAAAAAGTGTGATAAGTGACCTGCAGCAAATTTTATCCAAGGCAAAAGTTCTACATAGAATATTCTACTTGAATATTCTACTTGAATATTCTACTTGAATATTCGACTTAAGATATTCTACTTGGACAAAAGTTCGACTTAGAAAATTTCGACTTGGAGAATTTCGACTTAGGCAGAAGTTCTACATAGATATTCTACTTAGCCTTGTCCTGGTACTTAGAAATTTTTTTTTGGTGATCAAAATTTGAAGTTTGATTTATTTTGAGATAATTTAATTTTCTTTTAATTACTACACAAGTAATAAGAAAAGTTTATTATCTTTACTTTAAATCCACAATTAGATGGCACCTAAAAACAATTTCAAGATTCCAATGTTCGACCGAGATCATTATGAAGAATGGGTGTTGAGAATGAAACTTTACCTTGAGTCCGTCAATCCTGAATATCTGGAAGTTCTCGATAAAGGTAAATTTGTACCAATGGTTGTTGTTCCTGAGCATATGGAAGGAGATGTGGTTGTACCACAACGGTCTAAGCCGAAGAAGGCAGTAGACTTTTCAGATGCTGATAAGGAGCAGATATCTTTCGACACATCCGTTCGACAAACACTGATGGAATCCCTAGATCATGAGATGTTTAACGTAGTTAAAGGACTAACTACAGCAAAGAAGATTTGGGACAAGCTAGAGGTCGTCATGGAAGGTACCTCTGAGGTCAGAAGCAACAAAACACTTATACTCAAGATGGAGTATGACACTTTCAGAATAAGAAAAGGAGAAAGTATAATCGATGTCTATCTAAGATTCAGTCAGTTAGTTTTGGATTTGAATCTGAGAGGTGTAACTCTCCCCGTGGTTGAAGTCAATACGAGATATCTGAGGAACCAGCCAAAAAGTATTGAACATAGAGTCTATGCTGTTAGAGAAACCAGAGATTTGCACACAACAACTCTGGAAGAATACTATGGAATTCTAAAGACCTATGAGCTGGAAACACTTCAAGATCAAGTATGGGATAATGATTCAAGAGGAAAAGAAGCTGCATCAGGGTTAGTTGCTGATGAGGTAGAGTCTAAAAAGGCAATGGTTGCAGAAAAGCCTAGGTCATCACCTGCATCACCTCAAGTTGAAAATGATGATGAGTGCACATCAAATAGTGATGACGACTACACCCAAGAAGAGCTGGACAATATGGATGACAGTGTCGTGGCATACATGGCAAGGAAATTCAGCAATATAAGATTCAGAAAGAGTAACCGACCGCAGAGTAAATCTTCATCTTACTATCGGGTTACTAGGGGTGGTGGTAGTTCTCAAGGTTACAAAGGCAAAGGCAAGAGTACCAGCTACAAATCTCCTTTGGATTTCAAAATGAAGTTCAAATGTTATAACTGTGGTGAAGCTGGACACTTTGCTACAGATTGCAAGAAGCCTAAACAGACATATCCAAAAGAAACTTATGAAGCCCTCAAAAGCAAGTATGAGGCCCTGGTGAAGGAAAGACATGGAAAAAGAGCTTTAGTTGTCACAGAAAGGAGAGCGTGGGATGATTCAGATGAGGAAGAAGTTACTCATACAGCAAACTTTGCCCTCATGGCTGAAACGTCAGATGAACCGGAGGTACCAGTTCTAACCCTTAAGGAAGAAATGTCTCTAGATGATTATAAGGTGCAGAACGGGGCTCTTAGCGAAGAGATCTATATGCTGTGCAAAAGCCTAAATACTTCTCAAAAAGAACAAAAAACAATTGTTGCCAAATGCAGAATGCTTGAGGCAAAAGTGGAAGAATTAGAGGCCGTTTGCACTATAGATACTTCCCTAAGAGACTCTATTAAAACTTTGGAACACAAGCTCAACCTTAAGGAAGAAATAGAAGCATGTCTAAGGAATAAACTAGCTGAGTTAGAAACTAAATGCGAAGCTTATAAACTAGCAGCTAGTAAAGTGAATGTTGATAGTGGAACATTTAAGAAGATAACTGGAGTAGGTGTAGGACTTGACTATTCTAACTTATCAAAGAAGGATGGAAAAAGACCTATAGATACTAGTTCAAGTAAGATTAAAAATGAAATACCTAGCATTCTTAAATCTACTGTCAAACCTATCTTTAAACACTTCGTTCCTCAAGAAGAAGAAGAGACTGAATTATTAATTAGATATGAGTTAGAGATGGAAGATCGCCAGAGAGAACAACCGATAACTCCTATTAAGCAAGTTAAAATCAAATCCCCTAGAGAAGAATCTAGACCAGGATTAGGAGCTAAGGCCGTTAAGAATCAGGGTAAAAAGGAAAAGGGCATAAAGGAGGTTAAGGCAGAACGAGTAAAGAAAGCATGTTATCACTGTAAATCTACTGAACATCTTTCTTATGCATGTAAATCTAACGTGAATATTCCTGTTTCACATGCCATGCATGTACCACATACAATGAATAACATGCATCAGAATCATGCACAATGTGGTCAACCTAATTGTATGCCATGCATTTTTAACGTCATGCAAACTTTTGTAAATTTGATGAATGCAACTAGTCAAACATGTCTAAATACTGCTACTAGTTCTAATGTCAAGAAGAAGCATATGAGAGCTAAGACTGCCAGTCCTCCTAAAGTTAGGAGTGACAAGTCTTCTCCTAAGACTGACAAATCTGTCAAGTCTGAAAAAGAGAAAGACAAAGTCGAAAGCTCTAGTAATGTTAAAAAGAGTGCATCTCCTGTTATTATACCTGATAACTATCGATCTTATAGAAAAGCCGGGCCCAATCAAAGTTGGGTTCCGAAGAACGCCTAACCAATCTGTCATTGCAGGGCATTAAGCAGAAAAGAAATAAAGTCTTATGGGTGCTAGATAGTGGAGCATCAAGGCATATGACAGGAAACAAGTCCCTGCTTACAGAGTTGGTTATGAAAGCTGGCCCTTATGTTACCTTTGGAGATGACAGCAAAGGTGTGACGAAGGGATATGGCAAACTGAAGACTGGCAATGTCATCATTGAAGATATCTCTTATGTTGAGGGATTGAAGCACAATCTGTTGAGTATCAGTCAGTTCTGTGACAAAGGATATGAAATTGTCTTCAATAGGAAAGGCGTGTCAATCACTCACATTAAGGAAGGTTCATTGGCTTTAAGAGGAGTTCGTAAGGCAGATCTTTTTGTTGCAGACATGGATTCGGCAAATCAGAATGAAGTCACCTGTTTCTACAGCAAAGCTTCAGATGATGAAAGCTGGTTATGGCACAAAAAACTATCTCACTTAAACTTCAAAACAATGAATGCTCTCGCGAGGCGAGAATTAGTGAGAGATCTACCACAGATGGAGTTTGCTCCTAAAGGACTCTGTGAAGCTTGTGAAATGGGAAAGTCAAAGCGAGCATCACATAAAAGTAAAGAAATTTCTAGTATCACTGAGCCTTTACAACTTCTTCATATGGATTTGTTTGGCCCAGTGAATGTCCTATCCTTATCTAGGAAAAGATATGCTTTGGTAATCGTGGATGACTTCTCCAAGTATACATGGGTATTGTTCGCAATGACGAAAGACGAAGTACCTTTCCTAATCATTAATCACATCACTCAAATTGAGAATGTTTCAACACTTACTGTAAAGACGATTAGAACAGACAATGGTACTGAATTTAAGAATGCAGTGCTGAATGACTTCTGTGTATCTAAGGGAATACGTCGTCAGTACTCAGCCCCGAGAACTCCACAGCAAAATGGAGTAGTTGAAAGGAAGAACAGAACTTTGGTTGAAGCAGCAAGAACATTGTTGTATGATTCAAAGCTTCCTCTTTACTTTTGGGCCGAAGCAGTGAGTACAGTGTGTTACACTCAGAATAGAACCCTGATCATAAAAGATAAAGAAAAGACACCATGTGAACTAATGAATAACAGAAGACCTACAATCAAATACTTTCATGTCTTTGGAGCTAAATGCTATGTGCTTATAGATAATGAAAATCTAGGAAAATTTGCAGCAAAAGCTCGTGAAGGAATCTTTGTTGGCTATTCTACAGATGTGGTGGCAGCTTATCGGGTATTCTTAGTGAATGATCGAAAAGTGACTGAAAGCTACAACGTCAGATTCGACGATACCAAACTCCCATCAATATCTAAAGATTCTAGTGAACCAGAGTCCCTTAAATTTCAGAATCTGGACTTAGATGAACTTGAAGATGAACCTGAGTTGGTTATCATTTCAAATGTTCCAAGTGTTCGTGAAGAAACATCTGAGCTTAATGAACAATCGAATCCTACAAGATCAGAAGAAACTTCTTCCGCACGATCCTGCAACAACTCAGGGGGAGTAAATAGCAGCTCAAGGACAAGCGTTCAAGGCTCAAGACGAGATGACACTAGTTCTGTAGGAGCTGGCACTAACTCAGGGGGAGTTAGTGGAAATACCACAAGTAGTCAACACAACAACTCAGAAAGTCAAGCTGAATCATCAAGACAATTTCCAAGAGAACGAGTATGGAGTAGAGACCATCCGTTTGAATTAATAATTGGTGATCCAGATGCTGGTGTGACTACTAGAAGAACTGCAAGAGCTGACATGGCTAATATTTGCTTATATTCTGGGTTCTTATCCAAGCTTGAACCTAAAGAAATAGAAGAAGCTCTTGGTGATGCTGATTGGGTAATTGCAATGCAAGAAGAGCTCAATCAGTTTGAAAGGCAGAAAGTTTGGAAGCTAGTACCCCGACCGAAGAACAAATCAGTAATTGGAACTAAGTGGGTATTCAAAAATAAACTGGATGAAGACGGACTTGTAACGCGAAACAAGGCTCGTTTGGTAGCGAAGGGTTATTCTCAAAAAGAAGGTATTGATTATGATGAGACCTACGCTCCAGTTGCAAGACTTGAGGCAGTCAGGATGTTCTTGGCCTTTGCAGCACACAAGAACTTCAAGGTTTTTCAGATGGATGTGAAAAGTGCCTTCCTGAATGGAGAGCTAGAAGAAGAAGTATATCTGGAACAACCACCTGGCTTTGTTGATCCAGAGCTTGTAGATTTTGTGTACCTTCTCTTCAAAGCTGTCTATGGCCTCAAACAATCCCCAAGACGATGGTATGAAACCCTATCCTTGTTCTTAATTGCAAGTGGTTTTACTAGGGGAGTAATTGATAAAATATTATTCTATAAAAATGTAAAAAGTGATTTAATACTTGTTCAAGTCTATGTGGACGATATTATTTTTGGGTCATCTAATGAGCGCTTGTGCGAGAAATTTGCCAAGTTAATGCAGGATAAGTATGAGATGAGCATGATGGGAGAGCTGTCCTTCTTCCTTGGATTACAGACCAGTCAAAGAAAAGATGGAATCCTTATCTGTCAGTCCAAGTACATCAAAGATTTACTCAAGAAGTATAATCTAGAAGATGCATCAACAGCTAAGACTCCCATGGCAACAGCCACGAAGCTTGATGAAGACAAATCAGGTAAACCAGTTGACATCACAAGCTATCGAGGTATGATTGGCTCACTCCTCTATTTAACTGCAAGTAGACCCGATATTATGTTCGCAACTTGTTTGTGTGCAAGGTTCCAAGTGGATCCTAGAGAATCACATCTCATAGCCGTCAACGAATCTTTAGGTATCTCAAGGGAACATCAAATCTAGGGATTTGGTACCCAAGAGATACAGGTTTTAATCTAATTGGCTATTCGGATTCAGACTATGCAGGTTGCAGGATTGATAGAAAAAGCACATCTGGTGCATGTCAATTTCTTGGCAGAAGATTGGTGTCCTGGCAAAGCAAAAAGCAACACACAGTATCTACTTCTACTGCTGAAGCTGAGTATATTGCTGCTGGAAGCTGTGTAGCTCAAATACTGTGGATGAGGAACCAATTGAAAGATTATGGCATGGAGCACAAAAAGATTCCAATCATGTGTGACAACACAAGTGCCATTGCCATGACCAACAATCCTGTAGACCACTCAAGAACCAAGCATATAGATATCAGGTATCATTTCATTAGAGAACATGTCGAGGAGGGGACTGTGGAGCTACATTTTGTGCCCACAATGCAACAAATTACAGATATATTCACTAAACCTCTTGATGAAGTAACATTCAATAGGTTGGTTGGTGAATTGGGAATGCTTAACACAAGTTAGTGATTTCTGCTATCTGTAAAATTTCAGTTTTTAATCATGAACATATGTTTTTAGTCTTGTCATTTGCCTATTTTATTGATACAAAGTTGAAAACATATGTAAATAATCTCTACAATTGCTCAAAATATCACTTCTGCATGCTAATTAATCATTATGGACTTAGACTTTAAAATGATTAAGTAATGAGTATTTTAGGATGCATGTTATGTTATTTTACATGAATTCATTGTGTCTTATGTGTCATTATTAGTTAAATCTTTGAATTTATGCTGGTATGATTGCATGATCATAGGGGGAGTCAAATTCATATTATTCTAAATTTTTTTGATTTTTAGATGAATTTACCTGTGTTTTTCATGTAATTTTGTTTAATTTAAGAGACCTTAGAATTGTCAAGGAATGTTTTTATTATTTGCTTTGATAAAAATCCTTGAATTGATGTTTATCTTAATTTGGCAAAATTTTAATTGTTGTTTTTATTGCAAAAATTGCCAAATTATTATGACTATCTTCAAAATTAAAAAATTTTGAAAATTCTTAGTCTGGGAAGAATATTCGAAATTTTTTTTCAAGTCTGGGAAATTGTTCGAGTTAATCTCTATCTCGAACATTATCTCGAATATTCGACTTGATGTTCGACTTGAGTCCCATCTCGAACATTATCTCGAATATTCGACTTGATGTTCGACTTGAGTCCCATCTCGAACATTATCTCGAATATTCGACTTGATGTTCGACTTGAGTCCCATCTCGAACATTATCTCGAATATTCGACTTGATGTTCGACTTGAGTCCCATCTCGAACATTATCTCGAATATTCGACTTGATGTTCGACTTGAGTCCCATCTCGAACATTATCTCGAATATTCGACTTGATGTTCGACTTGAGTCCTATCTCGAACATTATCTCGAATATTCGACTTGATGTTCGAGATAGTATTCCCAAGTTTGTACTTGAAATTTTACTCATTTTCTTTGGAATTTTGTCTTAATATTCGAGATAGGATTCCCTGGTGGGCTTATTCAGCTGTATTAATTGATCAAGTGATAATTTGTTCGAGTTAGTGTCATCTCGAACTTTATCTCGAATATTCGACTTGATGTTCGAGATAGCTCCTATCTCGAAACTCATCTCGAATTTCGACTTAGATGTTCGAGATAGTGTTCGACTTGATGTTCCCCTGTATGTACTTAACGTTTTTTTCCTTTTTCACAGGGATATTCTCGTCTTTGCACATATATGCCTATATATACAACATTAACCCGTCTTTCTTTTCACTTTTACCTAATTGTTTTAACCCTAAATTTTTACAGCCCCCACCCTCCCTCCCTGCGATTTCAAACAGTCATTGCTCTGTTCATTCGAGTTGTGTTAAAACTCTTACATATCTCGAACTGCTGCCCGTTTTATATTTACTATTCTCTGTTTGCCCTGTTATTGTGTATTTGGACCCGTCTGTTCATCTGTTCAGTTTGTCATATACACACATATACACACAACTATCACGGTTATTTACAAACACAGTTTAGTTTTTATATCACTGCTTTGGGGTTGCATTATTTACTGGACTGGATTTTGGTTGTTTTGATTTTGATTATAATTAATTCCGTAGTTTAGTTCAAATCGGCTGTTCATCTTCTCGATTCTCTAAAAGGAATTAATTAGATTAAATTTTTTCCTTACGTATTTACGTTACTTGTTTCTTTTCAAAATATCACATTAATTCAAGGAAAATTATTTTACAAATGGCTCACCAATTTATTCTTGCGAAAAATAATTTTTATAACATTAGTACGGAAATTGGTGATCATCTCCCGCGCTTCAAGTTTTGGATACGATTTCTTAATTTGTACTCCAAGGCTAGTGTTGCTTTTACTGCTAAACCAACACTAGTCCATGATGCTTTACAGCAATTATGGACTAGTGCGGTTACTTTTGGGAGCAAAAATACCCCCTATGATTTCAGGTTTACCTTGGCGGGTCAGGAATATGAAGTTACGGAGGAAGTGTTCAACAGGGTTCTGGGATTTCCAGTTAAAGATGTTTATGACCCTGAACCTTCAACGGCAGATCGTCTCAAATTCTTTGAGGAGATTGGATGTTATCCTCCTTCTGGACGGATCTTAGCTGGCGCCATCCAGAAACAATACTTCCAGGTGGAATGGAATTACTTCTTCGAGGCCATCACGAGATGTTTTCGGCCGCGCGAAAAAGATTATCATCAGATTCCAATTCCCATACAGATCTTTGCAGTTTCCCTAGCCCGTGAACTGGACATTAATTATGGAAGAATCGTTCTTTCCGAAATAGTGGCTACAATGGGATCATCTGAAAACAGAAACCTTGCAACTACTAATGTTGTATGCTGGTATCCTCGTTTCTTACAAATGCTCATTAATTATTTAGTACCAACTAATGCTTTAGCTGTAAGACAGGCATTTGCATCGAGTAAAACATCTGCATCACTTGGCATGGGCACCAAGTCACTCACAACAATTGCGAACCAGGATAAACATCACACTAAAGCACTGATTATTCCTGCTAATATTCAAGTGTGGCTTCAGTATGATGCAGGTATTACTACTATGGCGGGAACCTCGCACGTATCTTCACATGCTCAGAATCCATCTGCACATGCTGACGCATTTCAAGGGATTCCTGAAGAGCCTCAAAGTGATGAAGATGATGATGGCCACTCTCACGGTCAAAGGGAAAGACAAACTACTCCTCATGCTGATCCTGATCCCTTTGCTGACCAAGGTAATGAAGGAGGTAATTTCTATGAACAAGAGCAACTCTCTGTTCACACTACTGCTACTTCTTCATCTAAATCTGATTCCATTGCCCAAGATTCTGCTAGCCCGCAGGATCTATCCCAGGGTGCGAGCTATATTTCTGACTCTGAGTCTGAAACTCTTGATTCTTCTATTTCACCCTTGCTGACGGGAGTTAAAAGGCTGGCATCTGTAGATTTAGGTGAGAGCTCGGAGAGTGACCCCGAAGTGCAGCCAGTTATTCGGAAGAAAGCCAAATTTTCACATGCTGCAACTTCTTCAGCCCAGTCCAAACCTAGAATGTCATTCACACCCACTCCACCTCACGAGAGTGGTTCTACCTTTGCACATTCTACACCTAAGAATCTTGGTGAGGATCTGGAGCCTTCTGAAGAGCCTGTTGCTTCAGACATGCCTGAAGCTTTCATTGCTTCTGAAGTACCTTCACCGGTACATACTGATGCTGCAGAGAGGATCGGTTCTGATGTTGTACTAGAACACTCTGCAGCCTCTCAACCTGAGATTCCACCTCAGGATATGACAGAAATAGATCCCATAACTGCTACTCACTTTACTTATCCAGTTTCTGCAGGTACTGCTTTCACTTTCAGGAATATTATTGAAGACATACACGAGCGTGAGACAGGGAGTGTGTGTGAGCGTTTAGGGAGTGAGGGACCTTCATTTTCAAGGCCCGAAACCGAGCGACAAACAGTAACAGAACGATTTTTAGAGCGAGGACACCCAAGCCAAACACCGTCCCTTAATCTTGAAAATCTTCACACTCGTATGACAACAATGGAAACTGAAATAAAGCAGTTTGGACAGTCAATGGGGCAGTTAGGGATCCATGTTGGTGACAACAAGCGCGCTCTAGATGACTACGCAGCACGAATGGCAAGTCAAGCAACAACATTCGATGATTTGGCAAACAAGGTAAATGACTTGGGCCATGCTGGTGGTGTCTTGGGCAGCACTCTTTATGATAGGATGGGAGCAGTGGAAAGCATAATGCATACAATGGCAACGGAGATAAGCAGAATGTTGTATGCAGTTAGGAGCTTTGTTCCCCCAGAGTGCTTTGACGATCAAACTACTCAGGCTCCCCCTGATACTGATGATGCTGGTGGTGCTGGTGGTGCTGGCGGTGCCAGTGGAGCTAGACCCTCGGGTTCTGGTTTTGGTGGTTCCTATGCTACTGGTGGATCTGGAGAGAAGGGTGATGGTCAGGATAACTCACCTAAGGGGGAGAGTGGAAAAGAGACGAGACAGCAGTCGCTAATTATTGAAGAAATTGAAGAACAGACTGATCTTGTCAAAGAAAATGAGCCAGTAATTGATGAGGAGGCTCAAAGAAAGAGGAAGGGTAAGGCAGTGGTGGCTGAACAAGAAGAGCCATTCATTGACTTGAGTCATCATCAGGAAAAGGCACATGCAGTACTTGATTCAGATTCTGATATGGAGGATGTTCCGTTAGCACATGCTATTAGAAGATCTTTGAAGGAACAAGGTGGAGGTGCTGGAATGTCTTCCGGACAGCCTGAAGAAATACCTGTTGATAAGGAAACTCTAGAAGCCCAACAGCTGGCCTTGGAACAAGCTCAATTCTATAAAATGAAGATGATGCAGGATGAGGCTGTTTTTCTTGAAAAGAAAGCGGAGCTTAAGGAGAAACAGTATGATCATGAGCTTGCAAGGTTAGCTGATCCTCAAGTGGATCTGGACAAGAAAAGGATAGGACAGAAATGGGATGATGCAAGGAAGATTCTATCGGGAGTTTGTACAAAAGGAACTCATAACAAAGAGGCGGAAGACTTGTTCTACAACTTGAACTTGCAGAATCCACTGATTGTTGACTACATAAATGCTTTGAAAAGGTTGATCTC
Organism: Oenanthe sinensis; assembly: GCA_028671895.1. Classification (NCBI taxonomy): domain Eukaryota; kingdom Viridiplantae; phylum Streptophyta; class Magnoliopsida; order Apiales; family Apiaceae; genus Oenanthe; species Oenanthe sinensis. The sequence goes on from CM053813.1 coordinate 15,606,672, forward strand.
AAAAGTCAGAGTTGGATATAATGCAATGGTTAAGGAATGGCAGGTCATCTTGTCTTTAATCGAAGGAGTCCCGACATCTTTCTTGTATGTGGATGATCAATTCATCTCGAGAAGATCTGCGTCAGAGTTGTTCTTGCTAGCAACAAAAATTCAATATTCTCAAGCTGAGGAGCTTAGCATTCTGTATAGAGATCAGTTAATGCAGCTAGCAGAGGACAAGGGACCAGAATTCTCAGCAAATCCTGATGTTGTCCGGATGGTAGTTGATGGAAAGATGAAGAGGGTTAGTTTAGAAGAAAATGATCTAATGGCTCTACCGGTAGAATCCCTAAAAGCTGTCTGTAGGCAAATGATGAGTAAGGGATTCACTTCTGACATCAAGGAGAAGTCAGTGGAGTTCATTGAGAGGGTCATATTCAAGATGAGCAATGAAATCTGGAAGTGTGACATTATTGCTCCAAACCCTCTAGACAATGTAAAGATTGAGCCGGAGCTAATTGAAAGAAAGTGGAATATTCTACAAGCTGTTAAGAATGTAGATGAAGCTCTGACTCTTCCTTCTGGATCTCTGGAACAAGGAGAAATAAGGGAGGCAGTTGGTGTTCCAGGGAGAGATAGTGTATACTGGATACACTCATATGATGATGACACAGCTGATGCTTTAGCATTCATAGACGCAGACCAAAATCAAACATTGTTGCATATGAGTAGGAAATGGTTGCTGCAGACTCAAGATGCTGCTTTTCTGGAGAGAGTTATAGAAGTATTCAAATAGGGCGAAGTGGAGAATGAGAATGTAGATGAGAAGCAGAGACTCCTGAAGTACTTATCTGAAGTAGTAGTGGAAAAGAAGAGAATGGAGCGAGATGCGGCTAGTGTCCACAATACTAACCGTGTTAAGGGCTACCCTAAAATGATCTACTGTCAGTTTAAGGCTGATAAGTCTCATTGGAAGTCACAGCTCATAATGAAAAATTTTGAGGACATTCCAAAGATCAGAACTACTCAGGAGGTGGACAAACTCAGAAGGCTTTTCAGGCATCCTTATCCAGAGCCCAGGAATCCTTTAGAAATGGAAGCGGTAAGTCTGTTGAATGCAAGGTGGAAGCAGCTTCATGATCCAGTTTACAAGAAAGAACAACAACAGAAGGAAAGGCGCAAAAGGTTGAAGGAAGAGAAGCGCCAAGCTGAAGAAGTTAGGAAGAAGAGACGGAATTAGAATTAACGGTCAGAGTGGTGTGAACTTGAAGTTGGAAAAACTTCATATCTTTTTGGTTGCTTTAACTCACTTGAGGAAAATTCACCTGATCACGGTATGCGAGATAGGCTAACGTACCATACTGTAACCATGAATCAGAGTGGATCCAATAAGGTGATATAAGTTTGACTGAAAGGTTTGAAATAATCCAGGTGATAGGAATCACTCAAATGATCTTTAATTCGAAGTTCGAATTTTCTGTCTAGCTTAAGTCTTATTTATTCTAGCTCTTTGAATTGTTTTCAAGTTTATTTCAGTTGTAATTCAAACAAGATAGTAATGTTATTTATCTTTTTCTCGTCTCATTGTTTAGTTGAGTTATCCCTTTGTTAATTTGAATGTCATTGTTAGACTATCAAATAGGGGGAGATTGAAAGGCAGAGTGTCTAAACTTGTAACACTATAACTTATGTAACTCAACTAAAATAAAAGATACTTAACCAGAAGACAATCAAGAACTTGAAGCCACAAAGAAATCAATGCTAAATGAAGACAGTGTAATTGATACAATTCAACATGTTAACTATGATCAAATAAAGAAGAAATCATTGAAAGAAGTTCAAGTCAGAGTTGTTCATGCCTCAGTGATTTGTAACCTAAAGATTCAAGATCATAGCAATCAGTATCAATAAGACTAATTGATTTCAAGTGAACAAGAAGGAAAGCAATATTTGGAAAGCCACATTACTAATCGAATATGGTAATCTATTCAAGAAGCAGAAACACTATCAAGACTAGTCACTTATGAATCAAACCATTGCATCAAGTGTCAGGACATTGATAGCATGTTTATGTCAGTAATAGAGATCCAGGTTCAAGAGCTTGTTGAAGAATATGGAAGACATAAAGAAATCACAAGTTCAAGATGTTGCATTGAAGTTTCAAGTTGAAGCCCAGAATTTCTCTAAGTGCAAAATGTTCTAGATAGCCAAGTAGAACATTCCTATGTAGAAATTCTACTTAGATGTTCGAGATAGCCAAGTAGAACATTCCTATGTAGAAATTCTACTTAGATGTTCAAGATAGCCAAGTAGAACATTCCTATGTAGAAATTCTACTTAGATATTCGAGATGGCCAAGTAGAAATTCTCAAGTAGATATTCTACATGGAGGGCAGTTTCAACATGACACATGGCATCATCTAATTGGCAGATTTCCAAGCTTTCAAGATAAGATAAGATTTATGTGGACAACATTGGGCCACGTACATCTTAGTCTTTGAAGTCTACAGGACATAGATTACAAGTAGTATAAATAGAAGTACTTGTGTTTTATTTAAAAAGAGAGCAATATTTTCGAGAAAAACACTTGTAAAAGAGAGAGAGTATATTCACCAAGCTTAGTATCATTTACTACCCTCTTTACTTCTGATGTACTTTGTAATGAATGTTGTAGCAACCTTTTCAAGATATATATAAAACATATATTCCTTGAATCAGTATGTTCATTTATTACATTGCATTTATTGCTTCTTAAATTTGTAAAGTTGTATTCACCCCCCTCTACAACACATTTGGACCTAACATTTTGTCTTATGTTTTAGGGACCAATACCAAGGGCCAACAATGTAAGGACTTACTTGGGACCAAAAAGGGACCAAGAGGGAGCAATTGAAATGTCACAGTAAGGATGAATTGACGGAAGCAATAATTCTAAACTTTCATATCAAGGAAGGAAGGATGATTGATGATTCTGACTGAATCAACATGCCTTCACAGGCGTCAGGAGGAAACTTGGATCATGTGCTACGTTTTAGATCCTTGTCTCCCTCCCCAGATGGAACATATCTGGATTCCTAACGGAATAGATCATCTTAGATGATCAGCAACTCACTGAATCTATTCCTGAAGCAATTTAATTTTTCAAAGTCAAATGTTTTTATAGATTCAATTGAGGACGGGGATTTACGAAACCCCATTGCACCACCAGTGACCTCTCTTGAAGGGGCTATGGTGATCTTTCTTGCAGGTACAAAAGACTGAGTCATCCGTACTGAGAGAGATATAGTGATGTGAGAAAAGAGTGAAACATAAGTAAGAAAGAGTGAAAATATATATTCTATGAGTGAAACACTTAGAGAGTATATGAGCGAAACACTTGTGAGGAACACAAAGTAAAATCACACAGTAGCACACTTACCGAATCCCTTTCCCAATTCCCTATTACAGATTTCAAATGTTACTTAACCAAGGTGGAAATTTCATCAGAAAATGACCAACAATTGTTACCTATCTACAATTAGGAGAGAATTATTAAGAGGATTACACAACTAAGGGGGAGAATTTTTAAGAGGATTACTCCAAAGTGTTAAAGTGTTCAACTAAGGGGGAGTAGATCAAAAGGGGAGAAGTAAACAAAGACTTTTGCCAGAAGAGGATTACTCAAATGTTGAACAAGAAAAGTTGGATAATTTACGAAAAGGGAAAATGAATCTACCTTGGGTGAGAAGTAAAAACAGAAGTTGGAAATTCAAAGGAAAAGTGGTAAAAAGAGAACATACATCATCTCTGTCATCCTAAGGGGGAATAGTGATGAGTCTGAGAAATGAAGATAATACTACATGTATAATATGTTCAGTGCTAGAGGAACAAACATCTTTCATTTCAGTTAACTCAGGAAATCTGGAAATGTATTATATAATCCAGAGAACAATTTATTATTTACAGTTCTTAAATGTCATATTATTTTCTTAGTTGTTAGTTGAGTTATCCTCTAGGGATTTGTATGTTAAATGTTTAACAACAAATAAGGGGAGATTGAAAGGCATATGACAAGGCCTATTTGTAATAAGTAGATGACAACTCAACTCAAGTAAGAAAATTAAGTAAGTAATAAATAATGAGGAAGGAATCAAGTCAAAGAATGTCAACTAGACACAAAAAATCCTAATATCAGAAGTGTTCTAATGAAACTGCTACTCTACACCGGAAGAAGTTCATTAATATGTTCAAGCGTCGACGAAAAATAAAGGAGTAGTATTTCAGAAGAGTTCAGAAGATACAGAAGATTTCAAGTGCCTACTACAAAGAGATTGAAAGATAAGAAATAATAAAGACAAAGCTAGAGGACAAGACAAGACACAAAGACCACTACAACAAAAATGAGAATCAACATTGTAGTTAGTCATCCGTGAACCAGACCAGTGCACAGGGTGTTAACAATGTCAGTGAAGATTCGTCATCAAAAAGTTCAAGTGGTTAGAAAGGTTATTGTTGAAGAACAGAAGAGTTTTATCTACCTCAACAATAGTCAAGCCTTTAATTTAATTCTCTATTAATTAATTAAATTAATTAGTTAATTTAATTAGTAAATTAATTCACTCAGAATTAATTTATTTCTTAAATTAATTAAAGGATCAATTAATTTAGAATTATTTTAGAATGACAGAAGAAAGAAGCTGGAAGTTCAAAGGGATACAGAAACAGCTAAACAGGCCTGACGGTACAGACTTTAAGACAAGACGGAAAAAGTATTGACACAGAAGAAATGCAGAGTCATATATTCTTAAAAGTAGAACCCCAGTTGGAATTGATTTATCATTTCCAAGTCAAAAGGAGTTCGGTTCCAGACGATCAGGAGACCGCAGCTTAGAGCGTAATGATTTATTTAATTAATAAATATTTTATTTATTTAATAAATTATATTTATAAATATCTAAATAATACTAGATATTTATTTTTATAATTTCTAAATCAAATTTATTATTTATTAATCAAAGAATATAAGATGTGCGGGTCGAAAAGCATTTCTACGAAACTAGCCCTAATAAGGACGAAATAAGCCCCTTTGAATTGCAAATTGAATTGACAGGTGATTTTGTTTTAAAGCAACCAATGAATGGCTGACATGTGTTCCACTCAAGGAGAAAAGAATGAATATGACAGGTGATTCATAAGTCATACCGAGTGATTTAAGTAGAGTCATACCGAGAGATAATTCTTGAGTCATACCGAAGGAATTGTTTAATAAGTCATGCTGATTTAATTTTAATTAATTAAATCATTCTGATTTATTTAATTTAAAAGAAAATCCAGCATGACTTATAATAAGTCATACCGAATTTTGACTGAGTCATACCGAGGAAACAAGTCTTGCCCAACTTTTTTCTGAGTCATACAAGTGTTAAATCAATTAGGAAAAATGTCATAATATGATGAGTCATGCTAGCTTTCAACCTCTATAAATATGAGGAGTTGTCTTCATTTTTCAGAGTTTAGAAAAACAGCTCAAATTCAGTAATTTGTCTGCATTGTAATATTCACAGATTTCTGTGCTGAGTTTGGAATATAATTGTTAAACACGAACAGTTCATGTCAAATTTGTTCTAGATCATCTTATCAATTATATATCAGTTTTCTAAATATTAATTTTGTAATACTAATCAAGTTAAAAGTATATCTTTCACTTGAACAGTATTTCATTATAATTAATATTTCGCGAGCAATTAAAATAATATATTTAATTCAAATATTCCGCGATTAATTTTAGATATTGTATTCAACCCCCCTTCTACAATATTAGGGACCAACACACCTTTTTTGATAATCTGGACACCTTCTTTGAGATGGATTTCATCTTTCCATCTACTTTTTATGTTGAAACTTTGGATTTTGGGGCTTGGAGGGTTCTCACACACTCTGGTTTTTTGGATGATCTCATCATCCCTCACATACTCACACTCAGGACCTAGTGCCCTTGATTTTTTGGTTCCCTCTTTTATTTCTTGGTCATGCTCAAGGCCTTCTCCTTTTGTCAAGGTATTTCCCTACCTCTCTACTTTCTTTGGCGCACTTCTCTCTTTTCTTTTTCTCTTATTCTTTTTCTCTCCCTCACTCATCCTAGGTGCAAGGTACTGAGCAGGTACACCTTGCACAGTGGGTTTAGAAATTACCTTCAGGATAGTGGAGATATGAGATGAGTCACTTTCCTGATAGGCTACACGCATATGAGAGTTGATGTCTGGAATTGTAGTGTTGACAGCATCTTCAGTTTCAAAGTTATTGTCAAGAGGAGGGACAGTAACTGTATCCTTAATAGCAACTGAGGTTGTGGCACATTCTTATACACAGACACGTACATACACATGCTTATGTTCTAGGAAGTTGAGTTCATCGTGTCTAATTATAATTATGCTAAACTGCAGGTAGATCTCATCTGTCCAGCTACACTGGCATGGACCTTCACTTGGCTAGGTACATAAATCTCAACTAGATTGTCTAAATCTCGTCCTAAACACGTACATATCCATTTCAAAGTGAATATAATTTCTCTTAATAATTTAGATCTAGATAGACTTTACTAAAAAAAACTTTGTTGAAGCGAACCTACAAAATTAACCTATTTATATCATCATTGATCAGTTTTCAACAATCAATAATATCCTTAACTTACTTTTTAATTTGAATTGGGTCTTCACATCTGAGTGGATTTAAATTTAAACAATGGTAGATTTTGGGCATACAAGATACGTTTTTCATTTTTTAATTGTTATATATTACAGTTTCTCTAATAGAGACACCCTTTAAGGGTTGTCAAAAATTGTCAATTCACTATAAATAATAATATTTTATTTCATCTTTCTTGGCATGAAAACGTTTCTTAACACCTTTGAAACTCCAATAATGAAGAAACCAAGAATATCAAGCCACATAAATTTCAGATTTGACACCCTATTGGCACCCCCTCTTGAGATTCTATTAGGAACACAATTGCATGATTAGAGACATTTGCTAGACCGTTCATTTGTTGATGCAAAAGTATACCAAACACAAAAAAAGAAGAGTAGGATTACATATGGTTGCTTATAATGGAAAGGAAACCAGGAAGATAACATTACTTTGTTGATCGAGAGTTGTGGTCAAGATACGTAACCAAGAAGACTTTTATTACTTGTTCTTCTTGACTAGTTTTTCTCTAACAGTTGAAGTTTGTAGTGAACTTGCATGCATAATTCAAAATTCAGGAGTAAAGTTTGTTTATTTCATGTATGAGTTTGCCTTATAAATGTTAGATATTGGTGAGAGGTTGCCCTGGAGTTAATTCTGGTTGATTTTACTTTGTTAGATAAGATTAGTTTTCCTTTAGTCCTAATTTTTAATTGATAAAATTGTTCAAATATAATTATCTAGTAGCTCCTATTTTGTAGGAAATTTATTTTGAAGTAAATCTATACATATAGGCAGTCCCAGGAAACAAAGATATGTATTTTCATTTTCTTCAATATCAAATAAAACTTTTCAATATGTTAACAGTGGTATCAGAGCCAACTTCATACGGGTTTTGATGATTTTGTTTGAGTGTATGATTATTTAACATACTATGGTTTGTGCAAACATGTCTACTTCTGAAACCACGTCATCTTTAATTCCAATGTTTAATGGCGAGCACTATCAAATATGGGTCGTTAAGATGAAGTTTTACCAAAAGTCTCAAGGTTTATAAAATTTTATTCTTTCTAAAGATGATCTTCCACCATTAAGAGAAAATCTGACTCTTCCACAGATGAGATCACATGCGTAGGAAAACTCAAAAAAGACAAAGCAATTACATGTCTTTATGCAGCACTTGCAGATCAAATTTTCACTAATATAATGGACTTGGAAACATCACCTCCAAAGAAAAGAAATCTGAAGGGCTTTCAAGAAAAGAAATCCTTTCACCTTGCTCGCACTATAGAAGAACCAATAACACTGATGAGGATTGTTGGTACAAAGATAAACCTTCTTTTCGTTGTGATTTCTACAAAAAAAACTTGGTGACAGCGAGAGGTATTGCAGATAAAAAAGGAAACAATCTGAGCAGCCAACACAACAAGTAAACACAAGTGTAGAAGACGAGAATAATGTTGATCGTTTATTTATGACATCACCAGCAATTGGTCCTCATAATCTGAATTCTTGGTTAATTGACAGTGGTTGTACTAGTCACATGACCAAATATTTATTAATCTTTACTTCTATTGATACACTAGTCCAACCGAAAGTCAAGCTGGGAAATGGTAAAATTATTAAAGCAAAAGGAAAAGGGAAAATTGCTATCAACACTAAAAAAAGGTATGAAAATATTGCAAATGTTTTTTATAACCCAGAATTAGATCAAAATTTGCTTAGTATTGCACAAATGGTAAGAAATGGGTATGAGGTCTCATTTAAAGATAACTATTGTTTGATTATTGATGTACATGGCATAAAGATAGAAAGATTAAAAATGATAAGAAACAAATTTTATTTGAAACATGACTTGGTTGAAGGCCATGTTTTTAGTGTTAAGATTGATGATAGTATTGTTTGGCACAAACGATATGGTCACTTCAATTTGAAGTCACTGAAATTCATGCAAGAAGCTGGTGTGGTTGAATATATGCCTGAAATCACAATCAATACTCAAACCTGTGAAAGTTACGAGCTAGGGAAGTATCATCGACACCCATTTCCAAAAAATGTGGCCAAGAGAGCAACTCACAATCTGAAATTAATCCACTCAGACTTTCATAGATCAATGAGCACAACCTCATTAGATAACAACTTGTATTTTACCTTATTTATTGATGATTTCAGCAGAATGACATGGGTTTATTTTCTAAAATCGAAGTCAGAAGTGTTCTCTATTTTTAAAAGTTTCAAAATTTTGGTTGAAATTCAAAGCGGGAAAAAAATTAAAGTGCTCAGAACTGATAATGGAGGTGAATATATCTCAAAAGAGTCCAATGCCTTTTGTGAAGAAGTTGAAATTGTAAATCAGTTTACAGTCTCTTACTCACCGCAACAGAACAGAGTCTCTGAAAGAAAGAACTTAACAATAATGGAAATGAGAAGGTGCATGTTATTGGAAAAGAATTTGCCAAAGTTTCTATGGGCCGAAGCAGTCAACACCGTTGTTTATTTGCTCAACAGATTACCAACTAAGTCAGTACAAGGAAAAACACCAATAGAGGCATGATTTATAGAAAAACCTTTTGTCAAGGACCTAAAAATATTTGGGTCTATATGCTACTTTCATGTGTCGTCTGTCAAGAAAGGCAATCTTGATGAAAAAACTGAAAAAGAAAACTTTATTGGATATGCAACAAAAGCTTTACAGAACTTATGACTCGAGTAAAATGAAAATTGAGATAAGTAGATATGTGCACTTTGATGAGGATTCATACTAGAATTGGGACTTGGAAAAAGTCCACAATTGTGATCAAGCCACTCTATCAATACATGTACCAGTAAAAGAAGCTATATGCAATGAAAATCAAAATGATGTTGAAACAACTTCAGATACAGTCGTATTGAAAGTGAGATCATTAGCTGATGTATATGAGAGATGTAACCTTGTACATGTTGAACCTACATGTTACGATGAAGCTGCGAAAAAATCAGAATGGGTTGAAGAAGCAATGGAAGCTGAAATTGATGCTATTGAAAGGAATAAAACTTAGAAATTGGTAGATTTACCTAAAGGTAAGAATGTAATTGGCGTGAAGTGGATTTTCATAATTAAATTCAATTCAGATGGCTCAATCTTCAAGAACAAGGCCAGATTAGTTGTGAAATATTTTTCTCAAGTTTCTAGAGTGGACTATGGTGACACATTTGCACCGGTAGCCAGACATGACACAATACGGCTGCTACTTGCACTTGCTGGTCAAAAAGGATGGAAAGTGTACCATTTAGATGTGAAATCAACTTTCTTATATGGTATACTTCTTAAAGGAATTTATGTTAAACAACCAGAAGGCTTTGAAGTTGTTGGGCAAGAACATAAAGTCTACAAGTTATATAAAGTTTTATATGGCTTGAAGCAAGCACCAAGGCATGGTACAATAGAATTGACTCTCATCTGATCAACCTTGGATTCATGAGGAGTGAAAATGAAGCTGCTTTGTATACGAAACATAATGATGATGGTTTGCAACTGGTAGTGTCTCTTTACGTTGATGACATGCTTGTAACACACAAATGCTAAATACATTTAAAATGGATATGCATGATGTCTTTGAAATCTCTAATCTCGGCGTCATGAAGTAATTTCTTGGAATGGAAATAAATCAATGCAGCTCATGTATCTTCATTTCTAAAAAAAGTATGTTGTTGATATACTCAAAAAGTTCAAGTTAAAATCCTGCAAAGAAGTAGCAACTCTGCTGGCAGAAAATGAGTAGATCTCAAAAGATGATGGTGAAAAGCTTGAATATCCCTATGCATATAGAAGCTTGATAGGCAGCCTACTATATCTGACAGCAACTACACCTGGTTTGATGTTTTCAGCTAGTTTTCTTTCAAGGATTAATAGTTCTTGAAAGGCATATGACTAGGCCTATTTGTAATAATTAGATGGCAACTCAACTCTAACTAATAAAGAGAAGTAAATACTAAACACTAAACAGGAATCAAGACAAAGACAGTCAACTAATCACAAAGGATCTGAGTATCAGAGGTATTTTGTAGGATTGCTACTCAACACTGGAAGAAGTTCAATTATTTGTTCAAGCGTCAGTGAAATTAATAATGTGGTAGTACTTCTATTGAAGACAGAAGATATAGAAGATTTCAAATGATTACTACAAGCAGATTCCAGAAGAAGAATGCAAACAGTGAAGAAGAATTAATGACAGAAGGCCTCTAGTTAAATGTTATTTAAATGGAGAATATTTATTGGGATGACACAAATGAACCAGACAGTACATTTGTGTGTCAACTAATATAATATTTATTCTTCATTTAATTCAAGAGGTTTCAAGATTAGAAGACGAAGAAAAGACAGGAAGATTTCAAGACTATCAGCACGGCTGCGACTAAAGATAGTATTTTAATTCTACTATCAATTGTTAATTAATTATTTAATTTATCTAATTAAATTAATTCAAGTTGAAATTAATTTAATTTGTAAATTAACTAATTAAATTAAGTAGAATTAATTTACTATAAAAGAAATGCTTTAAAATGACTTATATAGATATATATAAACTGCTAGTATGACTTATCAATAAGTCATACCGAAATTCTTTATATATATATATATATATAAGTCATACCGAGCATGTTAGCATAAGTCATACCGAGCATATTGATAAGTCATACCGAGCAAAGCTGATCAAAAGGTCATGCTGGAATTATTTTGTTTATTTAAAATAAGTCATACCGATTTGTTTTAATTAAATAAAATCTGAATATGACTTTCAATAAGTCATACCGAATTTTAAAAGGTCATACCGACCAGAAATAAGTCATACCCAGTCTTTTATAAGTCATACAAGTGTTAAAATAAGTCATACAGACTTATTTTCTTGAAATTAAGTCATATGGAAAAAGGTCATACCAGCCTTTTTCCAACCTCTATAAATATGAGGTGCTTGCTTCATTTGTTAGTGTTAAGAAAATCAGTTCAAATTCAGAAATTTGTCTGCATTGTAATATTCACAGATTTCTGTGCTGAGTTTGAATATAATTGTTTAAACACGAACACTTCATGTCGAATTCGTTCTAGACTTTATATCAATTATATAACAGTTTTCTAAATATTAATTGTGTAATACTAATCAAGTTAAAATAATATCTTTCACTTGAAAAGTATTTCATTATAATTAATATTTCGCGAGTAATTAAAATAATATTTTTTAATCCAATTATTCCGCGATTAATTTTCAGATATTGTATTCAACCCCCCTTCTACAATATCAGGGACCAACAATTGGTATCAGAGCTGGTTGATATAGAAAATATCAGATCCAAACCAAAAATTCCGCAACTCATACAGATCTCAAAAATTATTTTTAATTCAAAATAATTTTTTATTCGAAATAATTTTTCACTAAAAATTATTTCTGATCAAAAATTGTTTTCAGTCAAAAATTAAAATATTTTTTTTGAAACACTTAATTTTTAATCTTATTAAAGATGAGTACCCAGAAAGTTACAAGCATCAAGATTCCACAGTTCGACAGAGAACACTACAACTTGTGGAAACAAAAAATGCTACTGTTTATCGGGATTGCAAATCCTAAGTATGCATTGATTATGGCTAAAGGTGTTGAGCTCCCTATATCAGTTGTTCTCGAACATACAGTAGATGGGGTCGTAATTCCCCACAGACAGTTTCCGAAAAGTCCGGCAGACTATACAGATGAGGAAACAGAAGTTGTGTCCCTTGATAATAATCTGAAGCTCATATTAATTGAATCCCTAGACTACATCATGTACAACCAAGTAGTCAATTGCAAGAATGCAAAACAAATCTGGGAAACAATTAAAATTATCAATGAGGGAACTGAAGAAGTTAAGGAGAATAGACTGGAGATCCTGACCACCCAATATGAACAGTTTAGATCCAACCCTGGTGAGGGTATCTCTGAGGTGTTTCAGAGACTAAACAAATTGATAAACGAGCTAAACATGAATGGAAAGTTTTATCAGAACCAAGAGGTGAACAGGAAGTTTTTGTTGACCTTACCAGAGCATCTGGAGCACAGGATTGCAGCCATCCGGGAATCTAGGGACATGAAAGAAGTAACCCTAGAAAGACTCTACGGAGTTTTAAAAACTTATGAGCTGGAACAGATCCAAACCAGAGAAATGTATGGAAGAGGTAAGGTACTGAGTTCCTCCAAGGCATTAATGGTAGAAGCACCAGAGAAAGAAGAAGTGAAGGCTGTTGCACCTTCTAACAGTTCAACAGAGTATGTGGTTCCAGAACTTGGACATACTTCTGACAAACAAGAAGACGGTGATTTCTACTCACTGGAAGAACTAGATCAGCTAGAAGATGAATCTCTAGCTATGGTTGCCAGGAAGTTTGGCAACATGAGATTCCGAAGAAACTCCTCATTCAGAAGTAAGCCTAATTTTGGAAGATTCCAAAGAGGAGGTTCTTCGACAGCAGTATCAAAAAGCGGCTACAAGACCGGCTTAGTTGATAGAAGCAAGTTTCGTTGCTTCAACTGTAATGAGCTAGGCCACTTTGCAACTGAGTGCAAGAAGCCTAAGCAAGGGAAGAAGAGAGAGTCTTATGAAGAGCTCAAGGAGAAGTATGATGCGCTAGTGAAAAAGCATCAAGGAAAGTCCTATCTAGCAGCAGGCAAAAGCTGGGATGACTCAGATAACGATGATGAGGAAGAGCTGGGAAATCTTGCTCTTATGGCTTCATCAGAGGGATCACTGTCTCCCACCAGTGACAGAGGAATAGAGGTAAATCCTTCGTGTCCTAAGATGTTTGCTTTGCTAGGTAAAGAACTAGATGGTGAAAGAGATAAAGTTAAGAAACTCAGACTCAAAGTCAAAGAGTTAATTGATGAGACTGAAGTTTTTAAACAGTTAAAAAGAAATCATGACAAGTTGACTATTAAGTTGACTGAAGACTTAGCTGTTCAAGTCAGCAAAGTCAGTTGTCATGTTGTAGTAGAAACTAATCTCAGAAACCAGATAGAAGAAGAAAAGAAGAAGTGTCTTGCTTATAAGAATTCCTCATATATTGTTAAGAACCTAGTTGACCAACAAGAAATAAGTCGTAAAGTTGGAATAGGCTTCGAGTATAACAAATCTGTAGGAAAACCAAGCAACATAACCCCCTTTAGAAAAAGTGCTGAAGAAAGGGGTATCCCACATGTTGTTAAAGACACACCGAAACCTCTCTTCATAACACCGATAGCTGAACCCATCCTTGAGACCTCTGTAATAATTGCATATGAAATGCAGCTGGAAGATCTTGAGGAAGAGAAGAAGAGAGGAGAACAGGTTAAGGACATAAAAGGAGTTAATGTCCAGAAAGAAAAATGTGCACTAGAAACACCAGTGAAAGATGTGGGAACGTCTGATTCCCCCAGACCTGGTGTAGGTATAAAAGACTTAAAGAATAAAATGAACAGACCAAACATATTTGTGAACAGTAGGAACAGTAACAATAAATTCCATTCTACTAAAAACTTCAAATCTGCTGAGAAAATTGAAGTAGAATCTGTTAACCCTCCTACTGTATTGAATAACATGCCTACTATTGATGCTTTCCATAAACCTTGTGGTATAATGAATTGCATGTTATGTGCCTTTAATGCTATGACTGCTTACTTCAAACGCATGATAGCTAAGAAAGATAACATGACACCTAGACAGCACATCAATAGTAAATTTGCTAAATCCAAGACTGCGACTCCTTCACCTGAGAAGAAGGAATCATATATTCCTAAGTCTAAACAGAAAGTTGTTAAGACTGTTTATAGGAAGGTAGGAACAGTCAAAGAAGAAAATGATGTTGTTCGAAAAGGATCTGTTGTCAAAGCAGACAAAGGTCAATTCTTTAAATATGCCGGGCCCAATCAATTTTGGGCTCCGAAGACGAATTAATCCGTTTGATAATTGCAGGGAGTTAAACAGGCAAACCGAGTTATATGGATCCTGGACAGCGGATCGTCAAGGCATATGACCGGAGATAGAGCCCTGCTATCAGACGTGGTTGAGAGAGCTGGCCCAATCGTCACCTTTGGAGATAACAGCAAAGGAATGACTACGGGATATGGCAAGTTAAATACAGGAAATGTTATCATTGAAAATGTCTCTTTGGTGGAAGGACTTAAGCACAATCTACTCAGCGTCAGTCAATTTTGTGATAGAGGTTACAAAGTAAACTTTATCAAGGAGAAGTGCTTAATAGCTCATTCTAAAGAAGACAGACTAGCCTTGCGTGGAGTAAGGAAAGGAAACTTGTACGTAGCTGATCTCAACTCGGGAACTGAAGCTGAAGCAAACTGTTTTTATTCAAAAGCTTCAACAGAGGAAAGTTGGCTATGGCACAAGAAGCTCTCACACCTGAATTTCAAAACAATGAACTCTCTAGTCAAGAGGGATTTGGTGAGAGGACTGCCTCCGATGGAATTTACACAAGAAGGATTGTGTGAGGCATGTCAAAAAGGGAAGTCAAAGAAAGCAACTCACAGAGGCACAGACACTACAAACATCACTGAACCACTTCAACTCCTACACATGGATTTATTTGGTCCAGTCAATATTTTGTCTATGTCAAGAAAGAAATACGCCTTAGTGATTGTGGATGACTTCACAAAGTATACATGGGTTTTATTCTTGAATTCTAAAGATGAAACTCCACATTTGGTGATTGATCATATAAAGCTGATTGAGTTAGATTCAAAGTTACCTGTCCGAGCAATCAGATCAGATAATGGAACAGAATTCAAAAATGAAGTTCTGAATAACTTCTGCTCAGACAAGGGGATAACAAGGCAGTACTCAGCACCAAGAACTCCACAACAAAATGGAGTTGTAGAAAGGAAAAATCGAACCCTGATTGAAGCTGCAAGGACTATGCTAAGTGAATCAAGGTTACCTATCTACTTCTGGGCTGAAGCAGTTAATACAGCTTGTTATACTCAGAATCGAACTCTGATCAACAAAGATCATATGAAAACTCCCTATGAATTAATGGCTGGCAAGAAACCTACTCTCAAGTACTTTCATGTATTTGGAGCCAAATGCTTTGTGCTAAAAGATGTAGATGAACGCATTGGCAAATTTGAGGCCAAGGCACATGAAGCTATTTTTGTCGGATACTCGAGAAGAGCATATAGGGTTTACATAATTGATCAGCACCAAGTGAAGGAAAGTGTCAATGTAACTTTTGATGACACTAAACTCCCAAGTATCCAAACTGAAGATTCTTCTGAGTCATTAAAATTTGATAATTATCCAGACTCACATTCTGATGATGAAGAAGAACCTGAGGTTGCAGCAGGAAATGATGACTACAATGATGGTAATGATCCAGGTAATAGTGGTGGAAACAATGGCAACACTGGAGATTCTACTAATACCAGTGGTGGATCAACAAGTCATCCTGGCAGCAACTCAGGGGGAGATGAAAGATCAACTGGCACAACACAACATCACAATGAATTTCGAGGCGAATCATCAAGATCAAACCTACCTAGGGAAAGGATATGGAGCAGAGATCATCCTTTTGAATTGATCATAGGTGATCCAGATGTTGGAGTAAGAACCAGAAGTGCAACTTCAAATGAATATTTATTCTCAGTTTTTCTATCTCAAGAAGAACCAAAGAAGATTGAAGATGCACTAATTGACCCAGATTGGGTTCTTGCCATGCAAGAAGAGCTCAATCAGTTCGAAAGACAAGAAGTCTGGACACTGGTACCCAGGCCTAAAGATAGATCTGTTATTGGCACAAAATGGGTATACAGGAACAAATTAGACGGTGATGGCATTGTTACAAGGAACAAAGCCAGACTGGTTGCAAAAGGTTACTCCCAGGAAGAGGGAATTGATTATGACGAAACCTACGCACCAGTTGCAAGACTTGAAGCCATCAGGATATTTCTGGCATTCGCAGCACATTCCAATTTTAAAGTCTACCAAATGGATGTGAAGAGTGCATTTCTGAACGGAAAGCTAGAAGAGGAAGTATATGTGGAACAGCCCCCTGGCTTTGAAAATCCAGAGTTTGCTGATTTTGTGTACTTTCTGTTCAAAGCTCTCTATGGACTCAAGCAAGCACCGAGGACATGGTATGACACTCTCTCTGAGTTTTTACTTGAAAATGGTTTCACTAGAGGTGTCATAGATAAAACTCTCTTTTACAAATTACATAATAAAGATATGATATTTGTCCAAGTTTATGTTGACGATATTATATTTGGTTCTACTAACGAAAACTTGTGCAAGAGATTTGCTAAGTTAATGCAGAGCAGATATGAGATGAGCATGATGGGTGAGCTGTCATTCTTCCTTGGATTGCAAGTAAAGCAAAAGGAAGATGGGATTTTTATTTGCCAATCAAAGTATGTAAGAGATCTTCTCAGAAAATACAGTCTAGAAGATTCATCACCGGCAAAAACCCCAATGCCAACAGCCACGAAGCTTGACAAAGATGAAACTGGTAAGAAAGTTGACATCACAAGCTACAGAGGTATGATAGGCTCATTATTATATCTAACTGCAAGTAGACCTGACATAATGTTCGCAACTTGCTTATGTGCAAGGTTTCAATCTGACCCAAGAGAATCTCATCTAATAGCTGTTAAACGGATTTTTAGATATCTAAAGGGTACACCAGATCTTGGAATTTGGTACCCTAAGGATACAGGTTTTGACCTAATAGGCTATACAGATTCAGACTATGCAGGGTGCAGGATGGACAGGAAAAGTACCTCTAGAAGCTGTCAGTTTCTAGGACGACGGTTGATCTCCTGGTACAGCAAGAAACAGCATTCAGTATCTACCTCGACAGCCGAAGCAGAATACATTGCGGCAGGTAGCTGTTGTGCACAGATCTTGTGGATCAGGAATCAGCTAAATGACTATGGACTTGCGTTGAACAAAATTCCAATTTACTGCGACAACACAAGTGCTATAGCTATTTCCAACAATCCTGTACAACATTCACGAACCAAGCACATTGACATAAGGTATCACTTTATCAGAGAGCATGTCATGAACGGAACTGTGGTGCTACATTTTGTACCCACAGAAGATCAGATAGCCGACATCTTCACAAAACCACTTGATGAATCCACTTTCTCAAAGCTGGTTAGTGAATTAGGGATGTTAAATAATGGCTAATTTTTGTTTGCTAGGAATTAATTTAAGCTCATAAATTTTAAATGTTAATATTTAAAGAATTTATGAGTCTTGAATTAATAAAATCCTAGAGCTTATGAATTTTTGGAAAATTATCTTAAGATTAAATCAATATTCTTAGAAGATAATTGTTTCAATTAAAGCATAAGTAATTTTGTTTAAATTAAGCATTTATAAGAATTATGTAAATTAATGTATATATAATGTTCTAATTATTGTTGTACATTAATATAAATGATTATGTTATTAGTTATCCAATTAATTTACTTTTTAAATTAATTCAAACTTGAGTTAATTTAATTCTTAAATTAATTAGAACAATTAATAATGTAAATATTTATTATAAGTTAATATTTATTGAATAATTAATAATTTATCTAATATTCGAATAAGATTTTTATTATTTTATTTCGAATTTAGAAACAATTATTAATATAAGTAATTATTCTATTTTATTATTACAAATTCGTATGACTTATTTAAATCAGCATGACTTATTATTATAAATGACTCAGTATGACTTAAATCTAATAAATTTCGGCATGACTTTTCATTTTTAATAAAAAGTCATACCGAGAGATTAGAACAATAAGTCATACCGAGCATTTTTGCTTGTTATGTTCAGTTTTATGTAAATAAAACTCGGTATGACTTTTAATAAGTCATACCGAGATATTCAAGTGATTTCTTCTCTAATAAGTCATACCGAGTAATTTGTTTTTATTTTCTATTAAAATTAAGTCATACCCAGCAATTCATATACACACACACTGCTACATACTTACAACTCGTGAACAGCCTTTTCATTCTCAAAAATCGATCATTTTTGATCATTTTCAACTGATTTCAGTTGCTGTTACTTGCTGATTTCAAGCTCCTTGCTTGCTAGTTTGTTAAAATCTGTTAAAACAAACAAAACTCTGCCCGATTTTCATTAGAAATCAAGTGACTGTTCCTGTTTTTAATCAAAAAGAAAATTTCGATTGAAGCTAGCAAGTGTTTCTTGTGTTTAGAGGACCAGTTGTGAAGTGAATTGTTGATTAAAGCTGATTTTGGATTATTATAAATTAGGGTTTCAATTTTTCAAGTGTAACTTTTCAAATTTTGAACTGTAATTGTTCATTTTAATTTGTAATCGCACATTGTAATTTTATTAATTTGTAATAGTTTAAAGGAAAATGGCTGGTTATTGCGAATTAGTAAAAACTAATTTTGTAGGATATTTCAATCCGGTGAATTGTTCAGTCGAGAGGTTTCGACCATGGATCGTGTTTATGAATGAACATTCACTCGTCAGAACTGCAATTACTCTGAACGCTCCGTTGCAAGTGTTAGCACTAAGGGCTCTGTATTCCACTGCGAGGAATAGGAGTACTGCAGACAGAGTTCAATTCTCTTTCAGCATAGGAGATCATGAATATATGGTGACTGAAGAGGACGTGAACAGGATTTTGGGCTTTCCAACTGACAATTTCATGGATCCACCCACTGTACCAGAAATTCTAGAATTTTTCTATTCTATTAGATATCAGGGTGAGATCAATTTGGTAAGACTGACAAAGTCCAAGTTGGTAAGTGAGTGGGACTATTTCTTTGACACGTTAGCCAAAGTGTTTGCTCCCACTACAAAGAACAACTTCAACAATATATCTTCACTACTGCAAATCTTTGGGTATTCTGTGGCTCACAATAGGAGGATAAATTTTGGGAAGTTGCTTCTGAAAGAAATTATAAGGAAGATGGGGAAACCAGAAAGCAGGGAACAGAATGTTCAAGTCTACTATCCGAGGTTCCTGATGCTGTTTATGAATGACTTGTTGGTGGAAGAAGACAAAGCCTTATTTCAGAATGGTCCTGTAGAAGAATCTCCGACTTCTCAGAACCACCTATTTGCAAGGCTCCACAACAACCCCAAGTTTCAAAATGTGCAAGTGGTAAGGACAGATTACATGGCTGAGATATTAGATCATAGTGCTAATCCTGTGCAGGAACAAGAGCAAGAACAAGTGCCTATGCAATTAGAACATCCTGTGCACCTTCTACTTGAAGCTGCTCACCATGTCGATCAAGTGGCACAAGATCAACAGGTAATATCTCACTCACAATCTTCTAGTTCAATACCTATAGAAATATCTACTGCACTATTAGATTTATCTGTGACGGACTATGATGGTGTTATTACACTCCAGGATATCAGCTACGAACCTGAAAACACACAGGTTCCGCCCCCAGCTGAATTAGAGCCTCAAACAGTTTCTCCTTCATCCTCTTCTTTGCTAAAAGTCAGAAAAAGGAAGAAACCTGTCAGAATAGTTAGGGGTCTTGGTGCTGATGTGAGTGAACCCGCAGCTCTGTCTCCACAATCTAAAAGATCTAAATTTCAACCAGAGACAACTGCAGACTCATCCTTTTCCTCTCAATGGGATATGGATTTTGACATGGCCATCCAAGGTTCTTTAGATACACTTGCTCAACCAGGTGATCTAATTCGCTGTTCGGCTACAGCTTCAGATAGTGAGGAAAGCACACTGCTAGCTCTCACACTAGCAGGACCTCCGCTTGCAGTTACACAAACACATGAGGGCACATTTGTTGAAGAAAATGTTTTTAATAAAAACTGGTCGGATGCCACCTATGATGTGGACCATGACATTTTCGATGCAGTGCAGCATCAGTTACCCTCCAAGGTACTTAGGGGCATCACAGACTCTAATGAGCCATACACTACATTGTCTAAGGTGGTGACCCCCCTGGATATATTACATCCAGTGATTTTAAAAGGTCTTGAATCCACTGGTGGATTTGAGAGGCAACCACTCCATAGAGGGAGATGGGACTCCATTCACGGAGTAGCTACGTCAGTAGCGGAGCCACTTCAAGTTAATCTTGTTGAGGACGCGCCTTCACAGGCATCAGAAGAGCAATTTGACTCTTCAAAAGCTATTGTTATATATGCAGGTACAGCTTCAGGATCTGGAAAGGAGCTAAACACGAGTGATGTGAGGCAAACACAAAGTGAAACACATGCACAGAGTGATAGTGAGATAAACAGGAGTGCAAGTGAGCTGAGTACACACACACACAGTGTTCTATTATCTAAAATGGAAGCTCTCCAGAAAGAAATGCAAATTGTTCAGGCTGAGTTGGTAAAAATAAAAGCACAAGCAGAAGAAAAATCTACATCTGCCTCTGTAACACAGCAGCTGACAATAGTACGAAAAGATGTTGATGATGTCAAAACCTCCATTCTTCTAAAAACTCAAGACATCCAAAATGTACAGAATCTTATTGCTGAAGACATGAAAGAAGTCAGCAAATTACATGAAAAGATTGATGAGGTTGAGAAAAGCTTGACATTAACAATCATTGAAAATGAAAAGATCTCTACACAAAGATTCAGCAAACTGGATGATGGAATGACACATTTGAATGAAGGAATGAAGCAAGTCTATCTGACTATGCAGAAAATGTTGACATCTTTTGAAGCCTCTAAAACTCAAGAGGATCCCTCAACTAAGGGGGAGAAATCAAAGGAGAAAGTAGCTAAAGATGGAGGGGCTTCTACTCAAGACAAAGGGAAAGATAAACTGTATTCTGAAGATCAATTTCAATCGTATGATCCAGAACCAGAAAAACAGTTTTATGATCAAGAGAAATTCATTGATGACAGTGCTCATGATGAATCAATCTTTCCTGACTACTGCAGAGCTGAGGAAGAGATTGCATTTGATGAAGATTTTCTGTTTCCAGAAGAAAAAGAAGTTGATCCAGCCTATGAAGAGGCAATGAAGAAACTAAAAGAAGACATCAAGGCAAGTCAAACAAAAACTGAAAATCTGAAAGCTCTAGTCATAGAAAGAACAAAGGCAGAAAGAGAAGAAAGCCAAGAAAAGCAAAATCTCTGGGCCATAGCAGTCAGAGAAAAGAAGAGAGATGTACAGCTCAAGATTGGAAAGAAATGGGATACTGCAAGAGAAATAATGGACAAACAACAAAAGGGTCCATTTGAAGACAAGCATCTGAAATCAATAATTGAGCGTCTAGAAAAGTCAAATGACAAAATTGACAACTTCATGAAAGCTCTGAAAGAGGAAGTGGACTACATCACTATCCTAGTGGATCACATTCTTGAAGACTGGCGGATACTAGTCTACATACACAGGAATGGAACATTCAGAATTTCCTTAGAGTTTTTCAGGTAAAGAAGTTTATCAGTAATATGGACGTTCTTGAACAAAATAAAGAGGAGCTCAGAAGAAAATGAACTTCTCAGGGATAGACTTAGAGTCTTTGCTACAGCTGTTAGTCCTCAGATCTTATTTGATCCTCATGAGGTAAGATTTTTCTCAAACAAGTTGTATCAAATCATGCAGTTAAATGAGGAATCTTTTAAGGGCTACACAGTTAAGTACATGATTCAAGTTGAAAGGATGTTAAGGTCAAAAGGTTTCAAATCCCAAGCTAAAATGGATGCTGCAGAGAAGATAAGAAACTACTGTCTGTCAAAAAGAATTCATTCATACATCAGGCAAATACCAAAGATAGATTCAACACAACCATCTGATGTAGAAGAAGAGATAATAGATCCTGTTGAACAGGAAGTACTGTGGCAGTTAGCTAGAGCTGAACAAAAAAGGTTGTATGGAGAGGCCACTACAACAGAACAATCAGTAACTGAAGAGGTACCAATGACACCTGTGCATAAAAGTACAACCCTGGAAGAAGGTGAAGTTGATACTTCTGAAGACTGAAGACGTAGATAGGACAAGATAGAAACTTTGTAATATTTGTTCAGTGCTAGAGGAACATCTATCTTGTATTTATCTTTTATGTATGAATCTGGAAAATTGTTAAATATAAAACCAGAACTTTTGTTTATTATTTACAGTCATTAAATGTCGTACTACTTTCTTAGTTGTTAGTTGAGTTATCCTCTAGGAATTTGTGTGTTAATTGTTTAACAACAAATAGGGGGAGATTGAAAGGCATATGACTAGGCCTATTTGTAATAATTAGATGGCAACTCAACTCTAACTAATAAAGAGAAGTAAATACTAAACACTAAACAGGAATCAAGACAAAGACAGTCAACTAATCACAAAGGATCTGAGTATCAGAGGTATTTTGTAGGATTGCTACTCAACACTGGAAGAAGTTCAATTATTTGTTCAAGCGTCAGTGAAATTAATAATGTGGTAGTACTTCTATTGAAGACAGAAGATATAGAAGATTTCAAATGATTACTACAAGCAGATTCCAGAAGAAGAATGCAAACAGTGAAGAAGAATTAATGACAGAAGGCCTCTAGTTAAATGTTATTTAAATGGAGAATATTTATTGGGATGACACAAATGAACCAGACAGTACATTTGTGTGTCAACTAATATAATATTTATTCTTCATTTAATTCAAGAGGTTTCAAGATTAGAAGACGAAGAAAAGACAGGAAGATTTCAAGACTATCAGCACGGCTGCGACTAAAGATAGTATTTTAATTCTACTATCAATTGTTAATTAATTATTTAATTTATCTAATTAAATTAATTCAAGTTGAAATTAATTTAATTTGTAAATTAACTAATTAAATTAAGTAGAATTAATTTACTATAAAAGAAATGCTTTAAAATGACTTATATAGATATATATAAACTGCTAGTATGACTTATCAATAAGTCATACCGAAATTCTTTATATATATATATATATATAAGTCATACCGAGCATGTTAGCATAAGTCATACCGAGCATATTGATAAGTCATACCGAGCAAAGCTGATCAAAAGGTCATGCTGGAATTATTTTGTTTATTTAAAATAAGTCATACCGATTTGTTTTAATTAAATAAAATCTGAATATGACTTTCAATAAGTCATACCGAATTTTAAAAGGTCATACCGACCAGAAATAAGTCATACCCAGTCTTTTATAAGTCATACAAGTGTTAAAATAAGTCATACAGACTTATTTTCTTGAAATTAAGTCATATGGAAAAAGGTCATACCAGCCTTTTTCCAACCTCTATAAATATGAGGTGCTTGCTTCATTTGTTAGTGTTAAGAAAATCAGTTCAAATTCAGAAATTTGTCTGCATTGTAATATTCACAGATTTCTGTGCTGAGTTTGAATATAATTGTTTAAACACGAACACTTCATGTCGAATTCGTTCTAGACTTTATATCAATTATATAACAGTTTTCTAAATATTAATTGTGTAATACTAATCAAGTTAAAATAATATCTTTCACTTGAAAAGTATTTCATTATAATTAATATTTCGCGAGTAATTAAAATAATATTTTTTAATCCAATTATTCCGCGATTAATTTTCAGATATTGTATTCAACCCCCCTTCTACAATATCAGGGACCAACAGTTCTCCTAGTAATGTTCACATGGGAATTGCAAAGAGGGTGTTGAGGTATATAAGAGGTACAAGTAATATTGGGATTGTTGGTGTAGGTGCCCTAGAGGCAATATAATGTTTCTTTTAATAGACCTTTATGTCATTTGATTATTCGATAAACGTATTTATTATGACTTTAATTTCTGCGATATATTTGTTAGCATAATAAATGTCCTTAGAATCATGATACACATTGTATAGTTTAGTACATGACTTGAACTTGAGATTATATAATATATCATATTCTTAAAGGTCCCTAATCGAGTATTATTATTATAGGACAATAATAATACATAAATAGACTAGTATGTTGTTTGACAGATAATCACATCTCATTGGTTATAAGTATGGGGATACTAAAGTCAATACATAGGTACATGTAGGAGTACATGGTACTGGACAGACCCACAGTGAGATTCTTCATGTTTAATAAAGTCATAAGAAAGACTCACAGTGATAATGGTGTAATGATCCTTTGACTTGAGATCATTATATTTTTATACGAGGATTATTATACTTTGACTACATTAAAAGTTACCTTTGACCGGGTGATGATAAAAGTGGACATCGGGTATATCATGAGTCGTATGAGAAATATGAATGATAGATAAAGGATTTAACCCTCCTATAATTAGGAGATATATTATTGGCCTCTTGATTGAGTGAGACTATAAAATGCATGGTCGTGCTCCAATAATGATTTGTTTTTTCATAGTCTACTCGTGGATCAAGTAAACCCGGATTAAATGTTGTAGAGGATGACTAAATACATGCCTCGAATTTAATCTATAATATATGTGGTTAAAGGGATTATATTACACAGAAACATTAATCACGAAAGGTTTAATTGAATCACCAATTATTATTATTACTTGGGTAGCAATGATGTATTACTAGATGCCACTCATTGTTTATAATTTTATTATTAGAAAATAAAATTATTGCCAACGTAATAATAACCTAAAGGGTCACACACAAAGAACGTTTAAACGGAACTTTATTTAAATTATGAATTTAAATAATTTTATTATTATTAATTCGAATTTATAATTAATTAAGTATGACTTGATTAATTATAAACATACTAGAATTCGGATTAATAATTAAACCCAAAATCAGAATGGGTTTTTAAGAAGCCCCATGGATTAGTGTTTGACCCATTATCTCTAGCTCATATAAATACATTATGATGTGTTTACAAGGGTATTACTTGTGGATTCGTTTTACAACAGAAACCCTAGCAGCTCATAGAAAAGAGAGGTTAGCAAGAGAGAAGAGATAATTCGTGGCTGTTTTGGCTAGTACCATCTCCGCTGATCGTTGGACGAATCGACGTTCGTGTGGATACTGTTAGAGAGCAATTCTTGAAGCAAAGACTACTGTGATTCATCAAGCAAGGATCTCCGTTGAGTTCGTGAAAGTCAAGACCAGAAAATGTATAATTCTATTTCACCATAATCTGTCCAAGCTTATACATGATCCTGCGTTAGGGTTCCGAAATTTTTCGTTATATTTACGTTTAATCCGCTGCGTTTTATGCCTCGGAACCCAACAATGGCATCAGAGCTACATGTATAAGGGATTGATTTGGTTACGTGTTTTTATGTATTTGATGCATATGTGCCTGTTTGATGACTGCCATGTATATTCGAATTGTTATTCATATGATGAGTATATATATGATGATTCTAGCATGTTAATGATTTGTCATGACTGATTTATATGCCTTATTGCGATTTATATATTATGCATGAGGGTCAGTTTGTATAGTGATATAAACTGGTGGACAGATTATGTTGGACATGATCTGTTAACTAGGATATGATAAGTATGTATATGATACATGCTTCTGAAACTGTATAAGTTGCAGTGGGGAAAAAAGGCCAACAGATATGATCTGTTGTTCAGAAATTGATGATTTCTGAATAGGACTGGTCTTCGAAAATAAAAAAAATTTGAGCTGACCCCAGCCGGGGGTTGCTGCCCCCAGACCCCGCCCGGGGCTGCCGTCCCGGACCCTGCCCTGGGGCTGCCGCCCCCGGACCCCCGCCCAGGGGCTGCCACCCCCGGACCCCCGCAATATTTTATTTTGTGTACTTGAGCATGGTGCTGGTTATGGCCCTTAGACCCCTAGATTAATGGTTATGGTTTTGGTTTTATAAATACGACTTGCATGTCATTTTCTTCATTTTTGTAATTGTTTAACCTCGAATGTAACTCGAGTTTTCTTATGTAAGTACATTAGTATAGGTTGTATTCAATTATTCCATGTAATGTACTTGAAGATTGAAGGATGATCCAAGAAGAGGAGCAAGCACCCATGGATACAAGAAGATTGAAGACATGTAATTGTATTTATATTTTACCACCATAGATTGACTTTGATCCTTTCATTAGCTCAAAAGGATCACATAGGAAAGGGGCCATAACCAAGCACGTTTACATACTGCACTTTACATATTGATGTATGAATGGTAGTGTAGAATAGTTAATGATGCATGCTTTAATTAGATAAATCATGTATGTATTAGATACGTCACCCATGCCATGCTTGTCATGTTAAACAAGATAAAATCTGTAACGATTTAAAATTTTAAAATTAATAAACGATCATGAGATTCTTGTGTTTATGAAATATGGATTTTTAAAACATGGAATTGAATATGAATTTTTGATATCTATAACTGGGATTTTCTGACAAAAGCGGATATGCGTATTCGTAAGGCTGATGGGTTTTAAGTGTGACCACTGGTATCCTCCATCTACCTGGGAAATGAACAATTTAAGATGTCAATTTGAAATATTTGGTTCAAGGAAAAATTGAGGATCTCTTCATGATGTGATCATGATCGTCAGAAATTTTCTATACCCCTTAACAAAATATTAAGTTTTACTCGGATGCTTTCCAATGAATGAACACTCATCGAATCCTAGATCGATTAGGGGAAAGACTGTCAGTGGTAGGGGACTCCTATCTATCGTGGTGAGATGCGACGAATATAAACGGTTATATTCGGCCGTTGTATCATTGGGTCTAACTTAACTGAGTCGTCATAATAAGGTGAAAATAAACGGTTATATTCAACCATTTATGAACTTAGAAGCATAGAGTTTGGTTAAAAGTCTATTAGATAGATAATATCAATCGTTGTTCACCAAACTATCCAAGAATTATATATATGATATAATTGACGAATGTTGTCTACCTAAATAATCATTTTTAAGGACTTCTAGTGGTTGACTTAAGACATGATGAAATATGGATCTTGGCTCACTAGAAAGAATTATGGGATATACTTTCCAAATTAATAGTAAGGGCTATTAATTTGATAAAAATAGTGGGAGATATATTATGAATATATCATAATCATTTGAACATAATAAATAACTCAGACAATCTAATGTTTATTTTGTGCTTTTATCATTGTAAATACCAAATAATGGCAAACAACACAAACACATTATCCGTACGATCAGTCCTTGAGAAGGATAAGCTGACAGGAGGAAACAACTTCCTAGACTGGCAGAGGAATTTGAGGATTGTCCTCAGGCAGGAGCGCAAGCTTCATGTCATTGATATTCCTCCGGCAGGTCCCCTTCCTGAGGGCGCTACTGTTGAGGAACGAGCAACCCACACAAAGGATGAGAATGATGCAAATGATGTTGCATGTCTTATGTTGGCAAGTATGAGTGCTGAGCTTCAAAGACAGCATGTGCATATGGATGCATATACTATCAATGAGCACTTGCAAAGCATGTTTGCAAGCCAAACTCGTCAAGAAAGGTTCAACACGAGTAAGTCACTCTTTAATTGCAAACAAGGGGCATGTGAACCAGTTGGCCCACATGTTCTTAAGATGATTGGTTACATTGAGTATCTTGATACTTTGGGTTTCCCGATTGGTCCGGAAACTGGTATTGACCTAATCTTGAATTCTCTGAACAACAAATTCACTCAGTTTGTTATGAACTACAATATGAATGAATTTGACAAAACACCTACTGAATTATTGGCTATGTTGAGAACATATGAGACCAACATGAAGATGGCTGATCCTGCTCCCATACTGATGGTGGGCAATAAAGGTAAGGCCAAAGGGAAAGGCAAGTGGAAGGTTAAGAAGAAGACAGGATCTGATTCTACGCCCAAGCCAAAGTCAGGTCCTAAACAGGATTTAAAGCCTAAAGGTGGGGTCGCTAAGGGTGAATGTCACTACTGTAAGAAAACTGGTCACTGGAAGAGAAATTGTTCAGTTTACTTGGAGGATCTGAAGAAGAAGAGGGCTGAGCAAGCTTCTAATTCAGGTATATATGTTATAGAAGTCAATCTGTCTATTTCTACATCTTGGGTATTGGATACTGGATGTGCTTCTCACATTTGTATAAATATGCAGGAAATGCAGAGAAGTAGGACATTGGCTAAAGGAGAAATGGACCTACGAGTTGGCAATGGAGCAAGAGTTGCTGCTTTAGCTGTAGGAACCTATTATTTATCTTTGCCCTCTGGGCTAGTTTTAGAACTGGAGAATTGTTATTACGTGCCTGCGATTCGCAGAAACATTATTTCTTTTTCTTGTTTGGACAAGAAAGGTTTTTCGTTTACAATAAAGAACAACAATTGCTCTTTCGCTTTGAATGATTTAACCTATGGTGTTGCGCGTTTGTTTAATGGTTTATATGTTCTTGACTTAGATAATCATGTCTATAATATAGAAAATAAACGACTTAAAGTTAATGACTCAAATCAAACATACCTCTGGCATTGTCGTCTAGGCCATATAAATGAGAAACGCATATCCAAATTACATAAGGATGGATACTTGGATAAGTTTGATTTTGAATCATACCAAGAATGTGAATCTTGTTTGCTTGGTAAAAGGACTAAAGCCCCTTTCACAGGTAAGGGTCAAAGGGCCACTGAACGTCTGGAGCTAATACATAGTGATGTATGTGGCCCAATGCGTGTGATGGCCAGAGGAGGCTACTACTACTTCATAACATTTACTGATGATTTCAGTAGATATGGATATGTATATCTTATGAAGAATAAATCTGATTCTTTTGAAAAGTTCAAAGAATACAAGGCTGAAGTAGAGAAGCAAATTGGCGGAGGTGCAAGTATTAAAATCTTACGATCTGATCGTGGAGGAGAATACTTGAGCACTGAATTTAAAGATTATTTAAAAGAGTGTGGTATTGTATCACAACTCACTCCGCCAGGTACACCTCATTGGAATGGAGTTTCAGAGAGGAGAAATCGCACCTTGTTGGACATGGTGCGATCGATGATGAGTCATGCAGATCTTCCAATTAGTTTCTGGGGTTATGCTCTAAAAACAGCGGCTTTCACACTTAACCGTGTTCCTACTAAGAAGGTTCAAAAGACTCCATATGAGATATGGGAGAAGAAACAGTCAAGCATGAGCTTTATGAAAGTTTGGGGATGCAAGGCGTTTGTGAAGCGTCAAGTATCTGACAAGCTTGGACCTAAATCTGAAGAGTGCAATTTTGTGGGATACCCTAGTGAAACAAAGGCGTATTATTTCTATAGTCCTTCTGAGCAGAAAGTGTTCATTGCTCGAGATGCTGTTTTCATGGAAAGAGATTTTGTTTCCAAAAGAAACAATGGGAGAACTCTAAACCAAAATGAAGATCGAGAACCACAAAATAGCATTGAACCTGAAATGGAACAAGAGCAAGATAATGATAATGCTCAACAAACACAGGTTGTTCGTAGAACTGGTAGAATTCGCCATGAGCCAGAGAGATATGGATTTCTCTTGACTCAATGTGGTGATTTGATGCTCATAGATGAAGATGAGCCTCTCACATATCAAGATGCTATGAACAGTCCAGACTCTAAGAGATGGCTAGAAGCCATGAAATCCGAGATGGATTCCATGTACGAAAACCAAGTATGGACTTTGGTTGATCCACCTGAAGGGGTAAATGGGTTTTCAAGAAGAAAACTGACATGGATGGAAATGTTCAGACCTATAAAGCAAGGCTGGTTGCAAAAGGTTTCAAACAAATTCATGGTATTGACTATGATGAAACTTTCTCACCAGTGGCTATGGTCAAGTCCATAAGGATTTTGCTTGCTATTGCAGCATTCCATGATTATGAAATCTGGCAAATGGATGTCAAAACTGCCTTCCTTAATGGAAGCCTTGAAGAGGATGTGGATGTGTACATGACACAACCTAAAGGTTTTATCGATCCAAGGAATGTTAGCAAGGTATGTAAATTATGTCGATCCATTTATGGATTGAAGCAAGCCTCAAGAAGATGGAATATCCGTTTTGATGAAACAGTCAAAGAGTATGGCTTTGTTCAAAACGAAGATGAACCTTGTGTTTACAAGAAGGTTAGTGGGAGCCATGTGGCATTCATAGTACTATATGTTGATGACATACTACTAATGGGGAATGACATACCTTCTCTTAAGGCTGTTAAGACTTGGTTAGGGAGTAACTTCTCTATGAAAGACTTAGGAGATGCATTCTACATTCTAGGAATGAGGATCTATAGGGATAGATCTAGAAGGATGATCGGTCTAAGTCAGAGTACATACATCGATAAGGTTTTGCATCGTTTTGGTATGCAAAATGCAAAAAGGGGATATGTCCCCGTGTCTCAAGGGATAACGATCTCTAAAGATCAGTGTCCGAAATCATTGGATGAGAAGGACCACCACATGAGTAAGGTTCCATATGCCTCAACAATTGGATCCATCATGTATGCAATGGTATGTACTCGCCCAGATGTTTCGTATGCTTTAAGCATGACGAACAGATACCAATCTAATCCAGGTGAAGGTCATTGGACGGTTGTCAAGAATATTCTAAAGTACTTGAAAAGGACTAAAGATTCATTCTTGGTGTATGGAGGAGATGAAAAACTGGTTGTAAAAGGTTACACCGATGCAATTTTCCAAACAGATAGGGATGATACTGTATCACAGTCTGGTTTTGTGTTTTGTCTAAACGGAGGTGCTGTAAGTTGGAAGAGTTCAAAGAAAGAAACAGTAGCTGATTCTACAATGGAGGCTAAGTACATTGCAGCTTGTGAAGCGGCTAAGGAAGCTGTTTGGATTCGAAAATTCATTACTGATTTGGGAGTGGTTCCATCGATCGCAGATCCCATTGATCTATACTGCGATAATAATGGAGCCATTGCACAGGCTAAAGAACCTAGATCTCACTCCCGAACCAAACACATACTCAGGAGATATCACCTCATTCGAGAGATTAATGAAAGGGGTGACATACACATATGTAAAGTGCACACAAATGATAACATTGCAGACCCACTGACCAAAGGCTTGTCGCAGACGAAGCACGACGATCACACTAGTTCCATGGGTATTAGATACATGGGAGATTGACTCTAGTGCAAGTGGGAGATTGTTGGTGTAGGTGCCCTAGAGGCAATACAATGTTTCTTTTAATAGACCTTTATGTCATTTGATTATTCAATAAACGTATTTATTATGACTTTAATTTCTGCGATATATTTGTTAGCATAATAAATGTCCTTAGAATCATGATACACATTGTATAGTTTAGTACATGACTTGAACTTGAGATTATATAATATATCATATTCTTAAAGGTCCCTAGTCGAGTATTATTATTATAGGACAATAATAATACATAAATAGACTAGTATGTTGTTTGACAGATAACCACATCTCATTGGTTATAAGTATGGGGATACTAAAGTCAATACATAGGTACATGTAGGAGTACATGGTACTGGACAGACCCATAGTGAGATTCTTCATGTTTAATAAAGTCATAAGAAAGACTCACAGTGATAATGGTGTAATGATCCTCTGACTTGTGATCATTATATTTCTATACGAGGATTATTATACTTTGACTACATTAAAAGTTACCTTTGACCGGGTGATGATAAAAGTGGACATCGGGTATATCATGAGTCGTATGAGAAATATGAATGATAGATAAATGATTTAACCTTCCTATAATTAGGAGAGATATTATTGGCCTCTTGATTGAGTGAGACTATAAAATGCATGGTCGTGCTCAAATAATGATTTGTTTTTTCGTAGTCTACTCGTGGATCAAGTAAACCCGGATTAAATGTTGTAGATGATGACTAAATACATGCCTCGAATTTAATCTATAATATATGTGGTTAAAGGGATTATATTACACATAAACATTAATCACGAAAGGTTTAATTGAATCACCAATTATTATTATTACTTGGGTAGCAATGATGTATTACTAGATGCCACTCATTGTTTATAATTTTATTATTAGAAAATAAAATTATTGCCAACGTAATAATAACCTAAAGGGTCACACACAAAGAACGTTTAAACGGAGCTTTATTTAAATTATGAATTTAAATAATGTTATTATTATTAATTCGAATTTATAATTAATTAAGTAAGACTTGATTAATTATAAACATACTAGAATTCGGATTAATAATTAAACCCAAAATCAGAATGGGTTTTTAAGAAGCCCCATGGATTAGGGTTTGACCCATTATCTCTAGCTCATATAAATACATTATGATGTGTTTACAAGGGTATTACTTGTGAATTCGTTTTACAACAGAAACCCTAGCAGCTCATAGAAAAGAGAGGCTAGCAAGAGAGAAGAGATAATTCGTGGCTGTTTTGGCTAGTACCATCTCCGCTGATCGTTGGACGAATCGACGTTCGTGTGGATACCGTTAGAGAGCAGTTCTTGAAGCAAGGACTACTGTGATTCATCAAGCAAGGATCTCTGTTGAGTTCGTGAAAGTCAAGACTAGAAAATGAATAATTCTATTTCACCATAATTTGTCCAAGCTTATACATGATCCTGCGTTAGGGTTCCGAAATTTTTCGTTATATTTACGTTTAATCCGCTGCGTTTTATGCCTCGGAACCCAACAGGGATATGGTATTTAAAGACAGGAGTTAAGTTAGATGGCTATCATGTTGACATCCCATGAGTTAAATTAGAAGGTTATGCTGATAGCGATTGGGCAGGAAGTGTTGATGACATGAAGAGTACTTCCGGTTATGTATTTACCATTAGTTCAGGTGTGATTTGTTGGAATGCGAAAAAGCAAGAAGTTGTTGCTTAATGCACCGCATAAGCTGAGTATATCTCTCTAGCCGCTGTTGCAAATCAAGCAATATGGTTTAAAAAATTGCTCATTGAATTATGTCAGGAACAAAGCTCACCGACTGATCTTTTTTGTTACAATAAGTCAGTTATTGCAATTGCCGAAAATCCTGTGCAGCATGGCAGAACCAAGCACATAGATGTAAAATTTCATTCCATTAGAGACGCCGAAAAGAATTGTCTTATCAAGGTACATTAGTGTTCAATTGATGTACAACTTGCTGACATTATGACAAATGAACTTCCTAAATCAAGGTTTGAGTATCTTAGGATGAAGTTAGGGATGGACAAGACAAATCTCAAGGACGAGTGTTAGATATTGGTGAGAGTTTTCCATGGAGTTGATTCTGGTTGAGTTTACTTTGTTAGATAAAATTAGTTTCCCTTTAGTCCTAATTTTCAGTTGATAGAATTGTTCAAAAATGATTATCTAGTAGCTCCTATTTTGTAGAAAATTTGGTTTGAAGTAAGCAGGCGGTCCCAGAAAATAAAGATATGTACTTTCCTTTTCTTCAATATCAAATAAAACTTTTCTATAGATTACAATAAAAACGTATGAAAAAATCTCGTTATAGTTGCAAAAAAAACTGAAGACGTTTCCAAGAATGTAACAATGTAAACACACATACGATGGTACTAAATAGCAGCAGTATCTACATCTTTTACTTGGGTTCCACTTTTGCTGATATATTAAATCCACCACTGTACTGAAATTCATCACTATCATTCACATATTTTCTGGAGAAAGCATTAGCATCATAAGGATGTGTAGGAGGACCACCATTTGTATATCCAAAATCCGTGGCAGATGAAGATGCAGAAGTAGTAGTATTTGTGTTTAAGCCATCATTCATTAATATAGTTTCCAGTGTCTTCACCACTTCATTCATAGTCGGACGATCTGCAGCTGATTCTTTGACACACTGCAGAGCCAAATCTAAATACGTTTCAAAGCCTGCAAGATTTGTGAGCGTTTTAAGAGACGGATCCATCAACTCATTTAGTCCATAATTCTCTTCTTCACTTTTATTTAGTGCCATTGTGACCTCGCGGACAATGTACTTCCCTTTCTCAATTGGTTGTCTAGCACTTAGTAGCTCAAGCATTACAACACCGAAGCTATATACGTCACTCTTCTCAGTTAGTTGTTGACTCATGTAATATTCAGGGTCTAGATAACCCTGTGATGAACACATTAAAATGATCAGTCACTTAAAGTATTATCTTATGACATTAATAAGTTTTGGGTAGATTTCACGCATAAAGAACTTGTTCAGTAATACTCACTAATGTGCCTTTAACTTGAGTAGAAACATGCCCTTTTTCACTGTCTGAAACTAGCTTAGACAAGCCAAAATCCGCAACTTTTGCTGTTAGATTTTCGTCCAACAATATATTGGTGGATTTTATATCTCTGTGAATTATAGGAGGATTTGCAAGATCATGTAGATAAGCTAATCCTCTTGCTGAACCAAGACCAATTCGCAGCCTCCTCTTCCAGTCTAGATGAATGCCTGACTTTCCTGAAATGCACCAATACAGCAAAAGATGTAGCTAATATTCAAGGAGAGGAAGCACGTGTAGAGGGTAATGTCAAATTTATCAGACTGTGTAATGCATGAAGCATAGTGAGAGTGGAGTCAAAGTAAGCTACCTGACAAGCTTTCCCTAAGAGTTCCATTGGGCATGTATTCATAAACCAGCATCTGCTCTCCTTGTTCAAAACAGAATCCCACAAGGCCAACAAGGTTTTTGTGATGAACACGTGAAAGCAATTCAATTTCAGTCTTAAATTCTAGTCCACCTTGCATTGAACCTTGTTGAGCTCTTTTGATTGCAGTAATTTGCCCATTGGGGAGCATTCCTCTATAGACCTTATATTTAAAGGGTAAACAGGACTCAAAGATAAAGTTGCAGAAAAACTTGGTTTTAAGTTAAGCCAGGAGTTTGATGGTATACCTTGCCATAGCCACCAGATCCAATCTCATTAGTATCAGAAAAGTTGTTTGTGCATTTCTTCAGCTCATCACAAGAGAACCATCTAGCACCCTTTAGTTGTGGTGCACCTCCACTGTCTTTTCCACTTGGAGCCCAAGATACTGAATGACAATATAACAAGGAGGCAAGGAACAATTCAATAAGAAATGCTTATACATATCTTAAGAAAGAGAGCAAATGCAAATATCAGCAGTTCGTATATGAGAGAGAATTACTGAATGGGTTGCTTAATCCAATGGCTCTCTCTGCAAGTCTTTTTTGCCGAACAGCATATAATCCTAGCCCAACTAATACCAGGACCATAATAACAGCTAAACTTATTATTCCTGCCAGAACACTCGAGCTAATAGATGCCCCACCCTCACCTGAAGCATTTTTGTAACTTGCATAAATATTCATTCAGAGATAGGTGGACCTTGAAACAAATATATGAACATATAAAAGAGATATTTAATCATAATATTTACCTTGGAATAAATAAAAAGATGCTATAAAATAATAAGGACCGAACTCAGTAGGAGGCTTGTAAGTCTGATTGCTGAAAGCAAAACCCAACTTCTGAATCTCTGACCTACTAAAATATTTTCCATCTGATGGAAACAGACCCACTTGCACTTGAAGATAGTCATCAGTATTGAGGTGTGGATTATCCAGGGAAACTGAACCTGGAGTCAATCCCAACTTAACCCACAGGCTCATTTCTAAAGAATGGAAAATAGTAACATTAGACAACTCTCTGAAGGAGGGGCCTCTGAAGTATAATATCCCTTCATATGGATATGCACATTCACAGCTCTGAGGGTTAAGCTTTTGCCCAGAAGAACAAGATTTTTTCGCACAATTAGCTACGCTAGTTGAGTAAGCCTGTGATGTTTCTTGTTGAAGCTTACAAAAGTCCATATTAGCAAGGCCGTTGTTACATACAGGATTTCCTATTAACCTAGATACAAATTGTATAGGTTATTGTTCTTAGGTACAGTTTAAGGCAATAAATTATTATACACAATGTGTAAAAAGAACTTTCTTACATCAATGTGTTTTTATATCCAGAACCCAGTGTCACATAGGATATGTTGTTGTCCTGCAAATCAATGAGCTGCAGCTGCTGGCTGATGCTGCTACTCATGTTTAATGTTTTGTCAAATGCATTATTCCTCAGTTTCCTGTGAAAAAGATAAGCAAGTAGCGCCACAGATTTTTTATTCTCTTATTTATGAATTGTATTAAAAAAAAGCAGCTGGAATCTAGTATATGTATCGTCTTACACTTGTTGAATCTGGTTGAGACCAAAAAGGTCTTGTGGCACTAGCCCTTGAAGCGACCCGTATTCAACCACCCTAAACATTGCAACAGAACTTGGCATCAGATGCTAAAAAATTATATGTATAAAATTTCAACCTGATTTATTATTGAAGACTCACAGAGTCGTAAGTGATGATAGGGTTGAGAACCATGCAGGAGCTTCTGATGGATTAAAGGAATTGTTACTCAAGTCCCTGCATGAAGGAAGCATACACATTACTTTGATGAATACTTTTCGCGTAATTATATTTAAATATTCACTACGTTCAAATGTTATGACATACACATAATTGAGAGAGTCCATTCCACTCAAGTCTGGTAATGGGCCAGTGAGTTTGTTGTGTGCCAAATTACTGCACCAGTGTGTCAGATAATGAGAAAACACAAAAATTCGAACACAATGTATAAAGAAAATTTACCTCCACACTTTTTGAAAAAATTACTCACAGTTCAACCACATTGAGGAGACTGTTGAGATTTGGTGGCACCTTGCCGCTTAGACCATTCCTATCAAGCCGACTGTTGCAGGTGAAATTATGTGTCATGCTAATTCGAAATTAAGGCTTATGTCTAGAGACAAGTGGAAGTTTATCTTAAACAAAAATGAGGTGGTTTTAGGTGGCGAAGATACTCACAGAACTTCCAGTGTCTCAACGAGTGCAATTGAATTAGGAATTCTGCCATTTAACTGGTTTCCATCAAATAGCCTGTCATTGTGCAATCATAGACAAGAAGTATTAGTGTGGTGGTCAAGAAGAAGTTCAAAAGAAACACTGATCCTCAATTGAGTCTCAACTTACACGTGTATAAGTACCATGTCTGAGCTGAAAAGTTCATTAGGTATTTGACCTGTAAGCTGATTTTTGTTGAAATGGCTACAAGATTATTGAAAATTGGACAACATAAGGTTTAGGAATAATGACCTGTTGTTCACGATACAAAGAAATGTGGCTTGCACCTAGTAGGAGAGAACATCAAAATTTACTTACAAGTGCTTTGCCTTTTTGAGAGAGTTCAAACCTAGGGAAGTATTTGTTGAAACAGGAATGGATCCACTCAACTGATTATCTGCCATGTCTAACCAGTAGAGGTTCGAGAGCTTACCAAAAGAACGAGGAATACCCCCAGTGAAGTTGTTTGAATTCAGAGCTCTGCCAAAAATTATAGTTCATTAAAATTCAAGTATATCATAATCCTATACATACAGGAGTACATTCGAGTTAAGAATAAATATCACTATTCCCTCGGTTTTCACAGAGTCGAGGTTTGTTCTTAAGAGTTTCAATGATACAGTTAAACAAATTAGTGTGCAATTTTATGATTGTAAGATTGAGTGTGTTACTATGCAAAATTAAATTTTTGATTATTCAAATTTGACTCTTGACTCTTGTTATGGAATCAAGGGAGATTTACTAAAGATTACATAGCAGCTCTTACAAAAAGGATAGTTCTGGAAGATTTCCCAGTTCATTCGGAATAGTACCACTGAAACCACAGCCTGCCAGAATCCTGAAAATATATCATAGTAGAAGATACATAGTTATTTTGGATATATAAACACTGTAGTATTCAAAGAATGTGCATATAACATAACCTCCCTCTTTTTTTCCTACCCAAAACAGTTTCAGCGAAGATGGGAGATAAGTAGGCAAATAGACGACATCAATTTAGTATGTCGAAGTGGATGGATACGTACAATGTGTTGAGATTTTTCAAATTGCCTAGACCCGGGGAAAGGGAACCTGTTAGGCCTTTGTTGAATGATAGGTCCCTGCAACATAGATAGATGTGTTTATTACTAGTCTACCAAGAAAGTTCCATGAGTTTTATGATGGTAAGACTTCAATTGGAACTAATTAACACAATCAAAACACAGACAAATGTCATACAAGGATTTTAATTCGCTGAGTCCCCCAATGTCACCACTCAGTGTACCCACAAGTCCCATAGTTGATAAGCTCCTGAATGCATAAGCATCAATAACCACAGTTGTCAACAAAGATGCAGGATGTATGTACCTTATGTATCAAAAAGAATGATTCCCAAATGTATGTATGCGTATGAATATGCTTACAGCGCAGTCACCCTTGAGTTCTCGCAGGTGACACCTTCCCAGGCTTTACCACACGGATCATTTGACTTTCCCCAGCTTGGTGGGGTGTTCTTCCACTGACCCTTCAAAGATCTCAAAATTGCAACTGCACCAACCATTTGTCATATCAGTTTCCATGTCATTAAACATACTTCAACCTTTTAAACATAAACTATATATGATTATGAACCCTCAGCACTCTCATTTTAATGAGCAACTTTACAAACTAATTTCTCTGCAGAAAAAAATAAACTCTATGTCCTGTTCTGTAACTTTGATTACGATTAACATTTGTGATATTCTGATCATTATTATTAATTTATTATTAATATTTGTTGAATATATAATATGATTATGATAAGTCAGTCTCCTAAGACTTTGAGATTTTTGGAGAACCGGTAACTTAACAAGATTATTCATTTCACATATAAAATCTCAATGTACATTCGAAAGAAAAATGTGAAAATTCAAGATATGCATACCATCGCCATCGTCAGTATTCGATAAAATCCCCTGAATCTTTGCAGAGAAAACAAGAACAAGCAGTACCCTAATGACCCCCATGCCAAAGAATCCACTTCAACCTTTCCCAAAATCTCGATCGATAAATACTATAAATCTCACCACCTCTACCCTCTCCAACCTTCACTGACACAATTTTTCGAAACCAACAGATCTAAACACTGACAACCACCTAGCTTTTATCTTAGTGGAGGCAAGTAAATCACCACTGATGGGGCTGGTAGCTGCTACTTTATGCAAAATGTATGCAGAGTATATGAGTTATTTTCAAGTAGTAATGATTAAACTTATCTTAAAAGCCAATTCAACTCTTCTTTATTATTCTCTTTCCTCCAACAAAATGATCATGTTTGAGTCTACATGATAATAAAATTTGCATGGTTTGTTAAGTGTATGCCAGTGCTATTACATTTTACTATTTCTTTCTCGGGCCAGGAAACAAATAAGACAATGTACTGAGCGTTAGATTTTGACGTCCGAGAATCTTATTTGTAATTGCCGTCCCTGTGTATTTTATTCATGGTTACGTAGTCATGGCCACCTAATTCAAGAAAAATTAAATTTATATGGGGTGTTGTAATTAACGACACTTTCTTTTCATCTTCAACGGATCCAGACTACTCTGACCTGTTTGACCGAGCGGGATTACAATTTCGGAAAAATATATTTGTGTTTCACAGGTAAAATTTGCAATTCAACAAAGATTTTGAGTTGTTTCCATTTCGTTTGATTTGAGTACATGTATTTAATTTTGAATGATAAGGATTTTAAATGATATAGATTTGTACGAGTATTTTTCCAAAACATGTCAAATTTATATAAATTTTAGATACTAAATTATTAAAAAATATAAAATTTTATTTGTTATAGTAAAATTTATATGTTTGTTAATTGTTAGCTTCCATTTTTCACATTTTTATAAAAAGAAGTCTATGTTAAGAATATCACAGTTTTGCGGATAATTTGTTGCATTTCTTCATATTAATTAAATGATGGGGTTTAGAGTAGATTTATTAGTGGCCGGGACATAATTTGCTGTATTGTTTGGTTGAAATAATGATGAACCAAAATGAGTAGAAAATATTTTGACACTTTTTTGGTATAATTATTAGCAAATGTTGGTTTGACAATTTTTAAAATTTTATTTATAAGGATTATTGATATCTAATTTTTTTTGTTTAAAAACGATATAATCAATTTATGTTTATATATTTAATTAGAGTTGATCAAAATATAATAAAATAAAAAATTATTTATAACTTAAATAAATTTAAATTATTAATTCGAATACAAATAATTTAATTTAAATAAATAATAATAATAGAAATCACCTTATGTATTTCATAATAAAAAACTTATATATTTAATTTGATTTAATAAACGAAATCGAATATCTCATTTTACTCACTCTTATGTATTGCGAATTTGCAATATAAAAATTGTCCATATTTGGTTAGGACTCTTACTGCTCAGCAGATTTAGGAAAATGGATTTAAATATCGAATTGAAATGGATGGAATGGAAATATAATTTTATATACAAATTTAATAATTTAAAATTAAACCGAATTCGATTTTAACTGATATCAATTCAATATAGCCACATCTGATAATGATGTGAAAATCAATTTAATTCAATGTAAAAATAAATTAAAACTGAAAATTTAATGAAAAATAATTCAAAATAAAATTAATTAGACTTTTTCCTTCATTGAAAAATCTTAATTCTCATGACTTTTTATGACCTTTATGACATAAACCTTGAACTCATGTAATTATTTATACTACAAATTACTCTTTTTAGAATAAAATCACCTAAATAAAGCATAACTGGAGCAAAGTAGAATTTTAATTTAAAATAAAAAAATAATAATAGAAATCACCTTTTTATATTACTCATTCACCCAAATAAATAATATGCATAATAAGCGTAAATCAACCTCCAATGAAATAATGACATTTACAAGCAGATGCTTGTATATATTTTAAGCAGTTTGTGTTGATGATTGATCACATTCAAAAAAATTGTCTTAATTTTTAGTAACTTAACAATTACTTATTACTAATAAAACCTGCAAAAAAATTAACTAAATTATTTTGTTTGTAAATATTTTTACAAATAAATAAATATATTCTAAGATAAGATATACCCGTAACAACAAACTAAAAAACAAAAGATCTCTAAAAAGGGGAGGGAAGGCTAATATAAGTTCATACCACTCCCTTAGTCCTATGCGTTACAAACTTACAAACACCATCATCTTAAAAATACTACGAAAAGAGCCCGTATAGCTGAAGTGGTAAATAATTTATTTTCTGTCGTCTCAAGTTTCGACTCAAAGTCATACGAGAATTTCTTAGAACATATACTAATTAATTTATAAGGCTATTAACTCTAATTAATTAAAAAAATGAAAGAGTGAGGTTGTGTATGCATATGTAGGGAATTATAATGAACAACATCTAATCACATCTAATCTTAACTAGTTTAAATAACATAAGGTGGCGGCAGTGGCGAGTCCTTAATAATGCCACACCGTAAGGCATTGTCAGGAATGTTATACTCATCCTTAAGTGAACGCTCTGATGACAGAACACTGAAGTACATTTGCTGTCCCAAGTAGAATCTCTCCCACATGACGGAACGTAAGTTCCACATTCCGGCATTGTCGAGTGTTGTCATGACTGCCGACCATGAGTTAGGAAACACATGGATCGTGTGGCGACTCACGGCATCGAGTAAATTGTAAAACTTGCGCTTATCCGGTGACCATGTCCCAGCTTCCATTCCAACAGCGAAGAATGAGAAGCCATCCAAGTGGTATCCTTGGATTGTTCTTTCGTGATTCTCAAAGATGATTTCAACATAGTTACGGTATGTTGCGTTCACCACGCTTGGTTCTATAATCATTGTCTTTTCGTCTTTAGGAGGTTCGTCTTTTACTAGATCGTATT
This sequence comes from Oenanthe sinensis, assembly GCA_028671895.1. Lineage (NCBI taxonomy): Eukaryota > Viridiplantae > Streptophyta > Magnoliopsida > Apiales > Apiaceae > Oenanthe > Oenanthe sinensis. The sequence continues at coordinate 15,648,936 of CM053813.1, forward strand.
TAAAAACATCAGCTGCTTTTCCAAAGTACTCTGCTAGTTTCAGTGGAGTTTCCTTGTCAGTGTGAGATATGCCGTTGAGGCCGAAGCGGAGCTTTCCGTTAACACTGCCTCTGTTGTTAACAAGCTTGATGGTGCGGGTGATGTTGATACCTCCGTAATGGTATGATCCTTGTGGATTTGGACGGGCTGCACTGGCTGTGAGGTTCCATCTGAAAGAGCGAAATTGGTTCATAGACAATCCCATTCCGACTTTAGACTCTATAGGCTCTGGTGGTAGCTTCGTAGAGGGTGGTCCGTTGCCATTGGCATAGCGGACAATAGCAACGGCCATCATTGATTGCTTTATGAAACGGGAGGAAACCACTAGGTAATAATCCCTTGGCGGCTTGTCAGCTGTTACTAAAACGGACATGCATTGGCCAACATGAATGTCAAGATTATCGTACATGTTTTGGACAGTGTGAGACCCCTCTATTTCAACAAGCTTCATGGAATGGTCTTGGAACCTAAAATTAAGGGATGTTCTCATCCCCACATTGCACATTCTGTATCTATATGTTTTCCCTGTTTCCATTGTGAACATAGGCTCAGCAGGCCCACCAACCTTAGCGGACTTGGCATTGATCTGGATTCCCTCCGGTCTGCCAACAGACCGTCCGGAATCCAACGTTGTCTTGAGGGCCTTGTGTCCCTTAATATACCAATCCCCAGCGAGTACATCAAACTCGAGGGCAGGTCTATCGAAAGGAACTGGAATAAGTTCACGGCTTTGAATACTTAGGGGACCAATTCCACCAGAAGCCTTGAGCATGCCTGTGGAGGGGAAGTAGACATAGCTGCCTATTTGATCCTTCACCTGCATTTTATAGGTGAAGTTAGTGCCTGGCATAATGGGGCACATCGTACCAGGCATACCATCCTGCCACGAGTTCTTCCTGTGCTGAATGCCATCAAATGTGAAGAGAAGAGGCTCGTTTAGATTGTTCCAGACATTGATAACAAGGTTATTATTGGAAGTGCAGTTAATCTTTGGACCAGGAAACAGACCATTGATTAGAATAACTTGTTGAGAAACCCCCAACGGAGCCATGGCGCCATAGCTGACATTCCAATCCATGAAAATATAAGGATCTTCAGCGAAAACCACCCCAGCACTACATAGCCACAGCAACAATGTTGCTGCTGTGACCGACAAAAATCTTCCCATGCTTGCGGCTACTATTATTGTATAAGCCTTGACATCCAACTATTTACACTAATCAGTGTTTGTGTTTTACTAATCTTGTATACAGATCGCAAGGATTAATTAACTTGCTGTTTTAAATATTTTCACAACAAGTTGGGTGCTTCCTGAAGAAAAGTTTGCATTTTTCTCTTGTACATGTGCATTACATCTTTTTATAGGGAATGAAAAATGTCTCATGTTTGTGGCTCCTCCTAGTTTATAGCCTTGCCTTATGCCTTCTTCCAACTTCAGAGATCCACCAATTATATAGGAGTATCTATCTATTTATCATCTTTCTTTCATGTTCTGTATATCTGTGTAATATTTGGTGGTGCAACTCAATTAAAGGGAGAGGTAATTACTAATTAGTATCCGTCAACAAATAAAATCACATTTATATAATCTTATTGAATAGAATTGTGTAACCAAATACCTATTATAATGATTGAGAAATATTAGATGCACATAAAGGACTAGAACATAATAACGTGGAACTGTCGGATATGCATATCACTATACTTATTTAAATTTGATGATGAATTAGTTTCACTTTTATATATTATTTAATTATATTTTAAGATTCTAATACTATTTGAGAATCGTACTCTTGATCTTAACTACCTGAGATTAGAAAATTTTCTCATATAAATACACAAGGATATTATTATAATTATAAAAAAATTATATATTTACAAAAATGTCACAACATATTTATACTAGAAAATAGTCTGAGATACCAAGTGCAGAACATTTTAAGATTCTGAAAATTAATATATATATATATATATATATCAAGATCGGCATACTTTAACTTAACTTTCAAAGTTTATTGTTCACAATACCGTGGATTAGCACAGATTATTGTTAGACAATGCTAGTATACAAGTTCTGTTCAGTGTGAAAATTTAAGAATGGCGTAATCATATATTACTAACCTAATTTTGAACCCAAACTGACCACAACCACCCCAGCTAAACCAGACTATGCTCCTCCTAACAACATTGGATCTGCTATGAGCTATCTCAGCTTTTCTATTCCCAACAAAACTAAAGGGTAAAACAAATTAGATTCAGTCTTGGTAACCTTAACACGTTATTAACTAACGTATACGGTACAAGCAAATAAACTGAAACAAGAGTCGTAGCATTTCATACAACAGTAAAAAATACACAACACTTTGCTTGTTTCTCCTTTCTTCGTTTGAAATTAAGCTGGACATGTAACTCCAAATATGCTTTGTAAACTGGAGATACTATATTATTCAAACTAAACTGGAAAACAAAACAGAAATTGCCATGAAAATGTGTTCACAATGACACCCACCCCCTAATATGATCATACTGCTCGGAAGCAATTAATATTATAGAGATTCTGCCCTGAAAGAAAACCAAATGTCACCTGGCATTTATATTTGAAGCGGATCCACTGTTCTAACATTTGCACCAGTCAATCCTTCAATTCGATCTTTGTTAATCTCAACGAAGTGACCCACCATTTCATGAAATTGTTTCAGCCCTGAAAGTGGGAGAATGATGGAAGATCGATCTGAGCCTGCCACCTGCAGTTTTGAGGACACCAATGTGTATATTTCAAATTTTATGAGAAAGAAATCGAGGAATACAGTAGAGATCCTTTCAGTTATAGCTTGTAACGTATTCCAAAAACTATGCACCTCAGAGATTCTTAGAAAGTGCCCCCGATTGTTGTTCCCAAGATCAAAAAAGAACCTCTTTTGATCAACCCTGATAACTTTTGAGGTTCCCACATTACCAGTTTCATCTGCTGAACGCAGATCAATTGATTTTTCTGCATTCAACTCAGATGCTGAGGCAGCTTGAGAACTGTGGCCTGATATAAATCCCGCCCCGACATCATCTGACAGCCCAACTAGACGCTCTGCGGGCTCAGAACTCTCCTGTTTTGTTACCACCATTAATAGTATTAGAAACCGAATAAGAAGCTAGTAAAGTTATCTCCCACAGGACAAAAACAAGGCAGGAGCAAAACATATGCATTACATTATGACTGAAGAAACAACCTGATTGGACATGAGGAAAAGCCGGGATGCCTCATGTATCTCTGCCAAGATGTTCCTGAAAGCTGCCCAACCCTCATCACCTGTACTTCCTGCTGGAACTATAATAGTGCTACGGTTTCTGCTGACGGATGCTTCAGATACCTGCAACCAGAACATATTGAGAGGAAACAAATATATACAAGACACTTGGATTTATATCATATTTAAGATTTTTCTAGAAAACATAGTTAGAAAATGAAGACCATTCAAGAAATTGCCTTTAAAATGGTTAATACTACTAGATTAAAATTTTCTAATACAGAGGTTCAAATAGATAAATTTGAGTGGGGAGAAAAAATCAAATCATGGAACAGCCCAAGAAAAGTGTTTCATTTTTTTTTTGGTATATGACTAATTGCGTTTATCAAGCACGGTCACAAGCTTGTTCAGCAAAGTTTGCGACTACATTTGGCACTGAGATAAAGAAGTTGCCTCAATAGATATCACCAGGGTGCGAGATTCATTGTGGGCCTATTAAGAGAACAATAATATGCACAAGCCGGTAATGGTAAAACCTTGCATCTATCATTATATCTTTGACTGTTTCAGGTCGCAGCAAAAGCAGAGTATTCATCTGTGAGCTGTTATGCTGCCTTTTCAGGTCTGATATGCACGGCTGGTCATACGGTGTTCTTTTACTGAATTACTTAATGGTATGAGGGTGCAAGGGAATGGGTAAAAGACTGGTCTTAAATACTGTAAAGTTACAGATATGGATGAACCGAAAATAGAAATTATGCCAACTTGCTACAATTTGAAGCAGTACTGTAGAATGTAGTTCATTTGAAATTGTTTATGAACAGAGATTTGATAGTTAAAATAGTTTATGCAGAATTGTGAAGTTGTGATTTGATATCGTATGGCTGGAAGCAAATGAGCTTCCCAGTCAGGAAATAACTCTAATGCTGATTAGCCAAAATGCAAGGTGCCAAGGTGATCTTCACCTGGAAACAGGATATAAACATACAGATTTTACAAACACAGTTTTAGATAGACAGTAGACTAATATCGGAAACTAAGGAAGAACAACGAAGGAGAGGATAAAGAGAAGTAGAGCCCAATTCCTCTCATAATTCTATAAAAATATCCAAATTAATGCCTATTTGTAATGAGATCTTCACATATTTTACCAACACCACATTACATTTTGTGCTCTATATACTACAGGTATGGATAAATTCACTTTAAACCACCATCATTGGTACTCTCAATATCGTAGACTATATACATGGGTGAGTAACTGATGATCACCCTAGAGGCAAAACTAATCAAAGTATCTGAAAAGGCAATGTAAACCATAAAGGAAAAGAACATAAAATCTCAAAAAGGGTATTCTTCCTTAAATGCTTGGACAATAGAAAAGGTTAAAATCACTCAAAATTAAATTTAGCTTTTAAATGGTAACACTATTAAGTTATTTTATCCAAATTGATCATGTACAAAGGACCTTGAGAAAATGGATAAAGATGACTTGGTGCATGAGAATATGAGAAGGACCAACTGTGGGTTTGTAAGAAAGAAACTAGGGTTTTGGGCAGGACTGAGGTATCTTATCATATGCAGAGTTTGAACTTAAGCTAGCCCTTGTTAACTAATGCAAAGTTCCACTAATAATTTTTTTAAAGCTTCCTTAATAAATTTGACATTTTCTTGAGTCTAAATTTTACATTCCACAACTTGTTCCTCCAGCATTTGACAGCACATACAATGACCAACTTTGACAACATCATCTGAACTGAGGATTTTAAATTTAACATGAACAGTATTTTTTAATCTCTTGCAAGGGGCCTAATTTTTTTTGTCAAGTTTTTAATAAAGTTCTTTTCTGTATCAATGAAGCAAGCTAGGGGAGCATTGTGAAGAAGCACTTCAGATGAAACAGGCATGAAAAACAGACCAATCCGTTAGTGGCTTTTGAGTCCAAACCTACGAATGGTGTGGTACCTTGACAACTGAACCTCTATATTAAGTAACAAGTATATCCATTTTCGTAGCATCTTAATTTTATTGTAAGTATGAAATAAAATATACAACAAGTTATTAGAAAACATTCTAATTTAGCCTTTCATCAAGGAGAAAAATAAATTGATATGTACAGGGCTTCATGCATGACATGAAGAATGACCATGTACAGTAATAATAGTAACTAATTCAACCACCAACTAAACCATTAATTCAGCATTTCAACCACTTTGTAACAACCCGTCCCCCACCAAACTTGTGGGAAACTTTTCTCTCTACGTAAGGACTTAGCTAGAAACTAAGTGCACCATCAAGATTAGGATACTTGACAGCCTGTGGACTACTGGAACATAGATCATTGGATTTGCCCAGTAATTCTTAGCTCTTTTTTTATTCAAATCAGGGAATTTGCCCGATCGTTTTAACTTTGCTATCATACCCAATTTTTAATTCAGAAGCTATAATCAATACTTGATGAACAAAAAAATACCAAGATTCATTAGCTAGCACAACCTAAAAAATGAACAATTACAATTAGCTATATTTATATACAATGTTCAATTAAAGAATCAATTAATAACCTAGTCACAAAACTCCTACCTAAACTCCAATTAACCATAAATACGTGACACGCCGTATCCGAACAACAACAAAATTCATCCAATTAGCTAGTAACTAAACTTCCCAATGCACAATTCACGAATCTAATCACAACACCAAACAATCAACAAAAGGTAAAACAATTAACCTTCAAAAAACGTCCCCTCCGATTCTCCCCGATATCAAAGTAAAACACCTGAACAACACACCACCAATAAAATCACCAAAACAAATAACTAATTTATCGAGATTATTAATTTATCGAGAACGCTTAGTACCTTAGTATCGAGCTGAAGTTCTTTACTACAAACATCATGCTGGTCGGAATCGACATAGTAATTAAAGAGATCGAGAAAGAATGAGATACTATTGAAGGGAAGAATAATAGTAGACCTAGTAGCAGCAGTTTTCTCGGAGATTTTAAGGTAACGACCACGAGGATTCTGCTTGAGATCAAAGTAAAAGAGTTTGTGTTCTACTTGTAAAGTCTTGCATAGTAACTCTACGTCATTCCCGCCGCCGGAATTGCCTTCCATCTATTCAATTATTAGTCGGTTATTGAGGATCGGAATGGAATGGAACTGACTCAACTGAAGCTCCCATCTCGGTTTGTTTTTTATTTATGAATCGGTTCGTGTGTGTTATTTTGTTACCGGTTTTTCAGGAAAGTCTACTCAGTGAAAACGGTTAAACTAGCACAGACCCCAAGACCAACACTGTCATGCTTCGCCTTCACTTCTAACCAGGGCCTCGTTCTAAGTTCAGTAATTTACAATTTTTGGAACTCGATTGTTACTTGAATTAATAAAAACGGAGGTTTGGTTTATAACGGTGTAACTTCAATTTTTATTATTATATTTTTTAAAATTTTATTTTAATTATAATAATATACAAATATAAGTGAAAAAATATTAGTTATAAACTTATAAATATTTTATGTCAAAATTATAATTGGGTAAATGACATGACCAATTTACTCATAAAAAACGAATTTAATTCTTAACTAAGATTTTTCTTAAAATAACGATAACAAAAATAAAAAATTTAATTATAATTAGATGACTTTATATTTATAAACTAAGGATTAAAATTTACCCTAAAAATATTAATTTATTATAATATGAATCAATATAAATCATAAGATTAACTTAGAGATACAAATATTTAATGTTATTATTTAGAAAATATATATCTTTTATAAACTCTTATAAAAATAAATAAATATAAATTATTATAAACATACAAAACTATTATATAATAGAGATATATCTATTTTAAATATCATTATAGTAAATACAATTTTTAAAATGTTAAAATAAAAAATTAATGACACTATTTAGAAAATATTATAAAGATGAATAAAATAATTATAAGTTATTATAAAATAAAAAATAAAAAAATAATATTACATAACAACGATGCAACTTCGAGTGACCATGGTCAAACTATGTAACTAAGTTACAACATTTTGATATAAACCTAAATACGTGGGAAGTATGAGTTACCATGTCAATTTTAAAAATTATATAACCAAAAACTGTAATTTATGTAACTTCCCGAGAATTTGGAGTTACTTAGCTGAGTTACAGCCAACCAAACGGGGCTTAAAATTCATATGTGATTTTATTATTTTTTTTAAAAAAATGTTAAAGTTTGAGTCATTAGTCCTTACAATTTAATTTTTATTTAACGAATCAAATTTGAAAATAATTAAAATTAAAATTGTTTATTCAAATCATTTTATGTAATATTACTCATTATTAAATATTAGTTCATTGAAAATTCGTTACTTTATTAATACAACTAAGTTTTTATTTATAAGGATATTCTATGTGCTACCATTGTAGAAAATTCAGATGACATGAAGTTTGGTATTGTGGCAATTGAAGATGATTATGATATTGAGTTAATGTTTGGAGTTGTTTTTGCAAAAGAACCCCCTTTCTTTGTTAAGAGTTATTTGAAAAAATTATCAAAATTGCAATTGTTAAAAAGTAGCTCGAGAGTTGCCGAAAGGGGTAGTAGATGTTTTGAACGACAAACAAGTAGCAGTAGATATTTTAGTAGAGAATCGAGTAGTAGTAGAAGTGTTGATGTTAATAATGTTATTGCCAGTGGATTGCTGATTAAAAAATCCGGATTTAATATTGTTTCTTTTGATGAGTCGATTTTGAGGCCGAGAAATGATGTGTCAATTCTTATGGATTTGAGGGAGGGGATGCTATAGATTTTCAAGAATGCTATGGATTTTCAAGCACCGCGTGAGAAGAAATTAGCTCTGTAATGTATCTTGTAATTTATTTTAGAGATACTTTGTTAGAATGTTGAGTCATGTTGTTATAATTTATTTTGGCGATACTTTGTTAGAGTGTTGGGACATGTGTTTATAATTTATTTTGGAGATACTTTGTTAGCCTTTTTTGTTTAGCTTGTAGTATTTATTTATTTTGTTTATGAGCTGTAAGTTGCCATGTTTCTGTGTTTGTGTATGCTCTGTGCTTTTTTCTGTGTTATTGCATGATGTGGGGAAATGACAAAAACGCTACTTAAAGATCCGTTTTAGATAGTAAAACGGAAAATCGTCTTGCGTTTTGCCACTAAAACCCGACTTCATGTAGCGTTTTCAGTGCAACGAGAGTTGATATGGTGTTTTGATATTTTTTTGTATACCAACACCACTAGAAGTGATGTTTTCAGTCTAAAATCTATTTAAAGCAGCGTTTTGTAACCCAAAACCTTTCCAAAACCATGCTTCAAGTAGCGTTTTCACTGTAATTATTTATGTAGAATTAAAACGCTACAACTGGGTTTCAAGTAGTGTTTTGTCCCCTGAACGTTATATGAAATGGCGTTTACAACTTGAACACTAGGCGAAGTAGCATTTTGATGTGCCATTTAGGGTCATCTTTCCCTTTTGTGCCATTTTGGGCATTCTACCACATTTATGTGTCATATGGGTCCAACACCCAAGCCAAAATAAGTTAAAATAAATATTAAACAAGTTCACATAAAGAAAGTGATTGAGTACAATAAAATTACCAATTATTGAATGTAATAAGATAAGTGTTTCCTTAAAAAAATTAGTAGTTAAGACATGCATAAGGATATAACATATGTATATGTAATGTAATTGAGACCGAAATATTAACACTCATTTTCTCTGTTAGCACTCCAATATCAATGGTGTCCAAATCCATTTCACCAGCGTAGATGATTAGAACTTGGGCAAAACTTCCACCAGAACTTTTGGAGTTTATTTTTCGACGTTATGGTGCATTTCACGTGCTTATGATTGCTCTAATAGTGTGTAAAGCCTGGTATCATGTAGGCTCTGATCCGACTATGTGGCAAGTCTTGGATCTCAGGTGTTTAGGTTATAAATATGACATTGACTTGGAAACTATGACTCGTTGAATCGTGAACATGAGTTGTGGACAATTAATTAATTCAAATATTGCTTTTTGGGCTACTGATGATCTGCTTCTTTATATTGCACAACGATAATAATTTATTTTTTTGTTACAAATTTATATACAATAGAAACTCAATAAATTCTTAATATATTTTGTTCGATCTTAACATAATATACAATGCATTTTTAATTTTGTGCACTGTGCATCTTTATATTGGTTGTTTGCTTATATGTTTCTTTACAAACATTTGATTTCGTCTTACGTTTTTTCCTCAACAAAATTGCTACACCCTAAAATTTTGAGTATGTGTTCAATTGCAATAAATTAATGCTTCCATCTCTGAAATGTAGTGTACCTACTGTAGTAGTATCATTACTTGATGTAACTCTTTGTTCTTTCCTTTTGTTTACCCAAACTATATGCTCTTGAATCTGATTGTTAATTATAATTTACACGAGATCAAAGCTATATGTTGCATGATTAATATACGATGAATTTTGATCTGGAGTACGATTAATGTCCTTTATTGAATTTCACTTGCAATTATTTATCAGCGATATCCAAATATATGTGACATATATCTTTGGTCATACAAGTAAAAACTAATTTTTTGCATTCTTCCTTTTTACATATTCAAAGATCAAGTCAGCTGAGACGTCTGCATATTTCATCTTGTGTTAGCCTTACGGAGCAAAGGTTATTTAAAGTGATCAAAAGACTTCCATTATTGGAGGAACTCCACTTTTACCACAATGACATCTCTAATTTAGTTATTAAAGTTGCAGGGAAATGTTTCCCTCGGCTGAAATCATTCAAATTAAACAACCATCATAAAGGAAGGCTAATTTTTTGGTGTGATAAGAAGGCTCGAGCTATTGCAAAATACATGCGTAGACTACGCCATTTGCAGCTCGTCGCAAATCCAATGTCGAATGAAGTCTTGTTAACCATTCTTCACAATTGCCCTCATCTTGAATCTCTTGATGTAAGGGAGTGTATTACCATTGAACCTTATCTACTACAAACTTTGTCTCAACAGAAGAAGAATCTCAGGCTCACATATGATTTACTCGCACTAGAGGGGCCTATGTATATTGAGCACTTGTTGGATTATCTGGTAACTTAACATTATGTATTACTAGTTATTATTTTATTTAAATACAATAATTAGGATATGATATGATGGAATGTTAGTATTTAGTGCAGTGCTATTGTAAACAATAATTAGGTTCTAATATGGTAAAGACGATGTTGCGTGTGAAAAGTTATTTATTTAAACTCCATTTGCGATAATTGATAAATATTATTAATTTTCATATATTGGTAATAGTTTGTGTAAGTTTAAGAAAGTTGTTTACTATACCTTGTTCTTGCAAAATACTCTTATATTATGGAGTTGAGTTATGTTAATTTAGTTGATATTATGTACGTGTATATATAAGGTATTGAAGTATGGAAGAAAATCGATCCCCATCATCATTGATGGATGTGTCATTGGATAATTCCTGCATAATTTTACTTGTTTCATTCAAAGTAGAGTTAGATTATTTTGTGGCTAAACTTTTGTTTGTTACCAAGAAAGTTCATTGTAATGGTTGTTGAAGAGGTATTGCAACTGAAATACTGATAAGTTGTTGTGGCTTAGTTTCTAAATAGAGATCAACCAAATCAGAGAATTTATAGAAGAAATACATATATCAGAAATTAAGTGAGTATTAGGAAGAATTTTTAAAAGTACGATGAATTAGAGTTTAAATCATGAACACTAGGCGAAATAATGTTTTATCCCCTTAACGTTACACGAAATAGCGTTTACATCTTGAATGCTAGGCGAAATAGCGTTTTGATGTGTCATTTGGGGATATCTTTCTCATTTGTGCCATTGTGGACATTCTACATCTATGTGCCATATGGGTCAAACACTCATCGGTTTGTGTGTGTTATTTTGTTACCGGCTTTTTTGGAAAGTCTACTCAGTTAAAACGTTAAACTTGCCAAGAGTCAGTACCCAAGACCAACACTGTCATGCTTTTAACTCCACTTCTAACTAAAAATCATATGTGATTTTATTTTATTTTTCTTTTAATATGTTTATACCGAAGGTTTTTACGTACCAGCTCCTTCTACCTATACCGCAATTGAAGCACCTAAAGGAGAATTTGGTGTCTATCTGGTCAGTAATGGAAGCAATCGGTACTAGTTGGAGTAATGAGAATTCCCCTATTTGTTTGATGAGAAATGCGAAACGAAAAAAGAAAGATCCCCCGTTGGGAATGAAATTATGAGAAATATTTATTCCCCTTTCCTTAAAAATTTAATTATTATTTTACGAATGAAATTTTAAAATAACTGAAATTAATTTTTTTTATTTAAATCATTTGATGTAATATTACTCATTATTAAATATTAGTTCATTGAAAATTTATTATTTTATTAAAACTATTAAGTTTTTATTTATATTAGAGCAAATCCAACAGTGTCCTAATTCATTACCTATAAATAATATAAAATAATGAGTCCTAGTGGTTTAGGTAATGGCTTAGACATATGAACTCCAACAATGATACATATATTCATTTCCTATCATTATAATAATAATATATTTGAATCTAACAATTTTTAAGGTAAAAGAGAAAAGGGAGAGAGAAAAGATGAAGAAAAGAGGAGGGGAAGAATTTTTTTATTCAAATAAATAAAATAGGTAATGGCTAGTGGTTACTTATTTCTATGTAATGAAAGTCATGTCCTAGTGATTTAGGTAATCACTAGGACACTGTTGAAGTGTGATTTTTTGACACATTACCTATATTTCACCTTAGAACATCATTTAGATAAGCTGTTAGACTTGCTCTTATCGTATATAAAATTTTCATTTTTGTCTGCATATGTCAAATCCCGAATTTTTTTTGAAATCGGATTAAGTCCCGAATTCATATCACAAATAAGTTTAAAATACATTACTTTCAAATATAGCAATTTCCGCAAACTCACCACAAACGTCAAAAGATCATGATCTTATTCGTGCACTGTTAGTAATAGTATTCTATCTTATATATTGAAGTAAAACATCTGCATGTTTCGTTGTGTAAATAAAATGTTATAAACTCCCCCATGTTGAATAAATAATTCATATCAAATCGTACCTTTTTAGTTATCGTGGAATGACATTGGCTGATGGTTTTGTTTTCCCACCTCCGGATCTCATCCATTATGAAATATTACCACAGGCTTTGTGTCGATCTCCCATCTTAAATCAAACTTTCAATAATTGGATCTGAATATTATATGTGATAATCCAGATAAAATCCCGAGTCTTTTTTAAAATTGGGTTAAGTCTCAAATCTGTATCACAAATAAATACAGAGTGCACTAGCTCAAATTCAATAATTTGGATAATTTACAAATCCATTGTAGACTCCAAAAAGATCATAATTTATTGGTGTAGTTGATAATAATAATATGCTTTATATGAAGTAAAGACTCCCTTCGATTTGTGACTGGAGCGTTACAATATGGGATATCAATTAATTATTAATCATGTATTAGTAATGATTTAATATATCTTAATTTGTATAATGTATTATATTTGAATACTTATTAAACTTAATTTTTTATAATATAAATTAATGTAAAAAATAATTAATATTGAATTTAACTATATATTTTTCCAATTTTAAATATTTATGAGTACATGAGTTACTTAGGTATTCATTAATCATTTATTATGTATTTGAATGACCTAATATCTCAATTTCTGCAATATATTAAATTTAAATATTTATTAAATTTAATCATTTATAATTTTAATTAGTATAAAACATAATAAATATTGAACTTAAGTATATTTATTTTCATTTTTTGAATATGCCAACTAAACCCGATCTAAACCTTAATAAATTTATAAATTTGAATATTGATTTACGGACGTGAATTTGATTTAATTTTTACAAAATCCAACAAAGCTGATGTTTTGGCATTTCAGTTTTAATAGTTTAAAAAGAGAAGGGGGAAGTACTCCCTTCGTCTTATAAATTTTAAAAGTCAGACGTATTTAAGTTTAACAATCAATTTTATATTATTAATTTATAATTTTACAAATTGAAAATTTAAGTTTAATAACATATTAAATATTCTTTTCAATAGTATTTTTTACATAATTTTTATTTTTAACAGTATTTATTAATTAATTGTCAAAATTGAGTTAGTTTGATCTTTAAAATTTATAAAATGTCAATTATTTTAAGATGGAGAGAGTATTTAAATTTATTGCACATTTTTTTCCAGAAAATAATAATTAGAAAAGTTAAGATGTACACGTTCTGAATATGATAATACAAATTATGATAATTTTACAAATGTAGGGGGAGCATCAGAAAATATTATGGACACTCAAAAAAACTCTTTTAAGGGAGCCATAGATCATCAACCCGATCTCATTATTGATGATCCTCAAATGGTGTTCAAACCAGGAGGGCTACTCAAAATGAATGTCAATACCACAACTTTATATCTCAGACTAAACCAAAAAAAGTTGTAGAAGCCCCTAGAGATGTCGATTGGGTGACTGCAATGCAATAGTAATTAAATGAATTTGAGATAAATGAAATATGGAGACTTATACCTAAACCAAAAAATAGATCAATTATAGGTACTAAATGGGTGTTCAAGAACAAAACTGAAAGTAATTGCATTATTACAAGAAATAAAGTCAGACTTGTTGCAAAAGAGTATTCTCAACAAGAGGAAATTGACTATGATGAAATTTTTGCTCATGTTGCAAGATTAGAAGTAATCAACATATTTTTTGCTTATGTTGCTCACAAAAAGTTTAAAGTGTTCCAGATGGATGTGAAGAGTGCATTTCACAATGGTAAACTTGAAGAAAAAGTTTATGTTAAACAACCTCTAGGGTTCATTGATCCAAAATATTTAAATGATATTTACAGATTGGGTAAAACACTATATGAACTAAAATAAGATACAAGGGCATGATATGAAACTCTGGCTCCATTTTTTCTAGTAAGTGGTTTTACCCGAGGTACCCTAGATAAAACCACCTTGTTCCCTTCATTTATCTATTTTGTAGTTTCTTTCTCCTTTGCTATTTTCCTAGCTTCAATGTCTAGAGACTGTGGTTTTCCAGCTGCTTCCACTCTTGACTTCTCCATGACATTTGATGTTTTGGCCACATCTGACTTCTCCCTTTTTTTATTATCATCACCCAGGGCATGCAGAAAAGATTGAGTCATTAACTTGTGAGAATGTAAAGAACAATAATAAAGTTAAATTTACTCCTAAGGTGTCTATTGATAAACCAATCAATATTGGTTTAATGTCTTAGAAACAGTTAAAAGAAAAGCTTAAGGAAGCTACCAAACACAACAAGGTTAAAAGTCCTAGAAGGAACAAAAACGGAGAAGTTGGAATTAACAAGAATAATCAATATAAACATATTCTTGATGCTTCTAGAAAGACTTATTTCAAACATGGTAATTCTAATCATCTTGTTATTGGTTGTATGAAGAATAGTCCAACCAAGAATGTGACTCATGTTTTTTGTCCCTCAAACAATGTCAATATTTGTAGAGGGGGGGTTGAATAGAAATATTAAAACTTTTTACTTACTTTTAAAATATTTGTTCTTCAGTGTTTAAGTGTTTGAGAAGTATTGTATATTGAACTTGATATAGAAATTGAAACATAAAAATAAAACTTGAACAAAGATTTAAAAATTACTGGTAGTTTGTTTAATCCACCAGTGAATTTATTTTCTCAATAATCTAGGTTCAAAGACCCAACTGCTTTTTACAAGGATAAAATTGAATCAACTGATCTTTACAAGTGCTTAAAGGCTAGAACAGTTGATTCTGAAATGTATTCTAACTTAGTTAATTCTATCTATTCTACCACTCTTGTTTATACATCACAAGAATATTTATAATCTCGATAATAGTATAAAACAATAATATCTATTCTAGGAATGTTGCTTTAACTATCTTTCCAGTTTGTCTTGAACTATTTTGAGTAAGTTCTCCATCCTAGAAAAGACAGGTTCAATTGAGTCTTCACGGTCAAAGTTGACTGTCTTCCATAGTGGTACTCTAGTCTGTAAGATTCCTGACATTTTGTCCTTTATTTCTTTCCCTATCAATTAATAATTTTTTGTTAAGAATATCAATTGATTCTTCCTTGCATCGTTCAAATGACATTTTCCTTCGATTGATCTTGTTATTAATCGATTGATAATAGTTGTTGACTTATCGATTGAAAGATGTTATCAATCGATATATCAATTGATGGGTCTTCACATCAATTGATGGTATTCAATCTTTGACTTGACTAGATATCAATTGATCACCCATCCATCGATTCTAAAATATCAATTGATCATCCTTCATTTGTATATTTTTCCTGTTTTCAAGCATTTACAATTTGACAGTCTAAGACACACATCAATTGATGACCTATATCAATCGACTCCAGTATCAATTGATGAGTATAGAACTATCAATTGATCTAGCCTTATTGATTGATAAAGTCTAAATACAACATTGTTCCATTAATAAATATATGTATTATCAGTTGATTACTATAGACACTTCAACTGATAAATGGTTTCGTAATCAACTGATATTTATAGACTCATATCAATTGTTTAGTTACAACATAATAATTTCTATGATTTTATGGCTGGGTATCATCAAGACTAAATCCTAATAATCTCCCATATTTATGTCTATGAGATTAACAGTCATAAATTTACTTGATGATAACAAAACCAAACAGATAATTAAGCAATATGCTAGAATCATGAAATTAAAAGCACTTTTAAAGTACTGAGAAAATTCCAAGTTTCAGAAATACTAGTTGATGAACACTTGTAAATTCTGCAATCATCTCCATCATTTGTCCAATTCATTTGATAGCCTTCCAATACTTCATTCACCTCCTCTTCTTTCACTTGGCTTCATTTTCCTTTCATTTCCTTATGAATGAACCCCTCAAGATTTTTTCCATCTCTATCACTTTCTCCAAGCTGCCTCATTAGATAGTGAATTTCACTATCAGTAATTTTGTCCAAGCATTTACAGATATCAAAATACTTTTGTTTCCCTTCAGGATCAGTATAGGTTATCACGTAGAAGGGTTCCAACATCATCTTCTTCAAATGTGACTTCCAAATACCAATAGGTGGGTCCTGATCTACTTCAGTAGTAACAATCCTTAGCTTGGTCAATTAATGCATGATTTCTTGGGTTATTGATTTATTGAGGTTGAACTTCTTGTTGAGTAGAGGTTGAATTGTCTTCAAAGTATTGTAGCTTTGCTTCATGATTGTCTTCATTGGATACACAATTTTTGTACCATCTTCATATTCCAATCTCATTGACTCCTCATGATTTGAAGTTACAGGAAGTGTCTTGCAGGCTATCAACCCTTTTTCACTGATTACTGTTATCACATCCATTCTGTATCCCTCCAATTGTACTACCTCCTAAACAACACCTTGTGACTCCTTCTCACCATCTTATGACTCCTTAGGCTTCTTAGATTTGTGAGCCATAGAAATAATCCTTTTTGGCTTAGCCACACTAGTAGATTGTTCCTTTTCTTGTTCAACAATGGATTCCTTGATTATCTCCATATTCCATTGTTGCTCCATCTGCGTAGGTAATTCTTCATCATCCTTATCCCTTCTAGCAGTTTCTTTGATTCCTGATACAATTACACCACTCATCATTTCCTCACCAGTTGGCACTTTCTTCTTTTTTTTCCATCTTCTATCATAATGGTCTTGCCCTTTTTTTCTCCTCTAGTGAGCTGCCTTGACTATCTTGAAGAAACTTTTCAGTATTTTCATTTCTTTCCTTAGTAGCCTCTTGTGCACTTTGATTGACAGCTTTGATTTGAGTAATGTACTCATCCAAATTCCCATTCTCGACTGTTTAAGTCACCAATTCTATGTTCTTCTTTAACTTTTCAAGTTTCTTCATTTCTTCTTCAATTAATTTTTGTGTCTCTTTCTCCCTTGCTATCCTTCTAGCCTCCAAATCATCTGCAATTCTCTTGGCTTCTAGTTTTCTTTTCTCCATGTCTTCAATAGTGTGTTTGGGCAGATTATTTATACCATCATCTTCCTTCACCACTTTGCTTCCATCTTCTTTATTCTCCTCATTTTTATTATCATCAAGGGTTTGAGTAGCTTGTACCATATCCAGAAACTTTTGCATTATGGCAGCATGAGTGCCATGTCCTCTAATCAACTGCTCCAATTTAGTTTCCATGGAAGAAACTCGTTTCTCTAAATTTTCAAATTGAGTTTTTGTACTGGAATCCTTAAGAATTTTCTCCTTAATTAAAAACATGGTTTTATGTGGCATCTTCTCATCCAACATCCTTTTCAAAGAATCCTTTGGAGATGAGACATTATCTGAAATGCACATCAGTGCCTGCTTCACTCCTGTTACAATCATCTTATTGATTTTTAATTGCTCGTTATAGTAATTTGTAATTCTTCTGTGAAGTGGATCCTCAATTTCTGTCTACATCATTGACCTCCTATACTGAGAGATGATCTCACTTTCAGCATCACCAAGTTTGATTTCAATGTCATTCATCCAAGGTTCATCATTCTCATCATCATGCAAATCTCCAAGAGTCGTATGAACTACATCTGCAATATTGGCAATGCTTTCCTTAAATTTTCTTGTCATTTGCTCATTATGATCCAAACCAAAAATTTATTTTGCATCCATGTTTGATGAAGTGGCCAACCCTTGACACCTTGGATCAGGGTGAACAAAATTTGTAGGGTCTAGCTCACCAGCATCTACCTCTTCTTCAACTGCAACATCTATCCATCAAGACTTTATCCTCCTTTACTACCCCACTTCCACTAGCTTTATTTGGATCCCTTACTCCCCCTATCTTTAGTACTTCCTCATCATCATTCACTAATTCTATCTCTAATTCTTGTATAAATTATAAAATTCTCATGTCACTCTCACTCATCTCTCTATTTTTCTTCAGGATCTCATCCTGCAACCTCACCTCTCCCTCACTAGATTTATTAGCACATTCTAAGGTGGAACACACAACTATTTTACTCATATTTTTGGAAGAAATAGGACTTTCCTCAATCAAAACCTTTCCTTTTGTCAGGCTGTAATCCTGCCTCTCACTCATCTCACTCATAAATAAAAGGGTTTGTGCAACATCAATTGATTGATGATCAATTGATGTTACATGAATATCAATTGATGAGATAATTGTGATATTCATCGATTGAGGCATACCCATCTACTGATATTGAGTATCGATGGTTGGATTATCAGTCGATGACTGATTATTAATTGATGAAGGAACATCAATTAATGAAGTGGAAATAGTAGAAGTTGGGATATCAGTTGAGGTAATTTGAACTTGTAAATCATTGATAATTTTATAGATTAAATCATGTTCCTCCAAGGTGTTATCCTTCATAGGAGAAACAAGTAAGAGTGTTAGCTTCTCTTTGAGTAACAAAGAAGAAGAATTTGAAAATGATTGTTTGTCTATCAAAACATTTTCTGAAGAAGTTTGAATAATTGGAGATTGAGGAATAGGGATAAAAGGAGAGTAGGGCTACATCTCCACATTTATTGGAGATGCATCAATTGAAGAAACAGAAGGCTCCACCACAGTTGCATGTGGTTTTGCAGTGTGTGCATCCCCTTGTGACATTCTTGGTTTCTTCTTCTTCCTCTCATAGGTTTGTGGGGTTTTGGTTGTAGTGTATCTACCCTTGTTCAGTGCCCTTGGTTGATGGCTTTTTTCAATATTGACATCCTGTTGAGAGGATGCCAATATAGTTGAGTTTGAATCATTTACAACATCCACAGCTTTTTGAAAAACTGTGGTGTGGCTTGGCTGGTGAGACACACCCTCACACACCTTGTCCTTCTGGGTTCTTTGATGTTCCACAGTTCCCTCACTAGTAATAACCTCATTCATACTCCCCTCTGGTTGTGTTCTTTTCTTTGTTTTTACAACAACAGACTTTTTAGAGCCTATTAAGGTTAGCTTCTTGGACTTGGATTTTGGAACGTCTTCTGTGGTGACGTGGATAGAGGAATGAATATATTAATCGGTACATATTTTATGTTATTATTCAAGAATACCTTTATGTTAGAAGTTTTGAAAGGGTTTGAAAGATGCTCAATTGAGAAAGAAACAAAAAACATAGGTGATCTTTCTCGATACTTGGATGATGCAAATTTGAGGAGAAATTCTTTTGAAGGGGGAGGGGGAGAATGATGTGAATTCAAAGACACAAGCATGAGTCACAAAGCTTACTTACGCATGGAATGAAGGAGGGATGGATGGTGCTTGGCAAATAGCTTAATCCACAAAATGACTGATTATTATATATTTATTAAGTAGATATTTAGCTTGCATGTTTTTACCTTTCACTTGAAAGGGTTTTCTTATTTTAAACTTAGCTTTTATTTTCCTTGTTGAATTTGGTTTTTATATCTATTTCTATTTAAATTGGGATTTTGATGGGTTTCCTAGATGTAGTCGAGTGTTAATTAATTATAGTTGATATTGAATTCCATTTTAGATTCCTATTATGTATAAGTTATTTATCTAGCCTATATATACCCTATATCTTGTGATCTTTTAATAACAATGTGATGATATAAAACTTTTATTTTGAGAATAAACTATGAGTAGTTTTTCTTTCTTCTAAACTTCTAATACTAGATTGTTTTGAGGGTTAGATTCAAATTACTTAGTTTTTGGATTAATCGAAGGAGTTTGAGATTCAAGGTTCGCGTTTCTGGATTGATCGTGTTCTTTGAAATATCGGTTCGTGATGTTGTTTTCTAATCTTCAAGGGTGGATTCTCAAGAAGGGTGGGAAATCCAGATCAATTTGGTATCAAGTGCTTAGGTTTCTACATCAGTTTCTTAATTGTTGGGAGATCTAGGGATTTAAGAAAAAAGAACAAAAAAAAATCATTATTCACGAGTTACTATTTACGGGTTACTATTCATCAAAAATTCTTTCTTTTGATTTAAATTATGGCTACGAATGAATTTTTTTAACGACTACTTGGAAAATTAGAAGCGCTTGATAGTAAAATGAAAAAGCTTACCAATTTTACGGAATCTAGGTTTGATATGTTTGGTAAAATTTTATTTGAGGTAAGAAAGAAGAAGGACCGTGACAAGAAAGATAGCAATGATGATGCTTTTGATTCACCTAAGAAGAAAAGCTCTAAAATTGATGAACATAGAATTAAGATTGATGATTTTACGGGTTTGGGCAGCCCCAAATACTTTCTTGAATGGGTGAGACGAGTTGAAAAGATTTCTGATCATATGGGGTTCGATGATAAGAAAAGGTTCAAGATTGCTACAATTCGACTTACAAAGAACACTGGTTTGTGGTTTGAGAATCTAAAAGCAAGAAGAGCTAGATCTGGAAAGGAAAAGATTGTGACTTGGTCAGCTTTAAAGAAGAAACTTCGTACAAAATATCTTCTTGGTGATTATGTACAAATTCAACAGTTGAGGCGTACGTTTCTTACACAATGTACTACAAGTGTTTCTGAGTATATTGCTGAATTTGATTATTTATGCCTTATTTGTGACATTACGGAGAAAGAAAGTATGAAAATTGCAAGGTTTATTCGTGGATTAAATCGACGTATTGCTAAAAAACTTGAATTAAGTCCATATAGCTTGTTTCGTGATGTATGCAAGCTAGCATTGAGAATTGAATATGATCTACAAAGAGAATAAAAGGAAAAACTTACTTCTACTTTTGAAGAGTTTCGCCTTGCTAAGCAAACTCAAGAGGAGGTGTAAAAAGTTGAAGAAGAAGAGGTAATTTCTTATGTGAGGAATGGGGATGAGCTAAAAAAAGTGAATGAAGAAGAAAAAGTTTTGATGCAAGGGATGAGGATGATGTAGAAAAGATTGAAAAAGAAGAAGTTTTTTATGGGAGGAATAAGGCTGATTTTCTTGTTGTTCGTGGAGTTTCACATGTTGATACTACTGAAAGGAATATGATAAGGTCTATTTGTAATTATTAGATGACAACTCAACTCTGATAAAAAAAGGAAGTAAATAATAAATGTGATAACATGAATCAAGTCGAAGAATGTCAACTAGACACGAAGTATCAGAATATCAGAAGAATTCTGACAATACTGCTACTACACACTGGAACAAGTTCATTAATATGTTCAAACATCAGTGTAAAATAAAAGAGTAGTATCTCAAGGAGTTCAGAAGATACAGAAGATTGTAAGTGTCTACTATAGAAAGATTCCAGAAGAAGAAAAGTATAGAGGAAAAATAAAAAAAAGACAAGATAGGACAAGACAAGATATAACGACCACTAAAACAGAAATGAGAATCAACATTATAGTTAGTCATCCGTGATCCAGACCAGTGCACAGGGTGTCAACAATGTCAGTGAAGATTCGTCATCAAAAAGTTCAAGTGGTTAGAAAGGTTATTGTTGAAGAATAAAAGAGTTTGATCTACATCAACAATGGTCTTACAGTCAAGACTTTAATTTAATTCTCAATTAATTAATTAAATTAATTAGTAAATTAATTCACTTAGAATTAATTTATTTCTTAAATTAATTAAAGGATTAATTATTTTAGAATGAAGACGACAGAAGCTGGAAGCTCAAAGGGATTCATGTTTGTTTGCAATGCAGTGTACAAGAGTCAGAATCCAAGATTAAATATTTGACTGGGTACATACAATAGTGAGAAGAATTATTTTCTAATTTAAAGATTCAGATTATTTCAATAATAGAGGTACTTCTAATTGCAACTGTAAATACAGCTAAACAGGCCTGACGGTACTGATATAAAGACAAGACGGAAAAAGAATTGACACGAAAGAAATGCAGATTAATATATTCATAAAAGTGAAATCCCGGTTGGAATTGATTTATAATTTTCAAGTCAAAAAGAGTTCGGTTCCAGACGTTCAGAAGATTGCAGCTTAGAGCGTAAGTATTTATTTTTATTAATACATATTTTTTTTATTTAGTAAATTATATTTATAAATATCTATATAATATTAGATATTTATTTTTATAATTTCTGAATTAAATTAATTGTTCATTAATAAAAGATTATAAGCTATGCGTGTCTAAAAACATTTCTACGAAGCCTGTCCATAATAAGACAAAATAGGCCCCTTGCTTTTTGAAATTGAATTGGCAGGTGATTAAAGCAACCAATCCAAGGCTACCACAAGTCAAAAGAAATGAAAAAGCATGTTGATTGAAAAGTCTTACCGAGAGCAAATTAAAAGTCATACCGAAACTTAATATGAAAGTCATACCGAGCTATTTGAGTAAAAGTCATACCGAAGTCAATCAAAGAAAGTCATAACGAATTTTCTTGGTTAAAAAGTCATGCTGTATCAATTTCTAAAAGTCATACCGAACATGAAATTGAAAAGTCATACCGAACTTATTCCAAAAGTTATACCGAATTTCTGAAAGGTCATACCGAGTGAAAAAAGTCATACCGAACACTTTCAGAAAGTCATACAAGTCTTAAAATTGTCTGAAAAATGTCCTGATCAAGAAAGACATATTAGTTTTCTGCCTCTATAAATATGAGGCCTTAGCTTCATAATTTCAATAAGTTAGAAAATATTCAAATTCAGTAATTTGTCTGCAAAGTTATATTCACAGACTTTCTGTGCTGGTTTGAATTCTTAATTCCTTAAGTAGAACAATTAATGTCAAATTTGTTCTAAAGAATTAAGAAATATTATACGGAATATTGTAACACTCTTTGAAGTTTAATATACGTATTTAACTTGAATCTTGTTTAAATAATTTTAATTATTCTTGATAATTAAAATATTATTTTAAATCAGAATAATCCGTGAGAAGATCTTAAGATTGTATTCAACCCCCCTTCTACAATCTTGTATAGGGACCAACAATTGGTATCCGAGCCAACTGATTGACGTACAAATCAAGATCCGTAGCTCACTGAAGCTTACTACCGAATCTATTTGAACTCTAAATGTTTAGAGGTCTTGATAAATAAATATACTTTTTAATTTTAAATTTATTTTATAAATTTATTTTATAAATTTAATTTAAATAAATTTAATTTATATAAATTTATTTTATAAATTTAATTTAAATGAGTTTTATATTTAAACTTGAAAAAGTTTATTTTATAAACTTAATTTAAATAAATTTATTTTATAAATTTAAATTAAATAAATTTATTCTCTAAATTTAAATAGATTTACTTTTATAATTTAAATTTGTTTAAATAAATTTATTTTATGAATTCAAATTTAGATAAATTTATTTTAAAATTTTTATTTAAATAAATTTATTTTATAAATTTAATTTAAATTAGTTTATTATTTAAATTTTAAAATATTTATTTTATAAACTTAATTTAAATAATTTTATTTTATAAATTTAATTTAAGTAAATTTTTTATTTAAATTTATATAGATTTATTTTATAATCTAAAGTTATTAAAAATATTGGTCCATTTTTTAATTCAGAAGCAGCTGGATTTGTTCCGATAGACAGCAAGTTTGTTGTTAGTCCACTCCGATAGTTACCTAATTTTTTTTGATTTATTTACTTTTTCAAAAAAATTAAAATTCTTAAATTTAAAATTTTCTTAAATACTAATTTATGTTTTTATTTAATTTTAAAGAAAATTTGAAATTCTTGAAAATTAAATTTGTCGTAAATATTTATTTTTGATTAATTTATTTTCTAAGAAACTTAAAAATTTTGGAAATTTAAATTTTTCTTAAATATTAAATTAAGGGTGATCAAGGGGTTAGTAGTTGGAGAATTCTTCGTTTTGACTCAAAATTAATTCCCAAAGCATATGACCCTGTTTCGAGGAAATTGGTCATTTCATATTAATAGGTTTATTCCGGAGCATTTGGATTTTATTGTGGATGTTACGATTGTTCATGTTATAGTTCCACACACTGCTCAAATGTAAAGAAATGATAGATTTATTAGTAGGGAACTTTGCTGAATTGTTTTTCTGACTCTACTGATCATTCTAGTTTTTGTACAATTGTACTTGTACAAAACAGATTTAAGAATCGTTAGAGGTCACAACTGAAGGAACATACGAGGTTAAAGAATACGAGACTGAACTTCATGTTATCTCTGCATATACGGAGTATCTTATGCAAAGAAGAAGGATAATAGAAGTTCGTGCTAAACCTACCAAGACCGTTTAAAGCTGTATTTGGTAATGCTAAATGGGTTGGTACATCAATTGTTCTTGTGGTTAAGGCATCCAATTCAAGTTCAATTTTGGATAGTTTCAAGACAGGGATGGTTAAAAGTCGCACGACAAGATCAGGGTTATGTTACACAGTTCAAGAAGCCTGAACAAGCAAAAGATGACAAAGACTATGTTGGGTTAAAAACAGGAATGTCAAGCATTAGTAATGTTACAGCAAGGGAAAATATTTGTTGGTGAAGTTAAAATCAAGGTTGATTATATCAGTGACAGTGATGGACCATATGAATAACTGGCATCAATGACCAACATTGGAGATGAATCACTAAGCACTACACATGTACGCATTCTAACTAGTATACTTTTATCTAATTCAGAACTGTATGATTATTATGTTTTGAAATGTATTATATTCATGTCAGCATGTTAGCATCTTAGGACTTAAATGTTTGATTGATTGCTAAGGATAAAATATTGCATGCTAGGACTTATGAGTTAAAGTTAGTACATTTCATACTTGATTTTCTATGTAGTAAAATGACTATCTAGAATTAGATAAGTTGTTCTAGACGGTTAGGTGTATCCTTGAACATTTGCCGGAACTTGATTTAAATCTTCTATGATTTAATACCTCTGCTAATATTATGAAAATTGTTAATAGACAAAAAAGTCATAGATCATATATTTTATATTTGTTCTTATTGTGATAAATGACTTGAGAAGTGTATGTGGAATTTGATATTTCTCATAATCTTTTATTCAAATATTCTGCATATTCTTGAATTATTTATGTTCTTATTTTTAAATGATTTACTCCTACTCATATAGTTATACTTAAATGTCAAATCACTTCATGAATTTCTTATTAAGGTGTATAAGATTAGAAGATGGTAGAATTATCTAAGTAGTCAGTAAAATTTATAGATTTGAGGATTAATTTAAAACTGACTTAGGTAATTAGAGATAGTTAAAAAAATTTAGACAACAACAGAAATGGATTATACGAAATTAGTTATTAATTTGTTAGTTCTTCTATTCCATATGCTTTTAAAAAATTATTAAATATCTGTAAATCTGTTGAACACCTGTTACACTTGTGTTGAATGGTTAAAGTAGATAGTACTGAATTTTTTAATATAAATAACATGCCTGAATTGCGTAATTCTTATCTACAATGCATTAAAGCTGAATGTTTACCATGTGCTCTTTTTTTTCATGCTTATTCATTTAAATTTGAAAATGCATATCTTAGGACTTGCATAATCTTAGGCAAAGCATGTATAAGAATCACAATAGGGTAAAGACTATTAGTCCATCTAAAGTTAGGTTAGAATCACTAATCTCATAGCATTAAGACTACTTCTTCAAGGTTGCTGTAAATGAGAAGTGATCAGTCAAAGATAAGTTTGTGCATGTTAAGGCTGAAGCTGTTATTACCACTGTTGAAAGCAATATCTCTAACCCATATAGACTCAATTGAAGTTGAGTACCAAGAAGCTTAATCATTTGTGATTGCAGAGTATATAACAAAACACAAAAGTTATGTGAATCCGTGACAATTATTGTTCGAGGCATATGACTAGTATTAAAGCTCTACTATCACAGTTGGTTGAGAGAGCCTACCCAACGGTAACCTTTGGAGATGTTAGCAAATGATATACAAGGGATCTGGCTATCATGATTTTGGAATTTTCATCACTAGAAGTATATTTATTATCGACGAACTTAAATACAATCTACATGGCACTAGGGAATTATTTATTAAGGGTTTTCTGAAAAAGCATTGAAATGGAAAAGTGTTTGATCTCAAGCAAGAAAGATGGAAGCTCACTCAACTGGGAGTGAGAAATTTTTTCGTAGCTAACATGGAGTTAGTATACAAAGGTGAAGTGAGTTTCTTCGTAAAGCTTCATAAGTAAAGAGTTAGATATGACATAAGAAGCTCTCACACTTGGTGAACAAGACAATGGATTCTCCGATAAAGATGAAATTGGTGAGAGGACTGCTTCATATAGAATTCTATCCAGAAGGACATTTTGAAGTATGTCATATAGGGAAGTCAATGAAAACATCACAACTAAAGCAAGAAATGTCATGGAAAAAATATGCTTAGTGGTAGATATTGACAACCCTAGTTATAATTTGGTGATGTTCGTGCATTCAACAGATAAACTACCATATGTGGTGATTGATCACATCAGGCAGATCCAGTTGGAAGTAAAGTACTTTGAAGCTGAAGCTATTAATACAACATGCTTTTTTATTCAACAAAGATCGTGAAAAGACATCACATGAGTTATTAGCCAACCAGAAGCAAACACTGAAGATCTTTTGTGTGTTTGGAGGAAATTGGTATTTATTGAAGATTTAGATGAGTAACTTGGAAAGTTTGAAGTTAAGGCTCTTGGAATAATTTTCCTCGGCTATTCATTGAATTCGAAAGCTTTCATGGCATATGTGATTGAAAACTGAAAGGTGATTGAAAGTCTGAATATGTTGTCCTACTACACCAAACTCCCGAGCATTCAAATGAAAGTCTATTCTGAATCTTTGAAGTTTGACATCTTGTCAGAGTCATATTCAGACATTGATTATGAAACTGAGGTTGCAGAAGGAATCAATGATAATGATGATGATTCAGATCCTATTAGTGGAAATGGTAGTGAAACTACACAACTCATAAACTTTAACAGAATCCACTCAATAAGGTGAAGGATTTTCAAAACATACTAGCAACAACTCAGAGGGAGCAAATAAAAGAGGGATCTACTAGTCATACTCAACACAATCAGATGAATGTGAACAAGTGAACTTCTATATGGTGATTTAGAAGTTGAAGTTGATAACAACATTTCCTGAACTTTGAAGTTGCATATACATTGGAATTTGATATCATTCTCTTGACAAGCTCTCTATGATGGAGGTAGAAAATCAAGCAATCTTTAATGACATGGTATGACACTCTAACTCTTAATTACTTGAAAATGATTTTGGTAGATTCGTTATACATATATATCTCTAGAATGCAAGGCACACATATAATGTAATATTACTGCAAGTATACCATGATTATATTATATGTGGGTCTACTAACGTAATTTTGGCAAGAGATTTTTGCTAAGTTGATGCAGAATAGGTACAAGATGAGCATGTTGGAATAGTTCTGATTTTTTTTGGATTTTAAGTAATTCAAAAGAATGACGGCAATTAAAGTAAGTCAATCATCTTTTGAAAATGTGAAATCTGGAAGATTCTAGACCTGCCAAGACTTCTTGCTAATAAACCACTAAGCTTGATCAGGGCAAATCAGGTATATAACTGAAGTGACAAGCTACAGAGGTATGATCAGCTCATTACTTATTCAAGTGTATAAAGACCATATATTTTATTCTCGATATGCCTATGTGCAAGTTTCCAAGTTGATACTAGAGAATCTAATCTTATAGCTAAGATATAAATTGTTAGATATCTTAAGGGATTACTAATTTGAAGAATCAGGAACCCTAAAGATACTAGGTTTAACCTAATTGTCTATATAAATATAGACGATGCAGGTTGTAAGAAAGATAGGGAAGTAATTCCTATAGAAGCTGTCAACTCTAACAACTCTGCTGGATACGCTTTACACCACGTGTGAAATAAGCGCATGGACATCAGGTATCATTTCTTTCGAGAGTTGTCCTTAGTAGATTAACTTGCAGATATTTTCTAAACAACTTGATAAATTCATTTTATCTAAGTTGGTTAGTGAATTAAAGATATTATTAATGTGCATATTTGTTGGAAATTCCATCAGTAAGGAATTCTTAAATGGGTTCACAAGTATTAAATCGTCCATAGTTAAAGGACTTGTGAATTTATTTTAAATCCAGTACCTCGTGCTTATTGCTACTACTTTAATTATAATGCTTACAATGTTATATGCATATGTGGTAGTTAAATTTTCTAGCAGAAGTTAGCAACATAATTATTTGTATGTTAAATATTTGATGAGTATTAGTCAATGATGTCTTGCTTAATTTCTCTGATATTTTGCTCTGATACTTTTAATATTTGTTACAAATAATTATGACACTTTTGGTATTAGTGATGTTATTTAGAATTTATGTTTTAAGAAATTAATGTTTATTTCAAAAACCACTAATACTGGGAGGCGAAGTATTTTCTAAGTTGTGTATAAAATTCTCAATATTTTATATACTTAGAAATATTTCTAAAATTGTTTTTACTTCGAGGTTTCAACCATTTGTAAATTGATTTGTTTTCAAACACTTGTTTCAATATATGTTTGACATTGATTCAAAGTACCTAAACAATGGTTGTTTCTTTAAAGGCCTTATATTGTATTGTTAAGAATACATCCACACCTATTGTCATGTATTTATGTTTCAAGTTGGGGATACTATCAGATGGATGAAAATGATGTGAATCATAATTACTTTATGAGTCGGAAAATCATTGCCCTCTATCTGATAAAAATGGTTTGCAAAATTGTTCTCAAATCATACAGTATTAAGGTATAAAGGAAAATAGTCATTTTAACGAGATATAATTTGGTAAGAGAGTTGAATTTCTTCTTTGGTATAAATTCTCGTATTTTATTATGGGAAATTTTTCTGGTAGGAAATTCAGAAGGGATAGAAACTTTCTTCTCTGATACAACTTTCCCGTATTTTATTATGGAATATGTATCTTAAAGAAAATTTCGTATCATGCTCTTAAATGATAAATCTTTAGTTTCGACAAAACTCTTTTACTGAAAGTGCTTTAATGCAATCTATTACCATTCCTTATTATATTTTTCCTTTTCTTTGGGATGAAAAATATGTTTTGGAATGTTAAGGTGATTATCTTTTTATCTCGATTGGTTCTTTCTAGTTAGCCCCCAGTGGCTATAGAAGCTGGCCAAAAGATTAAAAACCCTTCAATCTCTTACCCAGAACATAGTATCAAACACCAATTCATCCACTTCCATATATTAACCCCTGGAGATATAAGGAACTCATGTAAGTTAGAGGTTGATAAGGGAGAAACTGCATTTGATGCAGCAAATAAGGTCGAAGTCGGAAGTGCACCCACAGCTTTACCTCTAGAGAAGAAAAGTAGTATATAACTGAGGTAACTGTAAACTCATTTTCATCTTCTCAAAAGGATGCAGAACTAAAAAGGCAATAAAACTGTCTCTAGAATCATTCTCTCTATATGATGAGTCCATTGAAATTTGCTCGTCAGCCAGAGCACCTTGTAATGAGTCAAACACACCACCAGCACTCAAACTGATGGTAAGCCTAAATATATAAATTCTAGGAACACATTACAAGACATGCACAGTGAGAGGTACAAGCAACATCCCCAACTTCTTTATTTATAATTTGTTACGGTAGATGAAGTTGTTGCGATCGCAGAAATGCAACTGCCTTCACATGCATAGGAGGGAAATATGGATTCTCAACTGCCATATATTACAGAATCAAACATATCGTCCCTCCAAGGTCGAAAATACCTGGCTCCCACACAAGAGATCCCATGTACAGATTAATCTGAGGATGGGAGACAACTTCTTGGTAATAGTTCTTCGGATGAACTAAGAAGGGTATTTAAAATAATATGCATTCACAGGCGTCAGGAGGAAACTTGGATCAATTACTACATTATAGATCCTTGTTTCCCTCCCCAGATGGAACATTTCTGGATTCCTAACGGAACAGATCATCTTAGATGATCATCAACTCATTGAATCTATTCCTAAAATAATTAAGTTATTAAAATCAAATATTTTGATAAATTCAATTGAAGACGGGAATTTATGAAATGTTGTTGCACCACCAGTGACCTTTCTTGAAGGGGCTATGGTGATCTTTCTTACCAGTACAAAATACTATGTCATTAGTACTGAGAGAAACAGTGTGGTGAGAAAAAAAGTTAAACACGAGTGAGAAAGAGTGAAAATATATATGCTAAGAGTAAAACACTTAGAGAGTATATGAGTGAAACACTTGTCAGATACACAAAGGAAAATCATACACTAGCACAAATACCAAATCTCATTCCCAATTCCTTGTTATGTAGTTCTAATGATTACATTCAATGGGAGATATAAGGAATCTGGCTACATTGGTGATTTGGAAGACAATTGACTGCCTGAGGTAAATTTAGTAATATGCAATGGAATTGCAGGCATGTCACCTAGAATACCTGACTCTGATACTTGGTTATCTAATTAGAAGTTACTACTTTTTTGTAGTCTAATAATTGATATTCTATCAATTGGTATCTAATATCAAGAAACCTACTTCTCAAACACAAGAAATGTTACTCAATAAGGGGGAGGAAATCTCTTCTGTAGAGGATTACTCAACTAATGGGGAGAATTGTTGAACAAGAAAAAGGGGTATATAATGGCATGCTTGGATTGGATAGAACTAGTGATTATTTATTAATTCTTCTATTCCATTTGATTTTAGAAAATTAATGTATATATGATAAATAGGATTTTCTAAAATGCATAACATGTCATAGTTTGTATTTTTTATATATGCGATGGTTTAATGCTGAATGTATGACATGTCTATTATTACCTCTATTAAAATGGTTGAACAAGAAAAGTGTTGAATGAATTCACCTTGGGACAAAAGTAAGAGAAATAGAGGAGAAGTGGTAATAAGAGAACAAGCCTTCATCCCTACCATCCTAAGGGGGAGTAGTGATGAGTCTGAGAAATGAAGATAATACTACTTGTATAATATGTTTAGTGCTAGAGGAACAAACATATTTCATTTCAGTTACTCAAGAAATCTAGAAATGTAGCATCTGAACTAGAGAAACTAGTAACTAAAGATGTACAAATGATACCCGTATACAAAAGTTCAACTCTAGAAGAAGGTGAAATTGATACTTCTGAAGCTAGCAATTGTAGATAAGTCAAGACAAAACTTTGTAAAATTTGTTTAGTCTAGAGGAACATCTATCTTGTATTTATCTTTCATGTTTGAATCTGAAAAATTATTAAATATAAATCCAGAACTTTTTGTTATTTACAGTTTTTAATGTTTTATTATTTTCTTATTTATTAGTTGAGCTATCCTCTAGGAATTTATGTGTTAAATGTTTAACAACAAATATGGGGAGATTGAAAGGCATATGATAAAACATATTTATAATTATTAAATGCAACTCAACTCAGACCAGAAAGGGAAGTAAATAATAAATGTGATAACAGAAATCAATTCGAAGAATGTCAACAAGACACGTAGAATTAAAATATCAGAAGAATTCTGACAAGACTGCTACTTAACACTGGAAGAAGTTTATTAATATGTTCAAGCATCGGTGTAAAATAAAAGAGTTGTATCTCAAGGAGTTCAGAAGATACAGAATATTTTAAGTGCCTACTATAGAAAGATTCCAGAAGAAGAAAATTATAGAGGAAAAACAAAAAGAACACAAGATACAACAAGACAAAATATAACGACCACTACAACAGAAAAGAGAATCAACATTGTAGTTAGTCATCCGTGAACCAGACCAGTGCATAGGGTGTCAACAATATCAGTGAAGATTCATCATCAAAAAGTTCAAGTGATTAGAAATGTTATTGTTGAAGAACAAAAGAGTTTTATCTACATCAACAATGGTCTTACAGTCAAGACTTTAATTTAATTCTCTATTAATTAATTTAATTAATTAGTTAATTTAATTAGTAAATTAATTCACTTAGAATTAATTTATTTATTAAATTAATTAAAGAATTAATTAATTTAGAATTATTTTAGAATGAAGATGACATAAGCCGGAAGCTCAAAGGGATACATGTTTGTTTACAATGCAGTGTACAAGAGTCAGAATCCAAGATTGAATATTTGACTGGGTACGTGCAGTGGTGTGAAGAAGTATTGTCTAATTTAAAATTCAGATTATTTCAGTAATAGAGGTACTTCTAATTGTAACTATAAATACAGTTAAACAGGCCTGACGGTACTGACATGAAGACAAGACGGAAAAAGAATTTACAAGGAAGAAATGCATATTAATATATTCGTAAAAGTGAAACTCCGGTTGGAATTGATTTATCATTTTCAAGTCAAAAGGAGTTCGGTTCCAGACGTTCAGAAGACCACAATTTAGAGAGTACGTATTTATTTTTATTTATAAATATTTTATTTATTTAGTAAATTATATTTATAAATATCTAAATAATATTAGATATTTAGTTTTATAATTTCAGAATTAAATTAATTATTTATTAATCAAAGATTATAAGTTGTGCGGGTCTAAAAACATTTCTACGGAGCCTGTCCATAATAAGACGAAATAGGCCCCTTGCTTTTTGAAATTGAATTGGCGGGTGATTAAAGCAATCAATCCAAGGCTGCCACGTGTCAACAGAAATGAAAAAGCATGTTGATTGAAAAGTCTTACCGAGAGCAAGTTAAAAGTCATACTGAAGCTTAAGATGAAAAAGTCATACCGAGCTATTTGATTAAAAGTCATACCGAAGCCAATCAAAGAAAGTCATACCAAATTTTCTTTGTTAAAAAGTCATGCTGGATCAATTTTGAAAAGTCATACCGAGCAAGAAATTGAAAAGTCATATCGAGCTTATTTCAAAAGTCATACCGAATTTCTAAAAGGTCATACCGAGTGAAAAAAGTCATACCGAGCACTTTCAGAAAGTCATACAAGGCCTAAAATTGTCTGAAAAATGTCCTGATCAAGAAAGTCATATTAGCTTTTTGCCTCTATAAATATAAGGCCTTAGCTTCATAATTTCAGTAAGTTAGAAAATATTCAAATTCATTAATTTTTCTGCAAAGTTATATTCACAGA
The DNA here is from genome assembly GCA_028671895.1 of Oenanthe sinensis. Taxonomy (NCBI): domain Eukaryota; kingdom Viridiplantae; phylum Streptophyta; class Magnoliopsida; order Apiales; family Apiaceae; genus Oenanthe; species Oenanthe sinensis. Next base: position 15,682,307 of record CM053813.1, read on the forward strand.
CTCTCTGTGCTGGTTTGAATTCCTAATTCCTCAAGTAGAACAAATCATGTCAAATTTATTCTAAGGAATTAAGAAATATTCTACGGAATATTGTAACACCTTTTCAAGTTTAATATACGTATTTAACTTGAATCTTGTTTATATAAATTTTAATTATTCTTGATAATTAAAATATTATTTTAAATTAGAATAATCCACGAGAAAATCTTAAGATTGTATTCAACCCCCCTTCTACACCTAATTCTAGTCAAAAGGAAGAACAAGTTACGACTGAAACTATTGAGTATCTTGAGAAAAGTGATTCATATGGTTGAGAAAGAGATGTAATTCTCACACCTCCGAAATCTTTGTACATTGGCATTGATAAGAAGGAAGAGGTGGATGAGGTATTTGAAATTCAAAAAGTTGTGAACATGGAGGAAAACAACATAATGGTAGAGCATATTGACTTTCTTGGCGTAGACAACTTGTTATGAGCTGCAACTTCATCAAAATATCATATTCTTTCGATGTTTCTTCCAAAGGTCTTACTCATGGGGTTGAAGTTTGATGATTTCTTGTCCTACGAGGTATCATCTTATCATGTACTCATTCTTAAATACTTTAGAACTCGAGGATGAGTTTTTTCAAAGGAGGGGAGAATGACATGGATAGAGAAATGAATATATTAATTGGTACATATTTTATGTTATTATTCAAGAATACATTCACGTTAGAAGTTTTGAAAGGGTTTGAAAGATGCTCAATTGAGAATGACACAAAAAACATGGGTGACATTTCTCGATACTTGGATGATGCGAATTTGAGGACAATTTTTTTTGAAGAGGGGGAGAATGATGTGAATTAAAAGACACAAGCATGGGTCACAAAACTTAATTGGACAACATGGAATGAAGGAGGGATGGATGAAGCTTGGCAATTAGCTTAATCTACCAAATGGCTGATTATTATATATTTATTAAGTAGATATTTGGCTTGCAAGTTTTTACCTTTCACTTGAAAGGGTTTTTCTTGTTTTAAGCACATAGGTTTAATTTTTCTTGTTAAATTTGGTTTTTATATTTATTTCTATTTAGATTGGGATTTTGATGGGTTTTCTAGATGGAGTCAAGTATTAACTAATTATAGTTGATATTGAATTCCTTTTTAGATTCCTATTATGTATAGGTTATTTATCTGACCTATGTATACCCACATATCATGTAATCTTTTAATAAAAATGTGATGATATAAAACTTTTATTTTTAGAAGAAACTATGAGTAGTATTTCTTTCTTTTAAACTTCAATTACTAGATTGTTTTGAGGGTTAGAATCAAATTACTTAGTTTCTGGATTGATCTAAGGAGTTTGAGATTCAAGGTTCGCATTTCTCGATTGATCGTGTTCCTTGAAATATCGTTTCGTGGTGTTGTTTTCTAATCTTCAAGGGTGGATTCTCAAGAAGGGAAGAAAATCTACATCATATAGCTTGGGTAGGAGGGTTGGGGTCACTACTAACACTCTCTATAGCCGTAGAAGGCAAAGAAGTAGGTTGAGAAGTAGTTAGGGTTGAGAGATATACTTGAACAAAAGATTGATAAATCAACTCCACATCACTGTGAAGGTTGATTCTAACCAAGTCTTTGAACACCCTCTTTTTTTATCCAACTGTAATACCCTGTGTAAAGCATAATGTAACGTAGTATGTAATAGAAATAACGATAACTCAACTAAGAAACAAAGACAGATAAATAATACTAATATGCAGCACAGGAATTCAGAAGAACATGTAAATAGAAATCATACATACGTCATTACAGAGCATTCAAGATGTAAAGTTTACTAAACGAAAGGGAGAGAAGTTCATTAATATGTTCAGGCCTCAGCAACAAATAAGAGTTCAGAAGATTTTATACAAAAGACAGTGTAATGATTTCTGTATAATTGCCAAAGGGTTTCAGTGATCAGAAGCAATGAATCAGTTCAAAGTAAATTAGTTGAAACAGAACAGAAGTCAAGGGAATTCGATTCAGTGTTAGTCATTTGTGAACCAGACTAGTGCACTAAGCGTCATCACATCAAGAAAAGAATTGTCTTGTTTAATCAAAAGAAAATCAGTTGAACAAGCCAGAAGAGTGAAAACCAAAGTAGTAATTACTTCAAGTATTTCAAGAAAATGACCAAGACAAGTATTAATTCATTTGGTCGTTCCTACACAGGTGAAACATAGTGTGAAGCACCACAAAATAACTAGAGGCGCAATAAATTATTATGGAGCAACAAATCTACTAAGGGAAGGATTTAGTGGGGCCTGCACAAGGGATTCAGTGTGCAGGCGCAACAAAACATGTTAGGCGCAACATATCTTTGTTCAAAGTTCAGCACAAGTGAAATGAAGGTTGTGGCGCCTACACACTGCAACTAGTGTGCAGGCGAAACAAAAGAAAAGAAGGTGCAACATACACCCTTAGTGGCGCCTACACAGTGTAGACAGTGTATAGGCACAATTAACTTAGTATAGAGGCGAAACAAACCTTCTAAGGCGCAACAAACCTCTATGCATGTGGCGCCTACACACCACTACCACTCTTGCAGGCGTAATAAAGGACTTGAGAATTGTTGGAAATCATTTTCCAATAAGTCTACAAATTATATACGAGTGAAAATCAATACGGACAACAAAAGAAATTCATTCATCATCAACAAAGACATACAGACGGGAGCTTAATTAAAGACATACATTTACTTCACCCAACTGTATTTCTATTGTAACATCTATTGAACCCATTGAAGCTAATCATTTGATTAGAAGTGTAGCACATCAGAGATTTAATAATATACTGTTATTTCCCCGAATCTTGTGTTTCAACAACGTTCTTTTTCATATCCTTAAAACACAAACACTTAATCCGCAATTAAATGAAAAATCTACCATAACATATTCAACCCCCCCTTCTATGATGATTTTGGACCTAACAATTAGTATCAGAGCTTGTTGATTGAAGTTACAAATCAAGATCCAAAAATAGTTTTTCGAAAAAGTACATTTTTAGATCTAGAAAAATTTATATTGAAATCTCTTTATTTTTAAAAGAAAATTCAATTTCGAATTTTTCAAAGATTTCAAGTTCACTAATTTTAAGAAGACTATCAATCATCAAAAATTTGAACAAGAAATTTCTTTTACGAAATTCAATTTTTATTCGAATTAATTTTAATTTTTGAGAAATTAATTATTTCTTGAGATTTAAAATTCTTCACAACCATGAGTACCCAAAAACTTAGTAGCATCAAAATCCCAGCCTTTGATAAAAATGAATACATTTTATAGAAGAAGAAAATGTCTAATTTCATTAAATCAGGTAATTCTCAATGCATGGGAATTTTGGAAAATTGACCCTATGTACCTCAGAAGCTGACACCAGAAACAATCTCAGATGACGGTGAATGGATTCCTCAAGGATTTACCCCAAAGGAGCCTTCAGAGTACACTAACACTGAAAAGATCGAGTTGCATGGGATAATCATCTTCAATGTATCCTAATGGATTCACCGGACGCTATAATGCTGAACCAAGTGATTAATTACACCAGTGCCAAAAAGATGTGGGATACGATTTATCTGCTAATGGAAGGTACAACAGAAGTGAAGAAGAACATGCTGGATATTCTTACCTCCCAGTATGAAGCATTCAAGTCACTACCAGGAGAAAGTATCACTCAAGTCTTTGAGAGATACAACAAATTGTTGAATGACTTATCACTGCATAGGAAGGCCTATTCACGTAGGGAGATCAATAGGAAGTTCATGTTGACACTGTTAGCACACCTAGAACACAAAATCTCTACCATTAGATAGAGGAGTGACATAAATGACATGTCCATTGAAATTCTATATGAGAAGCTCAAGACTCATGAAATGGAGCAAGAGCAGAGACAAATCATTTATGGGTCAGGTACAGTGGACAGTAAGAATACAACACTATTGAAGGCTACGACACTTTAAGCCAAGGATTTTGCTGTCATAGAGACCGGTTCAGTGAAGCCTGTTGTTGAGAAAGAAGAGATTTTAGAAGCTGAAATTTTAGAGAATACTTAAGCATGTGATGAAGATGACTTCTATTCATTGGAAGAACTTGAATAATTGGAAAACAAGACAATGACCTATATGGCAGGGAAGTTCAAGAACCTCAGGTTTAGACGGAACCCTAAGTACAAATTCAAGATTAACTCCAGTTACAGTGGTTCTAGTTTCGGAAACAACAACCGAGGTGGTTCGTCTTTAGGGTCTTACAGCAAAGGAGGTTATAAGACGGGGATGGTAGACCGCAGTAAGTTCAAGTGCTATAACTGTGATGAACCCGGGCATTTTGCTACAGAATGCCGGAAGCCTAAGCAAGGAAAAGAAAGAAAGGAGTCGTACGACGTACTGAAGCAAAAATATGATGCACTGGTAAAGAAGTATCAGGGAAGAACTTATATAGCCGAGGGAAAGAGCTAGGATGACTCATACAATGACGAAGAGGAGACATATGGAATTGTTGCACTAATGGCAGACTCTTCAGAGGCATCACCTCAGTCATCTAAGGTATCATTTCTTTCCACAGTTGATATGTCTAATTCTGATTATAAGAAAACTATAGAAGATCTTAGTGTAGAAATGTTTAACATTCACACAAGCATGCTAGCATCTGAAGAAGAAAATGCTAAACTAGTTCTAAAGAATAAAATGCTAGAAGCTAGAAATGAAGAACTAGAACTTGCATGTGTTAACTTAGAAGATCTGAAACAGAAAATAAAATATCTCTAGAATAGAAACAAATGCAATCAGGAAGTAGAAATTGCGCTTAGGAATAAAATTTCTGAGTTAGAATTAAAACTTCAGGCTTATAAAAAATCTGCTAATCTTGTTAAGGAGGCAATAGATAACCAGATCATAGGTTAGAAAACTGGAATATGATTTGACTATGATAAAAAGGTAGGAAAGAGACATGTGGAATCAATTGCTAAGGAAAGTCCTGTGAAGCAAGACATTCCCCATGTGTTAAAAAATATTGCTAAGCCCCTATACAAGAAGTTTGTCATCGAACCCCTAGATGAAGAACAGATTTTAATGAAAGAAGAAATTCTTGCTGAGGATAAAAAAAAAAAGAGGAAGTAAGTAAAAAGGAGTTGCCTAAGAAATCTGTAAAAATTATAGAACCTAAAGAATAGATTAAAAGTAATTTAGGCAACAAGGATGAAAAGAAGAAAGCTAACAGAAATGGCAAGATAGGTGTTAACAAGAAAAATGATTATGCCTACTTTCCTAAAGCTATTAGAAAAGTTTGTAATAATTGCAATTAGGGCAATTAGGGCAAAGACTGCTAGTCCTCCTAAGTTTAGGAAGGGAGCCCCTGTCCCTAAGCCTAAAGACACTCTTGTCAAGGCTAAACCCAAGGGCAAGGGCACAGCCGATGAGAAAGACAAGGACCAGAAAATTTCTGCAGCTAAATCTGTTTACTTATCTAAGCCTCTTGGACCCAATCAAATTTGAGTGCCAAAGAAGAAGTAATCAATCTGTGATTGCAGGGCATAACAAAGAACAAGTGTGTCATGTGGATTCTCGACAGCGGTTGTTCAAGGCATATGACTGGTGATAGGGCCCTGCTATCAGATGTGATTGAGAAAACTGGCCCAATAGTGACCTTTAGAGATAACAGCAAGGGATTCACAACGGGATATGGCAATCTGGAAATTGGCAATGTTATCATTGAAAATATCTCTCTTGTGGACGGATTAAAGACAACCTTCTAAGTATCAGTCAGTTCACTGACAAGGGCTTCAAAGTAACATTTGAGAAAGAAAGATGTGTAATCCAAAATAGGAAAGATGTGAAGCTTGCTCTTCAAGGAGTGAGAAATGGGAATCTCTTTGTAGCTGACTTATTCTCTGCAAGCAAAGACGAAGTTCAATGTTTTTATAGCAAATCTTCAATAGAGGACAGTTGGTTATGGCATAAGAAAATTTCACACCTGAACTTCAAGTCAATGAACTCTTTAGCTAAGAGGGAATTGGTTAGAGGTTTACCTGAAATGGAATTCTGTCAAGAAGGGTTATGTGAAGCATGTGAAAAAGGTAAGTCAAAGAAAGCATCTCACCGAAGCAAAGATTCTACAGACATTACTGAACCACTGCAACTTTTGCATATGGATTTATTTAGTCTAGTCAATGTCATGTCTATGTCAAGGAAGAGATAGGCACTAGTAATTGTAGATGACTACTCCAAGTACACGTGGGTGTTGTTTCTAGCCTCAAAGGATGAAGCCTCTCAAACAATCATTGATCACATAAAGAAGATAGAGGTAGAAGCTGGTTTTCCTGTCAGGAAAATTAGGTCTGACAATGGAACAGAATTCAAGAATGTAACCCTAAATGAATTCTATGTTAAAAAAGGTATATCAAGACAATACTCAGTTCCTAGAACTCCACAACATAATGGAGTAGTAGAAAGGAAGAACAGAACTTTGGTTGAAGCAACAAGAACAATGTTAAATGAAGCTAAGTTACCTCTATACTTTTGGGCTGAAGCAGTCCACACAGCTTGCTACACTCAGAATCGTACCCTGATAAGACTCCGTACGAAATAATGGCAAACAAGAAACCAGCACTAAAATACTTTCATGTGTTTGGAGCAAAGTGATTTGTATTGAAAGATGATGAGCATCTAGGAAAGTTCGAATCCAAGGCTCATGAAGGCATATTTCTTGGCTATTCTCTGGAATCTAATGCGTACAGGGTTTATGTGATTGAACACAAGAAGGTCACTAAAAGCATGAATGTAACTTTTGATGATCTCAAGCATCCAAGTCTACAAAGAACAGACGACACTGAAACTCTGCAGTTTGAAAATTTGAAATGAGATGAAGGTGAAATAGAACCTGAAGCTGCAACAGAAAATCAAGTACCAAATAGAAATATCAACAATGATGATTCTGACCCTAGTAGTGGAAATAGTGGAAGATTCACAGAAACTACTTGTAGTGGCAGAGAATCTCATTCTCAACCAAGCAGCAGCTCAGGGGGAGCAACATAAGGATCTACTAGCAGAACTCAACACTTTAATGATTATCAGGCTGAATCTTCTAGGGCAAATCTGCCAAGACATAGGGTATGAAGTAGAGCTCATCCCTTTGAGTTGATACTAGGAGATCCAGATGCTGGAGTCCAAACTAGACGTGCTTCTCAGAATGAATGTTTATTATCTGGTTTTATCTCTGAAATAGAGCCAAAGAAAGTCGAAGAAGCATTGGAAGATCCAGATTGGGTAATAGCTATGCAAGAAGAACTCAATCAGTTTCAGAGACAAAATGTTTGGAAATTGGTACTCAGGCCAAAGAACAAGTCTACAATTGGCACAAAGTGGATATTCAGAAATAAACTGGATGAAGATGGCATTGTTCCGAGGAACAAAGCCAGACTGGTTGCTAAAGGTTATTCCCAAGAAGAAGGAATAGAATATGATGAAACATATGCACCAGTGGCAAGGCTTGAAGCTATCAGGATGTTTCTGACATTCGCAGCACATTCCAACTTTAAAGTCTATCAAATGGATATGAAGAGTGCATTCTTGAATGGAGAGCTTGAAGAAGAAGTGTATGTGGAACAACCCCCAGGGTTTGAAGATCCAGAATTTACAGATTTTGTATCTTCCTCTTCAAGGCACTCTATGGCCTAAAGCAAGCACCTCGGACATGGCACTCTATCTATATTCCTACTTAAAAATGGTTTCACTAGAGGTGTCATAGATAAGACTCTGTTTCTTCAAATGCATAAAAATGACATGATATTAGTATAAGTATATGTGGATGACATTATATTTGGTTCTACTAATGATCAGTTGTGTAGTAGATTTGCTAAGCTAATGCAGAGTATGTATGAAATGAGCATGATGGGAGAGCTGAATTACTTCCTTGGACTTCAAGTAAGTCAAAGGAAAGATGGAATCTTCATTTTCCAGACTAAGTACATCAAAGATCTTTTGAAGAAGTATGGTCTTGAAGATGCATCAACAACTAAAACTCTAATGACAACTGCCACTAAGCTTGATCAAGATGAACCTGGTAAGAAGGTAGATATCACAAGCTACAGAGGTATGATCGGCTCATTACTTTACCTAACTGCAAGTAGGCCAGATATTATGTTTTCTACATGTTTGTGTGCTAGGTTCCAGTCTAACCCTAAAGAATCACATCTTATAGCTGTTAAACGGATTTTTAGGTATCTTAAGGGAAGTCTGAATCTTGGAATTTGGTACCCTAAAGATACAGATTTTGACATTATTGGCTATACAGATTTTGATTATGTAGGTTGTAGGATTGATAGAAAAAATGTTCGTATTGGTGTCCTAGAGATAATACTTTTAATGTTTTATTGAAAACAATTAAGGATTATGTTTTATGTGATTATTTAATTATTATTTATTATGTCTTTATTTACTGCGTTATAAATTGAAAGGATAATAAATGTCCTTGGAATATTAATACGTAATATATATCTTTAAGTATGTGACTTAAAAATGAGATTATATGAATAGTATTTTATTCCTAAAATTCCCTAGTCAAGTATTATTATTTAAGGACAATAATAATGCAATAAGACTAGTATGTTTGTTGACGGATGACCACATCTCATTGGTCATAGGTATGGTGATACTAAAGTCAAGAACATAAGTATATGTATCAATACATGACACTGGAAAGACCCGCCGTGAGATTCTACATGTTAATAAGTGTCATAAGAAATCTCACTGTGATAATGATGTAATGATCCTCTGACTTGAAATCGTTATATTTCTATATGAGAATTAATATACTTTGATTACACTCAAAGTTACCTTTAACCGGGTAATGATAAAGGTGTACATTGGGTATGCTATGAATCGTATGAGGAATATGAATGATAGATATAGGATTTAACCCTCCAATTCGAGGAGTGATATTATTGGCCTCTTGATTGAGTGAGACTATGAAATGCATGGCCATGCTCAAATATTGATTTGTTTAAATAGTCTACTCATTGATCAAGGAAACCGAGATTAAACGTTGAAGAGTATGACACTATACATGCCTCGAGTTTGATCTATAATATAAGGTTAAAGGGATTATATTACATGGAACATTATTCACGAAAGGTTTAATTGAATCACCAATTATTATTGTTACTTGGGGTAGCAATGATGTATTATTAGATGCCGCTCATTGTTTATAATTTTATTATTAGATAATAAAATTATTGCCAACGTAATAATAACCTAAAGGGTCACACACAAAGAACGTCAAAACGGAGGTTTATTTAAATTACGAATTTAAATATATTATTGTTTATTTGAATTTAATTATTAAATTAATTAAGTGGGACTTGATTAATTATATTAGAATTCAGATTTAATAAGTATTATTATTATTCGAATTTAATTATTGAATTAATTAAGTGAGACTTGATTAATTATATTAGAATTCAGATTTAATAATAATAATAACCCAAAGTCATAATGGGTTTTGGAAATCACATGGATTAGGGTTAGGCCCAAAATCTCTCTCTCCCCTATATATACATAACGATGTATAGTATTAGGGTTTAATCATCAAATTTCGTTTTTAGAGAAAAATCCTAGCTGCTCAACATCAAGAGAGGCTAGAGAGAGAGAGAGAGAGAGAGACAAACAATTTGGCTAGTACTGACTCCGGTGATCGTAGGACGATCGGGCGTTCGTGTGGACTTCTTTGGAGAGCAAATATTTGCAACAAAGGGCTGCTGTTATTCATCTTTTCTGAACCTCCATTAAACAACATATGAAAAGTTTTGTTAAGGTACAGACTTCTTCACCATAATCATCCAACGTTATACATGGATCCTGCGATTGGGTTTCGATTATTTTATTGTTTTTCCGTTAATTCCGCTGCGTTTTCATGCCCGAAACCCTTTAAAAAATACATCAGGGAGTTTTCAATTCTTTGGTAGAAGATTGGTGTCCTGGTATAGCAAGAAGCAGCACTCAATTGCAATGTCAACAGCTGAAGCTGAATATGTTGCCGCTGGAAGTTGCTGTGCACAAATACTGTGGATAAGGAACCAACTTTAAGACTATGGACTGTTGCTGAATAAAATTCCAATATTCTGTGACAACACGAGTGCCATAGCCATCACAAACAATCCTGTTCAACATTCAAGAACCAAGCACATTGATATCAGGTATCATTTCATAAGAGAGCATGTCATGAATGGTACTGTAGAGTTACATTTTATACCTACACAGCAGCAAATTGCAGATATCTTCACTAAACCACTGGATAAAATCACTTTCACTAGACTGGTTTGTGAACATGGGATGTTAAATTCTACTAACTAATTAGTTAGTAATCTAAAACTACAATTTGAAGCTGATAAATTCACTGGTTAATTAATGATTAATATTTTTAGGACTTGTGAATTTATCTACCAAATTATTTTACAGTTAATAGGATTAAATATTAGATAAATACGTTGTGCATGCCTGCTAATTTTATTAATCTGATATTTATTTAATTTTGATCTTAAAAATATTTAAGTGCTTGTATTTAAATGATAAATTCTTGGCACTTAATATATTTAAATATTATTTTAAATTATTTTAAATAAAAAGGATGAATATTTATATTTATTCTTATATTTAAAATAAAAGTAAAATAATAAGAAGTATAATTTATTTATGATAATAATTTTAACAGTTAATGTAATTATTGTTATTAATAAATATCTTGTGAAATAATATTTGTGAGTAATTATTTATTATTGATTAATTATTCTGATTATTCATAGATATTATTTATTAAAAGTAACAAAATCTTGGAACACTTGAATTATTTCAAGTGCTTTGTGGAGCTTTAAATTGTTTAGTGGCGTATATACAGTGGTTTGACTGTATAGGCGCCACATAGAACCCACAAGTACTTAGAATCTTTTTATAAAGAATCAAGTGGCGCCTATAGGATTTTGTTGCGCCTACACAGTGATACCACTGTAAAGGTGCAATAAAATACTTGAGACTTTGTTTGCATTTTAGTGGCGCTAGTTATTTATGTGACGCCAACATAGTGATTACATTGTGAAGGCGCAACATAAATAACCCAAGAGTTTTGTTGCGCCAGTTTATTTAAGGGCACCTACACAGTGCAATCACTGTGAAGGCATAACATAAGCACTTAGAAACAATTTGTTATTTCTTTTGCTCCTATATATATGTGTTTTTTTTTGTTGAGCCACTCTAATATACATACACAGTATACACACTCTTAAGGCGCAAGAACAAAACAAAGATCTACTATTTTTTAATAGATCAAATCTAAGTCAAATCTAGTCCAATTTTTAATCTGAAACCAGATTTGTGGAACCCACTTTCTTCCTGTTAATTTGCAATTGGTCCCAGTGTTTTTGGTGAAGATTCAAAAAATCTCAATTTTTCACTCTCGAACATATTGTCTAGGGTTTCTAATTTTTCAAATCGATTAAAAATTATAATAAAATTTAAAGTGTGCTTAAAATTACTAGGAGATCATTATATATTTATTTTATGAAAATCCAAGTAATTTTTTAAATTTTAGGGTTTGGTTCGTAATTTTTTAAAATTAATCGATCTTAATTAGTATTTTTAATTCGTATAAATTATCTCTCAATTTATAAAATGGCAGGTAATTTTGAGATTAAAAAGACTAATTATTTCTCAATTTTAGTAGATGATTGGACCGAGGTAGGAGAGTTAGGAAACTGGGCTAGGTTTTTAAATGAATAGTCTTTTGTCCGGTATGCACTAACGACTTTTGTTCTTTTGAATAGAAATTTGTTAAGACAGGTATACAGGTCTGCAATGGACACATCTGCAGATGGCATCTCAGCCTTACTTGCAAAATACAGAGACAGGAGGTGCGAATCACTGAGAACGACATCGATAGAGCACTTCATTTTCCATCTGAAGATTTTGAAGACGAACCATCACAGGCAGATCTGGACAATTTTTTTTTGTTCCTACACTGCTCTAGAGTGGACAATAATCTTTCAAACATGAGTAAGAACTAATTCCGGAAGAAGAAGAATAAAGGAGAAACCCTGAAATTCAAATAGAGGAGATAGTTATAGAGGCAGAAGTGGAAGAGCCTCAGACTGCAGAGGTGTACATTATTGCTCTCTCTGATGAGCAAATGGAAGATGGTACACTTCTAAACTTTGACTTTTCTGCATTTTTACAAGATGAATTTGTCATAATATCTACATATGTGCCTCAAAAGGTAATGCACACACTAGAGCCCTCAGTGGCCTTCGAAACTGGCAATGAACTTGGTCAAAACCAACCAGTTCTAACCACTGCCAGAGAACAACAAACACTCCCTTAATTTCCTCAAACCAGAAAGAGAACCATTGATATAGATGATAGGAGTGAGTCCCTACCAAATCAGGAAATTTTTGAAATATCCCCTACAACCCTGCCTTCTAAAAAACGTCGTAAAATGGATTTTAGACCTAAGGCAACTGTGAGCCAGGAACCTGATTCTCCAATCTCTAACGACATTATCTTTCTTCATAACCTCAATTCTGAAATTGATAAACTCTTGAAAGGTACGGAAACAGAAACAGATATGAAAACAAAATCCGCTACTTCAGTAGCTAATACTGTTTTGGTTGATCCAATTCAGAACTTGTCTTCACAGACAGTAGGGGGCATCACTGACTCTCAAGAGCCACTCATTACATTGTCAAATGTGTTGACCCCTGGACTTAACATCTCCAAATCCTATTCAGGATGTTTTCCCTCCCCATGTGGGTGAAGTGAAAAGGCAACTCTCCCATAGAAGGGAAGAAGTCTCCATTCAAGGAGTAGCTATGTCAATAGCATCACCACTTCATGTAGAAGTGCCTTCACAGGCGTCGCGGGGCACCACAGGCTCTCATTTGTCAATCACTACATTTCCTGAGATGGTGACCCCTCTGGAAATTCCAAGTCCAGCTCATACACAGGAGGTCCTCCCCACCTTAACAGGTCAGGTGGAGGGACAACACACCTTAATAGAGTATCTGCTACTTCGGTAGTAGAACCTACTCAGGGTATCTCTGAGCAGGTAATGCTTTCATTGGCTTCAGCTGGCATCATGGATTCTACAAATTGCCTGTCATTACAGAATCCACAGTGGTGACCACACTGGGTCTCAACCCCCCAATTCTTGATAAAAGAGTTCTCCCCACCCATAGTGGTCCGCGCGGAGAGGCAACCTACCCATAGAAGTGATAGGGATTTTAATGCAGGTACAGAAGATCAGGATGTGCTAATGAATCAAATGAGTGACACACTTAACCTTAGTGATCTTTTTTTCCCTGACCCTGATCAGCCGAGTGTGAGTGTTGAGGGATGTGCTCAAATAGTAATAGTGATGAGTGAGACACCCACCTACCAAACATACGTCCCACATAATACACACAGCCAAATGATTCTAAATCTGGAGGCCCAAGTAACTGAAATTCACTATTCATTAAGAAAGATCATGGAAGTGTAGGAGCAGCAGAGAGCAGAACTGAAAGAAATCAAAGATTTAGTCAAACAACTGCTGGCTCAGAGAGTTCATATTTCTACTCAATCAATTTCGACAACTCATATTACTCCAATCAGAGGGGAGGATAACCCAACTGAGGGAGAGAGGTCAGCACAAGAAAAAGTTGGAGCTGAGATGATCTTGGAATACACAGCTCAGGGGGAGTCAGATATCTTATATAGACCTGGAGCTAGGCAACTTGAAGAAGGAGAAATATTTGAGCCCTATGTGCCACTGGAGATTCCAACAGAGATTGAAATAGAGGAAACTGCAAAAGCTGCAGGAATAGATGTTGAGGAGGAGTTTGTAGAAGAACATGCTTTTGATAATGACTGTCTTCTAGTTGGTGTAGATGAAGTTGTTACTCAAGGTATAGATGAGGCTTAAGAATTGATGAAGAGAAAATGGAAGAGAGTACATCACGAAATAGAAAGAAGAAAAAGAATTAAGGACATAGAAGCTAAAGTTGGTCCTGATTGGGATGAAGCAAGGAATTTGCTCAAGAAGAAAGACAGAGAAGTCGTTGATCTCTTCAAAACCATGAGGGAAATATTTCAAGATGTTCATGAATTCTATGTTATGCTATCGGAAGAGATTACAAGTGTGTCAGTAAGTGCATCCAAGTACGGGTGGAAAATGTTCATAAATTCAAAAACACTGGGGTCAAAGATTTTGTCGACAAAGAGTTTTGAAAAGATGAATATTGTGGAGTTGTATGTGATGAAGAGGAAAGTCATCTTTGGTAGGCATAAAACAAATGAGATACTGAGAGATATGATTGAGAAGAAGATTATGAAGATCGGTGTCGAAGCATTTGAAAATCCTCCGGTGGTCAAGTACTATAAAGCAACAACACTTTATAACTTAACCTTGTCAGATGAAGATCTGGATTCAAGCCATGCAATGTTTATGTAGTATGTAGAAGGGAGACTCAGAAGCAAGAAGAATAGAACAGAAGAAGATTTAAAGGCTACTGAGTTGATCTACGCATTAAGGCTGAACAGAGTAATTAAAACATCAGGAAGATTTCTAATTGAAACGACCAGATATTATCAAGACCCAGTATATGTAAGAAGAGAGGATGTCACAGAAGTACTTGAAACCATAAGAGATTCTGAACCTTGCATTCAGACGGAGCCAAATGGAACAAAATACTTCCTTTTCAAGAAGAATGGAGTGGATAAAAAGAAGGAGCTATCAAAACTGAGGAGAAACAATTCTGAAATTATCTGAATAGTTCTTTCAAGGGTGAAGAGATCCATATTCAAATTAGATAAAAAGGATTTGAGGATGATTGAAGATGTCCTGGTGGAGAAATTGGCAGAAGAGTCGATGCATGACACTGATTGAGTAAAGGGCTTTCCAAAAAGGATAATAGTGTTCGTGTTTTTAAAGAAACAATCTCTGGTCAATCTCCAAGACAAACTCAACCACTTTTCTGACTGAAATTTTGAAGAAGTTAGAAGAACCACCTCTAGTCAATACTCTTGAAGTGGAAGCTAGAGATATAGTGAAGGCAAGGTTGGAGCAGAAAGAAGAAGAACTGAGAAAACATTACTCCGAGACAAGATCTAAGCACAAGCAAGACACAATACAAAGAAGTAGAAGGTCGTAAAATTATCTGTTCAGGCTAGAAGAACAAACTTCTATTGTACACAAGAAATCTAGAAATGTAAAATCTAATCCAGAATGTAATTAATATTATTTACTGTCTTTCTGCACTTTACTTTTTCTTGTAAGTATCAGTTGAGTTATCCTCTCAAAGGGATTTGCTTGTCGAACTCTAACAACCAAATAGGGGGAGATTGTAAAGCATAATGTAACGTAGTATGTAATAGTGATAATGATAACTCAACTAAGAAATAAAGACAGATAAATAATAATAATATGCAGCACAGGAATCCAGAAGAACATGTAAACATAAATCATACATATGTCATTGCAGAGCATTCAAGATGTAAAGTTTACTGAACGACAGTGAGAGAAGTTCATTAATATGTTCATGCCTCAATAACAAATAAGAGTTCAGAAGATTTCATACAAAAGACAGTGTAATGATTTGTGTATAATTGTCAAAGGGTTTCAGTGATCAGAAGCAATGAATCAGTTCAAAGTAAATCAGCTGAAACAGAACAGAAGTCAAGGGAATTCGATTAAGTGTTAGTCGTTTGTGAACCAAACCAGTGCACTAAGCGTCAACACAACAAGAAAAGAATTGTCTTGTTTAATCAGAAGAAAATCAGTTGAACAAGCCAGAAGAGTGAAAACCAAAGTAGTTATTACTTCAAGCATTTCAAGAAAATGCCCGAGGCAAGTATTAATTCATTTGGTAGTTCCTACACAGGTGAAACATAGTGTGAAGCGCCACAAAATAACTAGAGGCGCAACAAATTATTATGGAGCAACGAATCTACTAAGGGAAGGATTTAGTGGCGCCTACACAAGGGATTCAGTGTGCTGGCGCAACATATCTTTGTTCAAAGCTCAACACAAGTGAAATGAAGGTTGTGGAGCCTACACACTGCAACTAGTGTGCAGGCGCAACAAAAGGAAAGAAGGCGTAACATACACCCTTAGTGGCACTACACAGTGTAGATAGTGTACAGGCGCAACTAACTTAGTATAGAGGCGCAACAGACCTTCTAAGGCACAACAAATCTCTATGTGGCGCCTATACACCACTACCACTCTTGCAGGTGCAACAAAGGACTTGAGAATTGTTGGAAATCATTTTCTAATAAGTCAACAAATTATATATGGGTGAAAATCAATACGGACAACAAAAGAAATTCATTCATCTTCAACAAAAACATACAGAAGGGAGCTCCATTAAAGACATACATTTACTTCACCCAACTGTATTTCTATTATGACATTGATTGAACCCATTGAAGCTACTCATTTGATTAGACGTGTAGCATATCAGGGATTTAATAATATACTGTTATTTCCCCGAATCTTGTGTTTCAACTACTGTCTTTTTCATATCCTTAAAACACAAACACTTAATCCGCAATTAAATGAAAAATCTACCATATCATATTCAACCCCCCCTTCTATGATGATTTTGGACCTAACAATTGGTATCAGAGCTTGTTGATTGAAGTTACAAATCAAGATCCAAAAATAGTTTTTCAAAAAAATACATTTTTAGATCCAGAAAAGTTTATATTGAAATCTCTTTATTTTTAAAAGAAAATTCAATTTCGAATTTTTCAAAGATTTCAAGTTCACTAATTTTAAGAAGACTATCAATCAACAAAAATTTGAAAAAAAAATTATTTTATGAAATTTAATTTTTATTCGAATTAATTTTAAGTTTTGAAAAATTAATTATTTCTTGATATTTAAAATTCTTCACAACCATGAG
The DNA here is from genome assembly GCA_028671895.1 of Oenanthe sinensis. Lineage (NCBI taxonomy): Eukaryota > Viridiplantae > Streptophyta > Magnoliopsida > Apiales > Apiaceae > Oenanthe > Oenanthe sinensis. Next base: position 15,699,254 of record CM053813.1, read on the forward strand.
TACACAAAAACATAGTAGCATCAAAATCCCAGCCTTTGATAAAAATGAATACATTTTAAGGAAGAAGAAGATGTCCAATTTCATTAAATCAGGTAATTCTCAATGCATGGGAATTTTGGAAAATGGACCCTATGTACCTCAGAAGCTGACACCAGAAACAGTCTCAGATGACGGCGAACGGATTCCTCAAGGATTTACCCCAAAGGAGCCTTCAGAGTACACTAACATACATTTACTTCACCCAACTGAATTTCTATTATGACATTGATTGAACCCATTGAAGCTACTCATTTGATTAGACGTGTAGCGTATCAGGGGTTTAATAATATACTGTTATTTCCCCGAATCTTGTGTTTCAACTACTATTTTTTTCATATCCTTAAAACACAAACACTTAATCCGCAATTAAATGAATAATCTACCATATCATATTCAACCCCCCCTTCTATGATGATTTTGGACCTAACAATTGGTATCGGAGCTTGTTGATTGAAGTTACAAATCAAGATCCAAAAATAGTTTTTCAAAAAAATACATTTTTAGATCCAGAAAAATTTATATTGAAATCTCTTTATTTTTAAAAGAAAATTCAATTTCGAATTTTTCAAAGATTTCAAGTTCACTAATTTTAAGAAGACTATCAATCAACAAAAATTTGAACAAAAAATTTATTTTACGAAATTTAATTTTTATTCGAATTAATTTTAATTTTTGAAAAATTAATTATTTCTTGAGATTTAAAATTCTTCACAACCATGAGTACCCAAAAACTTAGTAGCATCAAAATCCCAGCCTTTGATAAAAATGAATACATTTTATGGAAGAAGAAGATGTCCAATTTCATTAAATCAGGTAATTTTCAATGCATGGGAATTTTGGAAAATGGACCCTGTGTACCTCAGAAGCTGACACCAGAAACAGTCTCAGATGACGGCGAACGGATTCCTCAAGGATTTACCCTAAAGGGGCCTTCAGAGTACACTAACATACATTTACTTCACCCAACTGAATTTCTATTATGACATTGATTGAACCCATTGAAGCTACTCATTTGATTAGACGTGTAGCGTATCAGGGGTTTAATAATATACTGTTATTTCCCCGAATCTTGTGTTTCAACTACTGTCTTTTTCATATCCTTAAAACACAAACACTTAATCCGCAATTAAACAAGAAATCTACCATATCATATTCACCCCCCTCTTCTATGATGATTTTGGACCTAACAACCTGAAATTTTAATACTATGAAAAAGTTTCCGGTGAATAGTGAATAATGTTTTCTATAATATTCGAAACTTAAAATTTTGAAGCCGTATTATTATTATATAGATTAAATAAAGGTATGTAAATCACATTAGTTTTTCAAAACCTTATTCTTCTATTTGATTTGGAATTTACGAGTTATTAGAGTATACGTTAATTCTGATGATTTTCGGAGACTCGAAACCTGAGGATTATTCAACGTACCTATCTTTAGAGTAACATACATATTAAATATAAAACTTATGATGACATTAGTCCAATAAAATAAATTTGAAGTTCTTTCGAAAACCAGAATAGAGTTTGAGAAACGGAGAAGTGAATAGTGTTTCTGCAGGAAAATAGTTTCGTAAATTCTTGAAATAATTAAAGAGTATTAATTTAATCATTCTAAAATATATTAGAATTATAAAATGAGATTCTAATTTTTTGAAACTTAAGTGGGATGAAAGAAAAGGGAATGAGAACAAGAGATTAAACCGTTGTCGAGAAACTGCGCGGTTACCGGGGAAAACCTTATTAAATAACAAGCTTCCACCACACACCACATATATCACTTTTTCACTTTTTTTTCTCTTCTTCATCAAAAGCTCAGCCGAGAGCTTCATTGTGTAGGGGATTTCACCATTGCTTGATCAATTCTAGCTTGAATCTAATGTTCTATAGCTTAAATTGAAGGTACAAACACAACCTTTCTTGTTCTTAACTCTTGTAACACACCCATTCACTTGATCTCTATCTATGATTCAAAGAAGATAAGAGTGAATAGTAATTTCAAAAATGAAAATTTTTATTTCATGGATTCTAGCTTTCATATGGCTTAGTTGATGATCGTTATAGAGTATACATATTGTGGGTAGTTTGATTTAAGCTTGTGAGTCCTAGAAACATATGCTTTGATTCATTAATATCTAGAGTTTATTTTTCATGCTTGGCTAATTTTTGGAGCTTGAGATTGTGTTATGTTCTATTATAAAGTTGGTTTAGTATTTATATTACTTGGTTGGTTGATTTGAAGTAGTTAGAAATGGAAAACGTTGTAAACACAAATGTCGTAATGCCCAAATTCTCACTGCTTCTAACTGATCAGGGGACCCGAAGGGGTTACCCCACTTTGTTTGATCGGTTGTGTAGATGATGGTCTCTAGATTGTTTGAGCTCTAATGTTACATCATTCGGAGTTATGAGTCAAAATTTATGACCGATTTACTAAAGGTATAGTGTAACTTAGAAACCGTGTTAATAATCGACTTTGAGACTAAACTTGAAGTAGCTAGGTTACTTACTTTCATGTGAAACTTTTATCTAAGATACTAGAGATGGTAAGGAAGACCTGGAGAAAGATTTGAGTTCAAAGGATTAAAACTCAATTTACTAAAAATGTTAGAAATTGGACATTTAAATTGAGAATTACTAAAACATGGTTAAGTGTTTAATATCACTATAAAACATAGAGATAAGTGGAACTTTGAGACTTAATTCCTATACAAGTTATATATGAAAGTTGTTAAGGAATAATATGAGAACATAACAAAATAGAGAAATAGTTTAAGTTAATAACGAGAATAGAATTCTAAGTACTAACATTAGATTTTATGCTTAATTCTTAGAGTGTCATCGAGGAACGAAAACAAACCAAACCTTGTAAGAATACCAGACAAGTTTTCAAACTTTTTTACCTTTTGACAATTATTGTTCATAAAGAGGTTCTGTTGTGTTATGAAATTTACTTTCTTACAAACATACATATATGTCTATATTATTTACTATACATTACTTGTGATTACTTATCAACTCTGAATCTTATAAAGTTAGAGTGTGTATAAGTAGAGAATGAGGAGTGTTCTAAGAGTTGACTTTCAAAGTTCATGTTCAAGGTTTTGACCGGGAGTTAGTGTGTGAGTTTCTGACAGTTTATCAATAGAGTCTTGAGAACTTTTCTTCGGAAATATTTTGGATATTATCAAATACTAAAGAAACATTTTGTTAAATATCCTTTAAATCTTTAAAGTTTATTAATTTATTGAAATATTTTTAATGAGAGGTTAAATATTATTCAAATAATTACTTAACCTTCGGAAAATTATTTAGACTTATTCAAAATGGATCTAAAATCTTCTGAAAATGATTTAGCCATCCAACAATCATTCTGAGAACTTTGGTGATTTTAAAACAACTCCATGGTCGTGTGATTTTGAAAACTTCTTGTATGAGAAATATTTGAGCAAAAAGAGATTATTTGACTATAAATCAACATGTGCATATAAGATTACTTCCTCATAATTTTGGGAGTTAATCAGTCATCTGGTGTTGAAATCTGAGAAGAGAATGAGATGTGTTTTTGGACTGAATTCAATTTCCTTCCAATCAAATTATTCAATCGTACTGGAGTACTGGTGAAAGTCGACGTGCTTGCACGACGCATTATGTGTACGAAGTGTAAGAGCTGCCAGACGGGTATGCCATCAAGTATACTTTGGCCCGAATGCGGTCAGGGTGATGCCTTTTGGCGGATCATCCACTACTAGTAGAAGAGTAGAAAAACAGAGATGTCCCTCGGAGAGGCAATTGTGGGCGACTGATCACCGACCTACATTGTCACTATAAATTACTCCAATGAAAATCCATTTTTCCCAATTGGGATTTGACATTAACACTGTAATAAAAGCCTATGTGCTAAGTTACCAATAGTGTTAATGGGAACTGCTGAATTTTCACTGTTCTTACACTATAACGAAAGCCAATGTGCTAAGTTACCAATAGTGTTAATGGGACTGCTGAACTTTCACTGTTCTTACACTATAATGAAAGCCATGGTGCTAAGTTACCAATAGTGTTAATGGGAACTGTTGAACATTGATTTTCTTTTCGCGATATCTTGAACTTTTTTCTTAGTGATTCTTAAATGAATAGTAACCCTGTAACTGATGACATCGTGGTAAGTTATCAATAGTGTTGATGAGAGTTGAGAAATCGTGTTGAGAATTCTATGACGTTGTTGAGAGTTGAGAAATTGTGTTGTGCATTCCATAAGTGTCTTGAGCTGCTTATTTATTTAAACATATGGTGTATAGTAAATTTCAGATTTAAATACTGTCTTTTATATTGAGATAAAATGCAGGTTATTATTGTTAAACTGCTATGGTGTTTTAAATTATTGTTGGGCTATAGTATCTCTCTCTTGCATTGGTTTAAATTTCCAAACACAATAGATAAGTGTGATGGCTCGCACATTTCGGACTGTCCACCAAAACACAAGGGCAAGGGGCCCCTATGAGAGAGAGAGATGTCTAGTATTCCAGAGTTAGACATGATCAACTTGATTGGATTTCAACTTTTGATTGCCAGAATTATTTATAAGTACCACCTATGTTAAGACATGTAAATTAAGTGACTTTTGAACTTCCAATGCAGTTTCAAGTAGAAACTGCTATAGGGGCATAAACTGATGTGTGATATTCTCGGAATGTAAATATCTAGTACTTATCAACTGTTAATGTATATGTTTTGTTTTCTGAGAGTATGGCTCGAGTAAGTGTTGTGTTTAAGGGGGTCACTATAGTTGATAATTTTATTGTGGATCAGAGATATATGTGATTATGAACAGGGATTGGACTGTGATGACCTAGATATCCGACCCCGGGTCTGGGGGTGTCACACCAACAGTCCAGGGTTTCAGTTTCCCTGTTAATATCAATATCTTTGACAAAATGTGTAATAATAAGCATAACAAATCTAGCATAATAAATATGATTAAACCTATCTCTTTTATTACCCAATTTTGCATCAATTTCTTTTAAAATCAAAGTAGAAATATATTGATATCTATCAAACAATATATTGTAGGCAATTTGATGCATACTAGTGGTTATGGCATCAAAATTGCTAATTTTATCACTAAAACATTTAATTACCAAGTCAAAGAAGTAAGATCATTCTCTCCTAAGATGATTTCTATCAACATTACCTAAATTTACATCAGGGTTAACATAATTAATAGACCAAAGCATATTTCTAATATCAGTGTCTGTGGTTGCATTAACAGTTTTATTATATGGAAATTATAAGCATTCATTCAAATAACAATAGTAAGAATATACTTGTCTTCTTTGCAATTGAAGGAGATGCTAGAGTGTTAGGTCCCGAATTATCGTAGAAGGGGGGGTTGAATACGATACCCACTAAATTCAAAAATTCTTTCGAATCTTTTACGGATAAATAATTTAGAGTTCGGTTAGTGGTTCGAGTTCTTAAGTGTTTAGGAGGCTAGCTTACTAATTTTCTGTATTTATGAATAAACAATAATGTTCTAGAAAATTAGCAAGTAATTTATGGAGACAAGTTTCGGGGAATATATCTTCCGTATATATACCATGAGGTTGCTACACCCAGTTAAAAATATAACTGGCTTCCAAAGAATAAATTAGTTCTTTACTACTAACACAAAAATATAGGGCTCAGTTCCTATACAAATATATCTAAATTAGTACAAGGAAAAACTGAGTCCGTAGGGAGTGATATCTAGGAGCCCTGAGTATTTTTTGTTTAAGAACCGGGTCCTAATATCTGACTGGAAGCAAGGTATGAGTGTGTATAAATTAATCTCTTGCTCCGGCCATGGCAGTGGCTCTCTATATTTTTTGTGTTGAGGAAGACGACTCTCTTCTTTAATTGGTGTAGACTTTAAATCAATAAAGTGACTGCTGTAATTTGATTGGCTGAGGGATATGTGGGGCCAAGAAATAATTGTTGCGCCTGAATATTTTGTGGCGCCTTAATTCTTTGCTGAAGCCATCTTTTATTGCGCCTACACAAGGGGATACCCTGTGTAGGCGCCATGAAAGGCAAAATCCATCAGAATGTTTGTGGCGCGTGTACAACTTTGTGGCACTTTCACTATTCACATGGTCAAAGTGCAATTTGATCACTGCACTTTGACCTCCTTCTCATTCCTTGATTAAAGTTTACCAACTTCCATTTCTTGTATCAAAGTCTTGCCACATTACACCCTGTACCTTGAGCTGTTTCTGTTCTTCGACTGTAATTCAGAAACTTTCACTTTTCGTACCAAGGTTGTGACACTTTGCACCCTACACCTTTTAAGCTGTTTAGCTGTTTGGCTGTTAGCTGTTTAGCTGTTTGGCTGTAGCCTCTACAAATTACTTTTCGTACCTTAATAAATAACCGTTCTTTCCAGGTACGTTCTTCAACTTAACAATTCTTCTATGGTTAATACTCAGATTCCTTTCACAAACTGCTGACGCCTAGTGCAACTGGTCTGGTTCACAGATGACTAACTTTGATCCAGGTCTTCGTATTATTGTCTTACGTACATTGTTAAGTTTGTAGCAACTTCATTGCTTCGAACACTGACTGTCAATAAACACTGTAACTTCACTGAATTTGAACACTGTCTATCTTCAATCAATGCCTTTACACTGAAATCTTCTAGTGGCACTTCTATACTGAATTTTTAACACTTCTGAACCCCTAAAAGTCTTCAACCATTATTCTTCACTGAGACATGAACATATTAATGTACTTTTCTCAATGACCTGTAATAGACTTCAAAACTTCTTCTAATGTCTTGATTCACTGTATCTGCCTTGTCTTCATTTCTTCCTGATTTCTGTGTAGACGTAGTATTATTTACTTGTCATGTTCTAGTGTTGAGTTATCACGATTACTATTCATACAGCTTCATAATCTCACCAACAATCTCCCCCTATTTGATTGTTAAACTTAGCAAACAAATCCCATAGAGAGGATAACTCAACTAACACCTAAAAAAAGTAATCGTCCGAGACTTGTAAATAATGCTACTGGTTTTTCTGGATCAGATACCGCATTTCCAGAATTCTTGAGTAATTGAAATGAAAGATGTATATTCCTCTAGCACTGAACTGATATTCATGTAGTATCATCTTCATTTCTGTCTGTTTGAGCTCTCTCTGCTTCAAAATCCTTCATAGTTTGAACTTAAAGAACTTATCATGAACAGAGCTTCATAAGAATTCAAATTCCTGGGAACGTCTTCTGTTGATCATAGAACACAACTCAAATAATGTTCTCCCCCTAAGAATGTGATTCTTCTTCTTTTTCTTCTTCTCCCTTTAGATAATCAATGGAAATGTCAATTCTTTTCTGTACTTCCCACTTGGATGAGGAATCCTCTACTGACAACTCCTTTCAAGTATAGGATATAGTTCCTTGATTCTTCCATATTCTGTTGTTTCCCATAAGGATCAGAAGATAAGATTTTCTTTTTCTCTCTGTCTAAAATCTCCCCTGAAGGATATTAACTTTTTCCAAGGATACGAACCCCTTTTTCTAAGGATCCAAGATACGAACCCCTTTAGGATATTAACTTTTCCCAAGGATACAAAGATAAGACTTTATTAACTTCTTTTTTTTCTTCCTATAACTTCTCCCCCTTAGTTGAGGAATCCTCCAATGGACCATCGTTTGAATGGTTTGTCTTCCAAAGAAGGTTCTCGTCTGTCATTGATCGGGAAAAATATAGTAGGTTTTCTTTCAAAAGCAGCAAGTAGCAAGCGTAAGTGTTTGGTCTATGGTTTCCTCACTTCTACTACATTCTGTTAGTGTTTACACTCAAGTGTCGAGCACTTAAAAGTGTTTCACTCTTTCTCTCCCTATCTCTCACTCAAGTGTATCTCTCCCTCACTTTCACTTAAGTGTTTCTCTATCTTACTTTCACTCTGCATTTCAAATATAGCCTCCTGTACCTGCAAGTGAAATCCGTCAATGCATTTATATTCCCAACACCTGATTCATCAGAATGAACTGAATCACTATCAAGTGGAGAATTGCCTCGTTGAGGTGTTCTTGATCTATCATGCATAAGCACTGTCTCAGCACCAGACTCAATAGCAATTACTAAATCACTGTCTAATGGAGCCTCACCTCTATGAGATGGGTTATCCCAAGATATTAATATCTGTTAGGGAATCCTGCCGCCTTGTTTTATCAAGGAGTTGCCTCACACCTTCTCCGTAAACGGGAGGTGGACATTCCTTTTCAGGATCTGGAAATGTTCCTTCCAGGAGGGGCGACGTAGTAGACAATGTAATGAATGGCAATTTAGAGCCTACGTTTCCCTCGTAACCCTGTAACGGGAAATTTGTATAAAATACCCTACTTGACTCATCCGAAGAATTCTTGTCAAGCAGTTGCCTCTCAAGCCCAGATAAATCTGAACAAGAGATCTCTCTTTCGGGATTCAGAAGTTTTAATTCTATTTGAGGTAGATACTTGGACAATATAATGTATGGCTAGAGTCCGTATTTCCTCTGAATGCCTATACCTCTCACTGTGCACGCCTTGAAATGTGTTCCTAGAATTTATCTGTTTAGGCTTACCATCAGCGTGAATGCTAATGGTGTGCTTGACTCATTACATGGTGCTCTGGCTGATGAACGATTTTCAATGAACTCACCCTATTGAGAGAATGATTCCAGAGACAGTTTTATTGCTTTTTGTTAGGCCCCGGAAGTATCGTAGAAGGGGGGTTGAATACGATACTCACTAAATTAAAAAATTCTTTCGAATATTTTACGGATAAATAATTTAGAGTTCGGTTAGTGAGCTAGTGTTCTTGAGGTGAATAGTGTTTACGGAGCTGCTTACTAATTTTCTGTGTTTAGGATTAATCAGTTCGGTTCTAGAAAATTAGCAGTAAAATAAACAACACAAGATTCGGGGAATATATCATTTGATAAATATAAACCCTGAGGTTGCTACACCCGGCCAACAAATCCGGTCCGAAGAACAAGTTCTTCGCTTCTTAACAAAAATATAACTCTCAATTTCCTATACAAGTATTTCTAGATCAGTACAAAGGAAACTAAGACCGTAGAGAGTGATATATAGTGGCCCTGAACATTTTCCGTTAAGGGACCGACCACTAATACATCTCCGGTGAAGAGGTATAGATTTTTCTGGTGTTATCTCCTCTCCGGCTTAGCCTTGGATATTTTTGTTGTGTTGTTGAAGACTTCTCCGAATGAATGGCTCTGCTTCAATATATGTGTAGACTTTTTCAACCAAGGATACGTGGCTCATTTAGGACCAAGTAAACTAGTTGCTGCTTCACTTCTTTTTCTTCATAAGTATCGGGAACAATTTACTGAGTAATTGTTTAAGTATCGATGAGTCTGTAGAATAACCATCGGAGACTTAAAACAATTCCTGAAATAAAATCAATTACTTCAAACATTAGTAACCATCGGCAAGTGGGTTGGTGGGTTTGAAGTCTTTCTTGATAGTTAATAACTATCGGCATATAAGACAAAATAAGCCCTTTCATTTCACCAATTCTTTGTTCATTTGTTTATCTCACCCGAAGGTTAATAACCATAGGTGAATAAGACAAAAATACTTGTTAACCATCGGTGAATGAGACGAAATAGCTTGACCAAGTTGACTTCTGGATACAGCTTCTGTAGTCTTCTTTACTTAGCCAAATTCGAACCTGATAAGCCCTTAATATATTTTCTTCCACTGCAACCAAGTCTAATAAATATTTCCTTGATTATTCGAAATTGATTTATTCTGAGCTTCATCATATACCACTTTACTTGTTACCCATTTCAGTAAATAGTCAATTCTTCTCATTCATAGATGCAATTCTCAATCTCTTTTGTGCTGACGTTTGGTGCAACTGGTCTGGTTCACAAACGACTAACACGATCTTGATCTTCACATCTTCTTTACAATACAATTGACTTTGTTCCTTGTTGATTAAAAGTGCTTCGATTGTAAGTACATTGGAATCCTCTGGCACTTATGCTGAACCACAAACATATCTGAAACCCTGAACATCTTCGAACTTTATCCTTCACTGAAGTCTGAACATATGAATGAACTTCCTCCAGCAATCTATAGTAGACTCCAAGATTCCATCTAATATTTTGATTCTTTGTATTTGCCGTATATTCTATCTTCTCGATTCCTGTACTTGAGCTCTGCAATTCATTGCTTGACTAATTTGCAGATTTGGATCACTAGAATCTTTCTGGTACTTTGACAACTGCTTCACTCCTTCCACATCCTTGAATACTTCAACCTTTATTCTTCACTGAGGCATGAACATATTAATGAACTTCTTCCAGTGAGCTAATGCTTCAAGTCTGTAGATTTCTTCTTTATCCTTTGTCTTTACCAAGTCTTCATGTCTTCCTGATTCCGGGGATAACTTCATATTATTTACACGTCCTGTTCTTGTATTGAGTTATAACCCTATGTTACATATAGGTCTATACATACAGCCTTTCAATCTCCCCTTATTTGTTTGGTAGAGATTAACAAGTAAATCCCGAGAGGATAACTCAACTAACTACAAGAAAATATTAATGCTCTAGACTTGTAAATAATACTACTTGGGTTCTAGATCATATAATACATTTCCAGATTTCTATAAAGTAAAGACAAATAGAAAATGAGTGTTCCTTTAGCACTGAACGCATCTTCAATAGATATCATCTTCATTCCTCTGTGTTTGAGCTTTTCTCTGCTTCAAAATCCTTTATAGCTTGACCTACAAAGAACTTATCATAAACTGTTAGGTCCAAAGTGTTGTAGAGGGGGGGGGGGGGGTGAATACAACTGTTTAAAATTAATGAGAGAATAAACAATATACAGGTAATAAATGATGACACAGAATTTCAAGAATATATCATTATATTCATTGAAGGATTTGCTACAACATTCATAAAAGCATCATGATCAGTTGAACAATAAATACAGCAATTAAAACTAGATTCAACTGATCATCTCTCTCACTTTTTGTTTTACAGTAAATGCTCTCTCTTTAAAAATTATCGTTGAATAATAGAGATGATGAAAAGTCTTCTTACTAATAAAAACAAAGTGCTGCTTTTATAATGTCATGTAGTCTTGATCTTGTCCTTTTTGTGTACATGGCCCAATCAGGACTTCGACAACAAAAAGTACTTTCCCAACAACTCTGGATCAACCGTTCACAATAAGCCACTTGTCCCTTGAACATTAAATGTTACATATCTACCCGCATCTCGATCTTCGCCTGGACCCATCTCGATCTCGATCTGTGAAAATCTCGATCTCGATCTGGGAGAATCTCGATCTCGATCTATGAAGATCTCGATCTCGATCTGGGAGAATCTCGATCTCGATCTGGGAGAATCTCGATCTCGATCTACCGTGGATCGAGATTTGCCTTTGCAATGTTTTACTTCAATTATAAATCTCGACCCGCATCTCGATCTGCTGTGGATCGACATTTGCCTTAGCAAATATGCACACATCCAATGTTGACCTTCTTTAGTGACTAATTGAGGATTAACCTTTATGAGCAAGTTTCCCTAGCTTCTTCAATTTCTTTTCCTCACTCAATTCAATTGAGATCTTCTATTACTGACATGAACTTGCCTCCAATGTCCTGACACTTGATGCAGTGGTCTGGTTCATAAGTGACTAGTCTTGTAGGGGTTCTTGCTTCTGAATGTCAGTTCTCATTTGTTGATTAACCTTTACATTATCCAGATGTTGATATACAGTACATGAAATCACTTTGGTCTTCTTGATACTTCTTTGACATTAATTTGATTCTCCATTAGATAAGTTAGGGCATGAGCAATACTCAGATTGAACTTCTTCTCACTTATGCATCCTTGATTAACCAAATTAGTTACTTGTAGTTACCAAGTATCATTACCATTTCTTCAGTTGATTGATTCCATGTGTTTCTTCAGTTTCTCTTGTTTTGCTGTTATTTTATCTTTTACTTAGTTGAGTTAAATAGTAATTAAGTGTTACAAGTTAGTACACCTATGCCTTTCAATCTCCCCCTATTTGATTGTCTAACAATGACAACCAAATTCACAATGAGGATAACTCAACTAACCAGGGACTGAAAAAGATAAAATAACATTCATAAAAGATCATGTCAACTTGCATAATGCTTGGCTTGATTAATTACCTTCATGTCTATTACTGATACTTCAAGTGCCAAAATTGGACACCTGTTGGCTCGATTAAATGGCTTCATGCTCTTCTAGAGATTTTCTCTAAGTACTTTAAGAGCACGGTCCACTCAATCTTCAATTATCCTTCTGAAGTCCTTTTAGCAGTATTACCACCGCCGAACTTCGTGAAATAATTGACGCCTAATATAAACCAGTTTCAAGACACTTAGCTAACTAACTTCTACCTTACACTACACAAGAAAACAGATAATATATATTTACAATGCAGGAAAACAAGAAAACTAATTACAACTCAAAGAAACATTACAAGCATAATACATTAAAACTTTGATTTCTTGCGCTCCTCTTCCTCACGAGCTTTCTTCTTGGCTGCTTTTTCTTTCTTCATGAATTCAGGGTTGCAGACTTCATCCATTCTTTTCTTGAGAAGATTAAGTCCTTCTGCTTCCACATGATTTCTGATCTTGTAATCTCGAAACAACCTCAACCACCTTTCAACCATGCTGCGAGTGGTAAGCTTCGTGGGAATGTCTTCAAACCTCAGCTTCGTGACTTTGTCAGGGTACCCCTTTTCCCCTTTCTTCCTTATAACCAGCTGCTTAGGGTATCCAATGACAATAGCGGTGGTGCATTGCTGTTGCCTCTGAATATCAAGCTGTTGTCTTCTCTTACAGAAGTTATCAAACGTGACCCTTAGATAATCCTGATCAAACTCGTCAACATCATCCATCTCATCAATCAATTCCCTTATAATACACAGTGTTTCATGACTGTGTTCTGCAAAGATGTCGTACTTGATTTCAATTACGGTTTCCACCTGATGCTTGTCTGTATAGATCAGTAGATCATTCTCATTCTCAGCTTTGCTTTTGACAAACTTGACATTTGTACCAGCCACTGCACCATCTTCCTCCCTTATTTCCCTTTCTTCTGGAATGTCTATTCTTGGATCTCCGTATCTCTGCACATGCTCCCTTATTGCCTCGTCTTGCTGCTCGAATGCATAGTCTTCAGGTTCCTTCTTAACCACTGGTAGTGTAGCTTCAGGCAACTTGTATCTAGCGTCTTGCCTTCTTATCAGCTTCTCCAAGTCCTTAGCCACCAGTTTCTTTTCCTTTGTTAGAAAACCCTTAGAGAGGACTAGCTTTGCAACTGCCTTCAGCACATTTCCGCTCGGAGTTAGTTTCGAGTCATGCAGATTTACGATCCTCAAGACCTTGTCATGGACATATCTGATCTGGTAGGGATTTAGAATAATGTCAACCCCTCTATCTTCAGCCATCTTCAAGAATTTCTCCTTAAACAGCACTCCAGTCTTGACAGAGGTGTCTACCTTGTGAGCGAATTCTACCAGTTCACTTGCACCCCTTTCATGGAAGAAAGCTTCATCGACCATACACGGCCCGATTTTTGTTATGGGTGTCCAAGTGATCATCAGATTCCATGCCTTCTCCTTGAATATGACTTGTACGGAGGTGCATCCCTGTCTTATACAATTTAGATAATTCAGCAGCCCAGGGTTTAGATTTTCTAGCTTATGAAGAAGAAAGCTCAATCTTTCTGAGTCATGAGCATAGGCTCTTGGTCCAGCTAAGGCTTCTCTAGCCTTGTCCCACTCGGGACCTTCCCTCCTTATGTCAGCCTGGACCTTAGTATCTTTGATCTTTTTCATTTCATACTCATGCTGAGTTTTCTGAGCCGCTCTCTTCTCCTTTGCCATTAGTTCTTTTTCAACTATCCCTTGTAGTACTTCTTCATTTACTCTTTCTCTGGCTTCCCTGAAAATCTCTCCTTGCATCTCCGCTTCATCAACTTCTTCTTCTGGGACATGCTCGTCAGCAACCGAGTGGTCTCCTGCATCACCTGCAACTCCTGCGCCAGATCCGCCAGGATTTAGACCTCTTTCTTATTCCCACTCTCTTGCCCGTTGCTCGAGTCTCGACCTCCTTGCCACTAAGGCTTCTACATCCATCTCATCCTCATCAGAATCTTCAATAAAGTCTCCCATAAATGCATCGACAAGAGGTGTTTCTTTCTCAGCTTCTTCTTCAACTACCATCTTCTGCTTGCCTTTGTCCTTAAGAGCCGGTTGAGCCTCCTCCACCTTTTCACCAGATTTGTTTGAGGACTCGATCACCGGACCCTTACTAGTCAGCTTTTTCTGACCCTGATCCTCCTTCTCCCCCTTAGGTGTGTTATCCTCATCAGGAGCATCATCATCATTATTATCGTCACCACCACCACCGGTTGAAGGACCAGGTCCAGCCCTGTTACGTCCAAAGACAGCATCAAGTAGTTCATTCAGCTTCGTCCAAACCTGAGACATGCCATAAGTGACATCATCGACTGACCTCCCAACCTCCACCTGTGCCAATCCAAGATTGTTTATCTTGTCAATCATTTGATTTTGGACGGCAATCAGGTTCTCCATGAACTGAGCTCCAACCTCCAATCTTCCAGAGTGAGAAGAGACAGCAGCAGTAACACCAGCAACTCCAGCCTCCACTTTCTTCACTAGATCCTGCAATTTGGGGGACGGTGTTTGGCTTGGGTTAAACTGTTTACTCTCGCCGGGTTCTGTTTCACTCAAGATCCCTAAAAAGAAGGGATCTACTCTCCCTGTCTCTCCCTCGTGTTTAGAGCCTAACAGTACTAGAGCCTCATCCACTAATCGCTGGGGACTATCGGTGAGTTGGTCGGCGATATCGGTCAGTGAGATTGAGCCTTTAAGCGCTGTGTCTACGATAGGAGATGGCGTTATGACCATGTCATCCCCTTGTCCACCAAGAACCTTTTCTGGTTCGCTGGGCTGTTCTGGAGGCGTAGACCCACCAGTCACCAGATGTCGTTGCTCTGCGAGCAACTTGTTTTCTGATTTAGATGAGGAAGCGTCATCCGTACTGGATTCGACAGACACTTCCTCATTAAAACTTCCTGAGATCATAGCATCAGAAGTGCTAGTCTCAGTTTGTCATTCCCCTTCCGAGAAATTACTCAAAGAGCCCTGAGCGGACAACTCAGGGGAGGTAGGGCCAGCTCCTATTGGCTGTTGAGCTGGACCCCCTCCTTGACTCTCACCAACATGCCTAGGTGAGTGCGAATGTGTTGAAATGTTTTGGAGAGGAGAGCCACCAGCGTGAGGTGTGGTGGCTGTGAGAGGTGAACTAGCCTTAACAGGTTGTGCAGTTGCCACTGGGTTTGAATCCACATTTTGCTTCTTTGGAGGTGGCAGAGCTGCTGAAGTGACTACTCTCTCAACTCCTACACTCCCTCCACTCGAATCACTCGATTCAGATAAGCTTGCCTTCCTTTTATCACCAGTTTTAGGGCTGGCTGAACGTTTATGAACAGAAGGGCTTGCAGCCTGGGATAGAGCCTGGGGGTTTTCAGGCCCACGGCTATAGAAAACAGGTTGAATGGATGATTGATCAAATTCAGCAAGAATAGGTACCTGACTCAGAAGATCGTCATCCTTGTCAGCTCCAGCTTCTGCAACATTTGCCTCGGCCATGTCAACATCCATACCTGCTTCTTCCAAATTTCTAGGCACTTAATATCCACCTTCAGCTTCGTTACCGCTACTCTCAGCTTCTACTGCAGTAAACTGAGAAGCATGCCTCCTAGCATACTCATCTTGCAGATCCTGGAAGTACGGAGTCAGGCGCAACTCAAAAAGTCTTGACTTTTGCTGGGTTTCCATGGTGGAGATACTCTTTAGAGTCATATCAAAACATGCCATCCTTTCAGAGCCTTGAAATACTCTTCTGTGTTCCTCTGAAAGGACGTCATCCAGAACCATCTGAAGAAATATTGGCATCCAGCATTTGACTGGACCATCTTCCGGATTCCTAGATGTATTCTTCTCCAATGCCCACCTCTCAAGCAACTGAATCAACAGATGTTTGCCCACATTCACCTTCCTGTTGTTTGCCACTCCATATAGTATTACCCGGCAGCTGTTATCATTGGCCTGTAGTCTTTGTCCTTTGGGAACATGCAGCGTTGAATTGCTTGAACTACATAATCCCACTCAGCTGGTAGCATACCGGTGTTAACCTTTGTTACCTTGATAGGACCCGTGGGAGGGCGACAACCTATCTCCGTGAATAATTGCAACATATCCTCCATAGTGGGTTCCGGAGCATAATCTTCTGTAGGAAGCCCGAGTAACTCATTGAACTTCCGCAGACTGACTTCATATTTGGCACCACCAATAGTAAAGGATAGGCCTGTTGGATTTGCTTTTCCACCCTGAATCTCTAGTGTTGAGTAAGCAGCTTGAAGGGCTTCGACATTCAGGATGGGAGAGGCGGTTAAAGCATGACTTATGATTGATGTGTTGTTGAGGGATTCAATCCAGAACTGGTAGTGAATAAATCTACCAGTTGCTCGATCAGCAGAGAGATTAACAAAGTTGGTCTTGGAAATTGTGAAATTTGGGTTTGCCATTTTAAATTTGTGTTTTAGAAAAGAAATGTTCTGAAATGGTTTTGCAATGGAAATTTTAGAGAACAAGTTCTAAATTTAAACAAAAAAAAACGTACACGAACCCCACTAATTACCCCACGTAATTAGTGACACAAATTAAAACAAATTAACTGCCCACTATTGACCACTTAATTCCCCACTAATGATTGACGGTTAAGTTTTCGAAAATTAAAGTGAACAACCGTTACAAAAAAAAACAAACACGGCGGTAAAGTTGCACTTTAAGGATTGAACAATAGTACCCACAACTATTTCGCTCAAGAACACAAAAGAACTTAAGAATAAGAAAGCACGAAACAGAAAACAAACTCACTCGAATGAAAAGAAAACTAAAGAACTATTTGCAAGAACAGTAATGACGTTAAAAACAACACAAGAAGTTCAACAGTTTTAAACAAAATTTTAGCAGAGTTTCGTTTTAGTTACTGATCCTTTTAAGTAACAGTTAGTGATTTTTGTTTAAGAAAATCACAAGAAAACTTGATGTACTGGCAGGGAAAAGAACTCTGGTAATGTATGTATACGCGTGTGTATATGAAGAGCTTAAGCTTTTGAAAGAGAGAAAGAAAGTTAATGTAAATAATGAACAACCTTTTTAATGCTATAATATATACTTGCACGCCTAAAAAGAAGTAACTGAAAAGACAAGTCACATCTCGATCCTCATTTAGATGTCGATCTTGATGTCGATCTAGATCCGCATCTCGATCTACATCTCGATGTCGATCTCGATGTCGATCTCGATCCGCATCTCGATCTACATCTCGATGTCGATCTCGATGTGGATAGATCGAGATGTACCTTGACAGTTTTTTTAAGCAATTTTCACAAGTCGATCTCGATCCAGAACCAGATCGAGATTTGCCTTAGAAAATTTTCCATTACTCCATTTAGACATCATGAAACTTTCTAACCCCTTTTGATATGCAACACATACATTTTTGAAATTAAGTACACATTATTAATTAAGAATTTTCATGAACAACAATAATATGTACACAACTGAATTCTAACAGATAGGTAGCAAAACTAACTGGTGTTAAGCATCCCCAATTCACCAACCAATCTAGAAAATGTTGATTCGTCTAGAGGTTTAGTGAATATATCTGCTATTTGACGTTCAGTAGACACAAAATGCAACTCTACAGTTCCATTTTCTACATGCTCTCTAATAAAATGATACCTGATGTCGATGTGCTTGGTCCTGGAGTGATCCACAGGATTGTTGGTCATTGCAATAGCACTTGTGTTATCACACATGATAGGAATCTTAGATACTTCCACACCGTAGTCCTTGAGTTGGTTCTTCATCCACAGTATCTGGGCCACACAGCTTCCAGCAGCAATATATTCTGCTTCAGCTGTCGAGGTAGATACTGTGTGTTGTTTCTTGCTTTGCCAAGACACCAACCTTCTTCCAAGGAACTGACAGCTTCCTGAAGTGCTCTTCCTATCTATTCTACAACCTGCGTAATCTGAATCCGAATAGCCAACAAGATTAAACCCTGTATCTCTTGGGTACCAAATCCCGAGATTTGATGTTTCCTTGAGATACCTAAAAATACGCTTTACGGCTATGAGATGTGACTCTCTAGGATCTGCTTGGAACCTTGCACATAAGCATGTAGAGAACATAATATCAGGTCTGCTAGCAATTAAATACAAAAGTGAGCCGATCATACCTCGATAGCTTGAGATGTCTACAGGTTTACCCGCTTTGTCCTCGTCAAGTTTCATGGCTGTTGCCATAGGAGTCTTAGCTTGTGATACATCTTGGAGACCATACTTCTTCAATAGATCATGAATGTACTTGGTCTGGCAGATAAATATCCCGTCCTTCTTCTGACTAACTTGAATGCCCAGAAAGAACGTCAGCTCTCCCATCATGCTCATCTCATACCTTGATTTCATTAACTTAATGAGAGAATAAACAATATGCAGGTAATAAATGATGACACAGAATTTCAAGAATATATCATTATATTCATTGAAGGATTTGCTACAACATTCATAAAAGCATCATGATCAGTTGAACAATAAATACAGCAATTAAAGCTAGATTCAACTGATTCTCTCTCTCACTTTTTGTTTTACAGTAAATGCTCTCTCTTTAAAAATTATCGTTGAATAATAGAGATGATGAAAAGTCTTCTTACTAATAAAAACAAAGTGCTGCTTTTATAATGTCATGTAGTCTTGATCTTGTCCTTTTTGTGTACGTGGCCCAATCAGGACTTCGACAACAAAAAGTACTTTCCCAACAACTCTGGATCAACCGTTCACAATAAGCCACTTGTCCCTTGAACATTAAATGTTACATATCTACCCGCATCTCGATCTTCGCCTGGACCCATCTCGATCTGTGAAAATCTCGATCTCAATCTGGGAGAATCTCGATCTCGATCTATGAAGATCTCGATCTCGATCTGGGAGAATCTCGATCTAGATCTGGGAGAATCTCGATCTCGATCTACCGTGGATCGAGATTTGCCTTTGCAATGTTTTACTTCAATTATAAATCTCGACCCGCATCTCGATCTGCTGTGGATCGACATTTGCCTTAGCAAATATGCACACATCCAATGTTGACCTTCTTTAGTGACTAATTGAGGATTAACCTTTATGAGCAAGTTTCCCTAGCTTCTTCAATTTCTTTTCCTAACTCAATTCAAATGAGATCTTCTATTACTGACATGAACTTGCCTCCAATGTCCTGAAACTTGATGCCGTGGTCTGGTTCATAAGTGACTAGTCTTGTAGGGGTTCTTGCTTCTGAATGTTAGTTCTCATTTGTTGATTAACCTTTACATTATCCAGATGTTGATATACAGTACATGAAATCACTTTGGTCTTCTTGATACTTCTTTGACATTAATTTGATTCTCTATTAGATAAGTTAGGGCATGAGCAATACTCAGATTCAACTTCTTCTCACTTATGCATCTTTGATTAACCAAATTAGTTACTTGTAGTTACCAAGTATCATTACCATTTCTTCAGTTGATTGATTCCATGTGCTTCTTCAGTTTCTCTTGTTTTGCTGTTGTTTTATCTTTTACTTAGTTGAGTTACATAGTAATTAAGTGTTACAAGTTAGTACACCTATGCCTTTCATAAACTGAGCTTCATAAGAATCAAAATTCCTGGGAACATCTTCAATAAAATATAGAACATTGCTCAAATAATGTTCTCCCCCTGAGAATGTGATTCTTCTTCTTTTTCTTCTTCTCCCTTTAGATAATCAATGGAAATGTCAATTCTTTTCTGTACATCCCACTTGGATGAGGAATCCTCTACTGATAACTCCTTTCAAGTATAGGATACAGTTTCTTGATTCTCCCATATTCTATTGGTTCCCATAAGGATCAGAAGATAAGATTTTCCTCTTTTTCTTGTCTAAAATCTCCCCCTAAGGATATTAACTTCTTCCAAAGATACGAACCCCTTTTTCTAAGGATCTTCCCCTAAGGATCCAGGATACGAACCCCTTTAGGATATTAACTTTTCCCAAGTACGAAGATAAGACTTTATTAACTTCTCCTTTTTCTCCCTATAAATTCTCCCCCTTAGTTGAGGAATCCTCCAATGGCCCACTTTTGAATGGTTTGTCTTCCAAAGAAGGTTCTCGTCTGTCATTGATCGGGAAAAATATAGTAGATTTTCTTCCAGAAGTAGCAAGTAGCAAGGGTAAGTGTTTGGCTTAAGGTTTCCTCACTTCTACTATGTTCTGTTGGTGTTTACACTCAAGTGTCGAGCACTTAGAAGTGTTTCACTCTTTCTTTTCCTATCTCTCACTCAAGTGTATCTCTCCCTCACTTTCACTTAAGTGTTTCTCTCTCTTACTTTCACTCTGCATTCCAAATATAGCCTTCTGTACCTGCAAGTGAAATCCGTAAATTCATTCATATTCTCATCACCTGATTCATCAAAATGAACTGAATCACTATCAAGTGGAGAATTGCCTCGTTGAGGTGTTCTTGATCTATCATGCATAAGCACTGTCTTAGCACCAGACTCAATAGCTATTGCTAAATCACTGTCTAGTGGAGCCTCACCTCTTTGAGATGGGTTATCCCAAGATTTTTAAATCTGTTAGGGAATCCTGCCTTGTTCTATCAAAGAGTTGCTTCACACCTTCTCCGTAAACGGGAGGTGGACATTCCTTTTCAGGATATAGAAATGTTCCTTCCAGGAGGGGCGACGTAGTAGACAATGTAATGAATGGCAAATTAGAGCCTACGGTTCCCTCGTAACCCTGTGATGGGAATTTTGTATTAAATACCCTATACCTCTCACTGTGCACGTCTTGCAATGTGTTCCTAGAATTTATTTATTTAGGCTTACCATCAGCGTGAGTACCAGTGGTGTGCTTGACTCATTACAAGATACTCTGGCTGACGAGCGAATTTCAATGGACTCACCTTGTTGAGAGAATGATTCCAGAGACAGTTTTAATTGCCTTTTCAGCTCTGCATCCTTTTGAGAAAATGCAAATGAGCTTACGGTTACCTCAGTTAGTATACTACTTTTCTTCTCTAGAGGTAGAGCTGTGGGTGCACTTCCGACTTCATCCTTATTTGCTGCATCAAGTGCAGTTTCTCCCTTATCAACCTCTAAGTAACATTTGTTCCTTATATCTCCAGGGGTTAATATATGGAAGTGGATGAATGAGTGTTTGGTATTAAGGCCTGGGTATGAGATTGATGGGTTTTCAACCTCCTGACCAGCTTCTATAGCCTCTGGGGGCTAAACGGATAGAATCAATTAAATTAGATAAAAAGATAATCACTTTAACATTCGAAAACATATTTTTCATCTCAAGGAGAAAGAAAAATATATGAAGGAATGGTAATCGATTGCATTTTAGCACTTTTAATAAAAGAGTTTTGTCGGTTCTAAAGATTTATCATTTAAGAACATGAAACCAATAGAAATTTTCTTTAATGATACTTATCCCATAATAAAACGCGTGAAAGTGTATCAGAGAAAAATTCTATCCCTTATGAATTTCTTATAAGGCAAACTTCCCATAATAAAACGCGGGAATTTATACCAAAGAAGAAATTCAACTCTTCTACCAAATTAGATCTTAATAAAATGACTCTTTTCCCTTAAAACCTAAGTACTGTAAGTTTTGAAAATAGTTTTGCAAAACATCCTTATCAGATGGAGGCTATGATTTTCCGACTCATAATGAAATTATGATTTACATCATTTTCGTCCACTTGATAGTATCCCCGACTTAAAATAAAAACATGACAATTGGGGTGAATGAATGCTTAACAATACAGTACTAGGCCTTCAAAGCAACAACCACTGTTTTGGTACTATGAATCAATATGAAACATACATTGAAACAAGTGTTTAAAAATAAATCATTTTACAAGTGATTGATACCTCGAAGTTAAAATAATTTTTCCAAATAAAATAGCAGTCACAAAGTTTCTGCCACTTTAAAAAGAAAAATTAAGAGAGAAAACGGTTTTGAAAATATAGCATTTAAAACCAGCTTTGGAGAGAGGATAAAATATTTTGAGATTTAAAGAAAGATTATCCTCAAGAAAAGTTTGATTCACACCTTAGGATTGGAAAAATAAAGTAGGGTTGTAAATCAAATGATTTTCAAATGAGAAGTTTTGAAAAAGAATTTTGATGTTTTCTTCTCTGAAACTGATAGAAAAATGAATGTATCTTTGAATAACACATTTTGAAAAAGAAATAGACAAAAATTTCTTTTTAAATACATTCAGGAATCATTCTAAGAAAGAAAACTAAATATACTAATACTAACGGCTTTTTCAAAAACCAATATTTACTTAGAATAACGACTAAGCAAATCCATTAGTATCAATATATCACAATTATTTTGTATTAAAATATTATTCAATTATTACTGAGTAATAAAAGATAATAATTATACTACAAATAATTATGCTTCGAATTTATTTTAATTTACTTAAATCATGGAACAGATATTTCACTGAATTGTTTTATATCATCATGATTTAAATAGATCAAAATAAATTAAATACTTATGCTATACTAAGCAATTGCCAATCACATGCATATATATCAAATAAACATGGCAATCATTCAGTAGAACAATAAGCATTTAGACATATTTTTATTATTAGTGATTTCAGATAAACAACTTGTTTTATCACTAATATTAAAAATATCACAATTAATTGCACGCTGATACCAATTATTCGATATTTATCAATAATTTCAAGATGCAAAAAATTGTGTTTCTTATATTTTATAAAATCAAAATTATGAAACTGATAATCATTGAATAGCTTCAATCCATAATTTTAGTAAGATAAAATAAATTCGCTAAATACTAAAATATTCATAAGATTGAATATTAGCATCTAACTTCCTACACTATATCTAATAATTGTCACTTTAACATATTACAATTATACTCATAACAATTATTATTGATATATGTAAGCTCGAGAAAATAGTTAAATAGAAATTCACAAGTCCTTTAAATATAGATATTTAACACTTGTGTTCCTAATTGCAACTTCTCGCAACAAAAACAAATTTAGAAATATTTTCTAAGTATATAAAATATTGAGAATTTTATACACATAACTTAGAAAATACTTCGTCTTCCAATATTAGTGAGTTTTGAAATATGAATTAATTACTTAGAACAGAAATTCTAAATACTGTAACTAATATCAAAAGTATCACAATTATTTGTAATAAAATATTTAAAATTATCAAAGCAAAATATCTGAGCAATTAAGTAAGATATCATTGACTAATACTCATTAAATATTTAACACATACAAATAATTATGCTTCTTACTTATGCTAAATAATTTAACTACCACTTATACATATGGCATTGTAAGCAAGATAATTAAACTAATAGCAAAAAATATGAGGTACTGGATTTAAAATAAATTCACAAGTCCTTTAAATATGAACAATTTAATATTTGTGAACTCATTTAAGAATTTCTTGCAAATGAGATTTCCAACGAATATGCATATAAATAATATCCCAAATTCACTAACCAACTTAGACAAAATGAATTCATCAAGTTGTTTAACAAATATCTGCAATTTATTCTACTAAGGACAATCTCGAAAGAAATGATACCTGGTGTCCATGAGCTTGTTCCTTAAGTGGTGTGGAGAGATCAATAGAGTTGTTGGAATAAATTGACAGCTTCTGGGAATTACTTCCCTGTCTTTCTTACAACCTGCATTATCTATATCTATATAGCCAATTAGGTTAAACCTAGTATCTTTAGGGTACCTGATTCTAAGAATTGTTGATCCCCTCAGATATCTAACAATTCATAACTTAGCTATAGGATAAGATTCTCTAGTATCCAATTGGAAACTTGCACATAGGCATATCGAGAATAAAATATATGGTCTTTATGCACTTGAATAAGTAATGAGCTGATCATACCTTTATAGCTTGTCATTTCAGTTCATATACCTAATTTGCCCTGATCAAGCTTAGTGGTTTGTTGGCAAGAAGTATTGGCAGGTCTAGAATCTTCCAAATTGCGCATCTTCAAAAGATCCTTGTCTTACTTTAATTGCCATCATTCTTTTGAATTAATTGTAATCTAAAAAGAATTGCAACTCTTCCAACATGCTCATGTTGTACCTACTCTGCATTAACTTAGCAATAAACTCTTGCCAAAGTTTTCGTTAGTAGACCCACATATAATATAATCATGGTATTCTTGCACATATATTACATTGTGTGTGCTTTGTAATCTAGAGAGATATATGTGTATAACTATCTTACCAAATCATTTTCAAGTAATAAACTAGTTAGAGTGTCATACCATGTCCTTGACAATTTGCTTGAATCCCTAACTCTGTTAGGTCCTCATCTTGTTAGGCCCAAATGTTAGGTCCCAAGAGGATCAAGTCTCGTCTCTGTTGCTTGCTGTTAGATCTTGAAAGTCCCGAAGATTCTGTTTCCATCATCGTCGATACCTTCTACTTTATAGTAACCTGTAGCAACCAATTTGGCTTTGTCCCTCATAACAATGCCAATAATCATCCAGTCTCTGAAAACCCTTACAATACCGAATACCATCTTGTTTTGTGATATGGGTTCCCGCTTCAATAGATTCTGCCTTCGAACTGATTGAGATCATCTTGCAATGCAATCACCCAATCTGGATCAATCAGTGCTTCTAAAATCTTCTTTGGGCTACTAACTGTTACCAACTATTCTTTCCCAAAGAATAACCATTTACTTTGCATAGCACTTCTAGCCTTTACTCTAAAATTCGGATCACTAAGAACTAACTCCAGGAATGACTTTGACTTCAAACCCTTTGTCTCGACAAATATGTTCTTAATGTATTCCTTTGATCTTCATTGTGTTCAGTACGACTAGTAGATCCTTCTATTGTTTTGCTCCCCCTGAGTTGCTGCTAGGATGTATTGAGGATCCTTCACCTTTTTCAGTGGATTCTGTTAAAGTCCACGAGTTGTGTAGTTTCACTACCATTTCCACTAATAGGATCTGAATCAACATAATTATCATTGTTTCCTTCTGCAACCTCAGTTTCATCATCAATATCTGAATTTGACTCTGACAAGAAGTCATACTTCAAAGATTCAGAATAGTCTTTCATTTGAATGCTTGGGAACTTGGTGTAGTTGAACGATACATTCAGACTTTTAATCACTTATGAGTAGCTGATGAGAATTGTTCCACGAGCCTTAACTTCTTGCCAAAATACTCATTTTAAATCTTTAATAAATATCAATTTCCTCCAAACACACGAATGAGGTTCAGTGTTTGCTTCTGGTTGGCCAATAACTCATATGATGTATTTTCATGACCTTGTTGATTAAAGCAGCATGCTGTGTTAATTGCTTCAGCTTCAAAGTACCTTTTTCAGTGCAGAATTCATTTAGAACATCATTCGCGAAATTCAGTTCCATTATCTGACTTTAAAGTTCTCACAGCTTACTTTGCTTCCAACTTGATATACCTGATGATCAATTACCATCTGTGACTTTTTTTCTGTTGAATGCACGAACATCACCAACTTGTAATTAGGGTTGTCATCAATCACCACTAAGCATATATCTTCCATGATATAATTTGCTTCGTGTGATGTTTTCATTGACTTCCCTATGTAACATACTTCAAAATGTCATTCTGGATAGAATTCCATTAGAAGCAGTCCTCTCACCAATTTCATCTTTATTGGAGAATCCATTGTCTTGTTCACCAAGTGTGAGAGCTTCCTATGTCATAGCTAACTCTTTACTGATGAAGCTTTAGTGGAAAGTTTACTTCACCTTTGCATATTGAATTCCATGTCAGCTACGAACAAACTTCCTCACTCTCAGTTGAGTGAGCTTCCAACGTTCTTGTTTGAGATCAAACACTTTTCCTTTTCAATGCTTTTCCAGAAAACCCTTAACAAAGAATTTCCTAGTGCCCTGTAGATAGTGCTTAAGTCCTTCCACAAGAAAGATGCTTCCACTTATGACAGTTCTTAAATCATGATAGCCATATCCCTTGTACACCCTTTGCTGTCATCTCCAAAGGTTACCATCGAGGAGGCTTTCTCAACAACTGTGATATTACAGCTTTAATCTTAATCATATGCCTCGAACAATAAGTGTCACGAAGTCACATAACTTTTTCCTTTAGTTACATACTCTGCAATCACAAATGATTAAGCTTCTTGGTACTCAATTTTAATTGAGTCCAGATGGGTTAGAGATATTATCAGAGATAACAACAGCTTCAATAAGCATAAAAGCACATGGATAGAAGAACTAACAAATTAATTACTAATTCTGTCTAGTCCATTTCTGTCGTTGTCTAACATTTTTAACTATCTCTAATTACCTAAGTCAGTTTTAGATTAAACCTTGAATCTAAAAATGTTACTGACAACGTAGATAATTCTACCATCTTATCCCTAACAAGCAATACATGATCTAATATGACATTTAAGAGTATGTTGTTTGACTGATAACCACATCTCATTGGTTATAAGTATGGGGATACTAAAGTAAATACATAGGTACATGTAGGAATACATGATACTGGACAGACGCACAGTGAGATTCTGCATGTTTAATAAATTCATAAGAAAGACTCACAGTGATAATGGTGTAATGATCCTTTGACTTGAGATCATTATATTTCTATACGAGGATTAATATACTTTGACTACATTAAAAGTTACCTTTGACCGGGTGATGATAAAAGTGGACATCGGGTATATCATGAGTCGTATGAGAAATATGAATGATAGATAAAGGATTTAACCCTCCTATAATTAGGAGAGATATTATTGGCCTCTTGATTGAGTGAGACTATAAAATGCATGGTCGTGCTCAAATAATGATTTGTTTTAATAGTCTACTCATGGATCAAGTAAACCCGAATTAAATGTTGAAGAGGATGACTAAATACATGCCTCGAGTTTAATCTATAATATATATGGTTAAAGGGATTATATTACACTGAAACATTAATCACGAAAGGTTTTATCGAATCACGATTTAATTATTATTTAATTGGGTAGCAATGATGTATTACTAGATACCGCTCATTGTTTATAATTTTATTGGAGAATAAAATTATTGCTGATTAAATAATAGCCTATAGGGTCACACACATAGAGTACTTAAAGGAATAATTAATTTAAATTATAGATTTAAATTAATTGATGATTATTTGAATTTTATTATATTAATTAAGTGAGACTTAATTAATTGAAATAATATAAATTCGAATTTGAATTCTGCCATTAATAATTAAGTGTGACTTAGTTATTAATTAAATAATAATATTCGGTTTTATTATTTAATCCTAAACTTACATGGGTTAGGCTTTGCTGTTATGGGTTGCTATTATGGGCCTATTAACCAACCATTATAAATAGATAATGTAGGGTTAATAAGGATTAAGTTTTTTAAGAAAAAACGAACCCTAGCAGCAGCAAAGGCAGAGAGAAAAGGCAGAGGCAGAATTCGAAATCATCAAAGGAGGCTAGTACATCCATTTCATAATCAAGATCGTGAGACGTTCTTGAAGGTGCTCGTGTGGATACCATAGAGGTGCTTTCGAGAGGAAGACACAAGTCGTGAAAACTAGGATCTCCGTTGAGTTCGTGAAAGTCAAGACCAAGTAAAGGTATGATTCCGTTTCACAACAATCAGTCCACTTATACATGATCCTGCGTTTAGGGTTCCGAAATTTTCGTTATATTTACGTTTAATCCGCTGCGTTTTATGCCTCGGAACCTAACAAATTTCCTATACAAGTATTTCTAGATCAGTACAAAATAAACTAAGACCGTAGAGAGTGATATATAGTGGCCCTGAACATTTTCCGTTAAGGGACCGGCCACTAATACATCTCCGGTGAAGAGGTATAGATTTTTCTGGTGTTCTCTCCTCTCCGGCTTCGCCTTGGATATTTTTGTTGTGTTGTTGAAGACTTCTCCAAATGAATGGCTCTGCTTCAATATATGTGTAGACTTTTTCAACCAAGGATACGTGGCTCATTTAGGACAAAGTAAACTAGTTGTTGCTTCACTTCTTTTTCTTCATAAGTATCGGGAACAATTTACTGAGTAATTGTTTAAGTATCGATGAGTCTGTAGAATAACCATCGGAGACTTAAAACAATTCCTGAAATAAAATCAATTACTTCAAACATTAGTAACCATCGGCAAGTGGGTTGGTGGGTTTGAAGTCTTTCTTGATATTTAATAACTATCGGCATATAAGACAAAATAAGCCCTTTCATTTCACCAATTCTTTGTTCATTTGTTTATCTCACCCGATGGTTAATAACCATAGGTGAATAAGACAAAAATACTTGTTAACCATCGGTGAATGAGACGAAATAGCTTGACCAAGTTGACTTCTGAATACAGCTTCTGTAGTCTTCTTTACTTAGCCAAATTCGAACCTGATAAGCCCTTAATATATTTTCTTCCACTGCAACCAAGTCTAATAAATATTTCCTTTATTATTCGAACTTGATTTATTCTGAGCTTCATCATATACCACTTTACTTGTTACCCATTTCAGTAAATAGTCAATTCTTCTCATTCATAGATGCAATTCTCAATCTCTTTTGTGCTGACGTTTGGTGCAACTGGTCTGGTTCACAAACGACTAACACGATCTTGATCTTCACATCTTCTTTACAATACAATTGACTTTGTTCCTTGTTGATTAGAAGTGCTTCGATTGTAAGTACATTGGAATTCTCTGGCACTTATGCTGAACCACAAACATATCTGAAACCCTGAACATCTTCGAACTTTATCCTTCACTGAAGTCTGAACATATAAATGAACTTCCTCCAACAATCTATAGTAGACTCCAAGATTCCATCTAATATTTTGATTCTTTGTATTTGCCGTATATTCTATCTTCTCGATTCCTGTACTTGAGCTCTGTAATTCATTGCTTGACTAATTTGCAGATTTAGATCACTAGATTCTTTCTGGTACTTTGACAACTGCTTCACTGCTTCCACATCCTTGAATACTTCAACCTTTATTCTTCACTGAGGCATGAACATATTAATGAACTTTTTCCAGTGAGCTAATGTTTCAAGTCTGTAGATTTCTTCTTTATCCTTTGTCTTTACCAAGTCTTCATGTCTTCCTGATTCCGGTGATAACTTCATATTATTTACACGTCCTGTTCTTGTGTTGAGTTATAACCCTATGTTACATATAGGTCTATACATACAGCCTTTCACCTTTTCAGCTCTGCATCCTTTTGAGAAGATGCAGATGTGCTTACAGTTACTTCAATTATATACTACTTTTCTTCTCTGGAGGTAAATCTGTGGGTGCACTTCCGCTTCATCCTTATTTGCTGCATCAAGTGCAGTTTCTCCCTTATCAACCTCTAATTTACATAAGTTCCTTATATCTCCAAGGGTTAATATATGGAAGTGGATGAATTAGTGTTTGGTACTAAGGCCTGGGTAAGAGATGGATGGGTTTTCAACCTCTTGGCCAGCTTCTTAAGCCTCTGGGGGCTAAACGGAAAGAATCAATTAAGATAAAAAAGATAATCACCTTAACATTCCAAAATATATTTTTCATCCCAATAAGAAGGAAAAATATAATAAGGAATGGTAATGGATTGCATTAAAGCACTTTTAGTAAAAGAGTTTTGTCGGTTCTAAAAATTTATCATTTAAGAACATGATACCAATAGAAATTTTCTTTAAGATACTTATCCCATAATAAAACGCGGGAAAGTGTATCAGAGAAAAATTCTATCCGTTATGAATTTCTTATAAGGCAAACTTCCCATAATAAAATGCGGGAATTTATACCAAAGAAGAAATTCAACTCTCTTACCAAATTCTATCTTAATAAAATAATTTTTTTCCTTTAAAACCGAAGTACTGTAAGTTTTGAAAATAGTTTTGCAAAACATCCTTATCAGATGGAGGACTATGATTTTCTGACTCATAATGCAATTATGGTTTACATCATTTTCGTCCCCCTGAGAGTATCCCCGACTTCAAATAAAAACATGACAATTGGGGTGAATGAATGCTTAACAATACAGTACTAGGCCTTCAAAGCAACAATCACTGTTTTGGTACTACGAATCAATGTGAAACATACATTGAAACAAGTATTTGAAAACAAATCATTTTACAAGTGATTGGTACCTCGAAGTTAAAACAATTTTCCAAAAGAGAGAAAAAGCTTTTAAAGATAAGACTTTTAAAAACAGCTTTTGGGAGAGGATAATAGATTTCGAGAGTGGAGAAAAATTATCCTCGAGAAAAGTTTTTCAAAAGAGAAGTTTTGAAAAAGATCTCTGAAGTTTTCTTATCTAAAACTGGTAGAAAGTGAATGTATCTTTGAATAAGACATTTTGAAAAAGAAATAGACAAAAATTTCTTTTAAATACATTCAGGATTATAAATCAGTTAAAGACAGAGAACTAAATATATTAATACTAACGGCTTTTTCAACAACCAATATTTACTTAGTATACTAAGCAAATCTATTAGTATCAATATATCACAGTTATTTTGTAATAAAATATTATTCAATTATCACAAAGTAATAAAAGAGAATATTTATACTACGAATAATTATGCTGCGAATTTATTTTAATTTACTTAAATCATAGAACCAATATATCACTGAATTGTTTTATATCATCATAATTTAAATAAATCAAAATAAATTAAATACTTATATTGTACTAAACAATTACCAATAACATGCATATATATAAATCAAATAGACATGTCAATCATTCAGTAGAACAATAAGCATTTAGACATATTTTTATTATTAGTGATTTCAGATAAACAACTTGTATTATCACTAATATTAAAAATATCACAATTAATTACATGCTGATACCAATTATTAGATATTTATCAATAATTTCAAAATGCAAGAAATTGTGCTTTTTATATTTTATCAAATCAAAATTATGAAACTACTAATCATTGTACTGCTTCAATCCATAATTTTAATAAGATAAAATAATTTCGCTAAATACTAAAATATTCATAAGATTGAATATTAGCATCTAACTTCCTACACTATATTTAATAATTGTCACTCTAGCATATTACAATTATACTCATAACAATTATTATTGATATATGTAAGCTCGAGAAAATAGTTGAATAGAAATTCACAAGTTCTTTAAATATAGACATTTAACACTTGTGTTCCTAATTGCAACTTCTCGCAACAAAAACAAATTTAGAAATATTTTCTAAGTATATGAAATATTGAGAATGTTATACACATAACTTAGAAAATACTTCGTTTTCCAATATTAGTGAGTTTTGAAATATGCATTAATTACTTAGAACAGAAATTCTAAATATTATCACTAATATCAAAAGTATCACAGTTATTTGTAACAAAATATTTAAGAATATCATAGCAAAATATCAGAGCAATTAAGCAAGACATCTTGACTAATACTGAAAGGCAGAGTGTCTAAACTTGTAACACTATAACTTATGTAACTCAACTAAAAGGAAAGATACTTAACCAGAAGACAATCAAGAACTTGAAGCCACAAAGAAATCAATGCTAAATGAAGACAGTGTAATTGATACAATTCAACATGTTAACTATGATCAAATAAAGAAGAAATCATTGAAAGAAGTTCAAGTCAGAGTTGTTCATGCCTCAGTGATTTGTAACCTAAAGATTCAAGATCATAGCAATCAGTATCAATAAGACTAATTGATTTCAAGTGAACAAGAAGGAAAGCAATATTTGGAAAGCCACATTACTAATCGAATATGGTAATCTATTCAAGAAGTAGAAACACTATCAAGACTAGTCACTTATGAATCAGACCATTGCATCAAGTGTCAGGACATTGATAGCATGTTTATGTCAGTAATAGAGATCCAGGTTCAAGAGCTTGTTGAAGAATATGGAAGACATAAAGAAATCACAAGTTCAAGATGTTGCATTGAAGTTTCAAGTTGAAGCCCAGAATTTCTCTAAGTGCAAAATGTTCTAGATAGCCAAGTAGAACATTCCTATGTAGAAATTCTACTTAGATGTTCGAGATAGCCAAGTAGAACATTCCTATGTAGAAATTCTACTTAATGTTCGAGATAGCCAAGTAGAACATTCCTATGTAGAAATTCTACTTAGATGTTCGAGATAGCCAAGTAGAACATTCCTATGTAGAAATTCTACTTAGATGTTCGAGATAGCCAAGTAGAACATTCCTATGTAGAAATTCTACTTAGATATTCGAGATGGCCAAGTAGATATTCTACATGGAGGGCAGTTTCAACATGACACATGGCATCATCTAATTGGCAGATTTCCAAGCTTTCAATATAAGATAAGATTTATGTGGACATCATTGGGCCATGTACATCTCAGTCTTTGAAGTCTACAGGACATAGATTACAAGTAGTATAAATAGAAGTACTTGTGTATTTTTTTTTGTAGAGCAATATTTTCGAGAAAAACACTTGTAAAAGAGAGAGAGTATATTCACAGAGCTTAGTATCATTTACTACCCTCTTTACTTCTGATGTACTTTGTAATGAATGTTGTAGCAACCTTTTCAAGATATATATAAAACATATATTCCTTGAATCAGTATGTTCATTTATTACATTGCATTTATTGCTTCTTAAATTTGAAAAGTTGTATTCACCCCCCCTCTACAACACATTTGGACCTAACAATTGGTATCAGAGCTTCATGTTTAATATACAAAACATAGATCCTTGTGTTTGGTAGAAGATTTGTGAGTTTTCATCTTCCAGAACTACTTTTCAATTTGTCTCGAAAAGTGGGCCTTAATTTGTTTCTAGTGAAAACTCATCCGAAAAATTATTTAAATACTCCAGGTGTGATTAATTAGCTTGGATGGATTTTAGATAATTTTTGTGAATTAATCTGGGTACTTTGATATTTGGTGTTCTTGAGTGTTCATCATTATTCTTGTTAAAGAAGACAAACCCATCAACTTTTTGATTTCCTTTTCAAAAAGACAAAAAGGTGTTATTGGCTTTTGATTTAACATATATCTCACAGCAAAAAGTATTACAGAAGATATTCAGTACCTTGCACGTGTGTTAGGTGAGTTGGGTGAGAAAAACCATAAAAGTCAAAAAGTGTGATAAGTGACCTGCAGCAAATTTTATCCAAGGCAAAAGTTCTACATAGA
The DNA here is from genome assembly GCA_028671895.1 of Oenanthe sinensis. Lineage (NCBI taxonomy): Eukaryota > Viridiplantae > Streptophyta > Magnoliopsida > Apiales > Apiaceae > Oenanthe > Oenanthe sinensis. Next base: position 15,732,680 of record CM053813.1, read on the forward strand.
ATATTCTACTTGAATATTCTACTTGAATATTCTACTTGAATATTCGACTTAAGATATTCTACTTGGACAAAAGTTCGACTTAGAAAATTTCGACTTGGAGAATTTCGACTTAGGCAGAAGTTCTACATAGATATTCTACTTAGCCTTGTCCTGGTACTTAGAATTTTTTTTTGGTGATCAAAATTTGAAGTTTGATTTATTTTGAGATAATTTAATTTTCTTTTAATTACTACTCAAGTAATAAGAAAAGTTTATTATCTTTACTTTAAATCCACAATTAGATGGCACCTAAAAACAATTTCAAGATTCCAATGTTCGACCGAGATCATTATGAAGAATGGGTGTTGAGAATGAAACTTTACCTTGAGTCCGTCAATCCTGAATATCTGGAAGTTCTCGATAAAGGTAAATTTGTACCAATGGTTGTTGTTCCTGAGCATATGGAAGGAGATGTGGTTGTACCACAACGGTCTGAGCCGAAGAAGGCAGTAGACTTTTCAGATGCTGATAAGGAGCAGATATCTTTCGACACATCCGTTCGACAAACACTGATGGAATCCCTAGATCATGAGATGTTTAACGTAGTTAAAGGACTAACTACAGCAAAGAAGATTTGGGACAAGCTAGAGGTCGTCATGGAAGGTACCTCTGAGGTCAGAAGCAACAAAACACTTATACTCAAGATGGAGTATGACACTTTCAGAATAAGAAAAGGAGAAAGTATAACCGATGTCTATCTAAGATTCAGTCAGTTGGTTTTGGATTTGAATCTGAGAGGTGTAACTCTCCCCGTGGTTGAAGTCAATACGAGATATCTGAGGAACCAGCCAAAAAGTATTGAACATAGAGTCTATGCTGTTAGAGAAACCAGAGATTTGCACACAACAACTCTGGAAGAATACTATGGAATTCTAAAGACCTATGAGCTGGAAACACTTCAAGATCAAGCATGGGATAATGATTCAAGAGGAAAAGAAGCTGCATCAGGGTTAGTTGCTGATGAGGTAGAGTCTAAAAAGGCAATGGTTGCAGAAAAGCCTAGGTCATCACCTGCATCACCTCAAGTTGAAAATGATGATGAGTGCACATCAAATAGTGATGACGACTACTTCACCCAAGAAGAGCTGGACAATATGGATGACAGTGTCGTGGCATACATGGCAAGGAAGTTCAGCAATATAAGATTCAGAAAGAGTAACCGACCGCAGAGTAAATCTTCATCTTACTATCGGGTTACTAGGGGTGGTGGTAGTTCTCAAGGTTACAAAGGCAAAGGTAAGAGTACCAGCTACAAATCTCCTTTGGATTTCAAAATGAAGTTCAAATGTTATAACTGTGGTGAAGCTGGACACTTTGCTACAGATTGCAAGAAGCCTAAACAGACATATCTAAAAGAAAGTTATGAAGCCCTCAAAAGCAAGTATGAGGCCCTGGTGAAGGAAAGACATGGAAAAAGAGCTTTAGTTGTCACAGAAGGAAGAGCGTGGGATGATTCAGATGAGGAAGAAGTTACTCATACAGCAAACTTTGCCCTCATGGCTGAAACGTCAGATGAACCAGAGGTACCAGTTCTAACCCTTAAGGAAGAAATGTCTCTAGATGATTATAAGGTGCAGAACGGGGCTCTTAGCGAAGAGATCTATATGCTGTACAAAAGCCTAAATACTTCTTAAAAAGAACAGAAAATAATTGTTGCCAAATGCAGAATGCTTGAGGCAAAAGTGGAAGAATTAGAGGCCGTTTGCACTATAGATACTTCCCTAAGAGACTCTATTAAAACTTTGGAACACAAGCTCAACCTTAAGGAAGAAATAGAAGCATGTCTAAGGAATAAACTAGCTGAGTTAGAAACTAAATGCGAAGCTTATAAACTAGCAGCTAGTAAAGTGAATGTTGATAGTGGAACATTTAAGAAGATAACTGGAGTAGGTGTAGGACTTGACTATTCTAACTTATCGAAGAAGGATGGAAAAAGACCTATAGATACTAGTTCAAGTAAGATTAAAAATGAAATACCTAGCATTCTTAAATCTACTGTCAAACCTATCTTTAAACACTTCGTTCCTCAAGAAGAAGAAGAGACTGAATTATTAGTTAGATATGAGTTAGAGATGGAAGATCGCCAGAGAGAACAACCGATAACTCCTATTAAGCAAGTTAAAATCAAATCCCCTAGAGAAGAATCTAGACCAGGATTAGGAGCTAAGGCCGTTAAGAATCAGGGTAAAAAGGAAAAGGGCATAAAGGAGGTTAAGGCAGAACGAGTAAAGAAAGCATGTTATCACTGTAAATCTACTGAACATCTTTCTTATGCATGTAAATCTAACGTGAATATTCCTGTTTCACATGCCATGCCTGTACCACATACAATGAATAACATGCATCAGAATCATGCACAATGTGGTCAACCTAATTGTATGCCATGCACTTTTAACGTCATGCAAACTTTTGTAAATTTGATGAATGCAACTAGTCAAACATGTCTAAATACTGCTAATAGTTCTAATGTCAAGAAGAAGCATATGAGAGCTAAGACTGCCAGTCCTCCTAAAGTTAGGAGTGACAAGCCTTCTCCTAAGACTGACAAATATGTCAAGTCTGAAAAAGGGAAAGACAAAGTCGAAAGCTCTAGTAATGTTAAAAAGAGTGCATCTCCTGTTATTATACCTGATAACTATCGATCTTATAGAAAAGCCGGGCCCAATCAAAGTTGGGTTCCGAAGAACGCCTAACCAATCTGTCATTGCAGGGCATTAAGCAGAAAAGAAATAAAGTCTTATGGGTGCTAGATAGTGGAGCATCAAGGCATATGACAGGAAACAAGTCCCTGCTTACAGAGTTGGTTATGAAAGCTGGCCCTTATGTTACCTTTGGAGATGACAGCAAAGGTGTGACGAAGGGATATGGCAAACTGAAGACTGGCAATGTCATCATTGAAGATATCTCTTATGTTGAGGGATTGAAGCACAATCTGTTGAGTATCAGTCAGTTCTGTGACAAAGGATACGAAATTGTCTTCAATAAGAAAGGCGTGTCAATCACTCACATTAAGGAAGGTTCATTGGCTTTAAGAGGAGTTCGTAAGGCAGATCTTTTTGTTGCAGACATGGATTCGGCAAATCAGAATGAAGTCACCTGTTTCTACAGCAAAGCTTCAGATGATGAAAGCTGGTTATGGCACAAAAAGCTATCTCACTTAAACTTCAAAACGATGAATGCTCTCGCGAGGCGAGAATTAGTGAGAGATCTACCACAGATGGAGTTTGCTCCTAAAGGACTCTGTGAAGCTTGTGAAATGGGAAAGTCAAAGCGAGCATCACATAAAAGTAAAGAAATTTCTAGTATCACTGAGCCTTTACAACTTCTTCATATGGATTTGTTTGGCCCAGTGAATGTCCTATCCTTATCTAGGAAAAGATATGCTTTGGTAATCGTGGATGACTTCTCCAAGTATACATGGGTATTGTTCGCAATGACGAAAGACGAAGTACCTTTCCTAATCATTAATCACTTCACTCAAATTGATAATGTTTCAACACTTACTGTAAAGACGATTAGAACAGACAACGGTACTGAATTTAAGAATGCAGTGCTGAATGACTTCTGTGTATCTAAGGGAATACGTCGTCAGTACTCAGCCCCGAGAACTCCACATCAAAATGGAGTAGTTGAAAGGAAGAACAGAACTTTGGTTGAAGCAGCAAGAACATTGTTGTATGATTCAAAACTTCCTCTTTACTTTTGGGCCGAAGCAGTGAGTACAGTGTGTTACACTCAGAATAGAACCCTGATCATAAAAGATAAAGAAAAGACACCATGTGAACTAATGAATAACAGAAGACCTACAATCAAATACTTTCATGTCTTTGGAGCTAAATGCTATGTGCTTATAGATAATGAAAATCTAGGAAAATTTGCAGCAAAAGCTCGTGAAGGAATCTTTGTTGGTTATTCTACAGATGTGGTGGCAGCTTATCGGGTATTCTTAGTGAATGATCGAAAAGTGACTGAAAGCTACAACGTCAGATTCGACGATACCAAACTCCCATCAATATCTAAAGATTCTAGTGAACCAGAGTCCCTTAAATTTCAGAATCTGGACTTAGATGAACCTGAAGATGAACCTGAGTTGGTTATCATTTCAAATGTTCCAAGTGTTCGTGAAGAAACATCTGAGCTTAATGAACAATCGAATCCTACAAGATCAGAAGAAACTTCTTCCGCACGATCCTGCAACAACTCAGGGGGAGTAAATAGCAGCTCAAGGACAAGCGTTCAAGGCTCAAGACGAGATGACACTAGTTCTGTAGGAGCTGGCACTAACTCAGGGGGAGTTAGTGGAAATACCACAAGTAGTCAACACAACAACTCAGAAAGTCAAGCTGAATCATCAAGACAATTTCCAAGAGAACGAGTATGGAGTAGAGACCATCCGTTTGAATTAATAATTGGTGATCCAGATGCTGGTGTGACTACTAGAAGAACTGCAAGAGCTGACATGGCTAATATTTGCTTATATTCTGGGTTCTTATCCAAGCTTGAACCTAAAAAAATAGAAGAAGCTCTTGGTGATGCTGATTGGGTAATTGCAATGCAAGAAGAGCTCAATCAGTTTGAAAGGCAGAAAGTTTGGAAGCTGGTACCCCGACCGAAGAACAGATCAGTAATTGGAACTAAGTGGGTATTCAGAAATAAACTGGATGAAGACGGACTTGTAACGCGAAACAAGGCTCGTTTGGTAGCGAAGGGTTATTCTCAAAAAGAAGGTATTGATTATGATGAGACCTATGCTCCAGTTGCAAGACTTGAGGCAGTCAGGATGTTCTTGGCCTTTGCAGCACACAAGAACTTCAAGGTTTTTCAGATGGATGTGAAAAGTGCCTTCCTGAATGGAGAGCTAGAAGAAGAAGTATATCTGGAACAGCCACCTGGCTTTGTTGATCCAGAGCTTGTAGATTTTGTGTACCTTCTCTTCAAAGCTGTCTATGGCCTCAAACAATCCCCAAGACGATGGTATGAAACCCTATCCTTGTTCTTAATTGCAAGTGGTTTTACTAGGGGAGTAATTGATAAAACATTGTTCTATAAAAATGTAAAAAGTGATTTAATACTTGTTCAAGTCTATGTGGACGATATTATTTTTGGGTCATCTAATGAGCGCTTGTGCGAGAAATTTGCCAAGTTAATGCAGGATAAGTATGAGATGAGCATGATGGGAGAGCTGTCCTTCTTCCTTGGATTACAGATCAGTCAAAGAAAAGATGGAATCCTTATCTGTCAGTCCAAGTACATCAAAGATTTACTCAAGAAGTATAATCTAGAAGATGCATCAACAGCTAAGACTCCCATGGCAACAGCCACGAAGCTTGATGAAGACAAATCAGGTAAACCAGTTGACATCACAAGCTATCGAGGTATGATTGGCTCACTCCTCTATTTAACTGCAAGTAGACCCGATATTATGTTCGCAACTTGTTTGTGTGCAAGGTTCCAAGTGGATCCTAGAGAATCACATCTCATAGCCGTCAAACGAATCTTTAGGTATCTCAAGGGAACATCAAATCTAGGGATTTGGTACCCAAGAGATACAGGTTTTAATCTAATTGGCTATTCGGATTCAGACTATGCAGGTTGCAGGATTGATAGAAAAAGCACATCTGGTGCATGTCAATTTCTTGGCAGAAGATTGGTGTCCTGGCAAAGCAAAAAGCAACACACAGTATCTACTTCTACTGCTGAAGCTGAGTACATTGCTGTTGGAAGCTGTGTAGCTCAAATACTGTGGATGAGGAACCAATTGAAAGATTATGGCATGGAGCACAAAAAGATTCCAATCATGTGTGACAACACAAGTGCCATTGCCATGACCAACAATCCTGTAGACCACTCGAGAACCAAGCATATAGACATCAGGTATCACTTCATTAGAGAACATGTCGAGGAGGGGACGGTGGAGTTACATTTTGTGCCCACAATGCAACAAATTGCAGATATATTCACTAAACCTCTTGATGAAGTAACATTCACAAGGTTGGTTGGTGAATTGGGGATGCTTAACACAAGTTAGTGATTTCTCCTATCTGTAAAATTCCAGTTTTGAACATGTACATATGTTTTTAGTCTTGTCATTTGCCTGTTTTATTGATACAAACTTGAAAACATATGTGAATAATCTCTACAATTGCTCAAAATATCACTTTTGCATGCTAATTAATCATTATGGACTTAGACTTTAAAATGGTTAAGTAATGAGTATTTTAGGATGCATGTTGTGTTATTTTACATAAATTCATTGTGCTTTATGTGTAATTATTGGTTAAATCTTTGAATTTATGCTGGTTAGATTGCATGAACATAGGGGGAGTTAATTCATATTCCTTTCAGTTTTTTTTTCATGTAATTTTTATTAATTTAAAGGCCTTAGAATTGTCCAGGAATGTTTTTAATTGTTTGCTTTATTAAAATTCCTTGGATTGATATTTATAATAATTTGGCAAAATTTTAATTGTTGTTTTTATTGCAAAAATTGCCAAATTATTATGACTATCTTCAAAATTAAAAATTTTGAAAATTCTGAGTCTGGGAAGAATATTCGAATTTTTTTTTCCAAGTCTGGGAAATTGTTCGAATTAATCTCTATCTCGAACATTATCTCGAATATTCGACTTGATGTTCGACTTGAGTCCCATCTCGAACATTATCTCGAATATTCGACTTGATGTTCGACTTGAGTCCCATCTCGAACATTATCTCGAATATTCGACTTGATGTTCGACTTGAGTCCCATCTCGAACATTATCTCGAATATTCGACTTGATGTTCGACTTGAGTCCCATCTCGAACATTATCTCGAATATTCGACTTGATGTTCGACTTGAGTCCCATCTCGAACATTATCTCGAATATTCGACTTGATGTTCGAGATAGTATTCCCAGGTTTGTACTTGAAATTTTACTCATTTTCTTTCGACTTTTGTCTTAATATTCGAGATAGGATTCCCTGGTGGGTTTATTCAGCTGTATTAATTGATCAAGTGATAATTTGTTCGAGTTAGTGTCATCTCGAACTTTATCTCGAATATTCGACTTGATGTTCGAGATAGCTCCTATCTCGAAACTCATCTCGAATTTCGACTTAGATGTTCGAGATAGTGTTCGACTTGATGTTCCCCTGTATGTACTTAACGTTTTTTTTCCTTTTTCACAGGGATATTCTCGTCTTTGCACATATATGCCTATATATACAACATTAACCCGTCTTTCTTTTCACTTTTACCTAATTGTTTTAACCCTAAATTTTTACAGCCCCCACCCTCCCTCCCTGCGATTTCAAACAGTCATTGCCCTGTTCATTCGAGTTGTGTTAAAACTCTTACATGTCTCGAACTGCTGCCCGTTTTATATTTATTACTCTCTGTTTGCCCTGTTATTGTGTATTTGGACCCGTCTGTTCATTTGTTCAGTTTGTCATATACACACATATACACACAACTATCACGGTTTTTGACAAACACAGTTTAGTTTTTATATCACTGATTTGGGGTTGCATTATTTACTGGACTGGATTTTGGTTGTTTTGATTTTGATTATAATTAATTCCGTAGTTTAGTTCAAATCGGCCGTTCATCTTCTCGATTCTCTAAAAGGAATTAATTAGATTACATTTTTTTCCTTACGTATTTACGTTAATTGTTTCTTTTCAAAATATCACATTAACTCAAGGAAAAGTATTTTACAAATGGCTCACCAATTTATTCTTGCGAAAAATAATTTTTATAACATTAGTACGGAAATTGGTGATCATCTCCCGCGCTTCAAGTTTTGGATACGATTTCTTAATTTGTACTCCAAGGCTAGTGTTGCTTTTACTGCTAAACCAACACTAGTCCATGATGCTTTACAGCAATTATGGACTAGTGCGGTTACTTTTGGGAGCAAAAATACCCCCTATGGTTTCAAGTTTACCTTGACGGGTCAGGAATATGAAGTAACGGAGGAAGTGTTCAACAGGGTTCTGGGATTTCCAGTTAAAGATGTTTATGACCCTGAACCTTCAACGGCAGATCGTCTCAAATTCTTTGAGGAGATTGGATGCTATCCTCCTTCTGGACGGATCTTAGCTGGCGCCATCCAGAAACAATACTTCCAGGTGGAATGGAATTACTTTTTCGAGGCCATCACGAGATGTTTTCGGCCGCGCGAAAAAGATTATCATCAGATTCCAATTCCCATACAGATCTTTGCAGTTTCCCTAGCCCGTGAACTGGACATTAATTATGGAAGAATCGTTCTTTCCGAAATAGTGGCTACAATGGGATCATCTGAAAACCGAAACCTTGCAACTACTAATGTTGTATGCTGGTATCCTCGTTTCTTACAAATGCTCATTAATCATTTAGTACCGACTAATGCTTTAGCTGTAAGACAGGCATTTGCATCGAGTAAAACATCTGCATCACTTGGCATGGGCACCAAGTCACTCACAACAATTGCGAACCAGGATAAACATCACACTAAAGCACTGATTATTCCTGCTAATATTCAAGTGTGGCTTCAGTATGATGCAGGTATTACTACTATGGCGGGAACCTCGCACGTATCTTCACATGCTCAGAATCCATCTGCACATGCTGACGCATTTCAAGGGATTCCTGAAGAGCCTCAAAGTGATGAAGATGATGATGGCCACTCTCACGGTCAAAGGGAAAGACAAACTACTCCTCATGCTGATCCTGATCCCTTTGCTGACCAAGGTAATGAAGGAGGTAATTTTTATGAACAAGAGCAATTCTCTGTTCACACTACTGCTACTTCTTCATCTAAATCTGATTCCATTGCCCAAGATTCTGCTAGCCCGCAGGATCTATCCCAGGGTGCGAGCTATATTTCTGACTCTGAGTCTGAAACTCTTGATTCTTCTATTTCACCCTTGCTGACGGGAGTTAAAAGGCTGGCATCTGTAGATTTAGGTGAGAGCTCGGAGAGTGACCCCGAAGTGCAGCCAGTTATTCGGAAGAAAGCCAAATTTTCACATGCTGCAACTTCTTCAGCCCAGTCCAAACCTAGAATGTCATTCACACCCACTCCACCTCACGAGAGTGGTTCTACCTTTGCACATTCTACACCTAAGAATCTTGGTGAGGATCTGGAGCCTTCTGAAGAGCCTGTTGCTTCAGAAAGGCCAGAAGCTTTCATTGCTTCAGCAGTACCTTCACCGGTACATACTGATGCTGCAGAGAGGATCGGTTCTGATGTTGTACTAGAACACTCTGCAGCCTCTCAACCTGAGATTCCACCTCAGGAAATGACAGAAACAGATCCCATAACTGCTACTCCCTTTACTTATCCAGTTTCTGCAGGTACTGCTTTCACTTTCAGGAATATTATTGAAGACATACACGAGCGTGAGACAGGGAGTGTGTGTGAGCATTTAGGGAGTGAGGGACCTTCATTTTCAAGGCCCGAAACCGAGCGACAAACAGTAACAGAACGATTTTTAGAGCGAGGACACCCAAGCCAAACACCGTCCCTTAATCTTGAAAATCTTCACACTCGTATGACAACAATGGAAAATGAAATAAAGCAGTTTGGACAGTCGATGGGGCAGTTAGGGATCAATGTTGGTGACAACAAGCGCGCTCTAGATGACTACGCAGCACGAATGGCAAGTCAAGCAACAGCATTCGATGATTTGGCAAACAAGGTAAATGACTTGGGCCATGCTGGTGGTGTCTTGGGCAGCACTCTTTATGATAGGATGGGAGCAGTGGAAAGCATAATGCATACAATGGCAACGGAGATAAGCAGAATGTTGTATGCAGTTAGGAGCTTTGTTCCCCCAGAGTGCTTTGACGATCAAAATACTCAGGCTCCCCCTGATACTGATGATGCTGGTGGTGCTGGTGGTGCTGGCGGTGCCAGTGGAGCTAGACCCTCGGGTTCTGGTTTTGGTGGTTCCTATGCTACTGGTGGATCTGGAGAGAAGGGTGATGGTCAGGATAACTCACCTAAGGGGGAGAGTGGAAAAGAGACGAGACAGCAGTCGCTAATTATTGAAGAAATTGAAGAACAGACTGATCTTGTCAAAGAAAATGAGCCAGTAATTGATGAGGAGGCTCAAAGAAAGAGGAAGGGTAAGGCAGTGGTGGCTGAACAAGAAGAGCCATTCATTGACTTGAGTCGTCATCAGGAAAAGGCACATGCAGTACTTGATTCAGATTCTGATATGGAGGATGTTCCGTTAGCACATGCTATTAGAAGATCTTTGAAGGAACAAGGTGGAGGTGCTGGAATGTCTTCCGGACAGCCTGAAGAAATATCTGTTGATAAGGAAACTCTAGAAGCCCAACAGCTGGCCTTGGAACAAGCTCAATTCTATAAAATGAAGATGATGCAGGATGAGGCTGTTTTTCTTGAAAAGAAAGCGGAGCTTAAGGAGAAACAGTATGATCATGAGCTTGCAAGGTTAGCTGATCCTCAAGTAGATCTGGACAAGAAAAGGATAGGACTGAAATGGGATGATGCAAGGAAGATTCTATCGGGAGTTTGTACAAAAGGAACTCATAACAAAGAGGTGGAAGACTTGTTCTACAACTTGAACTTGCAGAATCCACTGATTGTTGACTACATAAATGCTTTGAAAAGGTTGATCTCAAAAGTCAGAGTTGGATATAATGCAATGGTTAAGGAATGGCAGGTCATCTTGTCTTTAGTCGAAGGAGTCCCGACATCTTTCTTGTATGTGGATGATCAATTCATCTCGAGAAGATCTGCGTCAGAGTTGTTCTTGCTAGCAACAAAAATTCAATATTCTCAAGCTGAGGAGCTTAGCATTCTGTATAGAGATCAGTTAATGCAGCTAGCAGAGGACAAAGGACCAGAATTCTCAGCAAATCCTGATGTTGTCCGGATGGTAGTTGATGGAAAGATGAAGAGGGTTAGTTTAGAAGAAAATGATCTAATGGCTCTACCGGTAGAATCCCTAAAAGCTGTCTGTAGGCAAATGATGAGTAAGGGATTCACTTCTGACATCAAGGAGAAGTCAGTGGAGTTCATTGAGAGGGTCATATTCAAGATGAGCAATGAAATCTGGAAGTGTGACATTATTGCTCCAAACCCTCTAGACAATGTAAAGATTGAGCCGGAGCTAATTGAAAGAAAGTGGAATATTCTACAAGCTGTTAAGAATGTAGATGAAGCTCTGACTCTTCCTTCTGGATCTCTGGAACAAGGAGAAATAAGGGAGGCAGTTGGTGTTCCAGGGAGAGATAGTGTATACTGGATACACTCATATGATGATGACACAGCTGATGCTTTAGCATTCATAGACGCAGACCAAAATCAAACATTGTTGCATATGAGTAGGAAATGGTTGCTGTAGACTCAAGATGCTGCTTTTCTGGAGAGAGTTATAGAAGTATTCAAATGGGGCGAAGTGGAGAATGAGAATGTAGATGAGAAGCAGAGACTCCTGAAGTACTTATCTAAAGTAGTAGTGGAAAAGAAGAGAATGGAGCGAGATGCGGCTAGTGTCCACAATACTAACCGTGTTAAGGGCTACCCTAAAATGATCTACTGTCAGTTTAAGGATGATAAGTCTCATTGGAAGTCACAGCTCATAATGAAAAATTTTGAGGACATTCCAAAGATCAGAACTACTCAGGAGGTGGACAAACTCAGAAGGCTTTTCAGGCATCCTTATCTAGAGCCCAGGAATCCTTTAGAAATGGAAGCGGTAAGTCTGTTGAATGTAAGGTGGAAGCAGCTTCATGATCCAGTTTACAAGAAAGAACAACAACAGAAGGAAAGGCGCAAAAGGTTGAAGGAAGAGAAGCGCCAAGCTGAAGAAGTTAGGAAGAAGAGACGGAATTAGAATTAACGGTCAGAGTGGTGTGAACTTGAAGTTGGAAAAACTTCATATCTTTTTGGTTGCTTTAACTCACTTGAGGAAAATTCACCTGATCACGGTATGCGAGATAGGCTAACGTACCATACTGTAACCGTGAATCAGAGTGGATCCAATAAGGTGATATAAGTTTGACTGAAAGGTTTGAAATAATCCAGGTGATAGGAATCACTCAAATGATCTTTAATTCGAAGTTCGAATTTTCTGTCTAGCTTAAGTCTTATTTATTCTAGCTCTTTGAATTGTTTTCAAGTTTATTTCAGTTGTAATTCAAACAAGATAGTAATGTTATTTATCTTTTTCTCGTCTCATTGTTTAGTTGAGTTATCCCTTTGTTAATTTGAATGTCATTGTTAGACTATCAAATAGGGGGAGATTGAAAGGCAGAGTGTCTAAACTTGTAACACTATAACTTATGTAACTCAACTAAAAGAAAAGATACTTAACCAGAAGACAATCAAGAACTTGAAGCCACAAAGAAATCAATGCTAAATGAAGACAGTGTAATTGATACAATTCAACATGTTAACTATGATCAAATAAAGAAGAAATCATTGAAAGAAGTTCAAGTCAGAGTTGTTCATGCCTCAGTGATTTGTAACCTAAAGATTCAAGATCATAGCAATCAGTATCAATAAGACTAATTGATTTCAAGTGAACAAGAATAAAAGCAATATTTGGAAAGCCACATTACTAATCGAATATGGTAATCTATTCAAGAAGCAGAAACACTATCAAGACTAGTCACTTATGAATCAGACCATTGCATCAAGTGTCAGGACATTGATAGCATGTTTATGTCAGTAATAGAGATCCAGGTTCAAGAGCTTGTTGAAGAATATGGAAGACATAAAGAAATCACAAGTTCAAGATGTTGCAATGAAGTTTCAAGTTGAAGCCCAGAATTTCTCTAAGTGCAAAATGTTCTAGATAGCCAAGTAGAACATTCCTATGTAGAAATTCTACTTAGATGTTCGAGATAGCCAAGTAGAACATTCCTATGTAGAAATTCTACTTAGATGTTCGAGATAGCCAAGTAGAACATTCCTATGTAGAAATTCTACTTAGATGTTCGAGATAGCCAAGTAGAACATTCCTATGTAGAAATTCTACTTAGATATTCGAGATGGCCAAGTAGAAATTCTCAAGTAGATATTCTACATGGAGGGCAGTTTCAACATGACACATGGCATCATCTAATTGGCAGATTTCCAAGCTTTCAATATAAGATAAGATTTATGTGGACATCATTGGGCCACGTACATCTCAGTCTTTGAAGTCTACAGGACATAGATTACAAGTAGTATAAATAGAAGTACTTGTGTATTTTTTTTTGTAGAGCAATATTTTCGAGAAAAACACTTGTAAAAGAGAGAGAGTATATTCACAGAGCTTAGTATCATTTACTACCCTCTTTACTTCTGATGTACTTTGTAATGAATGTTGTAGCAACCTTTTCAAGATATATATAAAACATATATTCCTTGAATCAGTATGTTCATTTATTACATTGCATTTATTGCTTCTTAAATTTGAAAAGTTGTATTCACCCCCCCTCTACAACACATTTGGACCTAACAAATACTCATCAAATATTTAACATGCAAATAATTATGCTTCTAACTTATGTTAAATAATTTAACTACCACTTATGTATATTACATTGTAAGCATGATAATTAAACTAGTAGCAATAAGCATGAGGTACTGGATTTAAAATAAATTCACAAGTCCTTTAAATATGGAAATTTAATACTTGTGAACTCATTCGAGAATTCCTTGCAGATGAGATTTCCAATAAATATGCATATAAATAATATCTCAAATTCACTAACCAACTTAGACAAAATAAATTTATCAAGTTGTTTAGCAAATATCTGCAAGTTATTCTACTTAGGACAATCTCGAAAGAAATGACACCTGGTGTCCATGCGCTTGTTCTATACATGGTGTGAAGAGATCAACAGAGTTGCTAGAAATAATGACAGCTTCTAGGAATGACTTCCCTGTCTTTCTTACAACCTGCATTATCTATATCTATATAGCCAATTATGTTAAACCTAGTATCTTTAGGGTCCCAGATTTCAAGAATTGGTGATCCCCTAAGATATCTAACAATCCATAACTTAACTATAAGATAAGATTTTCTAGTATCCATTTGGAAACTTGCACATAGGCATATCGAGAATAAAATATATGGTCTTTATGCACTTAAATAAGTAATGAGCTGATCATACCTCTATAGCTTGTCACTTTAGTTCATATACTTGATTTGCACTAATCAAGCTTAGTGGTCTGTTGGCAAGAAGTCTTGGCAGGTCTAGAATCTTCCAAATTGCGCATCTTCAAAAGATCCTTGACTTACTTTAATTGCTATCATTCTTTTGAATTAATTGTAATCCAAAAAGAATTGCAACTCTTCTAACATGCTTATGTTGTACCTACTCATCTCCTTGACGATTTGCTTGAATCCCTATCTTCATTCATAGAGATCTTGTGAAGAGAATGATATACAAATTCCAAAGATCTGCAACTTCAAAGTCCAGGAAATGTTGTACATCAGCTTCAACTTCTAACTCACCATTCAGGAGTGCCCTTGTTCACATTCATCTGATAGATATTCATGCTTGAATGCTCCCCTTGGTAGGTCCTTAGGCCCTAAAAGAATCAAGTCTCGTCACTGGTGCTTACTGTTTGATCTTGAAAGTCCCGAAGATTCTGTTTCCATCATCGTCGACAACTTCTACTTTATAGTAACCTGTAGCAACCAGTTTGGCTTTGTCCATCATAACAATGCCAATAATTATCCAATTTCTGTGAACCCTTACTGTACCAATTTCAGCTTCGACTTTTGTGGTCTGGGTTCCAGCTTCAGTAGATTCTGTCTTCGAACAGATTGAGATCATCTTGCATTTGCAATCACCCAATCTGGATCAATCAGTTCATCTTCACTATTCTTTGGGATACCAATTGTTGATTGTTGGGTCCCAAAAAAATATATGTTCATTTTGATTAGCACTTATAGTCTTTACTCAAAATCCGGTTTACTAAGAACTAGACTCCAGGAATGACTTTGACTTCAAACCCTTTGTCTCGGCAGATATGTTCTCGATGTATTCCTTTGATCTTTATTGTGTTGAGTAAGACTAGTAGATCCTTCTTTTATTTGCTCCCCCTGAGTTGCTGCTAGGAAGTGTTGAAGATCCTTCACCTTATTCAGTGGATTCTGTTAAAGTCAACGAGTTCTTGATGTATTCCTTTGATCTTTATTGTGTTGAGTAATGAAACATCATTATCATTGTTTCCTTCTGCAACCTCAATTTCATCATCAGTATCTGAATTTGAATCTGACAAGATGTCATACTTCAAAGATTCAGAATAGTCTTTCATTTGAATGCTTGGGAGCTTAGTGTAGTAGGTCGACACACGCAGACTTTTAATCACCTTATGTTTTCACATCACATAAGCCTTGAAAGCTTTCGACAGCAATGAGTAGCCGAGGAAAATTGTTCCATGTACCTTAGCTTCAAACTTGCCAAGATATTCTTATAAATCTTCAATAAATATCAATTTCTTCCAAACACACGAAGGAGCTTCAATGTTTGCTTCTGGTTGGCCATTAACTCATATGATGTCTTTTCACGATCTTGTTGATTAAAGCAGCATGCTGTGTTAATTGCTTCAGCTTTAAAGAACCTTTTTCAATGCATAATTCATATAGAACTTCACTCGCGAAATTCAGTTCCATTATCTGACTTCAAAGTTCTCACAGTTTACTTTGCTTCTAACTTGATCTTCCTGATGTGATCAATCACCATCTGTGATATTTTGTCTGTTGAATGCACGAACATCACCAAATTGTAACTAGGGTTGTCATCAACCACCACTAAGCATATTTTTTCTATGACATAATTTGCTTCAGTGTGATGTTTTCATTGACTTCCCTATATGACATACTTCAAAATGTCCTTCTAGATTGAATTCCATATGAAGCAGTCCTCTCACCAATTTCATCTTTATCGGGAATCCATTGTCTTGTTCACCAAGTGTGAGAGCTTCCTATGCCATAGCTAACTCTTTACTGATAAAGCTTTACTAAAAAGTTCACTTCACCTTTGCATACAAATTCCATGTCAGCTACGAACAAACTTCCCCACTCTCAGATGAGTGAGCTTCCAACCTTCTTGTTTGAGATCAAACACTTTTCCTTTTCAATGCTTTTCCAGAAAACCCTTGACAAAAAATTCTCTAGTGCCCTGTAGATAGTGCTTAAGTCTTTCCACAAGAAAGATGCTTCCACTGATGACAGTTCTTAAATCATGATAGCCATATCCCTTGTACATCATTTGCTGTCATCTCCAAAGGTTACCATCGGGGAGGCCTTCTCAACCAACTGTGATAATAGAGCTTTAATCTTAATCATATGCCTCGAACAATAAATGTCACGAAGTCACATAACTTTTGCCTTTTGTTACATACTCTGTAATCACAAATGATTAAGCTTCTTGGTACTCAACTTTAATTGAGTCCAGATGGGTTAGAGATATTGCTTTAAATAGTGGTAACAACAGCTTTAATATGCATATCAGAAAATTTAATTTTCTAAAAGCACATGGATAGAAGAACTAATAAATTAATTACTAATTCTATCTAATCCATTTCTGTCGTTGTCTAATATTTTTAACTATCTCTAATTATCAAAGTCAGTTTTAGATTAATCCTCGAATCAACAAATGTTACTGACTACTTAGATAATTCTACCATCTTTTATTATTCTATCCCTAACGAGCAATACATGATCTAATATGACATTTAAGTGCAACTATGTGAGTGCGAGCAAATCGTGTGAAAATAAGCACATAAAAAATTTAAGAATATGCAGAATAATTGAATAAAACATTATAAGCAATATCAAATTCCACATATACTTATCAAGTCATTTATCATAATAAGAACAAATATAAAATATCTGATCTATGACCTGTTTGTCTATTTAGCAATTTTCACAACATTAACAGAGGTATTAAATCACAGAAGATTTAACTCAAGTTCCAGCAAATATTTAGGGATACACCTAACCGTCTAGAACACCTTATCTAATTCTAGATATTCATTTTACTGCATATAAAATCAAGTATGAAATGTACTTATTTAAACTCATGAATCCTAGCATGCAATCTTATTCTTAGCAATCAATTAAACATTTAAGTCCTAAGATGCTAACATGCTGACATGAATATAATACATTTCAATACCCAATTATCATACAGTTCTGAATTAGATAAACGTATACTAGTTAGAATGTGTACTTGAGAAGTGCTTAGTGATTCATCTCCAGTGTTGGTCATTGATGCCAGATATCCATTTGGTTCATCACTGTCACTGATAGAATCAACCTTGCATTTAACTTCACCAACAAATGTTTTCCCTTGCTGCATCCTCATTAATGCTTGAGATTCCTACTTCAACCCAATACAGTGTCTGTCATCATTTGCTTGTACAGGCTTCTTCAAACTGTGTAGCAAACCCCTGATCTTGTCTTCTATAATCAACCACCCCTGTCTTGCAACCTCCTCTTGAACTGATCTTGAAAATCTCTTTTATGGAATCTATAGGTAATGACCTTAGATTTAGATTTGGGATTCCGTCTGAATCTGATGTCACTGAACTTCCTGTTGCCTTGCAGGCTTGACTTGCAGTCTAGTTCTCAAGTTATTCCAAAGTGTCAAATTCACATGCAACATCTTGACCACTACCTCGAGCTACAACATCTTCAATTCAGCTTCTAGGATCAATTCATTTCTGTTCAGAGGTTCTCAACCTTGACTTCAATCAAATTTGATTCCTGGGTCACAAATACAGTGGATATGCTAACAACCTGTTATACCAAATATTATCTTCTTCAGCTCTTGTTCTAGTTTATAGGCTTTCAGCACATATAGGTATTTTACAGACAATGTGGTTGTATCCTTAAATCCCTGTTGGCTGTATCCCTACGTTCCAGATGATCTGCAGTGTTAGCACGAACTTCTTGTAATCTCCCTGTAGAATAATCTATAAGGGTTGTACTGAGATTCTAGGTTGTCTAGTCTGTTCTCCTTCACTACTTCAAACCCCTAAGATTTTTCATCCAAAAATACAACTCAAATTAAACAAAACCTGTACCCAAATAATTTCTTCTTTTGTAGCTTTCAAAATATTAGTGGGATCCTATGGAGTAAACCTCTGAGGAAATTAATACCACCTATTCTTCAACCTGTTCCGTAATTAACTTAATTGGATAATCTTCAGTCAATTTTTGTTGTCTTCAATACCCGGAAAAATCTTCATCTACAAACCCTTTGAGCACCCTCGAATTAATATTTAAGAAAAAAATAGATTTACAGAATTTTTAATTTTCTTAGAAAATAAATTAATCAAAAATAAGAATATACAACAAATTAATTTTCAAGAATTTCGAATTTTCTTAAAAATTAAAATATCGTAAGTTAATATTTAAGAAAAAATTTAGTTTTCAAGAATTTTAAATTTTCTGGAAAAATAAATAAATTTAAAATAAAAATTAAAATTAAAGGGTACAAAACTTGGGGTACCAAACTGCAATTGGGTGTTAGTGGCGCCTAACTATTTAATGGCGCCTCACACAACATGTCAAGAGGAGAAACGCAACTAAACTCTCGCATTCTGCTTGACTTGGTTTTTTTTTCTTTGAATGTTCTTGGCGCCTTCAGAGGGAATACAGAGGAGCGGGCGCAACAAAACATCATTGCCTTCAAAAAAAAACCTCTCGCGCGTGATGGCGCCTTGTACACTAAACACGTAGTATATGCGCAACTAAATCCCGCGCGTGTAGTACATCAGGTGAAATCAACTCGAGCACACTTTGGCCACCTCATTCTGATGCCTTTGCTAACAAAACTCGAGAAGAAAAATGGCTAGGTATAAATTTTAAACTTTAAACTTTATTAAATTTATAAAATAAACTAACTAAAATATATTATATAAACTAATAAAAGTTTGTAAAATAAATTTTATAAAAGTTTATAATATAAATTTATTAGGTTTATAAAATAAACTAATTAAAATTTATAATACAAACTAATAAAAGTTTATAAAACAAATTTTATAAAAGTTTATAAAATAAATTTAATATTAAGTTTATAAAATAAACTAATTAAAATTTATAATATAAACTAGTAAAAGTTTATAAAATAAAGTTTATAAAGTTTATAAAATAAACTTAATAAAAGTTTATAATTAAACTTATTTAACAAGGTCTCCTTTTGAGTAAGCAGCTTGGGCTTGGTGAGCTTCACTGGGTTATGGATCCTGATTTGTATATCAATCAGCGAGCTTTGATACCAATTGTTAGGTCCCGAATTATCGTAGAAGGGGGGGTTGAATACGATACACACTAAATTCAAAAATTCTTTCGAATCTTTTGCGGATAAATAATTTAGAGTTCGGTTAGTGGTTCGAGTTCTTGAGTGTTTAGGAGGCTAGCTTACTAATTTTTTGTATTTATGAATAAACAATAATGTTCTAGAAAATTAGCAAGTAATTTATGGAGACAAGTTTCGGGGAATATATCTTTCGTATATATACCCTGAGGTTGCTACACCCAGTTAAAAATATAACTGGCTTCCAAAGAACAAATTAGTTCTTTGCTACTAACACAAAAATATAGGGATGAGTTCCTATACAAATATATCTAAATTAGTACAAGGAAAAACTGAGTCCGTAGGGAGTGATATCTAGGAGCCCTGAGTATTTTTCGTTTAAGAACCGGGTCCTAATATCTGATCGGAAGCAAGGTATGAGTGTGTATAAATTAATCTCTTGCTCCGGCCATGGCAGTGACTCTCTACTTTTTTTGTGTTGAGGAAGACGACTTTCTTCTTTAATTGGTGTAGACTTTAAATCAATAAAGTGATTGCTGTAATTTGATTGGCTGAGGGATATGTGGGGCCAAGAAATAATTGTTGCGCCTGAATATTTTGTGGCGCCTTAATTCTTTGTTGCGCCTCGAAGAGTGAATCCCCTGTGTAGTTCAAAGTGGCGCCATTTACATGGAATTTGCTGAAGCCATCTTTTGTTGCGCCTACACAAGGGGATACCCTGTGTAGGCGCCATGAAAGGCAAAATCCATCAGAATGTTTGTGGCACGTGTATAACTTTGTGGCGCTTTCACTATTCACATGGTCAAAGTGCAATTTGATCACTGCACTTTGACCTCCTTCTCATTCCTTGATTGAAGTTTACCAACTTCTATTTCTTGTATCAAAGTCTTGCCACATTACACCCTGTACCTTGAGCTGTTTCTGTTCTTCGACTGTAGTTCAGAAACTTTCACTTTTCGTACCAAGGTTGTGACACTTTGCACCCTACACCCTTTGAGCTGTTTAGTTGTTTGGCTGTAGCCTCTACAAATTACTTTTCGTACCTTAATAAATAACCGTTCTTTCTAGGTACGTTCTTCAACTAAACAATTCTTCTATGGTTAATACTCAGATTCCTTTCACAAACTGCTGACGCCTAGTGCAACTGGTCTGGTTCACAGATGACTAACTTTTATCCAGGTCTTAGTATTATTGCCTTACGTACATTGTTAAGTTTACAGCAACTACATTGCTTCGAACACTGACTGTCAATAAACACTGTAACTTCACTGGAATCTTTTCTGGTACTTAGACAACGTCTCCATTATTACCACAATCTTGAATACTTCATTCTCTGTTCTTCACTGACGCTTGAATATATAAATGAACTTCTGTTAGTGAGTATATCTCCAAGACTGCAGTTGTCTTCTTTAACCTTTGTCTTTACCCTTCTAGATTCCTATGATTTGAACACTGTATATCTTCAATCAATGCCTTTACACTGAAATCTTCTATGGCACTTCTATACTGAATCTTCAACACTTCTGAACCCCTGAAAGTCTTTAACCATTAATCTTCACTGAGGCATAAACATATTAATGTACTTCTCTCAATGACCTGTAGTAGACTTCAAAACTTCTTCTAATGTCTTGATTCACTGTATCTGCCTTGTCTTCATTTCTTCCTGATTTCTGTGTAGATGTAGTATTATTTACTTGTCATGTTCTAGTGTTGAGTTATCACGATTACTATTCATACAGCTTCATAATCTCACCAACATAGAGTAGTCATCTGCTACCTCTGCACTTGTCCAAAATTCCTCCACCAAATTGTAGACAATCTTGGGTGCATCCTTTAGTGCTTTTTTGACTTTGCAATCCTCAAGAAACTTCATCAAAGCATGGAATTCTTTTGGTGCATCATCCACAACCGTGAAGGTTACAAAATTGTTCAACTCGTAGTATAATCTGCCTTGAGACACCTTCTTTGATGAGGATGAGGATGCAGATGCCATTGTACTTGAATAATTGTTAGAAACAAATAACTTGAAAGTTTGATATAATAAGAAATACAGAGAAACTTAGTTAGTATTTGAGTTCACAGAGAGAGAGAGAATCAGTTGAGAGTTATGAAAATGTAAGTAAAGATTTAAATGAATTTTAATCTCACTATTAATATTTTTCAGAGTTAACTGATTCCTCAATTGATTTCTTTCCTTATTTTAGAACTCAAATGACCGTTAGATAAAAATTGAAGTAACAGAGTTACTAATTGTGGTAGTCGAATGTTATACTTATAATATTGTAAGTATAATTTGATTGATAAAATTAGTAATCAACGGGTAGATTTGTTACAGGTCGATTGATGACATGGACCTCAAATGACCGTTAGATAAAAAGTGAAGTAACAGAGTTACTAATTGTGGTAGTTGAATGTTATACTTACAGTATTGTAAGTATAATTTGATTGATAAAATTAGTAATCAATGGCTAGATTTATTACAGGTCAATTGATGACATGGACCCTAAAACTTCCATGTCATCGACTAATAAGATTTATCCATCGACAAGTAACAATATCCATCGATGAATAAATATATCATCAACTGATAAATTTACATGTCGACAGATGAAAATATCTATTGATAAATAAAATTCCTATCAAATAATTTTGGAAAAATAAACAGATAAACATAATCAATGGCTAGTAAACAAAATAAAACTAATAAAAATAACTCGATAGACATTTTAAAGATAAAACATAGTTAGGCATACCTAAATCACAGACCAATCTATTGAATGTGGATTCATCTAATGGTTTGGTAAAAATGTTTGCAAGTTGTCTTTCACTAGGGACAAAATGTAATTCAATAATATTATTCATTACATGTTCCCTAATGAAGTGATATCTTATGTCTATATGGGTTCTTGAGTGTTGAACTGAATTTTTAGTTATAGCAATTGCACTTGTGTTGTCACAGAATATTGGAATTTTGCTTAGATTAAATCCATAATCAAACAGTTGATTCTTCATCCATAGCACTTGTGCACAACAGCTCCCTGCAACAATATATTTAGATTCTGTTGTGGATGTGGATACTGAATTTTTCTTTTTGATAAACCATGATATAAGCTTATTTCCTAGAAATTGATATGTTCTAGTTATACTTTTTATGTCAATTCTGCAACCTTCATAGTCTACATCTTAATAGCCAATTAGATCAAATCCAGAGTCTCTAGGATACCAAATACCAAGATTTGGTGTTCCTTTTAGATATCTGAATATTTTTTTTATAGTAACTAAATGAGACTCTTTAGGATCAGCCTAAAACATCGCACAAAGACATGTAGCAAAAATTATGTCTGACCTATTTGCAGTTAAATAAAGTACCGAGCCAACCATGCCCAGTGGCCAATGGAGTTTTTGCGAAAGAACATTTAATTAAATCAAATTTTCTTAGTAAGTCGGAAATATATTTGGTTTGATTTATAAAGATATCATCTTTAATTTATTTAACTTGCAAACCAAGAAAATATGTAAGTTCTCCCATCATGCTCATTTCATATTTACTCTGCATCAACTTAGCAAACTTTTGACAAAGTTTTTCATCAGTTGAGCGAAAAATAATATCATCTACATAAATTTGAACAAGTATAAAAGAGTCATTAAATTTTTTATGAAAGAGAGTTTTATCAATATATAATACCTCTTGTGAAGTGATTCTCAATCAAGAATTTGGAAAGTACACAATAACAGATCTAAGTGCTTGTTTCAAACCATACAGTTCTCTAAGAAGATAGTAAACAAATCCAAGATGAACAGGATCAACAAAGCCAGGAAGTTGTTCTACATAAACTTTCTCTTCTAGTTCCCCATTGAGAGAAACACTTTTCACATCCATCTGGCAAACTTTAAAGTTGTGTTAGGAATCCACATATAATTTGATGATAACATTAATCTTAGAATCATAGAATTTTATTTGATGTAACTGATCAATTGATATGAAAGTTATAAATATCAATTGATCAGGAAACCATTTATCAATTGAAGTGTTTATATGAATCAACTGATAATTTGAACTGTAGCATAAGTATACTTAGTCTATTTCAATCGATAAGGTGTAAATCAATTGATATTACTCTCATCAATTGATGTTAGAGTCGATTGATATAGATCATCAATTGATGTGTAAATTAAACTGTCAAATTGTAATTATGTGAAGCCAGGAAATTGCACAAGTGAAGGATGATCAATTGATATTGAAGCATCAATGGATAGGAGATCAATCGAAGAAGTCAAGTCAAGTATTGAAGACCATCAACTGATGTGAAAACCCATCGATTGATATATCGATTGATAACATTTATCAATCGATAAGTCATCATTTATCAATCGATGGATATAAAGATCAATCGAAGAAGATCATCAATTGATGGATTAAAGGATGGATCAATTGATATGCTTAACAGAAAATTATCAATTGATTGAGACAACACAGAAGGACTATCTGTTGTAGATCCAGAGGACAAAAGTAAACCTAAGGAAGAGTCTATGATGACTGTGAAGACTCAATCAGTAGTTGTCTTTCAAAGCTGTTTTCTAGAAATGGAAAAAGGTAAAAGGAAGGTAGATAGAAACAATCCAAAAATAGGAATTGTAAAAACACACTTGTAATATATAAACTAGTGTGGTAGCATTGTTAGAAGAGTAGAAGTTAGACTATTTATCTGAGAATCAATTGTTCAGCCTTAGAGCACTTTGTAAGGACAATTGTTTTATCTTCTAACTTTGTAAAAATGAAGCTATGTTTATTTTAACCTAGAAACATTGAGCATAAATATACAATGATGGAAAAACCAATCCATCAGTAATTTTAAATCTCTTTGTTATATTTAATTTTTCAGTTTTAATTTATTCAAACACATTCTCTCTAATTATCAAACATCAGTAACAAATATTAAAATAAGCACAAATTTTAATATTTATATTCAACCCCCCTCTAGAAATATTGGCATAGTTCTGGGAAATAACAATTGGCATCAGAGCTAAGGCTTTTAACATACAGAAAGTTTAAAGATGAAGAATAGTTAATATGGGCCAAAAAGATTCAGGTGTGAAAATTCAAGTGCTAGAAAAAGATGAATATTTTTCATGGTAGGTGAAAATGCATCTGCATCTACTCTCTTTTGACCCTTCCTATGTTCACTGCATAGAGAAAGGTCCTCATGTTCCCATGAAGCTAGTCACAGGTGTAAACCCTGATGGAACTCCTGCACTTGATAAACATGTTCCAAAACTCATCACTGAGTTCACAGAAGAGGATGAAAAAGAAGTACTTAAAGACAAGAAGGCCATGAACATTCTGTTTAATGGTCTAGATAAAGATATGTTTGACAAAGTGATAAACTGTACTTCATCAAAAGAAGTATGGGACACTCTTCAAACTCTGTGTGAATGAACTGAACAAGTAAGGAAAAATAAGATGCCACTCTTGATTCAGAAATATGAATAATTTCATTTCAAAAGTGGAGAATCTATCAATTACACCTATAGCAGATTCCAGAAGTTGTTAAATGGACTAAAGCTATATGGTAGGGTTTATGCAACTGAGGATACAAATATGAAATTTTTTAGATATCTTCTAAAATAATGGAAACCAATGACTGTTTCCACTTGGCAATCTCAAGACTTCAAAGATTATACTCTTGAGAAACTTTATGGAATTCTCAAGACATATGAGTTATAAATCTAACAACATGAGGAGATTGAGAAGAATCAAAGAAAGGAGAAAATTGTGGCTTTGATGGTCAAAGAAAATGAAGAGAAGAAGGAAGATGGTTGTGTAGAAGTTTCTGTCATGGTGGCTAATGATGCTGTTGAAGAATCATCCAAGGGAAAAGGAAAAGGCAAGTGTGAAGAAGTTGAAACATGTTCACAGGATGATTTGGACGAGATTGATGAGCACCTTGCATTTCTGACAAGGAAGTTTTCAAAGCTTAAATTCAAGAGGAATCCAAAACCTCAAAGGCCTGGATCCCAGTTTAGAAGTAATAATCAAAACAAAATTTTGGTTGATAGATCAAAATTCAAATGCTTTAACTATGGATTAGCTGGTCATTTCTCAAATGAGTGCAGAAAGCCAAAACAAGAAAAGCCAAAGTCATATGAGGGTATTGATTACAAAAAGAAATACTTTAACCTTTTGAAATAGAAAGAAAAGGCTTTTGTTACTGAGGAGAATGACTGGGCTGCTGAGGACAGTGATTTTGAAGAGTTTATAAATCTAGCTCTAATGGCCAACCATGAAGAAGAAGAAGCTAGTTCATCATCAAATCAGGTACTAGCTACTAACTTTTCTAAACTTACAAAAGATGAATGCAATAGTACTATTAATGAAATGTCTAATGAATTGTACAATTTGCATGTCACTCTAAAATCTCTAAACAAAGAAAACCTCAAGTTAAAGAATACCATTGATGCCTTAGCTGAGAGGAATGCTTTTCTTGAAAATGAACTTATTTTTTTAGATAGATTGAAGCAGGAAAGTAAAGATGCTAGAGATGAACTAGTGAATAGTTTGAGAAGAGAAGAATTGTTAAAAGAATAATTAGATGAAGAAATTGAAACCATTAACAGATGGAATAGGTCTGCTAAAATTGCCAAATAAATCATTGGTGTTCAGGGTGTAGATACTCTAGGAGAACCCCCCAAATCAATAGGCAAGCCATTGGCTGATACTTCAATGGATAAAGATCAATCGACTGTTAATCCTTCATCAACTGATAAGGATTATCAATCGATTGATGCTGAATCAATCGATAAGCGTCCATCAACAAGTAAATCATCAATGGCTAATAAGAAGAACAAATTTATCACTCCTATCAAGTTTATTAAGGAAACCAAAAATCAAGTTGAGGCTGAGGTTGAGAAAATCAACATAGGTAGCTTATCCAAGAAACAATTAAAAGCAAAATTAAAAGAGATAGCACATGTGGAAATTATCCAACCAAAGTCTGAGAAAAAGAAGAAAAATAGGAATGGAAAAGTATGCATAAATAAGCATAACAATTACACTCCTGATATGTATGCACCTAGAAAGGTATGTGCTAAATGTGGTAGTGTAAATCATTTGTCTATGTAATGCAAGAATGAAAAGAACTCTATATCTTCAAATGATTTAAATGCACATGTCATATCTGCAAATGCCATGCTTACCAATCCTATGCTCATGAATGCCATGTCTTCTAATTCAGTTGCACCAAATGTCCATATGCCTTATGCACAAGTTCCATACATGTATAATCCCTTCTTTGCATATATAAATATGAACATGTCTGGAATGCCATGGAACATGCCTAACTTAGATAATGAAATGCATGAAAATTCTGCCATGAGTTCCAAGGTGTCTAAACCCCAAAAGTGAACTCTCAAAGTTAAAGTGGATCTAAACCCACCAAAACAATAGGAGTCAAAGTTGGAAACCAAGGCTCAGGCTGCAACTAATAAAAGAGGACCCAAGGCAACTTGGTTACCAAAAGCAACTTGATTGTTTTAAATATGTGCAGGGAAACAGGAGAAGAAATCTTTGGTATCTGGATAGTGGATGTTCTAGACACATGACTGGAGATTTGTCTTTGCTTACAAAGTTTGTAGAAAAGGCTGGCCCAAGAGTTACTTTTGGAGATAACATCAAAGGTTTTACTCTGAGATATGGCTCAATTGTAAAAGAGAATGTTATCATTGAACCTGTAGCATTAGTTGATGGTTTGAAGCACAATTTGCTAATCATTAGTCAACTGTGTGATAATGAAAATGGTGTATGGTTTTCAACTGGATCATGCATCATATCCAACAAAGAATCTGGTGAAATTCTCTTAACTGGTGAAAGAAAAGGAAATATCTATGTGGATGATTTCAACTCTGTAAAGACAAACTCAATGGCATGCTTACTTAGCAAAGCCAATAAAGATGAAAGTTAGATTTGGCACAAGAAGCTAGCTCATTTGAATTTCAAAGCCATGAATCAATTGGTTAGAAAGAATCTGGTTAGAGGCATTCCATAGATGGAATTCACTAAAGATGGACTTTGTGATGCCTATCAAAAGGGAAAATAAAGAAAAGCATCATTCAAGTCAAAGTCTGAATCATCAATTGACAAGCCTTTGGAATTGATTCACATGGATTTGTTTGGTCCAGTCAACATCATGTCGATTGCCAAAAAGAAATATGCATTAGTCATTGTGGATGCATTCACAAGATATACATGGGTATATTTCTTACACTCTAAGGATGAGGCAAACAAATTCATTATTAATCATGTGAAGAATTTTTAAAATGGCACTGAATGGAAGGTCAAGAAAATCAGAAGTGATAATGGTACTAAATTCAAGAATACAACAATGAAAGAATTCTGTTAAGAAAAGGGTATCACTCATCATTTCTTTGTATCAAGAACTCCATAACAAAATGGAGTAGTTGAAAGGAACAATAGGACCTTGATTGAAGCTGCTAGAACTATGTTAGAAGAAGCAAAACTTCCTACATATTTCTGGGCAGAAATAATTAATACTACTTGCTACATTAAAAATATTTCCATGGTCAATCAACTTCAAGGTAAAACTCCATATCAGTTGATGAAGAAAGACAAGAAGTCAACAGTTAATTTTCTTCATATCTTTGGCTGTAAATGCTTTGTACTAAGAAATCAAGGTGAAAATCTGGGAAAATTTGAAGCCAAGGCTGATGAAGCTATATTTCTTGGATATGGAATAACAATCAAAGCATACAGAGTCTACAATCTAAGATTGCACATTGTTATGGAATCTATGCATGTAGTCTTTGATGACAAGAAGATTCAAGGGTTGTTTGATGAAGGATTTCATGAACTATTGCACTTTGAAAATGAATCTACAAGCAATAGTGAATATAGTGATGATGATGTGGAAATTTCAAAAAATCAATTACCTAGAATCCTCCCATCAATTGATGTCAATGCATCAACAGATAACTTATCAGTTGACAATCATCAATCGACCGATAATACATCAATTGATAATCATTCGATAAATAACAACTCTACTCATCAGTCTTCAAGAAGAGTGTCCATCTCAGGGGAAGGTTCTCAAATGATCAATCACATCACAATGATCATAATAATTCCAATAATCATGAAGAATCATCATCAAGGACAAATTTACCATCACAAAGGAAATGAACAAAAAGTCATCCCTTTGAATTGATTATTGGAAATACAAATGATGGTGTCAAAACTAGAAGTGCAACTCAAAATGATTGCTTGTATAGTAGCTTCCTAACTCAAGAAAAACAAAAAAGGATTGAAGAAGCCTTGAATGATCCTAATTGGATAATTGCTATGCAAGAAGAGTTAAATCAGTTTGAAAGAAACAAGGGATGGAAGCTGGTGCCCAAACCAAAGAACAAGTCTGTTATTGGTACAAAATGGGTGTTCAGAAACAAAATGGATGAATATGGTACAGTGACAAGGAATAAAGCAAGATTAGTGGCAAAGGGCTATTCACAAGAAGAAGACATAGATTTTGATGAAACATTTACACATGTTGCAAGGTTGGAAGCAATCAGAATCTTTCTAGCTTATGCTGCTCATGCAAATTTCAAGGTGTATCAGATGGATGTGAAAAGTACTTTTCTCAATTGAGAACTAGATGAAGAAGAAGTACATGTAGATCAACCTCCTGGTTTCATTGATCCTGTTCATCCTAGATTTGTATACTATCTTCTCAAGGCACTTTATGGATTGAAAAAAGCACCTAGAGCCTGGTATGACACACTATCTAAATTCTTCATTGAGAATCACTTTACAAGAGGTACTGTTGATAAAACTCTCTTTCATAGAAATGTTAATGGCTCTATGATTCTTGTTCAAATCTATGTAGATGACATTATTTTTGGCTCAACTAATGAAAAACTTTGTTAAAAGTTTGCTAAGTTGATGCAGAGTAAATATGAAATGAGCATGATGGGAGAACTTACCTATTTTCTTGGTTTGCAAGTCAAACAAGTTAAAGATGGTATTTTCATAAATCAAACCAAATATATTTTAGATTTATTAAAGAGATTTGATTTAAATGAATGTTCTTCTGCAAAAACTCTCATGGCCACTGCAACTAAACTTGAAATGATTACTAAGGAAGCTAAAGTGGATATTTCAATTTATAGAGGCATGGTTGTCTCATTACTTTATTTAACTGCAAGTAGGCCATACATAATGTTTGCTACATATCTTTGTGCTAGGTTTTAGGCTGATCCTAGAGAATCTTATTTGATTGAAATAAAAAGAATATTCAGATATCTCAAAGGAACTCCAAATCTTGGAATTTGGTACCCTAGAGATTCTGGAATTGATCTAATTGGTTATTCAGATACAGACTATGCATGTTACAGAATTGACAAAAAAAAGTACTACATGCACCTGTCAATTTCTAGGAAACAAGCTTGTATCTTGGTTTATCAAGAAACAAAATTCAGTGTCTACATCTACTACAGAAGTTGAATACATTGCAGCTAAAAGTTACTGTGCGCAAATTTTATGGATGAAGAATCAATTATTTGACTATGGGTTCAACATGAACAAAATTCCTATTTTCAGTGACAACACAAGTGTCATTGCTATAACAAAAAATCCTGTGCAACATTCCAGAACCAAGCACATTGACATAAGGTATCACTTCATTAGGGAACATGTAATGAATGGTACAGTTGAATTACATTTTGTCCCTAGTGAAAGACAACTTGCAGACATCTTTACCAAACCATTACATGAATCTACCTTCAATAGATTGGTCTGTGATTTAAGTATGTTTAATTATGTTTAATCTATTGAATGTCTGACAAGTTATGTATTTATATTAATTTTAGCCATTGACTATGTTAACGTATTGATTCTTCCATAATCAATTGATAAACATTTTACTCATCAATGGATATTTGTAGCTATCGACAAAGAAATATATCAATTGATGATATATTTACATATCGATGGATATTTATAGCTATCGACAGATAAATATATCAATTGATGATATATTTACTTATCGATGGATATTTGTAGCTATCGATAGATAAATATATCAATTGATGATATATTTATTTATTGATGGATAAGAGTACCTGTTGATGAATAAGTTAATTACCAATCGATGACCTGAAATTTAAAGTGGTCCATGTCATCAATCGATATTTATAAAATCTAGCCATTGATTACTTATCTTATCAATTTATTAATACATACATTCATGTATGTATAACAGTCGATTGCCAAAAATGGTAATTTCTACTTTTCATTTTTCTTCCAACGGTCAATTAAGTTCTATTTCAAGTAAGAAAGTGACTGGGAACTCGGTAAATATAAATAGTGAGATTAAAACAACTTTTAATTCTTACTTACAATTTTTACTAAAGATTTCTCTGTCTCTGTCTCTCTCTCTCAATCTACGAACTCAATCCCTAACCCTTTTTCTCTCTGTATATATCTCTTGCTAAGAACCCTAATCTACTATTGTCTAATTGTTGTTTCTGCTTTATTACTAACAAGTTTGCCAGTTAATTCTCATCTACATCTTTAAACACGATTATGGAATCATCAAAGAAAGTCTCACAATCAGGATTCTACTATGAGCTCAACAACTTCGTTGCTTGCACTATGGTGGAGGAAGCCCCAACAGAATTCCATCCTCTAATGGAATTCTTAAAAAGTTCAAGGATCTCAAAGGCCCTCTCGGAAGCACCAAAGATAGTGTGCAATCTAGTTGAAGAGTTCTGGACAACAACAGAGGTAGCGGATGATTTTTATTCAATCTCCTTTGATTGCAAAGGACAAAGGTATATTCTAAGCACTGTAGTCTTGGGTGAGTGTTTAAATCTTCCTGCAAATAATACAGAAAATGCACCCATTGACACAGAGATTAGAAGCATGCTTAGAGAAATTAATTACACTGCTCCTGATGTTAGTCTAGGTAGTATTGTTAGAAAGAATCTAAGAAAAGAATGGTCTTATTTCTTTGATGCAATTATAAAGTGTTTTTCTGGTAAGGTTAGTAATTTTGATGCAAAAATAACAAGTATGCAACAAGTAGGGTATAGCATTTTATATGATAGATATCATAACTTAGGAAGCCTATTTCTCAATGAAATATCTGTCAAATTGGGAAACAAGGTTAATAGATCTAATCATATTTATTATGCTAGATTTATCATGATTATTATTAACCACTTTGTCAAGGATATTGAGATTGACAAGAGTACAAAAACTTTAGATTGCTGGACTCAAAACAAAAGGGTCTTCAAAGACTTGGTAAGAATCATTCTTCACAGTAATGTGGAATTGATTTATCCATCTTTTGTTCAGGTATTTATCTCTACCTTAACTTCTTCCAATAACCAATCTTCTTTGCCTTCTGTGGCTATTGAGGGTGTTAGTAATGACCCCAACCCTCCTACCCAAGCCACATATCCAGTTTCTAAATCCAAATCTAAAAAGCCAACCTCAACAGGTTCCCAAAAACCTGTTGTTATAAAATCCAAGAAAAGAAAAACACATGTTGTGGTAGATAGACTAGAGGGAGATATAGGTGGTGAGGGAACTGGGGAACATCAAAGAAACCAGAATGATAAGGAGAGTGAGGGTGTGCAACCTCAGCCAAGCCACTCCATAGTCTCTTAAAAGACTATGGATGTTAATATGGAAAATACCACATCTCTATTGTCATCCTCTCAAAAGGATGACAGTATTGAAAATATCCCATAACCAGGGGCACAAAACCAAATTGGGGACACACAATCCAAATTTACCAAAACCTATGGCATGAGAGAAAAGAAAGTTACCTTTGCACTTGGGGAATCACACACTGCAAAACCACAGGAAACTGTGGTGGAGCCTTCTCAAAGTCAGTTTGATGCATCTCATATAAATGATGAGATGCAGCCCCATTCTCTCTCTATTCCAATCCCTTCTATTCTTTCTTCCCCTTCTCACCAAATTTCTTCAGAAAATGTTCTGATAGATAATCAGACATTTTCATATTCTCCTTCTTTATTTTTCAAGGAGAATCCAACACTCTCTCCTGAATCTTCTTTCCAGAAAACTCAAGATTTCATTTCTCATATAATTACAAATATCACTTCTCAAATTCTTACCACAACTGTTTCTACTCCATCAATTGATGTTCCTTCATCAATTGATATTCAGCCATCGACTGATAAGCCATCAATCGATACTCAAGATCAATCGATGGGTATGCATCAATCGATGGATATCCCAAACACTTCAACTGATAATATCTACACATCAATTGATGCTCAATCAATTGATGTTGTTCAAACTCTTTTAGGAATGAGTGAGTTGAGTGAGAGGCAGGATTGCAGCCTGGCAAAAGGAGAGAGAGTGAGTGAGGACATTCATATTTCTTCCAGGAATGTGAGTAAAACACTTGAGGGGCCCACCTTAGAAGGTGCACATGAAATGAGTGAGGGAGAGGTGAGATTCCAGGATGAGATCCTGATGCAAAATAGAGAGATGAGTGAGAGAGATAAAACAATTTTACTATTTGCACAAGAATTGGAAAATGAGCTGATGTCAGATGAGGAACGTGTCAAGGAGATAGGGGGAGTATTAAATGCAGAAGCTAGTGGGAGTGGAATTGATAAGGAGATTGAAGAGGAAATTGATGCTGGTGAATTGATCCACAGAATTTCATTCATCCTGATCCACAATATCAAGGGTTGGCCGTTTCAAGTAACAGGGATGCAGAATAACTATTGGGAATAGAGCATACAGAACAAAGGACCAGGAATCTGAAGGAGAGCATTGTCAATACAACAGACACATGTTATATGGAACCTGAGGAGTTAGAAGATGATTCTGATGAGGAGCCATGGATGAGAACAATTGATGGTTCTTTAGAAGCTGCTGAAACTGAGATTCTTTCTTAGTATATGAGGGTAATGGTGGAAAGAGAAATTGAAGATCCCAATCAAAGAAGAATTGCTCACTATATGAGGGAATCACTGAAAATTCAAAAAATCACAATGACAGGAGTGAAGAGAGAATTGAAGGTTATCAAGGATTCTTTCAATTCTAACAATGATGCATTGGAGAGAAGGTTGGATGAGAAGCTACCAATTAACACTATGGGTCGAATCAAGGACAAGCTTTTCAAGGAATCTAAAAATTTTGCATCTTTGGAAACTAGAGTGATATCTCTATAAAAGAAGATGGATGATATAATTAAAGGCCAGAGTCTACATGCTTCCATTCTTCATAAATTTGTTCATAGAATGCCACCACCTCCTCCAATTGATGATAACAAAAAGGGGGAGAATACAAAGAAGAAGTATGATGGTGATGGCAAAGGCAGTGGTAGTGGTGGTGTTGGTGGTTCTGGTATGGACAAGTCTAGTGGCATTGGAGGTTCTGCAGTTAAAAGGACTAAATATGAATGCAACAGGGATTATCAATCTTCAAAGTTATCTAAGTCACCCAAAGATGACTTAGAACAGAAAAAGAAAGAATTCAAGAAGTTTGAAGATGATATAGAAGCTAGAAGGATTTCTAGGGAAAGAGAAACTCAGTCTATGATTGAGAGGGAAAGGAAAAGGATTGAAGATTTGAAGAAAATCACTGAGTTGGTAACAGAGGCAGCAGAAAAAATGAAACTTGGATGAGTTCATTGCTCAAACAAGAAAGGTGAATGAAGATGCACAAAAGGCTGCCAAAGAAATCAATTCAAATGATGAAGCCTTTCTAACAATTGATCTTGAATCCCTTGAAGAAAAGAAAAAGGGCAAATCCATAATGATTGAAGAAGAAAAGAGAAGGAAAGAGCCAGTTGACCAGAAGCTTATTCAAGGATCCATTTCATCAGGATTGTTAGATGCTGCAAAAAGAGAAAAGGAGAATGAGGAAATAATAAGGAAAATGGAAATAGAATGGAACATGGAAGATCAATTAATGGAACAACTATTGAGGAAAAAGAGGAAAATAGCTATGGCTAAGAAAAGGTCAAGTTCTATTCAAGAAAGAATGGTTCAGGAAAACCTCCAGGGTAAACAAGAAGAAATCAAGAAGGAGGTTACAATTGAAGGATATGATATGAAAGGAATACCAGTGATCAATGAAAAAGGGCTGATTGGAGTAAGGACTCACACTGCAACCTCTAACCAAGAAGAATCTATGAGGTTGAAATATGAAAATGGAGTGAAGATCACTTATTTATTGAAGGTGATAACGAAGCAAAGCTACAATGTTCTTAAGACCATCCTTCCTCTACTCAACAGAAAGTACAAACTCAACACAACAATTTCTCAGGAGATTCAACAACAAATTTCAAAGATAAGGAGATCAAAGGCAGAAGCTGAACCTGATTCACCTCTTAAGTTATGGAAGTATCAAGTCAAAAAGGTGGTGTTGGAGTCAAAGTATGCAATGATTTTTACAGATGTGGAGGGAAACATAAAGTTCTTTGATATCTGCAAATATCTGGACAAAATCACAGATGAAGAAATACATTACCTTATGAGGCAACTTGGGGAAACTGAAAGAGATGAAACAATTTTGAGGAGTTCTTTCAAGAGGCAACTAAAGGAAAATGTCGAGAAGAGAAGGAAGACAAGCTAATTGAATTATGAAGATGGTGAAAACAATGAAGCAGCTTGCAGTAGTTATTCATCAAACTGGTACTTTCAAAGTCTCAAAGTGCTACTTAAATTTCTTAATTCTATCTGAATGAAAATAATTAAGGGTTTTGTTATCATCAAGTAGATTTATGCATGTTCATATCACAGACACAAATAGGGGAATCTACATGTAATTTGATGATAACATTAATCTTGTAATCATAGAAATTTTATTTGATTTACCTGATCAATTGATATGAAAGTTATAAATATCAATTGATCAGGAAACCATTTATCAGTTGAAGTGTTTATATGAATCAACTGATAATTTGGACTGTAGCATAGGTATATTTAATCTATTTCAATCAATAAGGTGTAAATCAATTGATATTACTCTCATCAATTGATATTAGAGTCGATTAATATAGATCATCAATTGATGTGTAAATTAAACTGTCAAATTGTAATTATGTGAAGACAGGAAATTACACAAGTTAAGGATGATCAATTGATATTGAAGCATCGATGGATAGGAGATCAATCGAAGAAGCCAAGTCAAGTATTGAAGACCATCAACTGATGTGAAGACCCATCGATTGATATATTGATTGATAACTGAAAGGCATAGGTGTACTAACTTGTAACACTTAATTACTATGTAACTCAACTAAGTAAAAGATAACAACAGCAAAATAAGAGAAACTGAAGAAGCACATGGAATCAATCAACTGAAGAAATGGTAATGATACTTGGTAACTACAAGTAACTAATTTGGTTAATCAAGGATGCATAAGTGAGAAGAAGTTCAATCTGAGTATTGCTCATGCCCTAACTTATCTAATGGAGAATCAAATTAATGTCAAAGAAGTATCAAGAAGACCAAAGTGATTTCATGTAATGTATATCAACATCTGGATAGTGTAAAGGTTAATCAACAAATGAGAACTGACATTCAGAAGCAAGAACCCCTACAAGACTAGTCACTTATGAACCAGACCATTGCATCAAGTGTCAGGACATTGGAGGCAAGTTCATGTCAGTAATAGAAGATCTCATTTGAATTGAGTGAGGAAAAGAAATTGAAGAAGCTAGGGAAACTTGCTCATAAAGGTTAATCCTCAATTAGTCACTAAAGAAGGTCAACATTGGATGTGTTCATATTTGCTAAGGCAAATGTCGATCCACATCAGATCGAGATGCGGGTCGAGATTTATAATTGAAGTAAAACATTGCATAGGCAAATCTCGATCCACGGTAGATCGAGATCGAGGTTCTACCAGATCGAGATCGAGATCTTCATAGATCGAGATCAAGATTCTCCCAGATCGAGATCGAGATTTTCACAGATCGAGATCGAGATTTTCACAGATCGAGATCGAGATGGGTCCAGGCGAAGATCGAGATGCGGGTAGATATGTAACATTTAATGTTCAAGGGACAAGTGGCTTATTGTGAACGGTTGATCCAGAGTTGTTGGGAAAATACTTTTTGTTGTCGAAGTCCTGATTGGGCCACGTACACAAAAAGGACAAGATCAAGACTACATGACATTATAAAAGCAGCACTTTGTTTTTATTAGAAAATAGACTTTCATCATCTCTGTAATTCAACGATATTTTTAAGAGAGAGCATTTACTGTAAAACAAAAGTGAGAGAGAGGATCAGTTGAATCTAGCTTTAATTGCTGTATTTATTGTTCAACTGATCATGATGCATTTATGAATGTTGTAGCAAATCCATCAATGAATATAATGATATATTCTAGAAATTCTGTGTCATCATTTATTACCTGCATATTTATTCTCTCATTAATTTTTAAACAGTTGTATTCACCCCCCCCCCTCTACAACACTTTGGACCTAACAATTGGTATCAGAGCTTCTGTTAAACACATCTAACAGAGATCCTATTGTGTTGTTTGAGTTGGTTCTTGAAAATCCCAGATCAATTTTTTTCTTGAAGTTTGTGCCGAAAGTTTTTGTTTGTTTCTTCCTGGAAAAGTCATAGATCTAAAAAGTTCTAAGTAATGGTGTAAGGAATATTTGAACAAAATTCCAAAATATTGTACTTTAGAGCTTTGTGGATTTTCTTGTGGTCAAAACTGGAATCAACTGATTGACTAAACAAAAAGGATATTTTCGAACTTCTGTCAACTAGGAAGTGGACATCTTTTTGTTTGGACTTGAGAAAGTGGTGGACCCTGCTACTGTTCATGTGATTAGAACTGACTTGCTTGAATCTTAAGTGCAAAATCCGTTGAATATTAAGTGTTGGATATTTAAAGTGAGATAATTAATTTTTCAAGTAAATACAATTTATTGTAATTTGAAAAGTGTATTATCTTAATTTTAAATTTTATTAAAATGGCCGCCGCACACAGATTTAAGATACCTCCGTTTGATGCACAACATTATGACGAATGGACCAGAAGGATGAGAGCTTACCTTGAATCAATAAACAAGGTATACTTGAGAATATTGGAGAACGGTCCATACATACCCATGAGAATTGAGCCAGAGCGAATGGAAAGAGGGATACTAATACCATCCCGGTCTGTTCCTAAAGAGAAAATGGAGTTTTCAGACGCAGATAAAGAATTGGTTGGTATGGATGCGTCGTTACGTAACGTCATAATTGAATCCCTAAACTTAGAGTACTATGTTCAAATAAAGGGATTAAAAACAGCTAAAGCCATGTGGGATAAACTGGCTGTGGTGATGGAGGGGACCGAGGAAGTTAGAGATAATCACAAACGCATTCTGATATCTGAATATGAATCGTTCAGATGCGAACGAGGAGAAAGCGTAGCGGATGTTTACAAACGTTACAGTAAATTGCTTATCGAGCTGAGTATAAGAGATAAAGTCTATCCACTAGCAGATTCAAATATCAAGTTTCTCTTGAATTTGCCTAAACATCTGGAACACAGGATCACTGCCATTCGAGAGTCAAGAGATTTGAAAAACACTTCTCTCGAAAAGCTGTATGGTGTTTTGAAGACCTACGAGCTGGAGCAGGAACAAAATGACAGAAGAAGATCCTACAATAGTGGAGAAAACAAAGCGGTAAGTGAGTCTGGACTTGTAGCTGAAGAGTCTGCTGTAAAGGCACTTGCAGCTGTCTCATTGAAAACTGCTAATCCTGAAAGGGTGGTATTAGATATTGAAGATCCATCCGAAGAAAGTGAGGATGAATACTATACCCTTGAAGAGCTGGACAAATTAGAAGACAAGTCATACGCTTGTATTGCTCGAGAATTTGCTCATATCAGCTTCAGGAAGCAAAGAAGTGGTAAAGGACGATTTGGTAGTTCTTTCAGCCGAAGAGGCAGCAGTAGCAGCAGAGGCAGTAGTGTAAGTGGTCGGGGAAGTTACAGTGGCCGAGGTAGCACATCTGGTAGTGGCTACAGACCTAACCTGGTAGACAAGAACAAGTTCAGATGCTACAACTGCAATGAATTGGGGCACTTCGCAACAGAGTGCAAGAAGCCCAAGTACGTTCATCCCAAGGAATCCTATGCTGATCTGAAAAAGAAATATGATGCCTTGGTTAGCAAGCAACAGAAGGGAAGCCGGGCGTATGTTGTGACTGAAGGGAAGGGTTGGGACGAGTCTGATGAAGATGAAGATCAGGAGCTATGCAATTTCGCTTTAATGGCAAAATCTTCAGAACAATCAGAGGTACCAATTCTAACCGTAAATGAAATGTCCATTCCTGAGTACCAAAATGAATTAGCTGCCATGACTAAAGATATGTACAATCTCCAACTAAATCTAATTGCTGTTAATGAGGAAAATGCTAAACTCTCCCTTAAGAATAGACTTCTCGAGGCCAGGGTAGAGGAATTAGAATCAGGAGAAAGTAAAGAAAGGTAGTTAATGAATCAGGTAGACGTTTTAGAACACAAGCTTAAGATTAGGGAAGACCTTAACGAAGAACTTAAAAATGAATTAGCTGAGCTTAAAATAACATGTCAATCTTTTGAAGAAGCCGCTAATAAAGTTTTCGTAGAAAGGGACATGTACATGAAACTGGCAGGCAAGAGTAAAAATGAAAAAGTAAACATAGGACTTGACTACACACAGAAAAAGAAAAATAGGGCTGCTGAGTTGTTAGAGCCAGTGTTAGTCAAAGAAAATGTGCCTGAGGTTTTAATGGATGTTAGAAAACCTATCTTTAAGCAGTTTGAGCCCAGGACCATAGATCCTGTTGCTACTAAAATTGAACAAGAAATTAAAATTGAAAGAGATTCAGAAGAAAAAGTAGTAGAACCTACAACTTCTAAGAGAGCGAGTAAGATTGCTTATGCTAAGAGAGGTGTAGGAACCAAGGAGGCTAAGACGGTGTCATATAAACAATGGGTAGCAGGGTCAGACCAAATGAAAGCACCTGTAAAGGCAATTAAAACTGAACATGCATCTGTATCTACATCTACACGAGCTAGAAAGGCATGCTATATCTGTAATCAAACTGATCATTTGTCTTACTATTGCCCGTTCTATGTAGAGGAAGAAAAATCTGTTGGTTGTAATACCATGCCTGCAACTACTGCTTTGCCTAACATGCATGCAAATCATGTCAAGTGCAATAATCCTAATTGTATGCCATGTGCTGTAAACATCATACATGCTTATTTTAATTTGATGAATACTGCTAGTGCATCTGTTGAACATACATCTAGTAGTGGTAAGAAAAAGCATGCGGGGTCAAAGACTAAGACTTCAAGTCCTCCTAAAGTTAGGAGTGACCAGTCTACTCCCAAACCTGACAAACCAGTCAAGGTTGACAAGGGAAAAGACAAAGTCAAGATGAATGCCCCTGATGGCAACAAGGCAAAGCCTTCTGTATCTGAAAAGAAAAAAGAAATTATTGATGCCGGGCCCAAACATCATTGGGTTCCGAAGAACACCTAACCTTTCTGGATTTGCAGGGCAGTGAACAGGAAAAGAGTAAAGTCATATGGGTGCTGGACAGTGGAGCATCGAGGCATATGACCGGCAATAAGTCCCTGCTAACAGATTTGGTGTTGAGAGCCAGCTCTGTGGTTACTTTTGGAGATAACAGCAAAGGTTACACCAGGGGATATGGCAAGATCGTTTGTGGAAATGTTATCATTGAGGACGTGTCTTTTGTGGAAGGATTGCGACATAATCTTCTCAGCGTTAGTCAGTTCACCGACAGGGGTTTTGACGTCAACTTTGGGAAGCATGATTGTTCGATTCGAAGCAAAAAGGATGGAAGCCTTGCTCTCAAAGGAGTAAGGAAGTCAAATTTGTTCATAGCTGACATGAATTCTGCTGATCAGTCTGAAGTCACGTGTTTCTACAGCAAGGCTTCTGCTGATGAAAGTTGGCTATGGCATAAAAGATTATCTCACCTGAACTTTAAAGAAATGAATAATCTCATAAGGAGAGAATTGGTGAGAGGGCTGCCGCAGATGGAGTTCACCCCAGATGGACTCTGC
This sequence comes from Oenanthe sinensis, assembly GCA_028671895.1. Classification (NCBI taxonomy): domain Eukaryota; kingdom Viridiplantae; phylum Streptophyta; class Magnoliopsida; order Apiales; family Apiaceae; genus Oenanthe; species Oenanthe sinensis. The sequence goes on from CM053813.1 coordinate 15,773,078, forward strand.
AAAGCATGTGAGATGGGAAAATCAAAAAGAGCCTCGCATAAGGATAAACAAGTGAATAGCATTACCGAGCCCCTACAACTCCTTCACATGGATTTGTTTGGACCTGTTAATGTTATGTCAATGTCAAGGAAAAGATATGCGCTGGTAATTGTCGATGACTTTTCCAAATACACATGGGTGAAGTTTGTGACATCGAAAGATGAAGTGCCACATGAGATCATTAGACATGTACTGGTAATTGAAAACGTAGCAAGTCTGACTGTGAAGACTATCCGATCCGACAACGGGACAGAATTCAAGAACTCAGTGTTAATGGATTTCTGCATATCTAAAGGGATCAGACGACAGTATTCAGCACCGAGAACACCGCAGCAGAACGGGGTGGTAGAAAGGAAGAACAGGACACTGGTTGAAGCAGCTAGGACAATGTTGTATGAGTCAAAACTTCCTTTATATTTTTGGGCTGAAGCAGTTAGCACGGCTTGTTATACACAGAACAGAACCCTGATTATAAAGGACCATAATGAGACGCCGTATTACATGATGAATAAACGAAAACCATCTATCAAGTACTTTCACGTATTTGGTGCCAAATGCTTTGTGTTAAGAGACAATGCACAACTTGGAAAGTTTGATGCCAAAGCAGATGAAGGGGTTTTCATTGGATATTCTCTTGAAGTAGTAGCAGCGTACAGGGTGTTTGTGCTTAATGATCGCAAGGTGGTTGAAAGCCTTAATGTCACATTCGACGACTCAAAGCTCCCTTCTATACAAAAAGAAGATAGTGAGCCCACTTCCCTAAGATTTGAGAATATGGATATTGATGAAGTGGATACAGTTCCTGAGTCTGTAGTGCAGGGTAGTGATCCAACTATAAATAATGAAATTAATCAAGAGTCTAGTGTTTCGCAAATTCAAAACACTAGGGCTGAGGGATCACCTTCCGTCAGACCTGATACTAACTCAGGGGGAGTCAGTATGCACTCAGGGGGAGCAGCTCACTCAGGGGGAGCCAGTACTAGCTCAAGGGAAGCTAGTGAAAATGCTTCTAGACTAAGTCACCTTCACTTACAAGATCAAGCTGAATCATCAAGAACATTTGCTAGGGATCGCACTTGGAACAAGGACCATCCGTTCGAGCTAATTATTGGTGATCCAGAAGCCGGAGTGACTACTAGAGGAAAAGCTAGAGCTGAAATTGCCACTGAGAATAAATGTCTATACTCAGTGTTCCTTTCCCAGATGGAACCTAAAGTGGTGGAAGAAGCTCTAGATGACGCTGATTGGGTGATTGCTATGCAAGAGGAACTCAATCAGTTTGAAAGGCAGAAGGTGTGGAAGCTGGTACCCAGACCAAAGAATAGATCTGTTATTGGAACAAAATGGGTATTCAGAAACAAGCTGGATGAAGACGGACTTGTAACACGAAATAAAGCTCGCCTGGTTGGTAAGGGTTATACTCAAAGAGAAGGAATTGATTATGATGAAACCTATGCACCAGTAGCAAGGCTAGAAGCAGTAAGGATGTTCTTGGCTTTCGCAGCACATCATGGTTTTAAAGTCTATCAAATGGATGTCAAGAGTGCATTCTTAAACGGTGAGCTGGATGAAGAGGTGTATGTCGAGCAACCTCCCGGGTTTATCGACAGCAAATATTGTGATTATGTTTATCGACTCTTCAAATCAGTATATGGCCTTAAGCAGTCTCCGCGGAAGTGGTATGAAACTCTGTCAGACTTCTTACTAGAAAGTGGTTTCACCAGAGGAGTAATCGACAAGACGCTTTTCTACAAGAAATGCAAAGATGATCTAATAATGGTGCAGGTATATGTGGATGACATTATCTTTGGGTCTGCAAATGAGAAGCTGTGTGCTAAATTCGCAAAGTTAATGCAATCAACGTATGAGATGAGCATGATGGGAGAGCTGACGTTCTTTCTGGGCATTCAAGTTAGTCAGAAGAAGGACGGGATATTTATCTGCCAGACCAAGTACATTCATGATCTATTGAAGAAGTATGGTCTCCAAGATGTATCACAAGCAAAGATTCCTATGGCAACAGCCACGAAGCTTGACGAGGACAAAGCGGGTAAACCTGTAGACATCTCAAGCTATCGAGGTATGATCGGCTCACTTTTGTATTTAACTGCTAGCAGACCTGATATTATGTTCTCTACGTGCCTATGTGCAAGGTTCCAAGCGGATCCTAGAGAGTCACATCTCATAGCCGTAAAGCGTATTTTTTGGTATCTCAAGGGAACATCAAATCTTGGGATTTGGTACCCAAGAGATACAGGGTTTAATCTTGTTGGCTATTCGGATTCAGATTACGCAGGTTGTAGAATAGATAGGAAGAGCACTTCAGCAAGCTGTCAGTTCCTTGGAAGAAGGTTGGTGTCTTGGCAAAGCAAGAAACAACACACAGTATCTACCTCGACAGCTAAAGCAGAATATATTGCTGCTGGAAGCTGTGTGGCCCAGATACTGTGGATGAAGAACCAACTCAAGGACTACGGTGTGGAAGTATCTAAGATTCCTATCATGTGTGACAACACAAGTGCTATTGCAATGACCAACAATCCTGTGGATCACTCAAGGACCAAGCACATTGACATCAGGTATCATTTTATTAGAGAGCATGTAGAAAGTGGAACTGTAGAGTTACATTTTGTGTCTACTGAACGTCAAATAGCAGATATATTGTGACGCCCTCCCGACCCGGGGTCTAGATCGGGGAGTCACTAACTCTAAATGCATGCACCCTAAATAACAATAATAGAAAACACGCATAAATATGACCCCAACTACTAACCTGGATCTTTCAAGGTAATGGTATGAAACAAGCACACAACTACATCCATTTATATTTACATTTACAGCAACCAAAATAATATTACAACTCCTGAAACATCTCAACATCTACTAATAAAAGTACAAGACTAAACAAAGTCTTTTCCTTCCAACTCTGCCTCGATCCTACCTGTTCAATCTCAGCCAGCCTCACATAGTTCATGAATGACATATTTTTCCTGGCAGTCTGCTTAAGGCGGACCATGATTCTCAGAAGCTGTAGATGTTAGAAAAATAAAAGAATGAGCTACAAAAGCTCAGCAAGTAACCATATAGGTTAAAAACAGTTCTACAGGCTTATATACATAATTTAGAAAGTCTTTTCTCAAAACCATGCTTTAAAATCATTGCTGGACCTCATTGTCCCATAATTGTAATTAAACATTCTCATCAGGGTATTCATTACTCGTAAAACCTTCTTTCATAAACCACTGGCAGGGTTAAATAATTTCAATAACTGGTGCAAAGTACATAAGAAGCTGGAAAATAACAATCAGTTACAAGTATAAGAGTAATCTGCAGGGTTAGATGGATAACAGGAAGTAATGTCTAACAATTGAAACAAGTCAAATCAAGGTATATCTGATAATTGAAGCTGTATATGACAGTTTATAACAAGGCATTTCATTATTCATTACCAATCATTTCAAAGTTCATTTGTATAAAATTGTCCTTTCATTAGGACTGATTCTTTCAAAACATTTCATAAAACTGTCCTCTCATTAGGACCTTTCTTTTCAAATCATCTATAAAACTGTCCTCTCATTAGGACCTTTACTGTTTAGAAACAATTCATTTTGGTTGAAGTTTTCTCACAACGCCAGACAATACGGGTGATCAGCCACGTAAAGTCCCCATAACGGACTAAAGTCCCTCTGGACATAAGGAGTACTCATAAAGGCACTTATTGCCATTGGCCTTGGGCTATCTCATTACAGCCATTGACTATCTCATTATAGTCTTCACATAAAAAGTGCTGGACCGGCGTCACTCGGCCTCTTACGCCTCCAACCTATAGGAATCCGCAGAAACCAATTTGATCGGAATTCCTATAATAACCAAAACCTTTCTTTTTAAAGTTACCAAATCATTTGATGAAAAAGACTTTTTGAAAGTCGGATTCCATATTTAAATCCATTTTTAAGATCATTAGACAAAGGTAAAGTTTATTCCAGGATAAATCTCAAAACAAGCTTCTGTTGTAGTAAGGTAATATGATATCATGAACTGGGGATCAAAAACAAGTTAAAGTTATGAAGTCAAGGTGCAGGGTCAATCCATAGGTATAACAGTTGTTTTTGAAAATAGTTGTAAAACATTTAATCAGGACGGCAGTTAGGCCTAAATAACAGGGTTCTTTTAAGGTTTAAGTTTAAGCAATTATTGTTAAGAAAGTGGTGATAACACAAGTCACAGCTCAAGATCACTGGTGTACGATTTGTAAAACTAGTTTATAAGTAGTCAGTAGCAGTTCAGGGATTGAAAAGTTTAAAGTGCAATTAACATTGGTATAAGGTTGCAGCTTAAGTAAAGCAATTAAAGTAAATGAGGCTGTAACTTAAAACAGTTGAGATAAGATAACACAGTTGCAAGGTCATAAAGCAGTTTATAAAACAGTTCACTATGCAGTTCATAAAACAGGGTTTAAGTTGAAAGAGGTTAGGCAGTAGTTACTTGCCTTAAATAGAATGCTACAGCTGTTGAACAGGTAGATCGCCTACACCAGACACTAACTCTCTACTTTAGCTTTTCCTCTGTCTTTTACCTCAACGTCCTTCGTAGCTACATATAAATAATACTATTTCAGAATCTTATAAACTCTCGACGTTTTCATTAACGTCTAACTCTTCTACCCTTTCGATAATGTAACCCTTTAACACATATGCACAATCCACTGTAGACATACTTTGCTATATACTTACTTCTATACTGGCAAGCAAATAGCACATAGACAATTATATCATTCACAGCATTCCTGATTGATAGCCTTTCCTATACAGAAGTGGTGTGCCAATAATATTTTATAAAGTCATTTTAGTTTTTAGAAATTTTGGCAGCACTTCCCCTGTAATTGGAACTACCCGTCGGAATACAACCGACACAACCAAACATCAAGGTCAATCATCTCCCATTATACAATCATATTCGCATCAAATCCATAACAAACAAGCAATAGCTATAAATAATATGCAATACTATTGTTATTCAAAATGACTGAAATAATCCAAGTACCAACTGCCTAGCTACACAATCAATTCAATTCTTAACTCACTCCTCTATCATCAACTCATGTCCATTTAGTTCATAGAAATTAGAACTCATATTGGCAATTAGGGCATGACATTCGAATATGGAATACACATATACATTCAAAAGTAATAGCTATTATGTTTATTATCATTCAATTAAGCAATTACTAAATCATTTTAATAGTACCTTTACATCATGTACTATAAATTTCTGCTTTCACATTATGCTAGCATACTACTAATAGAGTTACACACATAATAGGATCATAGCATTTCTAAATTAATTAATTACTGAGATTAGCATTAGAAATTGCTTTTTAATTCGAAAACATATATATACATGTCTAAAATCATAAAATCAGTCCTACCCTTAACTCATACATAGTATTTACATAACCATTCGAATATTAAATTATTCAAATAATTCAAAATTCTCGAACTAATTACAATTAATCAACACATAGCACTTGCTTAACCATTTAACAATTATAATGCAGTCACTAGCATCATTATTAATCGTAACCCACACTTAATTCTCGAACTGTAACACACGGCCATGACCAGAAAATACAACGCCGTGACCGGAGAAATCATAATCTTATTATGCAATGCTAAACATCCATCGACAGTTAGAATTTACATATATCATAGTCATTAACCAAAGTAGCAGCAAAAATCAAATCAAGTCATCACAATTTCCAGTCGAACAACTTCCGATTCCACTCGGCAATTAGCAAGCAACTCGCAAACAACGACTAACATTGAAATATAACTTAGACTTGGTAATTAAAGGGTCTTAGGCTCAGGTCATCCATCACAGCCTTTCCACCGGCTCACCGGAGGTTCACCGCCGGTGGGGTAAAGCCTCGGGGTACTCGTTTCAGAGCGTCCCTCCACAAAGCTTCACCAAAAATCAATTACAACACCAAACCAAGCTTCGGATCATAGATATGTTAATACAAAGCTTTGCATGCAACTTCCTCATTCGAACACCTATACACGCAGCACATATATACACATATGTATACGGTTACATGCAAGGTTCGAGAGAGGAAACACACAAAAAAATCAAGCAATTTCTAGCATCAATCGATTACTTATAAGCAGAATGACCTAGAAATGAAAGGGGATAAAGAATCGCGGAAGAGAGACAAGAACTCGACCTAAGCACAGCTGATGCAAAGTAAGGGAAAATAGTTAGTGGGCGGTGGCTTTTACCAAACAAAGACAAGGGCAAAACCGTAATTGCACATATGCTGTTTTCTGGATTAAATCAATTAATAATTCGAATTTTGAGAGAAACAGGGTACAAAAATGAGTTTTATATTTTTAAAATTAAGAGCATGAATTTAGAAGCTTCTCCATATTTTTGAAATATTTTTCTGGTAAATAAATAATTAACTGAAAATCTTTGAAGTTTTAGCACAGAAATAGAAAATAAGAGTAGGAAAATCTTTAAAAATACATTTGGGCTCGAATAAAATAAACTTCTATTTTTCACAAGTCTAAAAATATTTAAGGATCATTTTGGAACAGGTTTCATGATTTTTGGACATTCCAATAATTAAATATGGAATTTAGAAGAGTAATATCTCTAGAATAAAACAGGAATGAAAGATTTATATAAAATCACTGAGACTAGAATTAAATACATCACCATTTTTAGAAAGTCTCTAAAATCACATAGAAGCTACATATAAAATTTCATAATTATTGGACACACCAATAAGTTTATAAAAATCAAACAGTTACACAATTAAGCATAGAAATCACTTAATCACTTAATTAAATCACTTAAGCATAATGCAGTCAAACGAGCAGTCAACTAGACATATAAAATGACCACATATCATATCTTAACACATTAAAACATGTAAATCATATACCTCATATTATTCAAATAGATTCAATTACCTCGATCGTTACATTCTCCCCCCCTTAAAAAGATTCTGTCCCCAGAATCAGCCTAAGTAAACAAATAGGGATACTTCTCGAGCATTTCACTCTCAAGTTCCCAGGTAGATTCCTCCACTCGAGGATTTCTCCACAAAACTTTTACAAGCTTAACAGATTTATTCCTTAAAACTTTATCCTTACGATCCTGAATCTCTACAGGCTGTTCTACATAGGACAAATCAGGTTGAATCTCCAAGGGTTCATATTCTATCACATGACTCATGTCAGGATTATACTTTCGAAGCATAGACACGTGAAAAACATTGTGAATGTGCTGCATTTGCGGTGGTAGAGCCAATTCATATGCAACTTTCCCAACTTGCTTCAAGACTTCAAAAGGTCCTATATATCGCGGATTAAGCTTTCCTCTCTTGCCAAATCTACTAACACCTTTCCACGGAGAAATTTTTAACAACACTTGGTCACCTTCTTCAAAATTCAAATCTTTCCTTGACTGGTCAGCATACTTCTTTTGTCTATCTTGAGCAGCTAACAATCTCTTCTGAATCAACTCAATCTTTTCTTTAGTTTGTTGCACAAGCTCTGGACCTAAAATCTTACGCTCACCAACTTCATTCCAACACACTGGTGATCTGCATTTTCTTCCATACAAAGCTTCATACGGGGGCATCCCAATACTGGCATGATAGCTGTTGTTATATGAAAACTCCACTAACGGTAGATGCTCGTCCCAGCTTCCTTCAAAATCCAAGGCACAAACTCTTAACATATCTTCAATGGTTTGGATTGTCCTTTCACTCTGGCCATCTGTCTGTGGATGATATGCAGTACTCATATTCAGCTTTGTTCCCAAACATTCTTGAAATTTCTTCCAAAATCTTGAATTGAATCTTGGGTCTCTGTCTGACACTATTGATACAGGAACACCATGTCGCATAACAATCTCTTTTAGGTACAAATGAACCAACCTGTCCAGAGAAAATCTTTCGTTGATCGGTAGAAAGTGCGCTGACTTGGTCAATCTGTCTATTATTACCCAGATAGCATCATGATTAGTTTTAGTCCTTGGCAGACCTACTACAAAATCCATAGCAAGATTCTCCCATTTCCATTCTGGAATCTCTAGTGGTTGCAACAATCCACTAGGCCTCTGATGTTCAGCTTTGACTCTCTGGCACGTATAACATTTACTGATCCATTCTGCCACATCTCTTTTCATGTTGGGCCACCAAAAATTTTCTTTCAAGTCTTTATACATCTTTGTGCTTCCTGGATGAATAGAGTATCTTGAACTATGTGCATCATGCAAAATTTCATTCTTGAACTCTTGAACATTGGGGATCCAAATTCGTGAGGAAAACCTAAAGATTCCTTCACTGTCTTTCTGACTTCTTAACTCTTCTCCAGTCAATTTGGCTCTGTCTTGACTCATCATCTGTTCTTGACATCTCTTGATCTTTTCTAACAATTCTGGCTGAAAAGTCATTGTATACACCATCTCTTCCACTGAATCAGAATCACATACCTCTATTTCCAATTTCTCAAATTCTTTGATCAATTCTTCAGATGAAACCATTATATTCAATCTTTCCTTTCTACTCAAAGCATCTGCTACAACATTCGCCTTACCTGGATGATAGTTGATCGTGCAGTCGTAGTCTTTGATCAATTCCAACCATCTTCTCTGTCTCATGTTCAATTCTTTCTGAGTAAAGATATACTTCAAACTCTTGTGGTCAGTATAAATCTCACACTTCTCTCCGTACAAGTAGTGCCTCCAAATCTTCAATGCAAATACGATGGCAGCTAATTCCAGATCATGCGTAGGATATTTTAATTCATGAGGTCTTAACTGCCTGGAAGCATATGCAATAACTTTCCCATGTTGCATCAGAACACATCCCAAGCCTTTGTGTGAAGCATCACTGTAGATGACAAAATTTCCTTGATCGTCAGGTAACACCAACACTGGGGCAGACACTAGTCTTCGCTTTAACTCTTCAAAACTTTCTTCACATTTCTCATTCCATACAAACTTTTCATTCTTCCTTGTCAACTTGGTCATAGGGGTAGCTATCTTTGAAAAATCTTGAACAAATCTTCGATAGTATCCCGCTAAACCCAGAAAACTTCTGACTTCTGTTGGAGTCCTTGGTCTTTCCCATTTCATCACTGCTTCTATCTTTGCCGGATCAACTTTGATACCTTATCTGCTGACAACATGACCTAAAAATTGTACTTTTTTCAACCAAAACTCACATTTTGAAAACTTCGCATACAGCTTTTCCTTTCGTAAAGTTTCTAAAGCAATTCTCAAGTGATCTGCATGCTCTTCTTCTGACTTAGAATATATCAGGATATCGTCGATGAAAACAATCACAAACTTGTCTAAATATTTCTTAAAGACTCTGTTCATCAGATCCATAAATGCTGCTGGGGCATTTGTCAATCCAAAAGCCATAACTAAAAATTCATAGTGTCCGTACCTTGTTCTAAATGCTGTTTTAGATACATCTTCAGGTTTGATTTTGAGTTGATGGTATCCGGACCTTAAGTCAATTTTTGAGAACCATTCGGCTCCTTTCAGCTGGTCAAAAAGATCATCGATCCTCGGCAACGGGTACTTGTTCTTGACAGTTAGCTTGTTTAATTCTCGGTAATCTATGCACAACCTCATGCTTCCATCTTTCTTCTTAACAAACAACACCGGTGCTCCCCAGGGGGACACACTAGGCCTTATAATTCCTTTATCCAAGAGATCTTGTATTTGAATCGCCAATTCTTTCATTTCAACTGGCGCCATTCTATACGGAGCTTTGGAAACTGGCTCAGTGCCTGGAGCTAAATCAATGGAGAATTCTATTTCCCTATCGGAAGGTAAGCCTGGCAATTCATCTGGAAATACATCTGGAAATTCATTGACTATAGGAACATCTTCTAATTGAACTGGCTCCTTCTCAGTGTCTACAACATAGGCTAGGTAAGCCTCACATCCTTGACGCAGAAATCTCTTTGCCTGAACGATATTCAAAAACTTCTTGACTTGTCGGGTACCTCGAAATTCAACTTCTTCTCCTTCTAGGGTTTTCACCTTTAACTTCTTATTCCTACAATCTATTTGAGCCTTGTATTCCGACAACCAATCCATCCCTAGAATTACATCAAATTCACCTAACTTAAAAGGTATCAAGTTAGCGAGAAAATGACAACTGCCTATTTCAATGTCACAACTAGGACAAACTTGGCTTACTGGAATCTTTGCCTGGTTAGCTACTTCTATAACTAAGGCTTGCTCCAAAGGTCGAACTTCACATTACAATTTACCAAGAAAATCTTGAGATATAAAAGACTTAGTAGCTCCAGAATCAATCAATACACTAGCTTGGACTGAATTAACAGGAAGTGTACCTGATATCACATCCACATCCTGGATAGCCTCTTTCTGAGTCATGTTGAAGGTTCTTGCTCTAGATTGATGTGCTGAAGATTGTGACGGAGTTCCAGCTATCCGTAGAACATTGGTAGGTTGTGTAGGTTCCTTGCATTCCCTTGCCATGTGACCTAGCTTGCCACACTTATAGCATTTGATCCCTGACTTTTGATTTTGATTCTGACTCTGACTGTTGCATTCCGCTGCATAATGTCCTTTCCTGTTGCATTTGAAGCAGGTGATATTGGGCTTATTACAAACTCCAGAGTGCTTCCTTCCACAAACCTTGCACTCAGGAACAAACTGTCTGACGGCCTTTGGCTGGTCGAAACCTTGAGCTTTATTATTCTGTCTTCCTCTTCCATCATTACCATTCTTGATCTGCTGAAAATTACTTCTCTGACCTTCTGGCCTTCTATGAAACTTGTTTCTGAAATTACCATGTCCCTGACTGTCTTCCCTAGCTCCAAACTTTCTCTTTTTGTTATCTTCTCCTTCTGGGACATATCACTCTCACCTTCCACGATCATTGCTTTCTGAACTATTGCAGTAAAGCTTTGCAGCTCGAAAACTGCCACCCTACTTCTAATCCATGGCCTTAGGCCTTGCTGAAACCTCTTGGCCTTTTTAACATCAGTATTGAAAATTCTGGCACAAACCTGGCCATCTCAGAAAACTTGGCCTCGTACTCTGCTACACTCATACCTCCTTGCTTCAGTTCTAGAAATTTAATCTCCATCTGGTCCTTCATAAAACTAGGAAAGTACTTGTCTAAAAATAATTCTGTAAACTGATCCCAAGAAATCACACCTTCACCCTGAAGCATCTTCGTAGACTCCCACCAGTAACCGGCTTCAGCTTTAAGAAAATAACTAGCATACTCAGTCTTCTTATCCTCGTCTACATCTACCAACTGAAAAGCTTTTTCCATCTCCTTAAGCCAAGTCTGGGCTTCTATTGGGTTCGTGGATCCTTTGAATTCAGGTGGTTTCACGGCTTGAAAAGATTTAAAGGTAACTGCTGGGGGTGCAGAAGGTCTTTGCTGTTGCTGGGTTAAAAGAGCTGTTTGCTGTTGTAGCAACTGAATGAGTTGGGCAACTGTAGGGTCCATGGGATTTTGATCTTGAGTATTTTGGTTCTGAGACGAATTTGAAGTGTTTCTTTTCCTTGGCGGCATTTACTATAGGGAGACAAGCAACTTATTAAGCAATACACTACACCATATTGTAAATAGTTCAAATACTTTTAAAACCATTTGAGCACTAAAAACACTTATTTTAGAAATCAATCTTGTAGCATCATTACTACATAAGTTGCCTGTACAACAAGGATATAAGGTTCTATCGAAAACAGGTTAGCACAACAGGTGTAAATAAGGTACTGATAAAGGTAAGGAACAGTTTATGGTCAAATGTGCGAAAAAGTAAATGACAGATATATCGAAAGATACTGGAACTGAAAAGCAACATACATAGATACTAAAAGTGCCAAAGTGCAGGATAAGTTAAGGTACAAACACAAAATAAAAGTACTGGGAAGAAAACAGAAATAACATCTGGGCAAGTGTGCTAGAGGGCTCTAACAAATGTCCCTTCTAACACTCAAACATCCTAACATCTAATCACCCCTGTGATCCCTGTCTCTGGCAGCCCTGAGTCCAATCAGCAGCTCACTAAGCACCCGGGTCAACTCTCCTGCCCGCTCCGCCATCTCATCTGGAAATGCTCTGGCCGCTATCTGCCTACGCCCCTCTTCCTCGACAGCCCTAATGCGATCCTCCCACCACTCGACAGGATGCTCGGGAACTCTCAGCTGGCCTAGGGTAATAGATGGCCTATAAACTCTACGGCGAACAGGGACACCAGCACTCCCTGAGGGTAGGTCAGGCTGAGCAGGGGGCTCAGGAATCAGCTCCTCCTCCTCGCTCTCAGAACTAGATATAACTATAGTATCATCATCAGTTTCCGAAGAAAATTCAGAGGAACCAGGAGAAGGTGGTTGTTGTGAAACAATGCCACGAGCCTGCAATAATACGATATGCAAAGAAAAAGGGATAAGATCACCTTAAATCTATAATTAAAATCCTAATATCTAAACCACTCTTCGATATCTAATCCTATCTTACCATTACTCTCTCTTCTGTTATTAAATGATCTACTTGTTTAACTTAATCCTGGCTTGTTTCAGTGACCAAAACCTTAGCTCTGATACCAACCTGTGACGCCCTCCCGACCCGGGGTCTAGATCGGGGAGTCACTAACTCTAAATGCATGCACCCTAAATAACAATAATAGAAAACACGCATAAATATGTCCCCAACTACTAACCTGGATCTTTCAAGGTAATGGTATGAAACAAGCACACAACTACATCCATTTATATTTACATTTACAGCAACCAAAATAATATTACAACTCCTGAAACATCTCAACATCTACTAATAAAAGTACAAGACTAAACAAAGTCTTTTCCTTCCAACTCTGCCTCGATCCTACCTGTTCAATCTCAGCCAGCCTCACATAGTTCATGAATGACATATTTTTCCTGGCAGTCTGCTTAAGGCGGACCATGATTCTCAGAAGCTGTAGATGTTAGAAAAATAAAAGAATGAGCTACAAAAGCTCAGCAAGTAACCATATAGGTTAAAAACAGTTCTACAGGCTTATATACATAATTTAGAAAGTCTTTTCTCAAAACCATGCTTTAAAATCATTGCTGGACCTCATTGTCCCATAATTGTAATTAAACATTCTCATCAGGGTATTCATTACTCGTAAAACCTTCTTTCATAAACCACTGGCAGGGTTAAATAATTTCAATAACTGGTGCAAAGTACATAAGAAGCTGGAAAATAACAATCAGTTACAAGTATAAGAGTAATCTGTAGGGTTAGATGGATAACAGGAAGTAATGTCTAACAATTGAAACAAGTCAAATCAAGGTTTATCTGATAATTGAAGCTGTATATGACAGTTTATAACAAGGCATTTCATTATTCATTACCAATCATTTCAAAGTTCATTTGTATAAAATTGTCCTTTCATTAGGACTGATTCTTTCAAAACATTTCATAAAACTGTCCTCTCATTAGGACCTTTCTTTTCAAATCATCTATAAAACTGTCCTCTCATTAGGACCTTTACTGTTTAGAAACAATTCATTTTGGTTGAAGTTTTCTCACAACGCCAGACAATACGGGTGATCAGCCACGTAAAGTCCCCATAACGGACTAAAGTCCCTCTGGACATAAGGAGTACTCATAAAGGCATTTATTGCCATTGGCCTTGGGCTATCTCATTACAGCCATTGACTATCTCATTATAGTCTTCACATAAAAAGTGCTGGACCGGCGTCACTCGGCCTCTTACGCCTCCAACCTATAGGAATCCGCAGAAACCAATTTGATCGGAATTCCTATAATAACCAAAACCTTTCTTTTTAAAGTTACCAAATCATTTGATGAAAAAGACTTTTTGAAAGTCGGATTCCATATTTAAATCCATTTTTAAGATCATTAGACAAAGGTAAAGTTTATTCCAGGATAAATCTCAAAACAAGCTTCTGTTGTAGTAAGGAAATATGATATCATGAACTGGGGATCAAAAACAAGTTAAAGTTATGAAGTCAAGGTGCAGGGTCAATCCATAGGTATAACAGTTGTTTTTGAAAACAGTTGTAAAACATTTAATCAGGACGGCAGTTAGGCCTAAATAACAGGGTTCTTTTAAGGTTTAAGTTTAAGCAATTATTGTTAAGAAAGTGGTGATAACACAAGTCACAGCTCAAGATCACTGGTGTACGATTTGTAAAACTAGTTTATAAGTAGTCAGTAGCAGTTCAGGGATTGAAAAGTTTAAAGTGCAATTAACACTGGTATAAGGTTGCAGCTTAAGTAAAGCAATTAAAGTAAATCAGGCTGTAACTTAAAACAGTTGAGATAAGATAACACAGTTGCAAGGTCATAAAGCAGTTTATAAAACAGTTCACTATGCAGTTCATAAAACAGGGTGTAAGTTGAAAGAGGTTAGGCAGTAGTTACTTGCCTTAAATAGAATGCTACAGTTGTTGAACAGGTAGATCGCCTACACCAGACACTAACTCTCTACTTTAGCTTTTCCTCTGTCTTTTACCTCAACGTCCTTCGTAGCTACACATAAATAATACTATTTCAGAATCTTATAAACTCTCGACGTTTTCATTAACGTCTAACTCTTCTACCATTTCGGTAATGTAACCCTTTAACACATATGCACAATCCACTGTAGACATACTTTGCTATATACTTACTTCTATACTGGCAAGCAAATAGCACATAGACAATTATATCATTCACAGCATTCCTGACTGATAGCCTTTCCTATACAGAAGTGGTGTGCCAATAATATTTTATAAAGTCATTTTAGTTTTTAGAAATTTTGGCAGCACTTCCCCTGTAATTGGAACTACCCGTCGGAATACAACCGACACAACCAAACATCAATGTCAATCATCTCCCATTATACAATCATATTCGCATCAAATCCATAACAAACAAGCAATAGCTATAAATAATATGCAATACTATTGTTATTCAAAATGACTGAAATAATCCAAGTACCAACTGCCTAGCTACACAATCAATTCAATTCTTAACTCACTCCTCTATCATCAACTCATGTCCATTTAGTTCATAGAAATTAGAACTCATATTGGCAATTAGGGCATGACATTCGAATATGGAATACACATATACATTCAAAAGTAATAGCTATTATGTTTATTATCATTCAATTAAGCAATTACTAAATCATTTTAATAGTACCTTTACATCATGTACTATAAATTTCTGCTTTCACATTATGCTAGCATACTACTAATAGAGTTACACACATAATAGGATCATAGCATTTCTAAATTAATTAATTAATTGCTGAGATTAGCATTAGAAATTGCTTTTTAATTCGAAAACATATATATACATGTCTAAAATCATAAAATCAGTCATACCCTTAACTCATACATAGTATTTACATAACCATTCGAATATTAAATTATTCAAATAATTCAAAATTCTCGAACTAATTACAATTAATCAACACATAGCACTTGCTTAACCATTTAACAATTATAATGCAGTCACTAGCATCATTATTAATCGTAACCCACACTTAATTCTCGAACTGTAACACACGGCCATGACCAGAAAATACAACGCCGTGACCGGAGAAATCATAATCTTATTATGCAATGCTAAACATCCATCGACAGTTAGAATTTACATATATCATAGTCATTAACCAAAGTAGCAGCAAAAATCAAATCAAGTCATCACAATTTCCAGTCGAACAACTTCCGATTCCACTCGGCAATTAGCAAGCAACTCGCAAACAACGACTAACATTGAAATATAACTTAGACTTGGTAATTAAAGGGTCTTAGGCTCAGGTCATCCATCACAGCCTTTCCACCGGCTCACCGGAGGTTCACCGCCGGTGGGGTAAAGCCTCGGGGTACTCGTTTCAGAGCGTCCCTCCACAAAGCTTCACCAAAAATCAATTACAACACCAAACCAAGCTTCGGATCATAGATATGTTAATACAAAGCTTTGCATGCAACTTCCTCATTCGAACACCTATACACGCAGCACATATATACACATATGTATACGGTTACATGCAAGGTTCGAGAGAGGAAACACACAAAAAAATCAAGCAATTTCTAGCATCAATCGATTACTTATAAGCAGAATGACCTAGAAATGAAAGGGGATAAAGAATCGCGGAAGAGAGACAAGAACTCGACCTAAGCACAGCTGATGCAAAGTAAGGGAAAATAGTTAGTGGGCGGTGGCTTTTACCAAACAAAGACAAGGGCAAAACCGTAATTGCACATATGCTGTTTTCTGGATTAAATCAATTAATAATTCGAATTTTGAGAGAAACAGGGTAAAAAAATGAGTTTTATATTTTTAAAATTAAGAGCATGAATTTAGAAGCTTCCCCATATTTTTGAAATATTTTTCTGGTAAATAAATAATTAACTGAAAATCTTTGAAATTTTAGCACAGAAATAGAAAATAAGAGTAGGAAAATCTTTAAAAATACATTTGGGCTCGAATAAAATAAACTTCTATTTTTCACATGTCTCAAAATATTTAAGGATCATTTTGGAACAGGTTTCATGATTTTTGGACATTCCAATAATTAAATATGGAATTTAGAAGAGTGATATCTCTAGAATAAAACAGGAATGAAAGATTTATATAAAATCACTGAGACTAGAATTAAATACATCACCATTTTTAGAAAGTCTCTAAAATCACATAGAAGCTATATATAAAATTTTATAATTATTGGACACACCAATAATTTTATAAAAATCAAACAGTTACTCAATTAAGCATAGAAATCACTTAATCACTTAATTAAATCACTTAAGCAAAATGCAGTCAAACGAGCAGTCAACTAGACATATAAAATGACCACATATCATATCTTAACACATTAAAACATGTAAATCATATACCTCATATTATTCAAATAGATTCAATTACCTCGATCGTTACATATATTCACTAAACCTCTAGATGAATCAACATTTTCTAGATTGGTTGGTGAATTGGGGATGCTTAACACCTGTTAGTTTTGCTACCTATCTGTTATAATTCAGTTTGTGTACATATTATTGTTATTCATGAATATTCATAATTAATAATGTGTACTTAACTTCATAAATGTATGTATTACATCTCATAAAGGGAAGTTAGAGAGTTTCAGGAAATTAATCTTGTGCTGATCTGTGTATCTAAATGATTAATGTCTAATGATGTGATAGGATTTAATGCTATACTTCATTTTGTA
Organism: Oenanthe sinensis; assembly: GCA_028671895.1. Lineage (NCBI taxonomy): Eukaryota > Viridiplantae > Streptophyta > Magnoliopsida > Apiales > Apiaceae > Oenanthe > Oenanthe sinensis. Next base: position 15,790,363 of record CM053813.1, read on the forward strand.
ATACATGATTTATTTGCTAAATTCCCTGTCGTTTCAACATTGTAAGTTTCTTAAATGGTGTGAAAATTTGTGGTGAAATCTTGTGGATTTTACATATAAATGTTTAATTCACATAATTTCATTAAAATTTTCTAAGGCAAATCTCGATCTGGTTCTGGATCGAGATCGAGATCGAGAACGACTTGTGAAAACTGCTTAAAACTGTCAAGGTACATCTCGATCTATCCACATCGAGATCGACATCGAGATGTAGATCGAGATGCGGATCGAGATCGACATCGAGATCGACATCGAGATGTAGATCGAGATGCGGATCGAGATCGACATCGAGATCGACATCTAGATGAGGATCGAGATGCGGATCTCGAGATCGAGATGTGACTTGTCTTTTCAGATTTTTTTTTTTACGTGCAAGTATATATTATAGCATTAAAAAGACTGTTCATTATTTACGTTAACTTTCTTTCTCTCTTTCCAAAGCTTAAGCTCTTCATATACACACGCGTATACATACATTACCAGAGTACTTTTCCCTGCCATTACATCAAGTTTTCTTGTGATTTTCTTAAACAAAAATCACTAACTGTTACTTAAAAGCATCAATAACTAAAACGAAACTCTGCTAAAATTTTGTTTAAAACTGTTAAACTTCTTGTGTTGTTTTTCACGTCATTACTGTTCTTGCAAATAGTTCTTTAGTTTTTCTTTTCATTCGAGTGAGTTTGGTTTTTGTTTCGTGCTTTCTTATTGTGTTCTTGAGCGAAATAGTTGTGAGTACTACGGTTTAATCCTTAAAGTGCAACTTTACCGCCGTGTTTGTGGTTTTCTGGAAAAATAATTTATTTTGTAACGGCTGTTCACTTTAATTTTCGAAAAACTCAACCGTCAATCTTTAGTGAGGAGTTAAGTGGTCATTAGTGGGGAAGTTAATTTGGTTTAATTTGTGTCACTAATTACGTGGGGTAATTAGTGGGGTTCGTGTACGTTTTTTTGTTTAAATTTAGAACTTGTTCTCTAAAATTTCCATTGCAAAACCATTTCAGAACATTTCTTTTCTCAAACACAAATTTAAAATGGCAAACCCAAATTTCACAATTCCCAAGACCAACTTTGTTAATCTCTCTGCTGATCGAGCAACTGGTAGATTTATTCACTATCAGTTCTGGATTGAATCCCTCAACAACACATCAATCATAAGTCATGCGTTAACCGCCTCTCCCATCCTGAATGTCAAACCTCTTCAAGCTGCTTACTCAACACTAGAGATTCAGGATGGAAAAGCAAATCCAACAGGCCTATCCTTTTCTATTGGTGGTGCCAAATATGAGGTCAGTCTGCAGAAGTTCAATGAGATTCTTGGGCTTCCTACAGAAGATTATACTCCGGAACCCACAATGGAGGATATGTTGCAATTATTCACGGAGATAGGTTGTCGCCCTCCAACGGGTCCTATTAAGGTAACAAAGGTTAACACCGGTATGCTACCAGCTGAGTGGGATTATGTAGTTCAGGCCATTCAGCGCTGCATGTTCCCAAAGGACAAAGACTACAGGCCAATGAACAACAGCTGCCGGGTAATACTATATGGAGTGGCACACAACAGGAGAGTGAATGTGGGCAAACATCTGTTGATTCAGTTGCTTGAGAGATGGGCATTGTGTAGGGTTTCGTGACACAAACGCAGCGGAATAAACGCGAAAAATAAATCAAAATAGCGAAACCCTCCGCAGGATCCATGCGAAAACAAAAGATTTAATTCGGAGATAAAGAATAAATACCTTTAGAAGCTTTAACAGTTCATTAATGGAAGATTAATGGAGGTCCAAAGCTTGTTTAATCACCACGTATCCCGCTCTCGCGATCTACGCTCTACGGTATCCACACGAACACTTTTTATGAAGGATTGATGTGTACTAGCACCCGAAAACTTCTTCTCTCTCTATCTTCCTCCTCTCTCAGAGCGGCTAGGGTTTTTGTAAAATCTCTATCTTATTAAATTAGCCCATAAAGAGATTATATAGAGAGAGGAATAAGTTTTCTAATTATAATCCAATTATAATTAATACTAATCCAAAATTCTAAATTATTTAATTAAGTCTCACTTAATTAATTAATTATTAATTTTGGAATTAGTTTAAGTAATTCATTTATTCTATTTATATAATTAATTAAGTCATACTTAATTAATATCATAAATAAAATAAATTACTTATTTAATTTAAATTCATAATTTAAATTATTTCTCCTTCAAGCGTTCTTTGTGTGTGACCCTGTAGGTTATTATTACGTTGGCAACAATTTTAATATCTAATTAAAATTGTAAACAATGAGCGGCATCTAGTAATACATCATTGCTACCCAAGTAATAATAATAAATCGGTGATTCGATTAAGCCTTTCGTGAATAATGTTCCATGTAATATAATCCCTTTAATCTTGATATTATAGATTAAACTCAAGGCATGTCTCGTGTCATCCTCTTCATAATTTAATCTTTATTTTCTTGATCGATGAGTAGACTATTAAAATCAAATCAACATTTGAGCACGGCCGTGCATTTCATAGTCTCACTCAAACAAGAGGCCAATAATATCACTCCTAAAATTAGGATGATTAAATCCCATCTAGATCATTCATATTTCTCATACGATTCATAATATACCCAATGTCCACTTTTATCATCACCCAGTCAAAGGTAACTTTTAATGTAATCAAAGTATATTAATTCTCGTATAGAAATATAATGATTTCAGGTCTAAGGATCATTACACCATTATCACAGTGAGAATTACTTATGACACTTACTTAACATGTAGAATCTCACGGCGGGTCATTCCAGTGCCATGCATTGATACATGCACTTATGTTCTTGACTTTAGTATCCCCATACCTATGACCAATGAGATGTGGTCATCTGTCAAGAAACATACTAGTCTTTGTGCATTATTATTGTCCTTAAATAATAATACTCGACTAGGGAATTTTAGGAATAAGATACTATTCATATAATCTCATTTTTAAGTCACATACTTAAAGATATAGAATACGTATCAAAATTCCAAGGACATTTACTATGCTTTCAATTTATTACGCAGTAAACAAAACATAATAAATAAATAATAATCAATAAAACATAATCCTTAATAATAAATATTTTTCTTAAAATATAAAAAGTATTGTCTCTAGAGCACAATTACTAACAATCTCCCACTTGCACTAGAGCCAATTACCCAAGTATCCAATACTCATGAAACTAGTGTGACTTTCATGCTTCTGCTGCGACAAAGCCTTAGTCAGTGGGTCTGCAATATTATTATTAGTATGCACTTTACATATATGTATATCTCCTTGATCATTAATCTCATTAATTAGGTGATATCTCCTAAGTACATGCCCAAACAGCCTCCTTGGCTGCTTCGCAAACATCAATATACTCAGGTTCTATTGTAAAATCAACAATTGTCTTTGCTGTGAACCATTCCAGCATACAACATCTCAATAAAACACAAAGCCAGACAGAAACATTAAATTATCGTTATCTGTCTAGAAACCAGTATCACTGAAACCTCTTACAACTAGCTTCACATCTCCTCCATATAACAAGAATGAATCTTTAGTCCTCTTTAAGTACTTAAGAATATTATTGACTGTCGTCCAGTGACCTTCACCTGGATTAGATCGGTATCTACTCATCATGGTTAAAGCATACGAGACATCAGGACAAGTACATATCATTGCATACATTATAAAACCAATTGCTGACGCATATGGAATTTTACTCATGCAGTCCCTATCATCCAATGATTTAGGACAAAATTTTATTTTGAGATCACTATCCCATGAGACATTGGGACATATCCATTTTAGTCTCTTTGCATTTGAAATCGATGCAAAACTTTGTCAATATATGTACTCTAAATTAGACCGATCAATCACCTTGATCTATCTCTATAGATCTCGATCCCTAATATATATGTCACATCGCCTAAGTCTTTCATTGAGAAATTATTTCTCAACCAAGTCTTCACAGTCTGTAGAGAAGGAATGCCATTCCTTATTAGTAATATATCATCAACATATAATACTAGGAATGCCACATGGCTCCCACTAAACTTCTTGTAAACTCAAGTTTCATCTTCATTCTGAATAAAGTCAAACTCTTTTTGACTGTTTCATGAAAACAAATGTTCCATCTCCTCGAGGCCTGCTTTAATCCATAAATGGATCGACGCAACTTACATACATTTCCAGCATCCTTTAGATCAACAAAACCCTTAGGGTGTGTCATGTACACATCCATATCTTCTTCAAGGCTCTCATTTAAGAAAGCAGTTTTGACATCCATTTGCCAGATTTCATAGTCATAGTAAGCAGCTATAGCAAGCAAAATCCTGATGGACATGACCATAACAACTGGTGAAAAGGTCTCATCATAGTCAATACCATGAATTTTCTTGAAACCTTTTGCCACCAATCGTGCCTTATAGGTCTGTACATTAGCATCCATGTCGGTCTTCTTCTTGAAAACCCACTTGCACCCTATAGGTTTTACCCCTTCAGGTGGATCAACCAAAGTCCATACTTGATTAGTATACATGAATTCCATCTCAGATTTAATGGCATCCAGCCATCTCTTAGAATCTGGAGTGTTTATAGTATCTAGGTAGGTGAGAGGCTCATCTTCATCCACAAGCATCACATCACCATCTTGAGTCAAGAGAAATCCATATTATCTCTCGGGCTCATGGCGAATCCTACTAAACCTACGAACACCTGTGTTTCTTGAGCAGTATTATTTTTCTTGTACATTCTACTCAGGTTCCTCCACTGGTTCAACGTTATCATGTGGGTCTCAAACTTCATTGAGATCTATTATCCTTCCACTGTCTCTCAGCAGTTCGAGCAACAAACACTTTGTTCTCGGAAGGATTATAGAAAGAATAACCCCTTGTTTCAGTTGGGTATTCCACAAAATTACATTTGTCTGATTTTGGTCCTAGCTTGTCAGAGATTAGACGTTTCACAAACGCTTCACATCCCTAAAATTTTATAAATGACATGCTGTGACGTTGCTCAGTCCATATCTCATAAGGAGTCTTTTGAACCAATTTAGTAGGAACACAGTTAAGTGTATGTGGAGCCGTTTCCAGGGTGCAACCCCATAAACTAATTAGAAGATTCATTGACTCAACATTGATCGCACCATGTCCAACAAGGTGTGATCTCTCCTATCAAAAAACTTTTCTTTGATATTTTCTACTTCATCTTTATAGTCTTTGAACTTTTCAAATGATTCAGATTAGTTCTTCAAAAGATACATATATCCGTATCTACTAAAATAATTAGTAAATTTTATGAAGTTAATAAAATCTACCTTTTGTCATCGTACACATATGACCACATACATCACTATGTATAAGTCATACCCATTCAATGATCCCTTCACCATGTCCGGTAAAAAGGAGCTTTAGTCATTTTACCAAATAAACCAAGATTCGTATCCTTTGGTATGATTCATAATCAAACTTATCCATGAATGCATCCTTATGTATTCTGGAAATGCGTTTCTCATTAATATGGCCTCAGTGACAATGCCAAAGGTAATATTTGATTTGAGTCACTTTAGAACATATAAATTGTTAATTAGATGTGCAACATTATAAGGCTCATCATCAAAATAGAATAAACAACTATTGTTATAAAATGAAAAAGCCTTTCTTGTCCAAACAAGAAACTGAAATAATGTATCTGCCAATTGCAAGCACGCTATAACAATTATTAAGTTCTAAATTTTCCTTATAGGCCAAAAATTAAGTAACGAGTTCCTCGAACCAGAGCAACTATCTTTACTCCAATTCCAACCCGATACCTTAAGCTTGACCCTTATTGATCATCATCTTCCGATCTTCCAATTAAGCATGACAGTTTAATTTCCAGTCTCCCAACTTTCCACAGAAGTGACAATCATCTTCTTTATCAACACCTCATTCAGACTTTAGAGTCTGCTTTAGGGATTGGACTTTGGTTGGACAACAGAACTAGATCAAATCTTCTCCTTGCCTTTCCATTTTCCTTTCCCTTTTGCATTCCCTATGTTTACCATCAATATAGTAGTAATTCATGCATTTATCATATTACTTTCAGCAGTTCTCAACATGCTTAGCAACTCAATGGGTGTTTTACCAATCTTATTCACTTTATTGTTCATAACAAAATAAGAATAATATTTGTCCAAAGATTGTAAGATCAAATCTAACTGTCTCCAGACCAATCTGGAAACTCAAAATATCAATGGTATTCATTATACCCTATAATCTTTAGAACATGTGGTGTAACCGGGTCTCACTCTCCCTACTTGTAAGTGTATAGTGCCCTTTCAAATATATCTTGTGCTCAATCGTTTCATAAGCATCTATATGCTTGTATTGCTTCTTAAGCTCAGCACATATATTTGCGAGCATGAGACATGAAACATTAGTCGCAACATCAATTTGCTTCCAATAAGCACTATGATTTGCACATGTTACATTCTCAACTTTAAGAGCAGGGGAAGAGATTTGACTAATATCGTGGTGCCCGAGGACGATCTTCAAGCTCCTATGTCAGTCAAGGAAATATATTCTCGTCAACTTGTCCTTCTCAAGAACTGATCGCATAGAGAAGTTGTTTGTGTTTATCATTTGATATCTACAATATTAAAGTGCATAAAATAAACTAGATCGCAAATTTAATATTAATTATGTTTAAGTGATTATGGTATATCATCATATACCTCCCACTATTTTTATCAAACTAATAGCCCTTACTATTAATTTGGAAAGTATATCCCATAATTCTTTCTAGTGAGCCAAGATCCATATTTCGTCATGTCCTAAGTCAACCACTGGAAGTCCTTAGAAAATGATTATTTAGGTAGACAACAGTTGTCAATTATATCATATATAATTCTTGGATAGTTTGGTGAACAACGATTGATCTTATCTATCTAATAGACTTTTAACCAAACTCTATGCTTCTAAGTTCATAATAGTTGAATATAACCGTTTATTTTCACTTATTATGACGACTCAGTTAAGTTAGACCCAATGATACAACGGCCGAATATAACCGTTTATATTCGTCGCATCTCACCACAATAGATAGGAGTCCCCTGCCACTGACAGTCCTTCCCCTTATCGATCTAGGATTCGATGAGTGTTCATTCATTGGAAAGCATCCGAGTAAAACTTAATATTTTGTTAAGGGGTTTTAGAAAATTTATAACGATCATGATCTCATCATAAAGAGATCCTCAATTTTTCCTTGAACCAAATATTTCAAATTGACATCTTAAATTGTTCATTTCCCAGGTAGATGGAGGATACCAATGGTCACACTTAAAACCCATCAGCCTTACGAATACGCATATCCGCTTTTGTCAGAAAATCCCAATTATAGATATCAAAAATCCATATTTAATTCCGTGTTTTATAATCCATATTTCATAAACACAAGAATCTCATGATTGTTTGTTAATTTTAAAATCTTGAATCGTTACAGATTTTATCTTGTTTAAGCAAACATGGCATGGGTGTCGTATCTAATACATACATGATTAATCAATATTAAGCATGCATTTCAATTATATCTACGCATACATACCAATACATGCAATCATATACATATATGTAATGTGCGTAAATTAAACGTGTTTGGTTATGGCCCCATCCTATATGATATTTCCAAGCTAATGGAAATATCAAGGTCAGTCTATGGTGGTTTTAAAAATACTATCTATTACATGTCTTTTTTCTTCATTGCTCCATCATCCCCTTTTGGATCGCCTCCTTGCTTGCAAGTCTTCATTGATAATTACATTGAATAATAAAAATAAAACTATTCTAATGAAATTACAAGAAGAACTCGAGTTACATTCGAGATAATTAAATTACAATGAATAAACGACATGCAAGTCGTATTTAGAAACCAAAACCATAAATCAAAACCACTATCCTATGGGTCTTTAGGCCATAACCATCCACCATGCTATCATATAACACATATAATATATCTCATATTATATAATCATATCATATAATCATATATAACAAATTTCGAAATTTCAGAAAATTAAAAACAGATTTCTGAAGACAATAAATCGCTATTTCGATGCCCTTAACGACGTCAAACGCCTTACAGACCCGTCGGTGATAGCATAGCTATCCGTTTTGTTCATTGGCACGATTCCAGTCAGAAAACACATATCGTTTACGAAAATCGGATACAGCAGTCAGATTTCTCCAAATCTGACGATGTTTCAGAAATCGTATCATATACAATTCCCATAGCAAAAACAAACATATATCATATATACATATACAGAGATACATACAATCATCATATGATTATACATTACATGAATATCATATATTCATAATATATACATACATATACTCAAAATTTTAGAAAATCAAATAATTTTCAGAAAATCATAAATCACCGTTTTGGAGGCTGTAACGACATCTAATGGCTTACAGACGCAGAGCTGACTTTGTCAGTATTGCTCAGTGACCCGATTACAGTCAGAAAACACATATCGTTTGCGAAAATCGGACAACGGACACAGATTTCAGAAAATCAACGGCAGCCGTTTCAGAATTCGTATCGAATACGATTCCCATAATAAGAACAAACATGTATCATATACATACATCAACACACATAATTATCACATGATTATATATCATAAAATATCATATATTCATAATATATATAAACATATACATATTGTATCAATATAAAATCATGATAGATCGCATACATGCTTATATATAAAAAACTGTTAAGCACATAATCGAATTAAAACGTTTCGCAAGTAGCTCTGATGCCATTGTAGGGTTTCGTGACACAAACGCAGCGGAATAAACGCGAAAAATAAATCAAAATAGCGAAACCCTCCGCAGGATCCATGCGAAAACAAAAGATTTAATTCGGAGATAAAGAATAAATACCTTTAGAAGCTTTAACAGTTCATTAATGGAAGATTAATGGAGTTCCAAAGCTTGTTTAATCACCACGTATCCCGCTCTCGCGATCTACGCTCTACGGTATCCACACGAACACTTTTTATGAAGGATTGATGTGTACTAGCACCCGAAAACTTCTTCTCTCTCTATCTTCCTCCTCTCTCAGAGCGGCTAGGGTTTTTGTAAAATCTCTATCTTATTAAATTAGCCCATAAAGAGATTATATAGAGAGAGGAATAAGTTTTCTAATTATAATCCAATTATAATTAATACTAATCCAAAATTCTAAATTATTTAATTAAGTCTCACTTAATTAATTAATTATTAATTTTGGAATTAGTTTAAGTAATTCATTTATTCTATTTATATAATTAATTAAGTCATACTTAATTAATATCATAAATAAAATAAATTACTTATTTAATTTAAATTCATAATTTAAATTATTTCTCCTTCAAGCGTTCTTTGTGTGTGACCCTGTAGGTTATTATTACGTTGGCAACAATTTTAATATCTAATTAAAATTGTAAACAATGAGCGGCATCTAGTAATACATCATTGCTACCCAAGTAATAATAATAAATCGGTGATTCGATTAAGCCTTTCGTGAATAATGTTCCATGTAATATAATCCCTTTAATCTTGATATTATAGATTAAACTCAAGGCATGTCTCGTGTCATCCTCTTCATAATTTAATCTTTATTTTCTTGATCGATGAGTAGACTATTAAAATCAAATCAACATTTGAGCACGGCCGTGCATTTCATAGTCTCACTCAAACAAGAGGCCAATAATATCACTCCTAAAATTAGGATGATTAAATCCCATCTAGATCATTCATATTTCTCATACGATTCATAATATACCCAATGTCCACTTTTATCATCACCCAGTCAAAGGTAACTTTTAATGTAATCAAAGTATATTAATTCTCGTATAGAAATATAATGATTTCAGGTCTAAGGATCATTACACCATTATCACAGTGAGAATTACTTATGACACTTACTTAACATGTAGAATCTCACGACGGGTCATTCCAGTGCCATGCATTGATACATGCACTTATGTTCTTGACTTTAGTATCCCCATACCTATGACCAATGAGATGTGGTCATCTGTCAAGAAACATACTAGTCTTTGTGCATTATTATTGTCCTTAAATAATAATACTCGACTAGGGAATTTTAGGAATAAGATACTATTCATATAATCTCATTTTTAAGTCACATACTTAAAGATATAGAATACGTATCAAAATTCCAAGGACATTTACTATGCTTTCAATTTATTACGCAGTAAACAAAACATAATAAATAAATAATAATCAATAAAACATAATCCTTAATAATAAATATTTTTCTTAAAATATAAAAAGTATTGTCTCTAGAGCACAATTACTAACACATTGGAAAAGAATGCATCTAGGAATCCGGAAGATGGTCCAGTCAAATGCTGGATGCCAAGATTTCTTCAGATGGTTCTGGATGACATCCTTTCAGAGGATCACAGAAGAGTATTTCAAGGATCTGAAAGGATGGCATGTTTTGATATGACTCTAAAGAGTATCTCCACCATGGAAACCCAGCAAAAGTCAAGACTTTTTGAGTTGCGCCTGACTCCGTACTTCCAGGATCTACAAGATGAGTATGCTCGGAGGCATGCTTCTCAGTTTACTGCAGTAGAAGCTGAGAGTAGCGGTAACGAAGCTGAAGGTGGAGATCAAGTGCCTAGAAATTTGGAAGAAGCAGGTATAGATGTTGACATGGCTGAGGCAAATGTTGCAGAAGCTGGAGCTGACAAGGATGACGATCTTCTGAGTCAGGTACCTATTCTTACTGATCTTGATCAATCATCAATTCAACCTGTTTTCTACAGCCGTGGGCCTGAAAACCCCCAGGCTCTATCCCAGGCTGCAAGCCCTTCTGTTCATAAACGTTCAGCCAGCCCTAAAACTGGTGATAAAAGGAAGGCAAGCTTATCTGAGTCGAGTGATTCGAGTGGAGGGAGTGTAGGAGTTGAGAGAGTAGTCACTTCAGCAGCTCTGCCACCTCCAAAGAAGCAAAAGGTGGATTCAAACCCAGTGGCAACTGCACAACCTGTTAAGGCTAGCTCACCTCTCACAGCCACCACACCTCACGCTGGTGGCTCTCCTCTCCAAAACATTTCAACACATTCGCACTCGCCTAGGCATGTTGGTGAGAGTCAAGGAGGGGGTCCAGCTCAACAGCCAATATGAGCTGGCCCTACCTCCCCTGAGTTGTCCGTTCAGGGCTCTTTGAGCAATTTCTCGAAAGGGGAATGGCAAACTGAGACTAGCACTTCTGATACTAGTATCTCAGGAAGTTTTAATGAGGAAGAGTCTGTCGAATCCAGTACGGATGACGCTTCCTCATCTAAATCAGAAAACAAGTTGCTCGCAGAGCAACGACATCTGGTGACTGGTGGGTCTACGCCTCCAGAACAGCCCAGCGAACCAGAAAAGGTTCTAAGTGAACAAGGGGATGACATGGTCATAACGCCATCTCCTATCGTAGACACAGCGCTTAAAGGCTCAGTCTCACTGACCGATATCGCCGACCAACTCACCGCTAGTCCCCAGCGATTAGTGGATGAGGCTCTAGTACTGTTAGGCTCTAAACACGAGGGAGAGACAGGGAGAGTAGATCCCTTCTTTTTAGGGATCTTGAGTGAAACAGAACCCGGTGAGAGTAAACAGTTTAACCCAAGCCAAACACCGTCCCCCAAATTGCAGGATTTAGTGAAGAAAGTGGAGGCTTTGGAGGCTGGAGTTGCTGGTGTTACTGCTGCTGTCTCTTCTCACTCTGGAAGATTGGAGGTTGGAGCTCAGTTCATGGAGAACCTCATTGCCGTCCAAAATCAAATGATTGACAAGATAAATAATCTTGGATTGGCACAGGTGGAGGTTGGGAGGTCAGTAGATGATGTCACTTATGGCATGTCTCAGGTTTGGACGAAGCTGAATGAACTACTTGATGCTGTCTTTGGACGTAACAAGGATGGACCTGGTCCTTCAACCGGTGGTGGTGGTGACGATAATAATGATGATGATGCTCCTGATGAGGATAACACACCTAAGGGGGAGAAGGAGGATCAGGGTCTGAAAAAGCTGACTAGTAAGGGTCTGGTGATCGAGTCCTCAAACAAATCTGGTGAAAAGGTGGAGGAGGCTCAACCGGCTCTTAAAGACAAAGGCAAGCAGAAGATAGTAGTTGAAGAAGAAGCTGAGAAAGAAACACCTCTCGTCGATGCATTTATGGGAGACTTTATTGAAGATTCTGATGAGGATGAGATGGATGTAGAAGCCTTAGTGGCAAGGAGGTCGAGACTCGAGCAACGGGCAAGAGAGTGGGAACAAGAAAGAGGTCTAAATCCTGGCGGATCTGGCGCAGGAGTTGCAGGTGATGCAGGAGACCACTCGGTTGCTGACGAGCATGTCCCAGAAGAAGAAGTTGATGAAGCGGAGATGCAAGGAGAGATTTTCAGGGAAGCCAGAGAAAGAGTAAATGAAGAAGTACTACAAGGGATAGTTGAAAAAGAACTAATGGCAAAGGAGAAGAGAGCGGCTCAGAAAACTCAGCATGAGTATGAAATGAAAAAGATCAAAGATCCTAAGGTCCAGGCTGACATAAGGAGGGAAGGTCCCGAGTGGGACAAGGCTAGAGAAGCCTTAGCTGGACCAAGAACCTATGCTCATGACTCAGAAAGATTGAGCTTTCTTCTTCATAAGCTAGAAAATCTAAACCCTGGGCTACTGAATTATCTAAATTGCATAAGACAGGGATGCACCTCCGTGCAAGTCATATTCAAGGAGAAGGCATGGAATCTGATGATCACTTGGACACCCATAACAAAAATCGGGCCGTGTATGGTCGATGAAGCTTTCTTCCAAGAAAGGGGTGCAAGTGAACTGGTAGAATTCGCTCACAAGGTAGACACCTCTGTCAAAACTGGAGTGCTGTTTAAGGAGAAATTTTTGAAGATGGCTGAAGACAGAGGGGTTGACATTATTCTAAATCCCTACCAGATCAGATATGTCCATGACAAGGTCTTGAGGATCGTAAATCTGCATGACTCGAAACTAACTCCGAGCGGAAATGTGCTGAAGGCAGTTGCAAAGCTAGTCCTCTCTAAGGGTTTTCTAACAAAGGAAAAGAAGCTGGTGGCTAAGGACTTGGAGAAGCTGATAAGAAGGCAAGATGCTAGATACAAGTTGCCTGAAGCTACACTACCAGTGGTTAAGAAGGAACCTGAAGACTATGCATTCGAGCAGCAAGACGAGGCAATAAGGGAGCATGTGCAGAGATACGGAGATCCAAGAATAGACATTCCAGAAGAAGGGGAAATAAGGCAGGAAGCTGGTGCAGTGGCTGGTGCAAATGTCAAGTTTGTCAAAAGCAAAGCTGAGAATGAGAATGATCTACTGATCTATACAGACAAGCATCGGGTGGAAACCATCATTGAAATCAAGTACGACATCTTTGCAGAACACAGTCATGAAACACTGTGTATTATAAGGGAATTGATTGATGAGATGGATGATGTTGACGAGTTTGATCAGGATTATCTAAGGGTCACGTTTGATAACTTCTGTAAGAGAAGACAACAGCTTGATATTCAGAGGCTACAGCAATGCACCACCGCTATTGTCATTGGATACCCTAAGCAGCTGGTTATAAGGAAGAAAGGGGAAAAGGGGTACCCTGACAAAGTCACGAAGCTGAGGTTTGAAGACATTCCCACGAAGCTTACCACTCGCAGCATGGTTGAAAGGTGGTTGAGGTTGTTTCGAAATTACAAGATCAGAAATCATGTGGAAGCAGAAGGACTTAATCTTCTCAAGAAAAGGATGGATGAAGTCTGCAACCCTGAGTTCATGAAGAAAGAAAAGCAGCCAAGAAGAAAGCTCGTGAGGAAGAGGAGCGCAAGAAATAAAAGTTTTAATGTATTATGCTTGTAATGTTTCTTTGCGTTGTAATTTGTTTTCTTGTTTTCCTGCATTGTAAAAATATTATCTGTTTTCTTGTGTAGTGTAAGGTAGAAGTTAGTTAGCTAAGTGTCTTGAAACTGGTTTATATTAGGCGTCAATTATTTCGCGAAGTTCGGCGGTGGTAATACTGCTAAAAGGACTTCAGAAGGATAATTGAAGATTGAGTGGACCGTGCTCTTAAAGTACCTAGAGAAAATCTCTAGAAGAGCATGAAGCCATTTAATCGAGCCAACAGGTGTCCAATTTTGGCACTTGAAGTATCAGTAATAGACATGAAGTTAATTAATCAAGCCAAGCATTATGTAAGTTGACATGATCTTTTATGAATGTTATTTTATCTTTTTCAGTCCCTGTTTAGTTGAGTTATCCTCATTGTGAATTTGGTTGTCATTGTTAGACAATCAAATAGGGGGAGATTGAAAGGCATAGGTGTACTAACTTGTAACACTTAATTACTATGTAACTCAACTAAGTAAAAGATAACAACAGCAAAACAAGAGAAACTGAAGAAGCACATGGAATCAATCAACTGAAGAAATGGTAATGATACTTGGTAACTACAAGTAACTAATTTGGTTAATCAAGGATGCATAAGTGAGAAGAAGTTCAATCTGAGTATTGCTCATGCCCTAACTTATCTAATGGAGAATCAAATTAATGTCAAAGAAGTATCAAGAAGACCAAAGTGATTTCATGTAATGTATATCAACATCTGGATAGTGTAAAGGTTAATCAACAAATGAGAACTGACATTCAGAAGCAAGAACCCCTACAAGACTAGTCACTTATGAACCAGACCATTGCATCAAGTGTCAGGACATTGGAGGCAAGTTCATGTCAGTAATAGAAGATCTCATTTGAATTGAGTGAGGAAAAGAAATTGAAGAAGCTAGGGAAACTTGCTCATAAAGGTTAATCCTCAATTAGTCACTAAAGAAGGTCAACATTGGATGTGTGCATATTTGCTAAGGCAAATGTCGATCCACATCAGATCGAGATGCGGGTCGAGATTTATAATTGAAGTAAAACATTGCATAGGCAAATCTCGATCCACGGTAGATCGAGATCGAGATTCTACCAGATCGAGATCGAGATCTTCATAGATCGAGATCAAGATTCTCCCAGATCGAGATCGAGATTTTCACAGATCGAGATCGAGATTTTCACAGATCGAGATCGAGATTTTCACAGATCGAGATCGAGATGGGTCCAGGCAAAGATCGAGATGCGGGTAGATATGTAACATTTAATGTTCAAGGGACAAGTGGCTTATTGTGAACGGTTGATCCAGAGTTGTTGGGAAAGTACTTTTTGTTGTCGAAGTCCTGATTGGGCCACGTACACAAAAAGGACAAGATCAAGACTACATGACATTATAAAAGCAGCACTTTGTTTTTATTAGAAAATAGACTTTCATCATCTCTGTAATTCAACGATATTTTTAAGAGAGAGCATTTACTGTAAAACAAAAGTGAGAGAGAGGATCAGTTGAATCTAGCTTTAATTGCTGTATTTATTGTTCAACTGATCATGATGCATTTATGAATGTTGTAGCAAATCCATCAATGAATATAATGATATATTCTTGAAATTCTGTGTCATCATTTATTACCTGCATATTTATTCTCTCATTAATTTTTAAACAGTTGTATTCACCCCCCCCCCCTCTACAACACTTTGGACCTAACAATAACATTTATCAATCGATAATTCATCATTTATCAATCGATGGATATAAAGATCAATCGAAGAAGATCATCAGTTGATGGATTAAAGGATGGATCAATTGATATGCTTAACAATAAATTATCAATTGATTGAGACATCACAGAAGGACTATCTATTGTAGATCCAGAGGACAAAAGTAAACCTATGGAAGACAGTCTATGATGACTGTGAAGACTCAATCGGTAGCTGTCTTTCAAAGATATTTTCTAGAAATGGAAAAAGGTAAAAGGAAGGTAGATAGAAACAATCCAAAAATAGGAATTGTAAAAACACACTTGTAATATATAAACTAGTGTGGTAGCATTGTTAGAAGAGTAAAAGTTAGACTATTTCTCTGAGAATCAATTGTTCAGCCTTAGAGCACTTTGTAAGGACAATTGTTTTATCTTCTAACTTTGTAAAAATGAAGCTATGTTTATTTTAACCTAGAAATATTGAGCATAAATATACAATGATAGAAAAACCAATCCATCAGTAATTTTAAATCTCTTTATTATATTTAATTTTTCAGTTTTAATTTATTCAAACACATTCTCTCTAATTATCAAACATCAGTAACAAATATTAAAATAAGCAAAAGTTTTAATATTTGTATTCACCCCCCCCCCCTTCTACAAATTTTGGCATAGTTCTGGGAAATAACAAGTTGGCATGTGCAGCGTACACTAGGAAAATTCTAATGGCTTCCAACCTTGCAATAAGTGCAAAAGTTTCATTAAAATCTATTCCTTCTTCATGTGAATAAGTATTTGCTACTAATCTTGCCTTGTTTCTTATCACAGTACCAGATTCATTCATTTTATTTCTGAATACCCACTTTGTGTCAATCACAGATTTGTTCTTTGGTCTGGGTACCAGCTTTCATACCTTGTTCCTTTCAAACTGATTCAACTCTTCTTATATAGTTATAATCCAATCAAGATCATTCAAGGCTTCTTCAATCCTTTTTTGTTCATCTTGAGACATGAAGCTACTATACAAGCATTCATTTTGAGTTGCACTCCTAGTTTTGACAACATCATCCAATAATCAACTCAAAGGGATAACTCTTTGTCCATTTTCTTTGTGGAGGTAAATTAGTTCTTGAAGATGATGTTTCATGCTCATTGTTGTTATTACGATAGTTATGATTTGATTGATTATTTGAGAACCCTCCCCCTGAGATGGATATCCTGCTAGTTGATTGTTGAGCAGAATGATTATCCATTGAAGTGTTGTCAATTAATGTATTATCAGTCGATTGATGATTATCAATGATAAATTATCTGTTGAGGCATTGAAATTAATTGATATGGAATTTCTGGGTAATTGATTTCTTTGAATATCCACATCATCAACACTTTCCTCACCATTACAAGTTGATTCATTTTCAAAATGCAAAGTTTCATGGTTTCCTTCATCAAACAATCTTTGAATCTTCTTATCATCAAAGACTACATGCACAGATTCCATAACAATATGTAATCTAATATTATAGACTCTGTAGGCCTTACTTGCAATTACATATCCAACAAAAATAGCTTCATCAGCTTTGGCTTCAAATTTTCTCAGATTTTCACTTTGATTTCTCAATACAAAACATTTGCAGCCAAATGCATGAAGGAAATTTACTGTTGGCTTCTTCTCTTTCTTCATCAATTGATAAGGTGCTTTGCCTTGTTATTGATTGGCCATGAAAATATTTTGAATGTAGCATGTTGTGTTGATTGCTTCATCCCAAAAGTATATGGGCAATTTGGCTTCTTTCAACATTTTCCTTACAGCTTTAATTATGGTCCTATTTTTCCTTTCAACTATCCCATTTTGGTGAGGAGTTCTAGGAGCAGAAAAATTCTGAGTGATTCCTCTTTCTTCACATAATTCTATCATAGTTGAATTTTTGATTTCAGTACCGTTATCACTTCTAATTTTCTTGACCTTCAATTATGTACTAGTCTCAACAATCTTTACATGATTGATAATGAATTTTTTTGCCTCATCCTTGGAATGTAAGAAATACACCCATGTGAATCTTGTGAAGTCATCCACAATTACTAAAGCATATTTCTTTTTAGCAATTGACATGATATTGACTGGTCCAAATAAATCCATGTGTAATAATTCGGAAGTCTTATCAATTGATGACTCTGTCTTGGACTTGAATGAGGCCCTCATTTGTTTTCCCTTTTGACAGGCATCACATAGACCATTTTGGTGAATTTTATTTATGGAATGTCTCTAACCAAATTCTTTCTAACCAATTGATTTATGATTTTGAAATTTAGATGGGCTAGCTTCTTGTGCCAAATCCAAATTTCATCTACATTGGCCTTGCTGAGCAAACAAGTCATAGAGTTTGCCTTTACAGAGTTAAAATCAGCAACATAGACATTTTCTTTCCTTCCACCTGTTATGAGCACCTTTCCAGTTTCTTTGTTTGATATGACGCATGATCCAGTTGTAAACCACACACCATTTCTATTGTCACACAGTTGACTAATGCTCAGCAAATTGTGCCTCAATCCATCAACTAGTGCTACAGGTTCAATGATGACATTTTCATGCGCAATTGAGTTATATCCCAAGGTATATCCTTTTTTGTGTTAGTATTGGTGTCCTAGAGACAATACTTTTAATGTTTTATTGAAAACAATTAAGGATTATGTTTTATGTGATTATTTAATTATTATTTATTATGTCTTTATTTACTGCGTTATAAATTGAAAGGATAATAAATGTCCTTGGAATATTAATACGTAATATATATCTTTAAGTATGTGACTTAAAAATGAGATTATATGAATAGTATTTTATTCCTAAAATTCCCTAGTCAAGTATTATTATTTAAGGACAATAATAATGCAATAAGACTAGTATGTTTGTTGACGGATGACCACATCTCATTGGTCATAAGTATGGTGATACTAAAGTCAAGAACATAAGTGTATGTATCAATACATGACACTGGAAAGACCCGCCGTGAGATTCTACATGTTAATAAGTGTCATAAGAAATCTCACTGTGATAATGATGTAATGATCCTCTGACTTGAAATCATTATATTTCTATACGAGAATTAATATACTTTGATTACACTCAAAGTTACCTTTAACCGGGTAATGATAAAGGTGTACATTGGGTATGCTATGAATCGTATGAGGAATATGAATGATAGATATAGGATTTAACCCTCCAATTCTAAGAGTGATATTATTGGCCTCTTGATTGAGTAAGACTATGAAATGCATGGCCATGCTCAAATATTGATTTGTTTAAATAGTCTACTCATTGATCAAGGAAACCGAGATTAAACGTTGAAGAGGATGACACTATACATGCCTCGAGTTTGATCTATAATATAAGGTTAAAGGGATTATATTACATGGAACATTATTCACGAAAGGTTTAATTGAATCACCAATTATTATTGTTACTTGGGTAGCAATGATGTATTACTAGATTCCGCTCATTGTTTATAATTTTATTATTAGATAATAAAATTATTGCCAACGTAATAATAACCTAAAGGGTCACACACAAAGAACGTCAAAACGGAAGTTTATTTAAATTACGAATTTAAATATATTATTGTTTATTCGAATTTAATTATTGAATTAATTAAGTGGGACTTGATTAATTATATTAGAATTCGGATTTAATAAGTATTATTATTATTCGAATTTAATTATTGAATTAATTAAGTGGGACTTGATTAATTATATTAGAATTCAGATTTAATAATAATAATAACCCAAAGTCATAATGGGTTTTGAAAATCACATGGATTAGGGTTAGGCTCAAAATCTCTCTCTCCCCTATATATACATAATGATGTATAGTATTAGGGTTTAATCATCAAATTTCGTTTTTAGAGAAAAACCCTAGCTGCTCAACATCAAGAGAGGCTAGAGAAATAGAGAGGCAAGAGGCAAACAATTCGGCTAGTACCAACTCCGGTGATCGTAGGACGATCGGGCGTTCGTGTGGACTTCTTTAGAGAGCAAATCTTTGCAACAAAGGACTGCTGTGATTCATCTTTCTGGACCTCCATTAAACAGCATACGAAAGCTTTGTTAAGGTACATACTTCTTCACCATAATCATCCAACGTTATACATGGATCATGCGATTGGGTTTCGATTTTTTATTGTTTTTACGTTAATTCCGCTGTGTTTTCATGCCCGAAACCCTTCATGTTGTCATCTCCAAAGGTAATTTCTGGGCTAGCTTTCTCTACAAACTTTGTGAGCAGGGACATGTCTTCAGTCATATGTCTAGAACACCCACTATTTAGATACCAGAGATTCCTTCTTCTTTTTCCCTGCACACAATTAAAAATAATCAAGTTGTTTTTGGTACCCAAGTTATTTTTGGTACCCAAGTTGCCTTGGGTCCTCTTTTATTAGTTGCAGCCTGTACCTTGGTTTCTAACTTTGTTTCCTTTGGTTTTGGTGCATTTAAGTCCACTTTAACTTTGGGAGTTAGTTTTTAAGGCATAGACACCTTGGAGCTAATGGCAATAATATCATGCATAATCTCAGACTCTATAGTTTGATTGACATGATTATCAATAGCTACAGGCATATTTCATGGCATTTCAAGCATGTTCGTATTAGCATATGTAAAGAATGGATTGGACATATATGGCATTTATGCATATGGCATGTGAACATTTGGCGCAACCAAATTTGAGATCAAGGCATTTATGGGCATATAATTGGTAGACATGGTATTAACATGCATGACATGTATAGTAGAATCATTTATAGATATGGAATTCTTTTCTTTCTTGTAATGCATGGATAAATGATTTATACTACTACATTTCACACAGACTTTTCT
Source organism: Oenanthe sinensis (assembly GCA_028671895.1). NCBI lineage: Eukaryota > Viridiplantae > Streptophyta > Magnoliopsida > Apiales > Apiaceae > Oenanthe > Oenanthe sinensis. Next base: position 15,810,928 of record CM053813.1, read on the forward strand.
AGGTGCATACATGCCAGGCATATAGTTGTTATGCTTGTTAATATCTATCTTACCATTTCTATTTTTCTTTCTTTTCTCAGCCTTAGGTTGATTGACATCAACATATACTATTTTTTCTAATTTCTCCTTAAGTTGCTTTTTAGATAGACTGTCTATGTTTATCTTTTCAACATAAGCCTCAACTTGACTTGTGGAGCCTTTTTCTTTCACAAAATGAATAGCTTTAATATATTTCTTTTTAGCTATGTTGGTCATTGGTTGCTTACTTATCGATGGATGCTTCAGCATCAATCGATTGATAATCCCTATCAATTGATATAGGATTAGCAGTCGATTGATCTTTATCTATTAAGGAGTCACAATCAATTACCAACTTACCTACAGAATTAAAAGATTCTCCTAGAGTATCTATTCCTTGAACACTCCTAATCTGTTTTGCAGTTTGAGTAGACCTATTCCATTTCTTAATAGTTTCAATTTCATAAGCTAATTGTTTCTTCAACAATTCTTCTCTTTTCAGACTATTCACTAATTCATCTCTAGTATCTTTACTTTCCTATTTAAATATGTCTAAACAAACTGACTCATTTTTAAGATTGGAATTTCTTTAAGTTAAAGCATCAATGGTGTTCCTTAACTTAGTGTTTTCTTTGTTTAGGGATTTAAGGGTGACATGCAAGTTATACAGTTCATTTGACATTTCATTAATAGTATTATTGCATTCATCTTTTGAAAGTTCAGAAAAGTTTGTAGCTAGTACCTGATTTAATGATGAACTAGCTTCTTCATCCTCATGGTTGACCATCAAATCCAGGTTGATGAAATCTTCACCAGAATCACTATCTTTCTCTTCAGTCACAAAAGCCTTTTCTTTTTATTTGAGAAAGTCAAAGTATTTCTTTTTGTAGTCAACACCTTCATATGACTTTGTCTTCTTCTCTGTCTTTGGCTTTCTATATTCATTGGAGAAATGACCAGTCAATCCACAGTTATAGCATTTGAACTTTAATCTATCAACCAAATTTTTACTTTGGTTTTATCTTTTAAATTGGGAATCAGGCCTTTGAGCATTTGGATTCCTTTTGAATTTCAACTTTGAAAACTTTTGAATTTCAACTTTGAAAACTTCCTTAACAGAAATGCAAGGTATTCATCAATTTCATCTGAATCATCTTGAGAGCATACTTCACTTTCATCAGCTTTGGCCTTTCCTTTGGCTTTGATCATTAGCTACCATGCTACCTTTATCAACACGGCCACCTTAACTATCAGCCTTCTTCTCTTCATTTCCCTTGACCATCAAAGCCACAATTTTAGTTTTTCTTTGACTCTTCTCAATCTCTTCATCCTTTGGATTTCTAACTCATATGTCTTAAGAATACCATAGAGTTTATCAAGAGTATAGTTCTTGAAGTTCTGAGATTGTCTAATGGAAACTGTCATTGTTTTCCATTCTTTTGGAAGAGATCTAAGAAATTTCATATTTGTGTCTTTAGTTGCATAAATCCTACCATACAGTTTTAATCCATTCAACAACTTTTGGAATCTACTATAGGTATCATTGATGGATTCTTCACTCTTAAAGTGAAAAACTACATACTTTTGAATTAAGAGTTGCATCTTTTTTTCCTAACTTGCTCAACTCCTTCACTAAGGGTATAAAGAGTGTCTCAAACCTCTTTTGATGTAGTGCAGTTGATTACATTGTCAAATATGTCCTTGTCTAGACCATTGAATAGAATATTCATGGCCTTTTTATCCTTTGGCACTTCTTTCTCATCTTCTTTTATGAAATCTATAGCAACCTTTAGTGTAAGTTTGTCAAAAACAGGAGTTCCATTAGTGTTTACACCTATGACTAGTTTCATGGGAACATGAGGTCCTTTTTCTATTCAGTTGACATAGGAGGTATCTAGTGAAAGCAAATGTAAGTGCATTTTTACTTTTCAATGAAAGTAATCTTCATTTTCCAACACTAGAATCTTTACACCTGAATCTTTGTGGCCCATATTAACTTGTTTTGTATCTTAAAACTTTCTATATGTTGAAAGCTCAGCTCTGATACCAATTGTTTGTTGTCCCTCAAACAATGTCAATATTTGTAAAAGGGGGTTGAATACAAATATTAACACTTTTTTCTTACTTTTAAAGTTTTATATTTGTTCTTCAGTGTTTAAGTGTCTGAGAAGTATTGTATATTGAACTTGATATAGAAATTGAAACCTAAAAATAAAACTTGAACAAAGATTTTTAAAAATTATAGTGGGTTGTTTAATCCACTAGTGAATTGATTTGCTCAATAATCTAGGTTCAAAGAACCGGCTGCTTTTTACAAGGATAGAATTGAATCAACTGATCTTTACAAGTTCTTAAAGTGTAGAACAGTTGATTCTGAAATGTATTCTATTTAGTTAATTTTATCTATGCTACCACTCTTGTTTATATATCATAAGAATGTTTACAATCTCTAGAATAGTATAAAACAATAATATCTATTCTAGGAATGTTACTTCAAGTAACTTTCCAGTTTGTCTTGAACTATTTTGAGTATTCTTCATCCTAGAAAAGACAGCTTCAATTGAGTCTTCACAGTCAGAGTTGACTGTCTTCCATAGTTGTACTCTAGTCTGCAAGATTTCTGACATTTTTTCCTTTGTTGCTTTCTCTATCAATTGATAATTTACTATTAAGCATATCAATTGATTCTTCCTTGCTTCCCTCAACTGATGTCTTTTTTCGATTTATCTTGTTATCCATCGATTGATAATAGCTATTGACTTATCGATTGATAGATGTTATCAATCGATATATCAATCGATGGGTCTTCACATCAGTTGATGGTCTTCAATCTTTGACTTGACTAGATATCAATTGATCACTCATCCATCGATTCTTCAATATCAAGTGTTCATCCTTCACTTGTACATTTTTCATGTCTTCAAACATTTACAATTTGACAGTCTAAGACATACATCAATTGATGACCTATATCAATCGACTCCTGTATCAATTAATGAGTAGAGAACTATCAATTGATCTAGCCTTATCTATTGATAAAGAACAAATACAACATTGTTACATTAATAAATATCCATATTATCAGTTGATTACTACAGATACTTAACTGACAAATGGTTTCCTAATTAACTGATATTTATAGACTCATATCAATTGATTAGTTACAACATATTAATTTTTATTATTCTAAGGCTAGGTTATCATTAAAACTAATACCTAACAACTCCTAAATCAGAGTTCAGGAAACCCTCTAAATTTAGGCCACATAGTCCTTGTTTTCATTGTAGTAGTTTAGGAAACTCTCAGATTCGAAAGCTTTAGCCTTCCCTCTTGAAGAACTTCACTTTCTTAGTTCCTTTGTTTTGGTTGGCACTACTTCAATCTTCAGGGCTGCATACTTTACGTTGGAACTTTCATGTTCCTTCTTTGTTATAGCTCTAGATCATGAAGTTCAGAAAACAAGGCAACTTCTCAAAAAAGAACTCAAAATCTGATAACAAGGACAAGCATAAGAAGAAGGACATGAAGGAATCCAAGTCTGCAAAGATTGATAAGTCACAGGTCAAATGTTTCAAGTGTGACAAGATAGGACACTATGCAACTAATGCTGAAAATCAAAGTCTGGCAAGGGAACTGGCAAAGCTCCCATACCTTCCAACAAGGAATGGATGGATTCCTCAGACTCTGATGAGAAAATTAATTATGCTCTCATAGAAAATACTGAGAACCCTGATATATCTTCTGATAAGGTACTAGATGTACTTTACAACTTTGATATTGGTAACATGTCTGAGTTGAAATCTTTTCTTAAGTTACTTCATATTAGTTTCAAAAATCAATCTCTGGAAAATGATATATAGACTAAATACTAAAATTCTTGATCTTAAGAAAAAGAATGAATATATTGAAACTGAGCTTGTTCATATGCTAGAAGTTCAAAAAATATGTGATAGTGTATAGACTACCTTGTGTGAGTTGATTCTAGAGAATAAGCTTTATGTCTAACTCCATAGAAGTCATTCTAGCATCCAAGGCCTTGACCTATCCCCCACCTTTAAGCTCGTCTGGCTCGACTTTGCTTATTTAATTCTTATTATTTATACACGAAAGAAGGACTAAAATAACATAACTTAGAGGTAAATTGCCAAAATAATCACAGTCTAGAATATTGGCTCTTTAAGTCACACATAAACGGTTAATTAACTTGTGGTGGTGTTTTTTTTGAAATCGTTGTTGCTTATGTGACTAGTGGTTGGCACATGAATCATAAAAAGAGGAATAATGATGGAATCCATATTCCCATACAATTTTTTAGTGCTTTCCAAAGTCTGCTAAAAAGGTTAAGTACCTATGCGTTATCTTTAATAAATGCATGTTCATTATGCGTTTTCATGATTTTTTTATTTTTGTTCTTTATTTTATTTATATAATTATGAAGAAACATAATTTTATAATGTGCTTTATAAAAATGCAATTTAAAGTTGCATTTTCTTGTGATTGAAAAAGCCATTTTTTTAAATTGTAATATTTTAGACCATTTTTTTTAAATTGTGACAAAGGCCAACACCTTTTATAAACTTCATTTTCTTATTTATATAATTGTTCAACATTTACATAATTTTCGAATAAAAAAGGTAAATGTTCTAAACTAAGTTCAACTAATTTACTATCCATCTCGAGCTTAAACATGAAAATGAGTTAAAACTGAAACTCGTTTATAAAAAGTTCAGCGCAGCTTGTCGACAGCCCTAATTCTCACTTCTCAAAAGTCCATCACAGCTTATTCAGAGCCCTACTTGCATGGCTACACCTCAAACTCAAACTTACAATTTGACTTGAGGGAAAAAAGTTGGGATTGGAGGTATAATAAGAAATTTCTAAATTAGTAATAGCAAGTGTTCTTGTTGACATGTAATATGAAAACAACACCTAGTATCATAAGTTAAGTGCTCCCCCTCGTACAAAAAAAACTGGGGATCATAAGTTTTTCTTCCCATAGATCAGGGATTAAAGTCTCCCTCCACATCTTATACAAGAAAGATGTATCATATATTCCACATCTCGCTAAAGGAAAACCCAAAGAGAAAACAATATTATACCCATTTTACATACGATGGCCAAAATCGCAAGCACTTATTATTACCGTCCTACCTTAATTTGATAATACAGAATATATTGTAGTACACGCAAGAATCATTTATACTTTTATGGGTGTCAAACTGAAACACCCAGTTCTGAGATCTTCAATATCCTTTTGTCCACAGCAGCTCTTTGGTGTCGGAGTGCAGACGCCATGGAAGCTACCTAATTAAAGAGTTTAGTTATCAATGCAAAAGAATATACCATGATATCAGAAAAAAGGTGATCCAGCAAAAATTATGAATATAATTATCGTAAGTTACCTCGGCACGTAGCTTTAGAGACTGTCTACCAGGAATCTCTCGCAGAAAATCCATCAGATCTAAAATTATTTTGTAATGGCATTAGTAATGTACATGTACTTCCTGCTATCAAAATCAGTAGTAATATTCATAAAAGACAATTTTATTTTTATTTTTAAGGGAGAGGAGAAGGGTTAATTGGGAATATAACTTGGCAAAATTTGAGCATAAATCAACCTTACACGCAAGTTTTTTTTAACTAAGAATGGGACAAGATATGAATATGTTAGATATCTATTTAATTATTTATTGCTATTTTATTTCAAAAATTAAGTTTAAAATTAATAATTAGCTCCTATAATAAAAGTAGATTATATATAGATTAATTAGTACAACATTTTGAAATTTTAAAGGGAAAAAAGCCCCCGCTCTTCTTAAACTGCGTCCGCCTATGTAAATGTGGTCACATAAGAAGAGATAGAGTGACAAACAAAGACATTAGGGCTAAGGTAGAGACAGCTCACATAGTTGGAAAAAAGAATTGGTTTGCGGTGCTTTGTGTTGTAAATTTTAAGTGCTGGTTTCAGCCAGTTGAGATCTGAACCCAAGCGCATAAGTAACCAGAAAAGAACTTGGTCATTTGCAAAAACGCTAAAAGGTAAGTGACTAAGACGGATCTAGCAAGAGAAAGAAGCCAACAGAGAATTAACTTGATCAAAGTTACATGATACCCTAAGAAACAGTCAATTTTGGAATGATAAAATCATATTGATAGTAAAAAAAACAAAGATCTATGTGCACGTTTTTGCTAATAAAACAGTGGAGGAAGAATCCTAATATAACTCTACTATAATAATATACCATCTAGAATCTAGATTACTAGATATTCCTAATAAGAACTAACATAAGACAATCAACCTGAATATTTACCAACATCAAACTTACTTTCTAAATAACACTACAAATTTAGTGATTAACATGTTTTTTAACTTCTTACCTCACATCAACAGACTCCTAAAAAGAATAGTCAATGCCCACAAAATCGCAATAAAGAAAAAGATTCTTAGCATACATCAAGGCATCATCTATCACAAGTGCGTCACCCAGTAATCCAGGTTGTAAGATACTAAGAAATTCTTTATTGCCCAATGGGATCCTGGGCAACCACCTTATCACGTAAACACACACCAATGCATCTGAGTATTTGTTGAGACATAGTAAGAAACACGCCAAATCGCTGCTATAATATCAAGAATTCAAAATGACATATCGACAATTTGTCCAAAGTCGGCAAGTATATGTTATATACAAAATCTTATCAATTAATTACATCACACCGTTAAAATATTATTGTTAGACCCCCAATTATCGCAACTTACCATAGGTGTGCAAAGAAAGTAAATATGGTAGATGCATAATTAGTGGGTCAACTGATTGATTATCAGGAATGGGACAAAATCACTTGATTAAAGGGACGATATATGATAAGAATAAATGGGAGATTATATGTTGGTTAGGAGAAGATTCTCTGCATAATTTGGGGGATTAGATTGGGAAAAATAAAGTATTTAATCTAGCATCTATTAGCAGTATGGGTATTGAGTTTTTATAAGAAGTTTTGTAGCAGAGAACTCTGTTGCGATGGTGAAGCACCATCTATTGTACTTCTGGTGTAGCATCAGAATGTATCCAAAGTATTTCAGTTTCTATTACAATAAATATTACTACTAGTCTCTATCTTCAAGTTATAGTATCTAGATACATAACAATTGGTATCAGAGCCAGGTTATCAAGGCATTTTGTGTATTAGTAGTAGATGGTCAGTACCAGAATGGAGAACAGATTGGACAATGTTGAGAAGGAGGTAAAGATGTTACATGAATTATTATAGAAGGAGCAGATGGAGCGCAACAATCAGTTTCATGTATTAGAAGGAAAATTGTCGGAGATATCTTCCATCCATCAAATGCTTGCAAGCCTAAAAGAAAAGTTCACTGAATCCGGCAATCAATCAAGTGAACCTACATCGCAATCTAAAGAATATCAGGAGGAAGGGATGCCATCAACTATCAAAAAGGCAACAGCGTATCAGGAATATGATGAATTCCGGCTTGCCGTAAAGGTGGAACTGCCAAACTTCAACGGGGAAGACCCGGTAGGATGGGTGTATCGAGCTGAACAATGTTTTGAAGTTCAAAACACAAAGCCGGAGCATAAGGTCAAGCTGGCATTTATTGCAATGGAAGGAGTAGCTGTTCATTGGTTAAAGTAGTTGTGAGGCAAGTCTCCTGCAATTAAATGGGATGAACTAGCAACGGAGTTAATGAGACGGTTTAGAGGATCGAAGGCTGGCAATCCATATGAGAAACTGGCGGAGCTTCGTCAAGAATCTACGGTTGAAGAATATATTCAAGCATTTGAATATGTGGCAGGTATGATTCCAGGTCTACCAGAACAAGCATATGTGGGAAATTTTATTAACGGGCTGAAGGAGAACATTAAAAGGAGGTTGCGCGTACATGACCCACAAGAGTTGGTTCGAACTATGGAGTTAGCAAAAGATATTGAGGATGAGTTATGGGAAGGTAATCCAAATCAGGTCGAAAGTCAGATTCGCCGACCTGTATTCACTTCAAATCCAATTCCACGCAAGGCAGGGTACACAGTGGCCAATCTAACTTCAGCACCAATACATAGAGCTGACCCACGAGTGAAATTTTTGACACAAGTGCCAGCAACTTCAGCGTCATCAAACCGGCAGCCCTATCGAAGCAGTAGAGGAAATTTGAACATATCACCAGCAGAAATGAGAGCTCAGCGCGCGAGGAATCAGTGTTTTAGTTGTGAAGGCCAATTCTCACCAAACCATGTTTGCCCGAATGCTCATCTACGAGTTATGATTGTTGCGGAGAATCAAGACGATGAGTTACCAGCAGACCAAATTGAAGGTGAAGACATTAATATGCCGCCGTCCCACGTGGAATGTCAAACAATGAAGTTGCATTTATACTCTACAGCAGGCATTACACGACCAAGCACTATGAAGATTCGAGGAGTTCTACAAAAACATCCGATCGTGATTCTTATTGACAGTGGTGCCAGTCATAATTTTATTTCAGCTGATCTGGTCAGGAAAATGGGTTTACCAGTGACCCCAACGAAGGATTTCGGGGTGCAATTGGGTGATGGACATACAGTGCTTTGTAAGGGCTTATGTCGGGCTGTGGATTTGGCCATCGGTGACCTGCATGCAAATTACTGCTGATTGTTACCCGTTCCAGTTAGGAGGGGTAGATCTAATTCTGGGTATTGATTGCTTGGCACGAAACATTGGGCGATGTTAAAGTGAATTGGCAGAAGTTGACAATGACGTTCGAAGCATGTGGAGATTTACGAAGATTACAAGGAGATCCAGCTCTCTCTACATCACCAGCATCTTTGAAGACCGTTCGTAACACTTCAGAGGGGGATTATTGCTTTATGTTATAGGCCACATCTATTGTAGAACCAAAAATTTCAGAAAGTCAGCACTTGAGTGAACAACAAAAGCAGTCACTAAATCTGGTCTTGCAACAGTATGATGCTGTTTTTCAAGAGTCGACTGGTTTACCTCCTCAAAGAGATCGGTCACATGCCATTATATTGAAGCCGGGTGTTACAGCTGTAAATGTGCGGCCTTATAGATATGCTCACAGCCAGAAAAATGAGATTGAACGCTTAGTACACGAGATGTTAAGTGCTGGTATTATTCAACCAAGTAGCAGTCCTTTCGTGAGTCCCGTTATTCTAGTTAAAAAAAAAAAAGATGGGAGCTGGTGATTCTGCGTGGATTATCGTGCTCTCAACGGCGCTACTATCCCAGATAAGTATCCAATTCCAGACGAATTATTAGATGAATTGTGTGGTGCTCGTTATTTTTCAAAAATTGATCTTAAAGCGGGATATCATCAAATTCGAATTCATTCTGAAGACATACCTAAAACTGCATTTCGCACTCATGATGGCCATTATGAATTTCTTGTGCTACCTTCTGGACTTACAAATGGCCCGGCAATAATGAATGATTTATTTCGGCCTTACTTGCGCAAATTTGTGTTGGTTTTTTTGATGATATATTGATATATAGTGGCCGTTTGGGTTCCTTAAACTTAAAATAAGTTACTTATTTCATATTTTTTTACATATTTTCATTTTTTTTTAAGATAAATATTTATTTTAGAATTTTAAAACCAAATATTATTTTCAAAATAAAAAATAAGTTACTTATTTTCAGAAAAAGTACATATATACCTACTTTTTTCCGGAAATAAGGGCTTATTTCTGGAAAAAAGTGATTGCCAAACAGGGCCATAGTAAAGACCGGAAGTCGCACATTGAACATATGAGGATCGTGCTGGAAGCCCTTAGCTCTCAACAATTTTTTCCCATCGAAAGAAATGCACCTTCGGTCAACAACAAGTTGACTACTTGGGCCACATAATATCTGCTAGAGGAGTTGCGATGGATCCAGGTAAGTTAAAAGATGTGCAACAGTGGCCAGTACCACGTTCTGTCAAGGCTGTTCGGGGATTTTTTGGTCTTACAGGCTATTATCGCAAGTTTATCCAACATTATGGTAAAATTGCTCATCCATTGACAAATTTACTCAAAAAAGACTCATTTAATTGGAATGGAGAGACAAAGGATGCTTTTAAGCAATTAAAACATGCCCTAGTCACAGGCCCAGTTCTAGCCATGCCGGACTTTTCTAAACCGTTCATAGTGGAATGTGATGCTTCTGGCACGGGATAGGTGCGGTGTTAATGCAAGATAGTTGTCCGGTAGCCTATTTCAGTAAGGCTATTTCTGATCGAGCACTTAGCAAGTCAACCTATGAAAAAGAGCTTTTAGCATTGGTCTCTGTCCTTATTTGTTGGGGAGACAGTTTATAGTTCACACCGATCATAAGAGCCTTAAACACTTGTTAACGCAACGCATATCAACTCCAGATCAGCAAAAAATGGCTATCTCGTTTATTGGGCTACACATTTGAGATTGTTTACAAACCTGGACATGACAACAATGCAGCGGATGCGTTGTCACGTCGCGAAGAGATGGGTGAGTTGTCATTAAATGCAGCTGTTATGACAGAACTTTCAGCCATATCTAGACCTCAATGGAACGATACAACTGCCTTAGCAACATCAATCAGATCTGATACTTCTTTATCGAATATTGTGAAAGTTCTAGAAAATAATCAGCCTACACTCTCAGGTTACACGCTGTCTCACGGCCAACTACTTTATAAGGGGCGTTAGGTAATTCCAGCAACATCCGAGTGGGTAACTCGATTCCTGCAAGAATTTCATTCAACCCCCACAGGTGGATATTCAGGTTTTCTGCGTACGTATAAACGCATTGCAAGCAACCTCTTTTGGACCGGCATGAAGGCTTATATTATGAAGTATGTGGCAGAATGTACTATTTGTCAACAACACAAATATCAGGCCACTTCCCCAGCAGGTTTTCTTCAGCCCCTTGCATTACCATCTGCTGTTTGGGAGGATGTATCGTTAGATTTTGTGTCAGGATTTCCGCGGTCACAAGACTATGACACATTGTTGGTAGTAATCAATCGTTTCTCCAAATATGGTCATTTTCTGCTCTTAAAACATCCGTACACAGCGAAAAGAGTTGTTGAATTGTATGCCAAAGAGATTGCTCGCTTACATGGCATGCCTCGGTCAATTGTAAGCAAGGTTGTTAAGGCGTCCATGTGGCGTCCATTTGACGTCCATTTGGCGTTATGGCGTGCAAAAAGCTTAAAACGTCGATATCGACATGCGAACATGCATCAATCCAGCGCCACAGGACGCCACAGGACGACTTAGGACGCCACAGACGACTTAGGACGCCACAGACGCCACAAAATTGGACTTTTTTTAAAAAGTTTGGCCTGTTGGGTTTTACCCGATCCAGCCCAATCCAGCAACCACTTGCATATAAAAGAGTAAGAAAACCCTTAATAATCTACCTTGCAAAGAAGCCGTCAGACTCATCACTCCATCTCTTCTTCTCTTCTCCATACTACAATCCAAACAGCAGGTAATATATATATATATACATATAACATATACATTTCCATCTCTTCTTCTCTTCTCCATACTACAATCCAAACAGCAGGTAATATATATATATACATATAACATATACATACATATTTTCTTATCTTCTTATCTCTTTCTCTTTTTTCTTATCTCTTCTCTTTCTTCTTATCTTCTCATCTTCTTATCTCTTCTCTTTTTTCTTCTGTCTTCTCTTCTTTTCTATTTCTTCTTATCTTTCTTTTCTATTTCTACATTATATGTACATATACTTATATATACGTTATATTTCTTTTCTACTTCATATCTTTCTTTTCTATTTCTTCTTCTTTTCTTTTCAAAATAAGTTGGGCTTTTGTTTACAAATCTGTTTATATATATTTTTGGCTTCCTAATTCTTTTGTTTAAAATTACTTTTAATTTAAAAAAATATTCCTTTTCTAGAAAACAAATATGGTAACTTATTGCTTAAAATTTTAACCTCTAGATAACAAATATGTCCTGCAGATAATATGGAGAATTCCCATAGTGTTAACAATGAAATTCAGCCTAAAGATGATCCAAAGAGAAAACCAAGAAATATAAGTGATCCAGGATGGAAATATGCTTTTTGGCCAAATATAGAAAAAAGAGACCTGGTCGAATGTATCTTATGTGGAAGACAAATGACTGGTGGAATTAATCGAATAAAACAACATCTTGCTGGAGGTTTCGGGGACATTACAATTTGTCCAAAAACAACAACAGAATTAAGAAAAGAGATGCTTGAGTATATTCTGAGTAAAAAAAAGAAGAAAGTTTCATTAGATTTTGACGATTGTGGTGAGGAAGACAATGAAGATCATGTGCAGGAGCCAGATGAGCTGCATTCTTCTGTGGGAGACTGTGACTTCGTTAAAATGCCAAGTTCTGGTACAGCTACAAAACAGAAAAAAAAGGCTGTTTCGATGTTGGATTTTGTCAATCTAAAGCCCCCTGCAAATAAAGGCAAGACAATCATACAAATGTTGAGAAAAAGTCCTGAAGACGTTGTTAAAGACAGGCATGATAAGAACAAAACTCAAACAACAATTGAAGCATATACAAAAACTCCAGAAGAGAAGGAGAGGGTTTTTATGCATATTTCCAACTTTTTCTATGAAAATGGGATACCTTTCAATGCTGCACACTCTTTGAGCTATGAGATTATGATAGAATCTGTAGGGCAATACGGGCCTGGTTTGAAACCTCCATCTTACCATGAGCTTCGAGTTCCTTTGCTTGAAAAAGCGAAGAAAAAAACAGAAGAGTTACGTGTAAATCATGAGAAGGCTTGGGAAAAATTTGGTTGTACAATCATGGCGGATGGATGGACTGATAGAAGACAAAGGCACTTGATAAATTTTCTTGTCAACAGCCCCGAAGGTACTTTTTTCCTTGGATCTGTGAATGCATCAGATAAATCACATGATGCAGTGATGTTAGCAGACTTGCTTGAGAGCAAAATTCGTGAGATTGGGGTTCATAATGTGGTGCAGGTGATCAGTGATAATGGTGCTAACTATAAGGCAGCTGGTCACTTACTTGAGCGTCGATTTCCAGGACTTTGGTGGACTCCATGTGCGGCTCATTGCATCAATCTTATGATGGAAGAAATTGGGGGAATAAAAGAATTTAAGAAGGTCATTGCATCAGCAAGAAGGATCACTACATTCATCTACAGGCATGGTAGGATTCTCGACTTCATGAGAGAAAAAACTGGTCAAAGGGAACTTGTAAGACCTGGAGCTACCAGATTCGCCACTGCATTTCTTACTTTGCAATGCTTGTACAATTTTAAAGATTCTCTTCGGTTGCTGTTTATTAGTGGTGATTGGCAGAAGTCACAGCTGTCCAAAACATTAAATGGACAAAAGGTGGAGTCTTTTGTGCTTTCTGTTACATTTTGGAATGGGGTTTATGATTGCATCGTAGCTTCAAAGCCCCTGCTACAAGCACTAAGGATTGTTGACGGCGATGAGATGCCTGCAATGTCTGAAATTCAATATGTGATGGAGCATGCCAAAGACACAATCTCAAAATCATTTAAAAACAGAAAAAGACTCGAAAAAAAAATGATAGGAATCATTGTAAGGAGGTGGAATAATCAGATGGGAACAAAGTTGTACGGAGCTGCTTTGTTTTTAAATCCTGGAAAGTTTTTTGATATACAAAGGGATAATATTGATTATGCTTCTACTCTACGGGAAGACTTCAACGATGCTGTTGAACACATGGTGTTAGATAGAGACTTGCGAGTTACTATAAGTGACCAGGTTGATGACTACGAGAATTCAAGGAACAGCTTTGCAAGGGAAACACTAATTGATCTTCGAAAGAAGAAAAGACCTCGTAAGTAAAACAATATGCATAATTACATATATAATCTATCTATTGGACCATTCATCACGTAAATTTTTATTTAATTAGTTGATTGGTGGAGCGGCTACGCGGGACGTACTAAAGAACTTCAAAAATTTGCAAAAAGGATTGTTGGACTTTGTTGTTCATCTTCGGGATGTGAACGAAACTGGAGTACCTTCGAATTTGTAAGTACTTGTACCACTACCAAGTACTAATAAATATGAACATGAAATTATCTGAATAATTTAAGTTTATGTAAATTAACTTTGTTGCTTTTTTTTTAGATTCACACGAAGAGGAGAAACCGATTAGAATGGAAGCGATTGAATGACTTGGTCTATGTGCAATATAATCGGAAGATAACAACAAGGTTTGAGAAATTACGTACTAGTAAGAAGGGTTTTAATCCATTAGTCATTGAGGACTTCCAATGGGAAAATGAATGGGTTGCAGATGACCCTATATGGCTTCACGTGGATGATGCAAATGGTGCATCAAATGCAAATGAGCCGCGAAATGTCTCAAGAGCTGCTCATGGTGATGGTAAAAGTGTTGATCTTAAATATGCTCGGCGCAAACGTAACGAAAATACTCAAATGCAAGATGAGTCTGACTCGGATGTGGAGATGGATGTGGATATGGAGGAAGAAGATATTCCAATTGATGATGAAGAAGTTGATGATTATGGTGAACCATCTGTTGCAAACGAAAGTAGTAACCATGAGGGAGGTGGAAGTGGCGTTAGAGAGGATTTGGTGCTTGATGACTTCCTTTAAATGTCCTACTGCCTACTACCCTGTTGTCATTGCCTTGCACCCCTGCCTAATTAAAAATTGATAATCTTATGTTTTAACCTTTGTGTATTAATCAATTTGTTTCTACTTGACTTGGTATGGTATTATATTTTATAAGTAATGGCTTTTCATTTAGTAGTACTAGTGTTATTGTTAGTAATTAGTAACTTAGTATGTAGAGCAATAAATTTTTAATTTTACATATATTATGATTTTTTTCGACGTCATACGGACGCCACAACAAACGCCACGACGCCGTATTGTTGCGAAGGTCCTCGGGCGCCGCAACTCACCGCGGCGCCGTAACAACCTTGATTGTAAGTGACCGTGACCCTACCTTCCTGAGTCCGTTTTGGACGGAATTCTTCAAATTACAGGGTACGAGGTTGAAAATGAGTTCGTCCTACCATCCAGAGACATCGAGAGACAGATGGACAAACGGAGGTCTTAAATCATTGTGTTGAGACTTATCTTCGCTGTTTTGCTTCCGATCAACCTAAACAATGGAGTCGTTGGGTACACTAGGCTGAATATTGGTATAATACCTCATTCCAAACAGCTACGAAGATGACTCCGTTTCAGGTGGTTTATAACCGATCTCCTCCAACAATTATGAAGTTTTTAGCTGGTGAAACTGTTGTAGAAGCAGTAGCGCAAGAATTAGAGGAACGCGATGAGATTCTTCGTCAATTGAAATACAATCTGGAACGAGCCCAAAGTAGGATGAAGAAACAAGCTGATTTGAAATGTCGAGACTATTCTTGAGGTGAGGGATTGGGTGTACCTAAAGCTTCGCCCTTATCGTCAACAATCAATAGCTAGACGTGTCCACCCTACGTTATCTACTCGATTTTATGGTCCCTTTGAAGTTACCGCAAAAATAGGCGCTGTCGCATATCGCTTACAACTTCCTGAGGGCTCTCGCGTACATCCGGTCTTTCATGTCTCTTTGCTAAAAAGGGCTCTGGGACATAATCTTCATGCTGGTAATCTACCTGCAGGCCTGGAAGTCGAGCTTCCACCTACGGCTGAGCCAGAATCTGTGTTAGCACACCGGGACATAGTTCATGATGAAGAGTCTATTCCCCCGGTACTAGTTCAGTGGAAAGATCAGTCTATGGATGATACTACATGGGAAGAAATCAAAACGATTAAGGAGCAGTTTCCTTCATTCAGCCTTGAGGACAAGGCCAATCTTGGGGAGGGAGGTATTGTTAGACCCCCAATTATCGCAACTTACCATAGGCGTGCAAAGAAAGTAAATATGGTAGATGCATAATTAGTGGGTCAACTGATTGATTATCAGGAATGAGACAAAATCACTTGATTAAAGGGACAAGATATATGATAAGAATAAATGGGAGATTATATGTTGGTTAGGAGAAGATTCTCTGCATAATTTGGGGGATTAGATTGGGAAAAATAAAGTATTTAATCTAGCATATATTAGCAGTATGGGTATTGAGTTTTTACAAGAAGTTTTGTAGCAGAGAAGCTCTGTTGCGATGGTGAAGCATCATCTATTGTAATTCTGGTGCAGCATCAGAATATATCCAAAGTATTTCAGTTTCTATTACAATAAATATTACTACTAGTCTTTATCTTCAAGTTATAGTATCTAGATACATAACAATTATAATTAAAGATTTAATAAATTACACAAGATACATAACAATTATAATTAAAGATTTAATAAATTACACAATAACCAACTTACATAATAAAGAATATATATGATATACATGCAAATAAATAATTATCAGCAATTCAACAGAGATCTCTTCAAAAATAATAATAAGAGTATAATAAAGTCTACATACATGCACATAGATTATTAGAAAAACATAATTACTCATTATTATACATATAGAACATATGAGTTGGGCATAGAACAAATGACTATGGCATAGTCAGCATGTACTTATTAGGTTATACAAAACAAATTTAAATGTAGCTTGCCCACTTTTCATCATTCCCGATCAGGTCTTTTTCTGGGTTAGTACCTGGATTATAGGCCGGGAATATCAGCCGAAGAATTTCTTGGAATTCCAAAAAGACAAACTGTACACAAGCTTATGACATATCAACAACTTTACAGTGTGTCTCGCCAACACAGAAAACCAGGCGGTCTGCCAAACCCTTCCATCATCGAAAACTTGTCGGTCTGCGGACTCGGCCAGACCCTACCAGCCCTACACTTGTAACACTGATTCACCAAAAATAATCCCTTATCAATAAAACATCAGGCATCAAAATACCCTTCCTGCTGCTTATGGCATTGTTAGTTGAGTCTTACAACTAGTCAATTGGACAGTGCATAAGAAAAAACATTCTGTGAAAAGATATAATAGTTTCTTTTATCTTGGAACAAGAATATAACTTTCTACTATGCTCTCGCTCTACTCAGTGTCTTATTATCTCTCCAATTCTATTCATCTTTTTACTATTCACCTTTTAGGAATAGTATACCAGAAGGTAGAAAAATACAAACACCTCCGATGAGACTTGAACCCTCGATCTCATGGTTTAGGACTCCTTGAACCCTAGACCTCATGGTTTATGACTCTTCCTATTGCATGTATGGCAAAGCAACTTTTACTGGAAGCCTAAAGAGAAGGGGTAACCGCAAGGTTACATGCCTTTGCTTCAAATAAGTAAATCTAAGTATTTTGACATCCTCAGTCTCTATGTTCAGACTTGGCGGGACGGGAACATTGCTACGGTGGAGAGGTGTGTTTCATTATCCCCAATTTTTTTTTTTGCTGGTTACACGAATCATGCTAGAATAGGTAAAATATATACATGTTGGGCAGTTGAGGCACGTTGGAATGGTAATTAGTGTATGAAGATCATCCGAAGATGATGCACCATTGATTTATGTTTGAGCGAGTGATCATGCGACATATCATTGTTAAACCAACAATATCCGGTGGAGATTGAGAGTTTTGAAGTACATATAGTTTGGTTTCAAACCCTGGTTCGAACAGGAGGAGTACGTCATGCTAATGTCATCACTTCTGCTTCTATTGTAATAAAAGATTCCCTTTTTATGTGGAAAAGGCCCGTATCAATAATTATGATTTTATCACTCACGGGCTTCACGGAAACAGACTCCCTATTCCTTCGAGTAGGGGCATGGTCTGCGTACATCTTACCCTCCTCAGACCCTGCTCTAAGCGGGATATACTGAGTATGTTTGGTTGGTTTGGTAAGCGCTACAATATCTATACTATTCTCTCTTCTCAGTTATAAAAAAAAATCTGCCAAACCCAAATCACAATCCTAGGCTATGACACTCTTGAAATGCAGAAGGTACTTTTGTGAACTCACTGTTGCATCATGGCTAAAAGTTATACCAGATAACAAATATCTTATGAGTGAACTACATATAAGAGCCCTCAGCATCTCGACCAAAACATTATTGTGAGAGGACCATACGGTTCCCCAGAACAAGAAACAGAGTATGAAGAGCATGTTAACAAAAGAGAGAGATTAACAATCTCAATATTATATTGAAAGGAAAAGTTCCATTTAAATCCATTTATCAATCTACCCACACACATACTGATACCTCAATCAAGGCAAAATGATCCCACTGGCTTGGATAAATTGATATGTTTGATGGTTGATATTTATGAGAAAATGACAAGGTCAAGACCTCCAATGCTAGTTTAGATGTCCACAATGTGAAATGCATATATCTTTGTATACTATTCAAGAAAACCAAGATGATCTAATATCCCACCTCATTGCAGGGGATGAGGTGGAACAATAGTGTGCATCCAAAACAATCAAGAAGCAAATAATTATACCAGCTAGAGTTTCTTTGGTTATATTAGCTGCAACCAGGACTCAAGATCTACAATTTCCACATCTATCACATACCCAAAGTTTAATATAACGATAAAGGAGTAAAAGAAGCCACCATAAAGCTTACAGCTTAATCAGGATTGAAGTCTTGCCAAAGCTTGACAAGCTAGATTTAGCATATCGAGAATAAAAAACTGACTTACCAGCCACAAAATACAAGAAAGAGAGATAAAACATACCAACAGCTTCGGCTTCAGCTTTATAAACTGTTTTAGCAAGTTGTCGGATCTGAGTTCCAGAAACCCTAAAGATAACTACAAATTAATCATGCATAAAATATGAAAAACAAACTGGATAATACATAAATTCAGGATGCTTGCAACCAATGTTTACCTTAGAGCAGTATACCCACTATTCATCTCAGTTTCAGCAAAATTAGCTCTTTCAAGCAGTTTTGTGCTCTCATTCTTCATCATGTCAACAGAGAGGGTCAACGCTTTTACATTTTTCTCAGCTTTAACAAACTGTGCCTGCAGATTTAAGCTTTGAAGTGAACATTTATAAAGTTCATAATTTTCATGGTGTCTGCATAACCACAAGTGTTTAAGTAAGCCTCGGATAGATATTAAGTGATGATGTCTTATCAACCTTCCTTTTCTGTTGTAATTGGATGCTAGTTATACTATGTTAGACAGCAATACCTCCTCACTTTGTAGTCGGCCAAATGTATTCCTAAACAAAAATCTTCTAGGGCCTGCAAAAGAAAGTCATTAAAAAAGAATCACATATAACTTGAAATAACTTTATAGACATAGAAGCGCTATTAGCATGGTTGTCACGCCAACGACTAGTCTAGTCGTCGACTAGTCGGCAACTAGTCGAGAAGTCGACAATGCAAAAAAGTCGATGCCCGACTAGTTAATATGGCATCCATGGATTTTTACCTGGATCCGACCCGAGATCCGACCAAAACCGGCCCAAATAGTAAAAATTAGGGTTTTACATAAAAAAAACTTACGCCTTTTTTAGATAAAAAAAACAAAGATATACACAAGTCGGCTCCGATTAGCAGTGAATCAGCGATTAACGGTTCCGATTCCAGCAAAGAGAGCTCCGATTAGCGAGTCCGATAAGCATTTTTACTCTTCCCTCTTCTCCTTCATCTTTTTCTTCTTTTCATTTTTTACGCACCTAGTCCTATATATACACACAATCAGTGTTATTAAACGCGCAATGCGCAGCAAAGGCCTCCCGGAGCTTAAGAGCTTAAGCGAGAAGCGCAGACGCGAAGCGCAGATTCATCGAAGATGAGAAAATATACATATATACATATGTATATATATATTGTCAAATAGACAATAAGCAACCAAATTGTCATAAAATAGTCAAATTAAAAGATGAGGTGTAAAACATAGGCAAATTAAGAGATCTAAGGTCTAAAACATATTGTAGTCATAATAAAAACGAAATACATAGCTAATTAGCTATTCTTCAGCACTATCTTCATCATCAAGATTCACAAACTCATCTACTTCACCATCATGATTTGAATTTTCATCAAATTCAACTTCATCTTCGTCAGCGACTTCATCCTCGTCATCAACCAAACATCTTTTAGATGATGATCCCTCCGAGGCATACCAGCTGTACAGATCATCAGAAGAGAAGAAACAGAGAATATGGAGTTGTAGGCTTGTAGCAGTTGGCCTCTTGAGGGGGTCTGAGTATGGGTGGTCAGGCAGGTATTTATATTTAGGGACTTCTATAATATAAAATAGGTGGGTATGGTTTTTTTATAACCTGGTCAAAATAAAAAAGCACGCTTTAATGCGCTTCATGTGCGCTTCGGGATCCGCGCATAAGCCCCCAGAAGCGCGCGCTTCTGGCTTCATTGAATGCGCTTCGCTCCAGCTGTGCGATGCGCTTTTTTTGCGCATCGCGTTTTTAATAACACTGCACACAGTTATATGTATATATACATCTAGGACTCTGGGCTTTTATATTCTGGGCTTTTATATTGGGTCATCTCACCGTCTCCTTGTTGGTTTGTGTGTATATATACCTCATCTGTGTATAACTGTATATATATACTAATAAATTTATTTATTTTCAATTGTTTTTATAAAAATTGATTTCTTTTCAATTTCTTTTATTAAACGATTTTTTCCAATTTTTTACTTCTTTTATTTTTTTTATTTCTATCACTTTTATTTTGTATTTCCTTAATTTGATTTTAATATTTTAAAAGCAAATTAGTACTTTTATTTTTGTTGATTTTATTTTATTTCAACTACTGAATTTTGATTAAATTGTACAATGTACACTTTGAACTGCTGAACTACATGTGCATTGGTGATTAGTCTACTGTTGCTTGCTTCCATTCAACCTCCTCAGTACATTTTGTTGCACCTTTTATTGCACCTGCTCAGTCTTATCACTTCTCAGTACATATTTGTTACCACTTGAGGAGAATACTCAAGGAGGAGGAGATGGAGAGAGTAGTGATTTCGAGATGGATGGCTTTTGATGCATGATTATGTTTGTTTAGTTGATTTCACTCTTTAATTATTTGCTTAGAGATGCTTGATTATCTATTAATTTTCATTTGAACTATGGAATTGACGTGTGTTAACCTATAGTATATATTATAATTACTCTAAATATATGTATATCGACTACTAGTCGACTATTACGACTAGTCGGGTGACTTGTCGTCTAGTAAATTCCAAGGTACTCGGACGCCGAGTTTCGACTTGTCGACTTAACAACCTTGGCTATTAGAAATTATATTAGTATATGGTACCATTGCTAACAATTTTAATAACTAGTGCATCCAACGACCTCTATAGGAAAATTATATTGGGTGATCAGTTGATCAATATTTTCTTAATCTATGTACAAATCATTATACAAGAGATATCCAATACTGTACACTATCTTCACTATCTTCCCATGTGCCAAGTGACTTTTGATCAATTTTAGTTTGGCACTATACTAAAGAAGATTAAAGAGTCTTCTGGCTAAGAATGCAAAAAGGCGAGATTATGCAATGTAGCCATGTTATACAGACTCTTCCATTGGGCCATACTGCCTGCAAGGTATATCGGACACCCACTAATAAGTGAGGGTTGTATAAAGGACATTCCAGATTTGCCACGTCATCAATATAGGAGTATAGAACAAGGAAAAGAAGAAACTGTAGGATATAAAGAGAATTTAAGTTTAATTCCTTCACATGTCTTGAAGTTCATAGAGATACTAATCATCTTAAAATCCCCCACCCCCAAAAAAAATATATAATTTAGGAAGGAAATAGAATAGTGACCTTATAGGTCATATTTTAGTTTTTTTTCTTATTATTTTTAGTCATATTTATTAATTAAATCTTGTTAATTGTTATCTATGACCCCATATCAATATGCTCAACACACTTCAAATTTTATGATTATAAAAACTGCTAGCAATATTGATCTACATTATACACCCAGATCAAATAGAACTTATATGAGTAAGGAGTACATATAATATGATGAGACTTCAAAAATGAAAACAGTCTGTCGCCAGCAAGGGTTAAAAAGGTAAAATGCGGGTCTGATGCCATTTGTTGCATATATGTACCAATTTAAGGTAAACGTCATAGGTACTTCTATCATACCACGCAACAGAAGGAATCCAGCTGTAACAGCAATTCCACAAGCCATAATCGGGTGATCTCTTGCACTGGCCAACTCATCTGCCAAATAATGGACATAATAACAAATAAAGCATTAAGACATTATGTAAACAAATTAAGTAATACAGATTAGCCCGGTACATCCACCAAACAGTTACCAAAATATTAAGCATTCAAAGGAGAAATTATCCCGAAACATCACTCTTATACTCTCAGTAACTTTGGGCCCCCTAACTTTCAGAATAAACCTTAGCCTAAATAATATACCATAAATGAACCACCAAGGACCCCAAAAATGCTAAAAGCTCTTCTCTTATTATGTTGATTAAAGCCATCAGTGAAAGGTTCTGTCGCGAAGCAGGTGATTAAATTAGTTGGAATATATTTTATATGAATATATTGTTATAGGTGTATTTGCAATTAATCGCCTTAAAAATTATTTGGACAGGTACTAAAGCATTAAAAATTACCTTTAACATTTTTGACCAAAGCATCTTCATAAGTTTTACACTGAGATCTGATTTCAGGAACAAAATCCTGCAAAACATTTACATTTAGTATAAATCACTAAAACGGTAATGGTGACCATAATGTGCTTCTTAGTTTACTAGGAAAAAAAATGAAAAAATGAAAAGATGTCAAAGTAAGTATCCAACCTTTTATAAAAATGTAATTGAACGAACATTCACAAGATACAGCTGTTAGTGGTTGTTAGAGAATGTCAGGACAAGTGCTTGTATCAATTCACTTAAGGCTAAGTAATGTATGCCATGTAATTGTGGTGTGGTCAACAGCATATTAGCTTGTGCATGAATATAGAAGTAAGTCAAATATTAATGCCGAGCTTAATGAATTGCAAATAATATAAATATTAACATATTAGAACACTGTCCAAACCCAACCCCAATATGGGACCCTTGGCATCTAAAACGAACCATTCTTATACTAAAAGTTCTTCTAAATTTCATAACTTCTACAAAAATGTCTTGACTATAAAGTATAAACAATCGCACTTTGTAAAACTAAAAATAGGTATTGTAAAATGGGTCTGTGTTTCGAGATTAAGCATTCAAAGGCAGTAAATTATAATGCCGGGTTCGGGTCCACCTAAAATTACAATCAAAATTAGTAAACCAAATAGACACCCGTAATCTCAACACACACACAACCATTTGTGAGCCCTTATTGTCACACCAAGGTACTCCCTCAGGTAGGTTTCAAAATTATTAACATTCGACTTTTTCGCACATACTTTAGAGAGTTTTAACCACATTTTGAATATATTAACAAAGGATTCTTCAAATCAACGATACCCGATTCTTAGCTTAGCAAAAAGATTAAGTAGGAATAACACAATTGTAAGTGTGTGTGTGTGTGTGTGTGAACCTGAAGAGAGTGGAAAAAGTTGGTGGATGTGTGTTGAAATTCCTTGGCGGAGCGAATAGCAGAGTCGGTTGATTGAATAATAGAACGCGAGAGATCGGAATCTGATGATGGAGATATTTTTTTGTATATCGAATTCCAAGACAACCCCTTTTCTTCTCCGCCGCCGCCGCTTTCTTTCATTTTCGCCGCCGATGATTCCTCCATTCCTCTCTCTCTCTCTCTCTCGCAGCAAAAAGAATAACAGTGGCCTCGTATCGGAGTATTGGACAAATAAACTGTGCGTAAATAAATAGGCTCGGAAGAATTAATTGATAATCTATTCAATTAATTAATTAATTTCTTATATTTAAATATACAAGTATCACTGTAACCCTTTCTTTTAAGAAAATTGAAAGTTTGTCAATTCCACATTTGAACAAAAAAGTAATTTAAAACGCATAGAAAATATACTAGAATCTCATTTTCATTAAAAAAAATTGATATAATAATTTAGGATTCAAATTTTTATAAATAAAAAAAAATACGGAGGAGATATAGTTTACATTCAGCTCAACAAGTTACATATACCGTTATCAACTTTTTCAAGCTCTTAGTCCCGGTCACTAGCAACAATTTTAAAGCAACGTACCAATTTGCAATTTTCACAAATCACAATAAAACGATATCTTCACTTATTGCTCAAAGGGTACCTGTATATATCAGTAGAGTTCTACATCAAATAAATAAGTTCGCTTCCATCAACACGTGGAAGTAAATTATGCAGGCCAACAATGAAAAATGTTGAAACCAAAATTTCAACTGAACAATACTGATCATAGTTGAGTGATGTTTTCGATCAGAAAAGGAATAAATAAGTTGGCAACACAACTATCAATCACTGTAGATTTGATACCAATTTGAGAGATAAGATTACTTCACAGTGACAATCTTGATCACGGAAGCAGTTCCAACACGATGTAGGGCCACCACGGCATCTCCTTCCTTGCAAAGACCTTTTTTCTTTGCATGCTGCAAAGCAAAGTCTAGTGCTTCTTCAGTTGACTCTGCATGAGAAGCCCTTGCAGATCCTGCACACAATACAGGAACCAACCCCCTGAAAATAAGGCTGTGCCTCGCTGGAGATTCATCACTGCATGTCCAGTCAAAGGAATCAGTCTCAATCTCGGGGACTACCACAGATAGAATAGGCATCCCAGGTCTGTATTTTGCCACCAACTTGGCTGTACTTCCTCCTCTAGTTAGAACCAATATAAGAACTGCCCTCGAGGCATTGGCTGTTCGAACAGCAGAGGAAGCCAAGCTTTCCAATGGGCTCATGGGCACGGGAGCATTTGCTGTGATCCTCTTGAAGACATCTGCATAGTCAATTGTGCTTTCTGCTTCTACACAAATCTTGGCCATTGTTGCTACTGCAAGTTCTGGATAGGCCCCAGCTGCTGTTTCACCACTAAGCATTACACAGTCTGTGCCATCAAGAACTGCATTGGCAACATCAGTAGCTTCTGCTCGAGTTGGCCTGGGAGATTTAATCATTGACTCCAGCATCTGTGTTGCTGTCACTACAGGCTTGCCTTGGATGTTGCACTTGTAGACCATCACCTTCTGAGCTAAGAATATTTTTTCAATTGGAATTTCCATTCCCAGGTCACCACGTGCAACCATGAAGGCATCAGAGTTGGCCAGAATTTCATCAAAGTTAGCCACTCCTTCTTGATTTTCAACCTAGTAAGAGGTCATAAGCAAATAGATATTAACTGAGTAATTATAGAACAGAAAAATAACAATAGACTTGAACATTTCTCGTTTTAGTTTTACCCACACCATGATAAAGAATAGTTAAGTGATTGCAATCAATACGTTATAAAGAAATGTTTTCAATATTAATTCACCAAATCAGAAAGAAAATTTGATGCCAAATCATGCTGCAACATCTGTTAGTATTGCCGCATTCAGAAATTCTCCAAAAAGTCCCATTAACTAGATAAATTTCATGCGAGGAAGCAAATTTCCATATGGTTCAAGTTCCCTAGTAGAATTGAAAGAATGTTCACATGCTTATCTTCTATACAAACTGATTTCGTGAAAGTGCTCCATTTGTCTTAAAGAAGAAGAAGAAACAGACCTTAGACATGAGAAGAATATTTTTTGCATGGTCACCAAGCAATTTTCGGACCTCCACTAGGTCTGAACCTTTACGGACAAAAGACAATGCGATCATGTCAATTTTATTTGGGACACCCCATTTTAATATATCTTCCTTGTCTTTCTCTGTCAAAGTTGGGAGATCCACAATTACCCCGGGAAGATTAACATTCTTTCTCTCTCCAAGAACTGCAGTATTCTCACAACGACATTGAACCGTTCCATTTTGTATGTCACATGACAGAACAGTAAATGAGATGGTGCCATCGGCACAGAGTATCACACTATTTGGCTTCACATCCCCGGCTAACTTTTTGTAACTCATACAAATCATGTTCTCATCACCCTTGATGCTATAATCGGTTGAGATGGTGATCTCTTGACCTTGCTTCAGTTGAACAGGCTTTCCATCTTTTAGAAACCCTGTCCGTATCTCTGGACCCTGAGATAAGACAGTAAACTAGTTAACAGCCATGCAAAACAATGGTCCAGTTCACCCTTAAACTAAAGAAGAAGGATTCCATACAATAAACTATGAAGTAGGTGGCAACTGGCAAGTGTTAAGCTTGTATGTCTAACAAACTTTATATAGATATCTTACCAGAACCATGACTTCTATTATTATGAAAAAAAAGTGATACGCTCATACGCAATATACTTATTCATGAATAAAGATATGATGTATAGAAGAAATAGTCAAAGAGATGCAGCTGAAAGCAACAAAAAAAGATGTTTCCCGTTCAGTTTGACTTGATACAACAAAATAGGGTAAAGAGTGTGACATGCTAATTTGTAGAAATCATACACCATCTTACTAGAAGTGACGAAATTTTACACAAGTTTGAATCAAAGTTGCATTCCAGTTGATAAGATATCTTCTTAAATTAGAGGAAACAACACATGAAACCACGACATAAATCATTTTGTAGATACTAGCCTTATCTATGTTACCTATAATTACATTTAGCTTATTTCTTTTCGACAAAATATATAAATTATGCTTACGATTAAAGGTTGAACCGCGATTTGACAATTTAAAATTCTATTAAAAAAGATCAATACACATTATTGATGCAAAAGACAAGTAAAACAGTGCGTCAAAAAACAACTAAAAATTGTGCTTTAGTTCAAAAGGAAACAACGAAAAATTAAAATTAAAAAACGTCATTAAAGAGATGTAATCAAGTGCTCAGGTCCCTCGCTGCATTTATTATACACATAATTACATTCAGATTATTCAATTCAACCAAAAAAATTTACAGGATGTCAACTAGCAAAGAAGGAACTAGTCCGAATAAAAACAAAACCTGGAAACAGTTACAAAGTTAGAGAAATAACAGAAAATCTTATGAGCAACTAACCTCACAATGATTGCACAAGAATACAAAATTCAACCAAACGTAAACAGGAACAAACAAGCACATGAACCACAAAAGTATATGATTCAGTCAACAGAACCGATCCGACAAAATCGTATTGAATTCTCTCATATCTAACTCAACTACCACTATAACCGAAGAATTTCCTTAATAACAGATACAAAATAAACATCCTAATTTAAGTTCCGAGCCAAGACTCAACAGACGTACATACATCTAGAAAGAGCATCAATATAAAATGAACCACAAACATACATATACACATAGATAATACGAATTACAGCTCACGCGCAAACAAATAAGCAGGCACACAAGTGACAGAACATCATTCGTAATAAATAGTATCCAATCCAATTCAATCATCAGCATAACCGATTCTTCGACTAAAACAGATAGCAAACAAACAAACTAATCTAAATTCACGGAATAAAATCGAACAAACAAACAATCAGACAACGCGACAAACAGCATATACTAATCCAATCCAATCCAATCCGATTTAATTACGAGTACGAACACAACTATCTGATAATCTAACCGAAAAATCAATACAGAAAGCAAATAAAAACATCTAAAAATCGAGATACCTTGGTATCGAGCATAACAGCACAGAGAATACCGGTATTATCCATAGCAGTCCTGAGATTATCGAGAGTTTCCTGATGATATTCATGAGATCCATGAGAGAAATTGAATCGAGCGACGTTCATGCCGGCTCTCAAAAGCTTCTCCGCCATGGGAATTGAACGAGATGCGGGTCCCAGTGTACAAACTATCTTCGTCTTCGGCCTCATCTCCATCTCGATTCTCGAGATCAAAACAAACACAGCGTGATCGTGGATTACAAAACTAGTGTGTATCACAAAACACGCACACACACACTAAGTAGGGTAGGCGGCCAATTGGAATATGGAAACGTGGTTCGTTATCGCTATGCTATACTATCATATATGTGTCCCTCATATATGTGCGTCTCAGGTGTCATTTTCGGTTTATGTCATTTTTTTTGTTTTTATTATATACGGAGTAGTTTTTTCTATGTTTGATTGATTGAAATCGAAACTTCTCCTCCACTAGTAATTGTTCAATTTATTTATTACACCCTCCATCTCTAAAAACTTTTCCTGTTAATCATGTGCGCGTTTACCGACACACACTTTTTAATCGTTAATATCTTTAATTTCGTATTAGTATTAAATATAAAAATTTTACTGTATTAAAGTACTCACAAATATGAATCAAACAAAATCACTCATGACTATATTTTGTCTTATAAATTATGTGTAAATTAGTAGTCAATCGCTTACAATGAACGGTACAAAAAGTCAAAACAGGAAACGTATTTTATGACGGAGGGAGTATTGTTGTTATAAATAATGTGATGGTGATGGAGATATCTTTTAATTTTTTATATGAAACACTAAAATTTATTGAATTTAATTTTTTGGCTTTTCAACATCCTCGTTAGAGTATCACATAGGTAATATAGTCAATTAAAAAATTAAGATATTCTTATAAATTTGTAGTATATAGTAATATTTTGTATATAATACTAATTAATATGAAAGAGTGTGACGCCCTTCAAATATGGGGTATAGATTTGGGGGTCAACAACCAACAACAATAAAATAATAAATCAGATATGCACTAAACCTGTTAAACCAAAGATCGCAAACAGGTTATAGTATTAAATTAAACATCTGAAAAGTAAAAGTATAGCAAACCACTTTATTACAAACTCAAAGGTATCTCACAACCCAAATCAAGTAAGTTTTAAGTCTAAGTTCAGTTTTATTACAACCACTATCTACAGACATACTAAAACAATTTGGCAAGATTAGGATAGAAAGCAATAATGAGTCAAAGTATCCCTGATGAAACTGCTGGAATGGCTCATACTCACAGTTTGGCAAGATTAGGATAAAAAGCAATAATGAGTCAAAGAAATGCTCAGCAAATATGTATAAAACATTTTAAATAAAACCTGGATATATGAATCACAGTAAAGAACGAAAATGTAAATCAGTTTATAATGAAAAACCGAACAGTAAATAAATCACAGTTTATCTCGAAACTGAAACAGTGCAGTATGTCATAATGAATCACAGTAAAGAACGAAAATGTAAATCAGTTTATAATGAAAAATCGAACAGTAAATAAATCACAGTTTATCTCGAAACTGAAACAGTGCAGTATGTCATAAAATGAATCATCTGCGAAACCACACTATATAATAGCCACACAAACAATATGGATTGGATACAACATATAAACACTATTATCCCTCAATCAGTTCAAAAGAAGTAGGACCCCTTTATAGTTCATCAGTACATTTATATACCCAGGGATATAACAAGGATTTCTCAATATATGTACCAAATAAGCAAGTAATGTTAGCCATTGGATTGGTTACTATATTCTCCTTAAACTCTGCTGGACCTATCTCATGGCCACTTACGCTAAATAAATTCCATTTACGCCAAAGTTTATAATGTTGTTGGGTATGTGTTTGTGGGAAGATTTTGTGTATGTCAACCTCTAGAACAGGGTCAAACCGAGCCGATTGGTTGGTTTGAGGGTTGAATCGGCGAGCCCAAGAACTCCAGTGGGTGTTCTTGAACTATTCTGGTCATCCCCTACCTCCTAAACCCCTTTGATCTTTAAAAATCCTAACCCTTTTTACCAAAAATATTTTTGAGACTAAAAATTATTTTTATTTTCAAAAATTGCTTTTAAATCCAGAAATTGTTTTTAAAATTAAAATAAATTATTTTTAATTCGAAATTAATTTTATTTAATTATTTTAACTTACTTAGATAATAATTTAATTAATGTAAATTAATTGGTTAATTTATTTTAATCAATTATTTTAATTAATTAAATATTATTTAAATATAATTAAAAATAATTGGATTTAATTATTTTGAGAAATAAAAATAATTTATTTATTTTTAATTATTTAATAATCTCTTTACCCGTTTTAAATGAAACAAATTTGTTTGAGACCCTAAAAATAATTCAGAAGCGACCAAAATAGTTTCAAATTCCCAAATTTATTTACAAACCCGGATTACTATTTTATAAAATATTTTAGGGATCCAATAATTATCCGGAGGGGATAATAATGATCCACTTTGACTCGAATAATATTTTACAGTCTTCTAATAATTATTTGATTGATCCTTTCTTATTGAGTCTTACCTACTATGTGATATACGTGCTTATTTACTTACTAATTGTTGCTACTTGTTTATTATTTATTGTTCGATAATGATTCAACGTATGGGTAGACACTGGAACATGAGATAGATGTATATTTATAGCTATATGTATGTGTTATGGATTGTGGTGTAATCAACTAATGTACTTAGTTTAAGGTTAATAAGCTAAGTAAAACATGTTGTCATATAATCATTGACAGTATAGTTGGTAGTCACTTGTAGACAGTATATTTAAAAGTATTAGTTAGGTGACAGTACATTTGAAAGTTACTATTTTGTATAAAAGAATAAAAATAAGTCATGTAGTAGAAGTTCACTAAGTATTCATGCACAACATGATTCAAAACTCAGACATCAACATTTCAAGTACTCAAGCCTATGATAGTACATTACAAGTGACATCACATTTGGAACAGTTAAGAGCAACTATTCTATTGCCAGCAAACTTAGCGGAGAATGAAGATTTGAAGACAACAAGTTTTACTGACAGCAACTATTCCATTGACAGTAAACTTGCCGGAGAATGACGAATTGAAGACATCAAGTTTTACTAACAACAACTTTGGCGGAGTAGTTGACAGCAACATTGGCGTGGATAGTTGACAAGTGCTTTGGAAGACAGTATGTTTCATGGATTATCAAGCTTGACATCAAAATATGCGGAGCCGAAGATACTGTCACCAAATGGAAGCTAAAAGTTGACAGTAAACTTTTAGTGAAACTGGTAGTCTATTTCAGGTAGCAGACTAGATAGTGAAAATACAAGGAATGATTTTGACATTACTATCTAGTCTCTCAAGTCTACTACTACAACTTGAGAGAATTCAAGCAAAAGGTAAAGCGTGCTTAAAGAATCAAAGATTTATGCATATCTCAGAGCTACTTTATCTACAAATGGAATGAAGACAAATTTGAATAAAAAAAGCAAAGTTTCTATTTCAAGTTTTGTTCTAGGAATGAGGGAAAGTACACTTGTAGTGAGATATGTGTTTCAGTATAAATACACATATCTCACAAGTACATTCTCTCATGCAACTAAGATAGAATTTCTCAAGTATAGAAACATTAGCAAATTCATTGTTATTTTATCTATCGAAGCTGAAGTTATTTTCCATACAGTTGTAGCGAAACAAAAATTAATAAAACTAATTTTTGAAGTTTAAACACTCTGTCATTTTATCTACTTACTTTATTTGCATCACTAACTTGTTAATTATCATTCTTGTTGTTATTAGCGAGTATCCTTCATAATTAATCAAGTTGCGTTTAACCCCCTCCCTTCTGTAATACTCTTCTTAACTAACAACTGGTATCAAAGCAGCAGGTTTAATATATCTAACCTGAAAAGATCCAAGATGAGTGCACAGAAAGTAAACAGCATAAAAATACCCACCTTTGATAAAGAATATTACAATCATTGAAAAAGAAAAATGATGTTGTTCATAAAAATAGCCAGCCCACTTTATCCTGGTATTTTGGAAAATGGTCATTTTATCCCTCAATCATATGTACTTGAAACCACAGTTGAAGGTGAGACAATACATGCCCACTGGGTTCTTAAAAAGGCTTTAGAGTACAATGATACAGAAAAAGAAAAAGTATCTTTGGATGATTTTTTATTATTCATAATTATTGAAGCACTTGACAATGTTATGTATAACAACATTGTCAACTGCACAAGTGCCAAACAAATATGGGAAACCGTTGAGATACTGTATGAAGGAACAGAAGAGGTAAAAGACAACCAAAGACAAATCCTAGTGTCTCAGTATGAGGCTTTTATGGCCAAGACAAATGAAGGGTTGACTGAGATGTTTCAGAGATTTAACAGATTGATAAATGACTTGCAACTACATGAAAAGTTTTATGACAAGAAGGAAGTGAACATAAAATTCATGTGGACACTTCTCATCATCTAGAGCACAAGGTTACTGCCATAAGTGAAGGAATGAATATATCAAAAGTTTCTCTTGAAACTTTATATGGCATTCTCAAAACCTATGAGTTAGAGCTGTTACAAAAGAGAGTAATTCGGTCTGGTCAAAGAGTGAAGATGGCCAACACCTCAAATGCTCTGGTGGCTCAGGATCCAAAAATGTTGTAGTTCTAAGAACCCCAAATCAACAACAGATCAAGATTGAAGACGTCACTGATGAGGATGAGAGTGTTACTCTTGAACTCAAAGATAATGGTGAAGATGAGTTCTATACCCTGGATGAACTAGACAACGTGGAAAATAAAACCATGGCCTACATGGCAAGAAATTTCTCAAACCTGAGGTTCAAGAGAACTGGTCTTTCAAACCCAAAGCTCAAAGCTCCAAGTTCAACAAAGGAAACACATCAAAACCTGGAGGAAGTAGCAAAGGTGGATATAAGACATGAATGGTGGATATATCAAAGATAAGATGCTACAACTGTAGTGAGATGGGGCATTTTCCAACTGAATGTAAAAAGCCAAAGCAAGTGAGAAGAAATGACAATGACTATGAGGAACTCAAGGCAAAGTATGATGCCTTGCTCAAGAAGCAACAAGGTATGGCATTTATAACTGAAGGCAATGCAGTAAAGAATCTGATGATGAAGAGGAGGAAGAATATGAGAACCTAGCTTTAATAGCAAACTCTGGAGAAGAGTCACCTCCTTCATCAAGACATGTACATTTTCTTACTATTGTTGATATGACTGCATCACAGTACAAGAAAATTGTTGAAATTTTAAGTTATTAAATCTTTCATATTCATACAAGCATGCTAACTGCTAATGAATAGATTGTTAAACTGACAAATGCTAATGAATTATTAAAATGAAAAAATGAAGAACTAGAACTAAGACAGAATGCTTTTAAGTCCTTACAACAAGAAATTGAGTTTCTAAAGAACAAGGTAGTTTGTGTTTCTCAGATTGAGGATTTTCTCAGAAAACAGATAAGTGAAAATGAACTTAAAATCAAAGCCTACAAATTCTTCTTCATTGTTAAAATCATACCATGCTGATAATACTGAAAATCAAAAGGTATGTATAGGGTTTAACTATGAGAAGAAAAATGGCAAGAAGCATGTGGTGGAGGAGGACACTATTTTGGATAAACTTACTGTCAGACCCACTATACTTAAGAATATCAAGAATACAATGTTTAAAAAGGCTGAGTTTGAATTTGATGATGAATCTTTAATTCTTAAGCAAATTCTAAATGATGAGGACAATGTTACTATCACAAAAAACCCTATTTCAAAAGATATTGTCAAACTCCCCAAGACACTTTTTTTGCCCTTAACAGTACTCATGGTCTAGAAGATACTGTCAACACTAGCAAGACAGAAAATTCAGAAGTTGTTGTCGAGTCAATAAAATTAAAACATACTGTCAAGACAGTCTCATCTAAACCTACTGTCAACACTAGTAAGATAGTAACTTCTAAACCTACTGTCATGAAGACCAAGAAGAACATGAATGGAAAGTTGGCAATAAATAAGAAAAATGATTATGGTTATATTTCTAATGCTTCAAGGAAATCGTGTAACAACTGTGGGTCTTCTAGTCATTTAACTCATGCCTGTATCAAGAGTAAGTCTGAAGTAAAACATGCCATGTCTGTTAATGGAAGCTTGCATAGAACTCTCTTGTTAGATAGACAAGTATCTCATTGTGGAAATTTTGATTGCATGCCTTGTAAATTAAATATGCTAAGCATCTGCTTTAACATGTCTATTGCTTCCAATGATGTATGCTTATATAAGTCAATCAAAACTGAGAAGGCAAAGACTTCAAACCCTCCTAAAGCTAGGATGGGTAAGCCACATAGAAATAAGAACTCAAAACCAATTATCAAGTCTAAATGGGTGGTCACAGGAGTCATGCTAAAAGCTAATGAAAGAAAATCAACTAATCATACCTTAAACTGTGATTTGGATAAGCCAAATGGACCCAATAAGAGTTGGGTACCAAAAGCAACTTGAAAACTTTGCCTTGTAGGGCAATAAGAAAAATAAAAGAATCATGTGGATTATTGACAGTGGATGCTCAGGGCACATGACTAGTAATGAAGCCCTGTTATCACAGTTCAAGGAAATGGTTGGCCCATGTGTAACCTTTGGTGACAATAACATTGGTTTCACAATGGGATATGGCATACTAGAAGTTGGTAACTTGAAGATTGAGAAAATTGCTTTAGTGAATGGTTTGACGCACAATCTATTGAATGTTACTCAATTTTGTGAGAAAGGTTTCAAAATTGAGTTTGATCAAGACAGATGTTCAATTCTCAACAAGAAGACAAGAGAAAAATGTAATTCAACAGTACCATTCATTACATGTTCCCTAATGAAGTGATACCTTATGTCAATGTGCTTGGTTCTGGAATGTTGCACAGGATTTTCTGTTATTGCAATGGCACTTATATTATCACAGAAAATAGGAATCTTGTTCATGTTGAACTCATAGTCAAATAGTTGATTCCTCATACATAATATTTGTGCACAACAATTTCCAGCTACAATATATCCATCCCCTGTAGTTGATGTAGACACTGAATTTTGCTTCTTGCTAAACCATGATACAAGCTTATTTCCTAGAAATTGACAGGTGTCTATGGTACTTTTTTTATCAATTCTGCAACCTGCATAGTCTGCATCTAAATACCAAATTAGATCAAATCCAGAGTCTCTAGGGTACCAAATTCAAAGATTTGGTGTTCCTTTGAGATACCTGAATATTCTTTTTATTGCAATCAAATGAGATTATCTAGGATCATCCTGAAACCTTGCACAAAGACATGTAGCAAACATTATGTCTGGCCTAATTGCAGTCAAATAAAGTAATGAGCCAACCATGGCTCTATAACTTGAAATGTCCACTTTAGCTTCCTTAGTATTCAATTCAAGTTTAGTTGTAGTAGCCATGAGAGTTTTTGCAGAAGAACATTCATTTAAATCAAATCTCTTTAATAAATCAGCAATATATTTGATTTGATTTATGAAAATACCATCTTTAACTTGTTTGACTTGCAAACCAAAAAAAATAGGTAAGTTCTCCCATCATGCTCATTTCATATTTACTCTACATCAACTTGACAAACTTTTGACAAAGTTTCTCATTAGTTGAGCCAAAAATAATGTCATCTACATAGATTTGAACAAGAATCATAGAGCCACTAATATTATATGAAAGAGAGTTTTATCAACAGTACCTTTTGTGAAGTGATTCTCAATCAAGAATTTAGATAATGTGTCATACCAGGCTCCAGGTGCTTGTTTCAATCCATAAAGTGCCTTGAGAATATAGTATACAAATCCAGGATGAATAGGATTAATAAAACCAGGAGTTTGTTCTACATACACTTTTTCCCCTCGTTTTCCATTGAGAAAAGCACTTTTCACATCCATCTGATACACTTTGAAATTAGCATGAGAAGCATATGCTAGAAAGATTCTGATTGCTTCCAACCTTACAACTGGTGCAAATGTTTCATCAAAATCTGTGCCTTCTTGTGAATAGCCCTTTTGCCACTAATCTTGCTTTATTCCTTGTCATTGTACCAGATTCATCCATTTTGTTTCTGAACACCCATTTTATACCAATGACAGACTTGTTCTTTGGTTTGGGCACTAGCTTACATACCTTGTTTCTTTTAAACTAATTCAACTCTTCTTGTATAGCAATTATCCAATCAGGATCATTCAATGCTTCTTCAATCCTTTTTGGTTCTTCTTAAGACAGGAAGCTACTATACAAGCATTCATTTTGAGTTGCACTTCTAGTTTTGACAAAATCATTTGCATCTCCAATGATCAATTCAAAGGGATGGCTTCTTGTCCATTTCCTTTATGGTGGTAAATTTGTCCTTGAAGATGATGCTTTATGATCATTGTGATGTGATTGATTATTTGAGAACCATCCCCCTGAGATGGATACTCTACTTGAAGATTGTTGAGCAGAGTTGTTATCTATTGAATGGTTATCAATTGATGTATTATCAGTCGATTGATGATTATCAACTGATAAGTTATCTGTTGATGGATTGACATCAATTGATGGGGAGTTTCTAGGTACTTGATTTCTTGAAATTTCCATATCATCATCACTTTCTTCACCATTGCTTGTTGATTCATTTTCAAAATGCAATAGGTCATGGTATCCTTCATCAAACAACCCTTGAATTTTCTTATCATCAAAGACTACATGCATAGATTCCATAACAATGTGTAATCTAAGATTGTAGACTCTGTAAGCTTTGGTTTTTATTCCATATCCAACAAATATAGCTTCATCAATCTTGGCTTCAAACTTTCCCAGATTTTCACCTTGATTCCTTAGTACAAAATATTTACAGCCAAAGACATGGAGAAAATTAACTGTTGTATTCTTGTCTTTCTTCATCAATTGATATGGTGTTTTACCTTGTAGTTGATTGACCGTGGAAATATTTTGAATGTAACATGAAGTGTTAACAGCTTCTGCCCAGAAATATGTAAGTAATTTTGCTTCTTCTAACATAGTTGTAGCAGCTTCAATCAAGGTCCTATTTTTCCTTTCAACAACTCAATTTTGTTGTGGAGTCCATGGTGTAAAAAAATGATGAGTGATACCCTTATCTTCACAGAATTCTTTCATTGTTGCATTCTTGAATTCAGTACCATTATCACTTCTTATTTTCTTAACCGTCCATTATGTGCCATTTTCAACATTCTTCACATGATTGATAATGAATTTGCTTACCTCATCCTTAGAGTGTAAGAAATATACCCATGTATATTTTATGAAGGCATCCACAATGACTAAGGGATATTTCTTTTTGACAATTAACATGATGTTGACTGGACCAAATAAGTCCATGTGCAATAATTCCAGAGGCTTATCAATTGATGATTCAGACTTTTACTTGAATGATTCTTTCCTTTGTTTTCCCTTTTGATAGGCATCACATAGTCCATCCTTGGTGAATTCCATTTATGGAATGCCTCTAACCAATTGATTTATGGCTTTGAAATTCAAATGGGCTAGCTTCTTGTGACAAATCCAACTTTAATCTGTATTGACTTTGATAAGTAAACATGTCATTGAATTTGTCTTTATAAAGTTAAAATCAGCCACATAGACGTTTCCTTTTCTTTCACCAGTTAGGAGAATTTCACCAGATTCTTTGTTGACTATGATGCATGATCCAGTTGAAAACCACACACCATTTCCATTATCACACAGTTGACTAATACTAAGCAAATTGTGCCTCAATCCATTAACTAGTGCTACAGGTTCAATGATAACATTTTCTTTTGCAATTGAGCCATATCCTAGAGTAAAACTTTCACTTTTATCTCCAAAAGTAACTCAAGTGATTCCATCAAATGATATAATAAGATAAACACCTCATTAGTTGGAGTAATGATTGAATCAATAAGATACGAGGCTGCTTCCTTTGGAATTCCTTCCCAAAATGTCTCATGATCAGAGTCTGAAGGCAGTCTCTAGACTCTGACTCAACATTAGACTCTAGTTCATGAGATTTTTGTATTTCAGAGTCTGGCTCTGCAGGAGCCTTAGGAGCATCTGTTTCCTGCAAAATAGGGTTAGTGACAATAATAGGCTTATGTGTGTATGCAGAATAAGCCTTCATCAACCTCTTGTACTTCTTAGCAAAAGATTTCTCAAGAGACTCAATTTGAGAATCCTGATGTGCATCCCTAGGTTTTTCAGAGACTATATCCTTTTGAGAGTCTACAGTCTTGGCTTCAAGGTTATACTCAAGTAAATCATGACCTTTAACAACCTATTTCTCTAGGGGGTTGAGCTCTTCATCACTTTGCTCATCTACCAGCCTGGTTTGGATCAATCTCCTCCTCTTTACAACTGGTGTCTTTTGAGAGACACTATAGGTTGGTTTCTTTTTGGATTTTGGTTTTGGAGATTTGTTGAAGTTGATTTGGCTACTTGGATAGGTGCAGGGGACTCTCCATCACTTGTTCTTGCACCATTTTACCACTAAAGAATGAAGAATTATAGATGGAAGGTTTGTAGTTAGAGAGTTTTACCTGCATTACTTGTGGTTATGTTATGGCAGGTAGACCCTTTTTCTTGTCATCAATTCTCTTGATGTTAGAAAAAATTCTTCTATGTTGCTTGTAAGCCTGTACACAATAATCATCTACAAGCTTGGCATGTATGTTAGGAATGAAGTAAATAAGTAGAAGCATAAGGAATCTATAATAATAGACCTTCTTCCTCCCCTCCTGCACATTATTCAATTTTGCACCCATTTGAGTGGGCAACATATCACCAATGTTGATCACTTTATCAAATAGGAGACTGTGACCAATCTGATAAGTGATAAAAGTTAAGGCATCAAATCCACTACATTTACCAGTAAAACACTTAGCAATTTGATTAAAAAAGAAATACCACTCATTTCTAAAAAAAGTCCTAGTTATTTTACTCATATTGTCTAAACTACCAGAATAACCTAGTGATTTAAACAGATTAAATGTAATCAGAGTCTATAGGCATGAATTCTAACCTTTTCAGAGTCTAAGTGTCTAAACCTTCAGATTCTATAGTCTCTCAGAGTCTATAGACCCGTTAGAGTCTAGAAGTTAGACTTTGTCAAGATAAAGTACCTCAAAAAAATTGCAATAACAAATTATAGTTTGATAAATCAGGGATTATAATTAAAGTACATACCTTGATTCTTTTTATGATTGATCACTTACATATTTAACATACCTAATTCACCTACCAGTCTGAGAAAGGTAGACTCATCAAGTGGTTTTGTTAAGATGTCTGCAATCAATCTGTCAGTTGGAACATAGTGAAGTGCCACAGTACCATTTTCAACATGTTCTTTAATAAAATGATACCTGACATCAATGTGCTTTGTTTTAGAATGTTGGACTGGATTCTCTGCAATTTTAATAGTCTAGTGTTATCATAATGCATAGGAATATTTGAGAATGTTAGTCCATAATCAAGTAACTGATTTCTCATCCATAGAATTTAAGCACAGCAACTTCAAGCTGCTATGTATTCAGCCTCAGCTGTTGAGGTTGATACAGTCTGTTGTTTCTTGCTAAACCAAGAAATTAATCTGTTGCCAAGAAATTGACTTTGACTCGTTGGGCTTTTTCTGTCCACTTTGCATCCTGCATAGTCAGAGTCTAAATAACCAATTAGTGAAAAATCTGACTCTCTAGGATACCAAAGTCCAAGAGTTTGTTCACCCTTGAGATATCTGAAAATTCTTTTCATAGCTAACAAATGTGATTCTCTAGGGTCAGCCTGAAATCTAGCACACAGGTATGTTGTAAACATTATATCTGGTCTACTAGTAGTTAAATATAACAATGAGCCCATCATACCTCGATATTTAGTGTTTTTAACTTTCTTATCCTCTGGGTCAGAGTCTAGCTTAGTGGTTATTGACATGGGAGTTTTGGCAGTTGCATAGTCTTGCATATCAAACTTCTTCAATAGTTCTTTCACATACTTTTATTTATTAATGAAAATTCCATCATCATTATGTTTGACTTGAAGTCTCAAAACGAAGTTTAACTCTCCCATCATGCTCATTTCATAATTTGACTGCATTAATTTGCTAAACTTTTCATAGAGTTTTTCATTAATAGAACCAAATATAATATCATCAATATAAATTTGGACAAGAAAAATATCACCTTTATGTTTTCTAATAAAGAGAGTTTTGTCAATGGTACCTCTAATGAATCCATTTTTAAGAAGAAATTTTGATAGGGTTTCATACCATGCTCTAGATGTTTGCTTCAATCCATATAGTTTGTCTAACCTGTAAACTTGATCAGGAAACTTTGGATCAATAAAACCTGGTGGTTGCTCCACATAGACTTTTTCTTCCAATTTTTCATTCAAGAAGGCACT
Source organism: Oenanthe sinensis (assembly GCA_028671895.1). NCBI lineage: Eukaryota > Viridiplantae > Streptophyta > Magnoliopsida > Apiales > Apiaceae > Oenanthe > Oenanthe sinensis. Next base: position 15,851,078 of record CM053813.1, read on the forward strand.
TTTTACATCCATCTGATACACCTTGAATTTTGAATGAGCTGTAAATGTAAGAAACATTCTGATAGCTTCCAATCTTGCTACTGGTGCAAAAGTTTCATCATAGTCAATTCTTTCCTCCTGAGAGTATACTTTTGTAACTAGCCTTGCTTTGTTTCTAATCACAGTTCAATCCTCATCAAGTTTGTTTATGAACACCCATTTTGCACCAACAATTGATCTATTTCAGGGTCTTGGTACAAGTTTCCACACTTTATTTCTCTCAAATTCATTCAATTCTCTTGCATTGCAATAATCCAATTAGGGTCTTACTAAGCTTCCTCAATTTTCTTGGGTTCATTCTTTAAGAGAAAATAATTATAAAGACATTCATTTTGAGTGGTTATTCTAGTTTGTACACCACTCTCAGGATCACCAATTATCAAATCAGGAGAGTGATTCCTTGCCCATTTTCTAACTGGTGGAAGATTGGTTCTTGAACTTGAAGCTCCCCCTAAATCAGTGGCATTTCCTATATATGAGTGAAATTCAAATGAAGAGGCTCCCCCTAAATTACTTGACTCTGAAAAGGATTCAGAGTTGCCTAATCCAGACCCTGATGAGTTAGACTCTGAAAAACTTGATTCTATCTGTCTAGACTCTGTCTGGGTAGACCCTGAACTGTTAGACTCTGATCTGTTTGGAGTTGAATTTTTTGGATCCCCCTTAGAGTGTGCAGGTTCCTGTGTTATTTCAAGAGTTATTTAAGACTCTTCATCCTCATCATCTTCATCTATCTCAGAAATTTTCAAATATTCAAATTTCAATGTTGTAGACTCTGATTCATCCTGCAATCTTGTAATCTTTTTGTCATCAAATGCAACATGAATAGATTTCATAACAATTCTGGTTCTGAGATTAAACACTCTGAATGCCTTTGTGTTTGGTGCATATCCAAGAAAGATTGCTTCATTAGCATTGGCTTCAAATTTGCTTAGATTTTCAGGATGTACTTTCAGTACAAAACACTTGCATCCAAATATGTGAAAGTGTTTCACACTTGGCTTCTTGTTCTTTACCATTTCATAGGGAGTCTTTCCATGCATATTAATCAATGTGCAGTTTTGAGTGAAACATGTTGTACTGACTGCCTCAGCCCAGAAATATACTGTTAGTTTAGACTCTATCAATATTGTTCTGGCAGCTTCTATGAGTGTTCTATTCTTTCTCTCCACAACTCCATTTTGTTGGGGTGTTCCTAGTGCAGAAAATTGTTGAGTAATTCCCTTTGATGCACAATATTCCTCCAAAATTGAATTCTTGCATTCAGTACCATTGTCACTCCTTAGAACTCTAACCGTCTTTTTTGATTTTGTTTTCAGAAAAGTGATATGGTCTATTATGTGTTGTGAAGCTTCATCCTTTGAATGCAGAAAGAAAACCCATGTGAATCTTGTAAAATCATCTACAATGAAAAGAGTATATTTGTTTTTGTTAATTGACATCACATTTACTGGACTAAATAAATCAAAGTGTAGTAGATAAAAGGGTTCAGGAATGGTGTTTATTGTCTTGCTCTTGAAGGATGTTTTTCTTTGATTTCCAAGTTGACATGCTTCACAAAATCCATCTTGTACAAAGTCAATATGTGGTAGTCCTATCAAAAGATTCTGTTTCACCAACTTGTTGAGTGTTTTGAAGTTGATGTGTGATAGTTTCTTATGCCATTTCTAGTTTTCTTCAGTTGAGGCCTTGCTATATAGACATGTGACTTCATTGTGAATGCAATCCTCTAAGCTGGCTTCATATATGTTACCATGTATGTGCCCTTTGAAAACCAAAATGCCTATTTCTTTGTGAGTCACAAGACACTCTTTGTTGTCAAAGCCTGTGTGGTAACCTTTATCTCCAAGTTGACTTATGCTTATTAAGTTGTGTTTCAAGCCATCAATTAGAGCTACTTCATCAATTATGGCATTCCCTAGTACAATCTTGCATATCCCAGTGTTTGTCATTTGTTGTCATCTCCAAAGGATACTTCTGGGCCAGCTTTTTCCACTAAGTCTATAAGCAGGGATTTCTTTCCAGTCATGTGTCCTGAATATCCACGGTCCAGGATTAGGGTTACTTTCTTTACCCTTGTTCCCTGCATACATAAATTAACTAGTTAGATGTTTTGAGGACCCAAACAGTTTTGGATCCTAACTTATTAACTTTAGGTGAAACAAGCTTAGTATTCCCGACTTTTATTTTACATGTTTCATTTGTTGCCTTAGACTCTAGTGGAATATTGACAATGTCATACCAACTTTTATCAATTTAAGATTTTAGCTCATAAAAATTATAATACAAACCATGACAATCCCTATACATATAAATAGAATGAAATATTTTACCACAGTGATAACAAGGCGTCTGTGAAATGCAGTGACTTTTCAGAGTCTGTGAAGGAATAGACTCTGATTCCTTCTCAATTTTTGTTTTACAGTCTAGAGCTAAATGGTTGTGGTTGCCACATCTGTAACACTTCTTTCTAGGAGCATTAGGATCCTTTTGATAATTATTGGCCTTATTAATGTCTTCCTTACCATTCCTATTTCTCCTAGTCTTTGTAGACTCTGATAAGTTCTCTAGACTTTCCTTTAACTTAGACTTAGACAGGTACCCTATGTTAATGTTTTTCTTAGATTTATTTGCTCTTGATTCATCTGTCTTTTTATCAACAACAGGGGGATCATTGACAGATGAGTTTGTGGTTTGTTTAGGTAAATCAGTCTTTCCTTCAGAAGTTACAAACTTAACAGGAGTGAAGGTACTCTTATCCTTAGTCTTATTAATTTCGATATCTTCTTCATTGTTATTATTCTCAACAATATATCTTTTGCCTTGACTCTTGTTATAGCCTAGACCAGCAGTTTGACACACATTTTGATTCTTTAGAATTTCCTGAACTTTTCTACCAGAGTCTGTCCATACTCTGAACTTAAGCATCTATTCCTCTAGTTCTTTCTTAACAAAATCATAGGCTTTCAAGACTTCAGTGTAGTTGTGCCTGCATTTCTCAAAATCCTTTTTATAAGCTTCCATTAACACTAACTCGGACTCTAAATGGTTATTCATGCTTGTCAATATTAAATTTTCTTTTATTAACCTGTCATTTTCATTAGTGAGAGACCTACAGTTTGTCATTATATTCTTAATCTCTCTTTGCACAATTTTTATACCATCGGAGTCTAAATTAAGTAAGGATTCAGGAGAGAAGATTGATACATGAGTCTTAGAAGATGAAGGTTCTTTGGGAGATTCTGATTTTCCTGAGGAGACAATCATCAATGCTAGATTTTCATAATCAATTTCATCTTCTGAGCTTGAATCTGCCAAATCCTTTCCTGTTGAGAGAAGTGCCTTTCCTGTGCCTTGACTTTTTCCTTTTCTGCATTCACTGACAAAGTGCCCCAGTATTCCACAATTGAAACATTTGACCTTTGCTTTGTCAATCTTGATAATTGTGCTTTTGCCCTTCTCAAACTTTTCATCTTCTTTCTTGAATGATGGCCTCTTGCTAAATTTACCAATTCTTTTGTTGAATTTCATTCTTTTGAAATTCTTAACAAATATAGCCATCATTTGATTTAAATCAATCTCTTCATCTGAAACAGAGTCTGTGTCAGTAGACTTTGACTTAACAACAGTTTTACCCTTCTTCTTTGAATCCTTGATTCTTGCTTTTGTGGGTTCTTCCTATTGTTCTTTCTCAGACTCCATTAAGAGTGCCACATATTTTTCCTTCACAAACTTCTTATTCTTTCTCTGTTGCATCTCTAAATCATATGTCTTGAGTCTGCCATACAATTCTTCTAGAGTTATTTTATCCAAATCTCTAGCTTCCCTTATTGTTGTTATTTTGTTATCCCACTCTTCAGGAAGGGCTCTCAGAAACTTGGTGTTTGTGTCTTCAGGGTCATACACTTTACCAAGTATAGCCATTTCATTCAGTAGTTTGGTAAACATATCATACATCTCAGTGGTAGTTTTTCTAGTTTTTGCCTCAAAATACTCATACTCCTGAATTAGCAGAGACCTAACATTTTTCTTGACATCTTTAGTCCTTTCACAGTGCACTTCAAGTTTTGTCCGCATCTCCTTAGTAGTTTTACATGATATAACACAGTTTGTAAGAACATAATCCAAACTGTTAATGAGAATGTTTTTGACTTTTGCCTTCTTAAGGACATTCTCCTTGTCCTCCTTTGTCCACTCAGCCTTTGATTTTTCAACAAGGTGTTCTTCAATTATTTTACCTTCTTTAGTGGTTTGAGGAACAAGCCTTGAGGGCACATAGGGTCCTTCATGAATCCTTTCAAGATAATCAGGTCCTGTAGCTTCCAGATGGTGCAGCATCTTAACCTTCCAGTGGGTGTATTCGTTTCTCTGAAGCATAGTAATCTTAGAATTGTCAACTTTGTTTCTAGACATTTTTGATCGATTTTAAACGTTAAGCTTTGATACCAATTGTTTTCCCAGTTACACAAGTAGAAAAGGGGAGTTGAATACTTGTGTTCTTTTTCTGCCTGATTAAAATCAACTCAATATGAATTAAAGCTTTGAATTAAGAACAAAGATCAAATACAAAGATATGAATAAATAATGTTTGTATTATTGACGAGTAAATACAAACTCTCCTAGGGTGTACACAAACCCTAGCAGCTTCTCTGTATTTCTCACAGCAACTCTCTCTATCTCTATGCTCTCATAAAAGTTCGATTTTTTCAATTTTTCTTCACACATACAATTAGGTTACATAGAGTATTTATATAGGGAGCTGCCTATTAACTAATAACAGAAAATCAAATTACAATAGGAATAGAATTCCTAATTATTAGTTGACAGTTTCCTTCTAAAATTCTCTTTCTTTCACATAGCATATCTGCAATATAATTGTGAAAGGGGAGATAGGAGTGAAGGGAAGTAACTCACTGCACTTTCATGTGTACTAGGAATGCTAAATGTAATCTCTATGTAATGGTTGATGATAACTCAACAATAGAACAGGACATGTAATAATATGCAGGTGCACAGAAATCTTGGATCACAGAGTTCAGTTAAGACAAAGTATCAAAGGATCATCTACAGACTTGAACCTCACTGGAAGAAGTTCATTAACATGTTCAGGCCTCAGTGGAGAATAAAAGATATTGACATCTATTCAAGGATGTGGAAGCTACAGAAGATTGTCTTAGTCTATGAAGATCTTAGTGCATTACAATCGAAGCTACAAGTAAGGTTTGCAAAGAAGAATGTGGAATCATGTTCGGAATCAAGAGCCCCTATCAAGACTAGTCACTTATGAACCAGACCGTTGCATAAAGTGTCAGGACATTGGAGGCAAGCTCTCGTCGGTTAATATGGTTTTAATCATTCTAAAGTAGTTGGTTTTCTTGAGTCAAGTGGAGGATCAACAAAGGTGGTAAATCAGTGTTGGAGAAATGCCAACCTAATGGATAAGGGACAGACGACACAACCTGATTGGATCTTACTAAAGCTTCACAGATTAGAAGGCCAAATACTTGGACGTGGTGGAGTCACGTATACGGGGCCGAGTATTTGGATAAGGAAGTCTACACAAATTGAAGAGTGGAATGGAAATATTTAATTTAATTAAATAAAGTATTTATTTAATTATTTATATATTTTATAAATAAAGACACTCTTTATTTATATTATATATATTTATTTATTTAAATATTACTTTTACATTAAATATTTCCAAAGGCATGCTTGCACATGACTTTGAAGATATGATTTGAGTGGACAAGAGTAAAATGTGGAAAAAGCAAAAAGCTACACCTTTTTCTATAATAAAAGAAGAAACTCAAGCCTAAATTTTCAGAGTGGTCAGGGTGAGTATTCGGATGAGAAAAGAAGAAAAAGGGGAGAGAGAGAAAAATTATTTTTCTCTCCCCCATGGCCGAACTAGATCTTGAATATTTTGAAGCCATGATTTTCTTTGTCTACACCACTCCTCTATCTTTCTATTGTAAACACTTGTTAAATCTTGTTTAGAAGATAGGGCTGATTTTTGTCTCCTAGATCTACAAAATGTAATAGTTTTAGTGGAGACAAAAATCAATTCTTTGTTGTGTTCTTGAGCTTATGTTCTTGAACTTGTTTGTAGCATCTACCCCACTTCAATGAATATAAAGTTATATTCTTGGATCTTGCTGTGTTGTGTGTTTTGGATGATTTACCGTTCATTATCTTGGTTATTTTAATGGTGTTCTTGAGGTTGAAGAAGATGATGAACAGTACCCGGGTTTGAACCAAAGTAATTTTTATATTGTCCCAAAAATAATTAATAGTCATATTTAATTTGGGAATCGTATTCAGCCCCCCTCTACGATCTCCGGGACCCAACAATTGGTATCAGAGCTACTCGATTGACATACAAATCGATTGGATCTATTTTTATTTTTGAGATTAAAGAGGGTACGATTGGTTCACTGGGCATCCAGAATTTTTTTGAAGCCCGGAATTTTTCTAAGTACAAAATGTTCTAGATGGCCAAGTAGAACATTCCTATGTAGAATATTCGAGATAGATATTCGAGATGGCCAAGTAGAATATTCCTATGTAGAATATTCTACTTAATATTCGAGATAGAACCTAAGTAGAACATTTCTATCTAGAAGTTCTACTTAATGTTCTAGATAGAACCTAAGTAGAAATTCTGGAGTTAGAAATATTTTCTAAGTCAGAAGTTCTACTTAATGTTCTAGATAGAGACTAAGTAGAAATTCCTATCTAGAAATTCTACTTAATGTTCTAGATAGAACCTAAGTAGAAATTCTGGAGTTAGAAATATTTTCTAAGTCAGAAGTTCTACTTAATGTTCTAGATAGAGCCTAAGTAGAAATTCCTATCTAGAAGTTCTACTTAATGTTCTAGATAAAACCTAAGTAGAAATTCTGGAGTTAGAAATATTTTCTAAGTCAGAAGTTCTACTTAATGTTCTAGATAGAGCCTAAGTAGAAATTCCTATCTAGAAGTTCTACTTAATGTTCTAGATAGAACCTAAGTAGAAATTCTGGAGTTAGAAATATTTTCTAAGTCAGAAGTTCTACTTAATGTTCTAGATAGAGCCTAAGTAGAAATTCCTATCTAGAAGTTCTACTTAATGTTCTAGATAGAGTCTATGTAGAACATTCCTATGTAGAAGTTCTACTTGGTGTTCGAGATAGAGTCTATGTAGAACATTCCTATCTAGAAGTTCTACTTAATGTTCTAGATAGAGTCTATGTAGAACATTCCTATATAGAAGTTCTACTTGGTGTTCGAGATAGAGTCTATGTAGAACATTCCTATGTAGAAGTTCTACTTGGTGTTCGAGATAGAGTCTATGTAGAACATTCCTATGTAGAAGTTCTACTTGGAGTTCGAGATAGAGTTTATGTAGAACATTCCTATGTAGAAGTTCTACTTGGTGTTCGAGATAGAGTCTATGTAGAACATTCCTATGTAGAAGTTCTACTTAGAGGGCTGTTTCAACATGACACACGGCTACATAGTTTAACTTTTATTTAAAACAAAAATTGTTTTTCTCTCAAATTGTTTTTAGTTTAATAATTAAATTTGAAATTAATTATATAAAATATTTTGAAAATAATTTTTAAATTTAAATAATTTATTTTTCAAGTTTATCTTACATCTTGGAAAATATTTTATTTTCTTTTAAATTTTAGAGTCAAATATTTTATATTTTTAATATTCTTAGTTAAGAATTTTATTAATTTGAAAACTAAAATTAATCTTAAAATCCAATTTAATTTCTTTTGAGTTTAATATTCTTAAAAGTATTTTGAGAATTATTTTTGAGGTTTAATAATTTATTTTTCATAAAACTTTAATTACAAATTTTATAAAACTCTTTGGAAAATATTTTTTGGATTGAAATAATTTATTTTCATGAACATTTTAAATGTTTTGAAAATTTAGTATTTCTATTTCAAAATTATGTTTTCGAGTTGTTCTATTTTAATTATAATTTAAGCTTGGAAGTTTTAACTATAAATCTCATAAAACTTTTTGGAAAATCATTTTGGTTGAAATAATTTATTTTCAAGAATATCTTAGATGACTTGAAAATTTATTATTTTTATATCAAACTTATATTTTCAATCTGTTTTATTTTAATTATAATTGAAACTGTTTTGGATTATAAATTTTATAAAATTCTTTGAAAATTAATTTTGATTTGAAATAATTTCTTTTTCAGGATTATTTAATATACCTTGAAAAATTTGTTATCTCTATATCAAAACTTTCTTTTCGAATTATTTTATTTTATTTATAATTTTAAATTGAGAAATTTATTATTACTTATAAAAAAATGCATTTTCAATTTATTTTGATTATTTAAATTCTTAAAAAAATTAAATACTTCTGTTTGAACAAAATGTGTTATTAAGCGAAACAACAGGAGTTGATTCTTCGTTCGTTGAGGACAAACGAACTGACTGAAGAACATTCTAATGGAGTTGAGACCTGATCTTACCATTGGAGATGTATTTCTACATCGGTCTACTCAGTGAATCATTTGGTTATTGAAAGGGGATTAGTTCATTTAGGGAAGAGTCTTCGATCAGTGGTTTTCGAATCAATATCTGAAGAATTTGGGATTTTGAAAAGGAATTCAGTTTATCGGTCAAAGAACCAAAACAACAATTGAAGATTGTGTTAAAGGACATCAGTGGCAGAAATACACAAGGTTTGATTATCACTGACACATGATAATCAAGGGGTTATTGCTACACATACAAAGAAGAGTGATCTTTTCAAGCAGAACATGAGACATTCTATGTCGGGGTCTTTAAGCAGAACAATCAGGTATCAGTTTGGGTTGAAGCAGGAACATCATTTGTTATTGAGGTCAAATGCAAGGATACTTCCATGAGTGTTAGTAGAATAGAAATTGATTTGGATCAATTGATTATCACTCGAGATGGAATGCTAAGCATCGCTCAGGTATACTTTCTAACTAGTTTATACTTGTTTGATTCAATTATAGAGTATTAAGTGCTGAACTGCATTATATTATAAGTTTGATGTAATGCATGTCTCTCCTTGATTTCTATATAAATTAGATAACTTATGCTAGTTTGTTAGTGTTGCTTGTTTATCAGTATTTGACTTCATGATTAGATCCTGTGTGATTTAATGCTTGCTTTACGATAATTGATCATGTTAGCATATATAGTCTTAGGTATTTGTAGGGGTACATTTACCGGAAAGAGTATTTGCTGCATGCTAAGTGCCTTGATGTTTACATTGTCAATAATCTGTTTATACTCGCATGGTTATATTAAATGTTATATTTGATCATGTGCTTGTTAAGATGAGTTTGTTTCTAATTTGGGAATTGCCTAGGGGTCAGTATAATAAACCATGAATTAAATTTTTTTAAAATTTAAACTGACTCAGGTAATTAGAGATAATATAATGTTAAAGTGAACAACAAAGGTGATTTAGAAGAATTAGGAATCTGAGTGATTGATTCTTCTATGACTACATATATGTATGACATGATTCTTATAGACTGCTAGTCCACCTTAAGTTAGGTTGGGATCACTGAGCTCATAGCCAAGACTACTTGTTGAGGCTGATATAGATGAGGAGTGATCAGTCAAATAAGAATGAGCATGTTGAACTTGAATGCTTTGTTGTTAACTATGTTTAAAAATATCTCTAACCCTTGGACTCAATCAAATTGAGGACCACGTGTCTTAATCATTTGTGAATGCAGAGTATCTTTCAACATGTACAAGTTATATATCTCTGACATTTTCATGTTCGAGGCATGTAACTACTTTTGCTTTGGTATTCAAATGGTTAAGCAAGGTTACCTATTTTTCTTGAATGATCTGAAGCACAATATTAAGGAAGAAATAGGGAATTCTTTGCGAAGGGTTTCCTAATATCAGTTCGAGGATGAACAATATTGATCGGGGTCAAGAGAAATAGAAGCTCACTCTACTGGAAGTGAGGTTATTGCTGACATAAAATATAATGCTTATGATGAAGTCAACTATTCGTTGAAGTTTATCAGAATGGAGTTAGCTGCAACAACAAGTGATGCTCTCACACTTGGTTTATCAACTAATACTTGGTTTATCAAGATAACGGATTCGACGGTGAAGATGAAGTTGGTGAGAAAGGACTACTTCTAATGAAATTCTTTTAAGAAGGACATTAGTGAAGTATGTCAGTTGAAAGGAAGTCAAGTCAAAGACTACCCTGTTTAGTTTTGGTGTTTGTTCATGCATTCGATAGATGAAGCATCTCAGTGATTAATCACATTCAAAGGATTAGGCAGATTGCTGTAAGAACACTTTGAGGGCAGGTAATGGAATTTGTTGACGAATGAAGTTCTATGTTATGTCTGCACTAAAAGGAGTATTCTAGAGTAAAGTTCAGTTTCCGGACTTCATGACCAAATGGAGGAGTTGATAGGGAAATCCAGACCTTGAGTGGAATTACAAGGATAATGGATAGACTTAAGGTTTCCTATTCACTACGGCTGAATCAGTTGACACAGCAAGTCTAATCAACAAATGTAAAGAGAAGACATCAAGTAAGATTAATCATGCCTGAAGTCACATGGTGTGATGGAGGGCTATCTTATTTGGAGTTAAGAAGCTTACACAGAGTCTGTGATTGATTTAAGATGATCTAGATGCAGTGAACATCATCATCAAGTTCCCTAGCATTCGTTTGATTTTAGCTCTGAATTTCTAAAGGTGGACATCCTGTTTAGGGCTCAAGATCAGATGACACCAGATGAAGAAAAGTTGCAAGCAGCATCACAGGGGGAGCATCAGTAAGTTGGATCAACTAGTCCTGTTTGATGTTCAAAGGCTAGCAGTGCTCATTGAGTAAGAGTTGAGATTCTTAGGAGCACTTAGTGATCCAGATTGAGTGATTGCATATTAGAAAGGAAATTGTCAATTTAAAGATAATGCAAGGTGATCTCAATCATATTTGAAGAAGTCTACTCTACCCACTGAATATCTAAGGAAACATTAAGGACACATCTGTCATGACAAAGGGTTTTGTGTAACAACATTTCCTAGAGTCAGTTCTTGATGAATCTAGGTAGTAGAGTAGTGATTGGTCGTGCATGTATAAGTGTATTTCATTGGTTTTTCTGAGTGAATTCAATGAAGACTGAAGATGCACTAACTAATCAAGTTTGAGGAGGGTTCGAATCAAGGAACTAACTCAATTAAACCAGAGGCAGATACACTTAGCGCAAGGAATCAATCCACATGAAGACTTGGTATTGATACAGAAGCTGAAGGGTAGTTCAGAGTTTTTTTTTAAGGTTCTACTCTGCTAGTGTCAAGACTACTGGTTTCTAAAGTGCTGAGTTTAGTGAAGCTGCTGCCAAGACCAATATCTACAAGGAAATATTTGGGTGTTGAAGGTAATGCAGTTTCCGTCTGGATGAGCGTGGTATTGTTTCGAGGAACAATGTTAACTGGTAGCTGAAAAGTTATTCCTGTCCAAATGGAATAAACGTTCGATCTCGAAAGAAGTAAACGTTCGATCTCTCGGGCAAAGAGGAGTAATTGTTCATTCAACGATCATACACCAGTAAAAGCTCTATTGACTAAGGTATGTCACTCTAGTCTAATATTGATTTATTTAAATGTAATGTTTATAGAGAGTGTTCATGCTATTTAGATGTCTACAATCTCTAGGAACTGATTAATGTTTGGCTTGTGACCACCCGGGACCCAATATTATCGCTATGAGATTACCTATGATCACCCGGGACCTAGGGACCTAACAATGTATCATCTCTTTGTATAGTCAATTTATATCCAGGACCTCGTACTTTGTGCTGTCATATGTTATTCATGCTATATATATCAAATGTTTCAGCATAAGTATTTATATATATTAATTAATTGTAATTTTATTTACTTTTAATTGTTTAATGCTAATATTAATGGAACCACTTAATATGTAGTTTAAGTGATGTAATTCATGTCTTTTGCAAAATCCATTAATATTAGTTGTCATTCTTTTTATATTAGTGATGTCACTTAGAATTTCTGTACTAAGTGATAAAAAGATTATTTCAAAAACACTGATATTGAAAGTAATTTACTACATCGCGAGGGGTTGTCAAAGATCATAAATTTTAGTATTAATATTTAAAGGTATTTGATCTCTGATGCAACTAGTACCTCGAGCTTACATACATTCTGATTGTCATGAGTATTTTCAATATGCTTATGTGATAATTGTTGAGATGTAGTGTAAGAAGTTAAATGCTGTCATTCGGTCAATGTATGTTCAGTGTTTAGCGGATGCTTATGTTTTATGCTTTAGAATTACCATGATCTATATTGCAAAATGTGTTTGTTTCAAGCGACAAATGGTAATTGTCTAGCATAATGTAAGTATCTTATGTGCTTGATTATTTTGTAGTAAGATGAATTTTATTACAAAATGATTGAATGATGTTAGTACTTTTGAATGTATTGTCACTCATATCTTTGATAATTCATTAGTATTAACATATGTTTTTCATTCTTTAGAACTTGAATGCATAAAGAAATTTCTTGTCTATTTCTTGTGAAAAATGTTTTATCTAAACATGCATTCATTTGCCAGAGAATGAAAAGCCACTAAAAGTTTTCTTTGAAAGAGAACATTTCTTGAGGATTATCTTTCAATTTCAAAATCATATATCCCCTCTCTCTCTAAATGTTTTGTAATAAAAACTGTTTTCTCTCCACGATTTGTTTAAATAAAGTTACTTGATAACTTGTAACTTAAGTTGCATGGTATCAAGCTATTTTATTTGAGTAAATTGTTTTGATCTTAAAGTATCAACCATTGGTAAAACGTTTTTCAAAACTCTTGTTAATGTCTGTTTCACATTGACCTATAGTATTAAAACAATGGTTGTTTGCTTTGAGATTAGTGCCTTGGACTGTATGACTAAAGCATTCATTCGATTTTTTAAAAATGATTTATGTTTTAAGTCGGAGATAATATCCGATAAGAATGAATTGCAAAACAATTTCTGAAAACATACAGTGAGCAAGATGAAATAGATTTGAGTTATTAATCAAAATGTTTTTGTTAAAAGAGTTGAATTTCAATTGGATATTTGTCTAAGAGAAATTCAAAAGAACACTTTTCTTAATCTGTTAAACTTTTTTTCAAAGTTGTGAGTTTATGAAATTTGGCTTAATATTCTTTTACCTATTCTTTATTAATTCCCACATTTTAGCTCTGGTGCATTGTTTCTTGAGGACACATTGCTCCGATGCTATATTTCTGAGAAGGAATAGAGAATAAGTTTAATCATACTCTACCAAATTTTATATAGCTCTGATAAACTCTATCTATTTAGCCGTAATGGCTTGGCCTAAGTGGCTATAGGGGAAGGTCAAGAAGTTGAATAATGCATCAATTTCTAACCAAGGCCTTAGTACCAAACACTATCATTCTAATTCAAACTTTCAACCCTTGGTGATATAAGGAACTTATGTTAGTTAGAGGTTGATAAGGGAGAAACTGCACTTGATGCAGCAAATAAGGATGAAGTCGGAAGTGCACCCACAGCTCTACCTCCAGAGAAGAAAAGAAGTATACAAATTGAGGTAACTGTAGCTCATCTGTATTCTCTCAAAAGGATGCAGAGATGAAAAGGCAATTCAACCGTTTCTGAATGAACTCTCTCAACAGGGTGATTTCATTGAAAATTCGCTCGTCAGCCAGAGCACCTTGTAATGAGTCAAGCACACCAAAAGCATTCACGCTGATGGTAATCCTAAAGTTTTTGCTTCTAAGGGATGTTATAGGACCTAACAGTTCTCTAGCCTCTCTTGGGACTAACAATTGTGAGGACACATTGCAAGAAGTGCACATTGTGAGGTATAGGTAAAACCCCTAAACTTCTGTGTTTACCATTCATGGCGAATGAAGTTGTTGAGCCACCTTCACAGGCGTTTGAGGGAAACTTGGATTTCTTGCCATTTATTAGAATCCTTGTCAACCTTCCTAGGAGGAACAGTCCTAGTTCCCTAACGGGATTTCACATCCACAGAGTAATCTGTTGATGTTGAGAGGCAATCACTAACAGTTTTCCATGACTGAAAATAGTGAGTTAATTCATCTTCACAGGTGATTGAGAGAGATGTTTGTACACGTCTACTCTCCCATGAATTCAAATTCTGGAATACATGGATCACTCAAAACTTAAAGGAATATCACCGTCAACGATCCAGTGCATGGATTTGCATATGGGGAGTCGGTTGATGCTTAGATAGCTGCTAGTACGCATACCACATTCAACGATCCAGTGCATGGATTTGCATATGGGGAGATTGTTGATGCTGAAAGTAGCTGAGCAACAACTCGTAGACTATGATTCAGTTGGTTTACCAATTTGATGAGTCTTTTGAGGATCAGGGCGTTGGGATTTCAGTCACTCCTGGAATGGAGGAGATTCCAATTTCAGAAGGGTTATTCCCCGACGACGAGCCACGTGTGCATGGATTTGCTCATGGTGAGTTGGGTGACGGCCTAACTGAAACCCTGTCTGAGATTCCATCTCAGAACCTAGATCTTTAGTGATCGACAACATGCTACAGTCAATGATCTATAATATCTTGGTGAGACTAGCATGGATTTACTTGCAGGTACAAATTGCTATAAATGGAATGAGTGCAAGTAAGGGAGAGAAACACTTGAGTGAAGTGAGGGAGTGATACACTTAAGTGATAGAAATAGGGAGAAGAAATGAGTGGAACACTTACACTTGAAAGTGTAAACACCAACAGAACGTAGTAGAAGTGAGGAAACCATAGACCAAACACTAACCTTGCTACTATACGTGAATCCTGTTACTGAATTTTCCAGCTCTGAAATGTTGGAGAGATTCTTTTCTGAAAGACAAGCTGAGAAAGATTCTAGCTGAAGCTTAGTGGGAATGTCCAAACTATTACCTTTGGATCTATTAATTCGTGTTGTTCTCAATCTCAAAGGGGGAGACATTAATTTTTAGGCCTAAGGAGGATTTTATGTTCAATTGGAGGAGAGTTTCTTATTCGATTGGATGTAGATGATACTTTTATTGTTTTAAAGGATATTCTCAACTAAGGGGGAGAATTTGGTGATACAAGAAACGAGATCTTTCAATCCTATCTTATGGAGGTTACTTAGAGGATATCTAAAGACACAAGGGTGGATTGGAGCTTGCATGAACTAAGGGGGAGAATTAGATAAAATTGAAACCTTAGTGATGCAAGGGAGAAATTACTAAGGGGGAGTTTCTTAGTAATTGGTTGGAGCCTAATCCCTAAAGGTGTTGTAGATTTAACTGATTTTCCGTCTGAAGTGGAGAAGTTACTTTTTGTCAAATGGGAAGAAGTTACTTGTCGTACTAAGGGGGAGAAGTTATGGAGAATCTTAACATCTTGGTTTGCAATGCTATATCTTATTCTGAAAAGATATCTAAGGGATTTTGCTCTATTTGTTTGAAGATCTGTCCTTGGAACATTCTTAGGAGAGGTTCGGCAGAAGAATTCTTTCTAGAACGATCAATGAATGAAAATGAAGATTTCTTTGAAGAGTATCAACTCAGGGGGAGTTTTTGCTAAGTAGAAGTTTTCTGGGTAAAAAAGAATGTGAAGGAGATTTTCAAGGGGCATCTGAGAAGTGTCCAAGTGTGTTCTATTTCTTGTTTCAGTGATAGATGAAGTCAGTGGAATAGTGCAGGGAAGAAAGAAAAATATGTTTCCTGGAAATAGAACATCCTGAAGAAAAAGCGGAAATGACTTTCATTCCAAGAGAGAACAACCTTAAGGGGAGAATGAGTTGACCTCTTATGGGGAACATAGAGAGCTGTATGTTCTAGTTCGAATTGCAAGATGAACAAGAATGATTGGTCAGAAGTCTTTACTAATGATTTGTTTCTTTATTGAAAGAACCCCATCTTTGAAGAACATTGAAGTGGAGGAAGCTAAAGGAAAATGAAATTCAGAAATTCATCATTCATTTTCAGCAACTCAGGAAATCTGGATTTAACTGATTATATCTTTTCAGAACCTTTTGTATATTATTTTCATGTCCAGTACTTTAATTGTTTCTTGTATATTAGTTGAGTTATCCTCTAGTAGCTAATTTTATTTAATTGCTTTTGGGGGAAGTTGTAAATGGAAATAGTATTTGATTGCTATTCCATATCAACCAAATAGGGGGAGATTGAAAGGGGAGATAGGAGTGAAGGGAAGTAACTCACTGCACTTTCATGTGTACTAGGAATGCTAAATGTAATCTCTATGTAATGGTTGATGATAACTCAACAATAGAACAGGACATGTAATAATATGCAGGTGCACAGAAATCTTGGATCACAGAGTTCAGTTAAGACAAAGTATCAAAGGATCATCTACAGACTTGAAGCTCACTGGAAGAAGTTCATTAACATGTTCAGGCCTCAGTGGAGAATAAAAGATATTGACATCTATTCAAGGATGTGGAAGCTACAGAAGATTGTCTTAGTCTATGAAGATCTTAGTGCATTACAATCGAAGCTACAAGTAAGGTTTGCAAAGAAGAATGTGGAATCATGTTCGGAATCAAGAGCCCCTATCAAGACTAGTCACTTATGAACCAGACCGTTGCATAAAGTGTCAAGACATTGGAGGCAAGCTCTCGTCGGTTAATATGGTTTTAATCATTCTAAAGTTGTTGGTTTTTTTGAGTCAAGTGGAGGATCAACAAAGGTGGTAAATCAGTGTTGGAGAAATGCCAACCTAATGGATAAGGGACAGACGGCACAACCTGATTGGATCTTACTAAAGCTTCACAGATTAGAAGGCCAAATACTTGGACGTGGTGGAGTCACGTATACGGGGCCGAGTATTTGGATAAGGAAGTCTACACAAATTGAAGAGTGGAATGGAAATATTTAATTTAATTAAATAAAGTATTTATTTAATTATTTATATATTTTATAAATAAAGACACTCTTTATTTATATTATATATATTTATTTATTTAAATATTACTTTTACATTAAATATTTCCAAAGGCATGCTTGCACATGACTTTGAAGATATGATTTGAGTGGACAAGAGTAAAAGGTGGAAAAAGTAGAAAGCTACACCTTTTTCTATAATAAAAGAAGAAACTCAAGCCTCAATTTTCAGAGTGGTCAGGGTGAGTATTCGGATGAGAAAAGAAGAAAAAGGGGAGAGAGAGAAAAATTATTTTTCTCTCCCCCATGGCCGAACTAGATCTTGAATATTTTGAAGCCATGATTTTCTTTATCTACACCACTCGTCTATCTTTCTATTGTAAACACTTGTTAAATCTTGTTTAGAAGATAGGGCTGATTTTTGTCTCCTAGATCTACAAAATGTAATAGTTTTAGAGGAGACAAAAATCACTTCTTTGTTGTGTTCTTGAGCTTATGTTCTTGAACTTGTTTGTAGCATCTACCCCACTTCAATGAATATAAAGTTATATTCTTGGATCTTGTTGTGTTGTGTGTTTTGGATGATTTACCGTTCATTATCTTGGTTATTTTAATGGTGTTCTTGAGGTTGAAGAAGATGATGAACAGTACCCGGGTTTGAACCAAAGTAATTTTTATGTTGTCCCAAAAATAATTAATAGTCATATTTAATTTGGGAATCGTATTCACCCCCCCCCCCCTACGATCTCCGAGACCCAACAAATTGTCTTTATCTTCGAAGACTTTCCATTCCTGTGATCATCTTCCAAATTTAGCTTCAACTTTATAGACTCTAAAATCTTCAGACTTTGACAGACTATAGACTCTGATAGTCTATAGACCCTGATCACATTCCAGACTCCGATCTTCATCCAGACTTTGGTCTCACTTTCAACAGAAAATCTTCTAAGTACAAGTGACAAGAATGTTGACTATCTAAACTCTGATTATAAAAGTTCAGAGACTAGAAAGACTTATTACAAATAGACTATGCTAGACCCTGTTCTAGTATTTTGTACATAATCAAATGAATATATTCCTAACAAAAATGATTTATATATACTTACTGAGCATTTCTTTGGCTCACTCTTACTTTCTATCCTAATCTTGCCAAACTGTGAGTATGAGCCGTTCCAGCAGTTCCATCAGGGATAGGGAGAGACAAGTGTCGGGATCGCTCACTCCTCGGGCTTCCTAAGTATTAAGTTGTTTTAGTATGTCTGTAGATAGTGGTTGTAATAAAACTGAACTTAGACTTAAAACTTACTGGATTTGGGTTGTGAGATACCTTTGAGTTTGTAATAAAGTGGTTTGGTATACTTCTAGTTTTCAGCTGCTTAATTTAATACTATAACCTGTTTGCGATACTAAAAATCTAGACCTTTGATACCTTTGAGTTTGTAATAAAGTGGTTTGGAGTCAGTGCGCACCTGATTTATTATTTTATTATTGTTGGTTGCTGATTGGTTGGTGAACCCCAAATCTAGACCCCGGATTTGGGGGGCGTCACAAAGGAGAAATCTAGTTTTGGTATGTTAATTTTATGTGTAATTTCATTTTACTTATTAATCCTTTTTTTTAATAGTACAAAATGTGCAACATACCAGGGAAGGGATACATATATTAAAATTCATTTTAAGGAATTAGAGTAACTGTTTATAATATAAAACAAGACTTGTATGATTATTTCATGTGTGATTATTAGTGTTATTTTAAAAGCTCTAGAACAAATTGCACTCTGAATATTTTCTATTCAAGACTTTTCTTTTTTCTTTGTTACAACATTTGTTTATATATTACATGTGTTTTACAGGATACCTAGTTAACAAATAAAACAAATAAAACCTAAACTAGTATTCTGCTACATATGTCTTTTTCTTTTGCTTTGAACAGTTTGAGGAATGTTTTTGTCCTTGCATTCTCCCAAGAAAGATAGTTGCTCGAGAGTCTCGACAGTCAAGATTAATTTGATTGTCTAATAATATTGTCTTCTAATGTTAACTTCTAGTCTTCAAGATTCCTAACACTGGTCTTCATGATTAGTCACTGTCAATTCACATTTTGCTGTTAAACATATCAACTGATCTTTGTCTTGAATCCTTTGTTGATCTTTGTTCGTCCATGGATTGATAATGTGATCCATCGATTGATATTTGATTATCAATCGATATATCCATTGATGGGTCTTCTTTATCCGTTGATAGTCTTTACTCCTCAGCATCCATTGAGTCTTCAATCACCCATCACTTGTATATTTTACCTATCTTCAAATATTTATAATTAACAGTTTTACATACCTTCTTGCAACTCACCGAAAAAAAGAAAGGGCCTTCTCCTTTCTCACGTCTGAAATAGCGGTCCGGGTAAGGGTGAAAAAGTGCTTTCGTTGTTGTGGAATAAGAAGCCTTCGTATCAATCCTTTTAATTTACTACGTTTGATGACCAATATTCATTAACTCTTAATATTAGTTGACTCTATGACACATTATCCATTGATTAATTAGACTGTCAATGAAAAATTGACTTAGATAACATTGTTCCTATCAATCCATATTATCAGTTGATTAAAATAAATATCAACTGATAATTGGTTCCCTAGTCAATGAATATTTATAGAACACATATACATCTACCAGTTATAAATAATTAACTATAGATTCATAATATTAAGTATTAGGTTATCATCAAGACTACATAGTTTTTAACATGAAATCTTATAATTTTCAGTTACCTTTGCTTCCATATACAACGCTACCAAAAATCCTAAAGTGAGAGATATCGTGTATTTGGTCAAGGACAAATTTATGGGGATATTTTTTATGATAAACAGATAGTCTGACCCTGATTATATTTTCGGTGTGTAAGTTGAAGTCTTTTAATTAAAGACAACATTAAACCATTATGTGTATGCACGTGAGCCATAGGGTGTTCGATCGACATTCCTATAGACATACAGTAATCATTGAAAGTTGGAGATGTAAATTCAGGAACATTGTCTAATCGAATTAATTTAATGGGATGATTAGAGAATTGGGCTCGTAATTTGATTATGTGAACAAGTAATCTTGCAAAGGCTACATTTCGTGTAGAAAGTATACAGACATGAGACCACCTAGTTGAAGCATCAACTAAAACCTTGAATTACCTAAACGGGGCTAGGGTACGGATGAATGTGGCCATAAATATTACATTGAATTCTTTCTAAGAATTTCAGAGATTCGGTTTGAAGTTTAACAAGGGATTGTCGGCCAATTAAATTTCCCAAGAAACATGCTCAATAAGGAAGTTCATCACGTGGCATGACCTTTTCATTTTTTAAGAGGATGTCCCATAAAATTTTGTATAATATGACACATCATTGATACTCAAGTCTTTCATGCCAAAGAGTAAATGATTTTGGTTTTACAGTTTTAGGTATCGTGATAATGTCAGACTCAATAATTCTAATTTTCGTAACATATTATCTAAAAGAAATTGAGTTTAATTTTTCTAAAATCTTCTTATGGCCTGAGATAGTAAAAAGATAAGAAGATATTCTTTTTCGGTAATTTTTCTAAGCAACTTCCAATGCAACAAACTCTAATTTTGTAAGATTTATTACTCTGATTTATAAAATAAATATTTAAAACATGATTAAATAGATCATTAAAATATAAACAATTAAACATTTACATACAATAAAATTTTATAACATATAATTATAATATATAACATAATTTATTTAAAATTTATATATTAACAATATATATATATATATATATATATATATATATATATTAAAGAGTAATATAAATTTGTCATGTTAATAAGAAAATTATAAAAATACTTATAAAAGAAAATAAATAAAATTAGAGTACATCATTCGTTACTAAAACTTACTTGTAATATCTTATATATTTATAATATATAGTAGTACTTTTTACATAACACTAATTAATACCAAATGAGAAATTAAGTTTTGATATACTATTTCTATGTGTCATTTCATTTTAACTATTGATCACTTTTCATAGTAGTACAAAACGTGTACCATGCCGTGTATGGGGAAGTGATACATATACTAAAATTTATTACAGAAAAATGTACTAGTTATTTACAATCTAAAAACAAGACGTGTATGATCATCCCGCGTGTAGTTACAAGTGCATTTTCAAAATCTTGATAATTCACTTTAATAATCATCATTTTGATAATATTATAACACTTATCGATATGTCTCTAGGAATTTGGCATAAATAGATTTAACTAGATTTATTATTATTTAAAAAAATGTTCATTTTCAAACATTTATAATGAATTTAATTTAAATTATAAGTATTTTTCTATTGATATTGACTTTATTTTCATTCATAAAGTTTAAAGTGTAAAAATTTAACTATTTTTTGAAAATTATTTTTGATGCTAGTTCGCTTGATAGAGAAGGAGATTAGTCATAATTAGGCTTATAGATGAACAAAGTGATGAGCAGCTCAACTCCTTAGAGAAGTAGGTTGTTAAAGGTCTTTCTTTATTAAAAGAAGGCCCTGATGCACCTGAGTCTAACCTTGGAGCTAAGTCTATAGACTCTCAAAAGGCTAAAGACTCTGAAAAACCTAGGGATGCACCTCAGGATCTTCAACCAGAGTCTCTTGAGAAATCTTTTGCTAAGAAGTACAAAAGGTTGAGGAAGGCTTATTCATCAAACATACAGAAGCCTATCATTATTACTAACCCTGTTTTGCAGGAAACTGATGCTCCCAAGGCTCTTGCAGAGCCAGACTCTGAACAACAAAGAATTTCTGAACCAGAGTCTAATGTGGAATCAAAGTCTAGACTGCCTTCAGACTCTTATCATGACACATTTTGGGAAGGAATGCCAAAAAAAGCAGCCTCAAGTCTTATAGACTCTATAATCACTCCATCTGATGAGGTGCTGATGTTTCTACATCCTTTGGTAAAATCTATTGAAGATCTAGAATCATTCAAGACACAGCAATAAGTCTTGGATCTTCTCTCAACATATGATGCCCTAAGGAAGAGAATGAAGATGGAGCTATATATGTCTGCACATGATGCAATCACAAATCTATACAACTACCTCTTCAACTCTTCATTACAAAGTCAAGCAGCTGGGATCATAGAAGGCAAGAAAACTGAAACTCTCATAGCACTTGGTGTACCAGACTCTGAAAAACCAAAACCTAAAAAGATTAAAAAGATTAAAGTCCATATAAGGGAAGAATCAGAGTCTGTTGTTGAGTTAGAAACTAAGACTAAACAACCAGTTTTTGACTGTGAAGTAATTTGGGAAAATGGGGTTACCTACAGGACAACTATTCAATGGATTTCCACAGTTCAGGCTCTTTCGAGGAAAGTGATTGATCATCTTGTCCAAAATGTAGGGAAGGTGGCCAACAAACACATCTATCCAACCTACTAAAGTAGATTGGACCAACTATAGGGCTTTTATTATCAGAAAATTGCAAGGACCCTGCAGGATCTCTTCCATATGACTTAGCCCAGGCCATTAATGCAATCCATGCTTGGACTTTTCTCAATGATAACTTGGATGCATTAACACGGGTAGAACCACAGGAGGATGTGGGTGTTGGGAGAAGGCACTAGTGCACCAATGGTGACTAGTGGAATAGATGTTCAGCCTGTCTCACCCACACAAGAATCACCTAGTCAGAGGTTGGGTGATAGTGGGACAGGGGAGCATGCTAATAGGTCTTCTTTGCCAACACAACAAAATCCTGATAAGAACCCCAATGATATGGGATGACAGACTATTCTGTCAGAGTCTATCCACTTTGAGGGGGAGTCTCATGCACCAACAGTCAAAGAAAGTGATACTCATACTCTGGCTTCTAATGAAGTCATACTGAAGTAGTCAGAGTCTAGAGTAGACCTTGAGACTGTGATACTGGAGCCAACAGACCCTGAAAAGACAAAAGTTGCTAGTGAGGGTTCTAGGTCTATTATTACTAACCCCTTGGTGGAAACCCCTGTCCTCTAGACATTTGAAGGGATTCTCCTCCATCAAGGTGGTTCAGGTATTGGAGCATCTCTTGTCTCTCTTACACCCTCTTCTGTAGGCTATTAGGTGCACATTCCAAAATGAGTGAAAAAATTGAAAATGAGGGGCTAGCACAAGACCAGGCAAAATGAGAGGTAGAAAAGACCTTAGATAGTCATAGTGAGATTGAGAGTGAGATTAAAAGTGGGTGCCCAACCCCACTATGAGCATGAGAGATTAGAGTATCATGAACCTAGTTTCACTTATTGGGACCAAGAATTTTCCAAGAGTTAGTCCAATGAGTTGAGGTGGGGGATGGATAAAAGCTCTTATTTTCTTATCTTTCAGATATACAAGAAGGATGAGGCTCTAGCGGCTCAGAAATCATTCACACAGAGGTCACAACTTCATATGGTGCAGTCTCTATCTAGAAGGGTAGATAGAGTCAGGGAGGCGCTGGTGGATGCATCTCAAATTCAACCTGTACTGCAAATTTGAAGTCAGAACAAATATTGAGCCTTTTGATGATGTGACTAATGATTCCACCTCTGAAGATGAAGGGGAGGTGAATCCATCTTTTAATTATTTTGATCAAGTTTTTCCTCAATATTCAGAAACAACACGGGCTAAAGGTATAAATGATAAAGACACTTTTGAATGCATTTTGGCTATGCACAAATCTAAGAGACTTCAGGCCTATCAAAAGAAGAATTTCTTGGCGGATCATGGTCATTATCCTAATAAGGATCCTGATGTCTCTCTCATTAAAGAAAATAGAAACATTGTTGTTGCTGCTAAGGCTGGACAGAAGAATATTGTCACACAATTAGCTGAAGTGGTGAAAGAAATTTCTCATATTAACACTAAGCTCACTAGTGTTGATAATACTACATCTAACCTTAAAATCATATTTGAGAGTCTGCATTCTCTTCAACTTTCCAAAGATGTCTCTGTTAAGAATGCTATTGCTGACATAAAGGCCAAACAACTCACTCTTCAAAATACAGTCTATGCTCTTACTACCAAGGTTGATTCTGTCATTACTACTCAGGCCAACATCTCTTCAATTTTGGAAAATATTATTTTAGCTGTCACAGGTGGTGGTGATGTCAAAAAGGGGGAGAAGACAGTTGATGATTCTTCAAGGAGTAATAAGGATGATAGATGGAAGGATGATGAATCAATGAGAGTTAAAAGGAGGAGAGATGATGACGATGAAGCTCGTGATGGTTCCCATTGTCCTAGGGGTCCTGGTGGTGTGCAGCAAAAGAAATTTGGAGTGTTTATTAAAACACAATCACACCAGTCAGGGACTGAACATGGGAAATCAGGGTCTAAGTTAGACTCTGGTAAGGGAAAACTAAATTCAGACTCTAATGAGAAAAAGAAGGAAGAAGAGAAAGAACCTAGCTATTGGAAGTGCAGTTAGCAAAATACACAATTAAAAGCCAAGAGAAAAAAGGGCTTGGAGGTATCTCAACATCTGATATTTATAGAACTACAAATCTAGCTGTTGATCCTCACTTACTTACAGATAGACGGTTTTAAAAGATTTCCCAAAAGCATCTAAACAAAGTGGTGTCTGCTCAAATTGTTTATAATGTCATTGAAAAGAAGTTACTAGGAGATCAATATCAAATTGAAAAGATCAAGAATGAAATGTTGGTATACTTTATACAAGGAGGAAGTGTAAGGTGGGTCAGCCAATCAAATTTTATATTCTTCAAACAGCCTGAGGAACTATAATACATTAGATTTCTTTTGTCCACAACATATGAAGTAAATATAAGTAAGAAAAGAGTGACAAAGAAATGGCTAATAGAGATTGACAGGAAACTGACTCTGCACAGACATGCAGATAAACAAATGGGCAAGTTTTCTCTGAAGTATGTTGATGTTGATGGGAAGGATCAAAACATGCCTTTGGAAGTAAAGGAAATCAAATGTGAGGGTAATTTTGGTCATTTATTTAGATTTCAGCCTATGGAAGGAAAATAAAGTGTTCTGTTGCTCAAAGACTTGAAAGAACAAGATTGCAGTGCTAATGATCTGAGAGCAGCTTATTTTCAAATCAAGTGTGATACAAAAGAAATGAAGAAACTCAAGAAGTTTGTTGGTAAAGCTCTAACAATAGTTGAAGAAAATATGTTAAAGTCATTTTTGATAAACAATTCAGCCTTTGAGAAGATAGACTGATAAGTAATTCTTTTTCCTTGTAACTTTTATACTGCTCTAGATTAATTGTTTAATTCTTTAGTTTTGACATCATCAAACCTTGATTTATGCTTAAATTTTATAAATCATAAATAAGGAAGATTATTAGGAATATATTCATTTGATGATGTACAAAATACTAGAACAGAGTCTAACATAGTTTTATCTGTAATAAGTCTTTCTAGTCTCTGAACAGTTAAACAATCAGAGTCTAGTTAGTCCTTGTACATGTATCAATGTTATTTGTACTTAGAAGATTTTCAGAAGAAATAAAACCAGAGTCTGAATGTCAATTAGAGTCTGGAAGTTGATCAGAGACTATAAACTATCAAAGTCTATAGTCTGTCAGAGGCTGAAGATCATCAGAGTATGAAGTCTTTCTGAGTTTATAAAGCTGAAGCTGAATTTGGAAGGCTATCATAGCAATGGAAAATTTTTGAAGATAAAGGCAAATATATTGCATATATGTTATGGAAAGGAAAGAGAGTTATAAAAAGAAACTATCAACTAATAGATATGAATTTATTCTTGATTATTTGCACTTGTATTATTAGTTGATAGACAGCTTTCTATATAAACTCTCTATGTAACTAATGTATTAATTCGAAGTTTTGTGAGAGCATAGAGATATAGAAAGTTTCTGTGAGAAACACAGAGTAGCTGCTAGGGTTTGTGTATAACCTATGAGAGTTTGTATTCATTCATCAATAATACAAACAATATTCCTTTACAACTTTGTGTTTTAATCTTTGTTATTTATTCGAATCTTAAATATATTGAGTTTGATTTTAAAACAGGCAAAAAGGGATACACAAGTATTCAACTCCCCCCCTCTACTTGTGTAACTCGGAAAACATCTGGAAAAAAGTATACATTTATTTACTTTTTCTAAAAAATAAGTACTTACTGTTATTTACCCTCAAACTCAAGAAATTTTATGAAAATTCTTGAGGATTAGAAAGTTTATATTCAAAGGTGTTTGAGTGTTTAAGATTCAAAACTAAAAAGAAACAATAAGATAAATTATTTGTAAATTGAAAGCAGTGTTTAAAATTATTAGTGGATTGGTTTTTTCACTAGTGAATATTTTTGCTTTCAAATAATCTTGGTCTAGAAACCAAGCTGCTTACAAAATAAAATTGAACTTAGAAAAGCACTATAAATGATTCTTATCAGCTACTGTGTTTTTCTTATGATTTGGTTGTTCAACTTTTCTTGTTACAATGAACTACTAATGTATATATAGCAGTTCATTTTCTACATCTATTTTCTATCAACTGATAAAAGTACAAATTACATTTTACAATATTTGCACTAAAATAGAATGTCGCTTCTTTCACAGTTTTCATAGGTCTTTGCCTTATTCTGGAAAAGTCTTTGTCTTGGTCTTCTCCTTTTGAATACTGTGTTTCTTGAAAGGCTTCACATTCCTGACAAAACTGTTTTCCATTGATTCAGATTTCTGCAAAGATTCCATTCCATTTATCTTTAACTATTTTGGAAAATTTTGATCAATTGATAATTGTTGTAAAACTTATCAATCGATCTTTCTTTGCTTATCCATCGACAAATAAGTTATCCATTGATTAGTTGATGTATCAATGAATATTTGAATATCCATCGATTCCTTTATCCATCGATTGCTCTTTTATCCGTTGATTGTTTTGACAGATTCATCAATTGATGAGGATCCATTGATTTGACTTTGTTGACTGATATCCATCGACCAACATCCATTAACTGATATCTATTGACTCATTTATCTGTTGATCACTTCATTTATGAGAATTCTAACTTTGAATATTTACACTTTGTCAGTCATTCTTCATATTCATCGAAGAGCTATCAATCGAAGCCAATAATCATCAGTTGACTAACATAACATATCCATTGAGATATTACAATCAATTGATAATAAAAGGAACTCCGAATCAACTGTTACGATCCATTTTTTCAGTTGATTAACAACAATTTCAACTGATAAATGGTTCCCTAGTCAATGAATATTTATAAGTCATATATCCATTGACGAGTTACAAAGTTAATATCAAACTTATGATTCTAAGTAATATATTATCATCACACTACATGATTCCTAACACTTATTTTTGAAAAATAAACTAAGAACTAAACTTGTTTTTGAGAAATAAATACTTATTTATAAAAAAGTACATTTTTTTTTTATTTTCATCTGAAAATAAGTAACCTGCTTTCTTTTTTTTTTTAATAAAAAAAGCTTAAACAAACGGGTACATGCCTAAGAAAAATTCGGAGATGCTCTAATTAGTTGATCTCGGTCTAGGCTTGCTAGCTATCCTCTTGTAATTTGATTACATTTTCATAGGGCTGTAAATGAACAGAGCTGTTCGTGAACAAAACTCGAGCTCGGCTCGTTTAAGTGAGCTCGACTCTGTTCGTTTATTAAAAGAACCTGATCTTGAACATAAAAATTCGCTCGGTTAGTAAACGAACCCGAGCCGAGCTTTATGCCTGTTCGGCTCGAGCTCGGCTCGTTTAGCTCGGGATCGGCTCGAGTTCGGCTCGAGCTCGTCTAACTCGGCTCGGCTCGGATAAAATTTATATATATTATAAATAAAAAAATATTATGAATAATTTAAATATTTATATCATATTTAATATATTAATGTTTATATGAAATTATTCATATTATATATATATATTGTTAAAAAAAGAATAAGTGTATACTATACATGTGGTTTTTGTTTGTTTTACAGATGCTAAGAATCAGATTCAGGCATTTGCCTCCCAATTTCCAAACCATTGCATCTCGATTCTCATCCTCATTACAGTCTGCATTCACTGTTGTCTGAGTGAGTAACACTGGAAGATTGAAAAAGATCAAACTGCAAAGTCTATTTGTGACAAAGCAATTCTTAAACCAGTATGACAATTCTAGAAACTTATTTAGTTATTTATACCACTATGACAATTATAAAGCAAATTTAGTAATGTACATGTCGGTATAGCTACATACGCAAAACAAAGTAACAGAACATTTCCATGATATGTATAAATATATACACACACGCATATATTATAATGTATTTACATTTGATTATTTGAATCATATTTAATATATTAATTTTTATGTGACTATATATATATATATAACATACATAATTTTATAATCTTTTAATTTTCTTAAATTGATTACAATCTCATTTTAAAAAATGAATATCAATTTTATTTAATTTGTCAAAATTAAAAAATTGATTAAACCATGCCATTTTTCTCACAAGTCACAACACAAATATGAAATTTGGAATTCAACATCAAGAATTTAAAAAAACAACTTATGACCTATTCAACTTCGATCACATAGAGAAATTGATCATAATTAAATATGTTACATTTGTATTATTATACATAATATATATATATATATATATATATATATATATATTAATAAATATAATACATTAAATTTGGGAATATCATTAAATTAAATATATCTTGACATCTGTACGGTTGGATCGTCGAGAAATATTTTTAAAAAAATGGAAAGAACAATTCGTGACAAAACACTATTTACGAATTCTAGTCAATATAGTAGTGATATACTAAGATCTCCAATCAAATTAATTTTTTATTTTTTTAAAATTTGGAAATATCATTATATTAGATATATCTTGACATCCGTACGGTTGGATTGTCTAGAACTATTTTAAAAGAATAGAAACAACAATTCGTGACAATGCACTAGTTACGAGTACTAGTCAATATAGTAGTGATATACTAAGATTTCAAACCAAATTAATTTTTTATTTTTTTAAAATTTGGGGATATCATTATATTATATATATCTTGACATTCATATGCTTGGATTGTCGAGAAATATTTTTAGAAAAATAGAAACAACAATTCGTGACAAAACACTAGTTACGAGTACTAGTCAAGTAGTCAATATAGTAATGATATACTAGAATATTCAACCAAATTAATTTTTTATTTTTTTAAAATTTGGGAATATCATTATATTAAGTATATCTTGACATCCGTACGGTTGGATCGTCGAGAAAT
The DNA here is from genome assembly GCA_028671895.1 of Oenanthe sinensis. Taxonomy (NCBI): domain Eukaryota; kingdom Viridiplantae; phylum Streptophyta; class Magnoliopsida; order Apiales; family Apiaceae; genus Oenanthe; species Oenanthe sinensis. The sequence continues at coordinate 15,880,345 of CM053813.1, forward strand.
ATTTCTTAAAAAATAGAAACAACAATCCGTTAAAGTTATTTTTATTAATTGGACTTAATTGAGTAAAAAATATTTGTTTTGTTAGCAAACAACTCGATTTGGGAATATCATTATATTAAGTATATCGTCGAGAAATATTTCTTAAAAAATAGAAACAACAATCCGTAAAAGTTATTTTTATTAGGAAACTCCGTAAATCCGTACGATTTGTTCGCGAACAACTCGTGTTCGGCTCGTTTATTAGGAAACTCGGCTCGACTCGGTTCGTTTTAAAAAAAAGTCAAACTCGGCTCGGTTCGGTTCGTTTAAAAAAAAAGTCAAACTCGGCTCGGCTCGGACAAAACTCGGCTCGACTCTGTTCGTTTACGGCCCTACATTTTCATGATCTTTCCATGGTGGCTTCTCTTGTAAGTAAATTTCTTTTATAAAATTATTAAATTTATCCAATAAAAAACATTGCCTGTCAAAGTGACTATTAAATAAATATTCTGAAAAGTACTTTCTCGTACTTATCGTATTCCTAATTTTCTTTTAACAACTATTAATTCTATTTCTAATTTTTTCAATAAATTTTGCTATATTTATTTTTCTTTAAATAATTTTATTAAATTTAATTAAAATATTAACAATGTTAATTTTTTTAATTTTTTTGTTTCCCTTAATTAGTTTTGTTAAAGACAATTAAAGCCTATTAAATTCCAATGATTTTTTTAAAAAATAAATCTATTTCAATTTTTATTTTCCCTTAGTTTTGTTAAAGCCAACTAAAGCATATTAAATTTTAATGGTATAAATTCGAAACATAAATATATTATATCTCAATTTTTATTTCCGTTAATTTAAAATTTTGAATTTAAAATAAATTTTAGTTCATAAAATTTACGTACATTTGGTATACTTTTTTCATAATAAATTTTAATATGTATACACACATTTAAACTCATATTCATTTTTGCCGTATGTATTTGTATTTTAAACTTTTATTTTATTTTTAAATAACATAAATTTTACTTTTTTTGTCAATTTTTTAAAAATAAATTTACTTTAAATAAAATTACCCAAACACATGCCACCAACTTAAAATTAATAATTTTAATTTTAACTTAAAACGAATATGCCTCAGTTACCTCAAACAAATATTACAAAAAAAATGCAAATGACGTCGTCTAATCAATATAGCGATCTGGAATGCTAAAGTTATGATTGAATAACGACTCTCTAACCCCTCTCTCACTCTCTCTCTCTCTCTCTCTCTCTCTCTCTCTCCCTCTCCTCAATAGAGAAACAAACTTCGGATTTTAAAGGTACAATCTTTTTCTCTCTTTCTTAAATTCATATTCATACACACAAATTGTAATATTTTTATTATATTTTCTTTGATTTTTTCAACATCTTGTTTGCCCTCTTTCGATTCCTGTTTGAATTTTCATTCAAACAAGAATAATACCCTTTTGATTTTCACGAAAATTGTGTGGGCTAAATATGAATCTTGCACATTTTAGTTACATTTTGCAATTGGGTTTAGTGGGTATGTTTTTAATTTTTTTTATGATTACAAATTTTAATTTATGATCATGATACATGAATCAACTACACTCCTGCGATCAAAAATATATATTATGTGTGTGTGTGTACTGGAATGCTGAGAGTGTTAAATTTCTGTGTTTTAATTGTCGGTTCGATTTAGAGGTTTTTATGTAAGCTGGAAATGTAGAATTGTCAATTCCTGCAGTGTTGATTCCCCCCCCCCCCCCCCCCCCCCCCACCCTTTTTGTTAATTTGACAATTATTAAATGATTTCGTCTAGCACTAGTAGATTTTGTAATGTTTCTGGATCAGTAACATTTTGTAGATAAAGAAAATTTATTTACCAAAATGTGTAGCATTTATATAGTACTAATGTTAAGACGTCTAGTTCAGGCTGGTTGAAGGTTCTACAGTCTGCTAAGTGATCATGAATATATGAATCTTAATGGTGAATAAAACTAAAGTTTCTGTGGTCTACTAAACTGCGATGACATTCTTGTTTCAATACTGTAATATCCCTCGTAAGTTTGATAAAGTTTAAATGTCTTCAAAAGGCATAAGTAGATAACAGCCTGTGGTGGGTTGTCGATTGATCTGCTGTGCTTTATGCTGGTGGCCTTGTGGCTTGGGGTGTTGCATACTTTAGTAATGCCTTAGATGCTTAATTTCTGTAATGTGGCAACTAGATTTTAGAATTACTCTAGAGGATGCTGGAGGTAATAACGGAGAAGTGATGCAAGGGGTGAAGAGGTAGCGGGATAGCAAGGGCTTCTGGTGGTATAGAAGATTATAAAATCTTATAGAAGCCTATTAAGCTCTATGGAGAACTATGTGATTGGACAAAGTTCTGGTGTGCTTTATGCTTGTGGCCTTGTGACTTGGGGTGTTGCATATACTTTAGTGACACACTAGATGCTTTCTGGAGTGAGGCAACTCGATTTCAGAATTACTCTAGAGGACGTTGGAGGTAATAACGGAGAAGTGATGCAAGAGGTGACCAGGTAGCAGGATAGCAGCAAATTTATAGAGCTTCTGGACTTCTGGTTGTACAGGAGTCTATTAAGCTCTATGGAGAACTATTTGATTGGAGAAAGAGTAACATCACATGTTCTCCTATTAGGAAATCATTTATGTAGATTCTATATTATATTTATGTAACATTTTTTTTCTGTTCTATTGGGAAGGAAAGTCAGGGCTGCAGAAGTTCTTAGTGAACCTAGTTGGGGGGGGGGGGGGGGGGGGAGGTTATATTGAACATATTAATATCAAAGGTGCCTAGGGACCATAATTGGATTTATTTTGCAAGCTAATGTGGAATAACTGCTCCATGTATATGTCTTTCTCTATAAAGTACTTTCGCTTTCTATATAACAAAAATTAGCTTTCATATACATCCTTCTGATAAATTTCTTAGCATTCCCATCCTGATACACCAGTATATATATTTTATTAGTTGACGGGCCATTTATTTTAAACAATTTGATACAAGTATTAAATAATGGGAAACTGTTTGTCATATGTTGATATGTCTGGTTTTGGAATTAGGTTTTCTCTGCCTGGTGCTTAGAACAAGTTTTGCTAATAAGAAGAAAGGCTGAGAATATAGGGTCTCATGGCCTCAGAGTCAGAGAGGGAAGATATCAAAATTTCAGGACCATTACACCTGACAGACATTGACTGGTATGAATTTTTGTAGCATATTTAACATTTTCATGATATTCTAAAAAAACACTTTGTTTTTTTATCGCAAATGATTCGTATGGATGTTGTTTAATTTGATATTTTCTTAGAAAAAATAGTCTGTTTCTTGACGTAAAGCAATTAAAGGGTATCTGAAATGAATTAAGATTGAGAAAACATGGAGGTAATATGTACAGATACACACACATGCATATCTCCGAGTGCACACACTCGAAAGTAACTATAGTAAGAGGATTTCTTGGGGCTACAACAATTTACTTTGTTAGCACGAGTTAATGTTTTCTTTAAAAAAAATTTGTAACATTATCACTAAAACATAGGTATTAAAAGAAAAAGGGAATGGACAAACAAGAAACTATGATGTATTATGACAGTCTGAGGCTCTGAGCGCTAATGAGTTCTCATCATCCATATATTGCAACAATCTAGATTATCTGTATATGTAAATGCAAATTAGATATATTTGTTCCAATTTGCACTATTGTGGCTTCTTAAGTTTGTGCTTTAATATATATATTAACTCGATGCATGAAAAGTAAATGTTGCCTTGTGCAGGACCAATGTGGAGCACCAAAGGACAATAGCTGCTACTTTGGTTCAGAGTGTGTATATTTTAGAGCTGGATCGTCATGAAAATCGGGCAGGATCACAAGCTTTTGCTAATTATTGGTGGGAGTTCTTTCATTTTAAGTTACACAGTATGCTTGTTGATGATGTTGATACATCTATATTTGGCGCCATATTTGAACTTGACCTCCAATCTCCACAATGTAGCCTCTCAACAAGTGAAATGCCTTATTATGTAGTTGCCTTTAGGGGAACCCTTACAAAAGGAGTTGCTTTTGCACGTGATGTTCTATTGGACATTGATGTTGTCCGAAACGGACTTCACCGTTCATCACGCTTTGAAATAGCTGTTCAAGCTGTCCAAAACCTGGTTGCTGCAGTTGGACATTCAACCATATGGTTAGCAGGCCATTCTCTGGGGGCAGCTATGGCACTGCTTGCAGGAAAGAATATGGCAAAGAAAGGCATCTTTCTCGAAACTTTTCTGTTCAATCCTCCATACTTTTCGGCACCTATTGAGAAAATACAAGATAAGAGGGTGAAACATGGAATACGATTTGCAGGCAGCTTAATCACTGCAGGACTAGCTTTTACCATGAAGGCTAACCAACAGATTAATGGTCACCAACAAAAAAGTAATCAGTCAGAAGATCCATTTCATGCATTATCTGCATGGTTGCCACGCTTATATGTGAATCCGGATGACCACATCTGCTCGGAGTACATTGGGTATTTTGAGCACAGGAGAAATATGGAAGATATTGGAGCTGGAGTTATTGAGAGGTTTGCAACTCAACATTCAATGATGGGTTTATTTATGACTGCAATGGGTAAGGAGACAGAGGAACCATTACATCTCATTCCCTCGGCCAAATTGATAGCAAACTTAAGTCCTTCAAATGACTTTAAAGAAGCTCATGGAATTAGGCAGTGGTGGAAATCTGATCTTCATTTACAGGCCACAGACTACAAATATAAATAAATAAATATTACATTATTATTGATTTCGCAATTCGTATAATTTCGGATTATATTGTACTGTGAAATATTGAGAGATTACTTTTGCTGCTAGGGGACAGCAGTTTGCAGTTTGCAGCTTGTTTTAGTTGAAAGTCTTTTAGTGGTAGTAGTCTAGTAGTTATGATGCTACTTAGTTGTAGTCTGTATGTTATACACTATTCTGTGTGATTGTTCATTCAATTCAAATGTATAGAATATTATTTGACTGTACATCGTGTACACTGTTGTATTAGTCTCTATTTCTATTTCTATTTGGGTGAATCATGAATGTCAAAACTAACCTATTTTATAGAGTAATGCTGGAGTAATGTCAGGGTACAAGAATGTTTCTCAAATTCAATAAGTCAAAATTAATACAAAAAATTACATCAAATATACATCACCAACTTATTACAAATGTTCAAGATGCGTTACATAACATGACAAGTAAATACATACAGTATAGGAAGGTTGATTTGATCTAACATTACGCTAAATTAATATTTTAAATATAATTTTTGGTCAGTTCTATTTTTGATAAATTAATAAAATTTACTAGAGTTATTAATCCTCTGGTAAATAAATGTGCAAGATATTTTGTTGTTGGAATTGTAAGTTGGAGCCTAGGAGGCAAAGAAAGCTAGTGTGTGTGTATGTATGTATGTTATCCACAGGCAACAAACGCAGTAGCACCTAACCCAATGGAACTCAGCAGCTCTGTACTAACCATTTCTTCTTCTTCTTCTTCTTGTAATAATTTGAGAAGCCCCCATTTCTCATCCTTGAATTCTATCCCTTTATTATCTTCCTCTTGTTGTTCCACTTTTAAATGCAATGTATTCACTCCTCAGTTCACCAGATTACCAAGATTTGCTCTCTTACGCCCTAAAGCCATTGCTCTTGATGCCTTGACTAGTCATGTTTCTCAACAAAATGATGATGATGATGATAATAAACAAGTACCCCACTTGCCTAAAGTTGATAAGAGTGGAAGGTTTTGCAGTCCCAGAGCCGCCAGAGAACTTGCTCTGTATGTACTCTCTCTCTCTCTCTCTCTCTCTCTCTCTCTCTCTCTCTCTCCCTCTCTCTCCCTCTCTCTCCCTCTCTCTCCCTCTCTCTCCCTCTCTCCCTCCCTCTCCCTCTCTCTCTCTCCCTCTTATTTATCAAAATATCAATTAGTTTGAGTGTTTGTAATTTGCAATTTAGTGAAATTGAATTATTTATACACGAATATGCTGGCTTTCTATGTACTATCATGAAATTTTTAGTGTATATGCTGCTTTGTATGTCTAATTTATATAGGTGTGTGTCACTTTTTGTTTGTTAAGTCTGGATATTGTTTGAATTTGTTATATAAAGTATGCTGGCTTTAAGTGGTTTATAAATGTATGTGTGTCTGTTAGGTCAATTCTATATGCTGCTTGCCTACAAGGATCTGATCCTGTTCGTCTTTTTGAGAAGCGTGTAAATGCCAGAAGAGGTAAGGCTTCTTTTTATTTGTGCTAAATTAAGGCTTTTTTTCCTTCTTAGGTTGTGTGTTTTGGAGCTTGGGTTTATTTATCATGTGTATGGACTCTGGAATTTGTTTTATAGAGGAAGGATATGAATTTGATAAAGCGGCATTGATGGAGTATAATCATATGTGCTTTGGAGGACCTCCGGTTTCTGTAGATACTATTGAAGAAGCTGACAAGCATATGGAATGTGATATGAAAGTGTCTGAAATGGGTAAATTTCTTACAAGGATTTTACGTTCCCACTGACTTTGTTATTTAGGACTTCTGCCGCTTCTTGTTGTTTTCGCTATGGGAGTGTCTTTGTGATGACTTATTATTAGTGATTAGTGATCATGTTTTACGTTTATACTATTAACTTGTTTTTATGTATTGGTTGTGTTTACTGATAACTAGTATATTTGTACCTAATACCCTTAAGAGAGACATTTGTGCAGGTCTTGCTTGTTATAATTGTAATCACTCTCAAATAGAATAGCAGCTACATTATCTAAGCATTTTCCACAAGTGTGGATCTTCTTGGTGAAATTTATTTATTGTAATGGCTGAGTGATGCTACCATTGTCAGACATGTTTTGTTTTCATTCATTCCTATTGTTGCTTATTTGCTAGATGACTCTTGTCCTTTCCTTTTAGTCTTCAGTCGACAAGTGATGAATAGTTTAGCTAATTTTTGCAAGAAAGAGTGTTAATTTGTTTTAGCTACGTCCGAAAGTTTGGATTTTACCATTTTTGCCTGCTAATGGTTTCAGGACAACTTTCTAAGTTTCTTTGTCACCAAATCTTGCCAAGTTAGGTCAGCTCTATGAAATTTTAAGCAATAGTATAAAGCTATTTTACTAGGACTCAGCTAAAAGTGTCCAATATGGATACGTGTTCAAGTATCAGACTCGGCAACATTTTGAAAAATATACATGTTTTTGGCCTAAAATAAGTGTTCAAGTCCGAGTGTCGAGTGTCCGACACGGGTACTCGAAGGTAAAATGAAGAGTCTGAGTAACATAGGTATAAAGTTTTTAGTTCGTCACTTCTGAATTAGAAATCATGTTCTATAATGGCTTCTTTCGCAGTAAATGTGTTTATTCATTTCTCATTCCGATTCCGTCCTCGGACATAAAAAAACAATAAAAACTATAGAAAATGCTTAGGCATAAGAAAATGTATATTTCACTCGTCTCTTTGTAAATTAATGGTATTGTGGAATGTGGATGCTTCTGGCTGATAGATCAATATCCAACAACAATTTGGGGAGCATATTTAACATATAAACTCTTCCATGTACAGGTTGTATTTTATTTTTTAAGTATTACTGAATAAATAACAAGAGAAACGGCTTTTTTAAAGATTTGTTTTGCATTCCACAATAACTTTATAGTGGCTTCTGAAAGATGATGCTGGTGACATTTAGCGAATGAAGCTTAGAACGATGTTGTATCGGAGATTTAATATTTAAAGGCATGAAACTTATTTTAAAAAGAAAACTTTTTTATATTCTGTAGCATAGTGCCAGAACATATATGAAGTATATGTGTGAAATTGGCTATGTGGTTTTAGATTGCTTCGTAAAGAATCCTGATCTCTATTATTCCGAAAAGCATAAGTAATTGTGTGATTTCTCTATGCTACATCTCAGAAGCAGAGGTCCTTTCAGCTCCTCCAAAGTTGGTCTACAGCAAACTAATCTTACGGTACGTCCTTGGGTGTGTAAATTATATGTTCTTTGCTTTCCATATGCACTAATTACTTTATTCTTCCATTCATTATTACAGATTCACAAGGAAACTGTTGGTGGCAGTTGTTGAGAGCTGGGATACTCACGTGCTGGTCATTGACAAAGTCGTCCCGCAGAACTGGATGGTTAGTCTTGCATGTCTTTTTCTGACCAGTGATGCTCTTTTTGAGCTTGTGTTCCTAGGTGAACAAAGGCAATAATTATTCCAGATAAAATTACCCATATCTTGCACTGACCTCTAGTTTTTATTCCAACTGCAGTATTGTATGGTTGGCAATATATTACCTAAATTAAGATGAAGGCTTGTCACTTGGCCTATTAAAATGTTTTAGTTGCTTATAATTATGCAGTGCTACACTGCCATTCTTCGTGCACTGATTAATTTAATTGATGATGTTATATGATCATATACCTTACTACAAGACTACAAGTACAAGAAGATGAAATCTGTATTTCTATCTAAACTGTGTAAGTTTATTATTTTCATTTTTGAGTAACATTCAGGGTGACAATGATGGTGATGATGTCTCGGAAAATGTTGAGTGCTTAATAACAGAAAAGGGTGGCATTTATTATATGCTTACATCTAATCTGATACAGCTTGTTTTTGTTGCAAGGAACAACAATTACTAGGCTAGCAATTAACTTTTAGAAGTCCAGTATACTCCATTCAAAAGCAACAGTGTTCTGATTCGGTTGAAAACTTAAATCAAATCTGTAATGCCTTAACATTATTGATAGTTTACACATGTATCTTAAATTTTATGGGTCATTTAGTTTTCAAAATTAGCCAAGTGAACATTTTCAAAATCGAATATGGACATAATGGAATTGGACCAGTGTTGATTGCCTCCCTTGTTACCCCTTTCATTTGGTTCCTTTGAATGGCTGTCGTTTCTTCTTTAAGAATGAAATATATTCTCCTGACTTCCAGTTAGGAGTTTTGTGTTCGTGTCAAATAGTGACTACATCCGTAGTGGTTTTTACTCGCCTTGCATTTGCACCTAGTGGTTAGTTGTTGAGAATGTTTATGTTATGTTATAATTGTACATGAGAGGAGCTTGGCTGTTCGGCCTTAAACGTTTGACGGTGTTTCCTTAATACACACCTGGAACTGTCAGATATTTTTGTGTCTGACTTCTTCTTCCCTTTGTGGTCCTTCCTATTAGCAAAGTACCATGTATCCAAACCTCATAGTGTTGTGTTCACTTTGACAAAGTGCTAGCAGTCTCTCATCCCCAGCACGATTTGGTAAAGAAGCATAACTTTATAAACACCAAGATGATATGTTAGAACTTAGAAGTCTTAACTTTCTGATTATTGAAGATGCCCTTGGATTTATAAAAGTAATGAAGATCACCGTTTGTCTGGACTTATAAGCAGCTTATAAGCTGAAAAAGTTGGTATATATGTACTTTTTTCTGAAAATAAGTAACTTATTTTCATATTTGGAAATAAGATTTGGTCTTAAATTTCTAAAAAAAAATATTAATTTTTAAAAAAAATATGAAAATACTTTTAAAAAAAAAGTAACTTATTACTTATAAGTTAAGCCAAACACCCCCTATATTTGTTTTGGGGAATTCCATGTTCATATGACCAAGGAGCTAGCTTCCAGCTACAAAATTAGGGAAGTGGCCAGAGTCGAGATGACGGGATCCTCATTCTATCACTTTTCTCGCTATTGGGATATTTTGTGATATCATATTTTAGAGAAGTTTGCCTCGTTTATGTGAGGATTGCTTGGTAGTCCTATACTTGTATCTCGACTCTTGTATTCTTTTTAGTTTCTTTGTGTAGTTGGTGCACTATTATTACTTGTTTTAGGGTAGCAACCTGCCTTGTGGCCACATCCATTATTTCATTATTCCATTATTACTGTGGCCACATCCCGCAGTAATATCTGTATAGTAAAGGTTGTCCCCGGTTTTTAATTGATTATAGACTTTGTTTTAGAATAATTGATTTTTTGCATTGCCCTATACAGTATATGGTTGCATTTTATTTTATCTACTCCATTTTCTTATGTTCGTTATTGTTCTTATCTCAATATAGTTATGCTCTTCATTTGCAGTTAGTTCCACTAGCGGTTTGATTCTTTGTATTATAACTAAATTTATATGCCTCTAATCAAAATCCATATTTAATCATGAGTTGTGACTTGTGACGCTTTCAAGCTTCTTCAGCTATAAAGTTAATATTATGTTGATCTATATATTTACTTGTGCCTAAACTTGTACAGAATGAACCAGCAGGCAGAATATTGGAACTTTCTATTCTTCACCTAGCTATGGCTGATATATCAGTTTTAGGCACACGCCACCAAATTGTAATTAATGAGGTATTCTGCATTTTTGCCTCTTCTTTTGTTATTTTTGAGTATTAGCTTCTTCTGATCAGCTTAATAATGCATAAATTTAAAATTTTCACCTTTTAAACACATATATGATCATTCCCTTGAAGGCTGTTGATCTCGCAAAACGCTTCTGTGATGGGGCAGCTCCCCGCATAATCAATGGATGCCTCAGAACATTTGTGAAGGATCTTGAAGTAACAGGTGTGCCACGGGATTTACTATCTAAGCAGCCGAATTAAGCTTTATATTATGATTAGCTGAAAGTGCATATCCATTTTCAACTTGACCACGAGATGATAAATCTTATATCCAAGAATCACAAGATAGAAGCACAATCCCACCTTGAAGTGAGTTCACCACTTCCTCCCCCAGCATGCTGCATATGCCGAGAAGAGTTGAGATTACAAGTCTACAAGACTACCAACTAAGAGTAAGCTTGCAATTAGAGTTGGTTAATCTGGTGATGCCTGTGATGTGGTATATATTTGTGGTACCATGCAATTGGACAATGGATACGTTAATGTTGTCATTCAGGCTTTCAGTGTAGTTAATTTAGCTTTTGGATGTTTAGTGCTTCATACATGATATATATACAATTTAGATTTAGAAATGGATGCATTTGATCTTTATATTTGTTAAATGCCTGACTGTATTACAAGGAGTTGAATCAATCTGTGGATTAATAGTATATCTTTACAGTAGTGAGTTCATTAGATCGTAAGAGGGTTATTTTTCTTTGTTTTTCTTCCCATGTTAACCCAGCTAGATCATCATGACAGTCTTTTCTTGTAAAAACACTTTGTCCAGAGGCGAGGCACAGGCGTAATAAACATTTTCGGGGCCATGCAAAATTTTAAAATACTTCAATATATATTAAAATTATTAAATTATATTTTTTTAAATAAAATAAATTATCAAAAAAATGTCGTAAATAAAAAATAAAGTCTAACAAATTTTATATTTATTATAATATTATCAATATTCCTCAACTTTATTAATAAATCATAATATTTTTGTTACAAATATTTATAAATATATATAAGGCCGCATAAATTTGGGGGTCTAAATGTTTGGGACTTGTGCGATCGCTCACACCCCAATATCCAGCGGCCCTGTCAAGAGGTAACAACTTCAGTGGGGAATAGACCGGAGATTGCTCACTAGGGTTAAAGAAATTTGTTTCTCTCCGTTTGAATCTTTTGTTAAGAGTAATGGTAAGTCCACAAAAAAATACAGAAATACGCTCAGAATGATGTGAATAACTATGATATTTAATTTTATTTTATAAATATATTTTGAGAAAATAAAAAGATAGAATATAGTTTTAATTATTATTGAAATTTTAAAATACATGTATACGAGTTAAACGGGTAACCAGTTACATATGAAGTCCTCGTTAATTTGCAAGTCCTCGTTGAGTATAGTTTTAAGAATATAAATATGAAAATAGTGTTTTTGAATATTATAAAATTATATTTTAAATTTATTACTCTCGTTTGAAAGTTTTCAACTTTTCTCTTTAGTATTACGATGATTCAATTATTTTGTGTCGTATTAACACAATGATATATTTTATATTATTAAAATTATTTTTGAAAAATAATTATAAAAAATATCTTTAAATACAAAAATAGAATTTTATTTTAATTTTCTAAAGTGGTTGTTATTCATGACCATATACTTATATGATATTACATAATATTATATTAAATTATCATACAAATATATATGATGAAAAAGTATTAACATAAAACACTTATAATTTTAAGCATGTTAAAAGGACATTTTTTTTCATTTTTAAATAATTATAAAAATAAAACAAAAAGAATGAGAAATATTTGGACGGTGTTCTAAGAGACAACGTCTTTTCCGATTAATCGGTGGACGGACGGATCCCTTCTCGATTAATCGAAAATCGGGTCAAAGAACGTTTTTTTTAAATCGGTTAAAAATCGGACGAGACAGAAAAAATCGATTGAAACAGTAAAAAATCGGTAAAACTATTTTAATTTTTTTAATAATTAATATATTTTTATTACAAATTTACGACAAATATGAGTTGTATGACCCTAAATCATTCATAAATTTCAAATAGTCTCTCAAATTCCTAACAATTATATATATATATATATATTATGTAATAACTATTAAGATTAATTATTAAATAATAATTATTAACTATAAACCATTGAAATGTTAATGATAAGTGATTTTTTCGTAAATTTTAACATCTAAATATGTATAGATTATTGATATATGATATTTTTTTATTATAATTTATAATAATTTAAAAATATTTAAATATAATTATATATTATTATTTATTAAATCAAATTATTTCTAATTAATACTCCAAATAATCGATACAATTAATCACCAGTTAGCCTGTTAATCACTGCCTTCCCCGTCTAATTCATATTCACGTCTTCTACAACCCTGCTAAACAATGAAATGAATTAGTAATAATTTTAAAAGATATTTTGTTGGAAATCACTAAGAAATGTTTTTACCAGTTGACAATATACGCACACGCCACACGGAAACTATACATACAATACATACAACTGAATTCATATCCATATAGTCTCATACCACATCATCATCTCGCCGGAACGCGTCTCCCCGGCGCCACACTTTCTCTCTCCTAGGGTTTCTAACCAATACATACACATACATATTAATTGAAATCCAATTCCGATGACATCTCCGGCGACATCTCCGGCACCGAACACACAGCAATTCCTGAGCAGCGTGCTCTCGCAACGAGGTCCCTCATCTCTCCCGTACTCGGAGGATTGCAAATGGCTGATACGTCAACATCTCGTCTCTCTCGCCGATTCGTATCCGTCTCTTCAACCTAAAACGGCGACGTTTACGCACAACGATGGCCGTACGGTCAATCTACTCCAAGCGGAAGGTACGGTTCCGATGATGTTTCAAAATGTTACTTATAATATTCCGATTGTGATTTGGCTTATGGAATCGTATCCACGTCATAATCCTGTTGTGTTTGTGAATCCGACTAGAGATATGATTATTAAGCGTCCGCATCCGTTTGTTAATCCGTCCGGGATGGTTACGATTCCGTATTTGCAGAATTGGATTTATCCGAGCTCGAATTTACTTGATTTGTGTCGTAATTTATCGCATTATTTTGGTCGCGATCCGCCTTTGTATTCGCAGCGTAGGCCTGTGCAGAATGTTAACCCTAGTCCTAGTCCTAGTCCTAGTGTTAGTTCTAGTGTTAGTTTTGATTCGGTTTCTGGCGGTGGTGTTGTGGCTGGGAGGCCTGCCATTCTGCCGGGGGCTTATCCACCCTCTCCGTATAGTAGTGAAGGGAGGATGCAGTTTCCGGTGCCAACGCAGCCTCCTTCGCAGAGGATTAGCGAGGATGCTGGTGAGGTTTTTAAGAGGAATGCGATTAATAAGTTGGTAGAGAATTTGCACGGTGATATAAGGGTGATGAGGCAGAGTAAGGAAGCTGAGATGGAAGGGTTGTTCGGTGTGCAAGGGACATTGAGGCACCGTGCCGAACATATATCCAAAGGGGTGAGGGAAATGGAAGGGGAAAAGGAAGGGTTGGAATTGCAGTTACAGTTGGTATCAATGAATACTGATGTGTTGGAAGGGTGGTTGAGGGAGAACGAGGGGAAGAAGAAGGATGGTGTCGGTAGTGATGATGCTTTTGTACCTGTGGATAATTTTTCTAAGCAGATGCTGGAGTGTACATCGGCTGATTTAGCTATTGAGGATGTTGTGTATGCGCTGGACAAAGCTGTTCAGGATGGATCTGTTCCCTTTGATCAGTACTTGAGAACTATTCGGTCATTGTCTCGTGAACAGTTCTTTCATCGTGCCACAGCATTAAAGGTCAGGGGTGTTCAAAATCAAGCGTACGTCTCAAGTATGGCTGCTAGGGCATCACCATATCTTGCATAGTTTGGTCATTCATTTAATTTCTGCAGAAGACAGCTACAAGGACGAGGAGCATAGTTGCTGTGGTATGTCAATCCTGGTGTCTTCAAGAAATGAATGTTTGATAATTTATATGATACTTGTTAAGATTGTTTGCTGTAAAATACCTTTATTGATGCTATGTAGTCTTTGCTTTACATTTTCTTTCTCAATATGTTTTGATGGATATTGTATCATCTAGATGATTTGAATCCACACTTAAATACTACTTTTTATGTGCTTAAATAATTGATGCACAGTTTTCACCTTTTCGGCTTGCGCACAATTCTAATTTGTCAGTTTGTTCTGTGTAATAGACATTTCAGTTGGTGCACAAGCCACAAGGAACTTCAAGTAAGAGAATGGTGCCTTGTAATGTTAATGTATAAATGTTCAGATCATTCTTGAAGTGTGAAAGTTTCATGCTGAATCAGATTTTCATTATGTCAATTGTCAAACATTTTCTAGTTTTATATGTTTATTGAATTAACTACTATTCTACTATACAATCTTACATTTGCGGGGTTTTAAACAAATTTAGCAAGTCATAATTCAAGCTCAACTTGTGTATGTATAATGTAACATACAATCAAGTCTTGTTCGAGATTGACTGCTTGCATAGAATTCGAGTGGAATTGAACTTTGTCAGACTCAGATCTAGCTTCATCATGTCGATTGTTTACTGGCCATTGATAGTTTTCTCCTCAGTGTTAAATTCTGAGAAGTTGGATGCATGGTCTTTCTTTATGTGTGGAGTTATATTCTTGTTCATTTTTTTAGTTCCAAATAATTACTTTTGCTGCAACTCTCACAAATTAGACAAGGCGTTGTTACTTGTACATATTTGGCAGGATTCCTTTTGAAATTTCATTGTCATTAATGCCTCAGCCCAATGTAGTTACTAGTTCGACATAGTTTCCTACATGTTGTATTACATCTTTACAAGGTGCAAGTAATCCAATGTTATTGCTGTTACAAGTTCTTAACATAGTTGTTTCTCCAGTCGTCGTAATAAAAGTACACGCTGTCAGGATACATAACGTACTTTTCATGTTTATCTAGAATATTTGGAACGTAAAGTTGTACAGTGATGCTTTTTAAGTTCAAATCCCATTAGCTTGAAGTTATGCAAGAAGATTATGGAGTTCGTGTATGTTGTCCTCTCGGTATCGACATAAACTTTGCTTGCCATTAGGTAACATGTTCGATGATCAATGTTTATAATCGTGCATCGTGTTTAGGTTTCACTTGTTTGACAAGATTATTGGTTGCTCAAGGAGAATGTTTATTTGTTTAAGTTCTTGACATGTTGTATTACATCTTCACAAGATGCAAGTAATCCAGTGTTGTTGCTGTTACAAGTTCTTGACATTGTCGTTGCTCTAGTAGTCGTAATAATAAGAGTACACGCTGTCAGGAAACAGAACCTACTTTTTTAGTTTATCTAGAATATTTGGGATGTAAATTTTTACGGTGATGGTCTTCTAGTTCAAATCCCATTAGCTTGAAATTAGGCAAGAAGATTATTGATTTCGTGTATGTGGTCTAAGTATCAACATAAACTTTGCTTGCCATTAGCGAACATGTTCAATGATTAACGTTTATAATCATGCATCATATTTAGGTTTCATTTGTTTGGCAAGAACAAGATGGTTGGTTGCTCAAGGAGCAGGTTTATTAGTTTTAAGTTCTGTCCAAAACATAGGTTGATGTAATTTAACCACCACAGTTGATACATACGTACATGTACAGTATGTATGTATTGTTGGGGGTTTCTACAATCTTTTCTCAGTGCAATACCCTGCATTATTGTGTTACTTGTTAGGTTGTAGGATATCTATCAAAATTTATAATTTACATTCATTCTTCAGTTTGAGTATTGGTTATTGAGACATAATGATGATGTATTTGTGGGTTCTATTATTATTCTTCAGTACAGTGTCCTGCATCATTGTGTCAGTTATTTTATTGCTATCTGGAAAAATAAAAAATTCTACTCTAAGGTAGGTTACCATGAGTTATATGCCTTAATGAAGTAGTTTTTCTCTTCAAAGTTCTAATCCTATTAGATACTCTAAATTAGATCATTCGTTTGTTTTTCTGTTGTGTCTTGGGTACATTTGATGGAACACAACTGCACTAGATATTTTTTTAAAAATAAAATAAACTGTAATATATTTTGAATTCATTTAGATTTTGTTTAGGAGCATGTAATTTATTTTAAATGATGGATTTCAAATATAGGAATTAAGTTTTCATTTCTGATTCTTATATTTATACATATATTTGTATGAATTAGAATTCAAATGAAATCCAATTTCAAATTCGTGTGGTTATCCAGTTTAACGAAATTTAAATTTTCAAATAAGACATGGCATTATTTGAAAATCTTGATTAGAAAATTTTGCTACCTATAGTATTTAATTTTTCTTATAATTATGTATCGCTTACGTTCCTATGTAACCTGCGCTTTTCGATTGTTTGTAATTATCCAGTTATCGTGCTCATCAGAGTTCTCCGTTAATTTTTGTTTGTGTTCTTTTTTTTCGTGATTAACATGGTTGTTATGGCGGACTAGGGGACCATCTGTGATACATGGATTGACATATTCTGGTTCAGGTTAAAACCCGATCCAATACGAAATTTATTGAAATTAAAACGAACATAAGTTATGAAATTAAGACGAACATAAGAATTCTAAGAATACTTTTTATCAGATAATATGCTCCCTCCCCTGTCTCTTTGTTGTTGTATAAAGATATACACAACTTGTTAAAAAAAGACACATTACTGCATTCCCGTAAAAATAAATTCTAGTTTTTTTTTTTGCCTTGTTATAAATTCTAGTTTTAATTAACTCTCTATAAAAAATAGTGAATATCCACATCAATCATTTGCCACACAGATCTGGACCGTATTAATACATTAAAATTTTCCTTTTATATATTTAAGAAGAAAAACTTACTCTTTTGAATTAAATTATTTTTTTCAACAAAAATATCATATATAACAATCTTTCATCTCATTTTTTATTGAACCAACTAGTTTTCAAATCACTTGTTCTTGATTAATTTTTAGTTGAGTTGCAATTAGTTTATTTCATATAACAAACTCTAGAAACACTTGTAAATAAAATAGACCAGTTAAATAAACATCCTAGGAGAAGGTCAAGAAGATTGATCATGCGTATGCATAGACATAATAAGACAATCAAATAAGAATTGTAAATTGAAAAATTATTCCAAGTCATGATATTGAGAAATCCATATCATATATCTCGACAAATGATCAGAAGTGTAAATGAGAATAAGTCTAGACTCTAAAAAATATATCGATGCAATTCGGGTAAACGGTTTGGTTTCGGATGAAATTAATTTTCGGTTATAGTATATTTAAGTTTGGTTTGGATCTGATTCGGTTCCGATCCAGTTTCGATTTTGCATAAATTGAATCGGTTTTGGTTCAGATCGGGACGATTTCGATTTGGGTCAAAATCGAATTAAAATTCGGATGAATTTCGGATTTCTCGTTACAAACTAGATTTTGTTTGAATTTGAAAGTTCATCTCAGATTAATATTAAATTAACTTTAATTATCGTTGAATTTGATAAAAGATCATTAAGTAAATTTGTCAAATTATAGTTATAATTTAATAAAATAATATCAAATAAAGTAATTATCTCGATTAATTAATATATTTCTCTAATTTAGACATTGGTCAGTATAATAAAATAAAATTTTCATTAAATACTAGTAATATAACAATTTTATAAAAAATCTTGAGATAAACATAGAATTTTGATCGATTTCGGGTCATCGGATTTGTTATTTCAGATTATTTTCAATTAAAATTTCGATTCCGGATCATTTTCTGATCGGATCGAATCATTTTTGAATCATTATCAGATTTGATTATATTGAACCAATATCAATTCAGATCGGATTATTTCAGATTCGGTTACATTTTCAGATTATCAAATTTGGATATAAAATCGGATCTCGATTCCATACATTCCGGTTCGGTTTTTTAAATTCAGACCCATTTTACCATTTTTATCGCTAAGTATTGAAATTTTTTATAGCAGTATATATAGATGTTGACGAGTACTAACATTTTCACAAACTCTATATATCTACAAGTGTCAGTAAAATATCAAATATCACGAAGTGCAGATTAGTTATGTAGAAAAATGAAGGCATCGACAAGTGCTAATCTTGTATCACAAAATCTACATATTGACAAGTGTCCGCAACATGTCAATAAGCCTGCTATATTGAAAAGTCTGCACAACTATTGAGTAGAGTTCACAACATGAAAGTAAAGTTCACAACATGAAAGGTCTTCCTAAAATACTGGACATTTCCTTAAACAAATTTCCAGAATCTGAAATTTATTTGAACAAGATATTAATTACTGGAATGCATATTTACATTCAATTATGCAACTGATTTGGAATGAACTTTTGCATTTGACTCCAAATTATAGTAATGCAAGTACCTTGCATTGGACTTGTCCAGACAGACTTTGAATTAAATACACCCAGTCACCCACTACTTTGAATTAAATGCAAGTTCAGGCTAATTTTGAAGAAGCTTAACTGTTGCTCATTAGTAATTCACTGTGGCTTTAATTGCATCTAAAATCTGCATTCAAGAAGGAAGATGTACATGACATTGTTAGTAAAGTGTAAAACAGAAGTTGCACAATAGTTAGTTAGAAATACTTACCTTCTTCTTGGTGGGCATATAAAACGGTTCAAAAACAAGAGGAAACGGAGTGTCCAAGCCGCATACTCTGCCATTCGGAGCTTTCAACTGCAATGCCATTTGAGATTTTATATTTAATGTATAATGATATGGAAACAACCTTTTGATCTAGAAGTATGTCCCTGTATATTGAAAGATGATCAGTTGTCGTCTAAAACATATATAAACTGATATGTATAAGTATGCTGAAGTGTTAAATTCAGGTGCATCAAAACTTTCTTTTAATAAATAGAGTCCTTCAACAACCTGTTTCTCTAGGTGATTAAGCTCCTCATCACTTTCCTCATCTACAAGCCTGGTTTTGATCAATTTTCTCCTATTTACAACTGGTATCTATTGAGAGACAGACACCAGAGGTTGGTTTCTTTTTGGATTTTGATTTGTTAAATTGTTTTATGGAAGAGAATTTGACTACTTGGGTAGGTGCAGGGAGACTCTCCATAACTTGTTCCTGCACCATTTCACCACAAAAAATCGAAGCATTGTAGATGGAGGGTTTGTAAGTTGAGAGTTTTACCTGCATTACCTGATGATAGACCATGGCAGGTAGACTCTTCTTTTCGTCATCTATTTTCTTAATATCAGAGAATATCCTCATTTGTTGTCTATAGTCCTGCACACAACAGTCATATGCAAGCTTGACAGACATAATATGAATGAAGTGATTAAGGAGAAGCATAAGGAATCTATGATAATAGACCATCTTCCTCCCATCCTGCACATTATTCAATTTTTCTCCCATTTGAGTGAGTAACATATCACCAATGTTGATCACTTTATCAAATATGAGACTGTGATCAATTTGATAGGTAATAAATGTAATAGCATCAAAACCACTACACTTACCAGTAAAACATTAAGCAATTTGATCAAAAAAGAAAGACCATTATTTCCTCAAGCAAGACCTAATTATTTTACTCATGTTATCAAGACTAACAGTATATCCTAGTGATTTAATCATGCTTTTGATTTCATCATCAGTCACAGTTTCATCAAAAGGAGTTTTAACAGGTAGCTGAAATACAGAGTTTATAATATTAGCAATGACATCAAAAGTAATATCACCAAAGGTAAACATTATTTTACCTGGTTGATCCTAAGAAGAATTAACAACTGTTGTAGAGCTCAATGCCTGAGATACGACATCCATGTGAATGACTGGAGATGCCTTCAACACATATCTGAGTGCACTTTACTCTAAGAAGTCCATCACATGGTAGTAGTCAGTGTCTACACCATTCTTCTATCTTAAGGCTGCAACGTGGTTCATTATCATGAACTCAAAATCACCAAAAGTGAATGCAATAGCCTTGGGTCCTCTCATGACGGTGGATTGAGCAGCCATTGAAGTTGCTGAGTTGAGAAAGATGAAGATTCTTGAAGAAATAAATTAGGGTTCTTGAAGAAGCTCTGAGAGTATTTTGCCTTGATAAATAGATTGCAATAAACAAGTGAGTTAATTGTATGTAAAATTGGTATATTGTTAAACTTGCATACAACACACACGAGTCTACAACCTGTAATCAGTAATAAGTAACTGTTCCAACCTATTTCAAGTTATTTGAACGGTTAAAAAATAATCAGAGTCTGCATGCATGAATTTTAACTGTTTCAGAGTCTATGTGTTATAGCCTTCAGAGTCTATAGACTCGTCAGGGTCTAGAAGTTAGACTCTTTCAAGGTAAAGTACTTCAAAAGTATTGCAATAACAAATTTTAGTGTGACAAATCAGGGACTATAATTAAAGTACATACCTTGCTACTTGTAATGATTGTGCAATTACATATTTAACATACCTAACTCACCTACCAGTCTGAGAAAGGTAGACTCATCAAGTGGTTTTGTTAAAATGTCTGCAATCTGTCTGTTAGTTGGAACATAATGAAGTTCAACAGTACCATTTTCAGCAAGTTCTCTAATAAAATGATACCTGACATCAATGTGCTTTATTCTAGAATATTGGATTGGATTTTCTACAATTTTAATAGCACTCACAATACATAGGAATATTTGAAAATGTTAGTCCATAATCAAGTAATTGATTTCGCATCCATAAAATTTGAGCACAACAACTTCTAGCTGCTATGTATTCAGTCTCAGTTGAGGAGGTTGATACAGTCTGTTATTTCTTACTAAACTAAGAAATTAACCTGTTATCAAAAAATTGGCATTGACATATTGTGCTTTTCCTATCTACCTTGTATCCTGCATAATTAGAGTTTGAGTAGCCAACTAATGAAAAATCAGACTCTTTAAGATACCAAAGTCCCAGTGTTTGTGCACCCTTGAGATATTTAAAAATTCTTTTCATAATAATTAAATGTGATTCTCTAGGGTCAGCTTGAAATCTAGCACACAGGCATGCTGCAAATATTATATTTGGTCTACTAGCAGTTAAATATAATAATTAGCCAATCATACCTCTATAGCTAGTATTGTCAACTTTCTAGCTTAGTGGCTGTTGATATGGGAGCCTTGCTAGCTACACAATCTTGTAAATCAAACTTCATCAAAAGTTCTTTCACATACTTTGATTGACTAATGAAAATTCCATCATCTGTCTGTTTGGATTGAAGTCCCAAAAAGAAGTTTAATTCTCCCATCATGCTCATTTCATATTTAGAATGTATTAGTTTGCTAGACTTTTCATAGAGTTTCTCATTAGTAGAACTAAAAATAATATCATTAATATAAATTTGGATAAACAGAATATCATCTTTATGTTTTCTAACAAAGAGAGTTTGGTCAATGATACATCTTATGAATCCATTTTCAAGAAGAAATTTTGATAGAGTTTCATACCATACTCTAGGTGCTTGCTTCAATCCATATAGTGCCTTGTCTAACCTGTAAACATGATCAGGAAACTTAATTCTGTCTGTCTAGACTCTGTCTTGCTAGACCCTAAAATGTCAGACTCTGAATTGTTTGGAGTTGAATTTCCTAGCTCACCCTCAGAGTGTGCAGGTTTTTGTGCTGATTCCGGAGTGATTGGAGACTCTTCATCCTCGTCATCTTCATCTATATAAGAACTTTTGAAATTTTCAAATTCCAGTGTTGTAGACTCTGGTTCATCCCGTAGACCTGTAATCTTTTTGTCATCAAATGCAACATGAATAGATTCCATAACAATTATGGTTCTGAGATTGAAGACTCTGAATGCCTTTGTATTTGGAACATATCCAAGGAATATAGCTTCATCAACCTTTGCTTCCAATTTACTTAGATTTTCAGGATGTACTTTAAGTACAAAGCACTTGCACCCAAATACGTGAAAGTGTTTCACACTTAGCTTCTTGTCCTTCACCATTTTATAGATAGTCTTTCCATGCATATTTATCAAGGTACAATTTTGAGTGAAACATACTATATTGGCTACCTCAACTGAGAAATATACTGGCAGTTTAGTCTCTGCCAACATTGTCCTGACTGCCTCTATGAGTGTTCTATTCTTTCTGTCCACAACTCCATTTTGTTGGGGTGTCCTGGTGCAGAGAATTGTTGAGTAATTCCATTTTATGCACAATATTCCTCCATGATTGCATTATTGAATTCAGTACCATTGTCCCTCCTTAGTATTTTGACAGTCTTCTTTGATTTAGTTTTCAGAAAAGTGACTTGGTCTATTGAGTGTTGTGAAGCTTCATCCTTTGAGTGCAAAAAAACCCAGGTGAATCTTGTAAAATCATCTACAATGACAAGAACATATTTTTTTTATTAATTGATATCACATTTACTGGACCGAATAAATCAAAATGTAATAGATAAAAGAGTTCGGTAATGGTGTTTATTGTTTTGCTCTTGAAAGATGTTTTCTTTTGTTTTTCAAGTTGACATGCTTCACAAAGTCCATCTTGAACAAAATCAACTTGTGGTCATCCTCTCACAAGACTCTGTTTTACCAACTTATTGAGTATTTTGAAGTTGATGTGTGACAATTTCTTATGCCATTTTCAGCTTTCTTTAGTTGAGGCCTTGCTATATAGACAAATAATTTCATTGTGAGTGCAATCCTTCAAGCTAGATTCATATATGCTACCATGTCTATACCCTTTGAAAACTAAAATGGCTGTTTCTTTGTGAGTCACAAGATATTCTTTATTGTCAAATCCAGTATGGTAACCTTTATCTCCAAGTTGACTAATACTGATCAAATTGTGTTTCAAGCCATCAACTAGAGCTACTTCTTCAATGATGACATTTCCAAGTACAATCTTGCCATATTCCAATATTTTTCTTTTGTTGCCATCTCCAAAGGATACTTCTGGGCCAGCCATCTCCATAAATTCTGTGAGCAGGGATTTCTTTCCAGTCACGTGTCCTGAGCATCCACTGTCCAGGACTAGGGATATTTTCCTTGCCCTTGTTCCCTGCATACAGATCACAACTAGTTAGATGCTTTGGATCCCTTCTTACTAAATTTAGGTGAAACATGTTTAGAAATTTTTACTTTGGATTTACCTGTTTCCTTTGTTGCCTTAGACTCTGGTGGAATCTTGACAGTGTCATATCAACTTTTATCAATAGAAGATTTTAGTTCATAAAAATTGTAATATAAATCATGATAGTCTCTACACATATAAATAGAGTGAAATATGCTACCATAGTGATAACAGGGTGGGGTTTTTGTGGAATATAGTGACTAGTCAGAGTCTGAGGGGATTTATACTCTGATTTCTTCTCGATTTTTATTTTACAATCTAGAGCAAGATGGTTGTGGTTTCCACATCTATAACATTTCTTCCTAGGAGTATTAAGATCTTTATAATAGTTGTTGGCTTTGTTAATGCCTTCCTTACCATTTCTATTCCTCCTAGCTTTGCCAGACTCTGGTAAATTATCTAGCCTTTCCTTTAACTTTGACTTAGATAAGAAACCTATATTTATGCTTTTCTTAGATTTCTTTTCTCCTAATTTATCTATCTTTTTGTCAATAGTAGGGGGATTATTGACAGATGAGTTTGAAGGGTTTCGAGGCACAAACGCAGGGGAAAAACGCGAAAATTAAATACAAAACGTAATATAAATTGAAACCCTACGCAAGATCAATACGAAAACAAAAGATTTAATTCAGAGATTAAGAACAAATACCTTAAAAATCTTTAATAGATCATTAATAGAGGTCCAAAACTTATTTAAACACAACGTATCCTGCTCTCGCGATCTACGCTTTACGGTATCCACACGAACACTTTTCATGAAGGATTGATGTGTACTAGCACCCGAAAACTACTTCTCTCTGTCTATCTTCCTGTTAGGTCTAAAATCATCATAGAAGGGGGGGTTGAATATGATATGGTAGATTTTTCGATTAATTGCGGATTAAGTGTTTGTGTTTTATAGATATGAAAATGACAGTGGTTGAAACACAAGATTCGGGAAAATAACAATATATTATTAAATCCCTGAGGTGTTACACTTCTAATCAAATGATTAGCTTCAATGGGTTCAATCAATGTTATAATAGAAATACAGTTGGGTGATATAAATGTATGTCTTTAATGGAGCTCCCGTCTGTATGTCTTTTGTTGAAGATGAATGAAAATCTCTTTTTTTGTCCATATTGATTTTCACCCATATATAATCTGTAGACTTTTTGGAAATTGATTTTCAACAATGCAAGTCCTTTGTTGTGCCTGCAAGAGTGTTGGTGGTGTGTAGGTGCCACAAAAAATGTTTATTACGCCTCTATCTTCAAGTTAGTTGTGCATATACAGTGGTTGCCTTGTATAGGCGCCAATAAAGGCTTAGAAATAATCCACAACAGCTATGTTGCGCTTATTTAATCTTTTGTTGCGCCTGCACACTGGATGCAGTGTGTAGGCGCCACAAAATCATCCGAAAACATTTTGTTGTGCCACAACAAGTTTTGTTGTGCCTGCACACTCATTTCCTTGTGCAGGGGCCACAAGCCCTGACTTA
Source organism: Oenanthe sinensis (assembly GCA_028671895.1). Lineage (NCBI taxonomy): Eukaryota > Viridiplantae > Streptophyta > Magnoliopsida > Apiales > Apiaceae > Oenanthe > Oenanthe sinensis. The sequence continues at coordinate 15,905,384 of CM053813.1, forward strand.
GGTTTTTCTTGAGCTTCAATCTTAGTTTGCTGCGCCTAAGTAAGGTTTTGTTGCGCTTCACACACTGATTCAACTGTGTAGGAACCACCATGTGTAATAAGACTTGTCTTATCATATTTCTTGTATTCTTGAAGTAATTACTACTTGGTTTTCACTCTTCTAGCTTGATCAAATGATTTTTTCTGATTAATCAAGACAATTCTTTTCTTATTGTGCTGACGCTTAGTGCAGTGGTCTGGTTCACAAATGACTAACACTGAATTGAATTCCATTGACTTCTTTTCTGTTTCAACTGATTAACTTTGGACTGTTCCATTGCTTCTGATCACTGAAACCCTTTGATAATTATACACAGATCATTACACTGTCTTTAGTCTGAAAACTTCTGAACTATTATTTGTTGCTGAGGCCTGGACACTTTAAATGAACTTCTCTCGCTGACATTCAGTAAGTCTTTCATCTTGAATGCTTTGCAATGATGTTTGTATGATTCCTGTTATCATGTCCTTCTGGATTCCTATGTTGCATATTAGTATTATTTATCTGTCTTTGTTACTTGGTTGAGTTATCGTTATCACTATTACATACTATGTTACATTATGCTTTACAATCTCCCCCTATTTGGTTGTTAGAGTTCGACGAGCAAATCCTGTGAGAGGATAACTCAATTGATACTTACAAGAAAAAGTAAAGTGCGGAAAGACAGTAAATAATATTAATTACATTCTGGATTAGATTTTACATTTCCAGATTTCTTTTGAGTACAATAGAACTTTGTTCCTCTAGCCTGAACAAATAATTCTATGATCTTTTGCTTCTTTGTACTGTGTCTTGCCTGTTTTTAGATCTTGTTTCAGAGTAGTGTTTTTCAGCTCTTCTTCTTTCTGCTCCAACCTTGCTTTCATTAAATCTCTAGCTTTCACTTCAAGGGTATTGACTAGAGGTGGTTATTCTAACTTCTTCAAAACTTCAGTGAGAAATGCGGTTGAGTTTGTCTTGGAGATTGACTCGAAGGCCGGAGATTGTCTCTTTGAAAACACGAACACTGTTATCCTCTTTGGAAAGCCCTTTACTCGGTCAGTGTCATGCATCGACTCTTCACCAATTTCTCCACTAGGACATCTTCAATGATCCTCAAAGTCTTTTTATCAGACTTGACAGTGGGATCTCTTTATCCTTAAAAAGAGTTTTCCAATAATTTCAGAATGATTTCTCCTCAGTTTTGATAACTCCTTCTTCTTATCCACTTCATTCTTCTTGAATAGGAAGTATTTAGTTCCATTTGCTTCCGTCTGAATGCAAGGTTCAGAATCTCTTATGGGTTCAAGTACTTCTATGCCATCCTCTCTTCTTACATACACTGGGTCTTGATAATATCTGGTCATTTCCATTAGATATCTTTCTGATGTTTTAATTGCTCTGTTCAGCCTAAATGCGTAGATTAACTCAGCAGCCTTTAAATCTTCTTATGTTCTATTCTTCTTGCTTCTGAGTCTCCCTTCTACATACTGCAAGAACATTGCATAGCTTGAATCTAGACATTCATCTGACAAAGTTAAGTTATGAAGTGTTGTTGCTTTGTAGTACTTGACCACCATAGGCTTTTCAAATGCTTCGACACCATCTCTATAATCTTCTTCTCAATCATATCTCTCAGTATCTCATTTTTTTTATGCCCACCAAAGATGACTTTCCTCTTCAGCACATATAACTCCACAATATTCATCTTTTCAAAACTCTTTATCGACAAAACCTTTGATCCAGTGTTGTAGAATTTATGAACATTTTCCACCCGTACTTGGATGGACTTACCGACACGCTTGTAATCTCTTCCGATAGCATAACATAGAGTTCATGAACATCTTCGAATTTTTCCCTCATGGTCCTGAAGAGATCAAGGACTTCTCTGTCTTTCTTCTGAGTCAGGGTTAACTCCTTCTTCTTCAGTAGACTCCTTGTTTTATCCCAATCAGGACCAACTTTAGCTTCTATGTCTTTGACTCTATTCCTTCTTTACATTGCGTCATGTACTCTCTTCCACTTTCAATTCATTAATTCTTGAGCCTGGACTATGTCTTGAGTAACAACTTCGTCTACACCAAACAAAAGACAGTCATTATCAAAAACATGTTCTTCTGCAAACTCCTCATCGACATCTATTCCTGCAGCCTTTGCAGTTTTCTCTATTTCAATCTTAGTTGGAATCTCTAATGGCACGGATTCAAAAATTTCTCCTTCTTCAAGTTGCCTAGCTCTAGATCTATAGAAGATATCTGACTCCCCCTGAGCTGTGTATTCTAACATCATTTCAGCTCCAACTTTTTCTTGTGCTAACCTCTCCCCCTCAGTTAGGTTATCCTCCCTTCTGATAGGAGTAATCTGATTTGTCGAAGTTGATTGAGTAGAAATAGAAACTTTCTGAGCCAGTAGTTGTTTGACCAAATCCTTGATTTCTTTCATTTCTGCTCTCTGCTGCTCCTGCACCTCCAAGATCTTTCTTATTGAGTAGTGAATTTCGGTTACTTGGGCCTCCAGATTTAAAATCCTTTGGCTATGTGCAGTGTGTGTAACGTGTGGGGTGTTTGTTTGGTTAGTGGGTGTCTCACTCCTCACTATTTCTGTTTGAGCACGACCATCAACACTCACACTCGGGTAATCAGGGTCAGGGAATTGAAGATTGCTTAGGTTTAGTGTTTCACTCATGTCTTGAATAACATCCAAATCTTCACTACCTGCATCAAAATCTCTCTCCCTTCTATGGGTAGGTTGCCTCTCTGCATGACCACTATGGGTGGGGATAACTCCTTTTTCAGGAACTGGGGAGTTGAGACTCAGTGTGGTCACCACTATGTATTCTGTAATGATTGTAAAGAGTGTAGAATCTGAGATGTCAACTGAAGCCATTGAAGGCCTGACCTGCTCAGAGACACCCTGAACAGGTTCTATTGCCGAAGCAGCAGATAATCTATGAATAGAGTCCACATCCCCTCTATGAGTGTGTTGTCCCTCCGCCTGACCTGATAAGGTAGGGAGGACCTCCGTTGTAGGAGCTAGAATTTGAATCTCCAGGGGGTCACCACCTCAGGTAATGTAATGTATGACAATTGAGAGCCTGTGGTGCCCCACGGAGCCTGTGAAGGCATTTCCACTTGAAGTGGTGATGTTGCTGAAGCAGCTACTCCTTGAATGGAGACCTCTTCCTTTCTATGGGAGAGTTGCCTTTCCACTTCACCCATTTGGGGAGGGAAAACATCCTGAATAGGATTTGGAGATGTTAAGTCCAGGGGGGTCACCATAGTTGACAATGTAATAAACGGCTCGTTAGAGTCAGTGATGCCCCCAACTGTCTGTGAAGACAGGTTCTGAATTGGATCTACCAAAGTAGTACTAGCTACTGAAGTAGCGGATAGTGTTGCAACCTCTTGTTCTGTTCCCGTACCTTTCAGGATTTTATCAATTTGAGAATAGAGGTCACGAAGGAAGATAAAGGTCTCAGAGTTTGGAGAATCAGGTTATTGGTTGACAGATGCCTTAGGTTTAAAATTCATTTTTCGACATTTTCGAGAAGGCAGAGCTGTAAGGGATTTTTCAAAAAATTCCTGATCTGGTAAGGAGTAACTCCTATCATATAAAACAATGGTTTTTTTTTCTAGTTAGGGGAGATGAAAGAAGTGTTTGTTGTTCTATGGTAGTGGTTAGAATTGGTTGGTCTGCCAGTTTATTGCCAGCTTCGATGGCCACTGAGGGCTCTTATGTGTGCATTTCCATTTGAGGCACAAAGGTAGATATTGTGACAAATTCATCTTGTAAAAAGGTAGAGAAGTCAAACTCTAGAAGTGTACCATCTTCCATTTGCTCATCAGAGAGATTAAGAATGTACACCTCTGTAGTCTGAGGCTCTTCCTCTTCTGCCTTAACAACTGTCTCCTCTGTTTGAGTTCGAGGGCTATTCATTTGTTCTTCTTCTTCAGGAATTTGTTCTTGCTCATGTTCAGAACTAGCTTCTTCCATAATTTCATCTTCTTTTTCAGAGCTTGTTTCTTCTTCTTCTGTTACTGCTGAGTTTCCAAACTCACTTTAGGTTTCAGCTTCATTGCCCTCTTCAGAGGTTGCTGCTTCTTCTTCTTTTGCAGCATCTTCTTCTTCTTCTTCTTCATTAACCTGTCTAAGAAGATCAAAAAAATCTCTAATATGGTCAGTTATCGGAGCAGGAGTATACCTGTTGGGATAGTCAGTCTCATTTTGTAGCAAAAGAATTATCTTGAATTGAAGTGAGGGTGACTCTTCCAATGGACTGTTCTGAAATATTTACAGTTGATAAGCTCTCAGCAATTGATTCAACACTAGCTGCAAGAATCTAGGATACAAACAGAAGTTCTCCATCTTTGCCTGCTTCTTAAGAATCTCTGTCATGATCAACTTGTCAAAATTTGTTCTGGACCCAGATGCACTGCATAGCCAATCACCTTGTTGAATTGAGTGATCCCGTGAAACCCACTTGTCTTTGGTGCGAAGACGTGAGACAAAATGTTGAAAAACAAGTTCCACTCCTTGGGTAAGTGATTCTTATAAATCTTCTTTGGAAGATTATTGTTCACTCTGGTGCAGTGTAGGAACATGATGTTAGTAATTGTGCTCTAGAGACAATACTTTTTATATTTTAAGGAAAATATTTATTATTAAGGATTATGTTTTATTGATTATTATTTATTTATTATGTTTTATTTACTGCGTAATAAATTGAAAGCATAATAAATGTCCTTGGAATTTTGATACGTATTATATATCTTTAAGTATGTGACTTAAAAATGAGATTATATGAATAGTATCTTATTCCTAAAATTCCCTAGTCGAGTATTATTATTTAAGGACAATAATAATGCACAAAGACTAGTATGTTTCTTGACAGATGACCACATCTCATTGGTCATAGGTATGAGGATACTAAATTCAAGAACATAAGTGCATGTATCAATGCATGGCACTGGAATGACCCGCCGTGAGATTCTACATGTTAAGTAAGTGTCATAAGTAATTCTCACTGTGATAATGGTGTAATGATCCTTAGACCTGAAATCATTATATTTCTATACGAGAATTAATATACTTTGATTATATTAAAAGTTACCTTTGACCAGGTGATGATAAAAGTGGACATTGGGTATATTATGAATCGTATGAGAAATATGAATGATCTAGATGAGATTTAATCCTCCTAATTTTAGGAGTGATATTATTGGCCTCTTGTTTGAGTGAGACTATGAAATGCACGGCCGTACTCAAATGTTGATTTGATTTTAATAGTCTACTCATCGATCAAGAAAATAAAGATTAAATTATGAAGAGGATGACACGAGACATGCCTTGAGTTTAATCTATAATATCAAGATTAAAGGGATTATATTACATGGAACATTATTCACGAAAGGCTTAATCGAATCACCGATTTATTATTATTACTTGGGTAGCAATGATGTATTACTAGATGCCGCTCATTGTTTACAATTTTAATTAGATATTAAAATTGTTGCCAACGTAATAATAACCTACAGGGTCACACACAAAGAACGCTTGAAGGAGAAATAATTTAAATTATGAATTTAAATTAAATAAGTAATTTATTTTATTTATGATATTAATTAAGTATGACTTAATTAATTATATAAATAGAATAAATGAATTACTTAAACTAATTCCAAAATTAATAATTAATTAATTAAGTGAGACTTAATTAAATAATTTAGAATTTAGGATTAGTATTAATTATAATTGGATTATAATTAGAAAACTTATTCCTCTCTCTATATAATCTCTTTATGGGCTGATTTAATAAGAGAGAGATTTTACAAAAACCCTAGCCGCTCTGAGAGAGGAGGAAGATAGAGAGAGAAGAAGTTTTCGGGTGCTAGTACACATCAATCCTTCATGAAAAGTGTTCGTGTGGATACCGTAGAGCGTAGAGCGTAGATCGCGAGAGCGGGATACGTGGTGATTAAACAAGCTTTGGACCTCCATTAATCTTCCATTAATGAACTGTTAAAGCTTCTAAAGGTATTTATTCTTTATCTCCGAATTAAATCTTTTGTTTTCGCAAGGATCCTGCGGAGGGTTTTGCTATTTTGATTTATTTTTCGCGTTTATTTTGCTGCGTTTGTGTCACGAAACCCTACACATGAAGAAGTTGTCCAGATCTGCCTAAGATGACTCATCTTCAAAATTCTCAGAAGGCAGATGAAGTGCTCGATTGATGTCATTCTCAGTTATTCGCACCTTTTGTCTCTGAATCTTACATGTGAAGGCTAAGATGCCATCTACAGATGTGTCCTGAGCAGACCTGTAAACCTGTCTTAACAAATTTCTATTCAAAGGAACAGAAGTCGTTAGTGTTAGTATTGGTGTCCTAGAGACAATACTTTTAATGTTTTATTGAAAACAATTAAGGATTATGTTTTATGTGATTATTTAATTAATATTTATTATGTCTTTATTTACTGCGTCATAAATTGAAAGAATAATAAATGTCCTTGGAATATTAATACGTAATATATATCTTTAAGTATGTGACTTAAAAATGAGATTATATGAATAGTATTTTATTCCTAAAATTCCCTAGTCAAGTATTATTATTTAAGGACAGTAATAATGCAATAAGACTAGTATGTTTGTTAACGGATGACCACATCTCATTGGTCATAGGTATGGTGATACTAAAGTCAAGAACATAAGTGTATGTATCAATACATGACACTGGAAAGACCCGCCGTGAGATTCTACATGTTAATAAGTGTCATAAGAAATCTCACTGTGATAATGATGTAATGATCCTCTGACTTGAAATCATTATATTTCTATACGAGAATTAATATACTTTGATTACACTCAAATTTACCTTTAACCGGGTAATGATAAAGGTGTATATTGGGTATGCTATGAATCGTATGAGGAATATGAATGATAGATATATGATTTAACCCTCCAATTCTAGGAGTGATATTATTGGCCTCTTGATTGAGTGAGACTATGAAATGCATGGTCATGCTCAAATATTGATTTGTTTAAATAGTCTACTCATTGATCAAGGAAACCGAGATTAAACGTTGAAGAGGATGACACTATACATGCCTCGAGTTTGATCTATAATATAAGGTTAAAGGGATTATATTACATGGAACATTATTCACGAAAGGTTTAATTGAATCACCAATTATTATTGTTACTTGGGAAGCAATGATGTACTACTAGATGCCGCTCATTGTTTATAATTTTATTATTAGATAATAAAATTATTGTCAATGTAATAATAACCTAAAGGGTCACACACAAAGAACGTCAAAACGGAGGTTTATTTAAATTACGAATTTAAATATATTATTGTTTATTCGAATTTAATTATTAAATTAATTAAGTGGGACTTGATTAATTATATTAGAATTCGGATTTAATAAGTATTATTATTATTCGAATTTAATTATTGAATTAATTAAGTGGGACTTGATTAATTATATTAGAATTCAGATTTAATAATAATAATAACCCAAAGTCATAATGGGTTTTGGAAACCACATGGATTAGGGTTAGACCCAAAATCTCTCTCTCCCCTATATATACATAATGATGTATAGTATTAGGGTTTAATCATCAAATTTCGTTTTTTAGAGAAAAACCCTAGCTGCTCAACATCAAGAGAGGCTAGAGAAAGAGAGAGAGAGAGAGAGAGGCAAACAATTCGGCTAGTACCGACTCCGGTGATCGTAGGACGATCGGGCGTTCGTGTGGACTTTTTTAGAGAGCAAATCTTTGCAGTAAAAGACTGCTGTGATTCATCTTTCTGGACCTCCATTAAACAGCATACGAAAGCTTTGTTAAGGTACATACTTTCTCACCATAATCATCCAACGTTATACATGGATCCTGCGATTGGGTTTCAATTTTTTTATTGTTTTTACGTTAATTCCGCTGCGTTTTTATGCCCGAAACCCTTCAATGGTATCAGAGCTACGTGTATAATGGGATGATTTGGTTATGTGTTTAACAGTTTTTCGATGTATGTAAACATATATATGATATGCCATGACTATATATTGATATATATGTTTTATATGATTTTGAATATATGATATTCATGTGTTGTATAATCATGGGATGATTGTGTGTATTGCTGTATGTATATGATACATGTTTGTTCTTGTTATGGAAATCGTATTCGATACGAATTCTGAAACGGCTTCGGTAGATTTTCTGAAATCTGTGTCCAGTGTCCGATTTTTGCAAACGATATGTGTTTTCTGACTGGAATCATATCACTGAGCAATACTGACATAGTCAGCTTCGCGTCTGTAAGCCGTTTGACGACGTTACAGGCCCCGAAACGGCGATTTATTATTTTCTGAAATTTATTTGATTTTCTGAAATTTCGAAATTTATTATATATGATTATATGATATGTTTATATAATCTAAGATATATTACATGTGTTATGTGATAACATGGTGGATGGTTATGGCCTAAAGACCCATAGGATAGTAGTTTTATTTTATGGTTTTGGTTTCTAAATACGACTTGCATGTCGTTTATTCATTGTAATTATTAATCTCTAATGTAACTCGAGTTCTTCTTGTAATTTCATTAGAATAGATTTATTTATTATTCAATGTAATTGTTCAATGGAGACTTGGAAGCAAGGAAGCTAGGAAGCAATCCAGATGATGGAGCAATGAAGAAGATAAAGACATGTAATAGTGTAGTATTTGAAACCACCATAGATTGACCTTGATAATTCCATTAGCTTGGAAATATCACATAGGATGGGGCCATAACCAAACACGTTTAATTTATGCACAATACATATATGTATATGAATGCATGTGTAGATATGTATGTGTTGGAATGATGTATGTATTAGATACGACACCCATGCCATGTCTGCTTAAGAAAGATAAAATCTGTAACGATTCAAGATTTTAAAATTAACAAACGATCATGAGATTCTTGTGTTTATGAAATATGGATTTTTAAAACACGGAATTAAATATTGATTTTTGATATCTATAACTGGGATTTTCTGACAAAAACGGATATGCGTATTCGTAAGGCTGATGGGTTTTAAGTGTGTCCACTGGTATCCTCCATCTACCTGGGAAATGAACAATTTAAGATGTCAATTTGAAATATTTGGTTCAAGGAAAAATTAAGGATCTCTTTATGATGTGATCATGATCGTTATAAATTTTCTAAACCCCTTAACAAAATATTAAGTTTTACTCGGATGCTTTCCAATGAATGAACACTCATCGAATCCTAGATCGATTAGGGGAAGGACTGTCAGTGGCATGGGACTCCTATCTATCGTGGTGAGATGCGACGAATATAAACGGTTATATTCGGCCGTTGTATTATTGGGTCTAACTTAACTGAGTCGTCATAATAAGGTGAAAATAAACGGTTATATTCAACCATTATGAACTTAGAAGCATAGAGTTTGGTTAAAAGTCTATTAGATAGATAAGATCAATCGTTGTTCACCAAACTATCCAAGAATTATATATGATATAATTGACAACTGTTGTCTACCTAAATAATCATTTTTAAGGACTTCCAGTGGTTGACTTAGGACATGACGAAATATGGATCTTGGCTCACTAGAAAGAATTATGGGATATACTTTCCAAATTAATAGTAAGGGCTATTAATTTGATAAAAATAGTGGGAGATATATTATGAATATATCATAATCATTTGAACATAAAAAATAACTCAGACAATCTAATGTTTATTTTATGCATTTTAAACATTGTAGATATTTAAATGGCAAACAATACAAATACTTTCTCCGTACGAACAACCCTTGAGAAGGACAAGCTGACAGGAACTAACTTCCTAGATTGGTATAGGAATTTGAGGATTGTCCTCAGGCAAGAGCGTAAGCTCCATGTCATTGAAATTCCTTCACCTGCTCCTCCTGCTGAGAATGCAACTCGCGTTCAGCAAAATGCTTATCAGAAGCATATTGATGATGTGAATGATATTGCATGTCTCATGCTGGCAACCATGAGTGTTGAGCTTCAAAAACAACATGAGCATATGGATGCTTATGAGATGATTGAACACCTTCAAAGAATGTTTGAGGGACAAGCTCGTCAAGAAAGGTTCGACACGAGCAAAGCACTGTTTGCTTGCAAACAGGGAGAGCGTGAACCTGTTGAACCACATGTTCTGAAGATGATAGGTTATATTGAGTATCTTGATACTTTGGGTTTCCCGATTGGTTTGGAAGCTCAGATTGACTTAATCTTGCAATCTTTGAACCGCAACTATACTCATTTTGTTATGAACTACTATATGAATGAGATAGACAAAACACCCACTTAATTGTTGGCCATGTTACGAACTACTGAAACCAACATGAAAAGGCTGAACCTGCTGCCATGTTGATGGTAGATAACAAAGGTAAGGCTAATAGGAAAGGCAAATGGAAGGGAAAGAAGAAGATTGGATCTGCTTCTGGTCCCAAGCCAAAGGCTAATCCCAAACAGGCTTTAAAGCCTAAGGGTGTTGTTGCAAAGGGTGATTGTCACTACTATGGTAAACCAGGTCATTGGAAGAGAAATTGTCATGCTTATTTGGAGGATCTGAAGAGGAAGAAGGCTGGTCAAGCTTCTGATTCAGGTATTTATGTTATAGAGGTCAATTTGTCAACTTCTACATCATGGGTATTGGATACTGGATGTGGTTCTCACATTTGTATAAATGTACATGAACTACAAATGAGTAGGACTTTGGCTAAAGGAGAGGTCGACCTACGAGTTGGCAATGGAGCAAAGGTTGCTGTTTTAGCTGTAGGGACTTATTATTTATCATTGCCCACTGGGCTTATTTTAGAACTTGAGAACTGTTTTTACGTGCCTGCAATTTGTAGAAACATTATTTCGGTTTCTTGTTTAGACAAGAAAGGTTTTGCATTTTTAATTCAGAACAATAGTTGTTCCTTTTCTTTGAATAATGTTACCTATGGGGTTGCACGTTTATTTAACGATTTATATGTTCTTGATTTAGCCACTCCTATCTATAATGTGAATAACAAATGTCTTAAAATAAATGACTCAAATCAAACATACCTCTGGCACTGTCGTTTAGGTCATATAAATGAGAAGCGCATTTCCAAGTTACATAAGGATGGATACTTGGATAAGTTTGACTTTGAATCGTACGAAGCATGCGAACCTTGTCTCATTGGAAAAATGACTAAATCTCCTTTTACTGGACAAGGTGATAGGGCCACTGAACGATTAGAACTTATACACAGTGATGTATGTGGTCCTATGCGTACTATGACAAGAGGTGGCTTTTACTACTTTATCACGTTTACTGATAATTTCAGTAGATATGTGTATCTTATGAAGAACAAATCCGATTCTTTTGAAAAGTTCAAAGAAACAAAGCTGAAGTAGAAAAGAAAACTGGCGGAAGTATTAAGCCTCTACGATCTGATCGTGGAGGTGAATACTTAAGCCATGAATTTAAGAGTTTATTAAAAGAGTGTGGTATTGTATCACAACTCACTCCTCCCGGAACACCACAATGGAATTGAGTTTCTGAAAGGAGGAATCGTACTTTGTTGGACATGGTACGATCGATGATGAGTCATGCAGATCTTCCAATCAGTTTCTGGAGCTACGCCTTGAAGACGGCTGCTTATACACTTAACCGAGTTCCTACTAAAACGGTTCAGAAGACTCCATATGAGATATGGACTAAGAAATGTCATAGCATGTCATTTATGAAAATATGGGGATGTGAAGCGTTTGTGAAACGTTTAACTTCTGACAAGCTAGGACCTAAATCAGACAAATATAATTTTGTGGGATACCCAATTGAAACAAAGGACTATTCATTCTATAATCCTTCCGAGAACAAAGTGTTTGTTGCTCGAACTACAGTTTTTCTTGAAAGAGAAATGCTTTCGAAGAAAAACAGTGAGAGGATAATAGATCTCGATGAAGTTCGAGGCCCACAAGATAACATTGAACCAATGGAGGAACTTGTGCAGGATGTACAAGACCACAACACTGCTCAAGAAACACAGGTTATTCGTAGGTCTAGTAGGATTCGCCATGAGCCTGAGAGATATTATGGATTTCTCTTAACTCAAGATGGTGATGTGATGCTTTTCGACGAAGATGAGCCTCTCACCTACTAAGATGCTATGAACACTCCAGAATCCAAGAGATGGCTGGATGCCATGAAATCTGAGATGGAATCCATGTATACTAATCAAGTATGGACTTTGGTTGATCCACCTAAAGGGGTAAAACCTATAGGGTGCAAGTGGGTTTTCAAGAAGAAGACCGGCATGGATGGTAATGTACAGACCTATAAGGCACGATTGGTGGCAAAAGGTTTCAAGCAAATTCATGGTATTGACTATGATGAGACTTTTTCACCAGTGGCTATGGTCAAGTCCATCAGGATTTTGCTTGCTATAGCTGCTTACTATGATTATGAAATCTGACAGATGGATGTCAAAACCGCTTTCTTAAATGAGAGCCTTGAAGAAGATATGGATGTGTATATGACACAGCCTGAAGGTTTTGTTGATCCAAAGAATGCTGTAAAGGTATGTAAGCTGCGTCGATCCATTTATGGATTGAAACAAGCCTCAAGGAGATGGAACATTCATTTTGATGAAACTGTCAAAGAGTTTGGGTTTATTCAAAATGAAGATGAACCATGTTTACAAGAAGGTAAGTGGGAGCAATGTGGCATTCCTATAATTATATGTTGATGATATATTAATAATAGGGAATGACATTCCTTCTTTACAGGCTGTTAAGACTTGGTTGAATAAGAATTTCTCAATGAAAGACTTAGGCGAAGCGACCTATATTTTAGGTATCAAGATCTATAAAGATAGATCAAGAAGAATGATCGGCCTAAGTCAGAGTAGATACTAGTCTAATCCAGGTGAAGGTCACTGGACAGCAGTCAAGAATATTCTTAAGTACTTGAAGAGGACTAAAGATTAATTCTTGGTATATGGAGGAGAAGATAAGCTGGTTGTAAAAGGTTACACCGACGCTAGTTTCTAGACAGACATGGATGATTCGATTTCTCATTCTGGATTTGTATTTTGTCTAAATGGAGATATTGTATGCTGGAATGGTTTACAGCAGAGACAGTTGTTGATTCTACAATAAAGCCTGAGTATATTGATGCTTATGAAGTAGCCAAGGAGATTGTTTGGGGATGTACTTAGGAGATATCACCTAATTAATGAGATTAATGATCAAGGAGATATACATATATGTAAAGTGCATACTAATAAGAATAATGCAGACCCACTGACTAAGGCTTTGTCGCAGCGGAAGCACGAAGGTCATACTAGTTCCATGGGTATTAGATACATGAGAGATTGGCTCTAGTACAAGTGGGAGATTGTTAGTATTGGTGTCCTAGAAACAATACTTTTAATGTTTTATTGAAAACAATTAAGGATTATGTTTTATGTGATTATTTAATTAATATTTATTATGTCTTTATTTACTGCGTCATAAATTGAAAGAATAATAAATGTCCTTGGAATATTAATACGTAATATATATCTTTAAGTATGTGACTTAAAAATGAGATTATATGAATAGTATTTTATTCCTAAAATTCCCTAGTCAAGTATTATTATTTAAGGACAGTAATAATGCAATAAGACTAGTATGTTTGTTAACGGATGACCACATCTCATTGGTCATAGGTATGGTGATACTAAAGTCAAGAACATAAGTGTATGTATCAATACATGACACTGGAAAGACCCGCCGTGAGATTCTACATGTTAATAAGTGTCATAAGAAATCTCACTGTGATAATGATGTAATGATCCTCTGACTTGAAATCATTATATTTCTATACGAGAATTAATATACTTTGATTACACTCAAATTTACCTTTAACCGGGTAATGATAAAGGTGTATATTGGGTATGCTATGAATCGTATGAGGAATATGAATGATAGATATATGATTTAACCCTCCAATTCTAGGAGTGATATTATTGGCCTCTTGATTGAGTGAGACTATGAAATGCATGGTCATGCTCAAATATTGATTTGTTTAAATAGTCTACTCATTGATCAAGGAAACCGAGATTAAACGTTGAAGAGGATGACACTATACATGCCTCGAGTTTGATCTATAATATAAGGTTAAATGGATTATATTACATGGAACATTATTCACGAAAGGTTTAATTGAATCACCAATTATTATTGTTACTTGGGTAACAATGATGTACTACTAGATGCCGCTCATTGTTTATATTTTTATTATTAGATAATAAAATTATTGTCAATGTAATAATAACCTAAAGGGTCACACACAAAGAACGTCAAAACGGAGGTTTATTTAAATTACGAATTTAAATATATTATTGTTTATTCGAATTTAATTATTAAATTAATTAAGTGGGACTTGATTAATTATATTAGAATTCGGATTTAATAAGTATTATTATTATTATTCGAATTTAATTATTGAATTAATTAAGTGGGACTTGATTAATTATATTAGAATTCAGATTTAATAATAATAATAATAACCCAAAGTCATAATGGGTTTTTGAAACCACATGGATTAGGGTTAGACCCAAAATCTCTCTCTCCCCTATATATATATAACGATATATAGTATTAGGGTTTAATCATCAAATTTCGTTTTTTAGAGAAAAACCCTAGCTGCTCAACATCAAGAGAGGCTAGAGAAAGAGAGAGAGAGAGGCAAACAATTCGGCTAGTACCGACTCCGGTGATCGTAGGACGATCGGGCGTTCGTGTGGATTTCTTTAGAGAGCAAATCTTTGCAATAAAAGACTGCTGTGATTCATCTTTCTGGACCTCCATTAAACAGCATACGAAAGCTTTGTTAAGGTACATACTTCTTCACCATAATCATCTAACGTTATACATGGATCCTGCGATTGGGTTTCGATTTTTTTTTTTATTTTTTACGTTAATTCCGCTGCGTTTTCATGCCCGAAACCCTTCAGTTAGTGCGTATCGGACTGTAGAATGTTCATTTAAAAACATAGCCCAATTACCTAACTCCCCTGCTTTAGTCCAATTATCCACTAATATGGATAAATAATTAGTCTTTTTAATCTCAAAATGATCTGCCATTTAATTAAAATGAAAGATAATTTTTATGAATTAAAATTACTAATTAATTGAATTAAGCAAGTAAATTATGAACTAAAATCTTAAAATTAAAAATTACTTGGATTAACTAGAAATGTAAATATGAAGAACTCCTAGTAATTTTAAGAACACTTAAATTTTATTACAATTTTTAATCCTTTTAACAGTGATAAACCCTAGCCAACAGTTCGATTTTTGGTAAAATCGAAATCAAAATCAATGGGACCACTTGCAAAATCAATGATAGGTTTGAATGTGGGTTCCATAAATTTGATTTTAGTTTAAAAATTGAACAATATTTGGCCATAGAAATGTTCGATTAAAATTTTAAATCTTTGTTGCGCTTTTGAGTTTTTAGCACTGTGTCTATATGTGTATGTAACGCCACTAAATAAAATAAAATTGAACAAGTATGGAGGTATTTATAGGCGCCACAAACATATAGCAAAATTTGTTAAGTGTTTATGTTGCGCCTATACAGTGCCTATACAGTGCTCACACTGTATAAGCGCCACGAAATTCCTGAGTGCAACAAAACTGGCTAGTCAACTTTTGTTGTGCCTCCACAGTGTATTCCATGTGTAGGCGCCACAAAATTCTCTAGCGCCACAAACTTGGCAACAAAACCTAAGGTGCCACTTGATTTTCAAATAAAAACATTCTAAGTACTTGTGGTTTATTATGTTGCGCCTACACAGTACTTGCACAATATAGGCGCCACTAAAATGTTTAAGCCCCACAAAGTACTTGTAATAATTTAAATGTTCATAGATTTTGCTACAAATAAATAAATAATATTTATAAATAATTTGTAAAATTAATCAATGATTTGATTACTCACAAATATTATTTCACAAAATATTTATTAATAACAATAATAATATTAAATGTTAAAATTATTATCATAAATAAATTATGCTTCTTATTATTTTACTTATATTTTAAATATAAGAATAAATATAAATATTCATCCTTTTTATTTAATAATAATTTCAAATAATATTTAAATATATAAGTGCCAAGAATTTATCAATTAAATACAAGCACTTAAATATTTTCTCAGATTAAAATTAAAAAATACCAGATTAATAATATTAGCAGGCATGTACAAGGTATTTATCTAATATTTAATCCTATTATGCACAAGGTATTTATCTAATATTTAATCGTATTAACTGGAAAATAATTTGGTAGATAAATTCATAAGTCCTAAAAATATTAACATTAAGTAACTAGTGAATTTATCAGCTTCAAATTGTAATTTTCGATTACTAACTAATTAGTTAGTAGAATTTAATATCCCAAGTTCATAGACCAGTCTAGTGAAAGTGATTTCATCCAGTGGTTTAGTGAAGATGTCTGCAATTTGTTACTCTATAGGTACAAAATGTAACTCTACAGTACCATTCATGACATGCTCTCTAATGAAATGATACCTGATATCAATGTGCTTGGTCCTTGAATGTTGAACAGGATTGTTTGTGATGGCTATGGCACTTGTGTTGTCACAGAATATTGGAATTTTGATCAGCAATAGTCTATAGTCTTGAAGTTGGTTCCTTATCCACAGAATTTGTGCACAGCAGGTTCCAGCAGCAACATATTCAGCTCCAGCTATCGACATTGCAACTGAGTGCTGCTTCTTGCTATACCATGACACCAATCTTCTACCAAAGAATTGACAACTCCCTGATGTGCTCTTTCTATCAATCCTACAACCTGCATAATTAGAATCTGTATAGCCAACAAGGTCAAAACCTATATCTTTAGGGTACCAAATTCCAAGATTCAGACTTCCCTTAAGATACCTAAAAATTCGTTTAACAACTATAAGATGTGATTCTTTAGGGTTAGACTGGAACCTAGCACACAAGCATGTAGCAAACATAATATTTGGCCTACTTGCCGTTAAGTAAAGTAATGAGCCGATCATACCTCTGTAGCTTGTGATGTCTACCTTCTTACCAGGTTCATCTTGATCAAGCTTAGTGACAGTTTCCATAGGGGTTTTGGCTATTGATGCGTCTTCAAGACTATACTTCTTCTATAGATCTCTGATGTACTTGGTCTGGAAAATGAAGATTCCATCTTTCCTTTGGCTTACTTGGAGTCCAAGGAAGTAATTCAGCTCTCCTACCATGCTCATTTCATACCTACTCTGCATTAGCTTAGCAAATCTACTACACAACTGATCGTTAGTAGAACAAAATATAATGTCATCCACATATACTTCTACTAATATCATGTCATTTTTATGCATTTTATGAAACAGAGTCTTATCTATGACACCTCTAGTAAAACCATTTTCAAGTAAGAATATAGATAGAGTGTCATACCATGTCCGATGTGCTTGCTTTAGGCCATAGATTGCCTTGAAGAGAAAGTATACAAAATCTGCAAATTCTGGATCTTCAAACCCTAGGGGTTGTTCCACATACACTTCTTCTTCAAGCTCTCCATTCAGGAAAGCACTCTTCACATCCATCTGATAGACTTTAAAGTTGGAATGTGCTGCGAATGCCAGAAACATCCTGATAGCTTCAAGCCTTGCCACTGGTGCATATGTTTCATCATAATCTATTCATTCCTCTTGGGAATAACCTTTAGCAACCAGTCTGGCTTTGTTCCTCGTAACAATGCCATCTTCATCTAGTTTATTTCTGAATACCCACTTTGTGCCAATTATAGACTTGTTCTTTGGCCTGGGTACCAGCTTCCAAACTTTTTGTCTCTGAAACTGATTAAGTTCTTCTTGCATAGCTATTACCCAATCTGGATCTTTCAATGCTTCTTCCACTTTCTTTGGCTCTATTTTAGAGATAACCAGAGAATAAACATTCATTCAGAGAAGCACGTCTAGTTTAGACTCCAGCATCTGGATCTCCTAGAATCAACTCAAAGGGATGAGCTCTACTACATACCCTATGTTTAGGAAGATTTGCCCTAGAAGATTCAACCTGATTATCATTAAAGTGTTGAGTCCTGCTAGTAGATCCTTCTGTTGCTCCCCCGAGCTACTGCTTGGTTGAGAATGAGATTCTCTGCCACTACTAGTAGTTTCTGTGAATCTTCCACTGTTTCTACTACTAGGGTCAGAATCATCATTGTTGATATTCCAATTTGGTGCATGATTTTCTGTTGCAGCTTCAGGTTCTTCTATACCTTCATCTGAGTTCAAATTTTTAAACTGCAGAGTTTCAGTGTCATCTGATCTTTGTAGACTTGGGAGCTTGAGATCATCGAAAGTTACATTCATGCTTTCAATGAATTTCTTGTGATCAATCACATAAACCATATATGCCTTAGATTCCAGAGAGTAGCCAAGAAATATGCCTTCATGGGCCTTAGATTTGAACTTTCCTAGATGCTCATCATCTTTCAGTACAAAGCACTTTGCTCCAAACACATGAAAATATTTCAGTGTTGGTTTCTTGTTTGTCATCAACTCATACGGAGTCTTATCATGATCTTTATTTACCAGGGTACGATTCTGAGTGTAACAAGTTGTGTTGACTGCTTTAGTTCAGAAGTATAGAGGTAACTTAACTTCATTCAGCATTGTTCTTGCTACTTCAACTAGAGTTCTGTTCTTCCTTTCTACCACTCCATTTTGCTGTGGAGTTCTGGGCACTGAGTATTGTCATGAAATCCCTTTCTCAATACAGAAATCATTCAGGGTTATATTCATAAATTCTGTTCCATTGTCAGACCTAATTTTCCTGACAGGCAAACCAGCTTCTAACTCTATCTTCTTTATGTGATCAATGATTGTTTGAGGGGCTTCATCCTTTGAGGCTAGAAATAACACCTACGTGTACTTGGAGTAGTCGTCTACAATTACTAGTGCATATCTCTTCCTTGATATAGACATGACATTGACTGGACCAAATAAATCCATATGCAAAAGTTATAGTGGTTCAGTAATGTCTATAGAATCTTTGCTTCGGTGAGATGCTTTCTTGGACTTCCCCTTTTCACATACTTTACATAACCCATCTTGACAGAATTCTATCTCAGGTAAACCTCTAACCAATTCCCTCTTTATCAAAGAGCTCATTGGCTTGAAGTTCAGGTGTTAAAGTTTCCTATGTCATAACCAATTGTCCTATGTTGAAGCTTTGTTATAAAAACATTGAACTTCGCCTTTGCTTGCATAGAATAAGTCAGCTACAAAGAGATTCCCCTTTCTTACTTCTTGAAGAGCAAGCTTCGCATCTTTCCTGTTTTGTATTGCACATCTTTCTTTCTCAAATGTTACTTTGAAACCCTTGTCAGTGAAATGACTGATACTTAAAAGTTTGTGCTTTAATCCATCCACAAGAGAGATATTGTCAATGATAACATTGCCAATTTCCAGATTGCCATATCCCGTTATGAATCCCTTGTTGTTATCTCTAAAGGTCACTATCGGGCCAACTTTTTCAAACACATATGATAGCAGGGCCCTATCACGAGTCATATGCCTTGAACAACCACTATCGAGAATCCACATGACACGCTTGTTCTTTGCTATGCCCTGCAAACACAGATTGATTACTTCTTCTTTGGCACCCAAATTTGATTGGATCCAAGAGGCTTAGATAAGTAAACAGATTTAGCTGCAGAAATTTTCTAGTCCTTGTCTTTCTCATCGACTGTGCCCTTGTCCTTTGGTTTAGCCTTGACAAGAGTGTCTTTAGTCTTAGGGACATGGGCTTCCTTCCTAGACTTAGGAGGACTAGCAATCTTTGCCATAACATGCTTTCTATTCATGTTCACATCTGTATTCATGCAAGTACTATATGATGTATTTATTAAGTTTATGTATGCAGACATGATGTTGAAAGCACATGGCATGCATCCTACTTTACCACATGGTTGATGAGGGATAGACATGGCAGGCATATTAGAAGTTTCTTCATTTACTACTTTTATCTTTTTGCATGCATGCGTAAGATGACCAGTAGAATTGCAATTATTAGGCATAATCATTTTTCTTGTTAACACCTATCTTTCCATTTCTGTTAGCTTTCTTCTTTTCATTCTTGCTGCCTAAATCACTTTTAATCTGTTCCTTAGGTTCTATAATTTTTACAGATTTCTTAGGCAACTCCTTTTTACTTACTTCCTCTTTCTTTTGATCCTCAGCAAGAATTTCTTCTTTCATTAAAATATGTTCTTCATCTAGGGGTTTGAAGACAAACTTCTTGTATAGGGGCTTAATGACATTTTTTAACACATGTGGAATGACTTGCTTCCCAGGACTTTCCTCAGCAATTGATTCCACATGTCTCTTTCCTGCCTTTTTATCATAGTCAAATCATATTCCTATTTTCTGACCTATGACCTGTTTATCTATTGCCTCCTTAACAAGATTATCAGTTTTCTTATAAGTCTGAAGTTTTAACTCTAACTCAAAAATTTTATTCCTAAGCGCAGTTTCTACTTCCTGGTTGCATTTGTCTCTATTCTGGAGATATTCTATCTTCTGTTTCAGATCTTCTAAGTTAACATATGCAAGCTCTAGTTCTTCATTTCTAGTTTCCAGCATTTTATTCTTTAGAACTAGTTTAGCATTTTCTTCTTCAGATGCTAGCATGCTTGTGTGAATGTTAAACATTTCTACACTAAGATCTTCTACAGTTTTCTTATAATCAGAATTAGACATATCAACTATGGAAATAAATGATACCTTAGATGACTGAGGTGATGCTTCTGAAGAGTCTGCCATTAGAGCAACATTTCCATATGTTTCCTCTTCATCATTGTTTGAGTCATCCCAGCTCTTTCCCTCGGCTATATAAGCTCTGCCCTGATGCTTATTTACCAGTGCATCATATTTTTGTTTGAGTTCATCACACGACTCCTTTCTTTCTTTTCCTTGCATAGGCTTCCAGCGTTCTGTAGCAAAATGTCCGGGTTCATCACAGTTATAGCACTTGAACTTACCGTAGTCTACTATCCCCGGCTTATAACCTCTTTTGTTGTAAGACCCTAAAGATGAACCACCTCGGTTGCTGTTTCTAAAACTGGAACCACTGTAACTTGAGTTACTCTTGAACTTGTACTTAGGATTCCTCCTAAACCTGAGGTTCTTGAACTTCCCTTCCATAAAGGTCATTGTCTTGTTTTCCAATTGTTCAAGTTCTTCCATTGAATAGAATGAAGGGTTTCGGGCATGAAAACGCAGCGAAATTAATGTAAAAACAATAAAAAAAATCGAAACTCAATCGCAGGATCCATGTATAACGTTGGATGATTATGGTGAAGAAGTATGTACCTTAACAAAGCTTTCGTATGTTGTTTAATGGAGGTCCAGAAAGATGAATCACAGCAGTCCTTTGTTGCAAAGATTTGCTCTCTAAAGAAGTCCACACGAACGCCCGATCGTCCTACGATCACCGGAGTCGGTACTAGCCGAATTGTTTGTCTCTCTCTCTCTCTCTCTTTCTCTAGCCTCTCTTGATGTTGTGCAGCTAGGGTTTTTCTCTAAAAACGAAATTTTATGATTAAACCCTAATACTATACATCATTATGTATATATAGGGGAGAGAGAAATTTTGGGCCTAACCCTAATCCATGTGGTTTCCAAAACCCATTATGACTTTGGGTTATTATTATTATTAAATCTGAATTCTAATATAATTAATCAAGTCCCACTTAATTAATTCAATAATTAAATTCGAATAATAATAATACTTATTAAATTCGAATTCTAATATAATTAATCAAGTCCCACTTAATTAATTCAATAATTAAATTCGAATCAACAATAATATATTTAAATTCGTAATTTAAATAAACCTCCGTTTTGACGTTCTTTGTGTGTGACCCTTTAGGTTATTATTACGTTGACAATAATTTTATTATCTAATAATAAAATTATAAACAATGAGCGGCATCTAGTAATACATCATTGCTACCCAAGTAACAATAATAATTGGTGATTCAATTAAACCTTTCGTGAATAATGTTCCATGTAATATAATCCCTTTAACCTTATATTATAGATCAAACTCGAGGCATGTATAGTGTCATCCTCTTCAACGTTTAATCTCGGTTTCCTTGATCAATGAGTAGACTATTTAAACAAATTAATATTTGAGCATGGCCATGCATTTCATAGTCTCACACAATCAAGAGGCCAATAATATCACTCCTAGAATTGAAGGGTTAAATCCTATATCTATCATTCATATTCCTCATACGATTCATAGCATACCCAATGTACACCTTTATCATAACCCGGTTAAAGGTAACTTTGAGTGTAATCAAAGTATATTAATTCTCGTATAGAAATATAATGATTTCAAGTCAGAGGATCATTACATCATTATCACAGTGAGATTTCTTATGACACTTATTAACATGTAGAATCTCACGGCGGGTCTTTCCAGTGTCATGTATTGATACATACACTTATGTTTTTGACTTTAGTATCACCATACCTATGACCAATGAGATGTGGTCATCCGTCAACAAACATACTAGTCTTATTACATTATTATTGTCCTTAAATAATAATACTTGACTAGGGAATTTTAGGAATAAAATACTATTCATATAATCTCATTTTTAAGTCACATACTTAAAGATATATATTACGTATTAATATTCCAAGGACATTTATTATCCTTTCAATTTATAACGCAGTAAATAAAGACATAATAAATAATAATTAAATAATCACATAAAACAGAATCCTTAATTGTTTTTAATAAAACATTAAAAGTATTGTCTCTAGGACACCAATACTAACATAGAAGTCATCTTCATCACCTGCTTGAGCATTCTCTGAAATTTCAACTTCTATAATCTCTTCTTTCTCAACAATAGGCTTCACTGAGCTGGTCTCTGTGATAATAAAATCATTGGCTACAACTGCTGTAGTCTTCAACAGTGATGTATTCTTACTGTCCACTATATCTGACCCATAAATGATTTGTCTCTGCTCTTGCTTCATTTCATGAGTCTTGAGCTTCCCATATATAATTTCAATGGACATGTCATTTATGTCACTCCTCTCTCTGATGGCAGAGATTTTGTGCTCCAAGTGTGCTGGCAGTGTCAACATGAATTTCTTGTTGATCTCCCTACGTGAATATGCCTTCCCATGTAGTGATAAGTCATTCAATAATTTGTTGTATCTCTTAAAAACTTCAGTGATACTTTCTCCTGGTAGTGACTTGAACGCTTCATACTGGGATGTAAGAATATCCAGCCTGTTCTCCTTCACTTCTGTTATACCTTCCATTAGCAGATAAATCTTATCCCACATTTGTTTGGCACTGGTGCAATTAATCACTTGATTCAGCATTGTAGTGTCCAGTGAATCCATTAGGATACATTGAAGATGATTATCCCATGCAATTCAATCTTTGTCAGTGTCAGTGTACTCTGAAGGCTCCTCTGGGGTAAATCCTTGAGGAATCCGTTCGCCGTCATCTGAGACTGCATCTGGTGTCAGCTTCTGAGGTACATATGGTCCATTTTCCAAAATTCCCATGTATTGAGAATTAGCTGATTTAATGAAAGTAGACATCTTCTTCTTTCATAAAATGTATTCATTTTTATCAAAGGCTGAGATTTTGATGCTACTAAGTTTTTGGGTATTCATGGTTGTGAAGAATTTTAAATCTCAAAAAATAATTAATTTCTCAAAAATTAAAATTAATTCGAATAAAAATTGAATTTCGTAAAATAAAATTTTTGTTCGAATTCTTGATGATTGATAGCTTTTTAAAATTAGTGTATTTAAAATCTTTAAAAAATTTGAAATTAAATTTTCTTTAAAAATAAATAAATTTCAATATAAATTTTTCTGGATTTAAAAATGCACTTTTTCGTAAAACTATTTTTGGATCTTGATTTGTAACTTCAATCAACAAGCTCTGATACCAATTGTTAGGTCCAAAATCATCATAGAAGGGGGGGGGGTTGAATATGATATGGTAGATTTTTCATTTAATTACGGATTAAGTGTTTGTGTTTTATAGATATGAAAATGACATTGGTTGAAACACAAGATTCGGGGAAATAACAATATATTATTAAATCCCTGAGGTGCTACACTTCTAATCAAATGATTAGTTTCAATGGGTTCAATCAATGTTAAAATATAAATACAGTTGGGTGATATAAATGTATGTCTTTAATGTAGCTCCCGTCTATATGACTTTTATTGAAGATGAATGAAAATCTCTTTTTTTGTCCATATTGATTTTCATCCATATATAATCTGTAGACTTTTTGGAAATTGATTTCCAACAGTGCAAGTCCTTTGTTGCGCCTGCAAGAGTGTTGGTGGTGTTTAGGCGCCACAAAGAATGTTTGTTGCGCCTCTATCTTCAAGTTAGTTGCGCATATATAGTGGTTGCCTTGTATAGGCGCCACTAAAGACTTATAAATAATCCACAGCAGCTATGTTGCGCTTATTTAATCTTTTTTTGCACCTGCACACTGGATGTAGTGTGTAGGCACCACAAAATCATCCGAAAATATTTTGTTGCGCCACAACAAGTTTTGTTGCGCCTTCACACTCATTTCCTTGTGCAGGCGCCACAAGCCTTGACTTAGGTTTTTCTTGAGCTTCAATCCTTGTTTGTTGCGCCTAAGTAAAGTTTTGATGTGCTTCACACACTGATTCAACTGTGTAGGAACCACTATGTGTAATAAGACTTGCCTTATCATATTTCTTGAATTTTTGAAGTAATTACTACTTGGTTTTCACTCTTCTGGCTTGATCAACTGATTTTCTTCTGATTAATCAAGACAATTCTTTTCTTGTTGTGCTGACGCTTAGTGCACTGGTCTGGTTCACAAACGACTAACACTGAATTGAATTCTTTTCTGTTTCAGCTGATTAACTTTGGACTGTTCCATTGCTTCTGATCACTGAAACCCTTTGACAATTATACACAGATTATTACATTGTCTTTAGTCTGAAAACTTCTGAACTCTTATTTGTTGCTAAGGCCTGAACACTTTAAATGAACTTCTCTCGCTGACATTCAGTAAGTCTTTCATCTTGGATGCTCTGCAATGATGTTTGTATGATTCCTGTTATCATGTCCTTCTGGACTCCTATGCTGGATATTAGTATTATTTATCTGTCTTTGTTACTTGGTTGAGTTATCGTTATCACTATTACATACTACGTTACATTATGCTTTACACTTCCTCTTTTCTCAAAACGACCAGGGTTTTAGAAAATATGTGTATCTCCATTAAATCAGCCCATAAAGAAATTATATAGTGAGAGGAATAAGTTTTCTAATTATAATCTAATTATAATTAATACTAATCCAAAATTCTAAATTATTTAATTAAGTCTCACTTAATTAATTAATTACTAATTTTGAAATTAGTTTAAGTAATTCATTTATTCTATTTATATAATTAATTAAGTCATACTTAATTATTATCATAAATAAAATAAATTATTTATTTAATTTAAATTATTTCTCCTTCAAGCATTCTTTGTGTGTGACCTTGTAGGTTATTATTACGTTAACAACAATTTTAATATCTAATTAAAATTGTAAACAATGAGCGGCATCTAGTAATACATCATTGCTATTCAAGTAATAATAATAAAATCAGTGATTTGATTAAGCCATTTGTGAATAATGTTCCATGTAGTATAATCATTTTAACCTTATATTATAGATCAAACTCAAGGCATGTTTCATGTCATCCTCTTCAACGTTTAATCCAGGTTTACTTGATCAATGCGTAGACTATTATTCTCTTAAAACATAATTTATAAATTAAAAATACTAACAAGATAGTATAAATTAAATTAATTTTAAATTTTATGAATAATGTAATTTGTTTATATTTAGTAGGTTAATTCTGAGAAGCCTATTATTTGTAAAATTAGAAGTTTGAAGAGAAAAACTAGTTCATTAAGGCATATAACTCATGGTAACCTTCTCATGTAAATACTTCTAAATCAGATCATTTGTTTGTTTTTCTAGTTGTCTTTAGATACATTTGGTGGAACACAACTGCACTAGACTTTATTTTTTAAAAATAAACTGCAATAGATTTTGAAGTCATTGGGCAGGTAATTATATTTAGGAACATGTAATTCACTTTAAATGATGAATTTCAAATATAAGAATTAAATATTTGAAATATATTTAAATTAATTAGAATTCAAATGAAATCCAATTTCAAATTCTTGTAGTTATTCAATTTAACTAAATCTAAAATTTCAAATGAATTTTAAGTTTTCAAATAAGACATGACATTATTTGAAAATTTTGCTACCTATAGTATTTGATATTTCTTATAATTATGATCGTTTATGTTCCTATGTGACCTTGCGCTCTTTGATTGTTTGAAATAACTCATCAGAGTTCTCCCTTAGTTTTTGTTTTTGTATTTTCTCTTGGCTTAAATGTAATTTAAACCCTGCGTTATTAACAATATATAATTCAAACCCTCTTTTAATATATTTAGTAAATTTAACCCTACGTTTTTTAACTATTTACAATTGAAACCTTTTTTAAAATAATTAGTAAATTTTAGTAAATTTAACCCTATATTTTTTAATTATGTACAATTGAAACCTTTTTTAAAATAAATAGTAAATTTAACCCTACGTTTTAAAATATTTAGCAAATTTAACCTTGAGTTTTTAATTTCGGAATAAAATAAATCTTACAACAAAATTTTGAATAAATATTCGTCAAATGCACTATTGATAATTTTTTTGTATAGATATTATCTAAGCATAATAGATATTTACAATTATTAGGATTTTTTCTTATAAAATGTATATTTAGATGTTCTTTTCTATATTAATATATCTATATGTATAATATATTATATATGTTCAATAAAATTTTAATATGTGTTTATATTATTCCATCTTGTCATCACACTTCCCGCTCAATATATTCATGAATGTTCATCACCGAATTTAATTTATTTTCAAAAATACTCTTCGGTGAATATATTTTCGAAAATACTTTTTCGATATAAAATTTATTTTATTCCGAAATTAAAAAATCAAGGTTAAATTTACTAAATATTTTAAAACATAGGGTTAAATTTACTATTTATTTTAAAAAGGTTTCAATTGTACATAGTTAAAAAATATATGGTTAAATTTACTAATGATTTTAAAATTTTAGTAATTATTGTAAAAAGGTTTCAATTGTAAATAGTTAAAAAACGTAGGGTTAAATTTACTAAATATATTAAAAGAGAGTTTGAATTGTATATTGTTAATAACACAGAGTTTAAATTGTAAATAAGCCTTTTCTCTTTTTGTGATTAACATGGTTGTAATGGCTTAGGCGACCAGTCTGAGATGTATGAATTGATGGATTGACTGGCTTACTTTTACTGGTTCAACTTCGGCTGATTCAACTCCGTCTCATCCCAAAAATTTCTCGGAACATATACTCATTTATAAAATTATAAGCCTAATTAATAAAAAAAACTAATTTCTCTTTTGAATTAAATTATTTTTTTCAACAAAAATATCTTAAATAACAATCTTTCATCTCATTTTTTGTTGCACTAATTTTCTTTCCACATTCCCATCTACAAATAACAAGCCAAGTTTTCAAATCACTTGTTCTTGATTAATTTTTAGTTGAGTTGTAATTAGTTTATTTCATATAACAAAGTCTAGAAATAAGACCATCAAATAAGAATTGTAGATTAAAAAATTATTCCAAAAGTCATGATATCGAGAAATCCATCTTATACTGTATCTCGACAAATGATCAAAAGTGCAAATGAGAAGAAGTCTAGACTCTAAAAGGTATATCAATAAGTATAAAAGATTTTTATAGCAAAATAGAGTTGTTGACGAGTACGAACACTGTCACAAACTCTACATATCGACATCAACAAGTGTCACTAAAATATCAAAAAGTTCAGATTAGTTAATATTAATTATATAGAGAAATGAAGATATCGACAAGTGCTAATGTCGTATCACAAAATCTACCTATCCACAAGTGTCCGTAACATGTCAATAAGTCTGCTATATTGAAAAGTCTACACAACTATTGAGTAAAGTTCACAACATGAAAGGTCTTCGTAAAATACTGGACTTTTCCTACAAATTTCCAGAATCTGAAATTTATTTGAACAAGATAATAATTACTGGAAAGAATATTTACATTCAATTATGCAACTGATTTGGAATGAACTTTTGCATTTGACTCCAAATTATAGTAATGCAAGTACCTTGCATTGGACTTGTCCAGACAGACTTTGAATTAAATACACCCAGTCACCCACTACAATATAAATTCTCTCTCTGTGACTGTGCTGGAGAGGTATTGCAAAATATTTAGCTACTGTGTTATTAAAACTGAAAATAATGAAGAAGCTTCTACCTGCAGGTATAAAACCTATAACAATTAATTGCTCTTAACAATTACTCTTTTAAAATGCATATTAAAATGAGGATAGGATAGGGTAATTGTTGCCATAACATTGAGCAATATTGTGCATTTCATAAATGCTACAGTTGCAAGTTCAGGCTAATTTTGAAGAAGCTTAACTGTTGCTCATTAGTAATTCACCGTGGCTTTAATTGCATCTAAAATCTGTATTCAAGAAGAAAGATGCACATGACATTGTTAGTAAAGTGTAAAACAGAAGTTGCACAATAGTACACTTAGAAATCCTTACCTTGTTCTTGGTGGGCATATAAAACGGTTCAAAAACAAGAGGAAACGGAGTGTCCAAGCCGCATACTCTGGCTATCGGAGCTTCCAACTGCAACGCAATTTGAGATTTTATAAAAGAAGATTTTACATTAATGTATAATGATATGGAAACAACCTTTTGTTCTACAAATATGTCCCTGTATATTGAAAGATATCAGTTGACGTCTATAAAACATATATAGACTGATATGTATAAGTATGCTTAAGTGGCAAATTTGAGGGTAAACCATGCTGAAATGGCAAAAGTCAAGGATATAATCTTGTCATTAACTTTCTTACACCACTTGTCCAAAAAAATAGATGTTGAAGCATTGTCACTTAACACAATAACTGGTCTACTCATTGACAATTTTAAAATGTCAAAAGTTGATTACCCTTAAGAAGCAACGTTCAACAAGAGATGCAGATATTTCAGCAGCAAATCCACCCGTCACTGGAGCTTCATGACTAATCTACTTGGTGAAAACAATATATCAGTACCGGAACTCTTTGTTTCAGAAATCATGTTGATGGCACAACAATAATTACCAGAAGTCGTCCAGTTTTCTGAACAGATTCTTCAACAGTTTCTTTGTCCCAAGGTATAAGTGTTTTTAAGTCTATCAGTTCACAACTTATTCCATCCTGAAAATTTCAAGCATTAAATAAATAGAAAATTACATCAATTGTAATATATAAAATCTCATCTATTATACTTATAACCAAACTTGAGATCTTTTGTAATCGGCACTCGGTTTATTAAGTACTCCCTCCATTTCATAATACATTTCTCTTTGACTTTTGCACGTACTTTAAAATGGATAAATAGTTCTATAATTTATTTTAAAATTTTCTTTTTCTAAATAAAAATCTAATATTGAAGTATTTATTTGGAAAAAGAAAATTTTTAAAAAAATGTGGAACTATATTTTTTATGCACCTTAAAGTACGTGCAAAAAGTCAAAAGGACATGTATTTTGAAACGGATGGAGTAATTAACCCCAATCTCTTTGGTTCGACCAATTTTGTAATATTATATTATAGACTAATTTACACTTTGCAATCCTTTGGTTTTAAAAAATTGCACTTTGGGTCTCATAGTTTTCAAATCTACACTTTGCATCCCAAAACTTTTAAAACTATCTCACTTTGCACCCCTTAAACAAACCTCCGTCAATTATCAACGTTAATTTCATATTCTGGAGAGTTAATATGGGTATTTAATATTTAAACAGTTATTTCAGTATTCATATTTTTTAGATTTTGTGTTCAGTTCATTCCAAATTTCTTATTTACATGGTTAAAATGTGTTATTAGTAGATTATTGATTCCAAAAATAATACTTAATAAATTTTTTTGATTCTTATATCAATTAAAGGTTGGTTCTTATATCATATATCATAGCTTATTATATTTATTACTATTTCTACTTTTTGTACCAATAATCTAGTAATAACGCATTTCAGCCATATAAATGAGATATTTAGGAATGAATTGAACAGAAAATCTAAAATATATGAACACTGAAATAATTGTTTAAATATTAAATACCCATATTAACCCTCCAGAATATGAAATTTATAATGATAATTGATGGAAGTTAGCTTAAGGGATGCAAATTGAGACGGTTTTAAAAGTTTTGAGATGCAAAGTGTTGATTTGAAAAATATAAGACTCAAATACAATTCTTCAAAACTAAAGGATTGCAAAGTGTAAATTAGTCTATATTATATCAAAATTATAGCATACATTTTACATAGTCATATTAAGAATCCTGTTTGCAAATCTAATATCATATAAGTATATGGCATAGTTCTACCAACTACAATCTACTTACATATATCAATTTCATCGTCGCTCAAACTCCTCAATTAATTTAAAATCACAACTTATTTATTACATTGAATTTCATTAAAATTATAAAAACTATTCTTTATCTATATTAAATTTTATCAAAATTCTATATTAAAATCTTTTAAAAAAATTAAGAACAGAGAAATGTCATAGAAAGGCCATGGCAGTGTATGCTGCATCATTTTTTTGCAGCAGATTCAAGAAAAAAGAAATGCACGGGAAACACAGACATGGTAAGGTATATGGACGTTGAAGAACCGAGAATTATAATAAATAGGTACAATTTAATTTTTTTTTTGATATACACTAGTGATGAAGGAGTAGATATTATTAAAACATTGATATTAAATTTTCATTAACCTTTTCAGCATCCACACAAGCTTGTTCCATAACAGCTAGCTGAGCTCCCCACCCAACAAGTGTAATGTCACTACCTTCACGAATCACCTAAACATGAGCACCCAATTTATAAATTAACAACACTTCCACTTTTCCGGTGCTAAACTGAGATGGCAAGAATAAAAGCATATGCAAGCTAAACAGTATTGCATTAAAGGTAGAAGTATCTACTGAAAATATGCTACGCAAATGAGTCCAATCCAAGTTTTTACATGCTTTACCCAGAAAGGTTTTGCACATGTCCAATATTCTACAGTACCGGAAAACTTGCATTAGCACAGAGTTCTCTTTTCTTTCTTTTTCTTCATTGAGTGTGTGATATTGTTGCTAAAAGCAAATACCACATTAGAAATTAGTATCTGATGTTTGTTCTGATGTCAAGTCTTTGGATTTATGAAATACTGAATAAACTTCGAATTCTCTATCATTACTTACCATGAATATATTATCACCCAACTAAGTCACTTACAAGATATAATACTGTACTGTAGAAAACATTTTAAGACTATCATGTATAAGAAATTTACTTAAAATATTTATAGGCTTATTCGAGCAAAGCTTTTAAACGTGACTATATAGAAGACAAGACCTAAATGAATTGAAGTTCAGCTAATATGTAACAGTACTTGGGTTATTTGAAAGCAGTAGCTAGAGTAAATTTATTATACCTCAGCCTCTGAGAGAGGCAACATGTAGTCATCCTCTGGAACCTCTTCTACCGCCAAACGGTAAAGCCACTATTAATCCAACAGAAATATTTTAAATTTTTTGTTGAAGTTTGGTCCTAGTAACTAAGAAATTCAAAAAGAAGAATCCAACACCTTTGGCTCAAAAAAGACAACAGGATTTGGATCACGAATGCATGACAATAACAATCCTTTTGCTTCCCTTGGACTTCGAGGGATGACCACCTGCAAGAAAAGAGTATTTCATGAAGTCAAAATATTCAGGCGCTCTAGCCCAACGACAATCCTAATTAATGAGCAAGTCTTACACCGAAAGGTTAAGAAATTTTTTTAGAAGGAAATGCAATGCATAGAAAAGTTCATAATGTCATGTATAAACAAGCTCAGCCACATTGTAGAAACTATGTTGCTCTGAAGTACCATGTGTTGGATCCCAAAATTTGAATATATTAGATTTCTTGGATATGGATTCAGAATTGGACACGAGTGCACAAACTCAGCATTCATGCTCAACACAAATTTTTTTATATAATCTTCATCTAATGTACATAATTAAAAATAGTGTCTACTACACAATGAATCAGATGCATTTTATGTATGATAAATTCATAGTATTAAAGCCATCCATTCAGTGACATAGCTATAAAAAAGTTGTCAGGAGGCCTTAGATTTCATTTTGAACTAGAATTCCAGAAGGTGAGGTGTCCTGTTTCGACAGGGGTATAATATAAAATAGGAAAGTCTAGCCGAGTGTGAAAAGATATTACAAGGTACTTGTCACTGTTTTGCATGCAAGTCTCAGCGTCAGCGGCATGAGTAGGTGGACACCTGTTTGAGTACTGATCAAACCGGATAGCAAGGAATTCTTCTCAACTCCAATAAACTTATCTTCATATATGTTTTTTTGCAGCATTGCACATCATACAGAGTCATGTTGCTTTATGCCTACCGCCTACCAAAGGAGTACACGAATACAAAGTGTCCAAGGCAATTAAACCCAGAAAGTAGAAAAAATTACCTTGATACCAGGAACATGACAGAAAAAAGCTTCTGGGGATTGTGAATGATAGTGCCCACCATGGCCAACTGCTCCATAAGGTGCTCTTATAGTTAAACCTGCAAACCATGTTGAAAGCTCAAAAATGTAACTAAATACGCAGGGAATGTGAAAAGAGAGGTAACTTCCTCTATCAGCCGCACATAGGTTTACCTCCACAATTAAACTGATTACCACTGCGATATCTGAACTTAGCAGCTTCGTTGACAATCTACAAGGAGAATCAGTCAAAACAATGTGCACACCATGGGACAAAAATTTATACAAAGAAGGTATGTACCTGATCAAAAGCTGGATATATATAATCTGCAAACTGAATCTCTGCTATTGCTTGATTCCCCTACATTGTATGATTGTATATATTTTGCTCAAATATGTAGATAAAAGCAAGTACAGTCAAGCGGTTTGAGATAAATTTATTTCAATAAAGACCGGTTATCGTATGAATTAAATAAATCAGAGGCTCACCATTGCTGCCAGACCAATGCCAAATCCTACAATTCCCTGTTGTATGAAAAGTTAGTAGGAAGTTTCCCATTCAGAAATTGTAGCTTGAATCCAAGATACCCCATTGTTAACTGGTGTATACAGATATATATTGTGGATGTATGCTCAAATAAAGAAGGGACGAAAATCATATATAACATATAGATTGTTCTATTATTATTATTTTAGTGATAAACTGAAAAACAAGCCAAAAGGATTGGTAAAAAGAAAATATAAATATTTTATTATAAATCTGAAGACTATATGCTTAAGTGATAGTCGGTACTTGAAAAAATTCAAGAAGAAACATATTAGTATAGAAAAATATACAACTAAGATAAACTGGCACAAAGTAATATTAAGCCTAAAATTGCAAACTGCAAGGTTGAAGTCCACTTGATAACTGTATTTGTGGACTCGTGTAAGAGAAAGCATAAAAACAAATATGAAATATTTTTTATTATAAAAACTGATAATAAAAAACCCTAGAACAAAAAAATTTGGGTGGAAGTACAAGTGAACACTTCAATTGGAATGAATGGCTTCATTGCTACACGCAGAAACTTGGAAAAGAAAATATATTGAGGGATGCCTAATTTTAACACAAAAAATATAAACGACAAAAGAGAGTTATTTCACATCAAAATATAGTACTGCCTGATAATAAACAAATATTAACCAGAAACTGTCCAAAAATTTCAATGCATTTAATATAATGTATTTAGAAAAGTGTTTGTGTGTGTTCATATTGTAAGTTAGCATGTTCACAGTTGTTACCTGTTCACAGAGAGGGGTGTTGAAAACCCTCTGTTTACCAAAACGATCAGCTAGGCCAGTTGTGCAACGAAATACCCCACCAAAACCCACATCTTCCCCGAATACATAAGAACTACAAAAGTAGAATATCTTAGTTTAAAAAAATCAGGATAAAGATTGACACAGCAAAGGGAAAACAAACCTAATATATAATAACAACTATAATTTTTATTTTTGCCAATTTCCCTAGTCTCGTTAAAGTCAATGAACTCATAAGCTCTACAATTGACCGTCATACTAAAAAACTTTAACAAATTTTATATGGAACACCTACTCGAGTTAATTGTATAAACAGATTTGTAAGCATGGAGATTATATAGCAATCCACATATAGCGAGTTTAAAGATAAAATCTTATCTTATAAAACAAGGAGCCCCGAGAAAGGAAAATGAGCATACATATTATTTAAATGAACCAACTAAATGCAAACAACATAAATAAGGACCACGAACAATAGACCAAGTCTCAACATATCCGCATACTGCTTTGAAAATAAATTTTCATAAATTCAATTCCTTTCTCCATTTGTTTCCAACTAATTTAAACCATAGCTCAATGCACCAAATTAAAGTCACAAACACTTCATTTCTACCGTTAAGTTACCGGTTCTCCTAAAACTTGAGGTGTTACCGGACCGACTTACCGGGTCATATATTCCAATACCTACTTGTACTCATTTTCTTCCCAAACTCGATCATACAAAATATTACCGCCTCTCAATTTCGTTCACTCCAGCCGCAGGAAAATTATTAACCAATTTACGAAACAATTTACAAACAAACTCCAAAAAGAATAAAAAAATAAAAAACCCCATTAGAAAAAATCAGCAAGTTCACACATACCGAGGATCAGAATCTAAAGCAATGTGAAGGGCTTGGTTTATTGCGGTAAACAAATTGATAGACTTGCTATTACTAGTAGTGGGTTTTGTTGGTGTGGGTTGCAGAACATATGGGGTTCCAGACGACGTCGTTGTGGATAATCCACGAGTAATCAAGAAACATTTTCGTGCGCTGGACCTTCCAATTCTCCTCATCGCCATTTTTTGTGATCGACCCACTTGAGTTTGAGTTGCTTATAGTTCATATAATCATATATATCCACTAAATGCCACACTTTTTTGACTTTTTTCCTATATCTATTTGTGTGTATATATTATATAATTATAAATATATATAAGCTACAGTAGACTATAATCTTATGGATATCTACAGATTGTGTGCAGGAAGCTGATCCACAGGCAGACGCATGCTACAACATACTGTTTTTATATTGTTGGATAAGATATTAAACCGCTATCATTTAAAACAAATTTGTATCCAGTCCTGATTAATTATGTAGGCTCGATATTTATGTAATTAATAAAACATTTAAATATTATTTTTTATTGTAATATTTTAAAATAATATTAATTTATTAATTTATTTTCTATTATATTATAATTATAAATTAAGTTATAATTATAGTATATTTATAGTTCATATAATATTAAATTACAAATTTATTTTATATTATATTTTAATTATAATTATATTATTTAATATTATAACTATAAAATAAATAAAAATTGAAAAAACATTTTCATAGTTGTATTAATTTTCATAGATATATTATTTGTATAAACTATATTATATAATATTCTTAGGAAATAGAATGATACTCCCTCCGTCTCCGAAAACATTTCCTGTTTTGATTTTTTGTACTGTTCATTATAAGCGATTGACTACTAATTTATACATAATTTATAAGACAAAATATAGTCATGAGTGATTTTGTTTGATTCGTATTTGTGAGTACTTTAATACAGTAAAAAATTTATATTTAATACTAATACGAAATTAAAGATATTAACGATCAAAAAGTGTGTGTTGGTAAACGCGCACATGATTAACAGGAAAAGTAATAAGACACGGAGGGAGTATAATATACTTATTTTAACATTAAACAATGAATTTCTTTTAATTTATAAATATCTATGTTTATAAAATTTTATCACGTAATTAACCTAATATACATACAACTAGCAGCCAGAGGATTGCCTCCTTTCAGCTGAAGATAATCCAGTTTCATCATCTTCTTCAACGATGTAAAAACATCCGTTGTGGATCAGCTCCCTGAGATAAGTTAGGCATATTAGGCAAGTGTTTGAATCGGAGATGTTTTAGATTCCTATACTTACCGCATGTCTATATCAATTAATTTGACACGACACTTTCAAAATAATACTAATGATTTTGATTTTGAACATATACCGGCTCTTACACTTGTGCAAGACATAGATAATTTCTAAATAGTATAATTTTTATTTTATTTACATATATTATTTTTTTAAAATTCATGAAGTATAGCATGATAATTTGAAAATATATATTCTGCAATCACACTAATTTTTAAGCAATATCTGTTAGTAAGAAAAATTCATATGTGCGTGTAAATCCTGTAAATCAAAAGAATTATATATAACTTTATTGACGACATACTCTGATATATTTATTTTTTGAAGATGAAAAATTAATTAAAAAATGTGTATAAAATAATAATGTTGAACTCAAATCAAGCATAGCCTATGTAATTATTTGTCTTGCTATAACATAGTTAGTACTTCTGTAATAGGGTAGTGACTTAGATATTTCTATGTATTATTGCAGATAGAAGCCTAATCAGATTGTACTTCAAGTTGTAAATAAAGTCAAGAATAAAGTTTGTTAGAAGATTCAAGTTGAATTATGCAACAAGACAAAGAAGACTTTTTGGAGAAATAAGAAAAGCAACCTGAAAATTCTACCAAGGCAAGTACTCAGTCGAAAAGTCACCAATTCGAGAAGTCAGAACTATATAACTGGTCGAGAAGTCTCAAGACACACTCATTAGCTCAGTATTCGATCGAGAAATTAGTCATTCGAGAAGTCAAAATATTGAAGTCATTCGAGTAGTGTGAAATGTTACTCATTTGAGAAGTCCAGACAAACAATTCGAGAAGTTAGCAAAAGGAGTATTCGAGAAGTAGTAAAGCTGAGTCAATCGAGAAGTCACAGTTTCAAGTGTTCAATCGAGAAGTCTATTCATTCGAGAAGTCAATCACTTAAGGGCTAATCGAGAAATCACAGCTAGTACTCAATCGAGAAGTCAATCACCATGACTTCTCGAATCAATTTCAACAGAGTACTCGACTGCACCAAGGAGCTAGTTTCAAGGAGAATTGCAGAAGAACAAAGACAGATAATTTGTAGCTTTGTTTTTTCAGGATAAGTCAAGCCTACAAAGATAGAGACAAGTCTACAATGAAGCTAGAAAGATAGTCAAGACAAGTGACAGAAGATATAAGACTGGATGTAGCAGTCTGTCACAACAGTGTTAGCTAGAAATAGATATTAGTCAAATGTAAAGTATGTCTTGTATATTTCTAGTTTTAGCCAAACTGTCTTATGTGAGCATGTGCACAGGACATGTTGTCTATATATTTTATGCATAATCACATTTGACAGTAGTCTTAGAATTTACATTGTAATCTTCCAAGAATAAAAAGCTGAAGTTCAATTTGAATTTCAGATTGTAGCAAAGATTCTTTCTAATACAATTAGATTGAAAGTTACATCTATGTTTATTCATTGTTCTAAGATTTGACAAACACTTTGATAAACACTTAACTTGTTCAAAGATTCAAGTTGTAAATCAGTTCATCAAATTTCACTGCATCTACAAAAGAAAAGAAAAAGGTTGAAGTATACATTCACCCCCCTAAACTTTTGGACTCATTATTCCTAACAAATAATAATAATAATAATAATAATAATAATATATGAAATAAAATAATTTTCTAAAAATATGATATTACAAATTAATTAAGTTAGTTAAATATGCATAAGAGTATAATAGTATGTTAATTAATTATACATAAGAGTATAATAATAACTTAGAAATTAGAATTAATTAACCGATGACATGACAATAACAAGTGAGATGGAATAAAACCATTTCCAAAAAGTGTATGTTGTGGTATTATATAATAGGAAGATAGGAAGATGTTTGAGATGTAAAGAACATATAATTAAACTCATTATTAAATTTAAAATTTTATATCAAATAAAAATAAAAAAATTAAATTTTTATATAATCTTATAATAAGTTTAACTATATTTTTTTACCTCTCAACTTACATGCAAAAACAGCCCGCAAGGGTTGGCTCAGTTGGTTAAAAAGATGAATATCACCCTCTTGGTCACATGTTCGAATCCCACGGGAGGAGAATTTGTGATTATGCCTGATGCATAGTCTGTTGCATTTATGCGGTTTACCTGGTTCACGTGGTTTGCATTGCAGGCTATTACGTGAGCCCGCGAATTATTTTGTAACGAATGGAGTAATTTAATAATTAGTTTGACCCGTCTAATAAGTAATTAGTTATACATACATGCATATATATATATATATATATATATATATATATATATATATATATATTAATTTGTGAAAGTATTTTGAAGAGATTCTTAATTTTTTATATTAAAATCTTTAAAAAATCTAAACTTTAATATTTTTAATGTATATTTAATTGAATGATATTTATTATATCAATTTTTTTAATTAAAAATATTTCAAATACATAAGATATAAAAAAAATTGGAGATAGAATGATAATACTTTTATAAAATACATAAAAGGAAGTGAAAATATAAAGTGAAGTTAGGATAGTGAACATGTAACTGTTTCCGTAAATTTTGGAAAACATTTTTTCCTCATGATTTTTAGATTATAAACACTTTTTTCGAAAAATAACTTTTGAGGTTGCTAAATGTTTTTAAATTAATTTTCAACTAAATATCAATACCAAACAAACTCTAAATATCCCATTTAAAGGGAACATACACGCTATTGAAAATGTGGTTTGCCAGTAACACCCCCAACATATCAACCAAATAGGTGAGCGTGGTTCGGGTTTTTAGGTCGAAATCGTAGAATTTTAATTTTTAAAATTAAAAACCGTAACCATAATTAATGATTCAATTTCAAATTTAAAATTTTCCGTTCGATTATGGATAGTTCGGTTTCGGTTAAAAAATCAATTATTTAAAATTATTATATATTAATATAAATTAGAAAAATTATATACAAAATTTTAAGTAACAGAGGTTAACAAAAAAAAGTCGCAGAGAGATTAGCAGACTAATCTAGACAATAAAATTCAATGACATATTAAAAGACATGGTTGAGGAAATGACATGATTCAACTTTACAGACTTGTTCCGGTATGAATTCTTACAAGCAAGTTACATTGGATACTTGGCCAAGTTACGAGTAGGATAGTATTAAGCCAAGACTTTTATTTTAACAATTGAGAATTCATCGAGCACAAGCACTAGGCAGCCTTCAGCTCGAAAACAATTTTGCTGATATTCATTTTATTTGTAAACCATTATTATTAAACATATATATTATTTTTGTATGTTTATAAAAATAATGAAATATATATTTATAAATACTTCGATTCAATTTGATTTAAACTCAAAACCAAAACTGAATCATAGACGGTTTGATTTTTCAATTTCTTTCAATTTTAAATAGATCAATTTTTATCAATTTCGGTTACATTTCAATTTTCTTACTCAACCATATCTAAAAGTGCACTCGACCATTAAGGATGTGCTCACTTTGATTGAATAGAATGAGGAGGGAATGAAATGAAATTTGAATTATTATTTGAGTGAACTCAAAGAAAATGTTTAAAATTTTCATTATTTCTTCCATTCCATTCTAAACTATTTGAATTAGAATTTTAACCTCACATGTTTTGGAAGGAATTCTCATTCTATTTCTACATCAATTTTCCTACAATCCTCATCATGAAAAATTTAGATCACCTCATATTCATTTATGATTTTACTCATATATTCTTCTTTCTTCATAAATTTTGTACATAATTTTCATTCCATTTATTTATTATTCCATTCTCACAAAGTGAACACAATCTAAGACCATCTCCAATGGATGACATCGAACTAGTGTTATTTTGATACTATTTTAGTGTCAAAATTACATAATTTACAAAATCAATTCCAATGAGAATTACACTACATCCTACACTATAAGAAATCTTTTAAACTATATCTTACCCTATAAGAATTTTTTTAATTATTAAAATAATAAAAAATTGAATTTTGGGACTTAAAAGGTATAAATTTGTTTTTGTTAACAAATACGAGTGTATAGTTGAAATTTTGATGGTGTTAAGATACCACCAAAGGTCTGTTTAACACAAAATTTGACGTCACTCCAATTACTCCCTCCGTTCCTTAATGTTAATGTTAGTTGCTTTAAGTTTGTGTTGAAATTCCTTTTTATTTGTCACTTTATAATTTCAAAACACATTTAATGATCAATATCTTACTAGTTACCCATGCATTAATTATTTTGTTTATATTCTCTTCTATATTCACATTAAATTACAAGGTTATAAAAGTAAAATGATAACATTATTAATCACATTAAAGTGTATTAACTACACTTTATTAGTTTGTACAAAAACTTTTAAAACGACTAATAAAAAGGAACGGAGGGAGTATTTAGTGTCATCTTGACACTAATTTAGTGTCTCATTGAAGTTGATTTTATACTATTTTAGTATCTTGACACTAATTTAGTGTCTCATTGAAGTTGATTTTACTCTAATTCTATAAAATATATACCAGTTGCCTTTGAAAAAATAGAATAATAATTTATAAACTCCAGCTCCAATTTTAAAAAAGATACGAGTCGGTATAAAGCATAAATATATTTTGAATGTACTTATATAATAATATTACACATATATATTATGTTATACATTATTAATCACATTAAAGTGTATTAATTACACTTGGTCTGTACAAAAACTTCTAAAACGACTAATAAAAAAGAACGGAGGGAGTATTTAGTGTCATTTTGACACTATTTTAGTGTCCCATTAAAGTTGGTTTTACACTAAAATAGTGTTTTAGTGTCTTAGTGGAGATGCTCTAATTCTATAAAATATATACCAGTTGCCTTTGAAAAAATAGAATAATAATTTATAAACTCCAGCTCCAATTTTAAAAAAGATACGAGTCAGTATAAAGCATAAATATATTTTGAATGTACAAATATATATATAATAATATTACACACACACATATATATATTCTGTCCTTTTCTCCGTTATAATGAAACAGATTACTTATTTCCCCGCTCTATAAAAGTCCTAAACATTAATAATCTCCCCTCCTAACTCTTACAAAATCAGCAGCCTATTCTACTATGGCGTTGAACTTTAACCAAACCTCTCCCACTCTATATTGTATTTTATTTTCTTTTAAACTTGGCATCTTCTTTTATTATTGAGTGAACTTTAACCAAATCCCTCTATTGTAATTTTTTATCCTATGCAAGCAATATTTGTAAAATATGGCTCCTACCATCTAGGATTAGAACAAATGACCTGTCACCAAAGAGAGGATGAGTCTGACCTCAAACACAAGACTTATAAAGGGTCATATCTCGCGTTAAACATCAAAT
Source organism: Oenanthe sinensis (assembly GCA_028671895.1). Taxonomy (NCBI): domain Eukaryota; kingdom Viridiplantae; phylum Streptophyta; class Magnoliopsida; order Apiales; family Apiaceae; genus Oenanthe; species Oenanthe sinensis. Next base: position 15,947,049 of record CM053813.1, read on the forward strand.
CCTAGAACACTGCTAATTGACAACAAACATTAGATACAATTATCTTCAAGCAATTGAGAGTCTTTGCATCACACAAATGACCCACAAAATACCACTCAACATTGCTGTAGCCTAGAGGCATATAGATTCATAAAAACATTATCATTCTATCTTACCACAGCAAAGGCAGATTGAAACTCAAATTGCACCGCAAGATTAAAAAAAACCTTTAAACGCTTCAAATTTATGCTGGAAAACTACATATTGCAAATACTTCCCCACCTTGCTTCTAGCTCTCTAACAAAGTACAAAAGCTTGAGCTCTTCCAAACAAAGTATCTCTAGACTTACAAGGCTGTATAGGATCTCATGCCAAACTAACAAGAAATGTCACTTTTTTTTTAAAGTAAGATAAAAGCACTTGAAGATAGCAGAAGTACAAAAGCATGTAATAAAAATGTAGAAAAAACACCTAAAACCCAACCCACATGATCTCTAAGAAAAGCTAATTACCATGGACACAGACCCCATCATGTGAACAATGGGGAATGTTGCTATTAATATTTTCAGACTAGTCCATCTAGCTGTGTTATGCCCATATTTTGTCTGAAGTTGGGCTTTCCCGGAAGTTGGGCTTCGCCCTGGAGTGGGGCTTCTCCTGGAATCGGCCTCCTCCAAGTGTCGGGCTTCTCCTGGAATCGGCCTCCTCCTAGTGTCGGGCTTCTCCTGGAATCGGCCTCCTCCTAATGTCGGGCTTCTCCTGGAATCGGCCTCCTCCTAATGTCGGGCTTCTCCTAGAATCGGCCTCCCTAGTATGAAGATGAGGAAGAGGGAGATGACGATGACGACTCTCCCTAAAGAAGGCTCTCCCTAGTTAGGAAGAGGGAGATGTGGGCTCTCCTTGAAGAAGAGGGCGCGCCCTGGTATGAAGATGAGGAAGAAGGAGATTACGACTCTCCCTGAATAAATTGGCTCACCTTGAGGAAGAGGGAGACGACGACTCTCCCTGATGTTGGCTCGCTCTAGTGAGGAAGAAGAGGACGAGGTCTCCCCCTGAAGAGGGCTCTCCCTGAGGAAGAGGGCGCTCCCTGATCTTGTACTGCATACACTGTTTGGGTCATATCTCAAGTTCCAGAAGTCAGAATTGGACGATCTTACAGTCCATGCGAAGCTTATGATATGCTCTTTAATTTAGGAATGATCCAACAAGGAGGCGCGCCTTGGTTCTTGATGGTAGAGGGCGCGCCCTCCTCCGCCCGTTGCTGGGAAAGTCGGCATGTCTCCCTGCATTCACTTAGTTGTAATAATAATCGAAGGACATAGCTCCACATTCCTCGGGTTGCCCTCGTAGGGGAGTTATGGAGGCATATTTGGCCTTATCTTGGAAGATCCTTTCCCTGTACTTAGGCGGGTTGCCCTCGTCTGGGGGCTTAAGACGTGACCTACGATTTGTGGTGGATCTAGTGCTGGCCTCCAGTCAAGGTATCCTTGGAAATAGCTGTAGTGGATCGGTTAGAGCCCACGGTTTCCGGGTCAATGTCGGATCCATGAAGTCCTTGGACCTTATACTGGGATTTGACCTATCCGAACAAGCCCGAATGTAGAGTCCTCTTCCAGGAAGGTTCCACTTGCCTTTTCTGCATTCGATTCGAAGAAGGAAACTCAGGTTTCCTAACGGGCCTCTGCTTTGCCAAGAACTACGTGGGCTTGATCCTCTATTTTGCCTATAAATAGAGGTACGTAGGCACATTGCTGGGGGTCGGGATTATTATAGCTCACAGCCGCCAGAGAACACAAAGCTCTAGCTATTCTGAAACCTAGCAATCACAGCCCCCAATCTCATACAAACCACCACGCTCCACCGCATCTCAGACTCGTCAGATCTTTTTCCGGCAAAGAACCTCGATCTTTGTTGATTACCAGATTTCTCCATCAACAAATTGGCGCCAGATTCCTTCGGCCACTTGCTGCACTCCCCTATTTTTGCCCAACCTCTGATGCAGCAGACAGATCTAAAAGGGTGGCCCCAAGTTTTCAAGATTTCAAGGTAAACTAGCAAGTTTTCTTACCAATAACTACACCTCTAAGGACCTAGGGATACCCTTGTGCATGGATGAACCTAGCAACCATTCGCAACCCCATTTTGTATAACCATCTTCTCTGTTGATGCAACTGGCTTGCTAGCTTTTGCCACTTCTTCTTTTACAGCAATTGAGTTATCAGACACCTTGAAGTCCCCATTCGTCTGAACTGCTGGAGTAGGATCCTTTACCAACTCTGAGGTAGCATCAATTGAATTCGGAACAGTAGCCTCCGCGTCTGAGCCATCTTTGTTCTTCTCTGTAGGCTTTCCCTCCCAAACCTACATATACATGATTACAAAGACACCTTTTAGAATATAAAAGCCGATTACCAGAAAGAGGCAATTACATTCATATCAATAGTTGCAGGACTAGTAAAAAAAAAAGTGCCTATAGCCAAGAAAGTTAAAGCTACAAGAGGGTGAATTACACATGGTATGCATAAGTACAGTATGTTCACCCACCTGTTTATGGAACTGCTGCTGTTTTGCTTTTTTCTCTTGAATCCTCTTCTAACGATCCTCGTAGAAATCAAAATCATCAAGGATGCTCTGCTTGCTTGAATATTCCTTGAATATTTTCAGCAACTGCAGACCCTGCTCCAACTTGACCTATACGGAGAGGAAGCAACGTTAACTGATGCAACAGAAGCATAAACACTGACACTATTGTTAAGGTTCACAAACCTCTTGAGTATCCCTGCTATTAGTAACAGGCTTGTTTTCATTGTTCTCAAGTGTAATGTGCTTCAACATACTGTTGGGTACGTCCTTCACAATGTGCCACTTGACAGGAAAACTTCCAACCCATTTATCTTGTTGCCAATATTCGAGACTCTTATTGAAATCAACTGGTCCCAACATCTCCGCAATACCAACAAACTGGCCACTAGTATTAACCTGGACAGAGCAAACTGTAAATACAAGCATAATAAGAGAATTCAAGCATAATATAATAATAAAAGTATTTACTAGCTTACTGAGAAAAGGAGAAAGACAGGGCAACCACCAGCCTTCTGCTGTGCTTCCTGGTATGCTGCGTCAAGCTTCTTATTTCCGTTCTGAGTACTTGCCCACACACTGTACTTTATACTCTTGTGCACATCGTCTTCACTGTATGATTTTATAACAAAGAACCTTGCATCAGCATATGTCTCGGGAAAATCTGCTCGGTTGTATTGTTCCCCATCGTTGTCCACACAGGGCTTATCCTTTTCAACATCATTTGTTCCTGCCAATGGAATGTTCTGTCCCTTTACAACCAAGACAACAGGTGCGAACCCCTTTTGATTCTTTGAACTCTTGGCTCTTGGGTCCCTGTTCAGCTCATTTAAACCATATATGTTCTCGTTTCCATAACCAGATCCATTTCGTCCCCTAGGCTTGTACTTACTATTAACAGTGAACCACCCACGCCCACTACTTCATGAATCATAGCCACCAGATCCATAACCGTAGCTTGATCTGTACGCACTGGTATACTGGTTATACATCTTGTTAGGGTAAATCCTATTCAGATATCCATCGGTGTTTGTTATAGGGAGAAACTGGTATAACGGTAATTTAGAGGTTTTTTGGAATCACGGAGCAAAATATGATGATTTTGCTGATGAACTTGATGAAGAACGCGAAGAACACGGGAGGAAAATAATGGATTTTGGTAGCTGATCTTGTTGTTGATTCGTCAGAAGGCCAGAGAAAATGTTTGCTCTCTTGCTGTCAACTGTCCATTCAACTGAAACAAGAGGCCTACGTACCCTTTATCTAGGGGTTCAAGCCACACGTAGTTCTTGGAGGACAAGTTACCTATATGGGCTAGGTATTGGTCCGGTCCATCAGGTTTAAATCTTTAGACGTGCTGGGCTTCGGCCCAAGTCTGTGCGGATGTGGAGGGCAAGCTTCCCAAGTATCTGTAACTACCATGGCCCAAGCCCGTTAGGCTCCGGGGACTGTCATGGAGTTGTAGAGTAAGGGGTTCCCGTAGGAAGTTATATGCGATATGGCCTCGCGAGAGCAGTATGTAGAGGCGATCCTAAGCGGATCTCTTGATGAGATGAGAGCCTGTAAGGCTAGTTGTCTTCAGATAGATAAGTATGTTGAGATGTTACCCCGTGAGGGCCTTCTACAGTCTTCAGATTAGCAAATAATATCAAGTGAGGTGAGCCCATGAGGCTATGAGCTTTTCAACTAGTTATGAGAAATCTGTGCTAAGTACTCCGGGCTAGCGAAGCGAGCTAGAGGCAGTGAGCCTGGCCTAGCGAGCCGGATTGAGGGCCTCTCTGTCAGGTTCATGCGACCTGGGAGATGATGAGAAGCGAATCGGGATGAGGGCCGGTTCTCCTCTCTCTTCCTTGTTGAAGCTGAATGAGTCTAAGGCTGATGAGCTAGCGATGCGACCTCACGCTAGGCCAAGGGCCTTAGAATATTTTATCATCTTTAGCACGATGTGATCTGGTTATGGGCTTAGAAGCCAAGTAAGCTCAGGTGCGAGGTGGGCTAGCCAACTTATGTCATTGGGCCTACCTTGGACCCATGTCCAAATATTGGGCATAACAACTACCCCCCGATTCCTCCTTGCCATTAACGATGCGAGGTGAAATCAGATAATAATTGATGTCAGAAATCTTCCATGCGAAGCAACCAGAAGAAGGCTTCTAATGGAGATGCGAAGCAAACTGCTAAGCCTTTGTGAATTATCAACACTTTTTCAAGAAAATGCATTTATAATGCGACCCGGATGTCAAACGGACTGAGCTGACCACATTAAACCCTTTAAACTTTAGGGCAACTGAAGGGGTTCTTCGTGCGATGCGAGCTAGAATATAGCCGTTGGAGGAGAGGCTGCACATTGTTATCATGTGGTCGCATGCACTGGATTGAGATAAGTGGCTGAGATCGTGCCACGTGTCATTTCGTTTCTCTCTCCTCACTTGCCTACAAATAGGTGGACTTTCCAATCATTTTCAATCATTTCCAAAATCATTTTCAAGAAGTTTGTCCGAATTGCTCAAGGATCAAACGAAGTTTTCTGCCAATTTTTTTATGCCAAGAATCCAGGTGCGAACTAGGTTTGTTCATCCGCCTTCATCCGAGTCTTCTAGCGAAGCCAGCTCCGATCAACTGTCCTCAAGCGATTCGATCCCTCCCTCTCACAACAAAGGTAACGATCCGAACTTATCATATTTATCCTCGCTTTTTATAACATGCATATGTAACATTTGCTTAATCATTCATGCACATATATTTCATGCGATGCGACCCTACACCCCGGGTCGTGTCATCTCACACACCTCACTTCTCCTCGTGTCACAATTTCGACCTTAGAATTAGGACCGACTCGTGTGCGATGTGAGGACACTTAGCATCTTAGAGCACACACCTTAATCAATTCACCATCTTTTTCAGATGTCGAGTGATTCGGCCACTAGTACGTCTTCGCCTCTCAGTCATTTCTCCAAGGATATGAGGGGTTCGCATGAATTCCAACGCGAACTGAACGAGATCTCGGGCACGCATCGCCGTCCGATCGTCCCAGGGACAGAAATCAGCGAGGAAGCGGCCACGAATATAGCTCGGGTAGAACAAACGAGCTCAGACTCATTTATTTTAAACATGGACCCGACTTGGTCGATTGAGGATTCGCCCCGCAATGGCGATCCCAATGCCTGGAAGCGGAAGAGGTTTGTGGTGCCGAGCTCGCTGGACCTTTCATTTTTAAACCGCAGGCCAGGGGGCATATCAAAGGAAGAGGCCGAGGCAGAAATTGCTAGGCGAGTCTCAGAGCGAGCCGTTTAGGAAGAAGCTGGTGAAGAGCCCCTTCATCCTTGCCGGGTTATCCCAATCCATATCGATTCGAGCTAGAGTGAGCTCGTGAGTGCATATTACGAGTCCCGCGATTCAAAGGGCAAACGGGTTCGCACTGAGGTCGATCTTGACCTGGAAGATGAAGCGACCTCACATTGGGTCGAATCCTCAGACAGTGAGGATGATGATGCTGTGACCAGGGTAATCGACCTAGAAAATTACAATTTTATGCCTGAGGATTCTGAGGACGAGGCCTATGTTCCTCCTTCCCAGCCCGAGCTGGAAGGGCCGATATACTTGGGTGCGAAGCCGCTGGGGGATGAGGCGAGCAGCTCTTCCACAAAACCAGCTTCTCCTCGAGTTCTTGCAGCTCGGGATCTTTCGACCAGCCTCACTTCGCAAACTCTGGCGGAAGCGGTCGAGCAATATAGGCTGGAGGGGCGTATCGTTTTACCACGACCCCACCAGAGATGTTATCGATTTAATCACGAGAAGAATGGAGGTCGCGTTCCTCAGATGGTTCTCTCCACCTCCCTTCTGAAGATAGGGATCGCATCGCCTATGCACCCATTCGTCCAGGATGTGTGCAAGTACTTCCACATCGCTCCCCTTCAAATTAATCTAAATGGCTGGAGGTCGGCCATTGCCTTGTTCGTGTTGTACAAGAAGCTGCAATATCCGGACCTCGATGCGAAGACCCTTGGATATTTTTTGAATTTAAAGTCCTCGGGGAAGAAGGACTTCGAATATTTATATTTATCAGTCTGGCCAGAATTCAATGGGAAGAATTTGCTGCATGGCGCCCCGAGCAACGTAGGACACTGGAAGGAGCCGTTCTTCTATGTGTTCGACGTGATCCGGGTTCAAACCCATTTTAGTTACAAACCCAGTAAGTACTCCGTCCTCGCTTCGCTATTTATCAGTTCATTTTTGCATCTTCCTTGATGCTGAACTATTCCTATCCATTATTTTTTTTAAAGTTGCCCCTCCTCGCACTCCTCTTACTGGCGAGGCCAAGGAACAAGCCGATAGTATTCTACAACTCGCCATCGAGGAGAGGAATGTGAAAAAATTGGTGACGACCGCGAACTTGGATGCTTATGGATTTTTGAAAGAAGGGGCGAGGCTGACTCCAAAGAAGGGAAAAGCTATCGCGAGCTCAGCTCATAAACCCTCTGCGAAGTGAGCTCGGACTGAGCCGGTAAATTGCCTTTTTTGTTGCATTTTCCACCTCGCATCGCATTCATATGTATTGTGCTTGAATGTTTCTGAATTGTCTTATTTTTTATAACTACTTCCTGACCGCTTCGTGTTTCTTGTGCAGATATGTCGAAATCTAACATCGTTCCTCCTCCCTTCACCGAAGAGGATGATGAAGTGGCCATTACTAGGGTCGCTCTAAAGCCTGTTGGGCTCGCTCTGCCCAAAGACCTGAGGGCCTCGGGAAGTAAACCTCCTCGGGATGAATCAAGAAAAAGGTAGCTGGATGCTGAGGTCGCAAAGGCGGACCTAAAGAAGCAGCGAAGTGGGCTGGACAAGGATACAGCCGTGGCCACTGCTCCTCCTCACCCCGCAGCTAATGCTTTTTCCAAACTGGGCCATTCCCTTATCTCCGAGAGCGATCTCAACCTCTGGGCCCAATCTTCCCTCGAAGAGAACAATGCTGCTCTAACTCGGGCCACTGCTGAGCTTTTTTATAGGCAGGCGTGCCGACATAGAAGAAGAAGCTGCTCGAGGAGCAGAAGAAGCTGAAAGACGAGCTCAGCCCGCTGATGAGAGATCTTCGGTCCGCGAAGGACAAAGCCAAAGAGTTGGAGAAAGAGTGAGCTGCTGAAACAAAGGCCTTTGATGAGAAGTTGAACGAGCTTCAAACCCAAATCACAACTCAAGAGACTGCCATTGTTGGGTTCGCAGATGAGTAGAGGGAAGCTGTGAAGGAGGCCTCGGCTCTAGGGAAGGTCAAGTTCATGAAGACCTTCATGAAGAAGCTGCCAGGCTTTGATTAGGGCCAGTTAGGCGAAGCGACCCGAATTTATGCCGAGGCTCTTCGCAAGTAAGTAGACGAGGAGGCCGCTCAGTGATCCGCAGAGCTCGAGGCGAAGCGGGTTCAAGAGCAGAAGGACCAGGATGGGGCCTCTTAGTCTCTTTTCTTCATTTGTAATTGTTTATTTTGAACAAGTACTTTATGCTTGCTTGCGAGCTGAATTTGATGGGTTGCGGGCACCGTCTATGCCTCGCGTTTGTATTCACTTTAACTTTATATTAATGCTTCAATTTCTTCATCTATTCTCTGTTCGTATCATTTTATTTATGCATGTCTTGATTTTCTCTTTGCATCGCATAATATATCTTCATGTTGCATATTTCCAACTACTTTCTGGTCGCTTTTTATGAACCGATTGTGACTTCGCTTCGCGAAGCTAGTATTTCTGATTTATCTGCTTTATTTTTTCATTCCACAAATGTTTAAGTAGGTCCAGGTCGCTTCTGCGATCTCATCATTATTGGCCTCGTATGGGGGCCTGATTCGAATGCCTTAGAACCGAATGACCTCTCATCGATGCTGACCCGGGCTTATTCCAAAGGGGCCCATGGTTATGGCCTCGCATCGCACACTTATGGGATGACGGGGCCTCACGTCGCATCGCTTGGCTGGCCGTTAGGCCTCGCCTAGCTTTGCAATTTCTGGCCACGCATTGTTATTGCAATTTCTGACCAACTGCTTCCAGGTCGCGAATCATGAGCCCGTTTCTTATCTACTCATTTCGATCTGGCCTCGCATGAGGGGGCCTAGTTCGGGCAACTTCGAACAGGAATGGCCTCACCTTTGGGTTGGCCTTTTTTTTATTTTCTTTGTTATCTTTTCTCATAATTGATAACTGTTTTCAGGTCACTTCTGCGATCCCAGTCTTGCCTGCCCATTCTACTTTGGCCTCGCATGTCGGCCCTGGTTCGTTAATTTTTGAACCAGATGGCCTTGAACTTATACTGGCCTGAGTTCATTCCAACGGGGTCCGTGGTTATGGCCTCACATCGCACACTTGTGTGGCGACGGGGCCCCATGTTGCATCGCCTGGCTGGCCAGCAGGCCTCGCCTAACTTTACAATTTCTGGCCGCACATTGACATAACTCGATCCTAACTGCATAAACTTTCATAAATATTGATATACATCACACAAAATTTGAAGAAAACCATGTATATTTTTTGCATACTTGAAGAACATAAGGCCAATAGAGTCATTACATCAACTCGAAGAGGTGTTTATATAACACTACTACCCCCGAGACTTTGGATGATTTATTCATACGAAGTCTTGAAATAAAGAATGTTGCTGGTTACATGGGCAGCTAAGGTAAATACTTCTTGAGATGTTCCACATTCCAGGCTCGCGGAATAGGCTTGTCCTTGAGGTCGGTGAGGTGATAAGTTCCCTATTAGAGAACAATCTTGACCTTGTAGGGGCCCTCCCAGTTGGCGCCAAAGACTCCATGTGCCTGAATTTTAGTGTTTGGCATAACCCGACGTAGGACTAGATCCCCAACTCGGATGTGACGGGCTTTCACTTTCCCGTTGTAGTGTCTGGCTGTTCTCTGATGGTATGATGCCAGACGGGCTTGAGAGTCTGTCCGGGTCTCTTCAATCATGTCGAGGTAGAGTCGGTGGTTGACCTCATTATTATTGGGGTCAAAATGATCTCAACGGAATGATCCGGAGCCAACTTCCACAGGTACCATCGCTTCACACCCATATGATAATGAGAATGGGGTCTCACCAGTAGTGCTCCTCGGGGTAGTATTGTAGGACCAGAGGACCCTAGGAAGTTCTTCGGGCCAGTTGCCCTTGTTGTCATCTAGCTTAGCTTTCAGAGTGTGCTTGATTATCTTGTTCACTGCTTCTGTCTGGCCATTTGATTGAGGGTGACAGACAGTTGAGAAATCCTTCTTGATGCCCAAATTGTCACAAAAATCTCGCATTTCCTTTGAATCAAACTGCTTCCCTTTGTCTGAGATGAGCTTGTAAGGGATCCCAAACCTGCATAAAATAGATCTATACACAAAGTCTTTGAGTTTCTTGGCAGTGATGGTGTCTAAAGGCTCGGCCTCGGCCCACTTAGTAAAATAATCAACCGCCACCACAGCATACTTAACCCCTCCCTTAGCTTTTGGGAGTTCTCCTATCAGATCAATCCCCCACACGGCAAAGGGCCACGGGCTCACTAGAGAGGTGAGCGGAGCAGCGGGGATATTGCTGAAGTTCGCATACCTCTGGCACTTGTCGCAGGATCTGGCGAATTCAAAGGCATCGTGCTTGAGAGTAGACCAGTAGTAACCTTGACGGAGAATCTTGTGGGTTAGAGAACCAACCCCCGTGTGATTGCCATAAATGCCTTCATGAACCTCTCGAAGTATATAATTGCATTCGGCCCCATCAACACATCTGAGAAGTGGGATATTGAAGCCTCTCCTGTAAAGGACCTCATCATAAATAATATACCGTGCAGCTTTGTACTTGATTCTTCTAACTTCATTCTTGTTTTCAGGTAATGAGCCCATTTTTATATAATCCCATATTAGAGTCATCCAGGTTGGGACCAGATTTTCAACCTCAATCTCCATTAACTCAAGTGATGAAGGTTTCTGCTCATTCAGTTCCTCAGGGACACTGGGCCTCCTCTGGATTTCAAGGGGGATGACCCCTAACAGAGTGGCCTCACGCTGACCCCGTGGGAGTTGTTCGATCTTGACTTCTTTAAAGAGACTTATAAGCCATCGGGAACAATTGAGATACAGCTCAGTACGAGGACCCCTAGCTTGGAACCCCCCTTTTATTTGGTAGACGACCAACATAGAGTCACTGAATACGTTAAGGTTTTCCACCTTCATTTCTAAGGCCAATTTGAGACCAGATATGAGGGCCTCATATTCAGCATCATTGTTTGTGGCCTGAAAGGTGAAGTGGATAGCTGTATTGAGTTTGTGCCCCTCCGGAGTCACAAGCTCTATTTCTACACCTGCTCCTTCATTATTCACAGCTCCATCGACATATAAGGTGCACCAAAGAGCGCTGTTTTCGTTGATTTCTTCTTGCGTGGTGCTCGAGACCTTAACGAGGGCTTGTGTGTTCTCGTCACTATGAGGTGGAAATTCCAGAATGAAGTCAGCGAGAGCCTGCCTTTTATGGCACTGCGGGGCTTGTAGGAGACATCGAACTGACCAAACTCAACCGCCCACTTTAATAACCTGCCAGATGTTTCTGGTTTGTGCATCACCTGTCTTAGCGGATAAGCGGTTCTCACTTCAATCTTATGATCTTGAAAGTAGGGCCGGAGCTTCCTTGATGTCAGGATCAGAGTGTAAACCAGCTTTTCCATGTTAGTATAGCGGGTCCCTGCATCGAGCATTTTCTTACTCACGTAGTACACGGGGAACTGAGTATCCTCTTCCTCTCGCACTAGCACAACACTAACCGAGTAGTTTGAGACAACAAGGTAGAAAATTAAAGTCTCCCCTGCTAGAGGCTTGGATAAAAGAGGCGTGCTGCCTAGATACTCTTTGATCTTTTGAAAGGCCTCTTCACATTCACGAGTCCACTCGAACCTCTTCCCTATACTCTTGATTGCCTTGGAGAACTCTTGGCATTTGTCGAATGATTTAGAGACAAAGCGATTTAAAGCTGCTATTCGACCAGTTAAGCTCTGCACCTCCTTAACATTTCTGGGCGACCTCATTTCTATTAGGGCTTTTATTTTGGCCGGGTTGGCCTCAATCCCTCGGTGGTTAACAATGAAGCCTAGGAATTTCCCGGATTCTACCCCAAAAACACATTTCTGGGGATTGAGCTTCATCCGGTACTTCCTCAAGATGTCAAACATCTCGGCTAAGTGGCCAACGTGATCCGCGACCTCCTTAGACTTAACCAACATATCATCCACATATACTTCCATAGTTTTACCAATTTGCTTCTCAAACATCATATTGACCAGCCTCTAGTAGGTAGATCCGGCATTGAGTAGACCGAAAGGCATTCCAACATAACAATAGAGGCCCCTATCAGTGATAAAGGCTGTGTGCTCCTGATCGGGCTCATACATGGGAATTTGATTGTATCCCGAATAAGCATCCATGAAGCTAAGTAGTGCGTGACCAGTAGTAGCGTCCACTAGTTGATCAATTCTTGGTAGAGGGAAGCTATCTTTTGGGCAATGCTTGTTTAGATCAGTGAAGTCTATGCAAGTCCTCCACTTCCCATTTAGCTTTTTGACGAGAACCAGATTGGCCAACCATGTAGGATAGAAAGCTTCTTTAATGAGGCCAATATTGAGGAGCCGATCCACCTCTTCCTTGAGAGCTTTAGCTCTTTCTCCACTAACGAGGAGTCTTTTCTGCCTCACCCCCTTCTTATTGGATCAATGTTGAGGTGGTGACACATAACCTTCGGGTCGATTCCTACCATATTAGCATGAGACCAGGAAAATACATCCAGGTTGCTTTTGAAGAAGGAGACCATAGAGTCTTTCGTGTCTGGATCGAGATTAGAGCCAATCTTCAGCCACTTAGAAGGATCCTGTGCATCCACTAGAATCGTGATAGTATCTTCAGTTGCCCCAGCTCTTTCTACGTGAGCGGGCATATGTGGATCGATATCCATCTCGAAACCCTTAGTCTTGCCTGCTTCTCCCACTTCTTCAACAGAGAGCTCTCCCTTGTTTTGATCTTCCAATATATACCCCCCGGGTCCACTTGGGTTGACTAATCTTTTGGAAGTGACTGTGACTTCATGAGTGACTCCGTTGGGAAGATCTATCTCTATTGAGGTCTCCTTTTAAACCCATTTTTCTTTATTGAATCTTTTTACTAACTACTCTGGGGTCTCTTCATCGTCACTAGCCTCCTCCACAATTCCTTTTACCAAATTTTGAACTGGCTGGGAAGGCTCCATCATGAGTACCCCCGGTACTGGCTCTACTTGAATTCTCATGCTTTCAAAATAATCTTGCGGGAGCTCTTCGATGGTGATGATGTTACACATAGAGTCTTCTATTTCTGATTTGATCATGGTATCACCCGACCTTGGTTTGTAATCATCTACATTGATGGCTTTTACCTCTCTGCTTGCCTTCTCAACTGACCTGAGGGCCTTGTTATAACATTCTCGAGAATCATACTGGCAGCCCTTGACACATCCTACCCCCTTTGGAGTGGGAAACTTCATTGAGAGGTGGTAAATAGAGGTCACCACCCTCATTTCCTTCAGTATGGGCCTGCCAATTATGGCATTATAGGCGGAGTACTGGTCTACTACCATGAAATCAGCAAACTGAGTGGTCATGCAGGGCTCCTCCCCTAGAGTGACGGGGAGTTTGATGAGGCCCTTGACGCTGACCGAGGCCCCGGTCAAGCCGTAGAGATGGCCGATAGTAGGTGTGAGGTCCTTGTCAAGGAGACCCATCTTCTGGTATACCTCATAAGTGAGGACATTCACAGCACTTCCGTTATCAACAAGTACTCTGTGCACATTTGAAGATCCGATCTTTATTTTAATAACCAGATCGTCGCTATGAGGGTGATGGACCCATTTAGCATCCTCCTCGGTGAACATAATATCAGTCTCCTCTCCCTTAAATAGCTTGGGAGGTCTCTGTGAGAGGTGGTGGATATTAGTGAGGTGACGCTCCCTAGCCTCTCTGGCATATCTTTCCATAACTCGTTTACTATCTCCACCAACGTGAGGACCCCCTATGATAACGTGGATACTTCCTTCTCTAGTACTGCCTAGACCAGGTTTCTCTTTATTTTGAATAGCCTTATCTTTTGAAGGAGGAGGCGGGACGTTATGATAATCACCCCCTAGTGTCTCTTCACTTCTCTTACCACCCATTCAGTGAGGTGACCGTTCCTGATGAGGTCTTCCATCTGGTCTTTTAGATGTCTGTAGTCAGCAGTGTCATGGCCCGACTGATCATGATAGGCGCAGAACTTCCGAGAGTCCTTTCTACCGTAATTCGTCATTGGTGGAGGCTTCTTGAAAATTCCCTTAGTAGCATTGATGGCATAGATGTGCTCAACTGGGGCCACTAAGGGGGTGTGGCAATTGTATTTCGAATAGGGCCTCATATCCTCTGATCTGTTTCTTTCAAGGGACCTTTCTCTTTCCCTTTTGCCAAATTTCCTCGGGCTGGGGCTTCTTTCCCTACGACCCCTGTTTCTATTATCCGGACTTCGAGATCTCTTACGTTTTTTGTTCTTTCCCCGACTTCCACTGTTGTTACTTTTCCTCAAATCAAGCATAGATTTTTCAACCCACTTAAAGGGTTCAGCCTGCCGGTAGAACTCAGACAAAGTTTCGGGTGTCATAGCTTGAAGGCTTTTCCAGAAGTCAGTTCCCTCCTTAAATCCCGCTATCAGGAAGTTCTTTATAGGCTTTCCAGTCGCTCCTCTAACTCAGGGTACCTCGGCATTAAACCTCTTGAAGTAATCCTGCAGGGTCTCTCCCTCCCTTTGCTTGACGTTGGCAAGAGTCGCCACAAGTGGGGCATAGAGCATAGAAGATTGAAATTGCTTGATGAATATATCCGCTAGTAGTTCCCAAGAGTCGATCATAATGGGCCCGAGTTTGGAGAACCATTGTTGGGCACTGCCTCTGAGAGAGGCGGTGAAGAGCCGGCAGCGGGCTAGAGTAGAAACCTGGTAGACCTCCATCTCAATATTGAATCGTTAATCAGCTGAAACAAAATAGAAGTCAAGAGAATTTAATTCAGTGTTAGTCATTTGTGAACCAGACCAGTGCACTAAGCGTCAGCACAACAAGAAGAGAATTACTTTGATTTATCAGAAGAAAATCAGTTGATCAAGTCAGAAGAGTGAAAACCAAGTGGTAAATACTTCAAGCATTTTAAGAAATTTGTTTAAGGCAAGTATTACTACATTTGGTGGTTCTTGCACACTTGAAACAATGTACAAGGAAGAAGAAAAATATCCTCCAAGTATGCTAAGTGTTTGGTGGCGCCTACACAAGGGTTGTAGAGGACAAGCGAAAGAAAATGAGGCTAGGCACAAGGAAACACACCTAGCAAATTTTCTAAGTGTTTTTTGGTGCCTCCACAAGACCGTAGGAGTACATGCGCAACAAACAAGTCACCAAGGCGGAAGAAAATTGTTGGACATTTTCTAAGGTATTTGTGGTGCCTATATAGGGGAACAAGTGTATAGGCGCAACAAAAATCCTAGGCGCAACATAAGGCATAAGGAATTACTCCTAGAGGTTCTAAGTACTTGGTGGCGCCTATACATGGCATACAGAGTAGAGGCGCAACAAAAGTTTAAAGGCGCAATAAAAGTATTGAGGTGCAACAAAGTTTCTTGTGGCGCCTATACACCTATCACACTCTTGCAGGCGCAACAAATGACTTGGTGGAAATTGGAAAATAATCTACGTTTGATTTTCAAAGACTACAGAATATATATGGGTGAAATTAATACAGAAAAAAAGAAAATTTATCTTCTACATTCAAGATAAACAGACGGGAAGTTCCATTAAAGCCATACATTAAATTACCCAATTGTATTCTTGTGTTAATATTTATTGAACCCATAGACGCTAATCTTTTGATTAGAAATGTAGCACCTCAGGGATTTAATAATATATCTTTATTTCCCCGAATCGTTATGTTTCAATTCTACCATTTTTATATCTTAAGAACACAAACACTTAATCCACATTTAAATGAAAATCTACCAACATCATATTCAACCCCCCCCCCTGCTATGATGATTTTGGACCTAACATGTTAGTAATTTTAATTCTTCTACACCTGCACCCACTGCACCTAGGAAATTGTGTAAAAATTACAATTCTACTGGACACCTTACACATGCTTGTAAATATGTCAAGGTAGAAGCTGAAGTTCCTAATGTGCATAACATTTTTAACATGAATAGTTCTCATTTTCCATGCGGTATTGATGGATGTATGCCATGTGCTTTCAATATAATGCATGTCTACTTTGATTTAATAAATGCATCTACTTCTAATAATTGCAAAGGCACAGAAAAGAGCATGAGCAAGAAAAAGGTTAGAGCAAAGACTGCTAGTCCATCTAAAGTTAGGAAGGAGACTCAATCCCATAAGCCAAAAGTTACCCCTATCAAGGCTAAGGAAAAGGAAATGAGTTCAGTCAATGTAGAACTTAAAAATGTTAAAACAGAACTTGTTACTCCACCTTCAAAGATTTTTAAATTTCTTGGACCCAAACAAGTTTGGGTGCCAAGAAGCATTAATCAGTTTGTGTTTGTAAGGCATAGGAAATAATGATAAAGTCGTGTGGGTTTTGGATAGTGGATGTTCGAGGCACATGATAGGGGAAAAGTCTTCGCTAACCAATGTGGTTGAGAAGACCGACCCAGTTGTAACCTTTGGAGATGATAGCAAAGGCTTCACTACGGGATATGGTAACACCTGAACTTCAAAGTGATGAATTCTTTAGTTAGAAGAGAATTGGTGAAAGGTTTACCACGGATGGAATTTTATCAAGAAGGACTTTATGAGGCCTGTGAAAAAGGTAAGTCAAAGAAGGCGTCACACAGAAGTAAAGACATGTCGAGCATCAATGAACCTCTCCAGTTGATTCATATAGATTTATTTGGACCGTTTAATGTCATGTCAGTTTTGAAGAAGAAATATGCCTTAGTGATTGTCGATGACTACTTCAAATACACATGGGTATTGTTATTATATTCAAAAGACGAAGCACCTTAGATGGTTATTGATCACATTAAGAAAATAGAGTTTGAAGCCAGATTGCCTATGTATAAGATTAGAGATGATAATGGAATTGAATTCAGAAATAAAGTTCTAAATGATTTCTGCACTAAGAAGGGCATATCAAGACAGTATTCAGCCCCAAGGACTTCACAACAAAATGGAGTGGTAGAGAGAAAAAATAGGACTTTGATTGAAGTAGCAAGGACAATGTTAAGCCACTCAAAGCTACCTACATATTTTTGGGTTGAGGTAGTCAACATGACATGTTACACTCAAAACAGGACCCTGATTAATAAGGACTTTGAAAAGACTCCATATGAGATTATGGCCAACAAAAAGCCAACACTAAAATACTTTCATGTGTTTGGTGGAAAATGTTGTGTACTGAAAGATAAGCATCTGGGCAAGTTTGATGCTAAAGAAGCTGATGGGATATTCATTGGCTACTCTCTGGAATCCAAAGCATATAGGGTGTATGTGATTGAACATCAAAAGGTCATTGAAAGCCTTAATGTAATGTTTGATGACACCAAACTCCCAATTCTTCAAAGAGACAAAGATTCTGAATCTCTGGAATTTGAAAATTAATCAGAATACTACTTAAGAGATGAAGATGAACCTGATGCTGTGACTGGTAGTCATGTTCATACTGAAACTGGTAATCCAAAGCAAAGTAGTGGAAGCGTTGGCAATACCACACAATCGCAGTCACAGACTGTATCTCAATATAAGTCTATTTCTGAACCTGTTAGCTCAACTGGTAGATCATTAAGTCATGTTGGAAGCAACTCAGGGGGAGGAGAAGAAGGATCTATTGGTCACTCACAACACCATTATGAAAAAATACAACCATCAAGGGCTAATCTGCCTAGACAAATGGTGTGAAGCAGAGATTATCCCTTTGAATTAGTCATTGGTGATCCAGAAAGTTATGTGAGAACCAGAAGAGCAACATAAAATGAATGTCTATACTCTGGGTTTCTGTAAGAGGAAGAACCTAAAAAGTTTGAAGATGCTCTTGAAGATCCAGATTGGATGATTGTGATGGAAGATGAACTAAATCAGTTTGAAAGGCAGAAAGTTTAGAAACTGGTACCCAAACCTAAGGATAAATCTGTTATTGGCACTAAATGGGTATTTAGAAACAAGTTGGATAAAGATGTCATAGTTACGAGGAACAAAGCCAGACTGGTTGCTAAAGGGTATTTACAAGAAGAAAAAATTAATTATGATGAAACATATGCACCAGTTGCAAGACTTAAAGCCATCGGGATGTTTCCGGCATTCGCAACATATTCAGACTTCAAGGTTTATCAGATGGATGTGAAGAGTGAATTCCTGAATGTGGAGCTAGAAGAAGAAGTATATGTAGAGCAACCTCCGGGTTTTCAGAATGAAGAATTCATTGACTTTGTATACATCTTATTTAAAGCTCTCTATGGACTCAAGAAGGCACCTCAAACTTGGTATGACACTCTCTCTGAATTTTTAATTGAAAATGGTTTCACTAGAGGTGTTATAGATAAGTCACTCTTTCATAAAATGCATAAAGATAGTTTGATATTAGTTCAAGTTTATGTTGATGATATTATATTCGGTTCTACTAATGATGATCTGTTAGGAATCAATATAGTATTGATGATAAACTTAATCTTAGAATCATAGAAATTGGATTGTAACTGATTAATTGATATAAGTGTATAAATATCAATTAATTATGGAACCATTTATCAGTTGAAGTGTTTGTATTAAACAACTGATAATTTGGATGTTTTATTTTAAATGTAACATAGTTGTACTTAGTCTTAATCAATCGATATGGCTAGATCAATTGATAGTTTTTAATTCATTAATTAGTAATGGAGTCGATTGATAAAGGTCATCGATTGATGTACATCTTAGACCTGTCAAATTGTAAATATTTGAAGACATGAAAAATATACAAGTGAAGGATGATCAATTGATATTGAAGAATCAATGGATGAATGATCAATTAATATCAAGTCAAGTCAAGGATTGAAGACCATCAACTGATAAGAAGACCCATCGATTGATAACTTCTATCAATCGATGAGTCAAATGCTATTATTAATTGATAGATATCACGTTTAATTAAAGAATGACATCGGTTGATGGATACAAGGAAGAATCAATTGATATGCTTAACAACAAATTATCAATTAATAGGGATAACACAAAGGACAAAATGTCAAGAATCTTTATACAAAAGTACAACTATGAAGACAGTCTACATTGACTGTGAAGACTCAAATTGAAGATGTCTTTCCTAGATTGAAGAACTTTCCCAGAATGGAAAAAGACAGAAAGGAAAGATAGTTTAGTAACATTCCTAGAATGGGTGAAAGTTATATGACTAGTACTATTTATAATAAGTAGATGACAACTCAACTCAGATAAGAAAGTGAAGTAAAAAATAAATATTGAATAAGGAATCAAGACGAAGATGTCAACTAGACACGAAGAATTAAAATATCAGAAGAAGTCTGACAAGACTGCTACTCAACACTGAAAGAAGTTCATTTATATGATCAAGCATCGGTGTAAAATAAAAGAGTAATATCTCAAGGAGTTCCGAAGATACAGAAGATTTTAAGTGCCTACTATAGAAAGATTTCAGAAGAAAATTATAGAGGAAAAATAGAAAGAAGCCAAGACAAGACAAGACAAGATACAAAGACCACTACAGCAGAAATGAGAATCAACATTGTAGTTAGTCATTCGTGAACTAGACCAGTGCACAGGGTGTCAACAATGTCAGTGAAGATTCGTCATCAAAAATTTCAAGTGATTAGAAAGGTTATTGTTGAAAAATAGAAAATTTTATCTACATCAACAATAGTCCTACAGTCAAGACTTTAATTTAATTCTCTATTAATTAATTAAATTAATTAGTTAATTTAATTAGAAAAATAATTCACTAAGAATTAATTTATTTCTTAAATTAAAAGGATTAATTAATTTAGAATTATTTTAGAATGAAGAAGATAGAAGCTAGAATCTCAAAAGGATACAGGTTTATTTGGAATGCAGTGTACAAGAGTCCGAATCCAAGATTGAATATTTGACTGGGTGCATGCAGTGGTAAAAAGAAGTATTATCTAGTTTAAAGAGTCAGATTATTTCAGTAACAAAAGTACTTCTAATTGCAATTGTAGATACAGCTAAATAGGCATGACGTTACTGACTTGAAGACAAGATGAAAAAAGAATTGACACGGAAGAAATGTAGAGTCATATATTCATAAAAGTAGAACCGCGGTTGGAATTGATTTATCATTTCTAAGTCAAAAGGAGTTCGGTTCCAAACGTTCAGAAAACTGCAGCTTAGAGCGTAAGGATTTATTTTTATTAATAAATATTTTATTTATTTAGTAAATTATTATTTTCCCAGTCGTACAAGTAGAAGGGGGGGGGTTGAATACTTGTATGTCTTTTCTGCCCGATTTAAAATCAAATTAAGAACAAACTCAAACACAAAAATATGAATAAGTACTGTTTTGTATTATTGATTTGTGAATACAAAACTCTCCTAGGGTGTACACAAACCCTAGCAGCTTCTCTGTGTTTATCACAGCAACTCTCTCTATTTCTATGCTCTCACAAAATTTCACTCAGATGATTTTGTTTCGACTTCCACACTTTTACAATTAGGTTACATAGAGTTTATATAGAGAGCTGCCTATCAACTAATAACAGAAAGATAAATTACAATAGGAATAGAATTCCTAATTATTAGTTGACAGTTTCCTTCTAGAATTCTCTTTCTTTCCCACAGCATATCTGCAATATATTTATCCTGATCTTCGAAGACTTTCCATTCCTGTGATCTTCTTCCAAATTTATCCTCAACTGTATAGACTCTGAAATCTTCAGACTCTGATGATCTTCAGACTCTGATCACATGTAGACTCTGATAGATCACAGACTCTGATAGTCTATAGACTCTGATCACCTTCCAGACTCTGATCTTCATGCAGACTCTGGTTTCACTTTCTATAGAAATTCTTCTAAGTACAAGTAACATGAATGTTGACCATCTAGACTCTGATTATTCATTTCAGAGACTAGAAAGACTTATTACAGATAAACTAATCTAGACCCTGTTCTAGTATTTTGTACATCATCAAATGAATATATCCCTAACAATCTCCCCCTATTTATGCTTTATAAAATGTAAGCATAAATCAAGGTTTGATGATGTCAAAACTAAAGAATAAAACTAATAATCTAGAACAGTATAAAAGAATTAAAAAAGAAAAAGAATTACTTCTCATTTAATCTTCTCAAAGGCTGGATTGTTCTTCAAAAATGAGTTTAGCATATTTTCTTCCACAATTGCAAGAGCTTCACCAACAAACTTCTTTAATTTCTTCATTTCTTCATTTGAACATTTAATTTGACAGTAAGCTGCTCTCAGATCATTTGCACTGCTTTCTTGATCTTTTAAGTCCTTCAACATCAGAACACTAACTTTCCCACTCATAGGCTGAAACCCAAAGTAATGACCCACACCTTCTTGAAATTTAATCTGTTTTTCCTCCAATGGCATGACTTGATCATTTCCCTCAGTATCAACATATTTTAAAGAAAATTTGCCCATTTGTCGATTTGCCTGTCTGTGCAAAATCAGCTTCCTATCAATCTCCTTGAACCATTTGTGTGTGACAGCTTCTTAGCTCTTGTTAACTTCATAAGCAATTTGAAGTAGGAATCTAATATACTGTAGTTCCTCAGCCTGTTTGAAAAAGATAAAATTTGACTGACTAATCCATCTTACGCTTCCACCTTCTAAGAAGTAAACCAGCATCTCATTCTTCACCTTTTCTGTACCTCCCTGACCTCCTTGTATCTTCTTTTCAAAAACATTATACACAATTTGAGCAGACACCACTTTATTTAAGTGCTTCTGAGTGATCTTCTCAAACTGCCTATCTGTCAAGGATTGAGGATCCCTGGTTAGAGTAGATGTTCTGTCAATATCAGATTCTTCAAATCCTCCAAGACCTATCTTCTTTTTAGCTCTAAGTTGCAGATTTGATTGACTGCACTTCCAGTATGAAGGTTCTTGAGTTTGATCAGAGTCTGACTTCTTTCTTTGCTTATCAGAGTCTGACTTAGACTCTGATTTCCCATGTCTAGTCCCTGACTGATGTGTTTGAGTTTTCGATACTCCAGATTGCTTTTGTTGCACACCATCAGGACCCTTAGAACCATGAGAACTATCTCCATCATCACCATCTCTCCTCCTTTTAACTCCCCTTGATTGATTCTTGCATCCCTCATCCTTATGTCTCCTGGAGGACTCACCTTGCTTCACCTTCTCCCCCTTTTTGACATCATCATTACTAGTGACAGCCAAAAGAATCTGTTCAAGAACAGTGGAGATATTTGCCTGGGCTACAATAACTGAATCAACCTTAGTGGTCAAATCAGAAAATGTAGTTTGAAGAGAGGCTTGAGTGGAAGTGATAGCAGCTAGAGCATCTTTAAAAGCGACCTCTTTGGATAATTGAAGAGAGTGAATTCTGTCAAATCTTGTATTGAGTAGAGAAGTTGTATTATCAACACCAGTGAGCTTTGTTTGAATATGAGAAATGTCCTGAACCACACTGGATAACTGAGCAGCAACATCAGGCAGCTTAGCTTTAACAGCTCCATCTAAGACTTGATCTTCTTCACCAGGATAGTAACCATGTTCCTGTTGAAAAGATTTTTTCTGAAAAGTCTTAAGTCTCTCAGAAAGATGAATATCCAAAATACACTCAAAAGAATCTTTATCATTGATGCCTCTTTGCTGTGCAGACTCCCAAGACTGAGGAAACACCTGATCAAAATAGATAAAAGAAGGAGTAACAAGATCATCATCAGTAGAATGGCATTCCTCAGCAACAGGCTCTGGCTTTGTGAATGGAGGTGTAGACTCTGGTGGTGGTGTAGACTCCGAAACTGCAAACGGGACTACAGACCCTGACTCCTCCTGAGAGTGATCAGAGACTGTAGACTCTGGAAGTCTAGCCCTTATAGGCATTATTAAAAGAGGTTCTTCTGACTTCAATGTTGCAGCCTCAGTGAAAATGACAGGGTTATCCACCAAAGCCTCCATGACTCTATCTGCTCTCCTTGCTAGAGAATCCACCAGGTGAAGTTGGGGTCTCTGTGTAAATGATTTCTGAGCAGCAAGAGCCTCCTCCTGTTTGCCAATCTGCACAATCAAACATAGTGAATTGTCATCCATCCCCTGCTCCAACTCATTGGACCAACTCTTTGGAAAATCTTGATCCCAATAAGTAAAGCTAGGTTCAGGATACCCTATTCTCTCATGCTCACAGTGGGGTCGGACACCCACTTTCTCAAACTCACTCAGGCTCTCGACAGCCTTTTCTATCTCTCCTTTTGCCTGGTCCAGTGCCCCTCTCAGAAATATTTTCACTCAATTTGGAGGGTGCACTCAATAAACCTACAGAAGAGGGGTTGAGAGATAAAAATGGTGCTTCAATACCTGAACCACCTTGATGGAGGGGAACCCCTTCAAATGTCTGAAGGCTAGGGGTTTCCACCAAGGGGTGAGCATCAACAGATTCTGAACCCTTACTAGTATCTTCTCTCTTTTCAGAGTCTGTTGGCTCCAGTATTCCAGTCTCAGGGTCTACTCTAGACTCTGACTGCTTCAGCATGACTTCATTAGAAGCCAGAGTCTGAGTGTTACCATCTTTGACTGTTTGTGCATGAGACTCCCCCTCAAGGTGGATAGACTCTGATAGAATAAATTGGGAAATTTCTTCATGAGCATCCATCAGAGTCTGTCCTCCCATATCACTAGGGTTCTCATCAGCTCTTTGGTGAGTTGTCAAGGAGGGCTCAACAGCATACTCCCCTGCCCCACTATCACCCAACCTCTGACTAGGTGGTTCTTGTGTGGGTGAGGCAGACTAAGCATCTCTATCACTAGTCACCACTGGTGCACTAGTCCCATCCTTCAACTGCCTTGCACCACCTGCTTCCTCCTGTTGTTCTTCAAGAATAAATGCATCCAACTTGTGATGAAAAGCCCTGAGATGGATTGCATTGATTGCCTGGGCATCTGTGAGATTGAAGAGGTCCTGCAGTTCCCTTCTTACTCTTTGAAAATATGTGCCCTTAAATTGATCCAGTCTACTTTGGTAGGTTGGATAGATGTATTTGTTGGCAATTGTACCTATATTATGGACAAGATAGTCAGCCACCTGTCTTGACAGAGGTTGAATTTGAGAGATCCATTGAATGGCTGTCCTGTAGGTAACTCCATTTTCCCAAATTGCTTCATAGTTAAAAACTGGTTGCTCAATCTCAGTTTCCAACTCAACAACAGACTCTGAGGCTCTCCTTTTGTGGACCTTAAGCTTTTTAGGCTTCTTTGGAATTTGCTGTTCAGAGTCTGGCACACCTAGTGCTTTGAGAACTGCATTTGTTCTGCCTTCTATGAGCCCAGCTGCTTGTTCTTGGAATGAAGAGTTGAATAGGTAGCTATAAAGATTTTTGACCACATCCTGTGCAGACATTTGTAGCTCCTGTTCCATTCTCTTCCTTAGGGCTTCATAGGTTGAAAGAAAATCCAAGACTTGAGATTTAGTCTGATATTGCTCTGGATCTTCAACTGATTCCACCAAAGGATATAAGAATATCAGTGCCTCATCACTTGGAGTAATGATCTCATCAATTAGGCATGAGGCTGCATCCAATGGCATTCCTTCCCAAAATGTGTCATGATCAGAGTCTAAAGGCAGTCTAGACTCTGACTCAACATTAGACTCTGGTTCAGGTGTTTTCTTGATTTCAGAGTCTGGCTCTGCAGGAGCCTTGGGAGCATCTGTTTCCTGCAAAACAGGGTTAGTACTAATAACAGGCTTGTGTGTGTGTGCAGAATAAGCCTTCCTTAACCTTCTGTACTTCTTAGCAAAAGATTTCTCAGGAGACTCAATATGAGAATCCTGAGGTGTTCCCCTATGTTTTTCAGAGTCTGTAGCCTTTTGAGAGTCTACAGACTTGGCTTGAAGGTTAGAATCAAGTGTATCATGACCTTCCTTTAGCAAAGAAAGTCCTTCAACAACTTGCTTCTCTAGTGGATTGAGCTCCTCATCACTGTGCTCATCTATAAGCCTAGATTGAATCAATTTTCTTCTCTTTACAACTGGTGCCTGTTGAGAGACACCAGAGGTTGGTTTCTTTTTGGATTTTGGTTTGGAAGATTGTATAATTGAAGGGGATTGGGTGACTTGGGTAGGTGCAGGGGGACTCTCCATTACTTGTTCCTGCACCATTTCACCACCAAAAAATGAAGCATTATAGATAGAAGGTTTGTAGGATGAGAGTTTTACCTGCATTACCTGTGGATATGTCATTGCAGGTAGACTCTTCTTTTTGTCATCAATTCTCTTAATGTCAGAGAATATCCTCCTTTGCTGTTTGTATGCCTGCACACATCAATCATCTGCCAACTTGGTTGACATGTCAGGAATGAAGTGATTGAGGAGAATCATAAGAAATCTATGATAGTAGACTTTCTTTCTCCCCTCATGCACATTATTTAATTTTGCTCCCATTTGAGTGAGCAACATATCACCAATGTTGATTATTCTATCAAATAGGAGACTATGACCAATTTGATAAGTAATAGCAGTAATAGCATCAAATCCACTACACTTACCAGTAAAACACTTAGCAATTTGATCGAAGAAAAATGACCATTCTTTCCTTAAGTAAGGCCTAGTTATCTTGCTCATGTTATCTAAGCTAGCAGAATAACCTATTGCCTTAAACATGTTTTTAATGTCATCATCAGATACAATTTCATCAAAAGTAGACTTAACAGGCAGTTTAAACACAGAATTAAGCACATCTGAAGTGACATCAAATGTAGTCGAACCAAAGGTAAACATTATTTTACCTGGTTGATCCTGAGAAGGATCAACTACCTTTGCAGTGCTCCATGCTTGTGATACAACATCCATGTGAATGACTGGTGATGCCTTGAGAATGTAGTGTAGCTCGGATTGCTCCAAGAAATCCATCACAGGGTAGTAGTCAGCGTCTACCCCTTTCCTATCTCCAAGAGCAGCAACATGATTTGTGGTCATGAACTCGAAATCCCCAAATGTGAACGCAATCGCCTTGGGTCCTCTCATGACAGTAGAAACGGCAGCCATTAAAGTTGTTAAGTTGAAAGTGATGGAGAGGCTTGAAGAATTTAGCTAGGGTTCGTAAAAAGCTCTGTGAATATTTTTGCCTTAGAAATCAATTGCAATAAACAAGTGAGTAAATTGTATGAAAAATTCTATTTTGTTCAAGTTGCATACAATACACACGAGTCTACAGCCTGTATCCGGTCAAAAAAATAACTGTTACCGCCTATTTCAAGTCATTTGAACATTTTAAATGCAATCAGAGTCTGCAGGCGCGAATTTTAACCGTTTCAGAGTCTAGGCGATAATTTTCTCAGAGTCTACTGACTTTCAGAGTCTACAGACTCGTCAGAGTCTAGACTCTGTCAAGGTAAAATACCAAACAAAATGTTGCACTAACAATTAATCACAGTGTGTTAAGACAGGGACTGTAATTAAGGTACATACCTTGCTTCTTTAATTTTGATCACTTACATATTTAACATACCTAATTCACCTACCAGTTTGAGAAAGGTAGATTCATCAAGTGGTTTTGTCAAAATGTCTGCAATCTGTCTGTCAGTTGGAACATAGTGAAGTGTCACAGTACCATTTTCAACATGTTCTCTAATAAAGTGATACCTGACATCAATGTGCTTTGTTCTGGAGTGTTGGACTGGATTCTCTGCAATTTTAATAGCACTAGTATTATCACAATACATAGGAATATTTGAGAATGTTAGTCCATAATCAAGTAATTGATTTCTCATCCACAGGATTTGAGCACAGCAACTTCCAGCTGCAATGTATTCAGCCTCAGCTGTTGAGGTTGATACAGTCTGTTGTTTCTTGCTAAACCAAGAAATTAATCTGTTGCCAAGAAACTGGCATTGTCCTGTTGTGCTTTTCCTGTCTACTTTGCATCCTGCATAGTCAGAATCTGAATAACCAATTAGTGAAAAATCTGACTCTCTAGGATACCAAAGTCCAAGAGTTTGTGCCCCCTTGAGATATCTAAAAATTCTTTTCACAGCTATTAAATGTGATTCTCTAGGGTCAGCTTGAAATCTAGCACATAGACAAGTTGCAAACATTATGTCTGGTCTACTAGCAGTTAAATATAACAATGAGCCAATCATACCTCTGTAGCTAGTGTTGTTAACTTTCTTACCCTTTGGGTCAGAGTCTAGCTTTGTGGCAGTTGACATGGGAGTTTTAGCAGTTGCAGAGTCTTGCATATCAAACTTCTTCAACAGTTCTCTTACATACTTTGTTTGATTGATGAAAATTCCATCATCATTCTGTTTGACTTGAAGCCCCAAAAAGAAGTTTAATTCTCCCATCATACTCATTTCATAATTTGACTGCATTAGTTGACTAAACTTTTCACAGAGTTTATCATTAGTAGATCCAAATATAATATCATCAACATAAATTTGGACAAGCAAAATATCACCTTTACATTTTCTAATAAAGAGAGTTTTATCAATGGTACCTCTTGTGAAATCATTTTCCAGAAGAAATTTTGAAAGAGTTTCATACCATGCTCTAGGTGCTTGCTTTAATCCATATAGTGCCTTGTCTAACCTGTAAACATGATCAGGAAACTTTGGATCAACAAATCCTGGTGGTTGCTCCACATAGACTTCTTCTTCCAATTTTCCATTTAAGAAGGCACTTTTCACATCCATCTGATACACCTTGAATTTTGAATGAGCTGCAAAGGCAAGAAACATTCTGATAGCTTCCAATCTTGCTACTGGTGCAAAAGTTTCATCATAGTCAATTCCTTCCTCCTGTGAGTATCCTTTTGCAACTAGCCTTGCTTTATTTCTTACTACAGTTCCATTCTCATCAAGTTTATTTCTATACACCCATTTTGCACCAACCACTGATCTATTTCTAGGTCTTGATACAAGTTTCCACACTTTATTTCTCTCAAATTCATTCAATTCTTCTTGCATTGCAATAATCCAATCAGGGTCTTGCAAGGCCTCCTCAATTTTCTTGGGTTCATTCTTTGAGAGAAAACAGCTATAAAGACATTCATTTTGAGTGGTTGTTCTTGTTTGTACACCACTCTCAGGGTCACCAATTATTAAGTCAGGAGTGTGATCCCTTGTCCATTTTCTAGCTGGTGGAAGATTGGTTCTTGAACTTGAAGCTCCCCCTAAGTCATTTGCATCTTCTGTATTTGAGTGAAATTCAAATGAAGAGGCTCCCCCTAAATTGCTTGACTTTGACAAGGCTTCAGAGTTGCTTGACCCAGACCCTGATGAGTTAGACTCTGTCTGGGTAGACCCTGACCTGTTAGACTCTGAATTATTTGGAGTTGAATTTTCTGACTCCCCCTCAGAGTGTGCAGATTCCTGTGTTGGTTCAGGAGTTGTTTGAGGGTCTTCATCCTCTTCTTCTTCATTTATCTCAGAACTTTTTAGATTTTCAAATTCCAGTGTAGTAGACTCTGACTCATCCTGCAATCCTGTAAACTTTTTATCATCAAATGCAACATGAATAGATTCCATAACAATTTTGGTTCTGAGATTAAACACTCTGAATGCTTTTGTGTTTGATGCATATCCAAGAAAGATTGATTCATCTGCCTTGGCTTCGAATTTGCTTAGATTTTCAGGATGTACTTTCAGTACATAACACTTGCATCCAAATATGTGAAAGTGTTTTACACTTGGCTTCTTGTCCTTTATCATTTCATAGGGAGTCTTTCCATGCATGTTTATTAGAGTGCAGTTTTGAGTGAAACATGCTGTATTGACTGCCTCAGCCTAAAAATATACTGGCAGCTTAGACTCTGCCAACATTGTTCTGGCAGCTTCTATGAGTGTCCTATTCTTTCTTTCCACAACTCCATTTTGTTGAGGAGTTCCTGGCGCAGAAAATTGTTGAGTAATTCCCTTTGATGCACAGTGGTTCTCCATGATTGAATTCTTGAATTCAGTACCATTGTCACTCCTCAGAATTCTTGCTATTTTCTTTGATTTTCTTTCCAGAAAAGTGATATGATCTATTATGTGTTGAGAAGCTTCATCCTTTGAATGTAGAAAGAAAACCCATGTGAATCTTGTAAAATCATCTACAATAACAAGAGTATATTTATTTTTGTTAAATGACATAACATTTACTGGACCAAATAAATCAAGATGTAGTAAATAAAAGGGTTCAGAAATGGTATTTATTGTCTTGCTCTTGAAGGATGATTTCCTTTGTTTTCCAAGTTGACATGCTTCACAAAGTCCATCTTGTACAAAATCAACATGTGGTAATCCTCTTACAAGATTCTGTTTAACCAACTTGTTGAGTGTTTTGAAGTTGATGTGTGACAGTTTCTTGTGCCATTTCCAGCTTTCTTCAGTTGAGGCCTTGCTGTATAGACATGTGACTTCATTGTTTATGCAATCCTCCAAGCTGGCTTCATAAATGTTACCATGTCTGTATCCTTTGAAAACCACAATGCCTGTTTCTTTGTTAGTCACAAGACACTCTTTGTTGTCAAAGCCAGTATGGTAACCTTTGTCTCCAAGTTGACTTATGCTTATTAAATTATGCCTTAAGCCATCAACTAGAGCTACTTGTTCAATGATGACATTCCCAAGTACAATCTTGCCATATCCCAGTGTTTGTCCTTTGTTGCCATCTCCAAATGATACTTCTGGGCCAGCCATTTCCTCAAAGTCTGTAAGCAGGGATTTCTTTCCAGTCATATGTCCTGAGCATCCACTGTCCAGGATTAGGGTTACTTTCTTTACCCTAGCTCCCTGCATACATAAAGCAACTAGTTAGATGTTTTGAGGACCCAAACAATTTTGGATCCTTTTCTACTATTTTTAGGAGAAACAGGCTTAATAATTTTCACCTTTGGCTTACCTGTCTCTTTTGTTGCTCTAGACTGTGGTGGAGTCTTATCAGTGTCATACCAACTCTTATCAATAGAAGATTTTAGCTCATAAAAATTGTAATACAAATCATGATAGTCCCTACACATATATATAGAATGAAATATGCTACCACAGTGATAACAAGGTTTCTGTGGTATGTAGTGACTTTTCAGAGTCTGAGAAGGACTAGACTCTGATTTCTTCTCAATCTTTGCTTTACAATCTATAGCCAAATGGTTGTGGTTGCCACATCTATAACACTTCTTTCTAGGGGCATTAGGATCCTTTTGGTAATTGTTTGCCTTATTAATTCCTTCCTTACCATTCCTATTTCTCCTAGTTTTGGTAGACTCTGATAAGTTCTCTAGCCTTTCTTTTAATTTTGACTTAGACAAGTACCCTATATTAATATTTTTCTTAGAGTTATTTGCTCCTGTCTCATCTGTCTTTTTGTTATCAACAGGGGGACTAATGACAGATGAGTTTGTGGTTTCAGATTTTTCTTTAGGTGTCACAAACTTAACAGGAACAAATGTACTTTTGTCTTTAGTCTTATTAACTTGGCTAGCTTCTTCACTGTTATCATTCTCAACAATAGGTCTTTTGTCTTGACTCTTGTCATAGCCTAGACCAGCAGTTTGACACACATTTTGATTATTGAGAATTTCTTGAACTTTTCTACCAGAGTCTGTCCAGACTCTAAACTTGAGTCTCTCTTCTTCTAGTTCTTTCTTAACATAGTCATAGGCCTTCAAGATTTCAGTGTAGTTATGACTATGTTTCTCAGAATCCTTTTTGTATTGTTCCATTAATATTAACTCAGACTCTAAATGATCATTCCTTTTAGTCAAGGTCAAATTTTCCTCTCTCAACCTTTCACTTTCACTAGTGAGAGACCTACATGTTATCATTATTTTATTGACCTCACTTTGCACAGTTTCTATACCATCAGAGTCTAAATTAATTAAGGATTCAGGAGTAAAGATTGATACCTGAGTTTTAGGAGATGAGGGTTCTTTGGGAGATTGTGATTTTCTTGAGGAGGATGCCATCAGTGCTAGATTTTCATAATCAATTTCATCCTCTGAGCTTGAATCTGCCCAATCCTTTCCAGTTGATAGAAGTGCTTTTCCTTTTCCTTGACTGTTTGACTTTCTGCATTCACTAGCAAAGTGGCCCAATATTCCACAGTTGAAACATTTGACCTTTGTTTTGTCAAGTTTGATTATTGTACTCTTGCTCTTCTCAACCTTCTCATCTTCCTTCTTGAATGATGGCCTCTTGCTAAATTTTCCAGTTCTTTTGTTAAATTTCATTCTTTTGAAATTTTTTGCAAACATAGCCATCATTTGACTTAGGTCAATCTCTTCATCAGAATCAGAGTCTGTGTCAGTAGACTCTGACTCCACAACAGCTTTACCCTTCTTCCTTGAATCCTTGATTCTAGCTTCTGTGGGTTGTTCCTGTTGTTCTTACTCAGACTCCAGTAAGAGTGCCACAGATTTTGTCTTCACAGACTTCTTATTCTTCCTCTGTTGCATCTCCAAATCATATGTCTTGAGTCTGCCATACAATTCTTCTAGAGTTAGTTCATCCAAATCTCTAGCTTCTCTTATGGCTGTAGTCTTATTGTCCCACTCTTCAGGAAGTGCTCTCAGAAACTTGGTATTCGTATCTTCAGAATCATAAACCTTACCAAGCATAGCCATCTCATTCAGGAGTTTTGTAAACCTATCATACATCTCAGTGATAGATTCTCCAGATTTTGCTTCAAAGTACTCATACTCTTGAATGAGCAAAGACCTAGCATTCTTCTTGACATCTTTAGTCCCTTGACAGTGCACCTCAAGTTTTGTCCACATCTCCTTAGCAGTCTTGCATGATATGACACAGTTAGTTAGAACAGAATCTAAACTGTTAAAGAGAATGTTCTTTACTTTTGCCTCCTTAAGGACATTTTCTTTGTCCTCTTTTGTCCATTCAGCCTTTGGTTTCTCAACGAGGTGTTCTTCAGTTATTTTGTCTTCCTCATTGATTTGAGGCACAATTTTTAAGGGCACAAAGGGTCCTTCATTAATCCTGTCAAGATAGTCAGGGTCTGTTGCTTCCAGATGGTGCAGCATCTTAACCTTCCAGTGGGTGAACTCGTTTCTCTTAAGCATAGGAATCTTAGAATTGCCATCTTTGTTTCCAGACATCTTTGATCGATTTTAAACGTTAGGCTCTGATACCAATTGTTTTCCCAGTCGTACAAGTAGAAGGGGGGGGGTTGAATACTTGTATGTCTTTTCTGCCCGATTTAAAATCAAATTAAGAACAAACTCAAACACAAAAATATGAATAAGTACTGTTTTGTATTATTAATTTGTGAATACAAAACTCTCCTAGGGTGTACACAAACCCTAGCAGCTTCTCTGTGTTTATCACAGCAACTCTCTCTATTTCTATGCTCTCACAAAATTTCACTCAGATGATTTTGTTTCGACTTCCACACTTTTACAATTAGGTTACATAGAGTTTATATAGAGAGCTGCCTATCAACTAATAACAGAAAGATAAATTACAATAGGAATAGAATTCCTAATTATTAGTTGACAGTTTCCTTCTAGAATTCTCTTTCTTTCCCACAGCATATCTGCAATATATTTATCCTGATCTTCGAAGACTTTCCATTCCTGTGATCTTCTTCCAAATTTATCCTCAACTATATAGACTCTGAAATCTTCAGACTCTGATGATCTTCAGACTCTGATCACATGTAGACTCTGATAGATCACAGACTCTGATAGTCTATAGACTCTGATCACCTTCCAGACTCTGATCTTCATGCAGACTCTGGTTTCACTTTCTACAGAAATTCTTCTAAGTACAAGTAACATGAATGTTGACCATCTAGACTCTGATTATTCATTTCAGAGACTAGAAAGACTTATTACAGATAAACTAATCTAGACCCTGTTCTAGTATTTTGTACATCATCAAATGAATATATCCCTAACAATTATATTTATAAATATCTAAATAATATTAGATATTTATTTTTATAATTTTTGAATTAAATTTATTATTTATTAATCAAAGATTATAAGCTGTGCGAGTCGAAAAGCATTTCTACGGAGTCTGTCTATAATAAGACAAAATAGGCCCCTGTTTTTTCAAATTGAAAGGGGCAGGTGATTTATGTTTTTAAAGAAACCAATCAAAGGCCGCCTCGTGTCCAAAGGTATGAAAAAGCATGCTGAAGAAAATGTCTTACTGTGTATTATTTAAAAGTCTTACCGAGAGCTAATTTCAAAATGTCTTACCGAGCAAACAATTTCAAAAGTCTTACCGAATTATTTCTTTAAGACTTTTTAAAAAGTCTTATCGAAAATTCAAATAAAAAAGTCTTGTTAGGCCTTAGAAAAAAGTCTTACCGAATTTTAAAGTGAAAAAAGTCTTGCAGGGCTTTAGAAAAAAAGTCTTAACGATTTTTTTAAATTCTTACCGAGTTTTAAAAGTCTTGCCCAACTTATTTAAAAAGTCTTGAAGGTTAATTTATAAAGTCTTTATGATTTTTTAATAAGTTTTATTCAAATGTCTTGCTAGTTTCAATCTCTATAAATATGAGGCAATTGGCTTCATTTTTCAGTATTAGAAAAACTTTCAAATTCAGCAATTTGTCTGCAAAGTTATATTCACAAACTTTCAGTGCTAGTTTGATTTTAATTCCTTAAGTAGAACAATTCATGTCAAATTTGTTCTAGGAATTAAGGTTTATTCTACCGAATATTGTAAAACCCTTTCAAGTTTAATATACGCATTTAACTTGAATCTTGTTTACTTTCTTGCTAATTTTCTAGATTTTAAATGTTTAATCATGAAAATAGAAAGCTAGTAAGTTAGCCTCCCAAACACTATAAGGACTCGAACCCTCAGTTAAAACAATAATTTATTTCCGCAAATTTTGAAAAAAATTTAAGTTATTGTGAGTATCGCATTCAACCCCCCTTCTATGATACTTCCTGTTAGGTCCAAAATCATCATAGAAGGGGGGGGGGATT
Source organism: Oenanthe sinensis (assembly GCA_028671895.1). NCBI lineage: Eukaryota > Viridiplantae > Streptophyta > Magnoliopsida > Apiales > Apiaceae > Oenanthe > Oenanthe sinensis. Next base: position 15,980,767 of record CM053813.1, read on the forward strand.
GAATATGATGTTGAAGATTTTTTGTTATATTGCGGATTAAGTGTTTGTGTTCTTGAGATATTAAAAAGGCAGTCAATGAAACACAAAGATTCGGGGAAATAACAATGTATTATTAAATCCCTGAGGTGCTACACTTCTAATCAAATGATTAGCTTCAATGGGTTCAATCAATGTTACAATAGAAATACAGTTGGGTAATATAAATGTTAAGCTTTAATGGTTCTCCCGTCTGTATGTCTTTTATTGAAGATGAATGAATTTCTTACTGTCCGTATTGATTTTCACCCATATATAATTTATAGACTTTTTGGAAAATCATTTCCAACAATTCCAAAGTCCTTTGTTGCGCCTGCAAGAGTGGTAGTGGTGTGTAGGCGCCACATAGAGGTTTGTTGCGCCATAGAAGGTTTGTTGCGCCCCTAGAATAACTTTGTTGCGCCAAGTAGAAGTTTAGTTGCTCCTGTACACCATTCCCACAGTGTAGGCGCTACTAAACTACTTAGAAACATTTCCATGAGTTTTGTTGCGCCTGTGTGAGCTTTTGTTGCTCCTACATACGGTTTGCAGTATGTAGGCGCCACTAACCTTTCCCTTAATCTTCTGTGGCGCCACAACAAGTTTTGTTGCGCCTGCACTCCCATTCCCTTGTGCAGGCACCACAAACCATCTTCTTGATTTCACTTGGCTTTATTCTTGGTTTGTTGCTCTTTTACTAGGTTGGTGGCGCCTCTAGAGTACTTCAAGAGTGTAGGAGCCACCAAATGCAATACTACTTGCCTTAACATATTTCTTGAAGTGCTTGAAGTAATTACTACTTGATTTTCACTCTTCTGGCTTGATCAACTGATTTTCTTCTGATTAACCAAGACAATTCTTTTCTAGTTATGCTGACGCTTAGTGCACTAGTCTGGTTCACAAACGACTAGCATTGAATTGAATTCCCTTGACTTCTGTTATGTTTCAGCTGATTTACTTTGGACTGATTCATTGATTCTGATCACTGAGACCCTTTGACAATTATACACAAATCATTACACTGACTTTAGCCTTAAATCCACTGAACACTTATTTGTTGCTGAGGCCTAAACATATTAATGAACTTCTCTCGCTGTAGTTCAGTAAACATTTCATCTTAAATGCTCTGCAATGATGTATGTATGATTCCTGTTTACATGTCCTTCAGGATTCTTGTGCTGCATATTAGTATTATTTATCTGTCTTTGTTTCTTAGTTGAGTTATCGTTATCACTATTACATACTACGTTACATTATGCTTTATAATCTCCCCATATTTGGTTGTTAGAGTTCGACAAGAAAATCCTATGAGAGGATAACTCAACTGATACTTACAAGAAAAAGTAAAGTGGAGAAAGACAGTAAATAACATTAATTACATTATGGATTAGATTTTACATTTCCAGATTTCTTGTGTACAATAGAAGTTTGTTCCTCTAGCCTGAACAGATAATTCTATGACCTTCTGCTTCTTTGTACTGTGTCTTGCTTGTTCTTAGATCTTGTCTCGGAGTAATGCTTTCTCAGCACTTCTTCCTTCTACTCCAACCTTGCCTTCACTATATCTCTAGCTTCTACTTCAAGAATATTGACTGAAGGTGGTTCTTCTAACTTCTTCAAAACTTTAGTCAGAAAAGCGATTGAGTTTATCTTGGAGATTGACTCGAAGGCCAAAGATTGTCTCTTTGAAAACACGAATATTGTTATCCTTTTTGGAAAGCCCTTTACTCGGTCAGTGTCATGCATCGACTCTTCTACCAATTTCTCCACCAGGACTTCTTCAATCATCCTCAAATCCTTTTTATCTGATTTGACTGTGGATCTCTTCACCCTTGAAAGGACTTTTCGGATAATTTCAGAATTGTTTCTCCTCAGTTTTGATAGCTCCTTCTTTTATCCACTCCATTCTTCTTGAAAAAGGAAGTATTTTGTTCCATTTGGCTCTGTCTGAATGCAAGGTTCAGAATCTCTTATGGTTTGAAGTACTTCTGTGCCATCCTCTTTTCTTACATACACTGGGTCTTGATAATATCTGGTCGTATCCATTAGATATCTTCCTAGTATTTTAATTGCTCTGTTCAGCCTGAATGCGTAGATCAACTCAGTAGCCTTTAAATCTTCTTCTGTTCTATTCTTCTTACTTTTGAGTCTCCCTTCTACATACTGCATGAACATTGCTTGGCTTGAATCTAGACATTCATCTGACAAGGTTAAGTTATGAAGTGTTGTTGCTTTATAGTACTTGACCACCTGAGGCTTTTCAAATGCTTCGACACCGATCTCCACAATCTTCTTCTCAATCATATCTCTCAGTATCTCATTTGTTTTATGCCCACCAAAGATGACTTTCTTCTTCAGCATATACAACTCCACAATATTCATCTTTTCAAAACGCTTTGTCGACAAAATCTTTGATCCCAGTGTTGTTGAATTTATGAACATTTTCCACCCGTACTTGGATGCACTTACTGACACGCTTGTAATCTCTTCCGATAGCATAACATAGAATTTATGAACATCTTCAAATCTTTCCCTCATGGTTCTGAAGAGATCAAAGACTTCTCTGTCTTTCTTCTGTGTAAGAGACAACTCTTTCTTCTTGAGCAAATTCTTTGCTTCATCCCAATCAGGACCAACTTTAGCTTCTATGTCCTTAATTCTGTTTCGTCTTTCTATTGTGTGTTGTACTCTCTTCCATTTTCTCTTCATCAATTCTTGAGCCTGATCTATACCTTGAGTAATAACTTCATCTACATCAACTAGAAGACAGTCATTATCAAAAGCATGTTCTTCTGCAAACTCTTCCTCAACATCTATTCCTACAGCTTTTGCAGTTTCCTCTATATCAATCTCTGTTGGAATCTCTAGTGGCACATAGGGCTCAAATATTTCTCCTTCTTCAAGTTGTCTAGCTCCAGGTCTATAGAAGATATCTGACTCCCCTTGAGCTGTGTATTCCAAGATCATCTCAGCTCTAACTTTTTGTTGTGCTGACCTCTCCCCCTCAGTTGGGTTATCCTGCCTTCTGATTGGAGTAATCTGAGTTGTCAATGTTGATTGAGTAGAAATAGGAACTCTTTGAGCCAACAGTTGTTTGACCAAATCTTTGATTTCTTTCAGTTTTTCTCTCTGCTGCTCCTGCACTTCCAAGATCTTTATTAATGAATAGTGAATTTTAATTACTTGGGCCTCTAGATTTAGAATTTTTTGGCTATGTGTTGTGTGTGCATTGTGTGGGGTGTGTGTGTTTGGTAGGTGGGTGTCTCACTCCTCACTGTTACTATTTGAGCACGTCCCTCAACACTAACACTCGGCTGATCAGGGTCAGGGAATAAAAGATCACTAAGGTTAAGTGTGTCACTCATTTGATTCATTAGCACATCCTGATCTTCTGTACCTGCATTAAAATCCATATCCCTTCTATGGGGAGGACCTCCTGTGTAGGAGCTAGACTTAGAATTTCCAGGGGGGTCACCACCTCAGGCAATGTAGTGATTGACAAATGAGAGCCTATGGTGCCCTGCGACGCCTGTGAAGGCACTTCCACTTGAAGTGGTGATGCTGTTGAAATAGCTACTCCTTGAATGGAGACCTCTTCCCTTCTATGGGAGAGTTGCCTTTCCACTTCACCCACATGGGGAGGGAAAACATCCTGAATAGGATCTGGAGATGTTAAGTCCAGGGGGGTCACCACATTTGACAATGTAATGAGTGGCTCTTGAGAGTCAGTGATGCCCCCTACTGTCTGTGAAGACAGGTTCTGAATTGGATCAACCAAAACAGTATTAGCTACTGAAGTAGCGGATTTTATTTCCATCTATATTTCTGTTCCCGTACCTTTCAGGATTTTATCAATTTCAGAATTGAGGTTACGAAGAAAGATAATTTCGTCAGAGATTGGAGAATCAGGTTCCTGGCTCACAGTTGCCTTAGGTCTAAAATCCATTTTACAACATTTTCTAGAAGGCAGAGCTGTAGGGGATATTTCAAAAATTTCCTGATTTGGTAGGGACTTACTCCTATCATCTATATCAATGGTTCTTTTTCTGGTTTGAAGAGATGAAGGGAGTGTTTGTTGTTCTTTGGCAGTGGTTTGAACTAGTTGGTTTTGACCAAGTTCATTGCCAGTTTCGAAGGCCACTGAGGGCTCTAGTGTGTGCATTGTCGTTTGAAGCACAGTAGGAGATATTGTGACAAATTCATCAGTTAGAAAAGCAGAAAAGTCAAATTCAAGAAGTGTACCTTCATCCATTTGTTCATCAGAAATTTTGGGGATGTACACCTTTGTAGTCTGAGGCTCTTCCACTTCTGCCTCAACAACTATCTCCTCTGTTTAAATTTTAGGGCTTCTCTTTTGTTCTTCTTCTTCAGAATTAGTTCTTTCTCATGTTCAGAACCAACCTCTTTCATAATTTCATCTTCTTTTCCAGAGCTTTGATCTTCCTCTTCTGATGCTGCTGAGTTTCCAGACTCACTTGAGGTTTCAACTTCATTGCCTATTCAGAGGTTGTTGCTACTTCTTCGTCTTTTTCTGCATCTTTTTCATTAACCGGTCTAAGAAGATCAAAGAAATCTCTGATATGGTCAGTCATCGGAGCAGGAGTATACTTGTTGGGATAGTCAGCCTCATTCTGTAACAATAGAATTGTCTTGAACTGGAGTGAGGGTGACTCTTCCAATGGACTGTTGTGAAACATTTGCAGCTGGTCAGTTCGCAGCACTTGATTCAACACCAGCTGCAAGAATCTGGGATACAAACAGAAGTTCTCCTTTGGCCTGGTTCTTAAGAATCTTTGTCATGATCAACTTGCCAAAATTTATTCTGGAACCAGATGCCACTGCATACCCAATCACCTTGTTGAACTGTGTAATTCCGTGGAATCCACCTGTCTTTGGTGCAAAGCAGTGAGATAAGATGTTGAAGAATAAATTCCACTCCTTGGGTATGTGGTTCTTGTAAATCTTCTTTGGAAAATTATTGTTCACTCTGGTGCAGTGTAGGAACATAAATAAATTGTCCAGATCCGCCTGTGATGGTTCGTCTTCAAAATCTTCAGATGGCAAATGAAGTGCTCTATTAATGTCATTCTCAGTGATTCGCACATTCTGTCTCTGTATTTTGCAAGTAAAGGCTGAGATGCCATCTGCAAATGTATCCAGTGCAGACCTGTATACCTGTTTTAATAAATTTCTATTTAAAGGAACAGAAGTCGTTAGTGCATACTGGACTATAGATTGTTTATTTAAAAATCGAGCCCAGTTACCTAACTCTCCTTCTTCAGTCCAATCATTTACTAAAATAGATAAATAATTAGTCTTTTTAATATCAAAATTACCTGCCATTTTATAAATTGAGAGATAATTTGTATCAATTAAAATTACTAATTAATATCGAATAATTTTAGTAAATTACGAACCAAACCCTAATATTTAAAAATTACTTGGATTTTCATAAAATAAATATATAATTATCTCCTAGTAATTTTAAGCACACTTTTAATTTTATTATAATTTTTAATCGATTAAGAATTAACTAACCCTAGCCAGAAATGTTCAATTTTTTTTGTAAAAAAATGAGAATTTTAAGATCTTAATCAAAATCAGTGGGACCACTTGCAAATGATAGGATTCAATATGGGTTCCACAAATCTGATTTTAGTTTAACAATCGGACAAAAATTGGCTTAGTTATGTTTGATTAAAAATTGTAGATCTGTGTTTTGTTCTTGCGCCATATATAGTGTGTGTACTGTGTATGTATATAAAGAATCGCAACAAAACCAAACATATATATAGGCGCCACAAAATCAATAATAAAATCGGCTAAGTACTTTAGTTGCGCCTCTACAGTGCTCACACTGTATTGGCGCCACTAAACTACCCAGGGCAACAAAACTTACTAGAAATTTTTGATGCGCCTCCACAGTGTGTTCACTGTGTAGGCGCCACAAAATCTTCTAGCGCCACAAAACTTGGCAACAAAAACTAAGTGGTTTGTTGCGCCTCTACAGTGGTGACACTGTGTTGGCGCAACAAAACTCCACGGCGCCACTTGATTTCCAAACTAAATTATTCTAAGTACTTGTGTTGAGTTAAGTTGTGCCTACACAGTGCTTGCACTGTATAGGCGCCACTAAATTATATTAAGCACCACACCGTACTTGTCAAATTCAAGTGTTCCTAGATTTTTCTACAAATAAGTAAATAATATTTATGAATAATTTGTATTATTAATTAATAATAATTAATTACTCACAAATATTATTTCACAAAATATTTATTAATAACAACAACATTAATTGTTAAAATTATTATCATAAATAAATTATGCTTCTTATTATTTTACTTTTATTTTAAATATAAGAATAAATATAAAAATAAATATAAATATTCATCCTTTTCATTTAAAATATTTTTAAATAATATTTAAATATATATAAGTGCCAAGAAATTATCATTTAAATACAAGCACTTAAATATTTTATTAGATCAAAATTAAATATATACAAGATTAATAAAATTAGCAGGCATGCACAATGTATTTATCTAATATTTAATCCTATTAACTGGAAAATAATTTGGTAGATAAATTCACAAGTCCTAAAAATATTAATCATTAATTAACTAGTGAATTTATCAGCTTGAAATTGCAGTTTTAGATTACTAACTAATTAGTTAGTAGAATTTAATATCCCAAGTTCACAAACCAGTCTAGTGAAAGTGATTTCATCCAGTGGTTTAGTTAAGATGTTTGCAATTTGCTGCTCTGTAGGTACAAAATGTAACTCTACAGTACCATTCATGACATGCTCTCTAATAAAATGATACCTGATATCAATGTGCTTTGTCCTTGAATGTTGAACAGGATTGTTTGTGATGGCTATGGCACTTGTGTTGTCATAGAATATTGGAATTTTATTCAGCAACAGTCCATAGTCTTGAAGTTGGTTCCTTATCCACAGTATTTGTGCACAGCAACTTCCAGCAGCAACATATTCAGCTTCAGCTGTTGACATTACAACTGAGTGCTGCTTCTTGCTATACCAGGACACCAATCTTCTATCAAGGAATTGACAACTCCCTGATGTACTTTTTCTATCAATCCTACAACCTGCATAATCAGAATCTGTATAGCCAATAAGGTCAAAACCTGTATCTTTAGGGTACCAAATTCCAAGATTCAGACTTCCCTTAAGATACCTAAAAATCTATTTAACAACTATAAGATGTGATTCTTTAGGGTTAGACTGGAACCTAGCACACAAGCATGTAGAAAATATAATATCTGGCCTACTTGCAGTTAGGTAAAGTAATGAGCCAATCATACTTCTGTAGCTTGTGATATCTACCTTCTTACCAAGTTTATCTTGATCAAGCTTAGTGGCAGTTGCCATTAGAGTTTTAGTTGTTGATGCATCTTCAAGACCATACTTCTTCAAAAGATCTTTGATGTACTTGGTCTGGCAAATGAAGATTCCATCTTTCCTTTGGCTTACTTAGAGTCCAAGGAAGTAATTCAACTCTCCCGTCATGCTCATTTCATACCAACTCTACATTAGCTTGGCAAATCTACTACACAACTGATCGTTAGTAGAACCAAATATAATGTCATCCACATATACTTGTACTAATATCATGTCATTTTTATACATTTTATGAAACAGAGTCTTATCTATGACACCTCTAGTGAAACCATTTTCAAGTAAGAATATAGATAGAGTGTCATACCATGTCCAAGGTGCTTGCTTTAGGCCATAGAGTGCCTTGAAGAAGAAGTATACAAAATCTGCAAATTCTGGATCTTCAAACCCTGGGGTTGTTCCACATACACTTCTTCTTCAAGCTCTCCATTCAGGAATGCACTCTTCACATCCATTTGATAAAATTTAAAGTTGAAGTGTGCTGCGAATGCCAGAAACATCCTGATAGCTTCAAGCCTTACCACTGGTGCGTATGTTTCATCATAATCTATTCTTTCCTCTTGAGAATAACTTTTAGCAACCAGTCTGGCTTTGTTCCTCGTAATAATGCCATCTTCATCCAATTTATTTCTGAATACCCACTTTGTGCCAATTATAGACTGGGTACCAGCTTCTAAACTTTTTGTCTCTGAAACTGATTGAGTTCTTCTTGCATAGCTATTACCCAATCTGGATCTTCCAATGCTTCTTCCACTTTCTTTGGCTCTATTTCAGAGATAAAATCAGAGAATAAACATTCATTCTAAGAAGCACGTCTAGTTTGGACTCCAGCATCTGGATCTCCTAGTATCAACTTAAAGAGATGAGCTCTACTTCATACCCTATGTCTTGGTAGATTTGCCCTAGAAGGTTCATCCTGATAATCATTAAAGTGCTGAGTCCTGGTAGTAGATCCTTCTGTTGCTCCCCCTAAGCTGCTGCTTGGTTGAGAATGAGATTCTCTACCACTACTAGTAGTTTCTGTGAATCTTCCATTGTTTTCATTACTAGGGTCAGAATCATCATTCTTAATATTTCCATTTGGTACTTGATTTTCTGTTGCAGCTTCAGGTTCCATTTCACCTTCATCTGAGTTCAAATTTTCAAACTGCAGAGTTTCAGTGTCGTCTATTCTTTGTAGACTTGGGAGCTTGAGATCATCGAAAGTTACATTCATGTTTTCAGTGACCTTCTTGTGTTCAATCACATAAACCCTGTACGCCTTAGATTCCAGAGAGTAGACAATAAATATGCCTTCATGAGCCTTGGATTCGAACTTTCCTAGATGCTCATCATCTTTCAATACAAAGCACTTTACTCCAAACACATGAAAGTATTTCAGTGTTGGTTTCTTGTTTTCCATTATCTCGTACGGAGTCTTGTCATGATCTTTATTAATCAGGGTACGATTCTGAGTGTAGCAAGCTGTGTTGACTCTTTCAGCCTAAAAGTATAGAGGTAACTTAGCTTCATTTAGCATTGTTCTTGCTGCTTCAACCAAAGTTCTGTTCTTCCTTTCTACTATTCCATTTTGTTGTGGAGTTCTAGGCACTGAGTATTGTCTTGAAATCCCTTTTTCATCACAGAATTCATTCAGGGTTACATTTCTGAATTTTGTTCCATTGTCAGACCTTATTTTTCTGACAGGCAAACCAGTTTCTACCTCTATCTTCTTTATGTGATCAATGATTGTTTGAAAGGCTTCATCCTTTGATGCTAGAAATAACACCCACGTGTACTTAGAGTAGTCATCTACAATTACCAGTACATATCTCTTCCTTGATATAGACATGACATTTACTGGGCCAAATAAATCCATATGCAAAAGTTATAGTGGTTCAGTAATGTCTGAAGAGTATTTGTTTCGGTGAGATGCTTTCTTTGACTTCCCCTTTTCACATGTTTCATACAAACTTTCTTGATAGAATTCCACCTCAGGTAAGCCTCTAACCAATTCCCTCTTGGCTAAAGAGTTCATTGCTTTAAAGTTTAGGTGTGAAAGTTTCTTGTGCCATAACCAACTGTCCTCTTTTGAACTTTGCTTTAAAAACATTGAACTTTGCCTTTGATTACAGAGAATAAGTCAGCTACAAAAAGATTCCCCTTTCTCACTCCTTGAAGTGCAAGCTTGGCATCTTTCCTGTTTTAAATTGCACATCTTTCTTTCTCAAAAGTTACTTTGAAGCCCTTGTCAGTGAACTGACTTATACTTAGAAGGTTGTGATTTAATCCATCCACAAAAGAGATATTTTCTATGATAACATTTCCAATTTCCAGATTGCCACATCCCGTTGTGAACCCCTTGTTGTTATCTCCAAAGGTCACTATCGGGCCATCTTTCTCAATCACATCTGATAGCAGGGCCCTATCACTAGTCATATGCCTTGAACAACCACTGTTGAGAATCCACATGACACGCTTGTTCTTTGTTATTCCCTGCAACCACAGATTGATTACTTCTTCTTTGGCACCCAAATTTGATTAGGTCCAAGAGGTTTAGATAAGTAAACAGATTTAGCTGCAGAAATTTTCTGGTCCTTGTCTTTCTCATCGACTGTGCCCTTGTCCTGGTTTAGCCTTGACATGAGTGTCTTTAGGCTTAGGGACAGGAGATTCCTTCCTAGACTTAGGAAGACTAGCAGTCTTTGCCCTAACATGCTTTCTATTCATGTTCACATCTGTATTCATGCAAGTACTAGATGATGTATTCATTAAGTTTATGTATGCAATGTTGAAAGCACATGGCATGTATCCTACTTTACCACATGGTTGATGAGGGATAGACATGGCAGGCATGGCAGGCACATTATGAGTTTCTTCTTTTACTACTTTTATCTTTTTGTATGCATGCGTAAGATGACCAGTAGAATTACAATTATTACAAACTTTCCTAATTGCTTTGGGAGAATAGGCATAATCATTTTTCTTGTTAACACTTATCTTGCCATTTCTGTTAGGTTTAATTTTTTCATTTTTGTTGCCTAAATTACTTTTAATTTGTTCCTTAGGTTCTACAATTTTTACAGATTTCTTAGGCAACTCCTTTTTACTTACTTCCTCTTTCTTTTGATCCTCAGCAAGAATTTCTTGTTTCATTAAAATATGTTCTTCATCTAGGGGTTCAAAGACAAACTTCTTGTATAGGGGCTTATCAACATTTTTTAACACATGTGGAATATCTTGCTTCATAGGACTTTCCTCAGCAATTGATTCCTCATGTCTCTTTCCTTCCTTTTTATCATAGTCAAATCATATTCCTATTTTTTGACCTATGACTTGTTTATCTATTGCCTTCTAACAAGATTAGCAGATTTCTTATAAGCCTGAAGTTTTAACTCTAACTCAGAAATTTTATTCCTAAGCGCAGTTTCTACTTCCTGGTTGCATTTGTCTCTATTCTGTAGATATTCTATCTTCTGTTTCAGATATTCTAAGTTAACACGTGCAAGCTCTAGTTCTTCATTTCTAGCTTCTAGCATTTTATTCTTTAGAACTAGTTTAGCATTTTCTTCTTCAGATGCTAGCATGCTTGTGTGAATGTTAAACATTTCTACACTAAGATCTTCTACAATTTTCTTATAATCAGAATTAGACATATCAACTGTGTAAAGAAATGATACCTAAGATGACTGAGGTGATGCCTCTGAAGAGTCTGCCATTAGTACAACATTTCCATATGTCACCTCTTCATCATTGTCTGAGTCATCCCAACTCTTTCCCTCGGCTATATAAGCTCTGCCCTAATGCTTCTTTACCAGTGCATCAAACTTTTGCTTAAGTTCATTATACGACTCCTTTATTTCTTTTCCTTGCTTAGGCTTCCGACATTCTTTAGCAAAATGCTCGGGTTCATCACAGTTATAGCACTTGAACTTACTGCGGTCTACCATCCCTGTCTTATAACTTACTTTGCTGTAAGACCCTAAAGACGAACCACCTCGGTTGCTGTTTCTGAAACTGGAACCACTGTAACTTGAGTTACTCTTGAATTTGTACTTAGGGTTACTCCTAAACCTGAGGTTCTTGAACTTTCCTGCCATATAGGCCATTGTCTTATTTTCCCATTGTTCAAGTTCTTCCATTGAGTAGAAGTTATCTTCATCACCTGCTTGAGCATTCTCTGAAATTTTAGCTTCTAGCATATCTTCTTTCTCAACAATAGGCTTTACTGTGTTGTTCCCTATAACAACAAAATCCTTGGCTACAAGTGTTGTAGTCTTCAACAGTGTTGTATTCTTACTGTCCACTGTACCTGACCCATAAATGATTTGTCTCTTCTCTTGCTCCATTTCATGAGTCTTGAGCTTCCCATATAGAATTTCAATGGACATGTCATTTAAGTCACTCCTCTCTCTGATGGCAAAGATTTTGTGTTCCAGGTGTGCTGGCAGTGTCAACATGAATTTCCTATTGATTTCCCTACGTGAATAGGCCTTCTCATGCAGTGATAAGTCATTCAATAATTTATTGTATCTCTCAAAGACTTGAGAGATACTTTCTCCTGGTATTGACTTGAATGCTTCATACTGGGATGTAAGAATATCTAGCCTGTTCTCCTTCACTTCTGATGTACCTTCCATTAGCAGATCAATCGTATCCCACATCTGTTTTGCACTGGTGCAATTAATCACTTGATTCAGCATTGTAGTGTCCAGTGAATCCATTAGGATACATTGAAGATGATTGTCCCATGCAACTCTATCTTTATCAGTGTCAGTAAACTCTGAAGGTTCCTTTGGGGTAAATCCTTGTGGAATCTGTTCGCCGTCTTCTGAAACTGTTTCAGGTGTTAGCTTCTGAGGTACATAGGGTCCATTTTCCAGAATTCCCATGTATTGAGAATTTGTTGATTTAATGAAAGTGGACAACTTCTTCTTCCATAAAATGTATTCATTTTTATCAAAGGTAGGGATTTTAATGCTGCTAATTTTCTAGGTACGCTTTGAATTTTAAATCTCAAAGGTAGGGATTTTGATGCTACTAACTTTTTAGAAAACGATTTCCAACAATTCTCAAGTCCTTTGTTGCGCTTGCAAGAGTGGTAGTGGTGTGTAGGCGCCACATAGAGGTTTATTGCGCCTTAGAAGGTTTGTTGCGCCCCTAGAATAACTTTATTGTGCCAAGTAGAAGTTTAGTTGTGCCTATACACCATTCCCACAATGTAGGCGCCACTAAACTACTTAGAAATATTTCCATGAGTGTTGTTGCGCCTGTGTGAGCTTTTGTTACGCCTACACACGGTTTGCAGTGTGTAGGCGCCACTAACCTTTCCCTTAATTTTCTGTGGCGCCACAACAAGTTTTGTTGCACCTGCACTCCCATTCCCTTATGCAGGCGCCACAAACCATCTTCTTTATTTCATTTAGCTTTATTTTTGGTTTGTTACTCCTTTACTAGGTTGGTGGTGCCTCTAGAGTACTTCAAGAGTGTAGGAGCCACCAAATGCAATATTACTTGCCTTAACATATTTCTTGAAGTGCTTGAAGTAATTATTACTTGATTTTCAATCTTCTGGCTTGATCAACTGATTTTCTTTTGAATAACCAAGACAATTCTTTTTTAGTTGTGCTGACGCTTAGTGCACTGGTCTGGTTCACAAACGACTAACACTGAATTGAATTCCCTTGACTTCTGTTATGTTTCAGCTGATTTATTTTGGACTGATTCATTGCTTCTGATCACTGAGACCCTTTGACAATTATACACAAATCATTACACTGACTTTAGCCTTAAATCCACTGAACACTTATTTGTTGCTGAGGCCTGAACATATTAATGAACTTCTCTCGTTGTAGTTCAGTAAACCTTTCATCTTGAATGCTCTGTAACGATGTATGTATGATTCATGTTTACATGTCCTTCTGGATTCATGTGCTGCATATTAGTATTATTTATCTGTCTTTTTTTCTTAGTTGAGTTATTGTTATCACTATTACATACTACGTTACATTATGCTTTACACTTCCGGGATCCAACAATGGGTATTTTTGTTTTACTCTATTCTTGAGATTGTAACACTCTTGTAATATATAAACAAGAGTGGTAGCATTGTTAGAATTGTCTGAGTTAGAATATTTCTTTAGAATCAATTGTTCAAGCTAAAAGCACTTGTAAGAACAATTGATTCAATTCTATCTTTGTAAAACCAACTAGGTTTTTCAACCTAGGATATTTGAGCAATTAATTCACTGGTGGATCAAAAAATCAACCAGTAAATTTTTATATATTTTTTCAAAGTTTTAATTTCTCCATTATCAGTATTAAATATTTCTTTTCAAACACTAAATCTCAGAAGAACAAAGATTTTTATTTGTATTCAACCCCTTTCTACAAATACATTGTCATTGTTTAAGGGACAAATAACATTTGGTATCAGAGCGTAAGCTTTTAACAATAATAAAGTTTTAGATCACAAACAAGACAACATGGGCCAAAAGGATTCAGTTGTGAAACTCCAATGTTGGAAAAAAGATAAGTATTTTGCTTGGAAAGTAAAACTGCACATGCATCTACTTTCACTTGACCTTCCTATATAACTGCATAGAGAAAGGTCCTCATGTTCCCATGAAGCTGGTCAAATGTGTAAATCCTAATAATACTCCTACTTTTGACAACCATGTTCCAAAACTCACTACTGGGTTCACAGAAGAGGATGAAAAAAGTATTAAAGGACAAAAAGGCCATGAATTTTCTATTCAATGGTTTAGACAAATATATGCTTGACAATGTAATCAACTGCACAACATCCAAGGAGGTATGAAATTCTCTTCAAACTCTATGTGAAAGAAATGAACAGGTCAGGAAAAATAAGATACAACTCCTGATTCAAAAATATGAATCTTTCCATTTCACGAGTGGTGAGTCCATCAATGACACCTATATTAGGTTCCAAAAGCTTTTGAATGGACGAAAACTATATGATAGGGTTTATGCAATTGAGGATATAAATTTGAAATTTCTCCATTAGACAACATCAGGACTTCAAGGACTATACTCTTAAAAAACTCTATAGTATTCTCAGGATATATGAGTTGGAAATACAACAAAATGAAGAGATTGAGAAGAATCAAAGAAAAGAAATGATTGTAGCTTTGATGGTTAAAGGAAATGAGGACAAGAAGGATAATAGTGAAAGTGTTTGTGTAGAAGGTATTAGCATGGTGGTTAATGATGTTGTTGAATCATCTAAAGGTAAAAGAAAAATCAAAGGTGATGATAGTGAAGCATGTTCTCAAGATGATTTGGATGAAATTGATGAACACCTTGCATTTCTGTCAAGGAATTTTTTTAAGTTAAAATTCAAAAGGAATCCAAATGCTTAAAGGCCTGGATCCCAGTTTAGAAGTGACAACCAAAACAAAAATTTGGTTGACAGATCTAAATTCAAATGATGCAGAAAGCCAAAGCAAGAAAAGAATGCAAAGTCATATGATGGCATTGACTAAAAAAGAAAGTACTTTGACCTTCTCAAACAAAAAGAAAAGGATTTTGTGACTGAAGAGAAAGACTAAGCTGCTGAGGACAGTAATTCTGAAGAGTTCATCAATCTAGCTCTAATGGCCAACCATGAGGATGAAAAAGCTAGTTCATCATCAAATCAGGTATTAACTACAAACTTTTCTAAGCTTTCAAAATATGAATGCAATAGTACTACAAATGAAATGTCAAATGAACTGTACAACTTGCATGTCACTCTTAAATCTCTAAAAAAATATTCCAAGTTAAAGAACACCATTGATGCTTTGACTGAGAGGAATGCTTTTCTTGAAAATGATTTAGTTTGTTTATATAGATTTAAACAAGAAAGTAAAGATGTCAGGGATGAATTAGTGAACACTTTGAAAAGAGAAGAATCATTGAAGGAACAATTAGCTGATGAAATTGAGACAATGAACAAATCGAATAGGTCTGCTAAAACTGCAAAACAGATAATTGATGTTCAAGGAATGAATACTCTAGAAGAGTCCCCCAAGTCTATAGGCAAGTCATTGATTAATGCCTCAATGGATAAAGATCAATCGACTGCTAATCCTATATCAATTGATAAGGATTACCAATCGATTGATGATAAGTCAACTGATAAACATCCATTGACAGGAAAACAATCAATGACTAACAAGAAAAATAAACTTAGCATACCTATTAAATTTGTAAAAGAAAATGATTCCACAGAATAAGTTGAGGCTAAAGTTGAAAAGATAAACATATGTAGCCTATCTAAGAAACAGTTAAAGGAAAAATTAGAAAAGATATCACTTGTTAGATCTATTCAACCTAAGCCTGAGAAAAAGAAAAAGAATAGGAATGACAAGGTAGGCATAAACAAGCACAATAATTATACCCCTAACATGTATGCTTCTATAAAGGTTTGTGCAAAGTGTGGTAATATAAATCATTAATCTATGCATTGCAAGAAAGAAAAGAATTCCATGCCAATGAATGATTCCAATACACAAGCCATGTCTACAAATGAAATGCCTGCCAATTCTATGCTCATGAATTCCATGACCTCTAATTTAGCTGCACCAAATGTTCACATGCCATATGCACAAATTCCATACATGTATAATCCCTTCTTTGTATATGTCAAGATGAACATGCTTAGAATGCCATGGAATATGCCTGTAATTGTTGACACTCATGCTAATCAAACTGTTAAGTTTAAAATTATGCATGATATTCCTGCCATGAGTTCCAAGGTATATGTGCCTCAAAAGTTAACTCTCAAAGTTAAAGTAAACCTAAATCCATCAAAACAAAAGGAATCAAAGTTGGCAACCAAGGCACAGGCTAAAACTAATAAAAGAGGACCCAAGGTAACTTGGGTACCAAAAGCAACTTGTTTATTTTAATTGTGTGCAGGGAAAAAGGAGGAAAAGTCTCTGGTATCTAGATAGTGGATGTTCTAGACACATGATTGGAGATATGTCCCTGCTCACAATGTTTATGGAGAAAGCTGGCCCTGATGGCCTTCAAGGTTTGTAGAAACTCCTTGTCGGGATTGGGCTTTAGCGCATTCTGCCTCAAGGTTCTCATGACAGCCTTTTGCCTTTCAGCTTCAATCTCCTACCTTCTTTCTTTCTCTCTCTTAGGGTTGATATCTTGTTGTTGAGGTAGGAAAGATGATGTACTAGGCTTGAATTAGGAAGAAACTTACACTATAGGTGCTTGATTTGGAATAGTCATTGTTAATAGAAGAGTTTGAATGGATGTCAATTAAGTTGACATTTGTTGAAGAGTGGTGCTTTGTGTGGAAGTAGATGTGTCAAACTCCTTCTGTAAAGCATTCACACTTGACACCACCTCAGAAATTGTGTTTGAGGGAGAGGTTTGAGCAACAGCCAATTGATCAACTTTTTCATTTAATTTTGCCACTGTAAGTGCTTCAGCCTTTTCTGCCTTTGCTTTGGCTTGGTAGATTAAATCCAGTTTAAATGGAGTCAATTCATGAAGAGGTACATCATATGGCAATCTATCTGCATGTCTGTTCTTGTACAATACTTCCACCATGTTATTTATCTTTGTTTGATTCTGTTAAATGGTAGCATTTCTTTCAATCATCTCCTCGAAGGCTTTCTCCATCTTCTTCATTTTGTCATTCATGTCATTAACCTTGATTCTTGACAGAGAAGATTCAGACTTAGAGGATGTAGTTCCATAGATGCCACCAGGCTTCATATTTTCCTCAATATTCCTCAAAGTACCTTCCACCTTACATCTATGATCTTCAATCTCAGATTGAAATCCCCTTGCAAGATAGTGATTGCTTATAATTTCACCTTGGGAGCTTCATGTATGTCATCATATATTGCAGATAGAGTGAAAACTTTGGCACAAGTACCAAGAAAAGTCAGATATTTCTTTCTCATCCACTATAGCATCTCCTTCATGCTCACAGTTTGTTTTTTATCTAACCAAGCATCAATATTGGCCTCTCCCTCTTTAGCCATTTATGCATTCTTGTCTTTAATTTCCTCCTATTCTTTTGCATACTCTAGCATAATTGTAGCATAGTCCTTGTTTGGCAAATGAGCAGCCAGGAGTGTTTATGCTATATGGTAGAAACATCCATTTGATCTCCATACAATTCTTTTAATTTCTCCTTAGATAAGAGCCCGTCAGAAGATGGTCCTAAATCTCTATCATGTTGCACAGGTTTTAGCGATTGTGACATAAAGTTAGAGCTAGGATCACCACTTGTGGTAGCGATTCCTCCAGTATCTATTTCCTCATCCAAATGTTCAGATGAGTCACCAATAAACCCTGGATGGATAAGTGGATTCCTCATAGATGACAGTCTTTGAATGACTGGGGAGTGTCCAGTGGATGTCATTTGCCTTGTTTTTTATGACAATTCCATGTTCATCCATTTTGTTTCTATAAACCCATTATTGCCAATAATTAATCTGTCTTTTAGAGGTGGCACTAATTCTCAAACATTATTTCTCACAAATTGATTTAGCTTTTCCAGCATGGCAACAATCCAGTCTGGATTCAACAATGCTTCTTCAATCTTTTTAGGTTCATTTTGAGAAAGAAAACAAGCATACAAACATTCATTTATGGTTATTCTTCTTGTTTTCACACCTTCATCAAGATTTTCAATAATTTGATCTACAATGTGAGCTCTATTCCATTTTGTTTCATGAGCTACACCTCTAGCATTTGAACTTGTTTCTTACTGATTTGAGTTGTTTACATTTGTTGTTGATCCTTGAGAAGCTCCCCCTGAATGAATGCCAGGGTTATGTGGAGAGTTCTCAAGTTGTATGTGACTGAAATCCTCAGTATGTCTCTCTTCATTTGTACCATGTGAAATTTCTACATGTGAGCCTTCATGTGCATTATCATCATTTTCATTTTCAGATACTTCCACTTCCATTTCATTTTCAAATCTCAAGGTGTCACAGTTTTCTCCTTCAAGACTCATGGTAGGAAACTTGAAGTCATCAAAAGTCACATTTATGCTTTCCATCACTTTTTGTTGATCAATCACATATACTCTATAGACAATCTTGTCCAAGGAGTATCCTATAAAGATTCCTTCATATGTTTTGTCTTCAAATTTTCCTAAATGATCAGAATAATCTTTGAGAATAAAACATTTTGCTCCAAACACATGCATATGCTTGACATATTGTCTTCTGTTTATCATGATGTGATAAGGAGTCTTTCCAACAGGTTTTGTGATGAGGGTCCTGTTTTGAGTGTAACGTGCAGTCCTGATAGCTTTAGCCCAAAAGTTTATTGGCAGAATGGTTTATACTAATATGGTCCTTGCAGCTTCAATTAAAGTCCTATTTTTCCTTTCAACAACTCCATTTTGTTATTGAGTTCTTGGAGCTGAGAATTTGTGAGTAATTCCATTTTCTTTGTAGAATTTACTTAATGTACCATTTTGAACTCTGTTTCATTGTCACTCCTTATTGCCACAACAGGTGTTGGGCCTATATCCAATCTGCTTAGATTTTCAACGATAAGCTCAAGAGCTTCATTTTTTTAGTGCAGGAATTCTACCTATGTGTATTTGGAGAAGTCATCAACCATGACAAGTTCATATCTCTTCTTGGACATTGACATAACATTTACTGGTCCAAACAGATCTATGTGAATTAATTTTAGATGCTTTATGATTGAGGTGAATTCTTTACTTCTGTGGGGGACCTCTTCATTTTTCTTTTTTGTCATGCCTCACACAATCATTCTATGCAGAGTTCAAGTGAGGGCAAGTCATTTACTAATTCTCTTTTGACTAGAGAATTAAAATTCTTGAAGTTCAAGTGAGATAGTCTCTTGTGCCAAAGCCAACTTTCACTTTCAGAAGCTTTGGTGTATAAACAACATATTTTATCCTTGTTTACAGAGTCCAAGTCAGCTATAAACAGGCTTTCTTTCCTTACTCCTTGTAGAGCAATTTCTTTGGTTTTTCTGTGTGATATGAGGCACATTTCTTTATCAAACTCTATCTTCAAGTCTTTGTTGTATAATTGAGTGATGCTCAACAAATTGTGCTTCAAACCATTTACCAAAGCTACATCTTCAATGAAAACATTTCCATGAATCAATTTGCCATATCCCATAGTAAAACCAATGATGTTGTCTCCAAAGGTCACCATTGGGCCAGCCTCTTCCTTGAATTGTGATAACATGGCTTTGTCACCAGTCATGTGCCTTGAGCATCTACCATCCAAAATCCACATAACCTTCTTCTTCTTACCTGTGCCCTGCAATCAAAATAATATCAACTTTTCTTTGGTACCCAAACTAGGTTGGGTCCTTTTTTGAAAGGCTGTATGTATAGACCTATATGTAACATAGGGTTATAACTCAACACAAGAACAGGACGTGTAAATAATATGAAGTTATCACCGGAATCAGGAAGACATGAAGACAAAGGATAAAGAAGAAATCTACAGACTTGAAGCATTAGCTCACTGGAAGAAGTTCATTAATATGTTCATGCCTCAGTGAAGAATAAAGGTTGAAGTATTCAAGGATGTGGAAGCAGTGAAGCAGTTGTCAAAGTACCAGAAAGATTCTAGTGATCCAAATCTGCAAGTTAGTCAAGCAATGAATTGCAGAGCTCAAGTACATGAATCGATAAGATAGAATATACGGCAAATACAAAGAATCAAAATATTAGATGGAATCTTGGAGTCTATTATAGATTGCTGGAGGAAGTTCATTCATATGTTTAGACTTCAGTGAAGGATAAAGTTCGAAGATGTTCAGGGTTTCAGATATGTTTGTGGTTCAGCATAAGTGCCAAAAGATTCCAATGTACTTACAATCGAAGCACTTCTAATCAACAAGGAACAAATTCAATTGTATTGTAAAGAAGATGTGAAGATCAAGATCGTGTTAGTCGTTTGTGAACCAGACCAGTTGCACCAAACGTCAGCACAAAAGAGATTGAGAATTGCATCTATGAATCAGAAGAATTGACTGTATGATTAAATTAGTAACAAGTGAAGTGGTATGTGACTAAGCCCAGAATAAATCAATGTCGAATTAACAAGGAAATATTTATTTGACTTGGTTGCAGTGGAAGAAAATATATTAAAGGCTTATCAGGTTCGAATTTGGCTAAGTAAAGAAGACTACAGAAGCTGTATCCAGAAGTCAACTTGGTCAAGCTGTTTCGTCTCATTCACCGATGGTTAACAAGCTATTTTGTCTTATTCACAGATGGTTAACAACCATCGGGTGAAATGGAAAAGAATTGGTGAAATGAAAAGGGCTTATTTTGTCTTATATGCCGATAGTTATTAACTATCGGAAAAGGAAACAAAAGCAAAGAACCCACCAACCCACTTTCCGATGGTTACCAAAGCTTTGAAGTAATTGATTTTATTTCAAGAATTCTTTTAATCCTCCGATACTTATTCTACAGACTCATCGAGGGTTAAACAATTAATCAGTAAATGTTCCCGATACTTACGAAGAAAAAGAAGCGAAGCTGCAACTAGTTTACTTGGCACAAAATGGGCCACGTATCTTAGTTGAAAAAGTCTACACATAAGCTGAAGCAGAGCCATTCATTTGGATCAGTCTTCAACAACACAGCAAAAATAACCAGAGAGAGAGAAGACGAAGCCGGAGAGGAGAAACACTCAGAAAATCTATACCTCCTCACCGGAGATGTATTAGTGGCCGGTCCCTTAACGGAAAATGTTCAGAGCCACTATATATCACTCTCTACGGTCTTAGTTTCCTTTGTACTGATCTAGAAATATTTGTATAGGAAATTGAGAGTTATATTTTTGTTAAGCAGCGAAGAACTTGTTCTTCGGACCGGATTTGTTGGCCGGGTGTAGCAACCTCAGGGTTTATATTTATCAATGATATATTCCCCGAATCTTGTGTTGTTTATTTTCCTGCTGATTTTCTAGAACCGAAATGATTAATCCTAAACACAGAAAATTAGTAAGCAGCTCCGTAAACACTATTCACCTCAAGAACACGAGCCCACTAACCGAACTCTAAATTATTTATCCGTAAAAGATTCGAAAGAATTTTTTAATTTAGTGAGTATCGTATTCAACCCCCCTTCTACGATACTTCCGGGGCCTAACAATTGGTATCAAAGCGCACTGATTGATATACAAATCAGGATCCGTAACCCAGTGAAGCTCAAGGTGTCGAAGCTGGCTGGACTCAGAATGATTAGAGGCCTTGTTAAATAAGTTTAAACTTTTAATAAGTTTATTTTATAAACTTTAAAAAATTTATTTTATAAACTTTTATTAGTTTATGTTATAAATTTTAAATTAGTTTATTTTATAAATTTAATATTAAATTTATTTTATAAACTTTTATAAAATTTATTTTATAAACTTTTATTAGTTTATATTATAAATTATAAATTAGTTTATTTTATAAATTCAATATTAAATTTATTTTATAAACTTTTATAAAATTTATTTTATAAACTTTTATAAGTTTATGTTATAAATTTTAATTAGTTTATTTTATAAATTTTATAAAAGATTTTTTTTTATTTAATATATGGTCCGTTTTTCTTTTCGGCCATGGACTTTATCTCAGCTTGCCTTGTGTTTTGGCCAACCTTGCTTCTGTGAGTACACACGCCTAATTCAAGTTGACCAAGTACTTCATTAATAGGGTGATGGCACGCGCGGGAAAATAGAAAGAAAATGTCCGATAGTTACTAACTATCGACACGTCCCCGATAGTTACTAACTATCGGAGCCGCATTCTGAAATTTTTTATTTTTGATTTATTATATTTTAAAATTTTAAAAATTCTTAACTTTAAATTTTTCTTAAATATTAATTTACGATTTATTTAATTTTTAAGAAAATTTGAAATTCTTGAAAATTAAATTTTTCTGTAAATATTTATTTTTGATTAATTTATTTTTTAAGAAAATTAAAATTTTTGGAAATTTAATTTTTTCTTAAATATTAAATTAAGGGTGTCGAAGCTGCTTGGACGTCGCAGAGTGTTCATTTTTGAATTGCGTCTCAGAAAAAGATATTTGCCCCTGGTGTAATTTTTGTTTCCGGAATAAAAATTGACCAGTGTTTATTAAACTCTGAAACATGATCATATAGTATTTTTACTGTGTAATCATGTCTTAGGTATTAATATTGGCGAAGTTTCTTTTTGAGGAAAAATGTGACTCATTAGTGTTACACTTGGACATAAGCGCCTCAGATGCTATTTTGGCCTACTTAACGTTTTGAAACTCTAATATCTATTTTAGATTTATTTATTTTTCTAGAAAATTTAATATTCTTGTTAATTAAATTTTTCTTAAATATTAATTTACAATATTTTAATTTTTAAGAAAATTCAAAATTCTTGAAAATTAAGTTCTGTAAATTTTTATTTTTGTTTAATTTATTTTCTAAGAAAATTAAAAATTCTGTAAATTTAAATTTTTCTTAAGTACTTATTCGAGGATGCTCAGAAGTTAGTAGTTGAAGATTTTTACGGGTTATTGAAGACAATGAAGATCGACTGAAGATTATCCAAAGAAGTTGATTCTGGTTATGAAAAGATTATTTGGGTATAGTTTTTAGTTGGTTTGAGTTGAATTTGAAGATGAAAAATCTTAGGGGTTTAAGTAGTGTGAAGGAGAACAAACTGGACATCCTAGCATCTCAGTACAGAAGACGTAAAGATTATTCTACAAGGAGATTACAGGAAGTTCGTGCTAACACTGCAGATCATCTGGAACACAGGATACAGCCAACAGGGATCTAAGGACACAACCACATTATCTTTAGATGAACTATTTGTGTGCTGAAGGCCTATGAACTGGAACAAGTGCTGAAGCAGATAATATTTGGTAAAGCAGAAGTTGTTAGCATATCCACTGTATTTGTGACCCAGGAACCAAATTTGATTGAAGTCAAGGTTGAGAACCTCTGAATAGAAATGAAATGATCCTAGAAGCTGAATTGAAGATGTAGTAGCTCGAGGTAGTGGTCAAGGTGTTATAAGTGAATTTGACACTTTGGAATAACTTGAGAACTGGACTACAAGTCAAGCCTGCAGGGCAACAGGAAGTTCAGTGACATCAGATTCAGATGGAATCCCGATTCTAAATCTAAGGTCCTTACCTATAGATTCCATTAAGGAGATTTTCAAGTACAGTTCAAGAGGCGGTTGCAAGACAGGGATGGTTGATTATTTGAAAGACAAGATCAGGGGTTTGCTACACAGTTTGAAGAAGCCTGTACAAGCAAAAGATGATAGACACTATGTTGGGTTGTAGCAGGAATCTCAAACATTAGTGAGGATGCAGCAAGGGAAAGCATTTGTTGATGAAGTTAAATGCAAGGCTGATTCTATCAGTGATAGTGATGAACCAAATGGATATCTGGCATCAATGACCAACACTAGAGATGAATCACTAAGCACTTCACAGGTACACTTACTAACTAGTATATCTTTATCTAATTCATAATTGTATGATTATTATGTTTTGAAATGTATTAGGCTCGTGTCAGCATGTTAGCATCTTAAAACTTAAATGCTTAATTGATTGCTAAGAAAAGATTTCATGCTTAGTTATATGAGTTTAGTGAGTACATTTCATACTTGATTTTCTATGCAGTAAAATGAATATCTAGAATTAAATAGGGTGTTCTAGACGGTTAGGTGTATCCCTGAATATTTGCTGGAACTTGAGTTAAATCTGCTGTGATTTAATACCTCTGCTAATGTTGTGAAAATTGCTAATAGACAAACAGGTCATAGATCAGATATTTTATATTTGTTCTTAGTGTGATAAATGACTTGATAAGTATATGTGGAATTTGATATTGCATATAATGTTTTATTCAAATATTATGCATATTCTTAAATTGTTTATGTGCTTATTTTCACATGATTTGCTTGCACTCACATAGTTGCACTTAAATGTCATATTAGATCATGTATTGCTTGTTAGGGATAAGATGGTAGAATTATCTAAGTTGTCAGTAACATTTGTAGATTCAAGGTTTAATCTAAAACTGACTTAGGTAATTAGATATAGTTAAAAATGTTAGACAACGACAGAAATGGACTAGACAGAATTAGTAATTAATTTGTTAGTTCTTCTATCCATGTGCTTTTATGCATATTGAAGCTGTTGTTATCTCTGATAATATCTCTAACCCATCTGGACTCAATTAAAGTTGAGTACCAAGAAGCTTAATCATTTGTGATTGCAGAGTATGTAGTAAAAGGCAAAAGTTATGTGACTTCGTGACATTTATTGTTCGAGGCATATGATTAAGATTAAAGCTCTAATGTCACAGTGGTTGAGAAGGCCTCCCCGATGGTAACCTTTGGAGATGACAGCAAAGGATGTACAAGGGATATGGCCATCATGATTTAAGAACTGTCATCAGGGGAAGCATCTTTCTTGTGGAAGGACTTAAACACTATCTACAGGGCACTAGGGAATTCTTTGTCAAGGGTTTTCTGGAAAAGCATCGAAAAGGAAAAGTGTTTGATAACAAACAAGAAGGTTGGCAGCTCACTCAACTGAGAGTGAGGAATTTTGTTCGTAGCTGACATGGAATTTAATATGCAAAGGTGAAGTAAAATTTTTAGTAAAGCTTCATCAGTAAAGAGTTAGCTATGGCAAGAGAAGCTCTCACACTTGATATTCAAGACAATGGATTCTCGATAAAGATGAAATTGGTGAGAGGACTGCTTCTAATGGAATTCTATCCAGAAGGACATTTTGAAGTATGTCATATAGGGAAGTCAATGAAAACATCACACTGAAGCAAATCAAGTCATGGAAGAAATATGTTTAGTGGTGATTGATGACCCTAGTTATAATTTGGTGATGTTCGTGCATTCAACATATATTGAAGCATCACAGATGGTGATTGATCACATCAGAAGATCAAGTTGGAAGCAAAGTAAGCTGCGAGAACTTTGAAGTCAGATAATGGAACTGAATTTCGCGAATGAAGTTCTAAATGAATTCTGCACTGATAAAGGTACTTTGAAGCTGAAGCAATTAACACAGCATGCTACTGTATTCAACAAAGATCGTGAAAAGACTTAGTCGAAAGCTATCAAGGCATTTGTGATTAAAAACCAGAAGGTGATTGAAAGACTGAATGTATCGACCTACTACACCAAGCTCCCAAGCATTCAAATGAAAGACTATTCTGAATCTTTGAAGTTTGACATCTTGTCAGAGTCAAATTCAGATACTGATGTTGAAACTGAGGTTGCAGAAGGAATTAGTGATAATGATGTTGATTCAGATCCTATTAGTGGAATTGGTAGTGAAACTACACAACTCGTGGACTTTAACAGAATCCACTGAAAAAGGTGAAGGATCTTCAACACATCCTAACAGCAACTAAGGGGGAGCAAATAAAACAAGGATCTGCTAGTCATACTCAATAATGAAGATCAAAGGATTTCATTAAGAACAGTTCTGCCAAGACAAAAGGTTTGAAGTCAAATTAAATCCTGGAGTCTAGTTCTTAGTAAACCGGATTTTGAGTAAAGGCTAGAAGTGCTAATCAAAATGAACATATATTTTTCGGGACCCAACAATCAACGTTTGGTATCCCAAAGAATAGTGAAGATGCACTGATTGATCCAGATTGGGTGATTGCGAATGCAAGATGATCTCAATCAATTCGAAGGCAGAATCTACTGAAGCTGGAACCCAGACCGCTAAAGTCGAAGCTGAAACTGGTACAGTAAGGGTTCACAGAAACTGGATAAAAATTGGCATTGTTATGAGGGACAAAGCCAAACTGGTTGCTACAGGTTAATATCAAGTAGAAGGTATCGACGATGATGGAAACAGAATCTTCGGGACTTTCAAGATCTAACAGCAAGCAACAGAGACGAGACTTGATCCTCTTAGGACCTATCAATTGGGCCTACCAAGATGAGGACCTAACAGAGTTAGGGATTCAAGCAAATCGTCAAGGACATGGTATGACACTCTAACTGCTTATTACTTGAAAATGATTTTTGATAGAGTCGTTATACATATATCTCTCTAAAATACTAGGCACACACAATGTCACATATGTGCTAGTATACCATGATTATATTATATGTGGGTCTACTAATGAAACTTTGGCAAGAGTTTATTGCTAAGTTAATGCAGAGTAGGTACAACATGAGCATGTTGGAAGAGTAGCAATTCTTTTTGGATTACAATTAATTCAAAAGAATGATGGCAATTAAAGTAAGTCAAGGATCTTATGAAGATGCGCAATTTGGAAGATTCTAGACCTGCCAAGACTTCTTGCCAATAATCCACTAAGCTTGATCAGGGTAAATCAGGTATATGAACTGAAGTGACAAGCTATAGAGGTAATCAACTCATTGCTTATTCAAGTGCATAAAGACCATATATTTTATTCTCGATATGCCTATGTGCAAGTTTCCAAGTGGATACTAGAGAATCTTATCATATAGCTAAGTTATGGATTGTTAGATATCTTAGGGGATCACCAATTCTTGAAATCTGGGACCCTAAAGATACTAGGTTTAACCTAATTGGCTATAAAGATATAGATATACAGGTTGTAAGAAAGACAGGGAAGTCATTCCTAGAAGCTGTCATTATTTCCAGCAACTCTGTTGATCTCTTCACACCACGTATGGAACAAGCTCATGGACACCAGGTATCATTTCTTTCGAGATTGTCCTTAGTAGAATAACTTGCAGATATTTGTTAAACAACTTGATGAATTTATTTTATCTAAGTTGGTTAGTAAACTTGGGATATTATTTATTTGCATATATGTTGGAAATCCCATCTGCAAGGAATTCTTAAATGAGTTCACAAGTATTAAATTTCCATATTTAAAGGACTTGTGAATTTATTTTAAATCCAGTACCTCATACTTTTTGCTATTAGTTTAATTATCTTGCTTACAATGTAATATGCATAAGTGGTACTTAAATTATTTAGCATAAGTTAGAAGCATAATTATTTGCATGTTAAATATTTGATGAGTATTAGTCAAGATGTCTTGCTTAATTGCTCTGATATTTTGCTCTGATATTCTTAAATATTTTGTTACAAATAATTGTGATACTTTTGATATTAGTGATAGTATTTAGAATTTCTGTTCTAAGTAATTAATGCATATTTCAAAACTCACTAATATTGGAAGACGAAGTATTTTCTAAGTTATGTGTATAAAATTCTCAATGTTTTATATACTTAGAAAATATTTCTAAAATTTGAGTTTATTTGCGAGGGATTGTTATAAGAATCATGAGTATTAAATGTCAATATTTAAAGAACTTGAATTTCTAATCAACTATTTTCTCGAGCTTATATATATCAATAATAATTGTTATGAGTATAATTGAAATATGCTAGAGTGACAATTATTAGATATAGTGTAGGAAGTTAGATGCAAATATTCAATCTTATGAATATTTTAGTATTTAGCGAAATTATTTTATCCTATTAAAATTATGGATTGAAGCAATTCAATGATTATCAGTTTCATAATTTTGATTTGATAAAATATAAGAAGCACAATTTCTTGCATCTTGAAATTATTGATAAATATCAAATAATTGGTATCAGCGTGCAATTAATTGTGATATTTTTAATATTAGTGATAACACAAGTTGTTTATCTGAAATCACTAATAATAAAAATATGTCTTAATGCTTATTGTTCTACTGAATGATTGCCATGTTTAGTTAATATATATATGCATCTGATTGGCAATTGCTTAGTGCAGCATAAGTATTTAATTTATTTTGATTTGTTTAAATCATGATGATATAAAACAATTCAGTGATATATTGGTTCCATGATTTAAGTATATTAAAATAAATTCGAAGCATAATTATTTGTAGTATAATTATTATCTTTTATTACTTTGTGATAATTGAATAATATTTTATTATAAAATAATTGTGATATATTGATACTAATGGATTTGCTTAGTTTTTATTCTAAGTAAAAATTGGTTTTTGAAAAAGCCGTTAGTATTAATATATTTAGTTTTCTTTCTTTGACTGATTCCTGAATGTATTTAAAAGAAATTTTTGTCTATTTCTTTTTCAAAACGTTTTATTCAAAGATACATTCATTTTTCTATCAGTTTCAGAGAAGAAAACTTCAAAATTCTTTTTCAAAACTTTTCTTTTGAAAAACTTTTGATTTACAGCCCTACTTTATTTTTCCAATCCTAGGGTGTGAATCAAACTTTTCTTGAGGATAATCTTTCTTTAAATCTCAAAATATTTTATCCTCTCTCCAAAGCTGGTTTTAAATGCTATATTTTCAAAACCATTTTCTCTCTTAATTTTTCTTTTTAAAGTGGCAGAAACTTTGTGACTGCTATTTTATTTGGAAAAATTGTTTTAACTTCGAGGTATCAACCATTTGTAAAATGATTTGTTTTTAAATACTTGTTTCAATGTATGTTTCATATTGATTCATGGTACTAAAACAGTGATTGTTACTTTGAAGGCCTAGTACTGTAATGTTAAGCATACATCCAACCCCAATTGTCATGTTTTATTTTAAGTCGGGGATATTATCAGGCAGACGAAAATGATGTAAATCATAATTGCATTATGAGTCGGAAAATCATTGTCTTCTATCTGATAAGGATGTTTTGCAAAACTGTTTTCAAAACATACAGTGCTTAGGTTTAATGGAAAAGAGTCATTTTAATTGAGATAAAATTTGGTAAAAGAGTTGAATTTCTTCTTTGGTGTAAATTCCCGCGTTTTATTATGGGAAGTTTGCCTTATAAGAAATTCATAAGGGATAGAAACTTTTTTCTCTGATACACATTCCCGCGTTTTATTATGGGATAAGTATCTTAAAGAAAATTTCTATTGGTTTTATGCTCTTAAATGATAAATCTTTAGAACCAACAAAACTCTTTTACTAAAAGTGCTTTAATGCAATCGTTTACCATTCCTTCTTATATTTTTCCTTCTCCTTGAGATGAAAAATATGTTTTGGAATGTTAAAGTGATTATTTCTTTATCTTATTTAATTGATTTTATCCGTTTAGCCCCTAGTGGCTACAGAAGCTGGCCAGGAGGTTGAAAACCCATCAATCTCTTACCCAGGCCTTAATACCAAACACGGATTCATCTACTTCCATATATTAACCCTTGGAGATATAAGGAACTTATGTAAATTAGAGGTTGATAAGGGAGAAACTGCACTTGATGCAGCAAATAAGGATGAAGTCGGAAGTGCACCCACAGCTCTACCTCCAGAGAAGTAAAGTAGTATATAACTGAGGTAACTGTAAGCTCATCTGCATCTTCTCAAAAGGATGCAGAGCTGAAAAGGCAATAAAACTGTCTCTGGAATCATTCTCTCAACAGGGTGAGTCCATTGAAATTCGCTCGTCGGCCAGAGCATCTTGTAATGAGTCAAGCACACCACTAGCGCTCACGCTGATGGTAAGCCTAAACAGATAAATTCTAGGTACACATTGCAAGAAGTGCACAGTGAGAGGTATAGGCATGTTAACAAATTACCCGTCACAGGGTTACGAGGGAAACGTAGACTCTAATTTGCCATTCATTACATTGTCTACTACGTCGCCCCTCCTGGAAGGAACATTTCCAGATCCTGAAAAGGAATGTCCACCTCCCGTTTACGGAGAAGGTGTGAGGCAACTCCTTGATAGAACAAGGAAGGATTCCCTAACAGATTTTAAAATCTTGGGATAACCCATCTCAAAGAGGTGAGGCTCCACTAGACAGTGATTTAGCAAAAGCTATTGAGTCTGGTGCTGAGACAGTGCTTATGCATGATAGATCAAGAACACCTCAACGAGGCAATTCTCCACTTGATAGTGATTCAGTTCATTCTGATGAATCAGGTGATGAGAATAATGAATTGACGGATTTCACTTGCAGGTACAGAAGGCTATATTTGGAATGCAGAGTGAAAGTGAGAGAGAGAGAGAAACACTTAAGTGAAAGTGAGGGAGAGATACACTTGAGTGAGAGATAGGGAGAGAAAGAGTTAAACACTTCTAAGTGCTCGACACTTGAGTGTAAACACTAACAGAACGTAGTAGAAGTGAGGAAACCTTAAGCCAAACACTTACCCTTGCTACTTGCTACTTCTGAAAGAAAAGCTACTATATTTTTCCCGATCAATGACAGACGGGAACCTTCTTTGGAAGACAATCCATTCAAAAGTGGGCCATTGGAGGATTCCTCAACTAAGGGGGAGAATTTATAGGGAGAAAAAGGAGAGGTTAATAAAGTCTTATCTTCGTACTTGGGAAAAGTTAATATCCTAAAGGGGTTCGTATCCTGGATCATTAAGGGAAGTTCCTGGATCCTTAAAGGGAAAAGGGGTTCGCATCCTTGGGAGAAGTTAATATCCATAGGGGGAGATTTGAGACGAGAAAAAGAAAATCTTATCTTCTGATCCTGAGGGGAAACAACAGAAATATGGGAGAATCAAGAAGCTGTATTCTATACTTGAAAGGAGTTGTCAGAAGAGGATTCCTAATCCAAGTGGGAAGAACAGAGGACTATTCCATTGATTTTCTAAAGGGAGAAGAAGAATAAGAAGGAGAATCACATTCTCAGGGGGAGAACATTATTTGAGC
Source organism: Oenanthe sinensis (assembly GCA_028671895.1). NCBI lineage: Eukaryota > Viridiplantae > Streptophyta > Magnoliopsida > Apiales > Apiaceae > Oenanthe > Oenanthe sinensis. The sequence goes on from CM053813.1 coordinate 16,011,817, forward strand.
AATGTTCTATATTTTATTGAAGATGTTCCCATGAATTTTGATTCTTATGAAGCTCAGTTTATGATAAGTTCTTTGTAGGTCAAGTTATGAAGGATTTTGAAGCAGAGAAAAGCTCAAACACAGAGGAATGAAGATGATATCTATTGAAGATGCGTTCAGTGATAAAGAAACACTCATTTTCTATTTCTCTTTACTTTATAGAAATCTGGAAATGTATTATATGATCCAGAACCCAAGTAGTATTATTTACAAGTCTAGAGCATTAATATTTTCTTGTAGTTAGTTGAGTTATCCTCTAGGGATTTGTTTGTTAATCTCTACCAAACAAATAGGGGGAGATTGAAAGGCTGTATGTATAGACCTATATGTAACATAGGGTTATAACTCAACACAAGAACAGGACGTGTAAATAATATGAAGTTATCACCGGAATCAGGAAGACATGAAGACAAAGGATAAAGAAGAAATCTACAGACTTGAAGCATTAGCTCACTGGAAGAAGTTCATTAATATGTTCATGCCTCAGTGAAGAATAAAGGTTGAAGTATTGAAGGATGTGGAAGCAGTGAAGCAGTTGTCAAAGTACCAGAAAGATTCTAGTGATCCAAATCTGCAAGTTAGTCAAGCAATGAATTGCAGAGCTCAAGTACATTTATCGATAAGATAGAATATACGGCAAATACAAAGAATCAAAATATTAGATGGAATCTTGGAGTCTATTATAGATTGCTGGAGGAAGTTCATTCATATGTTTAGACTTCAGTGAAGGATAAAGTTCGAAGATGTTCAGGGTTTCAGATATGTTTGTGGTTCAGCATAAGTGCCAAAAGATTCCAATGTACTTACAATCGAAGCACTTCTAATCAACAAGGAACAAATTCAATTGTATTGTAAAGAAGATGTGAAGATCAAGATCGTGTTAGTCGTTTGTGAACCAGACCAGTTGCACCAAACGTCAGCACAAAAGAGATTGAGAATTGCATCTATGAATCAGAAGAATTGACTGTATGATTAAATTAGTAACAAGTGAAGTGGTATGTGACTAAGCCCAGAATAAATCAATGTCGAATTAACAAGGAAATATTTATTTGACTTGGTTGCAGTGGAAGAAAATATATTAAAGGCTTATCAGGTTCGAATTTGGCTAAGTAAAGAAGACTACAGAAGCTGTATCCAGAAGTCAACTTGGTCAAGCTGTTTCGTCTCATTCACCGATGGTTAACAAGCTATTTTGTCTTATTCACAGATGGTTAACAACCATCGGGTGAAATGGAAAAGAATTGGTGAAATGAAAAGGGCTTATTTTGTCTTATATGCCGATAGTTATTAACTATCGGAAAAGGAAACAAAAGCAAAGAACCCACCAACCCACTTTCCGATGGTTACCAAAGCTTTGAAGTAATTGATTTTATTTCAAGAATTCTTTTAATCCTCCGATACTTATTCTACAGACTCATCGAGGGTTAAACAATTAATCAGTAAATGTTCCCGATACTTACGAAGAAAAAGAAGCGAAGCTGCAACTAGTTTACTTGGCACAAAATGGGCCACGTATCTTAGTTGAAAAAGTCTACACATAAGCTGAAGCAGAGCCATTCATTTGGATCAGTCTTCAACAACACAGCAAAAATAACCAGAGAGAGAGAAGACGAAGCCGGAGAGGAGAAACACTCAGAAAATCTATACCTCCTCACCGGAGATGTATTAGTGGCCGGTCCCTTAACGGAAAATGTTCAGAGCCACTATATATCACTCTCTACGGTCTTAGTTTCCTTTGTACTGATCTAGAAATATTTGTATAGGAAATTGAGAGTTATATTTTTGTTAAGCAGCGAAGAACTTGTTCTTCGGACCGGATTTGTTGGCCGGGTGTAGCAACCTCAGGGTTTATATTTATCAATGATATATTCCCCGAATCTTGTGTTGTTTATTTTCCTGCTGATTTTCTAGAACCGAAATGATTAATCCTAAACACAGAAAATTAGTAAGCAGCTCCGTAAACACTATTCACCTCAAGAACACGAGCCCACTAACCGAACTCTAAATTATTTATCCGTAAAAGATTCGAAAGAATTTTTTAATTTAGTGAGTATCGTATTCAACCCCCCTTCTACGATACTTCCGGGGCCTAACATTTTTGCTTAGTCATATGAATGTCATTTTTCTTGTTAGAAGTCCTAGTCACTTTATCATGCATAATTTCCTTTTTCTGGTTTTGATTCCTAGCTTGGTTAGTGCTTCCTGAGCTAGATGCATTTCTAGGTGACATGGAGTGTTTTCTTCCTTTTATTGGACTAGCAGATTTAGGCCTAGTAGTTTTGTTATTTAAATTTTGACTGATACAGCCTTCAACAAACTATTTCTTTAACCTAAAGCAAGTATTCATCACATTCAGGTTGCATGGCATACAATCAAACTTGTTACAGAATTTTTGATAATCATGCATCAAAGGTTTAACATATCCACAAGCAAATTCAGCATTATCAATAACAGGTTTCTTGCACACATGAGTAAGGTGATTTGTTGATCCATAGTTTTTAAAAATCTTCCTAGGAGCTTTGTGAATAGGTGCATAGTTGTTATGTTTATTAATGCCTACTTTACCATTTCTATTTGCCTTTTTCTTTTTAGCATGAACAGTTTCATTTATCTGGACATGTTCCTTTCTTTAAAGTTTAACAGGTGTGAACTTGGCCTTGACCATTGGTTCTTCTAAATCAACATAAGGTGCATTCTTCTTAGCTTCTAGCTCATCCACATCATTCAACTGTTGTTTGATGACCATACTTGTTTCATCAAACTCAACAGTTTCCTTTTTAAAAATTGGAGCTTCAACATTTTTTAAAATGTGAGGATTACCAGGGAATTTATTTTTCTTGCCTTTTGTTGACATAGACTTTTTCTTTTTAAGAGTATCATAGTCAAACCCAACTTCAACCTTAGAATTTTTCTGTTGTTTCTCATGAAACTCTTGTAGAACTACAAATGAATTTTGATAAGATTTTATTTTCAGTTCATTCTCAGCAATTTGTTCCCTTAAGAACTTCTCAATCTATTCTAAGCAAATAATCTTATTCTTTAAGTACTCATTCTCTTGTTTCATGGATTGCATGTTAACCAAGGATATTTCTAGATGTCCATTCTTAACAGACAGTTCATCATTAGCTTTCAACAATCAACTAATTTCTTCATAAGCTACAGTCATGCTGGTATGTATGTTAAATACCTCAATGCTCAATTCTTCAACAGTTTTCTTATATTCAGAGTTTGACATGTCAATAGAGGTTAGGATTGGTACCTGACTTGTTGAACTTGTGTTTCTTCATCTGATTTGGCCATGAGTGCCAAGTTCCCATACTCTTCTTCTTCATCCTTATCAGTGTCATCCCAACACTTCTCTTTTGCAATGTAAGCTCTATCAGTTTGCTTTTTTTAACAGGGCTTCATACTTCGCTTCAAACTCCAAGTAGTCTTTGTCCTTCTTGACTGGTTTTGGCTTTCTACACTCAGTGGCAAAGTGTCCTAGTTCATCACAGTTATAACACCTTATTTTTTATGTTTCAACAGTTCCAGTCTTATAGCCTCCTTTGAAACTGCTTCTAGGAGTCTTGCCTTTGCTTGAGGAGTCTTGACTGGTTTTGATTCTTTTTCGTTTTTCATCTTTTGCTTAGATGAACTGATTTTGCTAAAATTTGTAGCTTATGTTATCTTACAGTGTTTATAAGAGAATTACGGATAATAAACACAGAAGTTTAACTTTCAAACTGATATTTTATTAGATTGAATTGCTACAAATCTGAGATTCTTGATTTGAATCTCAGCTTCTTATTCTTGAAAGATATAATGAGTGAATGCAATTGTAATATTCAACTTTTTACTAACTTGTGAAGCTGTGCATTGGCTATATAGATAACATGACTCATTGTCACATGCTTTCACAAGTCAGTTAACTAAAACTAGAAATAGACAAAAGATGTTTTACATTTGAACACTATCTATTTCTAGCTAACACTTTCTTTTGACAGTACATCACATTTGCATTTTATCTCTATCTCTTTCTTGCTCTTCTTACAAGCTTCTTGTAGACTTGTCTCTATCTTCACATGTTTGACTGATCCTGATCATGTCAGAGCTTCAAATTACTTGTCTTATTCTTCGGCAAATCTTCTTGAATTTAGCTTCTTTGATTCCATCGAGTACTCAACTGTTCTTGCTTCGAGAAGTCATGACACAGACTTATCGATCAAATACTTCTGAGACTTCTCAATCAGCCTATTGACTTGTTACTTCTCGAGTGCCTAGACTTCTCAATTGGATATAGCTTAGATGAATTCTCGATTAGGCTAGACTTCTCGAATGGTCTACTACCACAGACTTCTCGATTGATCTCTTTTCTCAGACTTCTCATTTGCTTCATTTGCTAACTTCTCGATTTGTTTAACTGGACTTCTTGAATGTATATTACCTTTGACACTTCTCGAATGATTTCAATTTCTTGACTTCTCAAATAAACACTTCTCGATCGAGTACTTAGCCATTGAGTATTTTGAGACTTCTCTACTAGTTGCACATTTTGACTTCTCGATTATAGTGACTTTTCGAACAGCTGTTTGCCTTAAAAGAATTCAAACTGCAATCCTTATTCTTGAAAAAGTCTTCTTTGTCTAGATGCATGATTCAACTTGAATTTTCTATCAAACTTTATTCTTTGACTTTAATTACAACTTGAAATTACAATTTGATCATAATTCTATCTGTAATAGTACATTAAAGTATCCAAGTCAAAAACCTAATACAGAAGTTCTAAATGTATTACAACAAGACAAATACATTCAATATAGTAGACTTGATTAGGTCCAACAAGTTTGGTTAAGTTTTTAATCAAAAAAATTTGGTTCATACCAAACCAACCGATTTATATATATATATTTATATTTTATATATTCATGATTTAATTAATTTAAATTAATTTTAAATATTTAGATTGATAGTTTATGTTTTATTTTATTTTAATTGTTACTTATTTTAGTTTATTAATAAAATAATATATAATTTTTTTAAATTTCAGTTTTTAAAAACAAAACTGAACTGACCGAAATATTTCGGTTCAGTTCGATTTTATAAAAAATTCATTTCAATTTAATTTATAAAAAAATAAAATTTTAATCCATGAATTTTTCAATTCATTTCAGTTTAAACTAAATTGATCAAATGCTCAGTTCTAAGGCCTTAATTGTGCACCAACTGCCCTAATCGTGCATCAACTTTAAAATTAGTTAATTTTAATTAAGGTTTTAATCCAAAATAAGTTATGGTAGACTAATCATTTATCTGCCTTTTTTGTACGAATAGCAAAAAAATTCTAACTAACCCTCCAAAACCTGAATAAATGACGCGATCTCCCCGAATTCACAAAAAATTTCAATATTTATATTGTCTATGAAAAAAAATATGAGTAAATAATTATGATAAGCGATTCAGGGACGCAGACCCTTTCAATCAAACAAAAAAATTCTTAAATTTTTTATTCTCAAATATATTTTACAAAACTTTAGTCGACTTGTCAAATTAGAGCCCAAAATTAAGGCAGTAAGACAGGTGGAATCAAAACCCTCACACAAAACCCAAACCCATAAATATATATATTGCTTGGCGGCTGCGGCTTCTCAGTCTCTTGTTGTTCTCTTCTAGGGTTTCGATACCAAGAGAGAGGGGTTTATCCATCACATACATACAAATTAACTCCATAATAATATGAAGCATAATTGGGCATATAAAACATATTTGGATCCATGAAGTCAGCAGGCAGCACAGGAGTCAAAGACCTGTTAGATGACTGATTCTGATCATTCGAATTAACCGGAACCTGCACCAGCAACACAATTAAACATGCAACAATTAGTAAAACAATCAAAAGAATTTCAAACAGAGAAATGACAGCAAAATGTCATAACCTTGTTCGCAGGCTCGGAAACATCTAAACCCCCCTTGTTCTGCGAATCCAAAGACGCTTTTGCAACAAATCAGCTGCTTCTATAGTAGAAAACAGTAAAGGGTATACATAATTTTACAAGAAACAACCTGTGTAACTGAATCCAATCCCAAAACATAAAAATAAAATATTTATCAAACATCAAATTTATATAATTATATGCTCAACACTTAACATACATGAATTAAATAGATACGAATTGCAATAACCCAAATCAATCAGATCTTGACACACACACACACACACACAAACATGTAAAGCAAGAATAGCAGAATAAGTGTAAAAAAAGGATACGATCTGAAGGAGGAGGAGAAACAGTAGCCATGAAAGATAGATATCAGCAATAGCTTAACCGGTCGATGCGTATTATAATCTAGACCAATTTTATATATGAACAAATTATAAATGTCTGTGTGTGTAGGTTATGATGGAACTGGTAATGATTGGGAGGATTACTCTAAATACATTAATCCAGATGGTGTGGATATGACTCGAGTAAGATTTAGTAAATATATGTATCTGTGCATTTGTTGGTTATGTGAACCTGTGTCCTTGAAACTCAATCTATTCTTGTTGTTGCCTTCATGCTCATTTGTCGATATATTACTTATAAATATTTTTCATGATTAATGCTCCATTTGTTTCTTATTTTTAGAGTGTATACGGGGAAAATGGTTCTGTGATGTAAGGTTACGGGCCTTATGCCCCATACACACCCTCTGGATCTCCTGTTCTAACTTTAGCTCATGATGGCCAGCTATATGGAGCTCAGCAATACCAGTATACTACTCCGTATTTCCAGCCATTGTCTCCAACTAGTGGTCCTTATCCTACCCCTGCTGCCCCTCCGAAAGGCGAGATGTCAGCAACCGGAGCAGGTGACAAACCAACTTTGGCCATAGAAACCGCTAATGTGAACTCTAATGCTACCACAAATGTTGGTGTTGTTAAGGCTAATAATGGTTCGGTACCACCTAAATCCTTTCAGAATTCATCTTATAACAATAATGGCTCATTTGGGCGTGGCTCGTTGCCTGGAGGAGCTCCTACATCTGCTTATCAAAACCCAAGGTTTGGTTATGATAGTTTGGGATCCCCTTTCCAATGGATGGATGTTCCTTTATATTCCGATTATTCTAGGCCAATGACAAACACTACACCATCAATACCTGCTGGCAATGGGGTTCCATCATCAAGGAATCAGAATACTCGTTCTCATTCTCATCTCATGGTATGTTGCATTGAAGAACTAGTGGTTGAACGGATGATCCTACTTGTAGTAATTTCTTAGAATTCCCCCATCACTGTAATCTCTATCTCTTGTTGCAGGGCTTGCAAACACCACGGCCGTTATCTGGTATGAACACTGTTATGCCCAATAGTTGGACATGGGTCCTAGGCAGGTCCAATGACATAAGTTGGCTAGCCCACCTCGCACCTTGGCTTCTAAGCCCATAACCAGATCACATCGTGCTAAAGATGATAAAATATTCTAAGGCCCTTGGCCTAGCGTGAGGTCAGATCGCTAGTTCGTCAGCCTTAGACTCATTCAGCTTCAACAAGAAAGGGAGATGAGAACCGGCCCTCATCCCGGTTCGCTTCTCATCATCTCCCAGGTCGCATGAACCTGACAGAGAGGCCCTCAATCCGGCTCGCTAGGCCAGGCTCACTGCCTCCAGCTCGCTTCGCTAGCCTGGAGTACTTAGCACGGATTTCTCATAACTAGTTGAAAAGCTCCTAGCCTCATGGGCTCACCTCACTTGATATTATTTGCTAATCTGAAGACTGTAGAAGGCCCTCACGGGGTAACATCTCAACATACTTATCTATCTGAAGACAACTAGCCCTACAGGCTCTCATCTCATCAATAGATCCGCTTAGGATCACCTCTACATACTGCTCTCGCGAGGCCATATCGTATATAACTCCCTACGAGAACCCCTTGCTCTACAACTCCATGACAGTCCCCAGAGCCTAACGGGCTTGGGCCATGGCAGTTACAGACACCTGGGAAGCTTGCCCTCCACATCCGCAAAGACTTGGGCTGAAGTCCAGCAAGTATAAGGATTTGGGCCTGATGGACCGGACCAATACCTAGCCCATATAGGTAAATTGTCCTCCAAGAACTACGTGTGACTTGAACCCCTATATAAAGGGTACGTAGGCCTATTGTTTCAGTTGAATGGACAGTTGGCAGCAAGAGAGCAAACATTTTCTCTGGGCTTCTGACGAATCAACAACAAGATCAGCTACCAAAATCCATCACTTTCATCCCGTGTTCTTCGCATTCTTCATCAAGTTCATCAGCAAAATCATCATATTTTGCTCCGTGATTCTAGCAAACCTCCAAATTACTGTTATACCAGTTTCTCCCTATAACAATTGGCGCTAGAAGGAGGGCATTGACACCTGAGGGAGAAGGATGTCTAACACTAGGAGAACCGAAAACAATTCAAGAAGTGATAGAGCTGGGGATAACGAGATCCCGGAAAATACCAACGAGAACCCGCCTCAAACCGACCCCAAACTCTTGGAATTCTTGAATGAGATGGGCCAGCAAATGCTTGAGTTCAACAAAAGAATAAGGCGGATGGAGAGGAGAAGCGCCTCAAGGAAGGCTAGCACGAGCGCCCGGCGAAGAATGAGGATGGCCAACAAGTCTAAGCAGTTCTGGTCGACCGTTAAGCCTCGTGACCTCATGAATGACTTCAATGATGAAGCTGGAGATGCAGGAAGGGATGAATAGTTAGAGTGGGATGAGGTGCCCCCCAGTCAGGCGCGGCAGGCCCATGAGACCCCTCCCAGGTCGCTTCATGGCCCAGCCCCCTCTGAGGCGAAGGCAACCAGTGTTTTTGACAGGGTCGGGAGAAGACTAACAGAGCATGATCTAAGGATAAAGTTGGAGAGAGCCCGAATAAAATACACTGAAGTGAGGCCCCCGAGTCCAGCGCGTGAGGCGGAAGGACCCCCTCGCCATCGCGAGTGCGCCAGGTCCACGCATCGTGCTTATGCACCGGAGAGGCCCCCTCCCAGGGGAAGAAATGAGGAAGCTCAGTCCGCGATAAGTGGAGAAGGTGGAGGCCAAAGGCGTGAGCAAGCACCGCCCCCATCACATAGGGCTAGCAATGAAAATAATAATGAGGAGAGGCTGGGAAACCTCTGCATGAATGATCTTAGGCAGCTTTTAGAGCGCATGGAGAAGGAGAAGAATGCTCCAAATCCTATCTCCACTCAATCGCCTTTCACCAATGAGATCCGGGTCGCACCTCTGCCCGCCATCTGCAGAAATAATCCAAATCTCACTTTCAATGGTGATACTCATCTAGCCGTAGAAATCCTTTGACACCTATACTAATCATTACACTGTCTTTCAATTAAAATCTTCTGAACTCTTATTTGTTGCCGAGGCCTAAACATATTAATGAACTACTTTCACTGACGTTCAGTAATCCTTTCATCATGAATGCTCTGTAATGATGTATGTATGATTCTTGTTCACATGTCCTTCTGGATTCCTGTGCTGCTTATTAGTATTATTTGACTGTCTTTGTTTCTTAGTTGAGTTATCGATACCACTATTACATATTACGTTACATTATGCTTTACATCTCCCCATATTTTGTTGTTAGATTTCGACAAGCAAATCCTGTGAGAGGATAACTCAACTAATACTTACAAGAAAAAGTAAAGTGTAGAAAGACAGTAAATAATATTAATTACATTCTGGATTGGATTATACATTTCCAAATTTCTTTACAAGAACAAGAGAAGTTTGTTCCTCTAGCCTAAACACAAATTTCTATGGTCTTCTACTTGCTTGACTTGTATCTTGCTTCTTCTTTGATCTCTTCTCAAAGTAAAGTTGCCTCGGCTCTTCTTCCTTTTCTTCTAGACTTGATTTTACCAAATCCCTCGCTTCAACTTCAAGAGTGTTGACAGGAGGTGGATCTTCTACTTTCTTCAAAACTTCTGTGAGAAATACAGTTGAATTTGTCTTTGAGATAGACTCGAAGGCTAGTGATTGTCTTTTTGAAAACATGAACATTGTTATTCTTTTTGGAAAGCCTTTCACTATGTTAGTGTCATGCATAGACTTTTCTTCTATTTTCTCCACCAGAACATCTTGTATGATCCTCAAAGCCTTCTCATCAGATTTGATAGTGGATCTCTTAACCCTAGAAAAGACTTTTCTGATGATGTTAGAATTGTTCCGTTTCAGCTTTGACAGTTCTTTTCTCTTCTCCACTCCATCTTTCTTGTACAAGAAGTACTTTATTCCATTTGGTTCAGATTGGATGCAAGGTTCAGAATCCTTAATAGTTTTAAGTTCTTCAGTGTATCCTCCTTTCTAACATACACTAGATCCTGATAGTATCTGGTTGTCTCCATAAGATATCTTCATGATGTTTTGATAGCTCTGTTTAGCCTGAATGCATAGATTAGCTCAGCAGCTTTAAGATCTTCTTCAGTTCTGTTCTTCTTGCTTCAAAGTCTTCCCTCTACATACTGCATTAACATCAATTGGCTTGACTCCAGACCTTCATTAGACAAAGTTAGATTGTGTAGAGTTGTTGTTTTATAGTACTTGACCACTGGAGGCTTCTCAATTGCTTCGACACCGATCTCAATGATCTTCTTTTCAATTAGATCTCTTAGTATCTCATTCGACTTGTGTCCCTCAAAGATGACTTTCCTCTTCAGCACATACAACTCCACTATATTCATTTTCTCGAAGCTCTTTGTCGACAAGATTCTCGATCTCAGTGTTGTTGAAGTGATAACCATCTTCCAACCGGATTTGAATGCACTAACTGACACACTTGTTACTTCTTCTGATAGAGCAACAAAGAACTCATGAACATCTTGAAATTTTTCCCTTATGGTTCTGAACAGGTCAAGGATTTCTCTGTCTTTTTTCTGGCTTAAAGTTAGTTCTTTCTTATCAAACAGACTCATTGCTTAATCCCATTCAGGACCAACTTTAGATTCAATGTCCTTGATTCTATTTCTTCTTTCTATTGCATGTTGAACTCTTTTCCACTTTCTTTTCAATAAATCCTGAGCTTGAGCTACATCTTGAGTAAGAACTTTATCCACACCAACTAGAAGACAGTCATTATCAAATGCATACTCCTCGGCAAATTCCTCTTTGACATCGATACCTGCAGCCTTTGTGGTCTCTTCTATCTCATTTTCATTAGGAATATCCATTAGCACATAGGGTTCAAAGATTTCACCTTCCTCCAGTTTCCTTGCTCCAAGCTTGTAAAAGATATATGTCTCCCCCTGAGCTGTATATTCCATTATCATTTCTGCTCTAACTTTTTCTTGCTCTCTTCTCTCCCCTTCAATTGGGTTATCCTCCTTTTCGACCGGAGTTATCTGAGTTGTAGAAGTTGATTATTGAGTAGTAGGAGTTTTCTGAGCCAGTAGTTGTTGTACCAAATCTTTAAGTTCCTTCATTTCATTTCTATGCTGCTCTTGCACTTCCAAGATCTTCCTTAGAGAATAATGCATTTCAGTGGCTTGAGCCTCAAGATTTAGAATACTTTGGCTGTGTGTGCATTGTGTGGGGTGTTTATTTGGTCAATGGGTGTCTCACCGCTCACTATTACTATTTGTTCACGTCCCTCAACACTCACACTCGGCTGTTCAGGGTCAGGGAATTGAAGATCACTCAGGTTAACTGTATCACTCATCTCATTGAAAGTGTCTTGATCTTCTGTACATGCATGTAAATTCCTATCCCATATATGGGTAGGTTGCCTCTCCGCCTGACCGCTGTGGGTGGGGAGTACTCCTTTTTCAGGAACTGGGGGAATTAGACCTAGTGTGATCACCACTATGGATTCTGAAATGATTGGAAAAGTTGAAGAATCCGTGATGCCAGCTGAAGCTATTGAAAGTCTTACCTTCTCACAGGCACCCTGAACAGGTTCTACTACCAAAGCAGTAGATACTCTAAGTATAGAGTCCACATCCCTTCTATTTGTGTGTTGTCCCTCCGCCTGACCTGAAAAGTTGGGGATGACCTCCTTTGAAGGAGCTGGATTTGTATATACCAGGGGGTCACTGAAAATGTTTGACCTAAAACCAATCATGTATGATGAGTTAGGAAAAACTTTCTGCTACTCTTATTTAATTTCATTTGATAATAATAAAGTATTTATTTGTTATGTTACGGGCTTAATCTATTTGAAGTGTATTAAATAAGATGTTCCATAGTTTAGAGCAAAGCTTCTAGAATTATAATGAGATTATAACAATGAGATCTAGAAGATAATAGCTTTAGACTTAAACAGTTCCTGATCATAGGATAACTAATTGGAAATTGGTAAATTCGTAAAGATCAGTACATAATATGCTAGCTCTCTTAGGAGGATGTCTGTTCTCATAGACATTTGTGTGGTGACACTATATCTAGTATGCAGGTGCTTATTAAGGAATAAGTTCACTGAACATGACTCGATAAGTAGAATAACTAATGGAGTTTACTCTCGTGTCGATAGTTGTTTATTAAGTAAATAGTTGTACAAGTATCCTTAGACTTGAGATCGTTAGAGTAATCTCGTACAAAATGATTTATGCTTTGGTTTAGTCCTTAGTCTCTAGGACATTCATTAGGTCCATTCTGGGCATAGTGATTTGTGTATGGAGATAGTTAACGGATCAATAAAGGATCTGCCCCTTCCAGTAAAGGAAGTGAATATCCTATGTTATTCTTAGATATGCAAGTTCAGGAATCTCTGACCAGAGTGAATAAAATTAGAAAGAGTTTCTAATTTGCATTAAAAGGAACTTTGCATTATGAATAAGAAATCATATGATTAAATTAGATAGGCTTGACACGAGTTCCATGCCTTGTATTTAATCGGGATATTGAAGGGTAGAATGAATTAATTGTACGGTAACTAATTCCTGACAGGTTCTAAGTATTCTAAGCAATGATTTCGTATTATCTGGATAGTCGTGATATGTTGAGAAACATCACTTACGATGTAGAATAAATATAATTAATCAGATTAATTATATTTCATGAATTAATAGAATTCATATAAATAATAAATAAAATGTTTATTATTATTTATTTCTACTACCGGCTTAATATTGAACCTAAACAGTCACACCATAAAAGAGATTAAATTATAGATGAAGGAATAATTAATAATAGCTAGTCATTATTTATTTATGAAATAAATTATTACTTAGCAAATTTTATAAATTAATTAAATGAGATTTAATTGATTATAAATTATTTAAGATAAGATCTTAATATTATTAATTAAATTTTTAATTAAAGTAATTAAATATGAAGAGAGAATAATTTTCTAAAAGAGTTTAGATAAAGGAATTAATGATTAAAATAGTTTTAATCATTAACTAATTAATTAATAAGATTGCAAGGATTGCAAGGATTCTTGGTGGATATCTTTAGAGCACTCCACACTTGAGGGGTGATTGCAAGGATTGAAGAACAAGATCTTCTCTAGCTGTTGCCTGAAAGCAATCAAGGTATTCTTCAATTTATAAAATAGTTTTGTATCTATATGTATGTATACATAGGAATATATGAAAATAAATATTATTCAATGCTTCCGCTGGTGCATAAATTCCTTCAATGGTATCAGAGCATAGGTTTTATGCATATAGATTCGTGGTCAAGTTTCAGAATTTTATGAGCATGTATGTATTTATTATGATTTATACAAGCAATATCATGTTTTAATTATGATTAATATGATACTGTTCGTCAAAATTGTTTTGATAATTTTCCTGGGTTCTATAAGTGTTGTAGATAGTCCGGTTAATTTTTCATAATTTTCTGATGCGTAGAATATTTATTATGAATTATGAAAGCAATAATAATGATTTAATTATGATTAATTCATTACTATTTCTCAAAATTTATTTTATATTTTTCATGTGTTCTACAAGTGTTGTAGATCGTCCAGGTATTTTTAGAATATTTTTCTGAGCGATAGATTATTTATTATGAATTTTTAAAGCTGTTTTAAATTAATTCATAATTAAATAATAATATCTATAAAAAAAAAGGTTTTTGGCTTGTAACGTATACCCGAGATGCGTGACAGGGTGTCTTGCACGCGCCTGACGCGCGTGTGCGCGTGGGGGCGTGTCAGAAACTTCTCGGGGCGCGTGCGAGCGCGTGGGAGCTCAGAATGGGGCAACGAAAATGTGCAAAAGCTCCCAACAGGGGACGACCATACTTGTTCAGGAAGTTGGTGACCTGATGACAGGGGAGCCCACCTTTTGATTTTGAATCATATCCTACATGCGAGTCTTGTCTGTTAGGCAAAATGATCAAATCTCCATTTAGTAGACATTGAGAAAGAGCTGCGAAGTTGCTTGGATTGGTACATACAGATGTGTGTGGGCTGATGTCCACGCAAGCCATGGGTGGATTTTCATACTTCATTACTTTTACAGATGATCGATCTAGATTTGGATATGTGTATTTGATGAAATACAAATCCGAAGCCTTTGAAAATTTCAAAGAATATAAGTGTGAAGTAGAGAAACAAACCAAATATAGTATTAAAACCCTTCGATCAGATCGAGGAGGTGAATACTTAAGTGGCGAGTTTCTAGATTATCTCAAAGAAAATGGTATAGTCTGTCAATGGACTCCTTCGGCCACTCCCTAGTTGAATGGAGTATCCGAAAGGAGAAATCGAACTTTGTTGGACATGGTTCGATCCATGATGAGCTATACAGATCTTCCAGTATCACTTTGGGGTTATGCATTGGAAACATCAGCATATATATTGAACAAGGTGCCTTCCAAATCTGTTCCTCAAACTCCGTATGAGATATGGAAAGAAAGGAAACCGAGTCTTAAGCACTTTAAGATTTGGGGATGTCTGGCTTATGTCAAGAAAGTTGACCCCGATAAGCTAGAATCTCGATCCGTGAAATGTAGGTTTGTAGGATATCCTAAAGAGACTTTAGGGTATTACTTTTACACCGAACAAATGGTGTTTGTCTCCCGACATGCTACCTTCCTGGAAAAACAATTTATCCTTGAAGGGAATAGTGAGAGCAAGATTGAACTTGATGAAGTTCATGAAGCACAAACTACTACGGTTCAAGAGAAAACACATGTTCATATTGAACAACCTTCCGTAGAACAGCCCATCCGTAGATCACAAAGGGTGTCTCGCCAACCTGAGAGGTATTATGGCCTTGTTATTGAGAATGACAATGAATTGGCGGTCATTGATGGAGACGACCCTATGACCTTCAACGAGGCTGTGAGTAGCGTTGACTCAGAGAAATGGCAGAGTGCCATGAAATCCGAAATGGATTCCATGTATGTCAACCAAGTATGGACTTTGGTAGAGGCACCCAAGGATATGAAGCCTATAGGGTGCAAGTGGGTATACAAGAGAAAGATTGGAGCAAATGGCCAGGTAGAGACCTACAAGGCCAGGCTCGTGGCAAAAGGATTCAAACAAAGACAAGGGATTGACTTTGAGGAAACTTTTTCGCTTGTAGCCTTGCTCAAATCAATTCGGATTTTACTTGCTATTGCAGCTTACTATGACTATGAGATCTGGCAAATGGACGTAAAGACGGCTTTCCTCAATGGAGAACTTGAAGAAGAAGTGTATATGACACAGCCAGAGGGTTTTATTTCCATAGGAAATGAACATCTAGTATGTAAGCTACTACGAACCATATATGGGTTAAAGCAAGCTTCTCGAAGATGGAACATTCGTTTTGATGAGACAATCAAAGAGTTTGATTTTATCAAAAACATAGATGAACCATGTGTCTACAAGAAGGTTAGTGGGAGTGCAATAACATTTCTTATTTTGTATGTAGATGACATACTCTTAATAGGAAATGACATACCAATGCTGCAATCAGTAAAAATGTGGCTATCAAAGAACTTCACTATGAAGGACTTGGGAGAAGCGTCCTACATTCTTGGTATGAAGATCTATAGAGATAGATCAAGAAAAATGATAGGTCTAACCCAAGGTACGTACATCGATAAGGTGCTTAAAAGTTTTAGCATGGAAAACTCAAGAGAGGTCTCATACCGATGAGCCATGGAGTCTCCCTTTCTGACAAGATGTCTCCTAAGACACCTGAAGAAAGAGAGCGTATGAGTAGGATTCTTTATGCGTCGGCAATAGGATCTATCATGTACGCGATGTTATGTACTAGACCTGATGTTGCTCACTCAATTAGTGTGACTAGCAGATATCAGTCAAATCCAGGTGAAGACCACTGGAAAGCAGTGAAGAACATCCTTAAGTACTTGAGAAGGACTAAGGATATTTTTCTTGTTTTTGGTGGGTCTAAGTTGAAAATAGAGGGTTACACTGACTCTAGTTTTCAGTCAGAGTGTGATGATAGTACATCCATGTTAGGGTATGTGTTTACTCTAAATGGAGGGGCAATTAGTTGGAGAAGTCGTAAGCAATCTACGACGGCTGACTCCACAGCAGAAACAGAGTATATAGCTGCAAGTGAGGCTGCAAAGGAAGCTGTTTGGATGAAGAAATTTGTTTCTGAGTTGGGAGTAGTTCCTGGCATAGAGGGGCCTATTATGTTATATTGTGACAATAACGCTGCAATAGCTCAAGCCAAGGAACCGAGGTCTCACAAGAATACCAAACATATATTGCGGCGGTTTCATTTGATTAGGGAGATCATTGAAAGAGGAGATGTCAAGATCGAAAGAGTTGACACACATAACAACATAGCAGACCCGTTCACGAAGCCGCTGTCTCAGTTAAATTTTGATCGTCATAAGGAGCGGATAGGTATTAGATACCAGAGTGATTGGCTTTAGGCCAAGTGGGAGATTGAAAGTGTTTGACCTAAAACCAATCATGTATGATGAGTTATGAAAAACTTTCTGCTACTCTTATTTAATTTCATTTGATAATAATAAAGTATTTATTTGTTATGTTACGGGCTTAATCTATTTGAAGTGTATTAAATAAGATGTTCCATAGTTTAGAGCAAAGCTTCTAGAATTATAATGAGATTGTAACAATGAGATCTAGAAGATAATAGCTTTAGACATAAACAGTTCCTGATCATAGGATAACTAATTGGAAATTGGTAAATCCGTAAAGATCAGTACATACTATGTTAGCTCTCTTAGGAGGATGTCTGTTCTCATAGACATTTGTGTGGTGACACTATATCTAGTATGCAGGTGCTTATTAAGGAATAAGTTCACTGAACATGACTCGATAAGTAGAACAACTAATGGAGTTTACTCTCGTGTCGATAGTTGTTTATTTAGTAAATAGTTGTACAAGTATCCTTATACTGGAGATCGTTAGAGTAATCTCGTACACAATGATTTATGCTTTGGTTTAGTCCTTAGTCTCTAGGACATTCATTAGGTCCATTCTGGGCATAGTGATTTATGTATGGAGATAGTTAACGGATCAATAAAGGATCTGCCCCTTTCAGTAAAGGAAGTGAATATCCTATGTTATTCTTAGATATGCAAGTTCAGGAATCTCTGGCCAGAGTGAATGAAATTAGAAAGAATTTCTAATTTGCATTAAAAGGAACTTTGCATTATGAATAAGAAATCATATGATTAAATTAGATAGGCTTGACACGAGTTCCATGCCTTGTATTTAATCGGGATATTGAAGGGTAGAATGAATTAATTGTACGGTAACTAATTACTGACAGGTTCTAAGTATTCTAAGCAATGATTTCGTATTATCTGGATAGTCGCGATATGTTGAGAAGCATCACTCACGATGTAGAATAAATATAATTAATCAGATTAATTTTATTTCATGAATTAATAGAATTCATATAAATAATAAATAAAATGTTTATTATTATTTATTTCTACTACCGGCTTAATATTGAACCTAAAGAGTCACACTATAAAAGAGATTAAATTATAGATGAAGAAATAATTAATAATAGCTAGTCATTATTTATTTATGAAATAAATAATTATTTAGCAAATTTTATAAATTAATTAAATGAGATTTAATTGATTATAAATTATTTAAGATAAGATCTTAATATTATTAATTAAATTTTTAATTAAAGTAATTAAATATGAAGAGAGAATAATTTTCTAAAAGAGTTTAGAAAAATGAATTAATGATTAAAATAGTTTTAATCATTAACTAATTAATTAATAAGATTAATTAATTAAAAAGGGAATTAATAATAAGATATTTATAGAAAATATCTCAATTGAGATATTTGCTTATAAATATATGATTATAAACCCTAATATTTGTGAGAGATATTTTAAAAGGGAGGCAACCCTAATTTCCTCTCTAGCCTCCTCCTTCATCTTTTAGTTTGATTCTTGGTGGATATCTTTAAAGCACTCTACACTTGAGGGGTGATTGCAAGGATTGAAGAACAAGATCTTCTCTAGCTGTTGCCGGAAAGCAATCAAGGTATTCTTCAATTTATAAAATAGTTTTGTATCATATGTATGTATACATAGGAATATATGCAAATAAATGTTATTCAATGCTTCCGCTGGTGCATAAATTCCTCCAGTCACCGCCTCAGGCAATGTAATGATTTATTAGTTAAAGCCTATGATGACCCACAACACCTGTTAAGGCAATTCCACTTGAAGTGATGATGCTGCAGACGCAGCTACTCTATGAATGAAGACCTCTTCCCTTCTAAAGGAGAGCTGCCTTTCCACTTCCCCCAATTGGGGATGGAAAATATGTAAATTATCAGTTGTTTAATACAAACACTTCAACTGATAAATGGTTCCCTAATCAATTGATATTTATACACTTATATCAATTAATCAGTTACAATCCAATTTCTATGATTCTAAGATTAAGTTTATCATCAAGACTACATTGATTCCTAACAGATCATCATTAGTAGAACCGAATATAATATCATTAACATAAACTTGAACTACTATCAAACTATCTTTATGCATTTTATGAAAGAGTGACTTATCTATAACACCTCTACTGAAGCCATTTTCAATTAAAAATTCAGAGAGAGTGTCATACCAAGTTTGAGGTGCCTTCTTGAGTCCATGGAGAGCTTTGAATAAGAGGTATACGAAGTCAATGAATTCTTCATTCTGAAAACCCGGAGGTTGCTCTACATATACTTCTTCTTCTAGCTCCACATTCAGGAATTCACTTTTCACATCCATCTGATAAACCTTGAAGTCTGAATGTGCTGCGAATGCTAAAAACATCCTGATGGCTTTAAGTCTTGTAAATGGTACATATGTTTCATCATAATCAATTCCTTCTTCTTGTGAATACCCTTTAGCAATCAGTCTGGCTTTGTTCCTCGTAACTGTGATGTCTTCATCCAACTTGTTTCTAAATACCCATTTAGTTCCAATAACAGATTTATCCTTAGGTCTGGGTACCAGTTTCCAAACTTTCTTCCTTTCAAACTAATTTAGTTCATCTTCTATCGCAATCACCCAATCTGGATCTTTAAGAGCATCTTCAAACTTTTTAGGTTCTTCCTCTTACAGAAACCCAGAGTATAGAAATTCATTTTATGTTGCTCTTCTGGTTCTCACACCACTTTATGGATCTCCAATGATTAATTCAAAGGGATAATCTCTGCTTCATACCCTTTGTCTAGGCAGATTAGCCCTTGATGATTGTAGTTGTTTCGTAATGGTGTTGTGAGTGACCAATAGATCCTTCTTCTCCTCCCCCTGAGTTGCTTCCGACATGACTTGATGATCTACCAGTTGAGCTAGCAGGTTCAGAAATAGAATTATATTGAGATACAGTCTGTGACTGTGATTGTGTGGTATTGCCAACACTTCCACTACTTTGCTTTGGATTATCAGTTTCAGTATGAACATGACTACCAGTCGCACCATCAAGTTCGTCTTCATCTCTTAAGTAGTATTCTGATTAATTTTCAAATTCCAGAGATTTGGAATCTTTGTCTCTTTGAAGAATTGGGAGTTTGGTGTCATCAAACGTTACATTAAGGCTTTAATGACCTTTTGATGTGCAATCACATACACCTTTTATGCTTTGGATTCCAGAGAGTAGCCAAGGAAAATCCCTTCATCTTCTTTAGCATCAAACTTGCCCAGATGCTCATCCTTCAGTACACAACATTTTCCACCAAACATATGAAAGTATTTTAGTGTTGGCTTTTTGTTGGCCATAATCTCGTATGGAGTCTTTTCAAAGTCCTTATTAATCAGGGTCCTATTTTGAGTGTAACAAGTCGTGTTGACTGCCTCAGCCCAAAAATATGTAGGAAGCTTTGAGTGGCTTAACATTGTCCTTGCTACTTCAATCAAAGTCCTATTCTTTCTCTCTACCACTCTATTTTGTTGTGGAGTCCTTGGGGCTGAATACTATCTTGATATGCCCTTCTCAATGCAGAAATCATTTAGAACTGCATTTCTGAATTCAGTTCCATTATCTGATCTAATCTTACACACAGGAAATTCGGCTTAAAACTCTATTTTCTTAATGTGATCAATAACCATCTAAGGTGCTTCATCCTTTGAATGTAATAACAACACCCACGTGTACTTGGAGTAGTCGTCGACAATCACTAAGGCATATTTCTTCTTCGAAACTGACATGACATTAAACGGTCCAAATAAATCTATATGAATCAACTGGAGAGGTTCATTGATGCTCGACATGTCTTTACTTTTGTGTGACGCCTTCTTTGACTTACCTTTTTCACATGCTTCACAAAGTCCTTCATGATAAAATTCCATCCGTGGCAAACCTCTCACCAATTCTCTTCTAACTAAAGAATTCATCACTTTGAAGTTCAGGTGTTACCATATCCCGTAGTGAAGCCTTTGCTATCATCTCCAAAGGTTACAACCGGGTCGGTCTTCTCAACCACATTGGTTAGCGAGGACATTTCTCCTATCATGTGCCTCGAACATCCACTATCCAAAACCCATATGACTTTATCATTATTTCCTATGCCTTGTAAACACAAACTGATTAATGCTTCTTGGCACCCAAACTTGTTTGGGTCCAAGAAATTTAAAAATCTTTGAAGGTGGAGTAACAAGTTCTGTTTTAACATTTTTAAGTTCTACATTGATTGAACTCATTTCCTTTTCCTTAGCCTTGATAGGGGTAAATTTTGGATTAGGGGATTGAGTCTCCTTCCTAACTTTAGATGGACTAGTAGTCTTTGCTCTAACCTTTTTCTTGCTCATGCTCTTTTCTGTGCCTTTGCAATTATTAGAAGTAGATGCATTAATTAAATCAAAGTAGACATGCATTATATTGAAAGCACATGGCATACATCTATCAATACCGCATGGCAAATGAGAACTATTCATGTTAAACATGTTATGCACATTAGGAACTTCAACTTCTACCTTAACATGTTTACAAGCATATGTAAGGTGTCCAGTAGAATTGCAATTGTTACACATTTTCCTAGGTGCAGTGGGTGCAGGTGTAGAATAATTAAAATTACTAATATGTTAGGTCCAAAATCATCATAGCAGGGGGGTTGAATATGATGTTGGTAGATTTTCATTTAAATGTGGATTAAGTGTTTTTGTTCTTGAGATATAAAAATAGTAGAATTGAAATACAAAGATTCGGGGAAATACAGATATATTATTAAATCCATGAGGTGCTACATTTCTAATTAAAAGATTAGCTTCTACGGGTTCAATCAATATTAATACAAGAATACAGTTGGGTAATTTAATGTATGGCTTTAATGGAGATTCTCGTCTGTTTGTCTTGAATGTAGAAGATAAATTTTCTTTTTTTCTGTTTTAATTTCACCCATATATATTATGTAGTCTTTGAAAATCAAACGTAGTTGATTTTTCAATTTCCACCAAGTCATTTGTTGCGCCTGCAAGAGTGTGATAGGTGTATAGGCGCCAAAAGAAACTTTGTTGCGCCTCAATACTTTTGTTGCGCCTTTAACCTTTTGTTGCGCCTCTACTCTGTATGCCTTGTATAGGCGCCACCAAGTATTTAGAACCTCTAGGAGTAATTCCTTCCGCCTTATGTTACGTTTAGGATTTTTGTTGTGCCTATACACTTATTCCCCTGTATAGGCGCCACAAATGCCTTAGAAACTGTCCAGTAATTTTCTTGCGCCTTGGTGACTTGTTTGTTGCGCCTGTACTCCTATGGTCTTGTAGAGGCGCCACAAAACACTTAAAAAATTTACTAGATGTGTTTCCTTGTGCCTAGCCTCATTTTCTTTCGCATGTCCTCTAAACCCTTGTGTAGGCGCCACCAAACACTTATCATACTTGGAGGATATTTTTCTTGTGCCTTGTACAATGTTTCAAGTGTGCAAGAACCACCAAATTTAGTAATACTTGCCTTAAACAAATTTCTTGAAATGCTTGATGTATTTACCACTTGGTTTTCACTCTTCTAGCTTGATCAACTTATTTTTTCTGATAAATCAAAGTAATTCTCTTCTTGTTGTGCTGACGCTTAGTGCACTGGTCTGGTTTACAAATGACTAACACTGAATTAAATTCTCTTGACTTCTGTTATGTTTCAGCTGATTAACCTTGACTTGTGAATTGCGTCTAATCACTGAAATCCTTTGACACCTATACTTAAAACATTACACTGTCTTTAAATTGAAATCTTCCGAACTCTTATTTGTTTCAGTGGCCTAAACATATTAATGAACTTCTCTCGCTGACGTTCAGTAAGCCTTTCATCTTGAATGCTCTATAATGATGTATGTATTATTCATGTTCACATGTCCTTCTGGATTCTTATGCTGCATATTAGTATTATTTGACTGTCTTTATTTCTTAGTTGAGTTATCGATACCACTATTACTTGTTACGTTACATTATTCTTTACAATCTCCCCATATTTGGTTGTTAGATTTCGACAAGCAAATCCTGTGAGAGGATAACTCAGCTGATACTTACAAAAAAAAGTAAAGTGCAGAAAGACAGTAAATAATATTAATTACATTCTGGATTGGATTATACATTTCCAGATTTCTTTATAAGTATAAGAGAAGTTTGTTCCTCTAGCCTGAACACAAATCTCTATGGTCTTCTACTTGCTTGACTTGTATCTTGCTTCTTCTTTGATCTTGTCTCAAAGTAAAGTTGTCTCAGCTCTTCTTCCTTTTCTTCTAGTCTTGATTTTACCAAATCCCTCGCTTCAACTTCAAGAGTGTTGACATGAGGTGGATCTTCTAATTTCTTCAAAACTTCTGTGAGAAATGCAGTTGAATTTGTTTTTGAGATTGACTCGAAGGCTAGTGATTGTCTTTTTGAAAACAGGAACACTATTATTCTTTTTTGAAAGCCTTTCACTCTGCTAGTGTCATGCATAGACTCTTCTGCTATTTTCTCCACCAGAACATCTTGTATGATCCTCAAAGCCTTCTTATTTAATTTGACAGTGGATCTCTTAACCCTAGAAAAGACTTTTCTGATGATATTAGAATTGTTCCATTTCAGCTTTGACAGTTCTTTTCTCTTCTCCACTCCATCTTTCTTGTACAAGAAGTACTTTGTTCCATTTGGTTCAGTTTGGATGAAAGGTTCAGAATCCTTAATAGTTTCAAGTTCTTCAGTGCCATCCTCCTTTCTAACATACACTGGATCCTGATAGTATCTGGTTGTCTCCATAAGATATCTTCCTGATGTTTTGATAGCTCTGTTCAGCCTGAATGCATAGATTAACTCAGCAGCTTTAAGATCTTCTTTAGTTCTGTTCTTCTTGCTTCAAAGTCTTCCCTCTACATACTGCATTAACATCAATTGGCTTGACTCTAGACCTTCATCAAGCAAAGTTAGATTGTATAGAGTTGTTGTTTTATAGTACTTGACCCCATGAGGCTTCTCAAATGCTTCAACACCGATCTCAATAATCTTCTTTTCAATTAGATCTCTTAGTATCTTATTCGACTTGTGTCCCTCAAAGATGACTTTCTTCTTCAGCACATACAACTCCACTATATTCATTTTCTCGAAGCTCTTTGTCGACAAGATTCTCGATCCCAGTGTTGTTGAATTAATACACATCTTCCAACCGGATTTGAATGCACTGATTGAAACACTTGTTACTTCTTCTGATAGAGCAACATAGAACTCATGAACATCTTGAAAATTTTCCCTTATGGTTTATAAACAGGTCAAGGAATTCTCTGTCTTTCTTCTAGCTTAAGGTTAGTTCTTTCTTCTCAAACAAATTCATTGCTTCATCCCATTCAGGACCAACTTTAGATTCAATGTCCTTGATTCTATTTATTCTTTCCATTGCATATTGAACTCTTTTCCACTTTCTTTTCAATAAATCCTGAGATTGAGCTACATCTTGAGTAACAACTTCATCCACACCAACTAGAAGACAGTCATTATGAAATGCATACTCCTCGGCAAATTCCTATTTGACATCCATACATGCAGCCTTTGCGGTCTCCTCTATCTCATTTTTAGTAAGAATATCCATTGGCACATAGGGTTAAAAGATTTCACCTTCCTCCAGTTGCCTTGCTCCAGACCTGTAAAAGATATATGTCTCCCCATGAGCTGTATATTCCATTATCATTTCTGCTCCAACTTTTTCATGCTCTCTTCTCTCCCCCTCAATTGGGTTATCCTCCCTTTCGACCAGAGTTATCTGTGAAGATTTCACCTTCCTCCAGTTGCCTTGCTCCAGTGATGCCCTCAACTATCTGTGAAGACAGGTTCTGAATTGGATTAACTAAACCAGTACTAGCTACTGAAGTAGCTAAAAGTGTTATACTCTCTGGTTCAGTTCCCGTACCTTTCAGGAGATGTTCAATTTCAGAATTGAGATCACGAAGAAAAAGAAAGGTCTCAGAGATTGGAGAATCATGTTCTTGGCTCACAGATGCCTTAGGTTTAAATTCATTTTACGACGTTTTTTAGAAGGCAGAGCTGTAGGGGATATTTCAATAACTTCCTGATTCGGTAGTGAAACACTCCTATCATCTATATCAAGTGTTCTTTTCTGGTTTTAGGAGAGATAGAGAGTGCTACAAAACCATGAGATGTGAAGTTGAAAAACAGATTCCACTCATTGGGCAGATGATGCTTCTAGATCTTCTTAAGAAGATTGTTGTTTTCCCTTGTGCAGTGCAGCCACATGAAGAAGTTGTTTAAATCTGCCTGAGATGGTTCATCTTTAAAATTTTCAGTTGGCAAATGAAATGTCTGACTGATGTCATTTTCTGTTATTTGCACTTTTTGTCACTAAATTAAAAAAGAGAAGGCTGATATCCCATCTGCAGATGTGTCTTTAGAAGACTTGTACATCTGTCTAAGAAGATTTCTATTCAAAGGCACATTAGTAGTTAATGCATAACAGACCATTGAACTTTCATTTAAAAACCGGGCCCATTTACCTAACTCACCTGCTTCAGTTCAGTCATCTATTAAGATAGATAAATAATTAGTCTTTTTAATCACAAAATGACCTTCCATATTAAAGTGAAAGGTAATTTTTACGAATTAAAATTACTAATTAAAGTCGAATTAATTTAGTAAATTACGAACTAAACCCTAATTTTAAAATTACTTGGATTGACTTGAAATTAAAATATGATGATCTCCTAGTAATTTTAAGCACAAAACTATTTTTAGATTAATTTTTAATTAGTTAAAACCTTAACAAACCCTAGCTAGCAGTTCGTGTAATATGAAATATGAATTTCCTAATTACTTAACCAAATCAGATAAAGTACCTAACAAATGATAGACAATCTTATGGGTATTACAGAATTGGTCTTAGATTTTAATTTGGACAAGAATTCGTTAAGATATGATCAATCAAAAAATTGGATCTTATTGCGCCTCTTAAGATGTGTGTACTATATATGTATATTTGAATCGCAACAAAACAAATAAATTGAAAAATAACACACAAAGTTATTTATAGGCGCCACAAACAAAACAAAAAAATACTAAGTACTTATGTTGCGTATACATAGTGTATACACTATGATGGCGCCATAAATTTCATTAGCACAACAAGATAAAATGGCTAAGTTATTTTGTTGCGCATACACTGTGTATATACTGTGATGGCGCCACAAAATTGCTTAACGCAATAAAACTAACAAACAAAATCTATGAAGTAGTTTGTTGCGCCTCTACAGTGGTGACACTGTGTAGGCGCAACAAAACCACATGGCGCAACAGAATTTCAAGAAAGAATTGCTAAGTACCTGAGCTATTTTTGTTGCGCCTATATAGTTAAACCACTATATAGGCGCCACCAATTAAAGCAGCGCAACAAAGTACTTATTTAAAATTTCAAGTTATTCCTAGATTTTACTGCTACTAAATAATAATATTTATGAATAATTAATCAATAATAATTAATTACTCACAAATATTATTTCACAACATATTTATTAATAACAATAATAACATTAATTATTAAAATTATTATCATAAATAAATTATGCTTCCTTATTATTTTTCTTTTATTTTAAATATGAGAACAAATATAAATATTCATTCTTTGTATTTAAAATATTTTCAAATAATATTTAAATATATAAATGCTAAGAATTTATTAAATAAACACAAGCACTTAAATATTTTCTAAGATCAAAATTAAATAAATATCAGATTAACAAAATTAGCAGGCATGCATAAAGTATTTATCTAACTTATAATCTTAAGAACTGGAAAATAATTTGGTAATAAATTCACAAGTCCTAAAAATATTGAAATTAATTAACTAGTGAATTTATCAGCTTCAAATTGCAGTTGTTGATTACTAACTAATTAGTTAGTAGAATTTAACATCCCAAGTTCACAAACTAGTCTAGTGAAAGTGATTTCATCCAGTGGTTTAGTGAAGATGTCTGCAATTTGCTGCTCTGTAGGTACATAATATAACTCTACAATACCACTCATGACATGTTCTCTTATGAAATGATACCCGATATCAATGTGCTTGATCCTTGAGTGTTGAACTGGATTGTTTGTGAATGCTATGGCACTTGTGTTTTCATAGAATAATAGAATTTTGCTCAGCAACAGTCCATAGTCTTGAAGTTGGTTCCTTATCCACAATATTTGTGCACAACAGATTCCTGCAGCGACATATTCAACTTCAGCTGTTGACATTGCAACTGAGTGCTTCTTCTTGCTATACCAGGACACCAATCTTCTTCCAAGGAATTGACAACTCCCTGATGTACTCTTTCGATCAATACTACATCCTACATAATCAGAATCTGTATAGCCAACAAGGTCAAAACCTGTATCTTTAGGGTACCAAATTCTAAGATTCTGACTTCCCTTATGATATCTAAAAATCCGTTTAACAACTATAATATGTGATTCTTTAGGGTTAGACTGAAACTAAGCACACAAACATGTAGCAAACATAATATATGGTCTACTTGTAGTTAAGTAAAGTAATGAGCCGATCATACCTCTATAGCTTGTGATGTCTACCCTCTTACCAGGTTCATCTTTATCAAGCTTAGTGGCAGTTTCCATTGGGGTTTTGGCTGGAGATGCATCTTCAAGACCATACTTCTTCAAAAGATCTCCGA
The DNA here is from genome assembly GCA_028671895.1 of Oenanthe sinensis. NCBI lineage: Eukaryota > Viridiplantae > Streptophyta > Magnoliopsida > Apiales > Apiaceae > Oenanthe > Oenanthe sinensis. The sequence continues at coordinate 16,039,334 of CM053813.1, forward strand.
TGTGCTTGGTCTAGTAATGAAGATTTCATCTTTCCTTTGGCTTACTTGGAGTCCAAGGAAGTAATTTAGCTCTCCCATCATGCTCATTTCATACCTACTCTGCATTAACTTAGCAAATCTACTACACAATTGAGCGTTAGTAGAACCAAATATAATGTCATTCACATATACTTGTAATAATATCATGTCATTTTTATGCATTTTATGAAATAGAGTCTTATCTATGACACCTTTAGTGAAACCATTTTCAAGTAAGAATATAGATAGAGTGTCATACCATGTCTGAGGTGCTTGATTTAGGCCATAGAGTGCTTTGAAGAGAAAGTACACAAAATCAGCAAATTCTGGATCTTCAAACCCTGGGGGTTGTTCCACAAACATTTCTTCTTCAAGCTCTCCATTCAGGAATGCATTCTTCCCATCCATTTGATATACTTTAAAGTTAGAATGTGTTGTGAATGCCAGAAACATCCTAATAGCTTCAAGCCTTGCCACTAGAGCATATGTTTCATCATAATATATTCCTTCTTCTTGGGAGTAACCTTTAACAACCAGTCTGGCTTTGTTCCTCGTAACAATGCCATCTTCATCCAGTTTATTTATGGATACCCACTTTGTGCCAATTACAGACTTGTTCTTTGGCCTAGGTACCAGCTTCCAGACTTTTTGTCTTTCGAATTGATTGAGTTCTTCTTGCATAGTAATAACCCAATCTAGATCTTCTAGTGCTTCGTCTAGTTTCTTTGGCTCTATCTCAGAAAGAAAGCCAGAGAATAAACATTCATTTTGTGAAGCACGTCTTGTTTGAACTCCAGCATCTGGATCTCCTAGAATCAACTCAAAGGGGTGATCTCTACTACACACCCTATGTCTAGGTGGATTTTCCCTAGATGATTAAGCTTGATTATCATTAAAGTGTTGATTCCTGTTAGTAGATCCTTCAATTGCTTCGCTCCCCCTGAACTGTTGCTTGGTTGAGAATAAGATTCTCTGCCAAAAACTAGTAGTTTATGTGAATCTTCCACTGTTTCCACTACTAGGGTCAGAATCATCATTGTTGATATTCTCAATTGGTGCTTGATTTTCTAATGCAGCTTTAGGTTCTACTCACCTTAATTTGAGTTCATATTTTCAAACTGCAGAGTTTCAGTGTTATCTGTTCTTTGCAGACTTTGGAGCTTGAGATCATCGAAAGTTACATTCATGCTTTCAATGACCTTTTTGTGTTCAATCACATAAACCCTATATGCCTTAGATTCTAGAGAGTAGCCAAGATATATGCTTTTATGAGCCTTGGTTTCAAACTTCCCTAGATGTTCATCATCTTTCAATTCAAAGCACTTTGCTCCAAACACATAAAAGTATTTCAGTGTTGGTTTCTTGTTTGCCATCAACTCGTATGGAGTCTTGTCATGATCTTTATTAATTAAGGTACGGTTTTGAGTGTAGCAAGCTATGTTGACTGCTTCAGCCCAAAAGTATAGAGGTAACTTAGCTTCATTCAACATCGTTCTTGCTGCTTCAATTAAAGTTCTATTCTTCCTTTTTACTACTCCATTTTGTTGTGGAGTTTTGGGCGCTGAATATTGTCTTGAAATCCCTTTCTCAATACAGAAATCATTCAGGGTTACATTCCTGAATTCTGTTCCATTGTCACACCTTATTTTCCTGACAGGCAAATCAGCTTCTAACTCTATCTTCTTTATGTGATCAATAATTGTTTGAGGGGCTTCATCTTTTGAGGCTAGAAACAACACCCAAGTGTACTTGGAGTAGTCATCTACAATTACTAGTGCATATCTCTTCCTTGACATAGACATGACGTTGAATGGACCAAATAAATCTATATGCAGAAGTTGCAATGGTTCTATAATGTCTGATGAGTCTTTGCTTATGTGATATGCTTTCTTTGACTTCTCTTTTTCACATGCTTCACACAAACCCTTCTTGACAGAATTCCATCTCAGGTAGACCTCTAACCAATTCCCCCTTAACTAAAGAGTTCATTGCCTTAAAGTTCAGGTGTTAAAGTTTCTTGTGCCATAACCAACTGTCCTCTGTTGAAGCTTTGCTATAAAAACAATGAACTTAACATTTGCTTGCAGAGAATAAGTCAGCCACAAAGAGATTCCCTTGTCTCACTCCTTGAAGAGAAAGCTTCGCATATTTCCTTTTTTAGATTGCACACTTTTCCTTTTCGAACGTAACTTTGTAGCTTTTGTCAGTGAACTGACTGATACTTAAGAGGTTGTGCTTTAATCCATCCACAAGAGAGATATTTTTAATGATAACATTTCCGATCTCTAAATTGCCATATCCCGTTATGAATCCCTTGCTGTTATCTCCAAATGTCACTATCGGGCCAGCTTTCTCAATCACATCTGATAGCAGGGTTTGCCACCAGTCATATATCTAGAACAGCTGCTATCGAGAATCCACATGACACACTTGTTCTTTGCTATGCCCTGCAACCACAGATTGATTACTTCTTCTTTGGCACCCAAATTTGATTGGGTCTAAGAGGCTTAGATAAGTTAACAAATTTAGCTGCAAAAATTTCCTTGTCCTTGTCTTCCTCATTGACTGTGCCCTTGCCATTTGGTTTAGCCTTGACAAGTGTGTCTTTAGGCTTAGGGACAGGGGTTTCCTTCCTAGACTTAGGAGGACTAGAAGTCGCCCTAACATGCTTTCTATTCATGTTCACATCTGTATTAATGCAAGTACTAGATGATGCATTCATCAAGTTTATATATGCAAACATGATGTTGAAAGCACATGGCAAGCATCCTACTTTACCGCATGGTTGATGAGGGATAGACATGGCAGGCATATTAGTGGTTTCTGTTTTAACTACTTTTATCTTTTTGCATGCATGCGTAAGATGACCTATAGAATTATAATTGTTACAGACTTTCCTAATAGCTTTGGGAGAATAGGCATAATCATTTTTCTTATTAACACCTATCTTTCCATTTCTGTTAGCTTTGTTCTTTTCATTCTTGTTGCCTGAATCACTTTTAATCTGTTTCTTAGGTTCTACAATTTTTACAGATTTCTTAGGCAACTTCTCTTTATCCTCTTCCTCTTTCTTTTTATCATCAGCAAGGATTTATTCTTTCATTAAAATTTGTTCTTCATCTGAGGGTTGTATGACAAATTTCTTGTATAGGGGTTTAAGGACATTTTTTAACACATGTGGAATGTCTTGCTTCACAGGACTTTCCTCAGCAATTGATTCCTCGTGTCTCTTTCCTGCCTTCTTATCATAGTCAAATCTTATTCACATTTTTTAACCTATGACCTGTTTATCTATTGCCTCCTTAACAAGATTAGCAGATTTCTTATAAGCCTGAATTTTTAACTCTAACTCAGAAATTTTATTCCTAAGTGCAGTTTCTACTTCTTGGTTGCATTTGTTTATATTATGCAGGTATTCTACCTTCTGTCTAAGATCTTCTAAATTAACACATGCAAGTTCTAGTTCTTCATTTCTTGCTTCTAGCATTTTATTCTTTAGAACTAGTTTAGCATTTTCTTCTTTTGATGCTAACATGCTTGTGTGTATATTAAACATTTCTACACTAAGATCTTCTACAGTTTTCTTATAATCAGAATTAGACATGTCAACTGTGGAAAGAAATGATACCTTCGATGACTGAGGTGATGCCTCTGAAGAGTCTGCCATTAGAGAAACATTTCCATATGTCTATTCTTCATCGTTGTCTGAATCATCCCAGCTCTTTCCCTCGGCTATGTAAGCTCTGCCCTGATGCTTCTTTACCAGTGCATCATACTTCTCTTTCAATTCATCATACGACTCCTTTCTTTCTTTTCCTTGCTTAGGCTTCCAACATTCTATAGCAAAATGTCCAGGTTCATTGCAGTTGTAGCACTTAAACTTACTGCGGTCTACTATTCCAGTCTTATAACCTCCTTTGTTGTAGGACCCTGAAGACGAACCATCTCGGTTGTTGTTTCTGAAGCTGGAACCACTGTAACTGGTGTTACTCTTATATTTGTACTTAGGGTTCCTTCTAAACCTGAGGTTCTTGAACTTTCCTGCCATATATGCCATTGTTTTGTTTTCCAACTGTTCAAGTTCTTCCATTGAGTAGAAGTCATCTTCATCACCTGCTTGAGCATTCTCTGTAAATTCAGCTTTTAGAATATCTTCTTTCTCAGTTACAGGTTTTTCTTTGTTGGTCTCTTTACCAACAAAATCTTTAGCTACAATGCTGTGGTTTTTAACAGAGATGTATTCTTACTGTCCACTGTACCTGAACCATAAATGATATGTCTTTGCTCTTGCTCCATTTCATGAGTCTTGAGCTTCCCATATAGAATTTTGATAGACATGTCATTTATATCACTTCTCTCTATGATGGCAGAGATTTTGTGTTAAAGATACGCTGGTAGTGTCAACATAAATTTTCTGTTGATTTCCCTACGTGAGTAGGCCTTCCCATGTAGTGACAAGTCATTCAACAATTTATTGTATCTCTCAAAGACTTGAGTGATACTTTCTCCCGGCAGTTACTTGAAATCTTCGTATTGGGATGTAAGAATATCCAGTCTATTCTCCTTCATTTCTGCAGTACCTTCCATTAACAGATCAATCGTATCCCACATTTGTTTGGCACTAGTGCAATTTATCACTTGATTCAGCATTGTAGTGTCCAATGAATCCATTAGGATATATTGAAGATGATTATCTCATGCTACACTTTCTCTGTCAGTGTCAGTGTACTCTAAAGGCTCCTTTGGGGTAAATCCTTGAGGAATTCGTTCTCCGTCATCTGAGATTGTTTCTGGTGTAAGCTTCTGAGGAACATAGGGTCCATTTTCTAAAATTCCCATGTATTGAGAATTAGCTGATTTGATGAAAGTGGACATCTTCTTCTTCCATAAAATGTATTCATTTTTGTCAAAGGCTGGGATTTTGATGCTACTAAGTTTTTGGGTACTCATGGTTACGAAAAATTTTAAATCTCAAGAAATAATTAATTTCTTAGAAATTAAAATCAATTCGAATAAAAATTAAATTTTGAGAAATAAAATTTTAATTTGAATTCTTGATGATTGATAGTTTTTTAAAAATTAGTGGATTTAAAATCGTTAAAAAATTCGCAATTGAATTTTCTTTAAAAATAAGGAAATTTCAATATGAATTTTTCTAGATCTAAAAATACACTTTTTCGTGAAACTATTTTTGGATCTTGATTTATAACTTCAATCAACAAGCTCTGATACTAATTGTTAGGTCCTAAATCATCATAGAATGGGGGGATGAAGTGTTTGTGTTCTTGAGATATAAAAATGGTAGAATTGAAACACAACGATTCGGGGAAATAAAGATATATTATTAAATCTCTGAGGTGCTACACTTCTAATCAAGAGATTAGCTTCTATGGGTTCAATCAATATTACGACAAGAATACAGTTAGGTAATTCAATGTATGGCTTTAATGGAGCTTCCCGTCTGTTTTTCTTGAATGTAGAAGATGAATTCTCTTTTTTTCTGTATTAATTCACCCATATATATTCTGTAGTCTTTGAAAATTAAACGTAATTGATTTTTCAATTTCCACCAAGTCATTTGTTGCGCCTGCAAGAGTGTGATAGGTGTATAGGCGCCGCAAGAAACTTTGTTGCGCCTAAATACTTTTGTTGCGCCTTTAAACTTTAGTTGTGCCTCTACTCTGTATGCCTTGTATAGGCGCCACCAAGTACTTAGAACCTCTAGGAGTAATTCCTTGCGCCTTATGTTGCGCCTAGGATTTTTGTTACGCCTATACACTTGTTCCCCTGTATAGGCGCCACAAATGCCTTAGAAACTGTCCAACATTTTTCTTCCGCCTTGGTGACTTATTTTTTGTGCATGTACTCATGTGGTCTTGTGAGGCGCAACAAAACACTTAGAAAATTTGCTAGGTGTGTTTCCTTGCACCTAGCCTCATTTTCTTACGCTTGTACTCTACAGTCCTTGTGTAGGCGCCACCAAACACTTAGCATACTTGGAGGATATTTTTCTTGCGCCTTGTACATTGTTTCAAGTGTGCAAAAACCACCAAATATAGTAATACTTGCCTTAAATAAATGTTTTGAAATATTTCAAGTATTTACCACTTGGTTTTCACTCTTCTAGCTTGATCAACTGATTTTTTTTTGATAAATCAAAGTAATTCTCTTCTTGTTGTGTTGACGCTTAGTGCACTGTTCTGGTTCACAAACGACTAACACTGAATTAAATTATCTTGACTTCTATTTTGTTTCAGTTGATTAACCTTGATTTGTGAATTGCTTCTGATCACTGAAATCCTCTGACACCTATACTTAAATCATTACATTGTCTTTAAATTGAAATCTTCTGAACTCTTATTTGTTGCTGAGGCCTGAACATATTAATAAACTTCTCTCGCTGACGTTCAGTAAGCCTTTCATCTTGAATGCTCTGTAATGATGTATGTATGATTCCTGTTCACATGTCCTTTTGGATTCCTGTGATGCATATTAGTATTATTTGACTATCTTTGTTTCTTAGTTGAGTTATCGGTACCACTATTACATGTTACGTTATATTATGCTTTACATAACACCTACCTTACCATTCCTAATACCTTTTCTCTTTATCTTGTTACTACTTGTTTCAATTTTAACAGATTTTACAGGGATAATAACTTATACCTTATCTTTCTAAATTTCTTTCTCTTTTAACTGATCCTCAACAAGCAACTCATGATTCCTAATTAGAGCTTATTCATCTAAGGGTTCAATGATTGTTGGCCTAAAGATTGGATTACTAACTTTCTCAAGGATACTAGGAACCTCTTCATTTTCTAATAATACATCACTAGAAGCATTGAAGGTAACTCTCCATTTACCCATATTCTTTCTCTTTTTAAACTCATCATAAGCAAAGCCTATACACGTAATATTTTCTAGACTCTGCTTATCCATAATCTCTTTAGCAACAATTACTGAATCTCTATAGGATATAACCTGAAATTGTAATTCAAAAATTGTAGCCTCAAGTGCTTTCTCAACCTCTGCATTACAACTAACCTTATTATCTAGATATTTATTTCTTTCCTTAAGGTCATTAACTGTTAATGCTACAAATTGTAGTTGTTCCTTATCAGATTTAAGTTTTTTAATCTTGGAAACTAGTCTAGCATTTTCTCCTTCAGCAGCTAGCAGACTTGTGTGAATATTGAATATCTCTATGCTTAATTCATTTACAGTCTTTTTATTTTCAGATGAGACATATCAACAGTGGTGAGAATCGGTACCTGAGATGATGGTGATTCTTCTGAAGAATCTGTCATAAGTGCAAAGTTTCCATACTCTTCCTCTCCTTCAGAGTCTGTGTCATCCCAGCTTTTTGCCCTCGGCGATATAGGCTTTCCCTTGATGTTTTGCCAACAAAGCATCCAATTTCTGTTTCAGCTTGTCATTCTCCCTTTTCAGATCATCATATCTCTTCTTCTCACAAGTACTCTTCTTGTCTTTTGCTTGTTTGGGTTTTTTGTATTCAGTGGCAAAGTGCCCTAATTCATTGCAGTTGTAACACCAAAACTTACTTCGATCAACCAAGTTTAATTTATAACAACCTTTTGAACTGGATCCTGAGGATGATCCACCTCTCTGAAACTTTCTACCAAAACTTTTCTTGTACTTGAGATTCCTCCTGAATCTTATATGCTTGAATTGCCCTTTCAAGTATGTCGTGGATTTGTCTTCCATTTCCCTAAGCTCTTCTAGTGTATAGAAATCATCTTCATTTACATCTTGGGAGTCTGTAGCCATTTCAGCTTCGATGATCAAATCTCCACTAGTTTTGGTCTCAACGACCTTTGCTTAAGAACCTTTGTTTTCATCAGCCACAAGAGCAGTGGTCTTTAACAATGTTGTCGTCTTACTATCCACTGAGCCAGAACCATAAATTATCAATCTTTTTTCTTACTCCATCTCATAGGTTTTTAGCTTGCCATATAATTTCTCAAGGGGCATCGTGTTAAAGTTTTTCCTTTCCCTAATCGATGAAACTTTATGCTTGACGTGGTGTGAAAGAGTCAACATGAATTTCCAGTTTGTTTCCATTAACGGATAGTTCTTTCCCTGGATGCTCAATTCATTTAGCAGTTTGTTGTAACGCTCAAAAACTTGAGTGATAGTCTCTCTAAGTAAAGATTTAAACGCTTCATATCTCGATGTCAGAATATCCAACCGATTTTCCTTAACCTCTTCTGTTCCCTCCATTATCAGCTCGATCGTATCCCACGTGTGTTTTCCACTAGTACAGTTCAATATTTGGTAGCTCATGTCAGAATCTATAGAATCAACCAAAATCAACTGGAGGCCTATGTCCAATGCAACAATTTCCTTTTCTAAGTTAGTGAACTCTGACGGCTCCTTTGGAGTAGACCTTTGAGGAACACGAACTCTGTCCACTGTAGTTTCCGGAATTATCTTCATTGGTACAAACGGTGTGTTCTCTAAGATGCCCATGTATATGGGATTTATAGCTTTAATAAACAAAGACATCATTCTCTTCTAGAGATTGTAGTTCACTCTATCGAACTAGGAAACTTTGATACTTCCAACTTTCTGATAACTCAAGATATTAATTTTTTCAAAACTTTTTAAAGTTCCAAAAATCTCAAAGTAAGAATATTTTGAAAATTAAAAAAATTCGTGAAAAATTTCCAAAAGCTTAACACTGAAGTCTTAATACTAGATCTTGATTTGTAATATCAACCAGCGTGGCTCTGATACCAATTGTTAGTCCTAAATATCGTAGAAGGGGGGTTGAATACGATATAGTCCAAATCTTAAAATCTTCGCGGAAAGATCCTCATGGACTTTACACTTTTATAACAGGTAAGCAATCAAACTAAAATCAACAACAATCGACATAGTTCGATTCGGGGAATATATCGTTTTCTTAATATAATCCTTGAGGGGTGCTACACAATCTAACAAGTAGGTTAGCTACAATGATTCACTAGTCTAGAGGTAGATACAAGAGTGTTACAAGCAATCAATACAACATATACAAGGACATTAATGGTGGTTGGGTGTATTGAATACGCTCTAGTTCTTTTCTCTCTTGAACTACTTCTGTTATGAATGAGTGAGTGAATTAATGAAGACGATGCTTCGCTGCCTTTTTGTGTAGACTTCTTTTCAAATTCAATACGTGGCCTCCTGTGAGCCAAGTAATCCATTTGCTTCCTCTTCTATTTTATCAACCATCAGAACAATTAATAAATAACAATCGATGTGTGTATGATTAACCATCAAGAAGGAATTAATTGATTTAAATCAATTAATTCTTAACAATCGGATGAAGGCTTAACAATCGGTTGAGATGGGAAATAGCAACCGGCCAGGGCTATAACAATCGGTTGAATATTTAATAATAATCAGATGATTGTTTATTAAATAACAAGCGATTATTATTTATGCCTTAACAATCGATTGATTGTTAAAAGCCTAACAATCGGCCAAACTTGCTAACAATCAGATATTGTTTAATTAACAATCGGTTGATTGTTAATATATAACAATCGGCTGATTTAACTTCTTGTTCCCCTTGACCAAGTTGACTTCAATTCAATTTGAAAGTCTCCTGTACTTAGTCAATTTTGCTGCCTTTAAGCTCTTCAAAATATTCTGATTCTTGAACTTGTTTTCTTCTGAACTTTTGACATACCAATTTCTTCTCTGACATAGATGTGATTCTTAATCTCTTTTGTGCTGACGCTTAGTGCAACTGGTCTGATTCACAAACGACTAACACAATCTTGATCAAAACACCTTCTTGACTTTATAATTGGTTTTGTTTCTTAGTGGTAAGAAGTGCTTCTGTGGTTCACTAAAATCATTTGTCTTGTCTGCAACACTATCCTTTAATATCATTAGATCAGCTGAGACACTTCAATTTTATTCTTCACTGAGACTTGAACATGTTAATGAACTTCTTTTAGTGATCTTCAACGTCTTCAAAACTTCTTCTAATAGTTAGGATATTACTTGTTCAAGTTATAATCGATTCGAAGTCAATTCATGTGCTTCATAATATATTAGTTACCAGTGTTCAAGTGTTGAGTTAGTACCTCGGTTACATTTAGGTTTTACAAAACAACGTGCAGTGAAACTTCTATAAATTAATATAGTTGGGACTAAAGAATTTTATTAATTTAAAGAGGTATTAATTAATCGATAAATTAATAATTATTGATTTGTAGAGAGTTTTCGATATCAATAGCCTGCTATATTGAAAATGACGCGAGATCCAGACGTTAGAAAAAAATGCAAGTACTTTTCTTGAAAATAATGATGTTGATGACGAGTGACGACACAATATCGTTAGAGCCCATAAAGAAGAACTAATCTCATCGAAGACACTTAACAATTTTTTGATACTGTTCGAAAGCAATATACCAGAACTTTTGAATGCAATAAGGAAAATTAGAGATATGCTTCAAGAAAATTTAAATTTAACAAGAAGTGGACAACAATAGAATCGTATTTTACAAATTTGTTATATATATATATATATATATATATATATATATATAATCATGGTGAATTATTAATTTATGATATTATTGGGACCTATATTTATGAAGGAAAATTTAAAAAATTATTATCGTATCAAAATTGCTCATTTTTTGAACTGGCTCAAGCCAGGACCAGAGAAATATATTATTTTAAAGAGATTATTAATTTAAAGAGTATTAATTTATAAAGATTTTACTGTAATTTTAGTTGAACTAATAGAAAAAGTTATCTAATGTATACATTAAATACTCATTTCCCTAATGAATCATGGTTTTTTCTGGAGCACATACTAACAACTGCTCTTTTATGAGTTGTCAAATTTTTATTGGCTCTCATCTCATTAATAATAATAAACCCCATGTATGCACAAAAATTCTCACCGATTAAATTTTGTCAACTCATAAAAGAGTAGTTGTTGGTGAACACACACACTAGAAAAACCCATGAATAATATAAATATTTTTTTCTATGCATGTGTTGTTGTTCCGAACTTTAAATACTCAACGTATTTTATCACAAGTATCTTTAATTATTCCACCACCGTGGAATTTTTTCTGCAACGCTATAAAATTTTCAATATACACAAACTAATAATATAATAATACTTTTTTTTATATGATCAATATTATTATAATTAATTTACATATTAATTTTTAACATCTTCACAATATTAAAATCATTCAAATTGTATATTAATGTGTTAATTACTGAAAAAACAAAAATTTATTAAGATATTAAAAAATATTAAAAAAAACATGTACGTCACATAGGTTATAAGCTAGTATCATGCAATAAGGTACTAATCAAGACGGGATCAGACAGAAGGATAACCGAAAGTCAAAACAATTGAATCGCACATAGAACAAGTCAAGCACTCGAAGCGGATCGGTTCAAAAAAATAGATTTGAGACGAATCAATTGTTAGTCTTTCTTCCCAATTTACAAAAATAGCTGTTTCCAATTAATTCCAATCCCTTTTTTTAGTTTCTAATTAAAAAAAAACATGTGAAAGCACTGGAAAGATAGCAAAAGTACAAAAGCATGTAATAAAAAAAGAGAAAAAAACTAAAAACCCAACACATATGATGTCTATTAAAAGAAGCTAACTACCATGGATAGAGACTGACCCCGTTCTGTGAAATATGGGCATTGTTGCCATGGATATTTTCAAACTAATCCGTCTAGCTGCACCAAAAAAATATTAACTATCCTCAGCTACTTGCGCACTCCTTGTATTTGCCCAACCTTCAATGCAGCAGACAGATCTACAAGGGTGGCCCAAGTGTTCAAGATATATTGGTCTCTAGATTTGTAGACTAGCAAGTTCTTACCAATAACTACACCTCTGAAGGACTCAGAGCCACCCCGATGCATGGCCAAACCTAGCAACCATTCGCAACCCCATTTGGTATAACTTTCTTCTCTGTCAATACAATCGGCTTGCTAACTTTTGGAGCTTCTCCTTTTACAGCAGTTACATTATCAGACACCTTGACGTCCCTGTTCATCTTAACTGCTGGAGTAGGATCCTTTATCAATTCTGAGGCAGTATCGTTTGGGTTTGGAACAGTAACCTCCAAGCTCGTGCCATCTTTGTTCTTCTGATCTGTAGGCTTCCCCTCCCACACCTACAAAAAGCAATTAAAAAACTTTTTGAATTGAGTGTAATTACCAGCAAGAGGCATTTGCATCCAGATCAACATCTGAAGGGCTTGTAACGAAAGTGGCCAACAGCCTAGAAAGAAGAAGCTACAAGGGGGTACATTACATCTGATATGTATGTTTACAGTATGTTTACCTACCTGTTTCTGGAACTGTTGTTTTGCTTTTTTCTCTTGAATCCTCCTCTGACGATCCTCGTAAAAATCAAAATCATCTAGGATGCACTGCTTGCTCGAATATTCCTTGAATATTTTCAGCAACTGCAAACCCTGCTCCAACTTGACCTATATAGAGAAACAAGCAACCTTAACTTATGCAACAGAAGCATAAACACCGACACTATAATTAAGGTGCACAAACCTCTTGAGTATCCCTGCTATTAGTAACAGGTTTGTTTTCATTGTTCTCAAGTGTAATGTGCTTCAGCATACTGTTGGGTACATCCTTCACAATGTGCCACTTGACAGGAAAACATCCAACCCATTTGTCTTGTTGCCAATATTCGAGACTCTTGTTAAAATCAACTCGTCCTAACATCTCCGCAATACCAACAAACTGGCCACTAGTATTAACCTAGACAACAAGTAACTGTAAGAACAGGATTAACAGGAATACGAACATAACATTAATAACACAAGTAGTTACTAGCTCACCGAAAAAAGGAGAAAGATAGGGCAGCCACCAGACTTTTGCTGTGCTTCTTGGTATGCTGCATCAAGCTTCTTATTTCCATTCTGTGTGCTTGCCCACACACTGTACTTTATACTCTTGTGCACATCATCTTCACTGTATGATTTTATTATATAAAACTTTGCGTCAGCATATGTCTCAGCGAAATCAGCTCGGTTGTATTGTTCCCTATCATTGTTCACACTGGACTCTTCCTTTTCCACATCATCATTTGTTCCGCCCATTGGTACATTCTGTCCCTTTACATCCAAGATTTGATTTTTAAAACTCTTGGCTCTCGGACCCCTGTTCAGCTCATTTAAACCATCCATGTTCTCATTTCCATAACCATAAAGTCCATTGCCACGTCCCCTGGGTTTGTACTTGCTATCAACAATAAACCACCCACACCCTCCAGTTCGTGAATCATAGCGACCAGATCCATAACCGTAGCCCGATCTATACGTATTGGTATACTGGTTATACATTTTATTTGGGTAAATCCTATTAAGATATCCATTGGTGTTCATGCCCGATAATGGCCTTGGAGTTTGCAAGCCCTGCAACAAAGATAGAGATTACAGTGAGGGATTCTAAGAAATTACTACAAGTACAAGATCATCCGTTCGACTAGTTCTTTAATGCAACATACCATGAACTGAGAAGGAGAACGAGTATTCTGATTCCTTGATGGAATCCCATTTCCGCTAGATATTGATGGCTTTATTGATGTGTTGGTCATTGGCCTTGAATAATCAGAATATAAAGGAACATCCATCCATGGGACTGGAGATCCCAAACTATCATAACAAAACCTTGGGTCTTGATAGGCAGAGGGAGGAACTCCTCCAGGCAATACGCCATGCCCAAATGAGCCATTATTTTTCTTAGATGAGTTCTGAAAGGATTTATGTGGTGCTGAACCATTATTAGCCTTAACAACACCAACATTTGTGATACCATTAGAGTTCACATTAGCGGTTTCCATGGCCAAAGTTGGTTTGTCACCTGCTACAGCGGTCTTCTCGCCTTTAGGAGGGGAAGCTGGGGTAGGCAAAGTACCACTAGTTGGGTTCAATGGCTGGAAATACGTAGTAGAATACTGGTATTGCTGAGCTCCATATAGCTGGCCATCATGAGCTAAAGTTGGACCAGGAGTTCCAGAGGGTGTGTACGGGGCATAGGGCGCGTAACCATAACCATATCCACTCTAAAAATAAGAAACAAATTGAGCATTAATCATGAAGAATATTGTAAGTAATATAATGACAAATGAGCATGAAGGCAACAACAGGAATAGACTGAGTTTAAAGTAGACGGGTTCACATAACCAACAACTGCACAGATAAATATTTACTAATTCTTACTCGAGTCATATCCACTCCATCCGGATTAATGTATTTAGAGTAATCATCCCAATCATTACCTACACAAGGACATTTATAAATTGGTCAGATATAAAATATTGGTCAGATTATAACAAGCATTGACCAGTCAAGCTATTGATGATATTAGTACTAATACATACAGACCTTGTAACTTAAAGATCTAAGACGATACATATATAATAGCATTCTTTCAGCTGAAAAAATAATAGTATAGGGATTAATACCTCCATAATAATACGAAGCATAATTGGGCATATAAAACATATTTGGATCCATGAATTCAGCAGGTAGCACAGGAGTCAAAGACCTGTCAGTTGACTGATTCTGACCATTCGGCACATCCCCAGAATTGACCGGAAGCTGCACCAGAAACACGATTAAGCACGCAATAATTAGTAAAACAGTAATAAAAAAAAAAGAATTGATACAGGCAAATGACAGCAACATGTCATCACCTTCTTAGCCGGTTCAGAAACATCCAAGCCCTTGTTCTGTGAACCCAAAGACAGCTTTTGCAACAAATCAGCTGCTTCTATAATAGAAAAAAAGTAAAGGGTATACATAATTTTTCGACAAACAACCTATGTAATTGAATCCAGTCCCAAAAAACATATAAATAGAATAATTATCGGATATCATCAAACATATATAATTATATGTGAACAATTAACATATATGAATTTCAATAACCCAAATAAATCAGATCTTGATTCAAACAAAATAATAGCAAAAAATATAAAGCAACAGAACACAATATAAAAAAGCAATAAATACATACATGAGATAAGCACAGATCTCAATACAAATAGCAACACAACTTGTAAAAGAAACATAATAGCAGAACAAGTGTAAGCAAAAGGATACGATCTGAAGGAGTAGGAGCAACAGTAGCCATAATATTTGAACTCAATTCAATAAAAAACACACAGATATATGAGTTTGTGTGTGTGATTTGATGGATAAACCTCTCTCTTGTGTATCGAAACCCTAGAAAAGAAGAACAAGAGACTGAGAAGCCGCCGCAGCCAAGTACAAATTTTACGGGGTTTGGGTTTTGTGAAAGAGGGTTTTGGTCTTCTTTTTTCCGAAACAATTTTTTATAAAATAAATTATTTTAAAATTCCCCCGATTTTTTAAAAATTCCCAATAAATTTTAGATTAATTTTTATAAAATATTTTATTGAAATTTGATTGATTTTTATGAATTATTTCTAAATAATATAGTTTATAGTTAATTTGATAAATATATTAAATTTTATTATAATAATATAATAAATCTGATTATTGTTCCGATTAATAAAAAAGTTTTGATTCCCGATTTTTACAACTATGATTTATATGACTATAAATTGATATTTTTGTAATCAATTTGGTTAACCACAAATATTTGGTTATCCCAATTTATAATTATATGAAACATATCTATACTATATTATATTATTAAAGTTGCACTGACATATGTTTGGTCGGTTAGTCGTTCGTCTAGTACAGTGAGTTTGTGTTCTACTCAACTGCAAATACATTGTTTTAATTAAATTTTAATTAAAATATAGAGTTGTACTTATAATCTACTAATTAGCATGTTTCAATTTAACGCTTAAAGGACTTATTAACAACCTAGCTAGTGTGTAATGATAGTCGACTCTCATTTTTTTTCTCTTTGTCTCTTTTCCTTCTACATTTCCCCTCTTCTTTTCCTAACCCTAGCAGCTCACTTGACCTTGCTATGTCATTCCCCCCTTTTACCTCTCATTTGCACTGCTCTTCCTCGGTTTTTTCTGATTTTGAATCAGAGTTTGAGTTTTATTGGGATCCTCTGGATCTTTCTTTCTTGAATTTCTTTATGGAATCTTAAAGATGAAATTGTTGATGCAGACACCGTCTCTTTTGAGACTTTGGTCAAAGAACAAGGTGGAATTCACACCATCAAGAATAATGAAAGGCTGATTAACAGAGGAGAGAAGTTCTTGTTATCATCCATTCTTACCCAAGATCTTATTTGTGGGTTTCTCCGACTTCATACGGACCACTCTCTCAACGATTTTAGCTCTTCTAACAGGGGAACTCAGGTTATTTCCATTTATTTTTCAATGAAATGCACTTGAAAACGAAACATATAACTTGGGTTATGTGAAAGGGGTAACACCCGTTACGAATCTAGATTGTTGCCTGGTGTGGGACAACTATGTTGTGTTGGTTTATCATATTTCCCGAAAGTTCTCTTTTGCTTGCTTAGTGTTTGCTTTTAGGCCCCAAATGGGATTTGGTAATACTTTTTCTATGTTTCATGATGTATATAACATAAGTTTCGTTCACATTAGATCTATGGTTGTGTCAAAAGCCTTTTATATCATATTTTGGAATTTGTTTTTACCAAATCCTTAGAAGTTGCTAATTTTCTTGGCAAGTTTAAGATATTGGAAGTTGATGATGGATATCCCCTTCTAATGATTGTTGATATGGCTATTAACACTGCTAGAACAAGTTTACAAGTAAGGCAACTACAGGTTGGCTTTAAACATGTCATTCAAAGGTATGAACTCTCCTGAAGATGGATGTGCGATGCATCATGAGATGCCAGGGCCTAGCAAGGCACTGTGAACAAATGATTTTGGAGCTAAAAAGGGTGCAGAACATGATCAAAATCAGAAGACATGAACAAACAAAGAAGGCTAGGATGCTGGTTTTATCAAATTCGAAAGCTTTATCTATGTTAACTCTTTGGTCATCTGAATGACTTAGTGCAAGTTGGTGTTCTGCAATTCTTGTTCTGCTTGTCATCTAAACATGTGTTCTGTTCTTACCGATACTTTAAGGATTTTATTCCTGCTTTGGATACTCATCATGCTCAAGGTTCCATTTTCCTTAATCTGAATCGTGCCTTTAGGGATAAATCATTGTTTTCAACCTCCTCTAGCTCCAAAAAGTTTTTGCATGATAATGTTGGCGATGAGTGCCAAAGTGTTGTTAAATTTGACTTTGAGTGCAAGCACCTTTGGTGTAATGCCCCCAAATGCGGGGTCTTAGATTTGATCGTCACGTGAAAATCTTCAATATAAAATCACATGTTTAATAACATTTTAAACAGTCTGTAGTCATTCAATATCTAAAATCTACAGCTACGACCCCAATTACCAAGATCTTTTAGGTTATAGTTCTGGAAACAAGAATCTAAAGTCCAAAAATCAATTATTACAAACCTCAATAAATCAAACCAAGTTATGCTTGTGACCTCATCCATAAAGTTCCGTAAATATTCATGTCTTAGAACAATTTTCCAAAATACCACAATTGATTTCAACATTCTCTCTACATCAATCTTATACTATTAGTATAACTTCGATAAGAAATATACTAGCGGCTAGGACGGGTCTATACCAAGCAATATTTATACATATTAATATATAAATAAAAGTTATTCCAGGTACAGACTTTCTAGATCAAAAATCTTCGTAAAGACATCTTACTTTTTCTTCTTCCGAGCTACGCGGATAAGTCTCGTCATTCTACCTTTTTCTGAAAGGTTAATATTGGTTTCTCGTGCTGTCTGGAAAGTGTATAATGAAAAAGTAAGAGTGATCCAAAGAAATGCTCAGCAAGTATATATAAAACATTTTAAATAATATATGAGTAAGAATATAAAAACAGAAAAGTAAACCAGTTTATAATGAAAACTGAAACAATAAATGTAACATAGTTTATATCAAAACTGAAACAGTGCAGTATGTCATAAAAATGAATCAACTGCTCGATCACAATATATAATAGTCACATAGGCAATATGGAATGGATAAAAAAACAATAACACTATTGCCACCTGATCAGTTCAAAAGCAATTGAATCTCTTTATAGCTCATCGGTACATTTCTATACCTATAGATATAACAAGGATTCAAAATATAGGTACCAAATAGGCAAGTAATGTTAGCCTATAGGAAGATGAAATGGTTACCATATCCTCCTAAAATATATTGTGAATTGAAAGGTACGAACTCGGGATCATTCCCATTCTGAGTCATACCGCAGGACCAGAGCACCAACGCCTACCGGCCTCTTACGCCAATTATATCACACTGCTGGACCAGGTCCCAATGTTACTAGCCTCTTATGCTAAATTCCAATCCACAATAGAGCAACCGGAATAGTCGACATGCTTATATCTCAAATAAATACCACATCCATATTATTTACTAATATAATAATGGACATGATATATTTATTTAAATCAACTTTTCAATATCAAAGGTAATGATATTAACGATTCTATTTCACAATAAAATTTTAAGATTCACAAATGACTCTAAACAATAGTTATCTCTCATGATATGAATAAATGAAACATAAAATAAAAGTGTTTAGGATGATCAAGGAGAAAATACTTGTCTTTTAGTTTTACCAATTACGTACGGTCGAATTAACACAACTATTTTCTTCTTCTGCATCACTGTATCACCATCTAATAATTCTTTGGTTTGTCATCCATGTGGTGGTTACGAGTCTGAACTATCGAGATCGAGTCTGCACGTCTACTTCTATAGTCAAACATAAGACGGTACTTTAGTCCTTAAAGTACATCACTGTATTCAACGAGCGTTTATAACTTAACTATACTTATACACTTATCTCAGACAGATTCCTATTAAAAGAAAATTGGAAATGCCCCCTATGAAAGTGGGTGTTTCCCAGTATTAAAACACCTTATAGTTAAACCAAACAAACCAATAAAGAATAAATAATTAACTATAACAATTAATCCTCGACATGAATAAATAATTAACTATAACAATTAATCCAAGACATGAATATAAATAAACAACTAATCTTCGAGACAAACAATTAATCCTCGAATAAAAAAGAATAAAAACTAAAAATTCTAATCTATACTTTAAAATTTATAACGTCTACCCTCGATGACGTTATTAAATTATATAATTAACTATAACATTATACATTTTAAAAATATTTTTAGGCTTGAATCGGTTTACTATTACCCTCTCTGGATAATTATTGGATCACTAAAAAGTTTCGTACAATATTTAAACCCGGTTCATAAAGAAATTTAAAATTTAAAGTTATTTTTATAACCTCCGGATTATTTTTCTGATCACAGAAATATTTGTTTCATTTAAAACGGATAAACGAATCAATTAATATTTAATTAATAAGAATAAATCAATTAATAATTAAATTAATTGATTATTCAAATTTAATATTTATTAATCAGTAAATATTAACCTATTATAATTGTAATTCTTATATAAGTAATTTAGCAAAAACAATTCTTATACAAATAAAATATATTAAATATAAGTTGACTTATTCCGTAACAAAAAATAATTTTATTCAAATTATAAAAAGGAAATTGACGACCAAACGAGAGAGCGACTCAATAAGGAATAACAAGTTAATAATTAAAGTTTAATACTCATATTATGATTTTTATTTATAAATGATAAAATTTATTTAATATGTTATCGATATAAAATCTATTTTTGAACAAAACCAGTTAATATGAAAGAGCGTGTTAAATGTTAGAATTTAATAGTTATGATTTTTAAAAAATAAGCTCACATATGAATTTTGAGAAAAATTAACAATAATTAATACATAATAGCATTTAAGATAATTAAGTCGATTTTTATTTTGTATTTGAGTGCACAGCCAAGTTAAAAACGGCTATAAAGACTATGAGATAAATTTTTAAATTAAGTTATAAATGATATTGAAAAATTAAGTTATAAATGATGTTATTTATTTTATCGCAGTGATAATAGAAAAATATTTAATTTTTATCTCATTTTACATCGATAATATTAATATATCTCTCACACACCCATGTAAAATGCTAAATTATTTATTTATTAATTATTTTATAAAATAATAAAATAATATTTTAACTACTTGTAATTCTTAATTTCATAATATTTTTAAAATTATAAAACTAATTTCATATAACTTTTAATGAGTTTCTAAAAATATTATAAAACCGCTACGAAGCGCGGCTTAGTCGACTATTAAATTTCTATTTACCTTCTAATAAGAGTCTAATTACTATTTAATTCTAATTGAAAGTCTTATAACGTAATATTAACTTATTCTAATTGAAATTCTAATTAAATAAATACTTGTCTTCTAATTATGATTTCAATTAATACTTACCTTTTAATTAGTAAATATTAAAATATTCTTATTATAAATCTTATAAAATAAAAATTAACTAAATATAAGTTTACTTATTCTCTAATAAAATAATATTATGCGAGATCAAAAGAAAAAATGATAGAGAGACTTATTGGCGAAAACTATGTTTTATGAGAGAGCGACTCAATAAGGAGAACTCTGTTAATCGTTAGAAATTAATACTCGTCATTTGATTTTTAAAGGAGAATTTTTGGGCGCTTTCATATCGTTCGAAATTCTTTTTCTAATTTTTATATAATTTATGTATTAAACATTATTTAAATTTCTATTTGTCTTATAATAAGAGTCTAATTACTATTTGTCTTCTAATTATGTGTCTTATAAGAAAATATTAATTTATTTTTTAATTAGTACTTATCTTTTAATTAGGAGTCTAATTATTAAATATTAACACATTTGTTATTTCCCAGAACAATGTTAATATAAGTTGTAGAAATGGGGTTGAATACAAATTATCAAAACTTTTTAAGTTTTAATATTTGTTATTGATGTTATAAGTGTTTAAGAGAATTATAATGAACTACAAAAACTGAAAAGTAAATGAACAATGATATTTAAAAACTAATGATGGATTGATTTTTCCATCAATTTATATATTGCTCAAATTATCTAGGTTAATGAAACTCAGCTGCTTTTTACAAGGTTAAAAAATGAATCAACTGTTTTAAAAAAGTGCTCTCAAACTAAAACAGTTGATTCTAAGATATTGTCTAACTTGTATATTTTCTAACAATGTTACCACACTTGTTTATATAACAAAAGTGTGCTTACAATTTCTAGAAAGAGTATAAACTAATTAATCTATTTTTGGATTTTTTTATATCTATATTTCCTTTTGCCTTTTTCCATTTTGAGAAAGATCTTCAGACTTGGAAAGACACCTTCAATCTGAGTCTTCACAGTCAGTATAGACTGTCTTCCATAGATATGCTTTATGTCTTGTCGTGCAGTCCCTATCAATTGATAATTTGTTGTTAAGCATATCAATTGATTCTTCCTTGTACCAATCAACTGATATTCTTCTTCGATTGATCTTGATATCCATCGATTAATAATAGTTGTTGACTTATCTATTGATAGATGTTATCAATCGATATATCAATTGATGGTTTTTTATATCAATTGATGGTCTTCAATCTTTGACTTGACTTTGTATCAATTGATCTTCTATTCGTTTGTGCTTCTGTATCAATTGATCAAATAATTACAATTTGACAGTCTAAGTTATACATCAATTGATGACCAATATTAATCGACTCTAGTATCAATTGATGAGAAAATTATCAATCGACTAAGGCCATATCAATTGAAGTAGACTAAGTACACCTATATTACCAATCATATTATCAGTTGATTAACATAAACATGTCAACTGATAAATGGTTTCCTGATCAATTGATATTTATAATTTTTATATCAATTGATAAGTTACAATAAAATATAATTCTATGATTCTAAGGTTTAATGTCATCATCAAAGCTACATAGATTCCTAACAATCTCTCTCTATTTATGTTTGTGACAAAAATAAGAAATTAAATACAAAACCCCTAATACAATTACATTCATATATAATCAAGAAATTAAATAGCACTTAAATTTAGAAGTACCAGTGTTATAAATTTTGCAGGCTGCTTCAACCTTCTCAGGGCTCCACTCACTTCTTTATCTTCTTACTTTTCTCAGCATTCTCCTTTAGTTGCCTTATGAATGAACCTCTCAATATCTACTCATCCCTGTCCGAGTCTCCAAGATGTCTCATTAGACAGATAATTTCCTGATCTGTGATTTTGTCAAGATATTTACAAATGTCAAAGTACTTTTTCTTTCCTTCAACATTTGTGAATATCATGGCATAGACTGGTTCCAGCACCACAGTCTTCACTTGAGACTCCCAAAGCTTCAAAAGAGGGTCTGGATCAGCTTCTGCAGGCAATCTCCTTAACTTTGTGATTTGATGTTGTATTTCCCGAGCCACTTGATATTTAACTTGAATCTTTTGTTGAGTAGAAGTAGAATTGTTTTCAAAGTGTTGTACCCCTGCTTCATTATCAACCTCATTGGATAAGTTGTCATGTGTTCACCTTCATGTTCTAAACTCATGCACACCTCATGATTTTAAGTTGCTGGATGATTTTTGTAACCTATCAATCATTTTTCACTGATTCTTGGCACTTCCTGCAATTCATATCCCTCAAGAACAATTTCTTTTGAATCTCCTTGTATCTCCTTGATTGAAGATTATTCTTGTTGGATAGATTCTTGGGGCTTTACATTCTTTTTCCTTGCCATTTTGATTTGCCTCTTTGGCTTCGAAGACTGATCCTCAGTTGCATTCATCTGATTCCATTCCAATTGCATTTTCATTGCTATTTATGCATCCTCCTTTTATCTCCTAGCAGCATCTACAACTCCTAAAGAAATAGCACCTTGTAGCAACTTCTCTCCTGAGAATCTACTCTTCTTTCTTCTCTCTTTAACCATAATGGCTTTCCCTTTTTTCTTTTCTTTTAGTTGAAGAAACTTTTTTGCATGAACATTGACTTCATTAGCAGCTTCATTTGCATTTACATTCACAGCCTTAGTTTGTGCAATGAGATCATCCAAGTTGCCTGTTTGAGCAACCTTCTTCATTAACTCTGTGCTCTGCTTCAATTGCTCAAACTTTCTCCTCACTCTTTCAATTAGCTCATTTGTTTCAAGTTCCTTAGAAATCCTCCTAGCTTCCAAGTCAGCATCAAATTGATGTGTATTGCTTCTTCTCTTTTCCAAATCATCCTTGGAATAATTAGATGATTTGTTTCTGCTTCCTTCTGACTCCCTGTTGCTCCTACTAGCCCCTGCAAACCTGCTATTGGCTCCAACTCCTCCTGCTTCATTGCCACCACTGCCATCATTGTCATTGTCCCTCTTATATGTATTCTCCCCCTTTTTGTTATCATCACAAGAGGGATGTGGTGGCATCCTGTCAAGAAACTTCTACAGAATTTGGGCATGGAGAGCATGTCCCCTAATGATGACATCCATTTTAGATTCAATAGAAGAGACCTTCTTCTCCAAGTCATTGAAGCCCTTGACATCCTTGAGAAACTTCTGTTGAATATGATAGAGAGTGTCATGGGGCAGTTTTTCATCCAACCTTCTCTCCAACACATCCTTGGTAGAAGAAATAGAGTCCTTGATTGAAGCCAATTCATGTCTAACTCCAGTGACTGTCATCTTTTGAACCTTTAATTGATCCCTCAAGCACTGAGCAATTCTTCTATTAGTAGAATCAGTAAACTCCACCTCTATCATAGACCTCATATACAAAGAGCGAAGTTCTTCCTCTGCATCTGTCAGGCTACCATCAACTGTGCTCATCCAAGGTTCTTCATCACTGTCATTGTCAATATCACCAGGAGCTAGGTAACACACATCCTCAACATTGACTATTCTCTCCTTGAAATTTCTTGTCCTCTGTTCAGTGTGCTCCAACCCTAGAATTGATTCAGCATCCCTCTTGGTTGAAGTTGTCAATCCTTGATACTTTGGATCAGGGTGCACAAAGTTTCTTGGGTCCAACTCTTCTGCATCAACATCATCATCTACAACAACAACTTTCTCCAATTCTTCAGCCTCCTTGTTAACGCCACTGCCACCAGCTTCATTAACATAAAGGACCCCATATCTCCTGCACGCACTCCTTCCCCCTCATACATCAGCTCCAATTCAATTTCATGTGCATATTGAAGAATCTTCTTATCACTCTCACTCATCTCTCTATTTTGTATCAGGATCTCATCCTGGAACCTCACAAATCCCTCACTCATTCCTGTTGCACCTACTAAGGTGGGACCCTCAAATGTTTCACTCTCATTCTTGGAAGTAGTAGGAATGTCCTCAATCACTCCCTCTCCTTTTGCCAGGCTGCAAGCCTGCTTCTCACTCAAATCACTCAGTCCTAAAAGAGTGTGTGCAACATCAACTGATTGAGTATCAATTGATGTGAAAGTATTAACAGTTGATATGGTTGGCATATCCATCAATTGATGCATACCCATCGATTGATGTTAAATATCGATTGATGACTTATCATTCGATGGTTGATTATTAATTGATGAGAGTACATCAATTGATGAGTTTGAAACAAATGAATTTGAAGGAATTCCAGCATTGAGATTTGAAAGAATATTTGTGATAGTATTTGAGATTGTGTCTTGAAAATCCTTGGAAGAAGACTCAAGAGAGAGTGTTGGCTTCTCCTTGATAAACAAAGAAGGAGAATTTGAAAATACTTGATTGTCTATCAAAACATTTTCTGAAGAAATTTGATGTTTAGGTGAAGAAGAAATAAGGATAGAAAGAGAATGAGGTTGCATCTCCACATTTACTAGAGATACATCAAACTGAGAAATAGAATGCTCCACTACAGAAGGCTAACAGAATGTAGTAGAAGTGAGGAAACCATAAACCAAACACTTACCCTTGCTACTTGCTACTTGAAAGAAAAACTACTATGTTTTCCCAATCAATGACAGACGAGAACCTTCTTTGGAAGACAAAACATTCCAAAAATGGGCCATTGGAGGATTCCTCAACTAAGGGGGATAATTTAGTAAGAAAAAGAGAAAAAGGAGAAATTAATAAAGTCTTATCTTCGTATCCTTAGGAGAAATTAATATCCATAAGGGGAATTTAGACAAGAAAAAGAAGAAGAATTACATTCTCAGGGGGAGAACATTACTTGAGCTATGTTCTATGTTCTATTGAAGACGTTCCCAAGAATTTTAATTTTTATGAAGCTCTATTTATGATAAGTTCTTTAAGTTCAACTATGAAGGATTTTGAAGCAGAGAAAGCTCAAACACAGACAGAAATGAAGATGATACTATATGAATATTAATTCAGTACTAGATGAACAAACATCTTTCATTTCAGTAACACAAGAAATCTGGAAATGCAGAATCTGATCTAGAAAAACCAGTAGCATTATTTACAAGTCCCAGACCATTACTTTTTCTAGTTTTTAGTTGAGTTATCCTCTCTATGAGATTTGTTTGCTAAGTTTAACAATAAAATAGGGGGAGATTGTTGGTGAGATTACGAAACTGTATGAACAGTAATCGTGATAACTCAACACTAGAACATGACAGGTAAATAATACTACGCCTACACAGAAATCAGGAAGAAATGAAGACAAGGCAGATACAATGAATCAAGACATTAGAAGAAGTTTTGAAGTCTACTACAGGTCATTGAGAGAATTTCATTAATATGTTCATGCCTCAGTGAAGAATAATGGTTGAAGACTTTCAAGGTTGCAGAAGTGTTGAAGATTCAGTATAGAAGTGTCACTAGAAGATTTCAATGTAAAGGCATTGATTGAAAATAGACAGTGTTCGAAACATAGGAATCTAGAAGGGTAAAGACAAAGGTTAAAGAAGACAGCTGCAGTCTTGGAGTTATACTCACTGAAAGAAGTTTATTTATATGTTCAAGCATCAGTGAAGAACAGAGAATGAAGTATTCAAGATTGTGGTAATAATGGTGATTTGTCTAAATACTAGAAAAGATTCCAGTGAAGTTACTGACAGTCAGTGTTCGAAGCAATAAAGATGCTGCAAACTTAACAATGAAAGTAAAGCTATAATATGAAGACCTGGATCAAAGTTAGTCGTCTGTTAACCAGACCAGTTGCACTAGGCGTCAGCAGTTTGTGAAAGGAATCTGAGTATTAACTATAGAAGAATTGTTAAGTTGAAGAACGTACTTGGAAAGAACGGTTATTTATTAAGGTACGAAAAGTGATTTGTAGAGGCTATAGCTAAACAGCTAACAACTAACAGCTAAACAGCTCAAAAGGTGCAGGGTGCAAAGTGTCACAACCTTGGTACGAAAAGTGAAAGTTTCTGAACTACAGTGGAAGAACGAGGGTGTAATGTGACAAGACTTTGGTACAAGAAATGGAAGTTGGTAAACTTCAGTCCAAGAATGAGAAGAAGGTTAAAGTGCAGTGATCAAATTGCACTTTGACCATGAATAGTGAAGCGCAACAAAAAGACAGGCGCAATAAACTTGATGAATTTTGTTAAGTAATCAAATTCAAGTGGCGCCTCTACAGGGGTAGTCATGTGCAGGCGCAACAAAAAAGCCACTTGACTTGATTAAAATTATACTCCATTTTATGTGGCGCCTCCCCTGTACAACCACTGTATAGGGCGCAACAAAAGCCCTCAGCGAATCAAATTACAGCAGCCTACTTTATTGATTTAAAGTCTACACCAATTAAAGAAGAGAGTTGTCTTCTTCAACACAAAATATGTAGAGAGCGGCCATGGCCGGGGCAAGAATATATAATTTATACACACCCATACCTTGCTCCCGGTCAGATATTAGGACCCGGTTCTTTAACGAAAAATACTCAGGGCTCCTAGATATCACTCCCTACGGACTCAGTTTTTCCTTGTACTAATTTAGATATATTTTTATAGGAACTGAGCCTTATATTTTTGTGTTAGTAGCAAAGAACTAATTTATTCTTTGGAAATCAGTTATATTTTTAACTGGGTGTAGCACCCCTCTAGGTTTATATATAGAAAGATATATTCCCGGAAACTTGTCTCATTCAATTACTTGTTAATTTTCTTGAACCTAATTGATTTATCTGGATACACAAAAAATTAGTAGGTAGCTCACCTAAACACTAAAAATGGCCAAACCCACTTTGAAGCAATAATTTATTTATCCGCAAATTTTGAAAAGAATTTAAATTATTGTGAGTATCATATTCAACCCCTCTTCTACGATACTTCAGGACCCAACAATTACCCAATCAGGATCATTCAAGGCTTCTTCATTCCTTTTTTATTCTTCTTGAGACAAGAAGCTACTATACAAGCATTCATTCTGAGTTGCACTTCTAATTTTGACACCATCATTTGCATTTCCAATGATAAACTCAAAGGGACGACGTTTGGTTTATTTCCTTTGTGGTGGTAAATTTGTCCTTGAGGAAGATGCTTCATAATCATTTGGATTTTTATGATCATTATGATATGATTGAGTGATTGAGAACCCCCCTGAGATAAACACTCTACTTGAGGATTGTTGAGGAGAATTATTATCCATCGATGGGTTACCAATTGTTGTATTATCAGTCGATTGATGATCATCAACTGATAAGTTATCTGTTGATGTATTGACATCAATTGATGGGAAATTTCTGGGTACTTGATTTCTTGTAACATCCACATCATTATCACTTTCTTCATCATTACCAGTTGATTCATTCCCAAAATGTAAAGAGTCATGGTGTCCTTTATCAAACAACCCTTGAATTTTATTGCATCAAAGACTACATGCATAGATTCTATAGCAATGTGTAATCTAAGATTGTAGACTCTGTAAGCCTTGGTTGTTATTCTATATCCAACAAATATTGCCTCATCAGCCTTGGCTTCAAACTTTCCTAAATTTTCACCTTGATTCCTTAGGACAAAACATTTACAGGCAAAGATATGAAGAAAATTTTTTGTTGGCTTCTTATCTTTCTTCATCAATTGATATGGAGTTTTACCTTGTAATTGATTGATCATAGAGATATTTTGAATGTAGCATGTAATATTAATTGTTTCTGCCCAGAAATATATAGGAAGATGTGTTTCTTCTAACATAGTGCTAGCAGCTTCAATTAAGGTTCTATTTTTCCTTTCAACAACTCCACTTTGTTAGGGAGTTCTAGGAGCAGAGAAGTGATGAGTGATACCTTTTTCTTCACAGAATCATGTCATTATTTCATTCTTAAACTCAGTGCCATTATCACACCTTATGTTCTTGACTTTCCATTCAGTACCATTTTCAACATTCTTTACATTATTAATAATCAATGTTTGCCTCATCTTTGGAATGCAAGAAATGTACCCATGTGTATCTTGTGAAATCATCCACAATGACTAAGGCATATTTCTTTTTGGCAATAGAAATAATGTTGATATGACCAAATGTTAGGAATCTACATGTAATTTGATGATAACATTAATCTTAGAATCATAAAAATTTTGTTTTATGTAACTTATCAATTGATATGAAATTTATAAATATCAATTGATCAGAAAACCATTTATCAGTTGAAATGTTTATATGAGTCAACTGATAATTTGGACTGTAGCATAGGTGTACTTAATCTATTTCAATCGATAAGGTGTAAATCAATTGATATTAATCTTATCAATTGATGTTAGAGTCGATTGATATAGATCATTAATTGATATGTAAATTAAATTGTCAAATTATAAATATTTGAAGACAGGAAATTGCACAAGTGAAGGATGATCAATTGATATTGAAGCCTCAATGGATGAGAGATCAATTGAAGAAGTCAAGTCAGGAATTGAAGACCATCAACTGATGTGAAGACCCATCGATTGATATATATCGATTGATATCATTTATCAGTCGATAAGTCTTTACTTATCAATCGATGGATGTAAAGGTCAATCGAAGAAGAACATCAGGTGATGGATTAAAGGATGAATCAATTGATATGCTTAACAGCAAATTATCAATTGATTGTGACAACACAAAAAGTCTATTAGTTGTAGATCCAGAGAACAAAAAGCACACCTATGGAAGACAGCCCAGGGTGGCTATGAAGACTCAATCAGTAGCTGTCTTTCAAGTCTGTTTTCCTAAAAAGGAAAAAGAGATATAGATAAAGACAATCCTAGAATAGTAATTGTAAAATACACATGTAGTATATAAACAAATGTAGTAGCATTGTTAGAAAATAAGGAGTTAGACAATATTTCTCAAATTAACTGATCAAGATTAAGAGCACATTGTAAGATCAATTGATTCTTTTCTAACTTTGTAAAAACGAAGCTAGGTTATCTTTAACCTAGGAACATTGAGCAAAAATATATATCTGATGGAAAAACCAATCCATCTGTAAATTTTAAATCTCTCGTGACGCCCCCAAATCCGGGGTCAGGGATTTGAGTCGCCACGTCATCATTCAATCATTTACAACCTGCAATAACTCAATACTCCAACAAACACACATCATAGACCCCTCTCTCTCACACACACAAGTTATAGTCTTAGAAACGATATACAACAAGTATCATTAGTTATTACAAACCAAATGTACTTATCCAGGATCTCATACTATCAATGCTAACCTCTTCATGAAGTAACATTAATAACTAGCTCAATACTGAAAACTTATCCAACTTACTTTCGTAGAATATGGTTGAACTGAACCATCTCAAAGGTGAATCTTCTACTTTCCTCTCTCTAGGCATGAAGCCAATCAAACATGTTATCACTTTCTCTGAAAAATATAATATAAGCAAGAATGAGCGAAAGAATGCTCAGCAAGTTATTCACCCAATTAGCTATGTGACTCTTATTCAAGATTATGATAATCACTACTATCTCAATAGTACAATCATAAGGTTTAACCGTATATGGTAAGCATAATAAAGTATCTTTCAACGATACACATGATCAGAGTTTTTCTGCTAAAAACATTTGTACTAAACATTAAGTTTAGAAAATATCATACGAACAATTTGGTTCGGTATATAACATAAGACACTATCAAATATAGTGTCACCACGCTTTCATATCTCCTCTAGAGCTTTTTAAGATAAAGCTCAATGAACTTATTACGTTCTTAGTTTTGAAATAGTCTTTCCATAACTTAGCAAAATAGCTTTAACTATAGTTTTGCTAAACTCCCCTAATATACGGGGTACACCATTCAAGATACAACAATCATAGTTGCTTATCTTTGAGAAAATTAACTCACTTTTAACCATACCATTTATAGGGTTTAAACTCCCATAAAATATCTTTAAAGATCCTGTTGTGTTGTGATATATAAAGAAAACAAGAGTGAGCAATATAGCCCCACTATAATCATAACTTCTATAAATATACTTTCTGATAAACATTTCAAAAGTTTGTAAGCTTTTCATACATCAGTTACCTTCTGAAGTTTTCATATAACTATTCCTTAAATCATACGAATAATAAGATGACATTTCAAATTGTTAAAAACTTTTTCTCATCAGATCCCATCTGAAGTTTTCCTTTCTTTTCGTCAAAACATTTCAACATTTCATATGCAATCAACACCATTGGTAACTCAGCTCATAGGCTTTCATTACGGTGTAAAGCACTATTCCAATTGGAAAAAGGGACTGTAACTGGAGTATCAACACGCCCGCTACCACACATCCACGATGATCAGTCGTAGCACGTGGCAGCCTTCATCAGCAACCTATGGAAGCCTTCCGTTTCTCTACATGTAGAAGGGGGAGCCCCGGTACTCGCTACCGTTAATGGGTAATCACCCTAGACTGCATACGGGTCAAAGTGCTGGACCGTACGTCACTCGGCCTCTTATGCTATCTCCAAGTCCGCTGAATCAATCTATAAGTCTGGAACTGGAACATTAATCCAAGCTCCCCAAGTATATAATACTTGTTAATAGATTTGTCTATTTAACTTGGAACCGGAAGTAATCCTAGTTCCCAAGTATATCGTACTTGTTGATAGACCCACATAGCTATGAGTAGTCACTTATTAGATTAGTCGAGCTGTCCTCTCACCACATAGGTAAGTGACCTTCACGCACTAATCTCTTTCATCATGGAATGATAACTTTTATAAAACCATGACCAGGGAGTTAACAGAAAACTTTTCTTTATTTTGATTAGTAAAGCACTACTTTTGATAAGTTGAAAAGCTCTTGCTGCTGTGGAAACTGGTTCCAAAACTTGACTACTTTCGAGAAGTAAACAGGTATTCACTTCCTATACCTAGTTTCCTATTTTTGATAAGTCTGACCCTATTTTATTCTTATTAAAAGAATAAAACAAAATAATTAAATTAAATATTAGGGAGCTCTCACTATCTTTAAATCATTTTCTAAAGGTCGTAAAGTATTTAAAATAATTATCGAAAGCTTCGAATAATTATTAAAGTCCTAAAATAATTTGTAAATGAATTTTAAATAATTAATAAATATTTAATAATTATAATTAATAAATAATCCTCAATAAATGATAATTCAAAATAATATTCATTCATTAAATAAATATTAAAATAATATTTATTATCTCCTTCAAATGAATATTCAAAATAATATTCATTAATTAGATAAATATTAAAATAATATTTATTATCCTCATTTAATTCTTTTATAAAAAGAATATCAAAATATAAATATCGAAATATTTATATCGTCATTTCAAAATAATCTGTCTCCGGCTTTTTCCGGATTACGACAGTACTTAAAATAACCTTCCGACTCACGGTCTACGTTCGAAAATACATAACTCGCTATACACTTAGAGCCTTTTACCTTCACCGGATTATATATATATTTCTTATAGCATATAACCGAAACATTTACGAAAGCTTTAATACATAAAACAATTCGTACTTTTCAACATACAGTTATATCACAACAACAACAGTCTTTCGATCATAAAAGTAGTACATTAAGTACATGTGTTTAAAAACATGCATACGTAGCAATACATATATTTTGATATGTAAAAATGTAGGTTAGAAACTTGCCTGGAGTCCAAGATACGTTCCCCGAGTCCCACTCGCTCCGGATTCTCTATCAATAGATATCACAATCATCATTAGTACTCTTACTCCCATCAACTACTTATATTACTCATAAGTATAATCATATATCGATTCCAATTATGACAACCTCAAATTAGTTCTTAGTCCCTTTTACTTAACACTTGTCTTACCCCATATTCACCTCCTTAGGTCTATCTTGACCGTTCGTAAACCATTTCGTCAACGGATTTTAATCTAATCCTTTACTCCAATACGTAGTCATGTTATTCATTAACATCTTTCGTGTTTTAACCGACTCGAAATTATCCTTTTATCCTAGCCAAAACGGCTCGTCAAAACAATGTCTCTAGAGTTGACTTTCCTGAGAATTACTATTACGCGACTCGCACTCCAACAATTTTAATAAATCAGAAAATGCATAATTAAATGCGAAATCACCTCAAGGATCTTCTTGAGTACTTGAAATATTTATCAAAAATATTTTGATTTGAAACACTTGAGTTTAACTGAGCGAAAAACATTTTAGAAATCGAGTCAACTACGAGGTTTTGCTATTTGCACCGCTTTCACTAAAATGCTCATAACTTATTAACCGTTAAAATCAAATGACGCACCGTTTTCGCGTGCACGATCTAGAGAATGCCTAAAATATAATCCATCAAAATTTTGTTCCTAGACAGAGGGACCATTTTCCTGAATTTCCAGAACAGGGTAGTAGCTTCTCAAATGAATAGTGCATCGCACAACTTTCGTTCCGACATTTTTATAAAATCGCAAAATTAACATATGCCCTTGAAATTTTGGATAGGTCTTATTAACTGACCATATTACTGAACCTCCAAATTTCCAAATTTTTGAAAATGGCTAAGTGGTTCGTTTAAGTCTCCAAAGTGAGTTCAATATAGCAGTTTGCTCAATCGAACTACTTTCACTAAATCGGTTGTTTCTCCTAAACCGTAAATCGTAACGACATGATTCAAGTGTCAAAACAAACTATGAAATAAGTACTATCCAACCATGGTCAGAGGATTTAGGGGCCAAGAGCTTGACAAATTGGTTTTTATAGTTTAAAAGAGTGCTCACGAAAAATGGTCATTACGACGGCTATAAACGTAACGTTTTCCGAATTTAACTATGTTAATTTCATTAAACAACAACCCAATCCTCAAACTAATAAATTTAACCACAACATCAGTTCATCCTCTTTACAAACTCATCACCATCATCAATCTATAATATTCATCCAACAATATTCATTCATTTACACCCAAACTCCTTAAATCATATATACTTAAACATAACTCAAACTCAAACTTATAACTCAAAGTAAATCAAAGGGTGGGTGGTGTTTATACCTTCCCTCGATACTTAAACATACTAACAAGAGCTTGTAAGCCTTAAGGGAGCCTTGATCTATTCTTATCATCCTCAAACTTGCAAGAGAAAATCAAGAACAAGTTAGTAAATTTTCGGAGTTACTATTCAGCCTCAACTTCTACAATTTATTTACCCAATCAAAACACCTCCAAAAATTATGAAATTAAATAAGTACATACCCTAGGATGTATAGAAGGCCTGTGATGTTTCTTGGGATTTTTAAGTATCACGAAGTTGAAGAAAAAAATTCATTGATCCTCTGCCCAGACTTGCTCAACAGAATGGTAAAATGAAGAACAAGGGGGAGAGAGCTATTTTCTTTTCCCCTTTTTGTGTTGGCTGATTTTGAAAGGTCAAGCATGGCTTGGTTGATTTTGTCAAATGCATAAAGGGGCTTTTGGCTTTGCTTTTCCCTAATTTTGGGAACTATGTTCCTTAACCTTGGTTACTCATTTAGTTACTTGCCTTAGCTAGTTTCTATTCTAGTTACTTACCTTAGTTCATCCACTTGGTTCCACCAATGCAAGTACTTGCTTGCATGACTTGCATGGGTTTCTCTTTAGTCACTTATCATCCAACACTTATCCATTAATCCTCCATGTAAGTTTTCTTAATTTCCGAAAGCGTCTCGTCGTAGAAATTCCGTAGCGTAAATTCTTAATATCCAAAATACTTCAATTCGATTATAACCATGAACTTTCTAAATTATAATCCTCCCGGTCATAACATAATTATCTTATTCCTCGATATCTCATAAATTACGAAACAAATAGTAAAAGCGAAAATCTTCGGATTCTGTCGGCTTTTGCATTCACTCATTTTCTTCATACAATAATATGACATCTTCGGATTTCTAATATTCCAACACTTACTTAGTGTGGGCTAAAAAGTTTTTCATAATGCGTAGAATCACTATTCATCAGGGTTGTTTATAAATAAATAAAAAAATTCATCCAAAAATACGGGTTATTACTGTCTACCCTCCTTAAAAGGATTCCGTCCTCGGAATCTAAACAAAAGTAACTAAGGTTTGTCTCTTCAACCTTCTGATTTATCCATACACTCTTTCTGGTGCTATGGTTCTGTTTCTCCACACTTTCTCTTTTTTTGTCATTGATCCTTACCGATCGTAAGACCCATTTGGTCACCATCTCTACTATTTCTTATCCTAAACACGGGTTTAGCATACACATTATTCTCTCACAATATAGACGTAGGACACGCGAGGTTTTTATATTATAAATATTACAAAATAATGCCAACGTATAAGCATTAACCTGTCATACTTCAGAACCTGCCAACTTTAATACGCTCGAGCTTAATTGCTCTCTTTTACCAAATCTCGTTACCACTTTACGTGATAATGTTTCTAGAAATATGAAGTCTCTTACTCCATGCTTTCTTTCTTTCCTTATTTCATTAACGTACTTGCGGGTTCCTTCTGGATACACAACATTTCCTTGCTCTTTATCTTAGTCCTAATGTGAGGGAGATCGACACTTTTCTTCCATACAAACTTTGTAAGGTGGCGTGGCTACTCTCTGAATGGAAACCATTCTCGTACGAAATCACTATCCGTAGTAAGTGATTCTCCCAACTCCTTTCGATATCCAAGGCATAAACCTTTTATGAAGAGCTAACTTTGCACGAGATTTTAATCAGAGATCCTTTTATCGAACCTCATTGTAACAAAATGATCAGAGTGATTCAAAGATAAATAAACTCTCTTCTAAATGTATATGAGAAGAGGAAAATTTTGATATGAATGAGAACAACCATATATGTACTTGTGATGGAAAGTCTTTAGTATGATTTGGCTTTTCAACTCATAATTGGGCGGCGTCCCACCAGACTTTTGTCACACAGACAAGAAGTCACACCATATGTATTTTCAATCCCAATCAGATGACGAATTGTCAAATATAGAGAGAAGAAGAAAATGATGTTGAAAAGATGTGAGGAGTTTTCCTTCCTTAAGGTGTTACAGAACCTTAATCATAAAACAAGTCTGTACTTTTCTAGGAATCGATTTTTTTTAAGGTCTCAAATCAACCCTCACGACTCTAGACTTTCTGCTTGAATATTTCCATGACACTCATATTCTTCATAAATCCTAAACTCTCATCTGTGC
Source organism: Oenanthe sinensis (assembly GCA_028671895.1). NCBI lineage: Eukaryota > Viridiplantae > Streptophyta > Magnoliopsida > Apiales > Apiaceae > Oenanthe > Oenanthe sinensis. Next base: position 16,074,916 of record CM053813.1, read on the forward strand.
AATTTAATGCCTTTATATCTCAGGTGCAAATACTATAGCTATCCGCTGCGATCATGAGTCAGACACCATAACAAACAATTATAACGACCTCTAGTCCACAATTTCTCACCTCCTTTAGTACATCGGGTCTTACCCAATTCCTAACAATTTCAAAACGTCAACACATTTCCTTTGCTACTCATTAATTTCCCAAAATTTAACTTTACTCGACCAAATCTCACACTTTGGAGAAAATGGCATACAATCTCTTTTCTCTTTCTAAGGCTACTTACACTTGCTCTTCATTTTCTCTCTTCATCTTTTGGTAGATCAAAATATCATTTATACAAACCTTGGCCCTCGGTCCAATCATTTCTTAAAATTCTATTGATTAAATCCATAAAAGTTATTGGTGTATTCATTGATCCAATTGACATCCTAGAACTCATAATGTTCATAACTCTTGTCGAATGCACATTTGGGCAAATCATCTAGGTCAATTCTTATTTCATGGTATCTGATCCTCAAATCTATCCTCAAAGGGTAATTTATGTCTCCAAATGGTTGAATAATCTATATCCATGGTTAGGATATTAATTTCTAATTATAATCTTATTCAATTTTGACAATCAATACGCTGACTCATAGTGCTATCCCTTTATTTAACAATCAAAACATGTGCACTTCATGGTGACACTTTCAATCTCATCATGCCTTTCTATAATACTTCTTATCATTGAGTAATTAATCCTTTCTATCTTGGTAGATGCAAACTTCTAAATGCCTCTGATGCTAGTGTTATTCCTGACACTAGATCGATGTTGAATTATATAACTCTATTAGGTAATACCTCAGAAGGTCGTTGATAATTACATCCTCAATCCATTAACTACTACATACACTTTTTGTTTTCCATGTATTTCCTCTATGGTACCAATTACGGTTGCCCAACAACTTATCCTCCAAAGTGCAATAGGTCTTTCACTTCCATCGTAATCAAAATACCTCAATTTATCTCTATGTCCTTCAACATAACTTCATCATTATCGTGTAATCTTAACTTCCACCACTTTATCTTTATCGTTAGTTTGAACATCTTTATGCAAACGATATTTTTCTCTCGACATTACATATTTTCTCTTTTCTTAAAAGAAATCAAATCTCCATTGAATGGCACTAGTAAATATTCGTACAATATTACTCTTTCTGCCTCAGTCTTTACTTATCGAATCATTACCCCTTACGAATCCACTTTTTATTATAACGATTTCTGAATCATCATCCGCTAATAATTAATATCCATCACAACCATTTTATTTGGTCACAGCATATGAGACAACCACTCGACATATGTGGTAAACTTTAATTCATAATATTCCATACTTAGGCTCTTTCGTCCTAGTCTTAAATTCCAACTTCATCTAGCTTCCCAATTAATTTAGGGAAGTATTTACAAGATACACAACTTAGTCCTTGTAACAAATAGATTCACTTGAGAAGTTCTTACTTACTCTCGTGAAAGCAATAATTTCTAGGCTTGACTATACACATGATCATTCCGCCGGCTCTGGTTTAGCCTCATCTCTGGGTTATACCCTTCATGAATTCCCCCCATCTCACGGGACTTTGATGAACTTAACTCCTGGGTGATATATTTTGAGGTTAAAACAATAGCTTTTATTTAAAACTTTTCGTAAAGAGAATTTTCTCAAAACATACTTCTTTCCACCACCTTGGTTTACTAACCCCAAAGGGATTCATTCTGTCATTCGTTTCATGCTCAATGGCTTCATACTAAAACTTTTTCTAAAAATATTTGAAAATACCTTGTAGGTGAAATTTTTAAATCCATATAAATATTGAGTTCATAAAAAAAAATTCCCTTAAAACCATTATTTTAAAATCATTTGGCTTTCCTTGTGTCACTGGTTATATGGAAGGATCATTTTCATCCCAATGGGCAGTACTTAGGGGCTAATAAAAATGAATAATCTATGTGCTAAGGTAAAACAATAGGTAGGTGTCAAACTATGTTGACGCTCATAAAATATATCCTTAACACTGTTCATATCAGTAGGGCTGTCATATTACTCAACAGGCTATCAAACACAACACGTTTGATGTGACGGATCAATATTACCTATCAGGTTACTAGCTAAGGGGAGATTCCTCACAACTTGTACCACTTTCATATTCATACATCTATCGTCTAGTCCTTTCGATCGTCATCTTTCGAAAACTCATGGTCTACATGCCATATGGTTTATTACCAAAAGGATGAGACATATTGTTCAGTATGTAGTCTCAATCAATTCACATCTAAGGATCTATAGTTGTATTACGGGACCTCTTTCCTCGAATCATTTACCTCAACTAAATCGTTAACTCCTCAATGACTGCTCAGACCCCTTTTTCTGGTCGGAGACCTACTATTAACAGAAGGAACTTCGTACCAACACCTATATACTGGGTCATTCATACTTCTCACCTGATAAAATATCCAGAATGTGTGGGCTACTTATATTAAGGGATCACTTCGATCAGAAAATACTTAACATACTTCGAAGATACAAAAATTGTGCATCTTAACTCCTCGTTGCGGCTTTACACCGTAGCAATACCACGCGTCGTCTTAATAATTATCCTTGACTTCTTATCCTCAATAGAATCCTCAAAATCTTTATACTTATCATCTTTGTACAAAATATATCATTGCCTCTTCCGGAATGGTCTTGCCAATTTTCGTCCAAAATCTATATCCTAAATTTCATTCATAAATCTCCTCACTACTAACTCCAAGTAGATGACCTTTTCTTAACTCATTCATTGGTACTACATCCGGTAGTCCAATTACGAACTCTACATGAGTTCTCACGTTATCCTCTTATATATGAATAACTCTTAACACTCTCGTATCTAAGTACTATAACTCATGCTCTTATACCATCTCTGTGACGCCCCCAAATCCGGGGTCAGGGATTTGAGTCGCCACATCATCATTCAATCATTTACAACCTGCAATAACTCAATACTCCAACAAACACACATCATAGACCCCTCTCTCACACACACACAAGTTATAGTCTTAGAAACGATATACAACAAGTATCATTAGTTATTACAAACCAAATGTACTTATCCAGGATCTCATACTATCAATGCTAACCTCTTCATGAAGTAACATTAATAACTAGCTCAATACTGAAAACTTATCCAACTTACTTTCGTAGAATATGGTTGAACTGAACCATCTCAAAGGTGAATCTTCTACTTTCCTCTCTCTAGGCATGAAGCCAATCAAACATGTTATCACTTTCTCTGAAAAATATAATATAAGCAAGAATGAGCGAAAGAATGCTCAGCAAGTTATTCACCCAATTAGCTATGTGACTCTCATTCACGATTATGATAATCACTACTATCTCAATAGTATAATCATAAGGTTTAACCGTATATGGTAAGCATAATAAAGTATCTTTCAACGATACATATGATCAGAGTTTTTCTGCTAAAAACATTTGTACTAAACATGAAGTTTAGAAAATATCATACGAACAATTTGGTTCGGTATATAACATAAGACACTATCAAATATAGTGTTACCACGCTTTCATATCTCCTCTAAAGCTTTTTAAGATAAAGCTCAATGAACTTATTACGTTCATAGTTTTGAAATAGTCTTTCCATAACTTAGCAAAATAGCTTTAACTATAGTTTTGCTAAACTCCCCTAATATACGGGGTACACCATTCAAGATACAACAATCATAGTTGCTTATCTTTGAGAAAATTAACTCACTTTGAACCATACCATTTATAGGGTTTAAACTCCCATAAAATATCTTTAAAGATCCTGTTGTGTTGTGATATATAAAGAAAACAAGAGTGAGCAATATAGCCCCACTATAATCATAACTTCTATAAATATACTTTCTGATAAACATTTTAAAAGTTTGTAAGCTTTTCATACATCAGTTACTTTCTGAAGTTTTCATATAACTATTCCTTAAATCATACGAATAACAAGATGACATTTCAAATTGTTAAAAACTTTTTCTCATCAGATCCCATCTGATGTTTTCCTTTCTTTTCGTCAAAACATTTCAACATTTCATTTGCAATCAACACTATCGGTAACTCAGCTCATAGGCTTTCATTACGGTGTGAAGCACAATTCCAATTGGAAGAAGGGACTGTAACTGGAGCATCAACACGCCCGCTACCACACATCCACGATGATCAGTCGTAGCACGTGGCAGCCTTCATCAGCAACCTAAGGAAGCCTTCCGTTTCTCTACATGTAGAAGGGGGAGCCCCGGTACTGGTCACCCTAGACCGCATACGGGTCAAAGTGCTGGACCGTGCGTCACTCGGCCTCTTACGATATCTCCAAGTCCGCTGAATCAATCTATAAGTCTGGAACTGGAACATTAATCCAAGCTCCCCAAGTATATAATACTTGTTAATAGATTTGTCTATCTAACTTGGAACCGGAAGTAATCCTAGTTCCCCAAGTATATCGTACTTGTTGATAGACCCTCATAGCTATGAATAGTCACTTATTAGATTAGTCGGGCTGTCCTCTCACCACACAGGTAAGTGATCTTCACCCACTAATCTCTTTCATCAAGGAATGATAACTTTTATAAAACCATGACTAGGGAGTTAACAGAAAACTTTTCTTTATTTTGATTAGTAAAGCTCTGCTTTTGATAAGTTGAAAAGCTCTTGCTACTGTGGAAACTGGTTCCAAAACTTGACTGCTTTCGAGAAGTAAACAGGTATTCACTTCCTATACCGAGTTTCCTATTTTTGATAAGTCTGAACGTATTTTATTCTTATTAAAAGAATAAAACAAAATAATTAAATTAAATATTAGGGAGCACTCGCTATCTTTAAATCATTTTCTAAAGGTCGTAAAGTATTTAAAATAATTATCGAAATCTTCGAATAATTATTAAAGTCCTAAAATAAGTTGTAAATGAATTTTAAATAATTAATAAATAATTAATAAATATTTAATAATTATAATTAATAAATAATCCTCAATAAATGAATATTCAAAATAATATTCATTCATTAAATAAATATTAAAATAATATTTATTATATCCTTCAAATGAATATTTAAAATAATATTCATTAATTAGATAAATATTAAAATAATATTTATTATCCTCATTTAATTCTTTTATAAAAAGAATATCAAAATATAAATATCGAAATATTTATATCGTCATTTCAAAATAATCTATCTCCGGCTTCTTTCGGATTACGACAGTACTTAACATAACCTTCCGACTCCCGGTCTACGTTCGAAAATACATAACTCGCTATACACTTAGAGCCTTTTACCTTCACCGGATTATATCTATATTTTTTATAGCATATAACCGAAATATTTACGAAAGCTTTAATACATAAAACAATTCGTACTTTTCAACATACAGTTATATCATAACAACAACAGTCTTTCGATCATAATAGCAGTACATTAAGTACATGTGTTTAAAAACATGCATACGTAGCAATACATATATTTTGATATGTAAAAACGTTGGTTAGAAACTTGCCTAGAGTCCAAGATACGTTCTCAAAGTCCCACTCGCTCCGAATTCTCTATCAATAGATATCACAATCCTCATTAGTACTCTTACTCCCATCAACTACTTATTTTACTCATAAGTATAATCATATATCGATTCCAATTATGACAACCTCAAATTAGTTCTTAGTCCCTTTTACTTAACACTTGTCTTACTCTATATTCACCTCCTTGGGTCTATCTTGACCGTTCGTAAACCATTTCGTCAACGGATTTTAATCTAATCCTTTACTCCAATACGTAGTCATGTTATTCATTAACATCTTTCGTGTTTTAACCGACTCGAAATTATCCTTTTATTCTAGCCAAAACGGCTCGTCAAAACAATGTCTCTAGAGTTGACTTTCCTGAGAATTACTATTATTTGACTCGCACTGCAACAATTTTAATAAATCAGAAAATGCATAATTAAATGCGAAATCACCTCAAGGATCTTCTTGAGTACTTGAAATATTTATCAAAAATATTTTGATTTGAAACACTTGAGTTTAACCGAGCGAAAAGCATTTTAGAAATCGAGTCAACTGCGAGATTTTGCTATTTGCATCGCTTTCACTAAAATGCTCATAACTTATTAACCGTTAACTCAAATGGCGCACCGTTTTCGCGTGCAGGGTCTAGAGAATGCCTAGAATATAATCCATCAAAATTTTGTTCCTGGACAGAGGGACCATTTTCCTGAATTTCCAGAATAGGGCAGTAGCTTCTCAAATGAATAGTGCATCGCACAACTTTCGTTCCGACATTTTTATAAAATCGAAAAATTAACACATGCCCTTGAAATATTAGATAGGTCTTATTAACTGACCATATTAATGAACCTCCAAATTTCCAAAGTTTTGAAAATGGCTAAGTAGTTCGTTTCAGTCTCCAAAGTGAGTTCAATATAGCAGTTTGCTCAATCGAACTACTTTCACTAAATCGGTTGTTTCTCCTAAACCGTAAATCGTAACGACATGATTCAAGTGTCAAAACAAACTATGAAATAAGTACTATCCAACCATGGTCATAGGTTTTAGGGGTCAGGAGCTTGACAAATTGGTTTTTACAGTTTAAAAGAGTGATCACGAAAAATGGCCATTACGACGGCTATAAACGTAGCGTTTTCCGAATTTAACTATGTTAATTTCATTAAACAACAACCCAATCCTCAAACTAATAAATTTAACCACAACATCAGTTCATCCTCTTTACAAACTCATCACCATCATCAATCTATAATATTCATCCAACAATATTCATTCATTTACACCCAAACTCCTTAAATCATATATACTTAAACATAACTCAAACTCAAACTTATAACTCAAAGTAAATCAAAGGTTGGGTGGTGTTTATACCTTCCTTCGATACGTAAAATACTAACAAGAGCTTGTAAGCCTTAAGGGAGCCTTGATCTATTCTTATCATCCTCAAACTTGCAAGAGAAAATCAAGAACAAGTTAGTAAATTTTCGGAGTTACTATTCAGCCTCAACTTCTACAATTTATTTACCCAATCAAAACACCTCCAAAAATTATGAAATTAAATAAGTACATACCCTAGGATGTATAGAAGGCCTGTGATGTTTCTTGGGATTTTTAAGTGTCACGAAGTTGAAGAAAAAAATTCATTGATCCTCTGCCCAGACTTGCTCAGCAGAATGGTAAAATGAAGAACAAGGGGGAGAGAGCTTTTTGCTTTTCCCGTTTTTGTGTTGGCTGATTTTGAAAGGTCAAGCATGGCTTGGTTGATTTTGTCAAATGCATAAAGGGGCTTGGCTTTGCTTTTCCCTAATTTTGGGAACTATGTTCCTTAACCTTGGTTACTCATTTAGTTACTTGCCTTGGCTAGTTTCTGTTCTAGTTACTTGCCTTAGTTCATCCACTTGGTTTCACCAATACAAGTACTTGCTTGCATGGGTTTCTCTTTAGTCACTTATCATCCAACACTTATCCATTAATCCTCCATGTAAGTTCTCTTAATTTCCGAAAGCGTCTCGTCGTAGAAATTCCGTAGCATAAATCCTTAATATCCAAAATACTTCAATTCGATTATAACCATGAACTTTCTAAATTATAATCCTCTCGGTCATAACATAATTCTCTTATTCCTCGATATCTCATAAATTACGAAACAAATAGTAAAAGTGAAAATCTTCGGATTCTGACGGCTTTTGCATTCACTCATTTTCTTCATACAATAATATGACATCTTCGGATTTCTAATATTCCAACACTTACTTAGTGTGGGCTAAAAAGTTTTTCATAATCCGTAGAATCACTATTCATCAAGGTCGTTTATAAATAAATAAAAAAATTCGTCCAAAAATACGGGTTATTACATCTCTCCTTGTTCATTTTAATTTTCAGTTGTTTGTTCAAACATATTCAGTCAATCCATCAAACATCAAGAGAAAATATTAAAAGTCCTAAAAAGTTTTAATATTTGTATTCAACCCCCCCTTCTCCAAATATTGACATTTTTCTAAGGAATAACAATTGGTATCAGAGCAGGCTTTCAACATACAGAAAGTTTAAAGATCAAGAACGGTCAATATGGGCCAAAAAGATTCAGGTGTAAAGATTCCAGTATTAGAAAAGGATGAATACTTTCCATGGAAGGTAAAAATGCATCTGCATCTTCTTTCTCTCTACCCTTCCTATGTTCACTGCATAGAGAAAGGTCCTCATATTCCCATGAAGTTAGTCATAGGTGTGAACCCTGATGGAACTCTTGCACTTGACAAACATATTCCTAAACTCATATCTGAGTTCACAGAAGAGGATAAAAAAGAAGTTCTTAAAGATTAGAAGGCCATGAACATTCTGTTTAATGGCCTAGATAAAGATATGTTTTATAATGTGATAAACTATATGTCATCAAAAGAGGTATGGGACACTCTTCAAACTCTATGTGAAGGAAGTGAACAAGTAAGGAAAAACAAGATGCAACTCTTGATTCAAAAATATGAATCATTTCATTTCAAGAGTGGAGAATCTATCAATGACACTTATAGCAGATTTCAGAAGTTATTAAATGGACTGAAGCTATATGGTAGGGTTCATGCAACTGAGGATACAAATCTAAAATTTCTTAGATCTCTTCCAAAAGAATGGAAACCAATGACTGTTTCCATCAGACAATCTCAGGACTTCAAGGATTATACTCTTGAGAAAATTTATGGTATTCTCAAGACATATGAGTTGGAAATCCAACAAGATGAGGAGATTGAGAAGAATCAGAGAAAGGAGAAAACTGTGGCTTTGATGGTCAAAGGAAATGAAGAGAAGAAGGAAAGTGGCTGTGAAGAAAAGTCTGTCATGATGGCTAGTGATGCTGTTGAAGAATCATTCTAAAGAGGAAAATGCAAGTGTGAAGAAAATGAAACATGCTCTCAGGATGATTTGGATGAGATTGATGAACACCTTGCATTTCTGTCAAGGAAGTTTTCAAAGCTAAAATTCAAGAAAAATCCAAATGCTCAAAGGCCTGGATCCCAATTTAGAAATAACAATCAAAACAAAATTTTGGTTGATAGATCTAAATTCAAATGTTGTAACTGTGGATTGGCTGGTCATTTCTCAAATGAGTGCAGGAAGCCAAAACAAGAAAAGGCAAAGTCTTATGATGGTATTGATTATAAAAAGAAATACTTTGACCTCTTGAAACAAAAAGAAAAGGCTCTGGTCACTGAAGAGAAAGACTGGGCTGCTGTGGACAGTGATTCAGAGGAATTCATCAATCTAGCACTAATGGCCAAACATGAAGATGAAGAAGCTAGTTCATCATAAAATCAGGTACTAGCTACAAACTTTTCTGAGCTTACAACTGATGAATGCAATAGTACTATCAATGAAATGTCCAATGAATTGTACAATTTGCATGTCACACTTAAATCTCTAAACAAGGAAAATCTCAAGTTAAAGAACACCATTGATGTCTTAACTAAGAGGAATATTTTTCTTGAAAATGAACTTGTTTGTTTAGATAGATTTAAGCAGGAAAGTAAGGATGCTAGAAATGAACTAGTAAACAGTTTGAAAAGAGAAGAATTGTTAAAAGAACAATTGGCTGAAGAAATTGAAACCATTAACAAATGGAATAGGTCTGCTAAAACTGCCAAACAAATTATTTATGTTTAAGGTGTAGACACTCTAGGAGAACTCCCCAAATCAATAGGCAAGCCATTGATTGATATTTCAATGGATAAAGATCAATCGACTGCTAATCCTTCATCAACTAATAAGGATTATCAATCGATTGATGCTGAATCAACTGATAAGCATCCATCGACAAGTAAATCATCAATGGCTAACAAAAAGAACAAATTTAGCCCTCCTATCAATTTTGTTAAGGAAACCAAAATTCAGGTTGAGACTGAAGCTGAGAGGATTAACATAGGTAGCTTATCCAAGAAACAATTAAAAGGGAAATTAGAAAAGATAGCACCTATGGAAATTACTCAACCCAAGTCTGAGAAGAAGAAAAAGAATATGAATGGTAAAGTAGGCATTAATAAGCACAACAACTACACTCCTGACATGTATGCTCCAAGAAAAGTATGTGCTAAATGTGGCAATGTAAATCATTTGTCTATGCAATGCAAAAATGAAAAGAAACCTATATCTTTAAATGATTTAAATGTAAATGCTATGACTGTTAATGCCATGTTTTCCAATCCTATGCTCATGAATGCCATGTCTTCTAATTTAGTTGCACCAAATGTTCATATGCCCTATGCACAAGTTCCATACATGTATAATCCCTTCTTTGCATATGGAAATATGAACATGCCTGGTATGCCATGGAACATGCCTAATGTAAATAATGAAATGCATGGAAATTCTGCCATGAGTTCCAAGGTGTCTAAGCCCCAAAAGCCAACTCCCAAAGTTAAAGTGAATTTAAATTCACCAAAACAAAAGGAACCAAAATTAGCAAGAAAGGCTCATGTTGCAACTAATGAAAGAGGACTCAAGGCAACTTCGGTACCAAAAACAACTTGATTGTTTTATGTGTGTGCAGGGAAACAGGAAGAAAAATCTCTGGTATTTAGATAGTGGATGCTCAAGGCATATGACTGGAGACTTGTCCTTGCTCACAAAGTTTGTGGAACAGGCTGGCCCATGAGTTACTTTTGGAGATAACAGCAAAGGTTTTACCTTGGGATATGGCTCAATTGTAAAAGAAAATGTTATCATTGAACCTGTAACACTATTTGATGGATTGAAGCATAACTTGCTCAGTATTAATCAACTGTGTGATAATGGTAATGGTGTATGGTTTACAACTGGATCATGCATCATAGCCAATAAGGAATCTGGTGAAATTCTCTTAACAGGAGAAAGAAAATGAAATGTCTATGTGGCTGATTTTCACTCTATAAAGGCAAACTCAATGACATGCCTACTGAGCAAAGCAAATTCAGATGAAAGTTGGATTTGGTATAAGAAACTAGCCAATTTGAATTTAAAAGCCATGAATCTATTGGTCAGAAAGAATATGGTTAGAGGCATTCCACAGATGGAATTCATCAAGGATGGACTATGTGATGCTTGTCAAAAGGGAAAACAAAGAAAAGCATCATTTAAGTCAAAGTCTTAATCATCAATTGATAAACCTTTGCAGTTATTGCACATGGATTTATTTGGACCAGTCAACATCATGTCAATTGCCAAAAAGAAATATGCCTTAGTCATTGTGGATGATTTTACAAGATTTTCATGGGTATACTTCTTACATTATAAGGATGAGGCAAGTAAATTAATTATCAATCATGTGAAGAATGTTGAAAATGGAACTGAATGGAAAGTCAAGAAAATAAGAAGTGATAATGGTACTGAATTCAAGAATGCAACAATGAAGGAATTCTGTGAAGAAAAAGGTATCACTCATCATTTCTCTGCACCAAGAACTCCACAACAAAATGGGGTAGTTGAAAGGAAAAATAGGACCTTGATTGAAGCTGCTAGAACTATGTTAGAAGAAGCAAAACTTCCTACATACTTCTGGGCAGAAGCAATTAATACTGCTTGTTACATTCAGAATATTTCCATGGTCAATCAAATTCAAGGCAAAACTCCATATCAGTTGATGAAGAAAGATAATAAGCCAACGGTTAACTTTCTTCATGTATTTGGCTGCAAATGTTTTGTACTGAGAAATCAAGATGAAAATCTAGGAAAATTTGAAGCCAATGCTGATGAAGCTATATTTGTTGGATATGGAATAACAACCAAAGCGTACAGAGTCTACAATCTTAGATTACACATTGTTATAGAATCTATGCATGTAGTCTTTGATGACAAAAAAATTCAAGGGTTGTTTGATGAAGGATTTCATGATCTGTTGCATTTTGAAAATGAATTAACAAGCAATATTGAGGATAGTGATGATGATGTGGAAATTTCAAGAAATCAAGTACCTAGAATCCTCCCATCAATTGATGTCAATATATCAACAGATAACTTATCAGTTGATAATCTTCAATCGACTGATAATACATCAATTGATAATCATTCGATGGATAACAATTCTGCTCAATAATCTTCGAGAGGAGTATCCATCTCAGGGGGAGGGTTCTCAAATAGTCAATCACATCACAATGATCAAAACACTTCCAATGAACATGAAGCATTATCATCTTCAAGAACAAATTTACCATCTCAAAGAAAATGGACAAAAAGTCATCCCTTTGAATTAATTATTGGAGATGCAAATGATGGAGTCAAAACCAGAAGTGCAACTCAAAATGAATGCTTGTATATCAGCTTTCTATCTCAAGAAGAAACAAAAAGGATTGAAGAAGCCTTGAATGATCCTGATTGGGTAATTGCTATGCAAGAAGAGTTGAATCAGTTTGAAAGGAACAAGGTATGGAAGCTGGTGCCCAAACCAAAAAATAAGTCTGTCATTGGCACAAAATGGGTATTCAGTGGATGAATCTGGTACAGTCACAAGAAATAAAGCAAGATTAGTGGCAAAGGGCTATTCACAAGAAAAAGGCATAGATTTTGATGAAACATTTGCACCAGTTGCAAGGTTGGAAGCAATCAGAATCTTTTTAGCATATGCTTCTCATGCAAATTTCAAAGTGTATCAGATGGATGTAAAAAGTGCCTTTCTCAATGGAGAACTAGAAGAAGTGTATGTAGAACAACCTCCTGGTTTTATTGATCCTGTTCATCCTGGATTTGTATACTATCTTCTGAAGGCACTTTATGGATTAAAACAAGCACCTAGGGCCTGGTATGAAACTCTATCTAAATTCTTGATTGAGAATCACTTCACTAGAGGTACTGTTGACAAAACTCTTTTTCATAGAAATGTTAGTGGCTCTATGATTCTTGTTCAAATCTATGTAGATGACATTATTTTTGGCTCAACTAATGAAAAACTTTGTCAAAAGTTTGCTAAGTTGATGCAAAATAAATATGAAATGAGCATGATGGGAGAACTTACCTACTTTCTAGGTTTGCAAGTCAAACAAGTCAAAAATGGCATTTTCATAAATCAAACCAAATATATTTCTGATTTATTAAAGAGATTTGATTTAAATGAATGTTCTTATGCAAAAACTCCCATGGCCACTGCAACTAAATTTGAACTGAATACTAAAGAAGCTATGGTAGACATTTCAACTTATAGAGGCATGGTTGGCTCATTACTTTATTTAACTGCAAGTAGGATAGACATAATGTTTGCTACATGTTTGTGTGCTAGATTTCAGGCTGATCCTAGAGAATCTCATTTGATTACAATAAAAAGAATATTTAAATATCTCAAGGGAACTCCAAATCTTGGAATTTGGTATCCCAGAGATTCTGGATTTGATCTAATTGGTTATTCAGATGCAGACTATGCAGGTTGCAGAATTGATAGAAAAAGTACAACAGGCTCCTCTCAATTTCTAGGAAAAAAAGCTTGTATCATGGTTCAGTAAAAAGCAGAATTCAGTGTCTACATCTACTGCAGAGGCTGAATACATTGCAACTGGAAGTTGCTGTGCACAAATATTATGGATGAGGAATCAACTACTTGACTATGGGTTCAACATGAACAAGATTTCTATTTTCCGTGATAATACAAGTGCCATTGCTATAACAGAAAATCCTGTGCAACATTCCAGAACCAAGCACATTGACATATGGTATCACTTCATTAGGGAACATGTAATGAATGATACAGTTGAATTACATTTTGTCCCTAGTGAAAGACAACTTGTAGACATTTTTACCAAACCACTAGATGAATCTACCTTCAATAGATTGGTCTGTGATTTAGGTATGCTTAATTATGTTTAATGTTTTAAAATGTCTGATAAGTTATATATATATATATATATATATATATATATATATATATATATATATATATATATATATATATATATATATATATATATATATATATATATATGAATATATAAATTTTAACCATTGACTATGTTAATCTATTGATTCTTCATTAATCAATTGATAAACATTTTTCTTATCGATGGATATTTGTAGCTGTCGACAAATAAATATATCAATTGATGATATATTTACTTATCGATGGATATTTGTAGCTATCGACAGATAAATATATCAATTGATGATATATTTATTTATCGATGGATAAGTGTACCTGTCGATAAACAAGCTTTACTAGTTGATGACTTGGAATATAAAGGGATCCATGTCATCAATCGATCTGTACAAAAATCTAGCCGTTGATTACTTATTTTATCAATTGATTAATACATACATTCATGTATGTATAACAGTCGATTGCCAAAATTGGTAATTTTTACTTTTCATTTTTTTAAACAGTCGATTAAGTTCTATTTTGAGTAAGAAATTGATTGAGAAATCAGTAAATATAAATAGTGAGATTAAAACATTGTTCATTCTTACTTGCAATTTTACTAACAATTTCTCTACTTCTTTCTCTCTCTCTCAATCTACGAATTCAATCACTACTCACTTCTCTAAATACTCAATTCTCTTAATCTCTTCAAAGTTTTGTACTTCCAATCTTCTACATAAGGAAATGGCATCTTCAACCAAGAAAATCTCTCAAGCCGGGTTCATCTACGAATTGAATAATTTTGTGGCCTGCACTATGGTTGAAGAGGCTCCAAAGGAATTTCATCCTTTGATGCAATTCATGGGAAGTGGCAAAATACAGAAAGCGTTGAAGGAAACACCAACAATAATTTGCAATTTGGTGGAAGAATTTTGGACCTCTGCAGAAGTTGCTGATGACTTATCAAGCATCAAATTCAACTGCAAAGGACAAGAGTATATTCTTACTACTTTAGTTTTAAATGAATGTTTAGATTTGCCTGTTAATAATACTGATAATGTTCCTAGTGAATCAGATATTAGAAACATGCTTAGGGCTGTTAGTTATGCAAATCCTAACATTAATTTAGGGCAAGTAGTTAGAAAATACCTTAGGAGAGAATGGTCTTATTTCTTTGATGCAATAATAAAATACTTTAGTGGTAAAATTATTAATTTTGATGCCATAACTTCAAGCATGCAACAAATAGCATATAGTGTGTTGTTTGACGAGTATCATGATTTTTCCTCTATATTGCTGTCTGAGATTGCTGCCAAGTTAGGAAAGAAGCATGATAGGTCTAATCATATATACTATGCTAGATTTATCATGATTTTTATTAACCACTTTGTCAAAGAAATTGAGATTTGCAGGGAAACTGAAACCCTTGAGTGTTGGACTCAAAATAAAAGGGTCTTCAAAGACTTGGTAAGAATCAATCTTCACAGTAATGTGGAATTAATTTACCCACCTTTTGTTCAGGTATTTATCTAAACCCTAACTTCTTCTTTACCTAAATCTTCTTTGCCTTCAGTGACTATGGAGGGTGGTAGTAATGACCCCAACCCTCCTACCCAAGCCACACAACTAATATCAAAATCCAAATCTAAGAAACCAACTTCAACAGGTTCTCAAAAATTTATTGTTGTAAAAACAAAGAAAAGGAAATCAACTGTTTTGGTAGATAGACTAAAAGGAGATGTATGTGGTGAGGGAACCGGGGAACATCAAAGAACCCAGAAGGATAAGGAGAGTGAGGGTGTTCAACCTCAGCCAAGCAACTCCACAGTCTCCCAAAAGACTGTAGATGTTAATATGGAAAATACCACATCCCTATTGCCATCCTCCCAAAAGGATGACAATATTGAAAATAGTCAACAACCAGGGGCACAGAACCAAATTGGGGACACACAAGCCAAAACAGTAACACCATATGAAAGGAGAAAGAAGAAAGTCACCTTTGGACATGGGGAATCACACACTGCAAAATCACAGGAAACTGTAGTGGAGCCTCCTCAAAGTCAGATTGATGTGTCTCATATAAATGATGAGATGCAGCCCCATTCTCTCTCAATTCCAATCCCTTCCATTCTTACTTCTCCATCCCAACAGATTTCTTCAGAAAATGTTTTGATAAATTATCAAACATTTTCAGATTCTCCTTCTTTATTCTTCAAGGAGAAGCCAACACTCTCTCCTGAATCTTCTTCACAGAATATTCAAGATTACATTTCTCATATTATTACAAATATCTCTTCTCAAATTATTTCCTCAACTGTTTCTACTCCATCAATTGATATTTCTTCATCAATCGATATTCATCCATCGACTGATAAGCCATCGATCGATACTCAAGATCAATCGATGGATATCCCAAACACCTCAACTGTTAATATCTTTACATCAATTGATGCTCAATCAATTGATGTTGCACAAATACTCTTTGGAATGAGTGAGTTGAGTGAGAGGTAGGATTGCAGCCTGGCAAAAGGAGAGGGAGTGAGTAAGGACATTCCTAATTCTTCCAGGAATGAGAGTGAAACACTTGAGGGGCCCACCTTAGAAGGTGCACAAAAAATGAGTGAGGGAGAGGTGAGATTCCAGGATGAGATCCTGATGCAAAATAGAGAGATGAGTGAGAGAGATAAATCAATTCTTCTATTTGCACATGAACTGGAAAATGAATTAATGGTAGAAGAAGTGGGAGTCAAGGAGCTAGGGGGAGTATCAAATGCAGAAGCTAGTGGGAGTGGAGTTGCTAATGACATTGAAGAGGAGATTGATTCTGGTGATTTGGATCCACATAACTTCATCCATCATAATCCACAATATCAGGGGTTGGTTACTTCAAGTAACAGGGATGCATAACAAGTCTTTGGAATTGATCATACAGTACAAAGGACAAGGAATCATCCTTATAACTAGCAGTTCTTTAAACTCTTGCTAACTTGCAGTTACAGTACCTCTTGAGGTTTACCGGGGGGGGGGGGGGGGGGAACTTAGATACGTGAGTATCCAGATATATGTAGTAGAGGTACTACTGAATCATCCTTATAACTTATTATTACGACATTGAATACACTTCGAGGGATCTCCTCTCAGGTGTATTGGGTTCCCGTTGTTGATGACTCAAATGGGTTGTCAGTCCCATCCCCAACCTCGACTTAAGGACAACAGCATGCTCAAGTCCCTTAGTCAAAGGATCAGCCAGGTTGTCTTGAGTTCCAATAAACTCATTAGCAATGATCCTTCCAGACACCAAACCCCTTATAGACTTTAGTCTAACTTTGACGTGTCTCTTTGTTTTCACATTATACTTCTTACTATTTATCTTGTCAATAGTTGTACGACTATCACAGTGAACAGCAAGAGCCGGAAATGGTTGGCTTACTATAGGAATCACAGACATAAGTCCATGAAACAATTCAACCTCCGTTCCCATGGCATCTAATGCACACAACTCAACCTCAAAATTAGACCGAGTTACAATAGTCTGTCTTGCAGACTTCCAGGATATAACTCCACTCGCAAGGATAAACACACATACAGTCACTTCATTGAAACCAGATTTCTTAGCTATCCAACTTGTATCACTATATCCCTATAGCATTCCAAGAAACCTCCTTTAATGCAAACCAAGGTAGATGGTGCCTTTCAGATATCTAAGCCCTCTATCAAGACCATCATAATGAGTCTTGTTTGGACACACTCCCAATAATATGAGAATATCTTAACTGAGACACAGGAACTCCTGACCTATTCTTGACAAGAGAAATTATTGAATTTTATGGTGTGCTTGCGATTCTACAATTTGAATAACCATACTTCTCAAGTATAGATTTCTCTAAATAATGAGATTGTGACAAGGTTATTCCATCAGCTGACTGAGTCAGCTTGATACCAAGAATCACATTAGCCGCACCCATATCCTTCATTTCAAAGTGCCTTTTCAAGAAACTTTTTGTCCCGTTAGTAATCTCAATATTAGTCCCAAACAACAGTATGGACCCTATAGGCTATTATTTAATTAGCAATAATTTTATTCTCCAATAAAATTATAAACAATGAGCGGTATCTAGTAATACATCATTGCTACCCAATTAAATAATAATTAAATCGTGATTTGATAAAACCTTTCGCGATTAATGTTTCCGTGTAATATAATCCCTTTAACCATATATATTATAGATTAAATTCGAGGCATGTATTTAGTCATCCTCTACAACATTTAATCCGGGTTTACTTGATCCATGAGTAGACTATGAAAACAAATCATTATTTGAGCACGGCCATGCATTTTATAGTCTCACTCAATCAAGAGACCAATAATATCTCTCCTAATTATAGGAGGGTTAAATCCTTTATCTATCATTCATATTTCTCATACGACTCATGATATACCCGATGTCCACTTTTATCATTACCCGATCAAAGGTAACTTTTAATGTAGTCAAAGTATATTAATCCTCGTACAGAAATATAATGATCTCAAGTCAGAGGATCATTACACCATTATCACTGTGAGTCTTTCTTATGACTTTATTAAACATGAAGAATCTCACTGTGGGTCTGTCCAGTACCATGTACTCCTGCATGTACCTATGTGTTGACTTTAGTATCCCCATACTTATAACCAATGAGATGTGGTTATCTGTCAAACAACATACTAGTCTATTTATGTATTATTATTGTCCTATAATAATAATACTCGACTAGGGACATTTAAGAATATGATCTATTATATAATCTCAAGTTCAAGTCATGTACTAAACTATACAATGTGTATCATGATTCTAAGGACATTTATTATGCTAACAAATATATCGCAGTATTTAAAGTCATAATAAATACGTTTATTGAATAATCAAATGACATAAAGGTCTATTAAAAGAAACATTGTATTGCCTCTAGGGCACCTACACTAACAAAAATCTGAAAGATGCAGAACTGGCAAAAAGGTTATTTGAAGAAGAACACCCTGGCTTAGATCCAGTTGATATGGAAGCTGAATTGAAGAAGTCTGGTGCTGACAATGCTCAAGTCCAGAAAAAGAGAAGATATGTGAGAAAAGGTCCAATTCAGAAGAAGGTACCTGCTCAACAAAAGAAGCCAGAATCAAAGCCCATTCAAATTAAAACTATTGAAACTCCCAAGCCAGTTACTCAATCAAAACCAATTTCAGAAATTCAAACAAGATCATCTTCTAGAATTCATCAAAAAGCTTCAGCTAAGCCAAAGAATCCTCTCACTATGTCTGGAACAAATTTTCTTCCACGTGGATTAACCTTTGATGATGAGGTAGAAGAACAACGACAATCTCTGATAAGAAAGAAAAGATCTTATCTTCTGTGGACCAAAACTCAAACTCTGACTCTCAATGCCAGGCTTGGAAAAGACAAAGGTGGTATTGGTGATTCACATGTTAAGGTCTACAGGGGTGAAACAGATATCTTCAGAGATCCTTTTTCATTAAAAGATAAACCTGAAGAAGAATTGTCTCAAGAACATTTGGACAAACTAATGTCTGTTAACATTCTGAAGGATATCTTTGATGGTGCTCAAGCTAAGGAGAAGCTCATTTATTTCTTGGAGGATGGGAAAGTTTTGAAGATTGCTCAAGAAGATTTGATTCAAAAAGTATCTAAAGAACTTGAACATGTTCTATATCTTTTAAATGATGAAAATGAAGCTACTTCTAGATGGGTGAAGATTCTTGAAGGAGTAATAGCTGAGAAGAAGAAGAATGAAAAACTAATGATGATAAACTCTGAAGAGTATGAGCCTGGATACTTACTTGAAGATGGATCTAGAAGTGCTATGAGAAAGGGAGATGCAAGGGTCAAAATGGTGTTAGGGATTCCTACACTAATCTTAAATCCTGATGGTATGAAGACTTGTTGCATTGTCATGGATGAAAGAATGAACAGGTCATCTATCTATGATTTAAGGGCTACTATTTATCAGATTGATGATTCTTCTGAACAGATGAGGGAATTGAAGAAGAAGCTGGCTGATTTGTTGAAAATTGTTGAAGAAAAACTTCTGAATCAATTTCTGAAAGATGATTTCTCTTACAGAAGAATCTGAATTAAAAGAGGGTAAACAAACTCTGATGCATTTGCCTTAGATTTCTGACATCATAAGTGAAATTTATGTTTTATTTCTTAAAGCATAAATTGGAGAAGATTGTTAGGAACAAACACTGATGACTGTTTGAGAATACAGATCAGAGATTATACTACTGACGTCATCAGAGTTTAAGGAGATGTCGGGCAGAGTTTACTCTATCAGAGAATACTCAATCAGAGTTTACTCTAATAGAGAATGCTCTATCAGAGAATAATAGCCGACAGAGTTTATTATCAGAGTTTGTCAGGAAGCAATTCGAATCAGAGTCTGAATAGGATAGTAAGAAGGAATCTGAATGCAAGTCTATTTCCTTATGTAAAGTTGTTCTATTTCTAATCTGATTTGTAATTGAATTGTAACTATGTCTATATAAATACAAACATAGGTTAACGTCAAAGTAATCTTTGCAAATCATAGTATTCATAACCTAGCAGCTCTTGAGAACAAAGAACTTCTTGAGAGAGTTTTGTAACCAATTCATTATTATTAGTACAGAACAGTATTCACCTTTTACATACTTGTGTTCTTAAATCGATTTACTGGTGCTATTACATTCAACCCCCCTTCTGTAATAACTTATTCATTTGGGAAACATAAAGTTACGTATGTTAATATATATTATTCATCATCTAATGACTACCTTTTTATTTAATCTAATCAATTAAAATATTTACTCTGATTAATATTTTTAAGAAATTTTATCATATGTCCCAAATTAATGGTGCCATTTATTAATACGCCCATTTTTATATCTGATTTATAAATATATCCTATTATATTATTAACCTACTTAATATAAATGTTAAGACTAATATATTCTTAGATTTACTTAACGTATTTTATATGACATGTAACTAATAATTAATGAGCTGATATATAATTTTTTTCTTTTCACAAGTCTTAATCTTATAGTAATTCAACTGTTTTTTAATATGAGTGATGTAATACATGTTTTTTATTATTTGGTTATTTAAATTATCATATGATTTAATTCTTGAATCTTATTATATGTATATATAAAATATGAGTTTTATTTTCTTTTTTATTTATAATTTTTGTGAAACCAAAATTGTAAGGAGAAATTTTATATTAAACTATACATGTTTAATGTATATTAGAATTACGAATAAAATAATTTTTTCTCAAATTTATATTTAAAGTATTGAATTTATATATATTATATAAATATTACATTTATATTATAGTTATATTACATTTGTTTTAAAATTTTAATTATTTTAAGTTACGATGATAAAAATGTCATTCTAAAATTATTAAGAGGAAGAAAATTGTGTATGAGACATATTTGAAAATACAACTAAAAATATGAAATATTTTTAAACAACTTTTAAATTTGAGATTTATCAGGAAAATAGCCTATTTTATACTTGAGAAAATATGATCGAATTTTTTTTTTCTCAACCTTCTTTCTTAATAATGAATTAATTTATACATTATTTAAATTTCTCTCCATTGATAATAATAATTTTTCAACTAATAAAATGCAAGACGGCGCTAGTAGCGACATCGAGTAACATTTATTACGTGTTTTATAAAAGTTTAATGCATATTTTTCTAAGGTAATATTTAACAATATAAAAAACCTAATAGCCATAAAAAAGTTAGAGTAAAATAAATTTTGGTTTTTCATGATATATTTAATCTCTATGCTATTTATAATAATCAATATCTTATACTTGATGAAAATAAGATCGAATAATTTTTTTCTTCTTAACCTTCTTTTTAATGAATTAATTTCTACATTATTTAAATTTGCCTCTATGAATTATAATTATTTTCCACATAATAAAATACGGCGCTAGGAGGCGACGTCAAGAAACGTTTATTTTGTATTTTATCAAGTTTATTTCATATTTTTCTTATAATATCAATGTAGAATATATTATACTTTTATACAAGTATTGATTTATTTTTAAAATTATTTAATATTTATTAATATGTTATACGGTATATTTAATATTTAATACCTATAACATTTATTTATTAACTATATATTTCAAGTTCTAAACCATTGTTTCTGCTACCAAATCATAATGTCTAAAATTATAACTCAACTAATACATTAAACTGCAATATATAAATTTAGTATTTAATTAAAATGCAATTTATTGAATTAGTGATTTTGGGCGTAGTGATGGAACTAAGGATGCATTGTTCAGAGCAATAGTGATTGAAGTCAGAATAATATGCATCTATGCAATTAAACGTATCAATAATTAAAACGCATGCAGTATCATGTTATTGAATCAATGACGATATAAAATAAGATTTAATCAACCAGTTCAAGTGCGAGTAAATATCAATTACTGATGAAAATTTTCAGAATTCGTACCTCCATTTGATGAAGTTAAGTATGAATTTATTTATATTATTTAAATTTGCCTCTATTGCTAATAATAATATTTCACATAAAAAAATGCGAGACGGCGCCGAGAGGCGACGTCGAGTAGCATTTATTATTTGTTTTATATAAGTTTACTGTATTTTTTCTTATAATATCGATGTATAATGATACATGTTCACATTTTCCCATTTATTAAAAAATATTTTAATATTAATTTATTAACAAACTTTAAATTATGAAATAAGTTTAGAAAAATTTAATTAAGAACAATAACAAAAAGTCCAAACAATAATACTTATATTTTTTAATGACAATTTTTAATGATATAAAAAATTTAATAGCAACACAAAAGTTAGAGTGTGAATTAAATCACAATTTTTCCTGATCTATTTAATCTCTCTATACTATTTACAATATTATATAAATTGAAAATAAAATATATATACATAAGATTTAATCAATATAATTAATAAGATGTTATCGATATGATTAATGATTATTATTATAATTTTTCTTGATAAACAAATTAAGAACCCATATAAATATTAATAATAATTTTATATTTTAAATAGTTTTATAAAGATCATGAAAAATGGATATCTTATTTTGCATAATTCAATATTTTATACTTGATGAAAATTTGAAAGAATTATTTTAATCTTAACTTTCTTCTTAATGAATTAATTTCTACATTATTTAAAGTTAGATCCATTGATTATAATTATTTTTCACAAAATAAAATGCGAGACGGCGTCGTGAGACGATGTCGAGAAACATTTTTTTTGTATTTTATCAAGTTTATTTTATATTTTTCTTATAATATCGATGTAGAATGATATCATGCTTTTATACAAGTATTCATTCATTTTTAAAATTATTTAATATTTATCAAGGTGTTATAGGGTAGATTTAACACTTAATACCTATAACATTTATTTATTAATTATATATTTCAAGTTCTAAACTATTGTTTCTGCTACCAAATCATAATGTCTAAAATTGTATCTCAACTATTACATCAAATTGCAATATTAAAATTTAGTACTCCCTCTGTCCCTTACATTTGTTTACATTTTTAGAGAGTTTCCGACACGAAGTTTAAGGTGCATATAAAGTATAGTCCTATAACTTATTTTGAAAATTTTCTTTTTCTGAATAAATATTTAAACATTCAATATTTATTCAGAAAAAGAAAATTTTTAAAATAAGTTATTGAACTATACTTTATATGCACCTTTAAATGCGTGTCAGCCACTCTCTAAAAAACGTAAACAAATGAAATGGACTGAGAGAGTATTTAATTGAAATGTAATATATTGAATCAATGATCTTGACCACATTGTTTAGAGCAACTGTGACTAAAGTCAGAATAATATGCATTTATACAACTAAATATATCACTAAATAAAACACATTTAATATCATGTTATTGAATCAATGTTAATATAAAACAAGATTCAATTAAGCAGTTCAAATGCGAGTAAATATCAGTTATTGATGAAAATTCTCTGAATTCGTACATTCATTTGATGAAGTTAAATATGAATATCTTTGTTATTGAATAGATGACATAATAGAGTAATAGTTTAATCCCTAAGTTTACATTATTATTTAACTTATTTTAGTTAAAAAAGACTTCAAAATCAATTTGTAAAGTGCGCAAATGCACTCATAGTCAAAGCGCAACAAAAATTTATTCGTTTATTTTGTGTTTTATACAAGTTTACTGCATATTTTTATTATTATATCGATGTAGAATGATACATGTTTACTTTCTCCCAACTATTTAAAAATATTTTAATATAAATTTAGTAACAAGTTTTTAATCAAAAATTAATCTAGAATAAATTAATTAAGAATAACAACAGAAAAAACTAACACTTATATTTTTTTAATATAATATTTAATAATATAAAAAACGTAATAACAACATAAATTACCGTATTCCCCCGCCCCTCCCCCCAATATTTTAAGTATTTAATCAAATCATAAAAATTACTGGGACGGGCATATTCCCTGGTTATATTAACTACTGCTATAATAGGCTTTAAAAAAAACACAGACACACAGACACACACTATAAACACCGTCAAAAACACGCACAATCTCCCGCCATCCTCCAGCTCTGTCTCTCTCTGCTGCTCTGCACAAGCTCTCGAGAGTAACTTAACTTAGGTATCGCCCCAATATCCCTTATTCTTTCTGCGTATTTGTTAAATTTGAAAACACTCATTCTTTGTGTTTTATTGCTCTCCGATTCATTTTTTGGAAGGTTAATTGTTTTATATTGTTGTGTTTGTTGCTGTTGGAGATTTAAATAGCGATACCCACATGTTTTTTCTCGGTAATTGTTTGATTTTAGGCATGTTTTTGAGCAATGCTATTAAGTGTTTGATGAAAGTCCCCTGAGAAATATTCGTATATATGAATGTTTATATATCAGCTAATGATAATATAATGGTACAAATTTTATTCTGAGAGAAAAGACTCTAAAAAGAATTTTTTTAATAGTAAACAAACATTTGAATTAAGTTTGGTTTGATGAAAATTTTGTTTGATCGGCTCATTCCTCCGTATAGATATAACGAGGGTCAGGGTCCCTGGTTTACCACTTTTCTTTCGCAGTAGTGGTCAAAAGTTATGCCTTAATGTTTTCACCGGTCAAGTTTAGCGGAAAGTTGGTCATAGGCGCTTATGTTTGCTATTTTTATGTTGCTGTATATATCTGTATATATTCTTCGTATTTTGAAATCTCCTTTTTAAATGTAATATATCAATGCGTAATATGAGATCTTGTCTTTGGAATATCCTTATAGGCAATGGGAGAGCTAGATAAGAAATTGAGGGTACTCCGAAATTTCTTTACATGAAACTTAAAAATTTAATATTTACTTTTAGTTTTTTGAAAAAATTTAACAGATTTACAAAGTTATTATAATATAGACGAACAACATAAATCCGCATTTTATACAAAGGAGCCTAAATTCATTCAATCAATTAAATAATAACTAGGTTATTAGTTTAAACCATATTTAACATATATATGGACAGAAAAATAGTGCCACAAGATATTAGAGAAATAGAACAAATAATTATATCAAAGTTACTTTAACGTAGGAGATGTAACGTACTAATTTATCTGGTGCGTATGTAGGTGGAGTTTAAAGTTCTATCAAAGTGTTATATATAGTTATATACCAGCTGAAAACACACAAACCCAGGGTACGTGGAAGGTACCTCTGTGTTCTTAATAGCTCCGCCCCTGCTTATAGGAAACAACTTCCGTTCTGTTTTGATTAGTTTATATCTCACATATTCATTTTGACCATTATTTGGGCTTTAAAGCTTACGCAAAATACTTTTATATTCTTGCACAATACAAAAATTTATATGATTTGCGTAACTTTAGTCTGCTTCGCATCTGAAGTTCTGAACAACACAATCAAAATCTTTTTTATTCTTCCTATTTCCTTTAAGCAGTCACCTTGTGGGGGAGCATTGTCATTGCTTGCATTATACCCCTGAATTTAGAAAGAAAATAGTGAAGAATGTATTTTGTAGAAAGTGGAATAATATTCTCTCATGTTCTTGTAATCTTGTGTGTTTAGATGAAGAGAATTTAAAAGATGATGCATTGCTTTCTCTCATGTGTGCCCTAGCTGGCTATAAATTAAAGGAAGTAATCAACTTAGTGCATCTATCTTGGTTTTTCGATTATGACGATGTTTACTTGTACGCTATGCAGCTTGAAGATTTCAAAAAACAGGATCATGGCTGGGTTTTCAATCTTCAATAACCTTGCACCAAAGACCAAAAATATAGTCGTTGCTGGAGGACTGACATCCTTTGTCTTTGGGGTGTACTTCTACACCATGAGAGCTGTTGGAAGTACAGATGAACTTCAGATCGCTATTGATAAATTTGAAGCAGAGAAAAGCAAAAGTGAAGTTGAAGTAAAGGCCTGATATCCGCACCACTCTCAACCAAAGAAAAAGGATAATTTTAGTATGATTATTTAGTATGTACTCAAGTATTATGGTTAAGGACTTGAAACCTTTTTTTTTCCAAAATTTTGCTTGTTATTTTGATAAATTTTATGGATTTTGTTTGATCTATATAATTAAGCTATCGAGAAATTGTACACTCAAGGCTTGGGATCTTGTTTGACCTATATAATTAAACTTTCGAGAAATTGTACACTCAAGACTTGGGATCGAGGCCTGTTTAGGAAGCCAGTGGCGAGTTAAGCTCAAACAAGAATTCGATTGATAATTTTCTTTCTTCTTCCTTCCATTTAAATTTTAAAAAAAACTGCAGAAGCACAAGGCAACTTGGGAAGGTTGTGATAGGAAAATTTTATTTCTCTTTCTTACATAAACTAAATTGTAATACGAAATTCCATAGAAATATAGAATATATCAAATTAATTTATTTGTGTGAACAAGATTATTATTATCATTTCCACACTAATTAGGGGGTGTATTCAATTCTGATTCTACAGTATTTTTTTAGATTTTAAAAATCTGGGGATATTCAATCAGAATTTTAAATAATAATTTAAAATCTGAGAGTATTCAATCAGGATTTTAAACAGTACTTTAAAATCCAGGTATATTCAATCAGGATTTTAAACAATACTTTAAAATCTGACGGTATTCAATCTGGATTATTATTAATTTATTAAAATCTAGGCTTATTCAAAACATTTTAACACTAATGAATTTTAAAGATTCATGAATTCTATTGGATTTTCCTATATATTTTTTATATTTCAAAATCTCACCTAAATATAAGAGATTTTACTGGATTGAGCATCAACTTTGCATGGACTTTGTGAACAAGTTATAGAATCTACCGACTTTACGTGAAATCTTAAATCAAATACAATCAATAAAAATCTGTGAATTATTATTAATAATTTTAAATCTAAACTGAATACACCCCTAAGTAATTAAAAGGATGATATAAAAAATAATTGTTCATTCGAATATGGTTTTATTTTTGTAACATATGAAGTAATTCCTAAATTGTTTGTCTTTTATATAAACCTATGAACAATATATTAGATTAAATGTTTTGCTCAGTTGTATACACAAGCACATTGTTAATTTCAAAAGCTGAATTGAATTTCTTCCGGATCGATTTTTGATGGACAGAGAAGTCTTCATTTTTGTACACGAGAAATGGAAGTGAGTTGATGCTATCCTGGACTGACTGGTCAACAATAGACTCCAAATCAACAGTGGGGTCTATACAGGTCTGTTGGAGCTTAGCTGACTCAAATTTATCTCGACAGAACATCAGCGACCTATTTAACTTTTCGTGTATTACTACCACCAAACTTCATAATCACATCATCACCGCCGCTGCTTCTGCATACACAATCATCAAATTTAAACCCAAAATTAATAAAATTTAAACCATCACAACCATCTCATGATCAAGACCTGACAATTCGGATAATAGGATCGGTTTCGGATCGGATCAACTTTCGGTTATGATAAATTTTGAGTATTGTTCGGATCGGATTGGATTGTATTCGGATCGGATTTAGTTTAGATTAAAACCGGTAAAATTTCAGATTAAGACCACATTAAGTTCGATTCGTATTAAATTCGATTCAACTCATTTCAGATTGAAAAAATAACGTCTGAATTAATCTTGTATTAATTTTTAATTATAATAAAACTAAAATAAAAGTCGTTAAATAAGTTTGTTGAAACAATAAGTTATTCATTATCTTTCTAATTCTGTTTTTTAATTTGTGTGTTTATATAAAATTATATTATTATTAAATATATCAGTTATAATATAAAATAACATAATTTTTTAAAGTTTTGATCGTATAATTATTTTAAATTTTTGATATATTTTTTAAATATGAATTTTGCTTAAGAATAATTTAATTTAGTGAATAAAAAGTGGTTCAATATATATATACTATAAACTATGATAATTAAAATATAACTATTAGATTAAAATGCAATTTATCTCTTTTCTAATTTGATGTAATTCATATTTATATCGAATTTGATCTACTATTTCGAGTCATATTCGGTTCAGACGATTGTGTAATCAGTTTTAATCGGTTCCAAGTTATTATCAGATCTAATATTTCGGATTATTTTTGATTAAATTTTCCATTCGGGTAATTTTCGGTTCGGATCAAATTGATTTTTGGATATAAAATCGAATTATGTATTTTAGATTATGTAATTCAGATATAAAATCGGATTCGGTTCCATGAATTTCGTTTCGGTTCTTTGAATACAGATCCATTTTACCAGGTTTAATCAACGACGTATCACCATAAAATAATCAAAATTTATTTCGAAGCACCAAAATTTATATCAAATCATAAAAAATTAATGCCATATTATTAAATTTTATATGCAAATCACCAAAAAATTTAATTATTTTTTCCCCAACATTTCTCTCATCAATTTTGATTTTTAATCAAACATCACAATATACACTACCAAAGTATATTAGAGCATGTTCAATGATTGTTCTAAAATAGATGGAGCTATTGCAATAATTTAGCATCAAAAAGTGGTTTTTTGTTTTAAAATAGCAACATGTCTCCGATGCATTGTTCTAAATCTTGTTCCAAATTGATAAAATTAATAAAAGTGGTATTGAATATATTAGGTAGAAATTTGATGTCTCTACTTTATTCATTTCCCTCCCTTTTTTACTTTTTGATGAGGTGTCAATTATAGCTCCATCTATTTTTTGTTATATATATAGAACAAATTATAGCATTGTACTATTTTAGCACACCTTAGAGTAAAAAAATTTAGTTTTTGTTCTATAATATAAATATATAACAAGATATAATACACTATTGGACTTGCCCTTACATATCTGGAAGAGAGAAACATCATCGATAACATCGTTACAGATTAATCAATTTCAAATATGTTAATTGATGGGCAGTATCAAAGAATATGATACAGAAGAGGGGGAGCGGGAAAGTGAGAGAGAATCGATAAACATATGTATGTATACGTTTGTAAAGAGTTACAATGAGATTATGACTGGACTCAGACCGCCAAAGAATACTAGAGAGGCAGGGGGAAGAAATATAAATTGACGAGATTAGAAAAATTAATATAAAATAGAGGGTTGAGATTAGATCTCAGTTCTCATTTGAGCAGTTGTCTATATATATATAGGCATGTGCTCAAATGAGAACTTAACTTAAAATTAGAACTTAGAACCAAATAGCCCAGCCCACTAAAATAGTCAAGCCCAATACAAAATTATAATCTTTCATTTAATCCGGTCGTTTGCTCGGTCTCATCATTTTTGCTCGATCTCTCTCATTGTGCTTTCTCTCTCTCCATCTCTCTCGATTTCTCTGTATCTATTGTATGTCATCTCATATCTCTATCTGTTATTGCAACTCTGTATCTGTGTTATCCGATTTATTAAATTTTTAGGTATCAATGTCAATTAGACTGTATCTCTGTATTAGCTTTAATTTAAGCTATTTTTCGATTATTGCAGCTGGATGTTCATTGTTATCTATTTTTCTTAACAATTTCACAATGATTACGGACGTTTTGTTGAGAATTAGTTGTAATCAAGGTAATTTTTCTTCAAGTTTTATGATTTTACGTGTTGTTGTTACATATAATGATTACTATTATATTGATTTTGCGTGTTGTCTCTCTCGATTTATCATTGTTAGGTTATTCTAATTTCGAATCTGTAACTGATTTCAATTATAACAGTAATTTGAATCACCAATTTTTTATTAGTGATCCGAGTTTTGTCATTTGCAAATTGTTCTAATATGCATTCATATGTTTTTAATGATTTTAATATTAAAATTTTTCATATGATCTGAGTTTAGTAATTGTTTTCTCTTACCAGATATTTGCAGTGATGATTCGTCTCGAATTAGTCATTTTGTTGATGAGTCAGATTATTGTAATGCTTTAACCGAAAGTGATGATGCAATTTCAAGGTGTATTGTAACACCTGGTGGACATCGAAATTATGTACCAATTGTGGTTGATGATAGTTTGAAACCAGTTCGGACTCAGTTATTTGATTCTTTGGAGAAATGTATTGAGTTTTATAAAGAATATGGTCGATTGGCTGGTTTTGATACACGAAAGACTGCAGAAAGGAAAGATGATAATGGTATTACTACTAGTAAATATGTTGTTTGTAGTCGTGAAGCATTTAAAGACGAGAAAAACAAAGAGTTTTGGTCAATTAGTTCAACGGAAGACAGTGTCTAGACGGTGTGGTTGTGATGCAAAGGTTATTTTCAAAATTGCAGCTGATGGTTGTTATAGAATTTCAGATTTTATTGAAAATCATAATCATGATTTAGCTTCTCAAGTTGGCCGTCAATTTTTACGAGTTAGTCGACAAATGTCGTGTGCTTCAAGAAAATTTGTTTTTGCTGCCGCCAAAGTGAACATTGGAGCAAGCCAGTCATTTAGGTTGATGAAAGAAATGGTCGGTGATTATGCTAACATCGGAGCTACAGTTAGAGATTATAGAAATTTTAGCAGGGATTTAAAGGATTATGTTGGTCAGCGAGATGCACAGATGATAGTTGAAAAATTCAAAGTGAAAAATGAGATTTGTGAGACTTTTTTCTACGCATATGATGTTGATGGAGATGGACATTTGACCAAATTGTTTTGGGCTGATTCGATTGCTAGGATGAATTATGAGCTTTATGGTGATGTTGTTTCATTCGATGCTACGTTTGATACGAACATATAAATTTTTTGTTATATGCTGCTTATGTTTTTATAGTTTGTCTAGTTCTGTTTTATGTATCTCTGTTTTTTAACAGTTATATTTTTTTTTATGTAGCTCTGTTTTGTGCATTATTTGTTTTCATGATTCAGTATGTTATATGATGTCTGTAACATGTTTATATGGTGTTTTTATAGTTTGTCTAGTTCTGTCTTATGTAACACGTTTATATGGTGTTTCTATGCTAATGGTAGTTTCTGCACTATGTCCATAATGTAAGAGAAACTAGTTGTTGCCTAAGTTTTGATTTGTAACATAGATAAGTTAATGATAAATGGAAAGGAGAAAAGGTAGAAAGCAGTAGTCTCAATTCATTTGGCCAAAACATCAGGAGTAACCTATGTCTATAACTTGTTATGTATTCTGGGTTTTGTCTATCTATTTCTATATTGAATTAAATATAAAATTAATATAGAGGGACTACGTGGACAAACTTTGAAATTGTTAATTATTGAGTAAAGTTTTAACAAATGTTATTAAGAGTTACTGCACTTTGTCTATAATGAGGTCTTACAGACATATTTTAGCTCGATTGTTGATTCTAGAAAGTATAATAAGTCTTCTATAATATGCCCATAATGTCCATATTTTGTGTTTGCATTATTTGATTTGGTGATTCACTATGTTATATGATTTATGTAACATGTATAATATGGTGTTTTGTCCGTTTACTGGGGTTTACAAACATGACAAATGCGTTACTTTTGGATTTGCTCTTTTATCTAAAGAAGATATCCCGCACTTTCAGTGGGCTTTTGACCAATTTTTGAAAACAATGGGCCGCAATCCTGTGGTAATAGTGACTGACCAGTGCCCTGCTATGAAACAAGTCATCCCTGTATCATTTGCTGCTACAGAAGATTTTCCTGCTACAAGACATCGCCTTTGTATGTGGCATATATTGGAAAAGTTCCCTTTGAAGGTAAAATAGCAGTGCAAACATTTTTATAATAGGCTTTTGGATTTAGAAATGTGTGAGAGAGATTTCAGTTTTCATTTCCTATCTGTCCAACACAAGTAGCTCACAGCAATCAAGCCAAGTAAACTCTAATTGCTTGTAGAGTGCTTGGTTTTGAAAAGCTGCAGTATGCTATCTTCATATGAGATTATAATGTGAGATAACCTGCTAGGATACTCATGGGCTGACTAGTTAATATTTCTCATCAAAGCAAAATAATTCTAATATTGAATACCAGTGATGTAGTCAAACATCACTAAATTCAATGGGGTTCCTAAAATCTTGTATGGTATTCTAATATTGAATACCAGGTGTGCATCCCCACCCTCTTGTCTGCTGAACTTTATTTTTAGTAGCTTTCAAATAACTTGTATTGAGTGATGAATGTATATAATGTGTTTTGCATCTAGGAAACTACTTGTGCAAGGAGACTGATTTCATGACGAAAATGAAGAATTACACATGGTCTTCCACTGAAGATTTCTGAGTTTAAAAAGGGATGGAAGTCGATTATTAAAGAATTTAAATTGGATGGGCACAGATGGCTTTGGGAGATGTATGCCATAAGAACATCTTGGATCCCTGCTTTTTTTAGGGATAAACCCATGTTTGGATTAATGCGAACGACATCAAGATCTGAGAGTGAGAATAATTTCTTTTGTCAGTTTCATCGGCAAAGTGATACGTTGTTTGATTTTTACCTTCGGTTTGAAAGCGCAAAGGATAAACAACGTAATGAATATGCACTCTTAAGTGAAGAGGGCAGGACCGCAATACCTTCTACAATTTCCACATTATTTCTTGAGGCTGATGTGGCAAAATTGTATACCAGGCCTATTTTTTAGAAAATTCAACAAGAGATATTGGCATCTTGTTATGACATGCGAATTACATATATTGGTCCATTAGTTGATGGAGTTAAATGTTATCGAATGAAGGCTGTTAAGATGGGGTTGTTTGAGGTAATTTTTAATAAGGTTTCATTTTCAGAAAATATATTTTCTTTTAATGGCTCATGGATTTTTTTCCCCGTTGCCTGATTTATTTGTTCTGATTTCATTTATCAGGTTAAAGTCAGCCAAAATTATGCAGAATGTTCTTGCAAGAAGTTTGTCTTGTGTGGCATCCTTTGTAGACATTCATTTTGTACCCTTAATCAATTTGAGCTTGTAAAAATTCCCAGGAATCTTGTTTTAAACAGATGGAGCAGACTTGCAGATAGTAGGCCATCATCAAAATATCCTACTGTATCCGATGGGTTTTCAACAGTAGATAATGTTTCACTGAAAGCTACCAATATTTGATTTAATTTTTAGAAAACTATGAATAAAGCTGGAGTTGATCTTGAAAAGTTATCGTATGTTGAGAAAACAATAAAGCAGTTGAGTTCTGACCTTGGCAATGGCAGTGGTATGACAAAGAAAACGCATACAGAAGAAATGATAGGAGCACAACCAACTGAAGAAATTACTATACGTCCTCCGAATCAATGTAAAAATAAGAGATCTGGTTTAAAGAGATTCATTAGCCATAGGGAGAAAGCAATAAAGAAAGGACACAACCTAGAAAGTGCAAATTGTGTTCTTCGGTTGTCCATGATGCAAGAACATGTCCAACTAAAAAGGAAGTTTTAATTGTGGATGCCTCAATGGTGGATTCAGAAGATTGACTGTACTTAAATGATTAAGTGATATTTTATAATAAATAATGTAGGAAATTTTAATTGTGAATGCATCTATGTTTGATTCAGATGATTGAGTAGACTTAAATGATTAGATGATATTTTGTAATAACAATGTTTCAGCTGCATCTATGATATATAAATACATTTTGAGTATATTTCTAGTGAATTTTTTAGTGATTCTCTTTGATATTTTAGTGATATCGTGTATGTATTTTATTTTTAATATATATTGTGTGTATACACTTTTTTAATTTTGTGATTCACCCCAAAATTTAGTGATTTAACCTATTTTTTAGTGATTCACTATATGTTTTTAGTGATTCACTATATTTTTTTAGGGATTAACTACACGTACAATTTAGGGTTTAGGTTTTATGGTTTATGGTTTGGGATTTAGGTTTAGGGTTTGAAATTTTAGTATTTAGGGTTTTGGATTTAAGGTTTAGGTTTAAGATTTAGGGTTTAGGGTTTGGGATTTATGGTTTAAGATTTACGTTTGGGGTTTAATATTTTATATTTTAGTGATTTTGTTAGATTTTTAGTGAGATGTTGAATTTTTAGTGATTTGTTATATATGTTTTAGTGATTCACAATGTTTTATGTGATTTTTTTATAAATTTTTACTCATTATGTAACTTTTTTAAACTAACATGGTTTGTATCATGTATTTTTTTAATTATTGGTTTAGTTTATAAATTTTGTTTTATGAAAAAAGGAAAAGATAATTGCCATAAATGTTGATAAGTGTCTCTGTGAGATACCAAACTCTGTTTGTATCATTGTCAGGTGAAAATGTTCTATTTCCAAACTTATATTAAATAATTACTGTATACATTTCATTTAGTGTTTCATCTATTGGAGTTTGCTTCTCGATAAATTCTGTTAGTAGTCAGAATGTAAGTATATAATTTGAAGTAATCAAAGTTATATAATAGTGAAAATGAGTAGCCAAGCAGAGTAAGAAATCACAGATTGGTACTAATAATGTCTAAATTATGAATCAATCTAAATGATAACGAAATGAAAACTGTTATAAAATGAATGATTTCATCACTAACCAATCCGAGTAACAAATCACATATCCGTACTAATAACGTCTAAAGTAGGATTTAATCACAATATACACACTAAATGGTGAGTTAATAGCAATCTGTCTAATGATTAATCAGCGTCGGTAACATGGACATTATTTTCTTCAGGGAATAGAACAGTGCCTGGAGATGTTTGTCTCTTTTTTTTTTTTGAGCTTGCTGCGATCACTATACTCATCAAATCTCGCTTTGCTATCTTGTTGTAGAATTTCTTTGCTTGGTTGATAACAAAATCCCTCTTTTCATTTAAATGTGATGTGAGAATAACATTAGCGTACTTTGTTCTCAATCGATCAAGCTGAGGTTTCTGTCCTGCCTGTGTAAAAAATAGTGAAATATATGATGAGAAATCAAAGAAAATTCATGTTATAAGTACTGTTTCTGATTCAAGATAAAGAACTTACTGTTTCTGATTTCAGCTGTGTGTTTCAATTTGTTTGATCTCCCTTGTAAGTTTCCATGTGCCTCATCAAGAAAATGCCACAGTCTTAGTAATTTTGAAGTGTTTGCCAACTCGTTGCGACATACTCAAACTTTATTTTTTTCACAGAACTTGAAAACCATGTGATCTCTTTATCTTTTAAGTACTTCACAAAGTGGGATTTCTGAATTTGTAACAGATAATAGGAATAAGATATGTGAAATGTGTGGAATTAAAAAGAACATGTGTAATTAATTATATTTTAGAGATCTTACCAATATACGGAGTTTACCACCATATGCTTTAGGAGCACTTTTCCCGTGCCTTATGTTGTCAATCACCTCAAATGCCCGTTTCTTTAAATTCAAGCATACCATGTAGAAGTGCTCAAAAGTATGAACCGGGAAAATTATCAGCACACATTTATAATACTGCTCTTAGTTTATGTCAATTTACAGTTTCATTGTTTAATTGTTAATACTTTTTATAAGTTAAGACATGTACCAGTTCAAAATTTTCAAATCTTATCATTGGATATCTTTCAAAAAAGTGATTCATTTCATTTGTAAAAATCTTGTATTGATCTTCCTCTGTGTTCTTGTTGTCCAGTGGAGCAACCTGCAAGTTGTAGGACATATAAGTAATAACTAAAATAAATTGTCTACACTTATGATAATTCAATAAATATATTACCGAAAGACCGATGTTTAAGAACAAGAACAATGGTGACTCTACTGCCTTATATGATTCCTTTTCATTCAATAAAGTTGACTATATGTCTATTATAGAATAATATACCTATTCTCCGGGTTTAAAAGTTACCATGTGTTCTCGAATGCAGAATTCATCTCCAGATTGGAAAATAGGTTCCCTATAAAGTGTTAAATAAACAATTATAACGTTAGCCTTAAAATTATATCTACATATATTGGAACTTAAGAAATTTGCAGATTTTATTTGGTCAGAGTACTTACAGTTTGTTTCCCCCTTTTTGGATTATCCATCTCCATACAGCATACTCTTGTGTTGAGTATTTAGCATTGACATCTATTTCTCTCTGAACATATGGCGATCGATATGATGGTGTTAGTCCCAAATATCGTAGAAGGGGGGTTGAATACGATATTGTCCAATTTATAAAATATTCACGGAATGATTTGTTATGGACTAGTTGATAGTTCGAACAGATATTAAATCAAACACAAGGTATGCACACAGTTAACACAAACACAGTTCGTTCGGGGAATATATCGTTTTATTAATATAAACCACGAAGGTGCTACACAAATCTAATCCGTAGATTAGCTTCAACTGATTCACTAGTACAGTTACAATATAACAACAACAATCAATACGAAGAATAATTGTGACACTAGCTCAAACGAAGTTAATGGCTTCTCCGTGTCTCTCTTATTTGCTCTGTATGTTTTCTCTCTGTAATTGAATGAATTGTTTTACAAAGGCTTGGCTTTGCTGCTTTATTGTGTAGGCTTTTTCAATCTTCTACGTGGCCTTTTGAGAACCAAGTAAATAGATTGCTTCTCACTTCTTGAATTAACAACCGTCGAGACATTTGTTTTATAACCATCGGTGAGTCTGTTGATAACCGTCGAGACTGAAATAAATCACTTAAAACAATTCTGCTCAAGGATATCAATGATAGGTGGCATGCTGTGGCTGGCTGTAGATTAAACAATCTTAAACCTTAACTATCGAAGTGCCATAACTATCGAGACTTAACCGTCGATGGAATAAATAATCTGGATATTTATCTGAGTACCTTAACTAACTATCGAGATGCTGTAACCGTCGGTTAATTTAGACGAAACAGTCAAACCAACTATCAGTTATAACTATCGACTCAAATGAATTATTAAAACCATAACCGTCGAGGAAATAGAATTAATAATATATCCAAAAGGCTAACCGTCGAGATGTGCTAACCGTCGGTAAATAAGACGAAACAGCCAAACAGCTAATCACCAACCGTCGGTAAATAAGACGAAACAGTCAAACAGCTAAACCAACTATCGGTAGTTCACCTTAGCCATTTTTCCAACGATTTAAAGCTCTGTAATATTTTCTTTCACCGCAACCAAGTTAATAAATTTACCTTTACTACTTGAACTTGATTTTCTCTGAGCTTTAGCACACAATGATTATACAGCCAATTCTTTTCTAACATAGATGCGGTTCTCAATTCCTTTTGTGCTGACGTTTAGTGCAACTGGTCTGGTTCACAAACGACTAACACGAACTTGATCTTCACATCTTCTTGACCATTCAATTGGCCCTGTTTCTCTAGCTGTTAAGAAGTGCTTCTGTAATTCACTGGAATCCCTTGACTTCTCTGTTGTAAAACCTCTGACATCTCCTGAACCTCTGAAACACTACATCTATATTCTTCACTGAGGCTTGAACATGTTAATGAACTTCTTTCAGTGATCTTCAATGTCTTCAAAGCTTCATCTAATGTTTTGGTCTTTTGTATTCAACTTATAAACGATTCGTAGTCGATTCCGTGCTTCATTTTAATATAAGTTACCGACCATCAGTGTTGAGTTAGTTTCCTCGGTTACATGTTACGTTACGTTACATTATGCTTTACAGATGGGCCAAGTTTCGGTTTCCTCCTCATCCTTTGTTGTTTTTCTTCGTGCACTGGTATCACCATTTTATCTCCATCACCCTGGACCATTTCAGTATCAAGCTGCGCCTTTTTATCTCCGTCAACCTCAAGCATTTCTGTATCATCAGCTTCTTTCTCATTCTTGTCAATATTGCTCAAATCACCATATTCTTTGTTGATGTCTTTGCAGATGTCAAAAATATTTTCCATCCCAATAGAGAAGGAAGGGACTGACATTTCTTCCTCATATTCATTCATATCTTTTATTCCTTGTGATGAGTACAAATATTCTAGTAGTTCGACATGGTCAAGAACATCTGGATCAATCAATTCAGGTTCAGGTTGTGGCTGTGAATTCTTTTCCACTTCATCAACATTTTTTTGGGACTTGTTCTCATGGCTAGTATCAACACCAACTTCAGTTTTCATTATTTCAATCATTTCCATTATTTTTCTTTCAATCTCTGAAATCTTGTTGTCAGCTGGATGATTGGATTTTACAATTTTCAGTTCGGCATTGAAGGTTTCTATTGCATTCATCAACATATCTGCTTGTGCAGTTAAGCTTTGGAACCAATCCTAAGAAAAAAGAAAATATAATAATTAAGTTACATTGTTGTTTGTCCATAATTACAGATAAATATCACATAAGATGTTGCTTTTAAAGGTTAACACATGTATAATATGTCGATAATTCTATTGATCAAGGAATATCAAACAGTAGAGTGGTCATGAATTTGTCTTTGTGGAGTCAGTTTTAGTGTATAAATTTATCATGGCTCCACCGTTTCATGTGTGAATTAAGGTTTAAACATGAATATAATAATTACCTGATTTGGGGTTTGAGGGACTTGATCTTCATTTGTTAAAGGTTGGTGATTCCGATGTCTTTCCTGCAGATGTTAAATTGGTGATCCAAGTCAGAATTTTGGTGATTCAGTAAATAAGTGGGTTATTTATGTTCTATTTTATTAGTGATTATTGTGTGAATCATTTTTTAAGTGTTTAAACATGCGTAAAATAATTACCTCATTTGAGGATTGAGGCACTTGATCTTCATTTGGCAAAGCTTGATCATTCCCATCACTTTCGTGCAGATATTAAATTAGTGATCCAAGTCAGAAATTTGGTGATCCAGTTAATAAGTGGGTAAATTTATGTTCATTATTAGTGATTATTGTGTGAATCATTTTTTAAGTGTTTAAACATGCATAAAATAATTACCTCATTTGGGGACTGAGGCGCATGATCTTCATTTGGCAAAGCTTGATCATTCCCATCACTTTCCTGTAGAGATTGATTTTGGTGATTCAAGTCAGAAATTTGGTGATCCAGTTAATAAGTGGGTAAATTTATGTTCTATTTTATTAGTGATATTGTGTGAATCATTTTTTAATTGCTTAAACATGCATAAAATAATTACCTCATTTGGGGACTGAGGCACATGATCTTCATTTGGTAAAGCTTGATCATTCCCATCACTTTCCTGCAGAGATTGATTTTGGTGATTC
The DNA here is from genome assembly GCA_028671895.1 of Oenanthe sinensis. Lineage (NCBI taxonomy): Eukaryota > Viridiplantae > Streptophyta > Magnoliopsida > Apiales > Apiaceae > Oenanthe > Oenanthe sinensis. The sequence continues at coordinate 16,114,383 of CM053813.1, forward strand.
AAGTCAGAAATTTGGTGATCCAGTTAATAAGTGGGTAAATTTATGTTCTATTTTATTAGTGATTACTGTGTGAATTATTTTTTAAGTGTGTAAACATGAATACAATAATTACCTCTTGTTCATTGCGCTGTCCAATTATAGTACCAGTTCCGAAAGCTCCAGATTTGATTTCATAAGACTGTCTTTCTTTGAGAAGAGGCAATGACCATGATTTAAAGGCTGGAAACTATCTTTCCACTGATTGAAAGCCTTTATATATCACACGATCAACGTAAAAGATCTGACATATGTTACTTAAAGGTTTGTCATAGTTGCTGATGTAGAGCAGTTTTATTATGAATGAAAAAGAGAAACAATATTAGTTAAAGTAAACTTACAAGAAGGAAGATGATCGGACCAGTGTAGAAGAGTGAAGTTGTAGTCGTCCTGAAGTTCGATTTTGTTGTTATCAAGCTTCTTAGCAAGTACTCCCTCCAGTTATACTTAGCACAATCATCAAGATCAATATCAAGGCTAAGGATGTCTCTATTAGCATACGATCCTGTTTGGCTTTCAATCAGCACATTTCCCAGCACCATCAAAAAATTGATCTTGAACAGATCATCAACTTCACCTCCTGCAACTCTCTCTGCTATAGTTGTTGTTGTTACCCTTGTTTTTAAAAACTGTTGTTTCCACATGTTTTCTCTATTTTGTGCTTCAGCGCCTGTTGCAAATGATAGGATCCTTTCCCCAATTGGAAGTCCAAGAACATCATCCACATCTTGCGGAGTGATTTGGATGGATCCAGTAGTTAAATCTATTGAGCATTTTGTTGGATCAAAGGCTTCAAGGACACTGCAAGCCAGCCTATGAGGTATCTTGTTTAAGTTGAACTGAAGTAAGTCACCAAATCCATTTCTTGTTACCCATTCTTTCTGACCATTGGAAAGCGTAGCCATCATTTCAGTAAGTGTATTTAGAGAGTTCCGAATTCTAAACTTCTCAGTTATATTTGCCTTCTTTTTTGCTTTACGTTCTTCAAGCTCTTCATCTGTTTCGACGAACTGTTTAAGAACACACATAAAAGTTAAAAGTGCATAGGCAAATTGACTCAGATATCATCATTTTTACAATTCATATATGCATAGGCTTACCATATCATCCATAGTGCCTTTCCGTTTTGCCTTGCTGACTTTTTGTAAAACAGGAGGTTCATCTTCATCAGTTTTCTAACATTGAAAGAAAAGGAATAATTAGTAATGACTTGTTTTGTACATTTTCCAGTCTACAATGATGTCAGCCTCATTGTAAAATGACACTGCAATCAACGATGAATTACTTAGCATAGTTACTAATTTCACTTTATTTTTTCCATTCATATACTAAGATTTTAAATATAGATCATTATATTTAACGAAGAGCATTTCATAATAAATTAAATCAGTTTTTCAAATAAAGTGATTCGAGTCTAAACATGAGGTGCATAATAAATGAAATCAGTTGTTGAAAGAAAAATAAGAAACTCGAATTAACCTCATCAATGAGTCTTGACTTATGTTTCCTTTTCTTCATTTTCCCATCATTTTTCTCCTGCCAATTTATTGTCAAATATATAAGAATTTGAAGCTGAGTTTTTTTTATATTCATAACAAAATTTATGTTTTTTTTACCTCTTTCTCATGATCAAAAATTGGTCTATTTGATCTAGTTTTCTTCCTCTTTCCCTTCTGGAATTCTTTTTTTGCTAATTGATCAGGAGCAACTCCATCCATATCAAATCTTCGCTTTGACCTGCTTTCATGTTGAGTTCGTCTTGCTGTTATAGTTACGACATTGTACTCAGCTGGACCTGGGGGATTGACAAAATCATCATTGTCATAATCGTCGAGTTTTATTGGCTTGTCAACTGAGGTTTTTGGTTGTTTTAATAATTTCAATCTCCTATAGCATGAGGATGACTACCCAAACAGGTTTATTCCTGCTCCAATGACTAATTCTATTCGAGATTACTTTGCTCATCTTAGACAGACTGAAGAAGAAACTAAAAAAGAACAAGATCACATATCTGAGACTGATGATTCAGTAAATAAGGATTCAGAAGAAGCAGCCTCTGAAGAGGAAATTGAAGCTGAACCATCAGATGAGGAAAGAAATATCTCTGGAAAAAATGAAGCTTTAAATGAAAAAGAACAGGGATCAGATCAAGAGGATGAAAGCATGGATGAAGCTGGTTCAAACAATGACCAAGAACCAGATCCTGAACAAGATCAACAAAGACAAAACCCTGATAATACACCAGAAGAGGTAGTTGTGGAAGAGTTTCAAAACATTAATGTATACATTCCTAATCTTTCTGATGAACAAATGGAAGAAGGTACACTTCTGGATTTTGACTTTTCTTCTTTTCTTCATGATGAATTTGTCACAATATCTACTTCTGTGCCTCAAACGGCAGTGCACACATTTGAGCCCCCAGTAGCCTTCGAAGCTGGCAATGAACTTGGTGACCAACCAATTCTAACCACTGCTAGAGATCCACAAACAATTCCTATCTATCTTAAAACCAGAAAAAGATCATTTGATTTAGATGATAGGAGTGTATCCCTACCGAATCAGGAATTTATTGAAATATCCCCTACAGCTCTGCCTTCTCAAAAAAGTCGTAAAACGAATTTTAAACCTAACGCATCTGTGAGCCAAGAACCTGATTCACCAATCTCTGAGACCTTTATTTTCCTTCATGATCTCAATTTTGAAATAGACCAACTCCTGAAAGGTACGAGAACTGAACCAGAGATGATAACACAATCAGCTACTTTAGTAGCTAGTACTGTTTTGGTAAATTCAATTCAGAATCTCTCTTCACAGACAGTAGGGGGCATCACTAACTCTCAAGAGCCGTTCATTATATTTTCAAATGTGGTGACCCCCCTGGATTTAACATCTCCAGATCTTAGTAGGGATGTTTTCCCTCCCTAATTGGGTGAAGTGGAAAGGCAACTCTCTTTTAGAAGGGAAGAGGTCTTCATTCATGGAGTAGCTGCATCAGTTGCATCACCACTTCAAGTGGTATTGCCTTCACAGGTATTGCGGGGTACCACAGGCTCTAATTTGTCGCTCATTACATTGTCTAAGGTGGTGACCCCCCTGGTATATACAATTCTAGCTCCGTCAAAGGAGGTCTTCCCTACCTTTTCAGGTTAGGTGGAGGGACAACACACCCATAGAAGGGATGTGGACTCTATACATAGAGTATCTGCTGCTTCGGTAGTAGAACATGTTCAGGGTGCCTCTGGACAGATAAGGTTTTCAATAGCTTCAGCTGGCATCACGAATTCTTCAACTCTGCCAATCATTACAGAATCCATAGTGGTGACCACACTGGGTCTAATTTCCCCAGTTCCTGAAAAATGAGTTCTCCCCACCCAAAGTAGTCAGACGGAGAGACAAACTACCCATAGAAGGGATAGGGATTTTCATGCAGGTACAGAAGATCAGGAGCCTTTAAATGAAATGAGTGATACAGTAAATCTAAGTGATCTTCATTTCCCAGACCTTGATCAGCCGAGTGTGAGTGTTGAGGGACGAGAGCAAATAGTAATAGTGAGCGGTGAGACACCCATTGACCAAATAAACACCCCACACAATGCAAACGCAGCACATAGCCAAAGGATTCTAAATCTGGAGGCCCAAGTCACTGAAATTCATTACTCTTTATGAAAGATCTTGGAACAGTGGATAGTAAGAATACAACACTGTTGAAAACTCAAGCACTTGTAGCCAAAGATTTTGTTGTCACAGAGACCAATACAGAAAAAACCTGTAACTGAGAAAGAAGAGATTCTAGAAGCTGAATTTTTAGAGAATGCTCAAGCAAGTGATGAAGATGACTTCTAATCAATGGAAGAACTTGAACAATTGGAAAACGAAACAATGGCCTATATGGCAGGAAAGTTCAAGAACCTCAGGTTTAGATGGAACCCTAAGTACAAATATAAAAGTAACACTAGTTACAGTGGTTCTAGCTTCAGAAACAATAACCGAGGTGGTTCGTCTTCAGGGTCTTACAGCGTAAGTTTAAGTTCTACAACTGTAATAAACCCAGAAATTTAGTACAGAATGTCAGAAGCCTAAACAAGGAAAAGAAATAAAGGAGTTGTATGATGAATTAAAAGAGAAGTATGATGCACTGGTAAAGAAGCATCAAGACAGATCTTAAATAGCCGAGGCAATGAGCTGGGATGATTTAGACAATGATGGAGAAGAGACATATGGAAATGTTGCACTAATAATGGCAGACTTTTCAGAGGCATCACCTCAGTCATCGAAGATATCATTTCTTTCCACAGTTGATATGTCTAATTATGATTACAAGAAAACTGTAGAAGATCTTAGTGTAGAAATGTTTAATATACACACAAACATGCTAGCTTCAGAAGAAGAAAATGATAAACTAGTTTTAAAGAATAAAATGCTAGAAGCTAGAAATGAAGAACTAGAACTTGCATGTGTTAACATAGAATATCTTAAACAGAAGATAGAATATCTACAGAATAGAGACAAATGCAACCAAAAAGTAGAAACTGCACTTAGAAATAAAATTTCTGAGTTAGAGTTAAAATTTCAGGCTTATAAGAAATCTACTAATCTTGTTAAGGAGGAAATAGATAATTAGGTCATAGGTCAAAAAACTGGAATATGATTTGACTATGATAAGAAGGCAGGAAAGAGACATGAGGAATCAATTGCCGAGGAAAGTCTTGTGAAACAAGACATTCCCCATGTGTTAAAAAATGTCCCTAAGCCCCTATACAAGAAATTTGTCATACAACCCTTAGATGATGACAAATCTTAATGAAAGAAGAAATCCTTGCTGAGGATAAAAAGAAAGAGGAAGAAAATAAAAAGGAGTTTCCTAAGAAATCTGTAAAAATTGTAGAACCTAAGGAACAGATTAAAAGTGATTTAGGCAACAAGTATGAAAAAATGAAAGTTAACAGAAATAGCAAGATAGGTGTTAATAAGAAAAATGAATATGCCTATTCTCCCAAAGCTATTAGAAAAGTTTGTAACAATTGTAATTCTACTGGTCATCTTACGCATGCATGCAAAAAGATAAAAGTAGTAAAAACAGAAACTTCTAATATGCTTGCCATGTCTATCCCTCATCAAACATGTGGTAAAGTATGATGCATGCCATGTGCTTTCAACATCATGTATGCATACATAAACTTGATGAATGCATCATCTAGTACTTGCATTAATATAGATGTGAACATGAATAGAAAGTATGTTAGGTCAAAGACTGTTAGTCCTCCTAAATCTAGGAAGGAAGCCCTTGTCCCTAAGTCTAAAGACACACATGTCAAGGCTAAACCAAAGGGCAAGGGCACAGTCGATGAGAAAGACAAGGACCAGAAAATTTATGTAGCTAAATTTTTTTATTTATCTAAGCCTCTTGGACCCAATTAAATTTGGGTACCAAAGAATAAGTAATTAATCTGTGATTGCAGGGCATAGCAAAGAACAAGTGTGTCATGTGGATTCTTGATAGCGACTATTCTAGGCATATGACAAGTGATAAAGCCCTGCTATCAGATATGATTGATAAAGTTGGCTCGATAGTGACATTTGGAGATAACAGCATGGGATTCACAAAGGGATATGGCAATTTGGAGATCGGAAATGTTATCATTGAAAATATCTCTCTTGTAGATGGATTAAAGCACAACCTCCTAAGTACCAGTCAGTTTACTGACAAAGGCTACAAAGTTACGTTTGAAAAGGAAAAGTGTGCAATCCAAAATAGGAAAGATGCGAAGCTTGCTCTTCAAGGAGTGAGAAAAAGGAATCTCTTTGTGGCTAACTTATTCTCTGCGAGAAAAGGTGAAGTTGAATATTTTTATAGCAAAGCTTCAACAGAGGACAGTTGGTTATGGCACAAGAAACTTTCACACCTGAACTTTAAGGCAAAGAACTCTTTAGTTAAGAGGGAATTGGTTAGAGGTCTACCTGAGATGGAATTCTTTCAAGAAGGTTTGTGTGAAGCATGTGAAAAAGGGAAGTCAAAGAAAGCTTATCATCGAAGCAAAGACTCATCAGACATTACTGAACCACTGTAACTTTTACATATGGATTTATTTGTTCCAGTCAATGTCATGTCTATGTCAAGGAAGAGATATGAACTAGTAATTGTAGATGGCTACTCTAAGTACACATGGGTGTTATTTCTAGCATCAAAGGATGAAGCCCATCAAACAATTATTGATCACATAAAGAAGATAGAGTTAGAAGCTGATTTACCTGTAAGAAAAATAAGGTCTGATAACGGAACAGAATTCAGGAATTTAACCTTGAATGATTTCTGTATTGAAAAAGGGATTTCAAGACAATAATCAGTGCCCAGAACTCCACAACAAAATGGAGTAGTAAAAAGGAAGAACAGAACTCTAGTTGAAGCAGCAAGAACAATGCTGAATAAAGCTAAGTTACCTCTATACTTTTAGGCTGAAGCAGTCAACATAGCTTGCTATACTCAGAACCATACCCTGATTAATAAAGATCATGACAAGACTCCATACAAGTTTATGGCAAACAAGAAACCAACACAGAAATACTTTCATGTGTTTGGAGCAAAGTACTTTGTATTGAAAGACGATGAGCATCTAGGAAAGTTTGAATCCAAGGCTCATGAAGGAATATTTCTTGGCTACTCTCTGGAATCTAAAGCATACAGGGTATATGTGATTGAACACAAAAAGGTCATTGAAAGCATGAATGTAACTTTTGATGATCTCAAGCTCTCAAGTCTGCAAAGAACAGATAACACTGAAACTCTGCAGTTTGAAAATATGAACTCAGATGAAGGTGAAGTAGAACCTGAAGTTGCAACAGAAAATCAAGCAACAAATAAGAATAACAACAATGATGATTTTAACCCTAGTAGTGGAAATAGTGGAAGATTCACAGAAACTATTAGTAGTGGCAGAGAGTCTGAAAGGCATAGGTGTACTAACTTGTAACACTTAATTACTATGTAACTCAACTAGGTAAAAGATAAAACAACAACAAAATAAGGGAAACTGAAGAAGCACATGGAATCAATCAACTGAAGAAATGGTAATGATACTTGGTAACTACAAGTAACTAATTTGGTTAATCAAGAATGCCTAAGTGAGAAGAAGTTCAATCTCAGTATTGCTCATGCCCTAACTTATCTAATGGAGAATCAAATTAATGTCAAAGAAGTATCAAGAAGACCAAAGTGATTTCATGTAATGTATCTCAACAACTGGATAATGTAAAGGTTAATCAACAAATGAGAACTGACATTCAGAAGCAAGAACCCCTACAAGACTAGTCACTTATGAACCAGACCATTGCATCAAGTGTCAGGACATTGGAGGCAAGTTCATGTCAGTAATAGAATATCTCATTTGAATTGAGTGAGGAAAAGAAATTGAAGAAGCTAGGGAAACTTGCTCATAAAGGTTAATCCACAATTAGTCACTAAAGAAAGTCAACATTGGATGAGTGCATATTTGCTAAGGCAAATGTCGATCCACAGCAGATCGAGATGTGGATCGAGATTGATAATTGAAGAAAAACATTGCAAGGCAAATCTCGATCCACGGCAGATCGAGATTCTCACAGATCGAGATCGAGATCGAGATTCTCATAGATCGAGATCGAGATTTTCATAGATCGAGATCGAGATCGAGATTGTCGACCAAGATCGAGATCGAGATGGGTCCAGGCCGAGATCGAGATGCGGGTCGATATGTAGCATTTAATGTTCAAGGGACAAGTGGCTTATTGTGAACGGTTGATCAAGAGTGGTTGGGAAAGTACTTTTTGTTGTCGAGTCCTGATTGGGTCACGTACACAAAAAGGAAAAGATCAAGACTACACGACATTATAAAAGCAGCACTTTGTTTTCATTTGTATTTGATTTTTTATCCATCTCTGTATTTCTACGATATTTTTCAAGAGAGAGCATTTACTGTAAAACAATAGTGAGAGAGAGGATCAGTTGAATCAAGCTTTAATTGCTGTATTTATTGTTCAACTAATCATGATGCTTTTATGAATGTTGTAGCAAATCCCTCAATGAATATAAAGATATATTCTTGAAATTCTGTGTCATCATTTATTACCTGCATATTTGTATATTCTCTCATTACTTTTAAATAGTTGTATTCATCCCCCCTCTACAACACTTTGGACCTAACAATTGGTATCAGAGCTACTGTTAAACACATCTAACAGAGATCCTACCGTGTTTTTTGAGTTGGTTCTTGAAAGTCCTAGATCCAATTTTTTTTGAAATTTGTGCTGAAAGCTTTTATTTGTGTCTTCTTGAAAAGTTCATAGATTTAAAAAATTCTCAGTCATGGTGTAAGGAATATTTGTACAACATTCCAAAACGTTGTACTTTAGAGCTTTGTGGGTTTTCTTGTGGTCAAAAATCTGGTTATAAAAGAATATTTGATTGGTTGACTAGGTAACTTGAATCAACTGTTTGACTGAACAAAAAGGACATATTCGAACTTCTGTCAACTAGAAAGTGGACAACTTTTTTGTTTGGACTTGAAAAACTGGTGGACCCTGCTACTGTTCCTGTGATTAGAACTAACTTGCTTGAATCTTAAGTGCAAAACCCATTGGATATTAAGTGTTGGTTATTTAAAGTGAGATAATCAATTTTTCAAGTAAATACAATTTATTGTAATTTGAAAAGTGTATTATCTTAATTTTAAACTTTATTAAAATGGCCGCCGTACACAGATTTAAGATACCTCCGTTTGATGCACAACATTATGACGAATGGACCGGAAGGATGAAAGCCTACCTTGAATCAATAAACAAGATATACTTGAGAATATTGGAGAACGGTCCATACATACCCATGAAAATTGAGCCAGAGCGAATGGAAGGAGGGATACTAATACCATCCCGGTCTGTTCTTAAAGAGGAAATGGAGTTTTCAGACTCAGATAAAGAATTGGTTGGTATGGATGCGTCGTTACGCAACGTCATAATTGAATCCCTAGACTCAGAGTACTATGTTCAGATAAAGGTATTAAAAACAGCTAAAGCCATGTGGAATAAACTGGCTGTAGTGATGGAGGGGACCGAGGAAGTTAGAGGTACCAATTCTAACCGTAAATGAAATGTTTATTTCTGAGTACCAAAATGAATTAGCTGCCATGACTAAAGACATGTACAATCTCCAACTGAATCTAATCGCTGTTAATGAGGAAAATGCTAAACTCTCCCTTAAAAATAGACTTCTCGAGGCCAGGGTAGAGGAATTAGAATCAGGAGAAAGTAAGGAAAGGCAGTTAATGAACCATGTAGACGTTTTAGAACACAAGCTTACGATTAGGGAAGACCTTAACGAAGAACTTAAAAATAAATTAGCTGAGCTTAAAATAACATGTCAATCTTTTAAAGAAGCAGCTAATAAAGTTTTCGTAGAAAGGGACATGTACATGAAACTGGCAGGCAAGAGTAAAAATGAAAAAGTAAACATAGGACTTGACTAGACACAGAAAAAGAAAAACAGGGCTGCTGAGTTGTTAGAGCCAGTGTTAGTCAAAGAAGATGTGCCTGAGGTTCTAGTGAATGTTAGAAAACCTATTTTTAAGCAGTTTGAGCCTAGGACCATAGATCCTGTTGCTATTAAAATTGAACATGAGATTAAAATGGAAAAAGATTCAGAAGAAAAAGTAGTAGAACCTACAACTTCTAAGAGAGCGAGTAAGATTGCTTATGCTAAGAGAGGTGTAGGAACCAAGGAGGCTAAGACGGTGTCATATAAACAATGGGTAGCAGGGTCAGACCAAATGAAATCACCTGTAGAGGCAGTTAAAACTGAACTAGTATCTGTATCTACATCTACACGAGCTAGGAAGGCATGCTATATCTGTAATCAAACTGATCATTTGTCTTACTATTGCCCGTCCTATGTAGAGGAAGAAAAACCTGTTGGTTGTAATACCATCCCTGCAACTACTGCTTTGCCTAACATGTATGCAAATCATGCCAAATGCAATAATCCTAATTGTATGCCATGTGCTGTAAACATCATGCATGCTTATTTTAATTTGATGAATACTGCTAGTGCATCTGTTGAACATACATTTAGTAGTGGTAAGAAAAAGCATGCTGGGTCAAAGGCTAAGACTTCAAGTCCTCCTAAAGTTAGGAGTGACCAGTCTACTCCCAAACCTGACAAACCAGTCAAGGTTGACAAGGGAAAAGACAAAGTCAAGATGAATGCCCCTGATGGCAACAAGGCAAAGCCTTCTGTATCTGAAAAGAAAAAGAAAATTATTGATGCCGGGCCCAAACATCATTGGGTTCCGAAGAACGCCTAACCTTTCTAGATTTACAGGGCAGTGAACAGGAAAAGAGTAAAGTCATATGGGTGCTGGATAGTGGAGCATCAAGGCATATGACCGACAATAAGTCCCTGCTAACAGATTTGGTGTTGAGAGCCGGCTCCGTGGTTACTTTTGGAGATAACAGCAAAGGTTACACCCGGGGATATGGCAAGATTGTTTGTGGAAATGTTATCATTGAGGACGTGTCTTTTGTGGAAGGATTGCGACATAATCTTCTCAGCGTTAGTCAGTTCACCGACAGGGGTTTTGACGTCAACTTTGGGAAGCATGATTGTTCGATTCGAAGCAAAAAGGATGGAAGCCTTGCTCTCAAAGGAGTAAGGAAGTCAAATTTGTTCATAGCCGACATGAATTCTGCTGATCAGTCTGAAGTCACGTGTTTCTACAGCAAGGCTTCTGCTGATGAAAGTTGGCTATGGCATAAAAGATTATCTCACCTGAACTTTAAAGCAATGAATAATCTTGTAAGGATAGAATTGGTGAGAGGGCTGCCGCAGATGGAGTTTACTCCAGATGGACTCTGCGAAGCATGTGAGATGGGAAAATCAAAAAGAGCCTCGCATAAGGATAAGCAAGTGAATAGCATTACCGAGCCCCTACAACTACTTCACATGGATTTGTTTGGACCCGTTAATGTTATGTCAATTTCAAGGGAAAGATATGCACTGGTGATTGTCGATGACTTTTCCAAATACACATGGGTGATGTTTGTGACATCGAAAGATGAAGTGCCACATGAGATCATTAGGCATGTACTGGTAATTGAAAACGTAGAAAGTCTGACTGTGAAGACTATCTGATCCGACAATGGGACAGAATTCAAGAACTCAGTGTTAATGGAATTCTGCATATCTAAAGGGATCAGACGACAGTATTCAGCACCGAGAACACCGCAGCAGAATGGGGTGGTAGAAAGGAAGAATAGGACACTGGTTGAAGCATCTAGGACAATGCTGTATGAGTCAAGACTTCCTTTGTATTTTTGGGCTGAAGCAGTTAGCGCGGCTTGTTATACACAGAACAGAACCCTGATTATAAAGGACTATAATGAGACGCCGTATTATCTGATGAATAAACGAAAACCATCTATCAAGTACTTTCACGTGTTTGGTGCCAAATGCTTTGTGTTAAGAGACAATGCACAACTTGGAAAGTTTGATGCCAAAGCAGATGAAGGGGTTTCCGTTGGATATTCTCTTGAAGTAGTAGCAGCGTACAGGGTGTTTGTGCTTAATGATTGCAAGGTGGTTGAAAGCCTTAATGTCACATTCGACGACTCAAAGCTCCCTTCTATACTAAAGGAAGACAGTGAGCCCACTTCCCTAAGATTTGAAAATATGGATATTGATGAAGTGGATACAGTTCCTAAGTCTGTAGTGCAGGGTACTGATCCAACGATAAATAATGTAATTAATCAAGAGTCTAGTGTTTCGCCAATACAAAACACTAGGGCTGAGGGATCACCTTCCGTTAGACCTGGTACTAACTCAGGGGGAGTAAGTATGCACTTAGGGGGAGCAGCTCACTCAGGGGGAGCTAGTACTAGCTCAGGGGGAGCTAGTGGAAGTGCTTCTAGACTAAGTCACCTTCACTTACAAGATCAAGCTGAGTCATCAAGAACATTTGCTAGGGATCGTACTTGGAACAAGGACCATCCGTTTGAGCTAATTATTGTGATCCAGATGCCGGAGTGACTACTAGAGGAAAAGCTAGAGCTGAAATTGCCACTGAGAATGAATGTCTATACTCAGTGTTCCTTTTCCAGATGGAACCTAAAGTGGTGGAAGAAGCTCTAGATGACGCTGATTGGGTGATTGCTATGCAAAAGGAACTCAATCAGTTTGAAAGGAAGAAGGTGTGGAAGCTGGTACCCAGACCAAAGAATAGATCTGTTGTTGGAACAAAATGGGTATTCAGAAACAAGCTGGATGAAAACGGACTTATAACACGAAATAAAGCTCGCGTGGTTGCTAAGGGTTATACTCAAAGAGAAGGAATTGATTATGATGAAACCTACGCACCAGTAGCAAGGCTATAGGCAGTAAGGATGTTCTTAGCATTCGCAGCACATCATGGTTTTAAAGTCTATCAGATGGATGTCAAGAGTGCATTCTTATACGGTGAACTGGATGAAGAAGTGTATGTCGATCAACCTCCCGGGTTTGTCGACAGCAAATACTGTGATTATGTTTAAAATCTCTTCAAATCAGTATATGGCCTTAAGCAATCTCCGCGGAAGTGGTATGAAACTCTGTCAGACTTCTTACTAGAAAGTCGTTTCACCAGAGGAGTAATCGACAAGACGCTTTTCTACAAGAAATGCAAAGATGATCTAATAATGGTGCAAGTATATGTGGATGACATTATCTTTGGGTCTGCAAATGAGAAGCTGTGTGCTAAATTCGCAAAGTTAATGCAATCAAGGTATGAGATGAGCATGATGGGAGAGCTGACGTTCTTTCTGGGTATTCAAGTTAGTCAGAAGAAGGACGGGATATTTATCTGCCAGACCAAGTACATTCATGATCTATTGAAGAAGTATGGTCTCGAAGATGTATCACAAGCTAAGACTCCTATGGCAACAGCCACGAAGCTTGACGAGGATAAAGCGGGTAAACCTGTAGACATCTCAAGCTATCGAGGTATGATCGGCTCACTTTTGTATTTAACTGCTAGCAGACCTGATATTATGTTCTCTACATGCTTATGTGCAAGGTTCCAAGCGGATCCTAGAGAGTCACATCTCATAGCCGTAAAGCGTATTTTTAGGTATCTCAAGGGAACATCAAATCTCGAGATTTGGTACCCAAGAGATACAGGATTTAATCTTGTTGGCTATTCGGATTCAGATTACGCAGGTTGTAGAATAGATAGGAAGAGCACTTCAGGAAGCTGTCAGTTCCTTGGAAGAAGGTTGGTGTCTTGGCAAAGCAAGAAACAACACACAGTATCTACCTCGACAACTGAAGCAGAATATATTGCTGCTGGAAGCTGTGTGGCCCAGATACTGTGGATGAAGAACCAACTCAAGGACTACGGTGTGGAAGTATCTAAGATTCCTATCATGTGTGACAACACAAGTGCTATTGCAATGACCAACAACCCTGTGGATCACTCCAGGACCAAGCACATTGATATCAGCCCTTCAAGCTGCTTACTCAACATTAGAGATTCAGGGTGGTAAAGCAAATCCAACAGGCTTATCCTTCACTATCGGTGGTGCTAAATATGAGGTTAGTCTGCAGAAGTTCAATGAGATACTCGGGCTTCCTTCAGAAAATTTTGCTCTAGAACCCACTATGGAGGATATGTTACAATTATTCACGGAGATAGGTTGTCGCCCTCCCACGGGTCCTATCAAGGTAACAAAGGTTAACACCGGTATGCTACCAGCTGAGTGGGATTATGTAGTTCAAGCCATTCAACGCTGCATGTTCCCAAAGGACAAAGACTACAGGCTGATGAACAACAGCTGCCGAGTAATACTATATGGAGTGGCCAACAACAGGAAGGTGAATGTGGGCAAACATCTGTTGATTCAGTTGCTTTAGAGGTGGGCATTGGAAAAGAATGCATCTAGGAATCCGGAAGATGGACTAGTCAAATACTGGATGCCAAGATTCCTTCAGATGGTTCTGGATGACGTCCTTTTAGAGGAGCACAGAAGAGTATTTCAAGGCTCTGAAAGGATGGCATGTTTTGATATGACCTTAAAGAGTATCTCTACCATGGAAACCCAGCAAAAGTCAAGACTTTTTGAGTTGCGCCTGACTCCGTACTTCCAGGATCTGCAAGATGAGTATGCTAGGATGCACGCTTCTCAGTTTACCACAGTAGAAGCTGAGAGTAGCGGTAACGAAGCTGCAGGTGGAGATCAAGTGTCTGGAAATTTGGGAGAAGCAGGTGTGGATGTTGACATGGCCGATGCAAATGTTGCAGCTAGAGCCGACAAAGATGACGATCTTCTGAGTCAGGTACCTATTCTTGCTGATCTTGACCAATCGTCAATTCAACCAACCCCTGTTTTCTACAGCCGTGGGCCTGAAAACCCCCAGGCTCTATCCCAGGCTGCAAGCACTTCTGTTCACAAACATACAGCCAGCCCTAAAACTGGTGATAAAAGGAAGGCAAACTCATCTGAGTCGAGTGAATCGAGTGGAGGGAGTGTCGGAGTTGAGAGAGTAGTCACATCAGCAGCTCTGCCACCCTCAAAGAAGCAAAAGGTGGATTCTAACCCAGTGGCAACTGCGCAACCTGTTAGGGATAGTTCACCTCTCACAGCCACCACACCTCACGCTGGTGGCTCACCTCTCCAAAATATTCCAACACGTTTGCACTCGCCTAGCCATATTGGTGAGAGTCAAGGAGGGGGTCCAGCTCAACAGCCAATAAGAGCTGGCCCTACCTCCCCTGAGTTGTCCGCTCAGGGCTCTTTGAGTAATTTCTCGGAAGAGGAAAGGCAAACTGAGACTCTCTCTTCTGATGCTAGGATCTCAGGAAGTTTATATGTGAAAGAGTCTGTCGAATCCAGTACGGATGACTCTTCCTCATCTAAATCAGAAAACAAGTTGCTCGCAGAGCAACGACATCTGGTGACTGGTGGGTCTACGCCTCCAGAACAGCCCAGCGAACCAGAAAAGGTTCTTGGTGAACAAGGGGATGACATGGTCATAATGCCATCTCCTAACGTAGACACAGCGCTTAAAGGTTCAGTCTCACTGACTGATATCGCCGACCAACTCATCGCTAGTCCCCAGCGACTAGTAGATGAGGCTCTAGTACTGTTAGGCTCTAAACACGAAGGAGAGATAGGGAGAGTAGATCCCTTCTCTTTAGGGATCTTGAGTGAAACAGAACCCGGTGAGAGTAAACAATTTAACCCAAGCCAAACACCGTCCCCTAAATTGCAGGATCTAGTGAAGAAGGTGGAAGCTTTGGAGGCTGGAGTTGCTGGTTTTACTGCTGCTGTCTCTTCTCACTCTGAAAGATTGGAGGTCGGAGCTCAGTACATGGAGAACCTGATTGCCGTCCAAAATCAAATGATTGAAAAGATAAACAATCTTGGATTGGTACAGGTGGAGGTTGGGCGGTCAGTCGATGATGTCACTCATGGCATGTCTCAAGTCTGGATGAAGCTGAATGAACTACTTGATGCTGTCTTTGGACGTAACAGGGCTGGACCTGGTCCTTCAACCGGTGGTGGTGGTGACGATAATAATGATGATGATGCTCCTGATGAGGATAACCCACCTAAGGGGGAGAAGGAGGATCAGGGTCTGAAAAAGCTGACTCTGAAAAAGCTGACTAGTAAGGGTCCGGTGATCTAGTCCTCAAACAAATCTGGTGAAAAGGTGGAGGAGGCTCAACCGGCTCTTAAGGACAAAGGCAAGCAGAAGATGGTAGTTGAAGAAGAAGCTGAGAAAGAAACACCTCTCGTCGATGTATTTATGGGAAACTTTATTGAAGATTCTGATGATGATGAGATGGATGTAGAAGCCTTAGTGGCAAGGAGGTCGAGACTCGAGCAATGGGCAAAAGAGTGGGAACAAGAAAGAGGTCTAAATCCTGGCGGATCCGGCGTAGGAGTTGCAGGTGATGCAGGAGACCACTCAGTTGCTGACGAGCATGTGCCGGAAGAAGAAGTTGATGAAGTAGTGAAAGAAGCGGAGATGCAAGAAGAGATTTTCAGGGAAGCCAGAAAAAGAGTGAATGAAGAAGTGCTTCAAGGAATAGTGGAAAAGGAACTAATGGCAAAGGAGAAAAGAACGGCTCAGAAAACTCAGCATGAGTATTAAATGAAAAAGATCAAAGATCCTAAGGTCCAGGCTGACATAAGGAGGGAAGGTCCCGAGTGGGACAAGGCTAGAGAAGCCTTAGCTGGACCAAGAGCCTATGCTCCTGACTCAGAAAGATTGAGTTTCCTTCTCCACAAGCTAGAAAATCTAAACCCTGGGCTGCTGAACTATCTAAACTGTATAAGACAGGGATGCACCTCCGTACAAGTCATATTCAAGGAGAAGGCATGGAATCTGATGATTACTTGGACACCCATAACAAGAATCGAGCCGTGTATGGTCGATGAAGCTTTCTTCCATGCAAGGGGTGCAAGTGAACTGGTAGAATTCGCTCACAAGGTAGACACCTCTGTCAAGACTGGAGTGCTGTTTAAGGAGAAACTGTTGAAGATGGCTGAAGACAGAGGGGTTGACATTATTCTAAATCCCTACCAGATCAGATACGTCCATGACAAGGTCTTGAGGATCGTAAATCTGCATGATTCGAAACTGACCCCGAGCGGAAATGTACTGAAGGCAGTTGCAAAGCTAGTCATCTCAAAGGGTTTTCTAACAAAGGAAAAGAATCTGGTGGCTAAGGACTTGGAGAAGTTGATAAGAAGGCAAGATGTTAGATACAAGTTGCCTGAAGCCAAACTACCAGTGGTTAAGAAGGAGCCTGAAGACTATGCATTCGAGCAGCAAGAAGAGGCAATAAAGGAGTATGTGAAGAGATACGGAGATCCAAGATTAGACATTCCTGAAGAAGGAGAAATTAGGGAGGACGTTAGTGCAGCGGTTGGTGCAAATATCAAGTTTGTCAAAAGCAAAGCTGAGAATGAGAATGATCTGCTGATCTATACAGACAAGCATCAGGTGGAAACCGTCATTGAGATCAAGTACGACATCTTTGCAGAACACAGTCATGAAACACCGTGTATAATAAGGGAATTGATTGATGAGATGGATGATGTTGGACGAGTTTGATCAGGATTATCTAAGGGTCACGTTTGATAACTTCTGTAGGAGAAGACAACAACTTGACATTCAGAGGCTACAGCAATGCACCACCATTATTGTCATTGGATACCCTAAGCAGCTGGTCATAAGGAAGAAAGGGGAAAAGGGGTATCCTGACAAAGTCACTAAGCTGAGGTTTGAAGACATTCCCACGAAGCTTACCACTCGCAGCATGGTTGAGAGGTGGTTGAGGTTGTTTCGAGACTACAAGATCAGAAATCATGTGGAAGCGGAAGGACTTAATCTTCTCAAGAAAAGGATGGATGAAGTCTGCAACCCTGAGTTCATGAAGAAAGAAAAAGCAGCCAAGAAGAAAGCTCGTGAGGAAGAGGAGCGCAAGAAATCGAAGTTTTAATGTATTATGCTTGTAATGTTTCTTTGCGTTGTAATTTGTTTTCTTGTTTTCCTGCATTGTAAGTATATTATCTGTTTTCTTGCGTAGTGTAAGGTAGAAGTTAGTTAGCTAAGTGTCTTGAAACTGGTTTATATTAGGCGTCAATTATTTCACGAAGTTCGGCGGTGGTAATACTGCTAAAAGGACTTCAGAAGGATAATTGAAGATTGAGTGGATCGTGCTCTTAAGTACTTAGAGAAAATCTCTAGAAGAGCATGAAGCCATTTGATCGAGCCAACAGGTGTCCAATTTTGGCACTTGAAGTATCAGTAATAGACATGAAGCTAGTTAATCAAGCCAAGCATTATGCAAGTTGACATGATCTTTTATGAATGTTATTTTATCTTTTTCAGTCCCTGGTTAGTTGAGTTATCCTCATTGTGAATTTGGTTGTCATTGTTAGACAATCAAATAGGGGGAGATTGAAAGGCATAGGTGTACTAACTTGTAACACTTAATTACTATGTAACTCAACTAGGTAAAAGATAAAACAACAGCAAAACAAGGGAAACTGAAGAAGCACATGGAATCAATCAACTGAAGAAATGGTAATGATACTTGGTAACTACAAGTAACTAATTTGGTTAATCAAGAATGCCTAAGTGAAAAGAAGTTCAATCTTAGTATTGCTCATGCCCTAACTTATCTAATGGAGAATCAAATTAATGTCAAATAAGTATCAAGAAGACCAAAGTGATTTCATGTAATGTATCTCAACAACTGGATAATGTAAAGGTTAATCAACAAATGAGAACTGACATTCAGAAGCAAGAACCCCTACAAGACTAGTCACTTATGAACCAGACCATTGCATCAAGTGTCAGGACATTGGAGGCAAGTTCATGTCAGTAATAGAAGATCTCATTTGAATTGAGTGAGGAAAAGAAATTGAAGAAGCTAGGGAAACTTGCTCATAAAGGTTAATCTACAATTAGTCACTAAAGAAAGTCAACATTGGATGAGTGCATATTTGCTAAGGTAAATGTCGATCCACAGCAGATCGAGATGCGGATCGAAATTGATAATTGAAGAAAAACATTGCAAGGCAAATCTCGATCCACGGCAGATCGAGATTCTCACAGATCGAGATCGAGATTCTCAAAGATCGAGATCGAGATTTTCACAGATCGAGATCGAGATTCTCATAGATCGAGATCGAGATTTTCACAGATCGAGATCGAGATTGTCGACCAAGATCGAGATCGAGATGGGTCCAGGCCGAGATCGAGATACGGGTCGATATGTAGCATTTAATGTTCAAGGGACAAGTGGCTTATTGTGAACAGTTGATCTAGAATGGTTGGGAAAGTACTTTTTGTTGTCGAGTCCTGATTGGGCCACGTACACAAAAAGGACAAGATCAAGACTACACGACATTATAAAAGCAGCACTTTGTTTTCATTTATATTTGATTTTTTATCCATCTCTGTATTTCTACGATATTTTTTAAGAGAGAGCATTTACTGTAAAACAATAGTGAGAGAGCGGATCAGTTGAATCAAGCTTTAATTGCTGTATTTATTGTTCAACTGATCATGATGCTTTTATGAATGTTGTAGCAAATCCCTCAATGAATATAAAGATATATTCTTGAAATTCTGTGTCATCATTTATTACCTGCATATTTGTATATTCTCTCATTACTTTTAAACAGTTGTATTCACCCCCCCCCCCTCTACAACACTTTAGACCTAACAGAGTCTTATTCTCAACCAAGCAGCAGCTCAAAGGGAGCAACTGAAGAATCCTCTAACAGGACTCAGCACTTTAATGATAATCAGGTTGAATCATCTAGGGCAAATCTACCTAAGCATAGGGTGTGGAGTAGAGATCACCCCTTTGAGTTAATTCTAGGAGATCCAGATGCTGGAGTTCAAACTAGACATGCTTCACAGAATGAATGTTTATTCTCTGGTTTTTTCTCTGAGATGGAGCCAAAGAAAGTAGAAGAAGCACTAGAAGATCCAGATTGGGTTATTGTTATGCAAGAAGAACTCAATCAATTTAAAAGACAAAAAGTCTGGAAGCTGGTACCCAGGCCAAAGAACAAGTCTATAATCGGCACAAAATGTGTATTCAGAAATAAACTAGATGAAGATGGCATTGTTACCAGGAACAAAGTCAGACTGGTTGCTAAAGGTTATTCCCAAGAAGAAGGAATAGATTATGATGAAACATATGCACCAGTGGCAAGGCTTGAAGCTATTAGGTGAAAGTGTTTGATCTTCTTTAGCTGTTGCCGGAAAGCAATCGAGCTATTCTTCAATTTATAAAATAGTTTTGTATCTATATGTATGTATACATAGGAATATATGCAAATAAATGTTATTCAATGCTTCCGCTGGTGCATAAATTCCTTCATTAGGATGTTTCTGGCATTCGCAGTACATTCCAAATTTAAAGTATATCAAATGGATGTAAAGAGTGCATTCCTGAATGGAGAGCTCGAAGAAGAAGTGTATGTGGAACAACCCCCAGGGTTTGATGATCCAGAATTTGCTGATTTTGTGTAATTTCTCTTCAAGGCACTCTATGGCTTAAAGCCAGCACCTCGGACATGATATGACACTCTATCTATATTCTTACTTGAAAATGGTTTCACTAGAGTTGTCATAGATAAGACTCTTTTTCAAAAAATGCATAAAAATGACATGATATTAGTACAAGTATATGTGGATGACATTATATTTGGTTCTACTAATGATCATTTGTGTAGTAGATTCGCTAAGTTAATGCAGAGTAGTATGAAATGAGCATGATGGGTGAGCTGAATTACTTCCTTGGACTCCCAGTAAGCCAAAAGAAAGATGAAATCTTCATTTGCCAGACCAAGTACATCAGAGATCTATTGAAGAAGTATGGTCTTGAAGATGCATCACCAACCAAAACCCCTATGACAACTGCCACTAAGCTTGATAAAGATGAACCTGGTAAGAGGGTAGACATCAAAGCTACAGAGGTATGATCGGCTCATTACTTTACTTAACTACAAGTAGGTCAGATATTATGTTTGCTACATGCTTGTGTGCTAGGTTTCAGTCTAACCCTAAAGAATCACATCTTAATGCTGTAAAACGGATATTTAAGTATCTTAAGGAAAGTCCGAATCTTGGAATTTGGTACCCTAAGGATACAGGTTTTGACCTTGTTAGCTATACAGATTCTGATTATGCAGGTTGTATGATTGATCGAAAGAGTACATCAGAGAGTTGTCAATTCCTTGGTAGAAGATTGGTGTCCTGGTATAGTAAGAAGCAGCACTCAGTTGCAATGTCAACAATTGAAGCTGAATATGTTGTTGCTGGAAGCTGCAAAATATTGTGGATAAGGAACCAACTCCAAGACTATGGACTGTTGCTGAGAAAAATTTCAATATTCTGTGACAACACAAGTGCCATAGCAATCACAAACAATCCTGTTTAATACTCAAGGACCAAGCACATTGATATCAAGTATCATTTCATAAGAGAGCATATCATGAGTGGTACTGTAGAGTTACATTTTGTGCCTACAGAACAGCAAATTGCAGACATCTTCACTAAACCACTGGATGAAATCACTTTCACCAGACTGGTTTATGAACTTGGGATGTTAAATTCAACTAACTAATTAGTTAGTAATCAATAATTGCAATTTGAAGCTGATAAATTCACTAGTTGATTAATTTCAATATTTTTAGGACTTGTGAATTTATTTACCAAACTATTTTTCCGGTTCTTAAGATTAAATATTAGATACATACTTTGTGCATGCCTGTTAATTTTATAATCTGGTATTTATTTGATTTTGATCTTAGAAAATATTTAAGTGCTTATGTTTAATTAATAAATTCTTACCACTTATATATATATTTAAATATTATTTGAAATTATTTTAAATAGAAAGGATGAATATTTATATTTTTTCTCATATTTAAACTAAAAGTAAAATAATAAAGAAGTATAATTTATTTATGATAATAATTTTAAAAATTAATGTTGTTATTGTTATTAATAAATATGTTGTGAAATAATATTTGTGAGTAAGTAATTATTATTGGTTAATTATTTAAATTATTCATAAATATTATTATTTATTAGTAGCAAAATCTAGGAGCAACTTGAAATTTTAATCAAGTATTTTGTGGTGTTGCATTGATTGGTGACACCTATACAGTGATTTAACTATATAGGCGCAACAAAAACTAACACAGGTACTTAGAAATCTTTCTTGAAAATCTTGTTGTGCCTTGAGGTCTTGTTGCGCCTACACAGTGTCATCATTGTAGAGGCACAACAAACTAAAAGATTTTGTTCGCTTGTTGTTTTTTGAGCTATAAAATTTTGTGGCACCATCACAGTGTATCCACTGTGTAGGCGCATCAAAATAATTTAGCCATTTGTTTCTTGTTGCGCTAAGGATGTTTGTGGCACCATCACAGTGTATACACTGTGTAGGCGTAACAAAAGTCCTTAGTCTTTTTATTTCTGTTTTAGTGGCACCTATATATATATATATCTGTGTATTGTACTTACACTTCACTTTTACTTGGTTTGTTGCAATTCAAATATGATACACAGTACATACACATAAGAGGCGCAACTAAGATCTAGAATTTTTGATCGAACATAACTCAGTCAATCTTTGTCCATTTTTAAATCAAAGACCATATTTGTATTAACCACAGTCATATATTTCAATTGCAAGTGGTCTCATCAATTTTGGTTGAGGTTTTAAAATCAACATTTTCTTAATATTTCGAACAGTTTGACTTAGAATTCTCATAGTTTTAATCGATTAAAAATTAATCAAAATTAGTAGTGTGCTTAAAATTACTAGGAGTTCATCATATATTAATTTAAATTTAATCCAAGTAATTTTCAAAATTAGGGTTTAGTCCATAATTTATTAAATTAATTCGACTTTAATTAGTATTTTTAATTCGTAAAAATTACCTTTCATTTTAATTAAATGGCAGACCATTTTGAGATTAAAAAGACTAATTATTTATCTATTTTAGTAGATGACTGGACTGAAGCATGTGAATTAGGTAAATGTGCTCGATTTTTAAATGAAAGTTCTATGGTCTGTTATGCTCTAACTAATAATGTGCCTTTAAATCGTAATCTTCTTAGACAGGTGTACAGGTCTTCTAAAGACACATATGCAGATGGGATATCAGCTTTCACTTGCAAAATTCAGCGACAAAAAGTGCGAATAACAGAAAATGACATCAATCAAGCACTTAATTTGCTAACTGAAAACTTTGAAGATGAACCATCTTAGACAGACTTAAACAACTTCTTCATGTTTCTGCACTGCACCAGGGAAAACAACAATCTCCCGAAGAAGATCTACAAGCATCATCTACCCAAGGAGTGGAATATATTTTTCAACATCTTGTCTCATGGTTTTGCACCAAAGACAGGTGGCTTCCACGGGATAACACAGTTCAACAAGGTGATCGCTTATGCAGTGGCTTCGGATGTCAGAATCAACTTTGGAAGATTGATCATGACCGAGATCTTAAAGAACCAAGCAAAAATGGAGAACTTTTGTCTATATCTAAGATTTTTGCAATTGGTATTGAACCAAGTACTGAACACTGATCAACTTCAATCATTTCATAATAGTCCTTTGGAAGAATCACCCTCACTATAGTTCAAAACAATCTTGTTGCTAGACAGGCTACTCCTGCTCCAATGACTAATTATATTTGAGATTACTTTGTTCTTCTTAGACAGTCTGAAGAAGAAGCTGTAGAAGAAGAAGAACATGTTTGTTAAACTGATGAGTCAACAAGTAAAGAAGAAGAAGCCTCTCAAGAGGAGACTGAAGCTGAAACATCAGATGACTCTGGAAGCAAAGAAGCATCACTAGAAGAAGAACCAGAAACTGAAAAAGAAGATGAAATCATGGATGAAGATGGTTCTGAGAATGAACAAGAACCATATCCTGAAAATGAACAACAAAGGAAAAGCCCTGAAAATGCACCAGAGGAGGTAGCTATTGAGAACTTAGTGGAAGAGACTCAGACCATATATGTGTATATCCTTTACCTTTTTGATGAACAAATGGAAGAAGGTACACTCCTGGATTTTGACTTTTATGCTTTTCTTCAAGATGAATTTGTCATAATATCTACTTCTATGCCTCAAACGGCAGTGCACACACTTGAGCCCTCAGTGGCCTTCGAAGCTGGCAATGAACTTGGCGACCAACCAGTTCTAACCACTACTAGAGATCAACAAACACTCAATATCTCTCCTGAAACAAGAAAAAGTTAACTTGACATAGATGATAGGAGTGAATCCCTACCGAATCAGAAAATTATTGAAATATCCCCTACAGCTCTACCTTCTCGAAAATGTCGTAAAATGAATTTTAAACCTAAGACAACTGTGAGCTAGGAACCTGATTCTCCAATCTCTGAGACCTTTATTTTTCTTCATTATCTCAATTCTGAAATTGACCAACTCCAGAAAGGTACGGGAACTGAAACAGAGAGGGAAACTCAAACAGCTACTTCAGTAGCTAGTACTATTTTGGTTAATCCAATTCAGAACCTGTCTTCACAGATAGAAGGGGTCATCATTGACTCTCACGAGCCATTCACTACATTGTCAAATGTGATGACCCCCCTGGACTTAACATCTCCATATCCTAGTAAGGATGTTTTCCATCCCCAATTGGGTGAAGTGGAAAGGCAACTCTCCTTTAAAAGGGAAGAGGTCTGCATTCATGGAGTAGTTGCATCAGTAGCATCACCACTTCAAGTGGTATTTCCTTCACAAGTGTTACGGGGCACCACAAGCTCTAATTTGTCACTTATTACATTGTCTGAGGTGGTGACCCCCCTGGACATTACAAATCCAGCTCCTTCAAAGGAGGTCATCCCTACCTTTTCAAGTCAGGTGGAGGGACAACACACCCATAGAAAGGATGTGGACTCTATACTTAGAGTATCTGCTACTTTGGTAGTAGAACCTATTCAGGATGCCTCTGAGCAGGTAAGGCTTTCAATAGATTCAGCTAGCATCACGGAATCTTCAACTCTACCAATCATTATAGAATCCATAGTGGTGACCACACTGGGTCTAAATCCCCCAGTTCTTGAAAAAAGAGTTCTCCCCACCCGAAGCGGTCAGGCGGAGAAGCAACCTACCCATAAAAGCGATAGGGATTTACATGCAGGTACAGAAGATCGGGATGCTATTAATGAGTTGAGTAATATAGTTAACCTGAGTGATCTTCAATTCCCTGACCCTGATCAGCCGAGTGTGAGTGTTGAGAGACGTGTTCAAACAGTCAGAGTAAGCGGTGAGACACACATTGCCCAAATAAATACCCCACACAATGCACACATAGCACACAGCCAAAGGATTCTAAATTTGGATTCCCAAGTCACTGAAATTCATTATTCTCCAAGGAAAATCTTGGAAGTGCAAGAGCAGCAAGCATTGAAATGAAAGAAATTAAAGATTTAGTCCAATAGTTGATATCTCAGAAAACTCCTACTACTCATCAATTAACTTCTACCACTCAGAAAACTCCGAAAGACAGGGAGGATAACCCAACTAAGGGGGAGAAAAGAGAGCAAGAAAAAGTTGGAGCAGAAATGATAATGGAATACACAGTTCAGGGGGAGACAGATATCTTTTACAGGCCTAGATCAAGGCAACTGGAGGAAGGTGAAATCTTTGAACCCTATGTGTCAATAGATATTCCTACTGAAAATGAGATAGAGGAGACCGCAAAGGCTGCATGTATTGATGTTGAAGAAGAATTTACCGAGGAGTATGCATTTGATAATAACTGTCTTCTAGTTGGTGTGAATGAAGTTGTTACTCAAGATGTAGTTCAAGCTCAAGACTTAATGAAAAGAAAGTGGAGAAGAGTTCAACATGCAATGGAAAGAAGAAATAGAATCAAGGACATCGAAACTAAAGTTGGTCCTGAATGGGATGAAGCAAGGAGTCTGTTGGAGAAGAAAGAACTAACTTTAACCCAGAAGAAAGATAGAGAAGTCCTTGACCTCTTCAGAACCATAAGGGCAAAATTTCAAGATGTTCATGAGTTCTATGTTGTTCTATCAGAAGAAATAACAAGTGTGTCAGTCGATGCATTCAAATCCGGTTGGAAGATGTATATCAATTCAACAACATTAGGATCGAGAATCTTGTCTACAAAGAGCTTCGAGAAAATGAATATAGTGGATTTGTATATGCTGAATAGGAAAGTCATCTTCGGGGGACACAAGTCGAATGAGATACTAAGAGATCTAATTGAAAAGAAGATTATTGAGATCGGCGTCGAAGCATTTGAGAAGCCTCAAGTGGTCAAGTACTATAAAGCAACAACTCTACACAATCTAACTTTGTCTGATGAAGGTCTGGAGTCAAGCCAAGTGATGTTCATGCAGTATGTAGAGGGAAGACTTAAAAGCAAGAAGAACAGAACTGAAGAAGATCTTAAGGTTGTTGAGTTAATTTATGCATTCAGGCTGAACAGAGCTATCAAAACATCAGGAAGATATCTTATGGAGACAACCAGATACTATTAGGATCCAGTGTATGTGAGAAAGAAGGATGGCACTGAAGAACTTGAAACCATTAAGGATTCTGAACCTTGCATCCAAACTGAACCAAATGGAATAAAGTACTTCTTGTTCAAGAAAAATGGAGTGAAGAAGATAAAGGAACTTTAAAAGATGAAAAGGAACAATTCTGACATCATTAGAAAAGTCTTTTATGGGGTTAAGAGATCCACTGTCAAATCAGATAAGAAGGCTTTGAGGATCATACAGGATGTTCTAGTGGAGAAATTAGCAGAAGAGTCTATGCATGACACTGGTAGAGTGAAAGGCTTTCCAAAAAACATAATGGTGTTCGGGTTTTCAAAAAGACAATCACTGACCTTCGATTTTATCTCAAAGACAAATTCAACTGCATTTCTCACAGAAATTTTGAAGAAACTAGAAGATCCACCTCATGTCAACACTCTTGAAGTTAAAGAGAGGGATTTGTGATGTGCTAAAAATATTAATTTTGAAATTATCCCAAGTGCACGATCTTGTTTTAGTATTTTAAGATTCAAACCACAAGGACTAAATTATTTTCACGATCCTTAAAATTTAACTTAGGCGAATTGGAGAATTTAATTTCAAGGTGAATTTTGTTTATACTAATAAAAGGAAAAAAACAAGTAAGCTAGTAAACTATATCTAAAAAAATTAAAGATCCTATTTTAACACTACTAAAATTATATCCAACACTCAAAAAAACAAAATTAAACTACTAATGGAGATAAACCTAAGCTTAAATTATTAAACTCACTAATAAAATTGAACTTTAAAAATGGGTTTAATATTAAAAGTGACATTAAAGTAACCTCAAACCAAACTAACATAAAACATTAGATCCATAAGCTCTAGTCAACAACCAACTAATAAAAGTAGATCAAAATGTTATGTGAATCAGATTCACTAATAGAATTGAAATCTAATAGGGGCTCGACCACAAAATATAAAAAAGAAAAGTAGATCTAAAAAGAAAGAAGATAAAATGCAAGTAGAAAGAGAAACTAAGATCTACAATCTAGAATCAAGAACCAACAATAACAAAGTTAAAGATCTAAAATCATTAAACCCACATTTAAAATAGAGATTTAAAGAGGCTCATGACAAGATAATAAAAAGTAAAACTAAGAAGTAAAGTAGAGAGATGAAGTAAACTAGATCTAGAATATTAATCTAAAAGGGCTCCTTTCATTTATCAAGTATACAACTTGTGGTACTTAGAAAGATATCATAACCATAAATTTAAAGAAGATAAGATGGAGACTAACATAAAAGAAACTAAGACTTATAAAAGATGAAGATGAAGACTAGTATAAAAGAAAATAAAGACTTGCATTAATATGAAAAGTGTTTACAATATTTCAGAGAGCTAAAAACTAGATCTAGAAAATTAAAAGAGAGACTACTACTAAAACTAGGGTAAACTAAAGATGAGAATACAATGGGAGAAAATTAGGGTATTGGGTATTGGGTATAGGACAAAATTAGAGTATTGGGTAAATCATAACCCTTCATCTCTATCCATCCACTTGTCATTTGCTTTGGCTCCAAGTATAGCTTGATGGCTTGGAAATGGCTTAATGGTTTGGCTCAAACTTTACTTCTTTTCTTTTCTTACTCTTTTCTCCCATTTTCTTCCTTTTTTTCTTTTCTTCTTCTTATTTAATCAAATATCTATAAAATTATAAAAATGCATCAAATTAATTAATTAAAAATACTAAGGCAAACAATAAATAGGTATAAAAATATGCAAAAATATGCACTAATCAATTTGGTAAGATCAAGGTTAGAAGAAAAGGAAGAAGAGCTGAGGAAACATTACTCCGAGACAAGATCTAAAAAGAAACAAGATTCAAGTCAAGCAAGCAGAAGATCATATAAATTTATGTTCAGGCTAGAGGAACAAACTTATCTTGTACTTGTAAAGAAATCTAGAAATGTAAAATCCAATCCAGAATGTAATTAATATTATTTCCTGTCTTTCTGCTCTTTACTTTTTCTTGTAAGTATCAGTTGAGTTATCCTCTCACAGGATTTGCTTGTCGAACTCTAACAACCAAATAGGGGGAGATGGTAAAGAATAATGTAACGGAATATGTAATAGTGATAACGATAACTCAATTAAGAATCAAAGACAGTCAAATAATACTAATATGCAGCACAGAAATCCAGAAGGACATGTGAACAGGAATCATACATCATTGTAGAGCATTCAAGATGAAAGGCTTACTGAACGTCAGCGAGAGAAGTTCACTAATATGTTCAGGCCTCAGCAATAAATAAGAGTTCAGAAGATTTCATATTAAAGATTGTGTAATGATTTGTGTATAATTATCAAAGGGTTTCAGTGATCAGAAGCAATACAAAAGTCCAAGGTTAATCAGCTGAAACAGAATAAAAGTCAAGGGAATTTAATTCAGTGTTAGTCGTTTGTGAACTAGACCAGTGCACTAAGCGTCAGCACAACAAGAAAAGAATTGTCTTGATATGTCAGAAGAAAGTTAGTTGATCAAGCCAGAAGAGTGAAAACAAAGTGGTAAATACTTCAAGAATTAAATATATTGTTTAAGGTAAGTATTACTACATTTTATGGTTCCTACACTCTTGAAACCATGTATGAAGAGCAACAAAATGCTTTCCATGGTGTTTAGTAGAGTTAAAGGCGCAACAAACCTCTAAGGCAAGATTTGGTGGCGCCTACACACTGCAACTAGAGTGTAGGCGCAACAAACCAAGTACAAGGCACAACAAAAGTTCAATGGAATATGTTTGTGGCGCCTACACAAGGAATTATGTGTACTGGTGCAACAAACAACTTCTAGGCGCAAGGAAATACTTGGAAGGATAATCACAAGCATTTGATGGCGTCTAAACAAGGGATTGAGAGTGCAGGCGCAATAAACATCTAGAGGCGCAACAAAACCTCTTATGGCGCCTACACACCATTATCACTCTACAAGGCGCAAGAAAGGACTTAAGCAATTATTGGATAATCAATTCAATTGATTTCCAAAAGTCTACAGAATATATATGGGTGAAATCAATACAGAAAAAATATTGATTCATTCATATTCTATATTCAAGATAAACAGATGGGAAGCTCCATTAAAGCCTTACATTAAACATACCCAACTGTATTCTTTTTGTAATATTGATTGAACCCATAGAAGCTAATCTTTTGATAAGAAGTGTAGCACCTCAGGGATTTAATAATATATCTTTATTTCCCCGAATCGTTATGTTTTAATTACTACCATTTTAATATCTAAAGAACATAAACACTTAATCTTCAATTAAACGAAAATCTACCAACATCATATTCAACCCTCCCTTCTATGATGATTTAAGACCTAACAGTGCCAATGGATATTCCTACTGAAAATGAGATAGAGGAAATTGCAAAGGCTGCAGGTATTGATTGCGAGGAGGAATTTGCCGAGGAGTATGCATTTGATAATTATTATTTTCTAGTTGGTGTGGATGAAGTTGTTACTCAGGATGTAGTTCAAGCTCAAGAATTAATGAAAAGAAAGTGGAAAAGGGTTCAAC
This sequence comes from Oenanthe sinensis, assembly GCA_028671895.1. Lineage (NCBI taxonomy): Eukaryota > Viridiplantae > Streptophyta > Magnoliopsida > Apiales > Apiaceae > Oenanthe > Oenanthe sinensis. The sequence goes on from CM053813.1 coordinate 16,144,068, forward strand.
ATGCAATTGAAAGAAGAAAAAAAATCAAGGATATTGAATCCAAAATTGGACCTGAATGGGATGAATCAAAGAGTTTGTTGGAGAAGAAAGAACTAACTTTAAGCAAGAAGAAAGATAGAGAAGTCCTTGACCTGTTCAGAACCATAATGGAAAATTTTAAAGATGTTCATGAGTTCTATGTTTCTCTATCAGAAGAAGTAACAAGTGTGTCAGTCAGTTCACTCAAATCCAGTTGGAAGATGTATATCAATTCAACACTGGGATCGAGAATCTTGTCGACAAAGAGCTTCGAGAAAATGAATATAGTGGAGTTATATGTGCTGATAAGAAAAGTCATCTTTGGGGGACAGAAGTCGAATGAGATACTGAGAGATCTAATTGAGAAGAAGATTATTGAGATCGGTGTCGAAACATTTGAGAAGCCTCCAGTGGTCAAGTACTATAAAGCAACAACTCTACACAATCTAACTTTGTCTGATGAAGGTCTGGAATCAAGCCAACTGATGTTCATGCAGTATGTAGAGGGAAGACTCGGAAGCAAGAAGAACAGAAATGAAGAAGATCTTAAGGATGCGGAGTTAATCTATGCATTCAGGTTGAACAGAGCTATCAAAATATCAGGAAGATATCTAGTGGAGACAACCAGATACTATCAGGATCCAGTTATATTAGAAATGAAGATGGCTTTAAAGAACTTGATACTATTAAGGATTCTGAACCTTGCATCCAAACTGAACCAAATGGAACAAATTACTTCTTGTATAGAAAAGATGGAGTGGAGAAGAGAAAAGACCTTTTAAAGCTGAAAAGGAACAATTCTGACATCATCACAAAAGTCTTTTCTAGGGTTAAGAGATTCACTGTCAAATCAGATAAGAAGGCTTTGAGGATCATACAAGATGTTCTGGTGGAGAAATTGGCAGAAGAGTCTATGCATGACACTACTAGAGTGAAAGGCTTTCCAAAAACAATAACGGTGTTCATGTTTTCAAAAAGACAATCACTGGCCTTCGAGTTTATACTCTTCAAAGACAAATTCAACTGCATTTCTCATAAAAAGTTTTAAAAAGATTAGAAAATCCACCTCCTGTCAATATTCTTGAAGTTGAAGCGAGGGATTTGGTAAAAACAAGACTTGAGGAAAAGGAAGAAGAGTTAAGGCAACATTACTCCGAGACAAGATCAAAGAAGAAGCTAGATACAAGTCAAGCAAGCAGAAGATCATAGAAATTTATGTCCAGGCTAGAGGAACAAACTTCTCTTGTACTTGTAAAGAAATCTGGAAATGTATAATCCAATCCAGAATGTAATTAATATTATTTTATGTCTTTCTGAACTTTACTTTTTCTTGTAAGTATCAGTTGAGTTATCCTCTCACTGGATTTTCTTGTCAAACTCTAACAACCAAATAGGGGGAGATTGTAAAGCATAATGTAACGTAACATGTAATAGGGGTATCGATAACTCAACTAAGAAACAAAGACAGTCAAATAATACTAATATGCAGGACAGGAATCCAGAAGGACATGTAAACAGGAATCATACATATATCATTACAGAGCATTCAAGATGAAAGGCTTATTTAATGTCAGTGAGAGAAGTTCATTAATATGTTCAGGCCTCATCAACAAATAAGAGTTTAGAAGATTTCATATTCAAGACAGTGTAATGATTTAAGTAAATGTCAAAGGGTTTTAGTGATCAGAAGCAATGCAACAGTCAAAGATTAATCAGCTGAAACAGAACAGAAGTCAAGGGAATTCAATTCAGTGTTAGTCATTTGTAAACCAGACCAGTGCACTAAGCATCAACACAACAAGAAGAGAATTACTTTGATTTATCAGAAGAAAATCAGTTGATCAAGCCAGAATAGTGAAAACCAAGTGGTAAATACTTCAAGAATTCAAGAAATTGTTTAAGGCACGTATTACTACATTTGGTGGTTCCTACACAGTTGAAACCTTGCATGAGGCGCAATAAAATAACCAAGGCGCAAGGAAAAGGTATTGGTGGCGCCTATATAAGGAATCAAGTATATAGGCGCAACTAAATTTGTCCTAGGCATAACAAAAGTTATCATTAGCGCAAGATATATTTTAGTGGCGCCACTACAATGGTTGCCTAGTACAGACGCAATAAAAGATGGCAGCAAGATTATTCTAAGTACTAAGGCACAACAAAACTCAATATAGTTTGATGGCGCCTATAAAAGGGAATGGGTTTAGAGGCGCAACAAAGCTCTATAGGTGCAACAACACCTTTTATGGCACATATACTTCATTAACACTCTTGCAGGCGCAACAAAGGACTTAGCATTGTTAGAAAATCAATTTAATTGATTTCCAAAAAGTCTACAGAATATATATGGGTAAAATCAATACAAACATTGATTTTTTCAATTCATCTTCAACATTCAAGACAAACAGACGGGAAGCTCCATTAAAGCCATACATTAAACATACTTATATGTATTCTTGTTGTAATATTGATTGAACCACTATAGAAGCTATCTTTTGATTACAAGTGTAGTACCTCAGGGATTTAATAATATATCTTTATTTCCCCGAATCACTGTGTTTCATTAACTGCCATTTATATATCTCAAGAACACAATCACTTAATCCGCAATTAAACGAAAATCAACCAACATCATATTCAACCCCCTTCTATGATAATTTAGGACCTGAATGTTCAGTTCAAGTACCACCTCACATCAAGCCCAATCACTCTATATTTCTTCCAAAACAAGATATCAACCCTAAGGGGGAGAAGGAAAGAAGAGAAGAAATAGAGGCTGAGAGGCAAAAAACTGTAATGAGAAAATTGAGAGGAGAAATTCAAAAGCCTAATGCTGATAAGGACTTATTGGACCTTCTGCAACATATCAAAAAGCAAGTCAAGGGCAATCATTGGAGCTACAAGAAAATGTTTGACAATGCTATTGTTATAGTAAGGGGAGTCAAGTTTGAAAAATATGGCAGGCTGTTTAAAGAACCAATAGTGCAGATGGAATCTGGCTATTTCAAGGTTTCTGTTGGGTTATTTCAGATATGTCATTCACTGAGCTGGAGTGCCTGTACAAAGCAGTTGAATTAGTTACTCGAGAGGATGAAGAATTGAAAAATCAGATATTGGGTCCTCTTCTACCAAATGCTCTTCCTGAGACATACTACAATTCAAATGGTGTAATGTATATGTCAAGAAGATATAAACTTGCTCATTTCAAAATTCCTCAACATCTCAATTCAGGAAACAGAAGTCAAATCATAAATTTCATTGAACTGATTGAAAAGAAAAAGGTCAAACAAGTAGAGGATAAGTTGATTCTGGAGAAGATGAAGAAATTTAGAAATTTATCAATGATCAAGTTTCTGACTTTGCAAATGAAGAGTTGAAGAGACAAAAGAGAGATGATGAAGACAAGGATCAGGACAAGAATGACAAGAAGCCTGAGTCCAAGAATGATAAGGGTAGAAAGAAAGAGGAAAAGAAAAACGAAAATGTGGACAAGAAGAAGAGATAGGATTCTTAAAGAGAAAAGAAATATCAAAGAAAGAAGCCTTCCATGCAGCAAGTTGTTAGTGTTCATTCTAGTACACCCACCAAACTTCAGGGTACTAGTGTGGTCCCAACAGTTTTTGAAACTGCTATAATCCCTAAATCCAAATCTCCCAGAAGAATTTTTATGAAAGTGATTGCACATTGAGTGATAAGGAAGGAAGTTGAGAAGAATCACATCAAGAAATTAAAGTCATGCCAACAGATAAAGGTCAACACTGCTACAACAACAAGATTCAAAAATTCTACTAGCTCATTGTTAGTTAGATGTCCTAAATGGGGAAAGCAGCTCATTGTTCCTAGCAAAGATCTACAAATTAAGATTATCCAGGAAATTGCTGAAATTGATAAAGTAAAGATCAAGCAATGAAAGGCAAACAGAATCATCAAGGTAGAAATCGGGGACAAGAGAATGTTTGTCTTGCTGCAACATGTTTTGTACTTCTGTATCAGATTAGTGACTTAGTCAATTCTATGTATAATTGTAGTTAGAAGTGTGATCGAATTGTATTCCAAAGTTGTAATTTAAAGTCAAGAATAAAGTATGTTAGAAGATTCAAGTTGAATCATGCAACAAGTCAAAGAAGGCTATTTGAAGAATAAGGAAGGCAGTCTGAGAATTCAACCAAGGCAAATATACATTCGAGAAGTCACCTCATCCGAAAAGTCAGAAATATGTAACTGGTCGAGAAGTCTCAATATGCTCATTGACTCTGTATTCGATCGAGAAGTGTCCATTCGAGAAGTCAAGATATTGAAGCCAATCGAGTAATGTGAAAAAGTACACATTCGAGAAGTCCAGCAAAATAATTCGAGAATTCAGCCAAAGTAGCATTCGAGAAGTGATAGATTTGAACCAATCGAGAAGTCTTAGTTTCAAGTGATCATTCGAGAAGTCTAGTCTAATCGAGAAGTCATCAAATGAAATATGCAATCGAGAAGTCTGGACATTCGAGAAGTAAGTCATTCAAGGACTAATCGAGAATTCACAGCTTGTACTCAATCGAGAAGTCAATCACCATGACTTCTAGAAGCAATTTCAACAGAGTACTCGACTGTTTTAAAAAGCTATTTTCAAGGAGAATTGCAGAAGAACAAGACAGATAATGTGCAGCTCTGTCTTTGCAGGATAAGTCAAACTTGTGAAGATAGAGACAAGTCTACAATGAAGCTAGGAAGATAAACAAGACAAAAGATAGAAGATATAAGGTTGAATGCAATAGACTGTCAAAAGTAAGTGTTAGCTAGAAATAGATAGTAGTCAAATGTAAAGTATTTCTTGTTTATTTCTAGTTTTAGCTTAACTGATTTATGAGAGCATGTGTCAAATGACATGTTGTCTATATAACTTATGCACAGCCTCATTGGTCAAAAATCTTTAAAAATCTATCAAGTGTATTCATACCTTGTATCTTCCAAGAATAAGAAGCTGAAATTCTCTTTGAATTTCAGATTGTAGCAAAAGTTCAATTATAATACAATTAGATTGAAAGTTATATTTTGTGTTTATTCTACTTATTGCCTTATGCCTTTATAAACACTTGAATTAATATAGCCACATTCACAAAACAAATAGTTTATCAAATTCAAAAAGTGTAAAAGCTTTTGAAAAATACATTCACCCCCCCTTTGTAAACTTCTGGGACTCTTAATTCCTAACAATTACCAAACGAGGCTAATTATTATACATTTAATAGTAAAGTTCTCAAACTTTAGGCACTTGATATTGTATGCAACATTAATAGATTTTTGGAAACAAACACATATAAGCTTGGCGAGACAATTCTGTCTTAAAAGTACGTGTCTAATAGTTGAGGAGTCGATGTACTCCTTTACTGGCTGACCGGAAGAGATCATGTACCCATCCTTAAACTTCATGGATTGGGCACACTGAGCCCTCAGCTTTCCGCTACCAATGACCTAGTAAAAGCAATAAAAATTGTATAAATGCACAGCAAAAAATGAATAATACATAGTGGAGAATCAAGAACATGGCATTTACAGAAACAAACCTCACAGCCCTTCGTTCTACTCTCCATTATGAATCTCCACTATGTTTATGAGGTTTAGCAGGCCATGAAATAAGTTGATTACAATTTAGTTACATACCAAATAAAAAGCAACTTGACAATAATTTAATACTAGGAAAATGACAACCAACCCAAGCATATGACTTCGCAAGCTTTATATATAGTCACCTTCTGGCCCAAACTCAGGCCAAGTTAAAACTGATAGATGACATGGCAAGAGGGGCAATGATGAAGGACTCTAGGACATAACAATTCAATGTTCAAACAGACAATTACAGTGAAATGTATTAAAAATGTAGACCCCCTGCCATAACCATGTTTACAGTTAAGGCCATGGGAGAGAGGTACTTCAAGACGTTCATGTGAGGAAGAAGGCTATACATAAAAAAAAATCATATTCTTTTCTCTCTAATCTATTTGGTTCTCACACGATAAACAATTCAAAATGAATGGCTCCCATTTGTGTGTATAAACTCAGAGGAGAGAAAATGATATTTAGTCGACACGGCTATTAGAATTTTGAGAGTGGCTTAAGGTCATTTTTATTCAATACATTAGAGCAACTCCAATAATTACTTAACATTCTCCTCATATATAATATTATTAAATTATCTCTCAGAGCATCTCCAATGGCAATAGGTAAAATGGTTAACTAAATGACGATTATGTAAAATTTTATTGAATTTGTAAGAGTTTGCACTCCAATGATATTAGCCATAATGTTTAACTATATTCAAAAATATTATTTTATATATAATTATATAATTTACTACTTGACATATATAATTTAAATAAGGTAAAAAACTGACGTGGATATTTTAGATAATGGTTAGAGACTCAACAAATATAGAAGATGAAATAAATGATATATATCATTTTTGTTTTTCCTAACAGGTCTTATGGTTGGAGGGCTATATATTTTAGCTAATATCTATATCATATTCCCACCTAGACTTGTTACCTAAAAGGTGGTGAGGGTTAGAGATGCTCTTCGTTATTTAAGATACAAAATTGTTATTACACTCCAACAACCCTCCTCAAATTCAATCTCTACATATATTCATATCTATAATATATTAATGGTTGTACTTGAATTCTTGAGAGAGATAAAAATGACTTATAAAGGAGAGGAAAGTTAATCTATTATTATTATTATTATTATATTATATGTATTATACGAGAACATCATGTTCAATCCTGCATTGCAGTTAGACCTGACAAATTGGGTCTGGATCCGAAGAACCGACCCGAAATGTAGGGAACCGAATCCGATTTTGTATCCGAATTTGATAATCCGAAAGTGCAACTGAATCCGAAACAATCCGATCCGAACCGATATCGGTTCAATATAATCAAATCCGAAAATGATCTGAAAACCGATTTAATCCGATCCGAAAATGAACTGGAACCGGAATTTTAACCGAAAATAATCCGAAATAACACATCCGATAATAACCCGAAATCGATTAAATCCTAACTAAAAAGTATACAAACTAAATATGTGTTAGGAATCTACATGTGATTTGATGATAACATTAATCTTAGAATCATAGAAATTTTATTTGATGTAACTGATCAATTGATATGAAAGTTATAAATATCAATTGATCAGGAAACCATTTATCAGTTGAAGTGTTTATATGAATCAACTGATAATTTGGATTGTAGCATAGGTGTACTTAGTCTATTTCAATCGATAAGGTGTAAATCAATTGATATTTTGTTCATCAATTGATGTTAGAGTCGATTGATATAGATCATCAATTGATGTGTAAATTAAACTGTTAAATTGTAATTATGTGAAGACAGGAAATTACACAAGTGAAGGATGATCAATTGATATTGAAGCATCGATGGATGAAGGATCAATCGAAGAAGCCAAGTCAAGCATTGAAGACCATCAACTGATGTGAAGACCCATCGATTGGTATATCGATTGATAACATCTATCAATCGATAAACCATCTTTTATCAATTGATGGATATAAAGATCAATCGAAGAAAAACATCAGTTGATGGATTAAAGGATGGATCAATTGATATGCTTAACAGCAAATTATCAATTGAGTGTGACAACACAGAAAGAATATCTGTTGAAGATCTAGAGAACAAAAGCACTCCTATGGAAGACAGTCTAGAGTGGCTGTGAAGACTCAATCAGAAGCTGTCTTTTCAAACCTTTTCAAAGATAGAAAAAGGTAAAAGAAAGGCAGGTAGAAACAATCCTAGAATAGGAATTGTAAAAGCACTTGTGGTATATAAACAAGTGTAGCAGCATTATTAGAAGACAGACAAGTTAGACAATATTTCTTAATCAACTGTTCCAGCTTGAGAGCACATTTTTGTAAGAACTGTTGATTTGTTTTCTAATCTTGTAAAAACGCAGCTAGGTTTCTTTTAACCTAGGAACATTGAGCAAAAATATACACTGATGGAAAAATCAATCCATCAGTAATTTTAAATCTCTTTATTCAATTTATTTTTCAGTCTTAAATTGTTCGAACATATTTTCACTTATTCTCAAACATCAAGAACAAATATTAGAACAAGCAAAAAGTTTTAATATTTATATTCAACCCCCCCCCTTCTACAAATATTGACATTGTTCTAGAGGAATAACAATTGGTATCAGAGCAGGCTTTCAACATACAGAAAGTTTAAAGATCAAGAACATTCAATATGGGCCAAAAGGATTCAGGTGTAAAGATCCCAATGTTGGAAAAGGATGAATACTTTGCATGAAGAATTGGAAATTGATCTGATGGCAGAAGAAGAAGGAGTAAAGCAGATAGGGGGAGCCTCTAATGCAGAAGCTAATAAGAAGCTAGGGGAAGTGGAGTTGTTAAGGACTTGGAAGACGAAATAGATGCTGGTGAAGTGGATCCAAAGAATTTCATTCATCCTGATCCACAATATCAAGGGTTGGCTGCTTCAAGTAACAGGACTGCAGAACAACTTTTAGGAATTAAACATACAGATCAAAGGACCAGGAATCTGAAGGAAACCATTACCAATACAACAGACACTTGCTATATGGCACCTGAAGAGTTGAAGAGTGATTCTGATGAGGAGCCATGGATGAGCACTATTGATGGTTCCTTACAAACTGCTGAGACTGAAATTCTCTCTCAATATAGAAGAGCAATGGTGGAAGGAGAAATTGAAGATCGTACTCAAAGGAGAATTGCTCACTGTATGAGAGAATCAATGAAAATTCAAAAGATGACAGTAACAGGAGTAAGGAGGGAACTGGAGATCATCAAGGACTCTATCTCAACTACCAAGGATACAATAGACAGGAGATTGGATGAAAAGCTACCATTCAACACCATGAATAGCATCAAAGACAAGCTTTTCAAGGAATCCAAAATTTTTGCATCTTTGGAGACAAGAATAGGGTCTCTAGAAAAGAAGATGGATGATATTATCAGAGGTCAAAATCTACATGCTTCCATTCTTCAAAAGATTCTTGATAGAATTCCACCACCCCCTTTAATTGATGATAACAAAAAGGGGAAGAATACAAAGAAGAAGGACGGTAATGGTGATGCAAAGGCAGTGGGAGTGGTGGCATTGGTGGTTCTGGTATGGATAAGACAAGTGGCATAGGTGGTTCTACACACAAAAGAGATAAAAGCAGAAGAAACAGGGACAATCAATCTTCAAAGAGATCTAAGTCATCTAATTCTCTAAAAGATAATTTAGAACAGAAAAAGAAAGAATTCGAGAAGTTTGAGGATGATCTTGAAGCTAGGAGAATTTCTAGGGAGAAAGAAACTCAATCAATGATTGAGAGGGAAAAGAAAAGAATTGAAGATCTAAGGAGAAGCACTGAGTTTGCAACAGAGGCAGTAGAAAAAGGAGATTTGGATGAGTTCATTGCTCAAACAAGAAAAATAAATGAAGATGCACAAAAGGCTGCCAAGGAAAGCAACTCAAATGTTGAAGCCTTTTTGTCAGTTGATCAAGAAGCCCTTAAAGAGAAGAAAAAGGGAAAAGCCATAATGATTGAAGAAGAGAAGAAGAGAAAAGAGCCAGTTGGCCAGAAGCTTCTTCAAGGAGCCATTTCAACAGGATTGTCAGATGCTAAAAAGAGAGAAAAAGAAAATGAGGAGATAGCAAGGCAAATGGAATTGGAATGGAAAATGGAGGAACAATTAATAAACCAACCACTGAGGAAAAAGAGAAAAGTTTCAATAGCCAAGAAAAGGCCAGGGTCTACTCAAGAAATAGTGGTTCAGGAAAATCTCCAGGGTCAACAAGAAGAAATCAAGGAGGAGGTCACAATTGAAGGATACAATTTGAAGGGAATACCAGTAATCAATGAAAAGGGATTAATTGGAGTAAGGACTCACCCTGCAACCTCTAACCATGAAGAATCAATGAGGTTGGAGTATGAAAATGGAGTAAAAATCCTCTACTCATTAAAGGTGATAATGAAGCAAAGCTACAATGTTTTAAAGACTATTCTTCCTTTACTCAACAGAAAGTACAAACTCAACATAATAATTGCTCAGGAAATTCAACAGCAAATTTCAAGGTTAAGGAGATCTAAGGCAGAAGCTGAACCTGATTCACCTCTGAAGCTATGGAAGTCACAGGTCAAAAAGGTAGTGTTGGAGCCAAAGTATGCTATGATTTTTACAGATATAGAGGGCAACACAAAGTTCTTTGATATCTGCAAATACCTGGACAAAATCACAGATGAAGAAATACACTATCTTATGAGGCAACTTGGAGAAACTGACAAGGATGAAACAATCTTGAGAAGTTCTTTCATGAGGCAACTAAAGGAAAATGCAGAGAAGAGAAGGAAGAGGAAATAAGTAAATTATGAAGACATTGAAGCTGCTTGCAGGAGTTATCTATCAATATGGTACTTCCAAAACTAATGTGCCAATTAAATTTCTTGATTTTATCTAAATGTAAATTTTTAAGGGTTTTTGTTATCATCAAGTAGATTTATGCCTGTAAATAACATAGACACAAATAGGGGGAGATTGTTAGGAATCTACATGTGATTTGATGATAACATTAATCTTAGAATCATAGAAATTTTATTTGATGTAACTGATCAATTGATATGAAAGTTATAAATATCAATTGATCAGGAAACCATTTATCAGTTGAAGTGTTTATATGAATCAACTGATAATTTGGATTGTAGCATAGGTGTACTTAGTCTATTTCAATCGATAAGGTGTAAATCAATTGATATTTTGTTCATCAATTGATGTTAAAGTCGATTGATATAGATCATCAATTGATGTGTAAATTAAACTGTTAAATTGTAATTATGTGAAGACAGGAAATTACACAAGTGAAGGATGATCAATTGATATTGAAGCATCGATGGATGAAGGATCAATCGAAGAAGCCAAGTCAAGCATTGAAGACCATCAACTGATGTGAAGACCCATCGATTGGTATATCGATTGATAACATCTATCAATCGATAAACCATCTTTTATCAATTGATGGATATAAAGATCAATCGAAGAAAAACATCAGTTGATGGATTAAAGGATGGATCAATTGATATGCTTAACAGCAAATTATCAATTGAGTGTGACAACACAGAAAGAATATCTGTTGAAGATCCAGAGAACAAAAGCACTCATGTGGAAGACAGTCTAGAGTGGCTGTGAAGACTCAATCAGAAGCTGTCTTTTCAAACCTTTTCAAAGATAGAAAAAGGTAAAAGAAAGGCAGGTAGAAATAATCCTAGAATAGGAATTGTAAAAGCACTTGTGGTATATAAACAAGTGTAGCCGCATTATTAGAAGACAGACAAGTTAGACAATATTTCTTAATCAACTGTTCCAGCTTGAGAGCACATTTTTGTAAGAACTGTTGATTTGTTTTCTAATCTTGTAAAAACGCAGCTAGGTTTCTTTTAACCTAGGAACATTGAGCAAAAATATACACTGATGGAAAAACCAATCCATCAGTAATTTTAAATCTCTTTGTTCAGTTTATTTTTCAGTCTTAAATTGTTCGAACATATTTTCACTTATTCTCAAACATCAAGAACAAATATTAGAACAAGCAAAAAGTTTTAATATTTGTATTCAACCCCCCCCCTTTACAAATATTGACATTGTTCTAGAGGAATAACAATTGGTATCAGAGCAGGCTTTCAACATACAGAAAGTTTAAAGATCAAGAACATTCAATATGGGCCAAAAGGATTCAGGTGTAAAGATCCCAATGTTGGAAAAGGATGAATACTTTGCATGGAAGGTAAAAATGCATCTGCATCTTCTTTCTCTAGACCCTTCTTATGTTCACTGCATAGAGAAAGGTCCTCACATTCCCATGAAGCTAGTTACAGGAGTAAATCCAGATGGAACTCCAACAGTTGATAGACATGTTCCAAAACTCATTTTTGAGTTCACAGATGAGGATGAAAAAAAAGTACTAAAAGACAAAAAGACCATGAACATTCTGTTTAATGGTCTAGATAAAGATATGTTTGATAATGTGATAAACTGTACTTCATCAAAAGAAGTATGGGACACTCTTCAAACTCTGTGTCAAGGAACTGAACAAGTAAGGAAAAACAAGATGCAACTCTTAATTCAAAAATATGAATCATTTCATTTTAAGAGTGGTGAAGCCATCAATGATACTTATAGCAGATTCCAAAAGTTGTTGAATGGTCTAAAGCTATATGGTAGGGTTTATGTAACAGAAGATACAAATCTTAAATTTCTCAGATCTCTTCCAAAGGAATGGAAGGCAATGACTGTCTCCATTAGGCAATCTCAAGACTTCAAAGATTATACTCTAGAGAAACTATATGGTATTCTCAAGACATATGAACTGGAGATTCAACAAGATGAAGAGATTGAGAAAAATCAAAGAAAGGAGAAAACTGTGGCTTTGATGGTCAAAGGGAATGAAGATAAGAAAGAGAAGAAAGAAACTGGCTGTGTAGAAGAAGTCATGATGATGGCTAATGATGCTAATGAAGAATCATCCAAGGGAAAAGGAAAGAACAAGTGTGAAGAAAATGAAACATGCTCACAGGATGATTTGGATGAGATTGATGAGCACCTTACATTTTTGTCAAGAAAGTTCTCAAAGCTAAAATTCAAGAGGAATCCAAATGCTCAAAGGCCTGGATCCCAGTTCAGAAGCAACAATCAAAATAAAAATTTGGTTAATAGATCTAAGTTCAAATGTTTTAACTGTGAATTGGCTGGTCATTTCTCAAGTGAGTGTAGGAAGCCAAAGCAAGAAAAGGCAAAGTCATATGAGGGTATTGATTATAAAAAGAAATACTTTGACCTTTTAAAACAGAAAGAAAAGGCTTTTGTCACCGAAGAGAAGGACTGGGCTGCTGAAGATAGTGATTCTGAAAAATATATCAATCTAGCTCTAATGGCCAACCATGAGGATGAAGAAGCTAGTTCAGCATCTAATCAGGTACTAGCTACAAACTTTTCTGAGCTTTCAGCTGATGAATGCAATAGTACTATTAATGAAATGTCCAATGAATTGTACAATTTGCATGTCACTCTAAAATCTCTAAACAAAGAAAACCTCAAGTTAAAGAACACCATTGATGCCTTAACTGAGAGGAATATTTTTCTTGAAAATGAACTTGACTGTTTAGATAGATTTAAACAGGAAAGAAAGGATGCTAGGAATGAACTAGTAAACAGTTTGAAAAGAGAAGAATTGTTGAAAGAACAATTGGCTGAGGAAATTGAAACCATTAGCAAATGGAATAGTTCTTCTAAAACTGCCAAACATATTATTGATGTTCAGGGTGTAGATAACCTAGGAGAACTCCCCAAATCAATAGGCAAGCCATTGGCTGATACTTCAATGGATAAAGATCAATCGAATGATAATCCTTCATCAACTGATAAGGATTATCAATCGATTGATGCTGAATCAATTGATAAGCATCCATCGACAAGTGAATCATCAATGGCTAATAAAATGAACAAATTTAGCACTCCTATTAAGTTTGTTAAGGAAACCAAAAATCAAGTTGAGGCTGAGACTGAGAAGATCAACATAGGTAGCTTAATTAAGAATCAATTAAAAGCAAAACTAGAAAATATAGCTCTTATGGAATCTACTCAACCTAAGTCTGAGAAAAAGAAGAAGAATAGGAATGGGAAAGTAGGCATAAATAAGCACAACAATTACACTCCAGATATGTATGCACCTAGAAAGGTTTGTGCTAAGTGTGGTAGTGTAAATCATTTGTCCATGCAATGCAAGAATGAAAAGAAGAATATGTCTTCAAATGATTTAAATGCACATGCTATGTCTTTAAATGTCATACTTCTTAATCCAATGCTCATAAATGTCATGTCTTCTAATTTGGTTGCACCTAATGTTCATATGCCTTATGCACAAGTTCCATACATGTATAATCCCTTTTTTGCATATCCTAATATGAACATGCCTGATATGCCATGGAACATGCCTAATATAAATGATTAAATTCATGAAAATTCTACCATGAGTTCCAAGGTGTCAAAGCCCCAAAAGTCAACTCCCAAAATTAAAGTGGATTTAAACCCACCAAAACAAAAGGAAGCTAAGTTGACAACAGGGGCTCAGGCTGCAACTAATAAAAGAGGACCCAAGGCAACTTGGGTACCAAAAACAACTTGATTGTTTTGTATGTGTGCAGGGAAATAGGAAGAAAAATCTCTGGTATTTGGATAGTGGATGTTCAAGACACATGACTGGAGATTTGTCTCTGCTCACAAAGTTTGTGGAAAAGGCTGGCCCAGGAGTTACTTTTGGAGATAACAGTAAAGGTTTTACTCTAGGATATGGCTCAATTGTAAAAGAAAATGTTATCATTGAACCTGTAGCACTAGTTGATGGATTGAAGCATAATCTGCTCAGTATTAGTCAACTGTGTGATAATGGTAATGGTGTATGGTTTACAACTGGATCATGCATCATAGTCAACAAAGAATCTGGTGATATTCTCTTAACAGGATAAAGGAAAGGAAATGTCTATGTGGCTGATTTTCTCTCTGTAAAGGCAAATTCAATGACATGTCTACTTAGCAAAGCCAATACAGATGAAAGTTGGACTTGGCACAAGAAGCTAGCCCATTTGAATTTTAAGGCCATGAATCAATTGGTTAGAAAGAATTTGGTTAGAGGCATTCCACAGATGGAATTCACCAAGGATGGACTGTGTGATGCCTGTCAAAAGGGAAAACAAAGAAAGGCACCATTCAAGTCAAAGTCTGAATCATCAATTAATGAGCCTTTGGAATTATTGCACATGGATTTATTTGGTCCAGTCAACATAATGTCAATTTCCAAAAAGAAATATGCCTTAGTAATTGTGGATGATTTCACAAGATTCTCATGGGTATATTTCTTACACTCTAAGGATGAGGCAAGCAAATTAATTATCAATCATGTGAAGAATGTTGACAACAGCACTGAATGGAAGGTCAAGAAATTTAGAAGTGATAATGGTACTGAATTCAAGAATGCATCAATGAAAAAATTCTGTGAAGAAAAAGGTATCACTCATCATTTCTCTTCTCCAAGAACTCCACAACAAAATGGAGTAGTTGAAAGGAAAAATAGGACCTTGATTGAAGCTGCTAGAACTATGTTAGAAGAAGCAAAACTTCATACATACTTCTGGGCAGAAGCAATTAATACTACTTGTTACATTCAAAATATTTCCATGGTCAATAGACTTCAAGGCAAAACACCATATCAATTGATAAAGAAAGACAAGAAGCCAACAGTTAATTTTTTTCATGTCTTTGGCTGCAAATGCTTTGTACTGAGAAATCAAGGTGAAAATCTAGGAAAATTTGAAGCCAAAGCTGATGAAGCTATATTTGTTAGATATGGAATAACAACCAAAGCATACAGAGTCTACAATCTTAGATTACACATTGTTATGGAATCTATGCATGTAGTCTTTGATGACAAGAAAATTCAAGGGTTGTTTGATGAAGGATTTCATGATCTATTGCATTTTGAAAATGAATCCGCAAGTAATATTGAAGAAAGTGATGATGATGTGGAAATTACAAGAAATCAAGTTCCTAGAATCCTCCCATCAATTGATGTCATTGCATCAACAGATAACTTATCAGTTGACAATCATCAATCGACTGATAATACATCAATTGATAATCATTCGATGGATAACAACTCTGCTCAACAATCTTTAAATAGAGTGTCCATCTCAGGGGGAGGGTTCTCAAATAGTCAATCACATCACAGTGATCATAACACTTCCAATGATCATGAAGAATCATCTTCAAGGACAAATTTACCATCTCAAATGAAATGGACAAAAACCATCCCTTTGAATTAATAATTGGAGATATAAATGATGGTGTCAAAACTAGAAGTACAACTGAAAATGAATACTTGTATAGTAGCTTCCTGTCTCAAGAAGAACCAAAAAGGATTAAAGAAGCCTTGAATGATCCTGATTGGATAATTGTTATGCAAGAGGAGTTGAATCAGTTTGAAAGAAACAAGGTATGGAAGTTGGTGCCCAAACCAAAGAACAAGTCTATCATTGGTACAAAATGGGTGTTCAGAAACAAAATGGATGAATCTGGTACAGTGACAAGAAATAAAGCAAGATTAGTGGCAAAGGGCTATTCACAAGAAGAAGGCATAGATTTTGATGAGACATTTGCACCAGTTGCAAGATTGGAAGCAATCAGAATCTTTCTAGCATTTGCTGCTCATGCTAATTTCAAAGTGTATCAAATGGATGTAAAAAGTGCTTTTCTCAATGGAGAACTAGAATAAGAAGTATATGTAGATCAACCTCCTGGTTTTATGGATCCTGTTCATCCTGGATTTGTATACTATCTTCTCAAGGCACTTTATGGATTAAAACAAGCACCAAGAGCCTGGTATGACACTTTGTCTAAATTCTTGATTGAGAATCACTTCACAAGAGGTACTGTTGATAAAACTCTCTTTCATAGAAATGTAAATGGCTCTATGATTCTTGTTCAAATCTATGTAGATGACATTAGTTTTGGCTCAACTAATGAAAAAGTTTGTAAAAAGTTTGCTAAGTTAATGCAGAGTAAATATGAAATGAGCATGATGGGAGAACTTACCTACTTTCTTGGTTTGCAAATCAATCAAGTCAAAGATGGTATTTTCATAAATCAAACCAAATATATTTCTGATCTATTAAAGAGATTTGATTTAAATGAATGTTCTTCTGCAAAAACTCTCATGAAACTGCAACTAAACTTGAATTAAACACTAAGGAAGCTATAGTAGACATTTCAAGTTATAGAGGCATGGTTGGCTCATTACTTTATTTAACTGCAAGTAGGCCAGATATAATGTTTGCTACATGTCTTTGTGCTAGGTTTCAAGCTGATCCTAGAGAATCTCATTTGATTGCAATAAAAAGAATATTCAGATATCTCAAAGGAACTCCAAATCTTGGAATTTGGTATCCTAGAGATTCTGGATTTGATCTAATTGGCTATTCAGATGCAGACTATGCAGGTTGCAGAATTGACAGAAAAAGCACAGCAGGCTCCTGTCAATTTCTAGGAAATAATCTTGTTTCATGGTTTAGCAAGAAGCAGAACTCCGTGTCTACATCTACTGCAGAGGCTGAATACATTGCAGCTGGAAGTTGCTGTGCACAAATTTTATGGATGAGGAATCAACTACTTGACTATGGGTTCAACTTGGATAAGATTCCTATTTTCTGTGATAATACAAGTGTCATTGCTATAACAGAAAATCATGTGCAACATTCCATAACCAAGCATATTGACATAAGGTATCACTTCATTAGGGAACATGTAATGAATGGTACAGTTGAATTACATTTTGTCCCTAGTGAAAGACAACTTGCAGACATTTTTACCAAACCACTAGATGAATCTACCTTCAATAGATTGGTCTGTGATTTAGGTATGCTTAATTATATTTAATCTTTTAAAATGTTTGACAAGTTATATATTAATATAATTTGTAACCATTGATTATGTTAAATTATTGATTCTTCAATAATCAACTGATAAACATTTTATTTATCAATGGATATTACTGAAGCTGTCGACAGATAAATATATCAATTAATGATATATTTATTTATCGATGGATATTTGGAACTATCGACAGATAAATATATCAATTGATGATATATTTATTTATCAATGGATAAATGTACCTGTCGACGGATAAGGTTATTATTATCAATCGATGACCTGGAATTTGATAGGTCCATGTCATCAATCGATCTGTACAAAATCTAGCCGTTGGTTACTTATTTTATCAATTGATTAATACAAACATGCCTGTATCTATAACAATCGATTGCCAAAATTGGTAACATTTACTTTTTAATATTCATTCAACGGTCATTAAGTTCTATTTTGAGGAAGAAATTGATTAAGAAATCAGTAAATATAAATAGTGAGATTAAAACTTCTTTTAATTCTCACTTATATTTTTACTATCCATTTTATTGACTCTTTCTCTTTCTCTTGCTAAGAACCCTAGTTACTACTGTTTAATTGTTGTTTCTGTACATCTACTAACAATCCTTCAAGTTAATTTTCCTCTAAATCTTCAAAAACACTAATGGCATCATCAGAGAAAGTCTCACAATATGGATTCTACTAAGAGCTTAACAACTTCGTTGCCTGCACTATGGTGGAGGAAGCCCCAACAGAATTTCATCCACTGATGGAATTTCTCAGGAGTTCAAAGATTTCAAAGGCCCTCTCAGAAGCACCAAAAATAGTGTGCAATCTAGTTGAAGAGTTCTGGACAACAGCAGAAGTAGCAGATGATTTTTCATCAATCTCCTTTGATTGCAAAGGACAAAGGTATATTCTAACCAATGTGGTCTTGGGTGAGTGCTTAAATATTCCTGCAAATAATACATTAGATGCACCCACTGACACAGAAATAAGAAACATGCTTAGAGAAATCAATTACTCTACTCCTGATGCTAGTCTAGGTAGTATTGTTAGAAAGAATTTAAGAAAAGAATGGTCATATTTCTTTGATGCTATTATAAAGTATTTTTCTGGTAAGGTTAGTAATTTTGATGCAATAACAACAAGTATGCAACAAATAGGGTATAGTATTTTATATGATAGATATCATAATTTAGGAAGCCTGTTACTCAATGAAATATCTGCCAAATTGGGGAATAAAGTAAATAGATCTAATCATAATTGTTATGCTAGATTTATTATGATTATTATTAACCACTTTGTCAAGGATATTGAGATTGACAGGAGTACAGAAATTTTGGATTGCTGGACTCAAAACAAAAGGGTCTTTAAAGACTTGGTCAGGATCAATCTCCACAGCAATGTGGAATTGATCTATCCTTCTTTTGTTCAGGTATTTATCTCTACTTTAAACTCTTCTCAACCTAATTCTTCTTTGCCTTCTGTGACTATGGAGGGTGGTAGTAATGACCCCAACCCTCCTACCCAAGTCACACAATCAATCTCTAAATCCAAATCTAAGAAACCAACCTCAACAGGTTCCCAAAAACCTGCTGTTGTAAAAATAAAGAAAAGAAAAACAACTATTTTGGTAGATAGATTAGAGGAGGATCTAGGTGGTGAGGGAACTGGGGAACATAAAAGAACCCAGAAGGATAAGGAGAGTGAGAGTGTGCAACCTCAACCAAGCCACTCCACAGTCTCCCAAAAGACTGTGGATGTAAATATGGAAAACACCACATCTCTATTGGCATCCTCTCAAAAGGATGACAGTATTGAAAAAAGCCCACAACCAGGGGCACAGAACCAAGTTGGGGACACAAAGACCAAAACACTAACACCATACAAAAGGAGAGAAAAGAAAGTCACATTTGCACTTGGGGAATCACACACTACAAAATCACAGGAAACTGTGGTGGAGCCTTCTCAAAGTTTGTTTGATGCAACTCATACAAATGATGAGATGTAGCCCCATTCTCTTTCTATTCCAATCTCTTCTATTCTTCTTTCCCCATCTCAAACTTCTGCAGAAAATGTTCTGATAGATTATCGAACATTTTCAGATTCTCCTTCTTTGTTTTTCAAGGAGAAGCCAACACTCTCTCCTGAATCTTCTTCCCAGGATTTTCAGGATTCTATTTCCCATATCATTTCAAACATCACTTCTCAAATTAATTCAACTGTTTCTTCTCCATCAATTGATGTTCCTTCATCAATTGATATTCAGCCATCGATCGACTCTCAAGATCAATCGATGGGTATGCATCAATCGATGGATGCCCCAAACACCACTTCAACTGATAATGTAAATACATCAATTGATGCTCAATCAATTGATGTTGCCCAAACACTCTTAGGATTGAGTGAGTTGAGTGAGAGGCGGGATTGTAACCTGGCAAAAGGAGAAGAAGTGAGTAAAAACATTCCTATTTCTTCCAGGAATGAGAGTGAAACACTTGAGGGCCCCACCTTAGTAGGTGCACAAGAAATGAGTGAGGGAGAAGTGAGATTCCAGGATGAAATCCTAATGCAAAATCGAGATATGAGTGAGAGTGATAAAACAATTCTTAAATTTGCACAAGAATTGGAAATTGATCTGATGGCAGAAGAAGAAGGAGTAAAGCAGATAGGGGGAGCCTCTAATGCAGAAGCTAATAAGAAGCTAGGGGGAGTGGAGTTGTTAAGGACTTGGAAGACGAAATAGATGCTGGTGAATTGGATCCAAAGAATTTCATTCATCCTGATCCACAATATCAAGGGTTGGCTGCTTCAAGTAACAGGACTGCAGAACAACTTTTAGGAATTGAACATACAGATCAAAGGACCAGGAATCTGAAGGAAACCATTACCAATACAACAGACACTTGCTATATGGCACCTGAAGAGTTGGAGAGTGATTCTGATGAGGAGCCATGGATGAGCACTATTGATGGTTCCTTACAAACTGCTGAGACTGAAATTCTCTCTCAATATAGAAGAGCAATGGTGGAAGGAGAAATTGAAGATCGTACTCAAAGGAGAATTGCTCACTGTATGAGAGAATCAATGAAAATTCAAAAGATGACAGTAACAGGAGTAAGGAGGGAACTGGAGATCATCAAGGACTCTATCTCAACTACCAAGGATACAATAGACAGGAGATTGGATGAAAAGCTACCATTCAACACCATGAATAGCATCAAAGACAAGCTTTTCAAGGAATCCAAAATTTTTGCATCTTTGGAGACAAGAATAGGGTCTCTAGAAAAGAAGATGGATGATATTATCAGAGGTCAAAATCTACATGCTTTCATTCTTCAAAAGATTCTTGATAGAATTCCACCACCCCCTTTAATTGATGATAACAAAAAGGGGAAGAATACAAAGAAGAAGGATGGTGATGGTGATGGCAAAGGCAGTGGGAGTGGTGGCATTGGTGGTTCTGGTATGGATAAGACAAGTGGCATAGGTGGTTCTGCACACAAAAGAGATAAAAGCAGAAGCAACAGGGACAATCAATCTTCAAAGAGATCTAAGTCATCTAATTCTCTAAAAGATAATTTAGAACAGAAAAAGAAAGAATTCGAGAAGTTTGAGGATGATCTTGAAGCTAGGAGAATTTCTAGGGAGAAAGAAACTCAATCAATGATTGAGAGGGAAAAGAAAAGAATTGAAGATCTAAGGAGAAGCACTGAGTTAGTAACAGAGGCAGTAGAAAAAGGAGACTTGGATGAGTTCATTGCTCAAACAAGAAAAATAAATGAAGATGCACAAAAGGCTGCCAAGGAAAGCAATTCAAATGCTGAAGCCTTTTTGTTAGTTGATCAAGAAGCCCTTAAAGAGAAGAAAAAGGGAAAAGCCATAATGATTGAAGAAGAGAAAAGAGCCAGTTGGCCAGAAGCTTCTTCAAGGAGCCATTTCAACAGGATTGTCAGATGCTAAAAAGAGAGAAAAAGAAAATGAGGAGATAGCAAGGTAAATGGAATTGGAATGGAAAATGGAGGAACAATTAATAAACCAACCACTGAGGAAAAAGAGAAAAGTTTCAATAGCCAAGAAAAGGCCAGGGTCTACTCAAGAAATAGTGGTTCAGGAAAATCTCCAGGGTCAACAAGAAGAAATCAAGGAGGAGGTCACAATTGAAGGATACAATTTGAAGGGAATACCAGTAATCAATGAAAAGGGATTAATTGGAGTAAGGACTCACCCTGCAACCTCTAACCATGAAGAATTAATGAGGTTGGAGTATGAAAATGGAGTAAAAATCCTCTACTCATTAAAGGTGATAATGAAGCAAAGCTACAATGTTTTAAAGACTATTCTTCCTTTACTCAACAGAAAGTACAAACTCAGCATAACAATTGCTCAGGAAATTCAACAGCAAATTTCAAGGTTAAGGAGATCCAAGGCAGAAGCTGAACCTGATTCACCTCTGAAGCTATGGAAGTCACAGGTCAAAAAGGTAGTGTTGGAGCCAAAGTATGCTATGATTTTTACAGATATAGAGGGCAACACAAAGTTCTTTGATATCTGCAAATATCTGGACAAAATCACAGATGAAGAAATACACTATCTTATGAGGCAACTTGGAGAAACTGACAGGGATGAAGCAATCTTGAGAAGTTCTTTCATGAGGCAACTAAAGGAAAATGCAGAGAAGAGAAGGAAGAGGAAATAAGTAAATTATGAAGACATTGAAGCTGCTTGCAGGAGTTATCTATCAATATGGTACTTCCAAAACTAATGTGCCAATTAAATTTCTTGATTTTATCTAAATGTAAATTTTTAAGGGTTTTTGTTATCATCAAGTAGATTTATGCCTGTAAATAACATAGACACAAATAGGGGGAGATTGTTAGGAATCTACATGTGATTTGATGATAACATTAATCTTAGAATCATAGAAATTTTATTTGATGTAACTGATCAATTGATATGAAAGTTATAAATATCAATTGATCAGGAAACCATTTATCAGTTGAAGTGTTTATATGAATCAACTGATAATTTGGATTGTAGCATAGGTGTACTTAGTCTATTTCAATCGATAAGGTGTAAATCAATTGATATTTTGTTCATCAATTGATGTTAGAGTCGATTGATATAGATCATCAATTGATGTGTAAATTAAACTGTTAAATTTTAATTATGTGAAGACAGGAAATTACACAAGTGAAGGATGATCAATTGATATTGAAGCATCGATGGATGAAGGATCAATCGAAGAAGCCAAGTCAAGCATTGAAGACCATCAACTGATGTGAAGACCCATCGATTGGTATATCGATTGATAACATCTATCAATCGATAAACCATCTTTTATCAATTGATGAATATAAAGATCAATCGAAGAAGAACATCAGTTGATGGATTAAAGGATGGATCAATTGATTTGCTTAACAGTAAATTATCAATTGAGTGTGACAACACAGAAAGAATATCTGTTGAAGATCCAGAGAACAAAAGCACTCCTATGGAAGACAGTCTAGAGTGGCTGTGAAAACTCAATCAGTAGCTGTCTTTTCAAACCTTTTCAAAGATAGAAAAAGGTAAAAGAAAGGCAGGTAGAAACAATCCTAGAATAGGAATTGTAAAAGCACTTGTGGTATATAAACAAGTGTAGCAGCATT
Source organism: Oenanthe sinensis (assembly GCA_028671895.1). Taxonomy (NCBI): domain Eukaryota; kingdom Viridiplantae; phylum Streptophyta; class Magnoliopsida; order Apiales; family Apiaceae; genus Oenanthe; species Oenanthe sinensis. Next base: position 16,167,240 of record CM053813.1, read on the forward strand.
ATTAGAAGACAGACAAGTTAGACAATATTTCTTAATCAACTGTTCCAGCTTGAGAGCACATTTTTGTAAGAACAGTTGATTTGTTTTCTAATCTTGTAAAAACGCAGCTAGGTTTCTTTTAACCTAGGAACATTGAGCAAAAATATACACTGATGGAAAAACCAATCCATCAGTAATTTTAAATCTCTTTGTTCAGTTTATTTTTCAGTCTTAAATTGTTCGAACATATTTTCACTTATTCTTAAACATCAAGAACAAATATTAGAACAAGCAAAAAGTTTTAATATTTGTATTCAACCCCCCCTTCTACAAATATTGACATTGTTCTAGAAGAATAACAATATGGCTCAAACTAAATTGTAAAATTTAAGTGTATTTCATACATACAATCTTATGGTTCGTTACACTCACATGTACATTATGCACTTATACATAATTCATACGTATAATACATGTGTTCGTAAAATAAAATATTAAAAAAATAAGAATAACATTTATTTTGAATTTGCTAGAAAGTAAAAAAAAAGTGAATATAAATTCATATTTTCAAAAGAAATAAATATTGTATATTATATATGTACATATAAAATTTATTTATATTTTTATTTGGACATCAAGATTTTTTTAAAAAAAATTGTTACATTACAAAATTTAGTGAAAATTTCTTTTATCATATTGACCAAAGTCTGAAATGAAGAAATATATTACTTAATCGAGATAATTATTTTGTTCGGTATTATTTTATCAAATTTTAACTATAATTTGTCAAATTTATTTAATGATCTTTATTTAAATTCAATGATAATTCAAATTAATTTAACAATAATCCGAACTTAACTTTCAAATCCAAACAAAATCTAATTTGAAATAAGAAATCCGAAAATATCCGAACCAAATTTAATCCGATTTTTATCTAAAATTCATCTGAATTTTAATCCGATTTTGACCCAAACCGAAATCGTACTGATCCGAACCGAAACCGATTCAATTTATGCAAATCCGAAACTGGATCCAAACCGAATCAAATCTGATCAGATCCAAATTGAATAAAAATATATTATAACCGAAAAGTGATCCGATCCGAAATTAATCCGATCCGAAACCGAACCGTTTACCTGAATTGTCAGGTCTAATTGCAGTAGATGAGGAAAAACAACTGATCATGGTATGTTGCTTAAGGGTGGTGAATGTTTACTGCTTCTCTGTTTCTGCATTAATTTATGGAGTCTATATTTAAGTAAAAAACCCGGCTCGCTGGCGTAATAAAAAGTCAACTGACATGACATGTATCATGAAAATGTCTATTTACTATCACGGATCTTAAAGAAAGTTGGGGGAAAATAACTGTGTGTCGCTAATAAAACCATGATAATGGAAGTATAGAGTCAAGGATTCGTATTATTTTTAAGAGACCAAACCAGAAATGTGATTAAATAGAATGAAAACATAAACAATCCTTTAACAATAAATTAGCTCTGCCCACATAGGCCTAAAGTAAATTGTTATACTTTTTCCTAAAAAGAGCGGAAATTTAGACTTACTTCGTTAGGTAGGCAAGCAGGCAACTTCAGATTGACCTCGTGACAGTAATTTATTGATCGCTGCCAACTCCTGTAAAATCTTAACATAACTTCCGGTGTTTATCACAGTTTACACATGTTACATATGTAGTCATAGGTTCATCAGCACTCCGAGTCTGCATCTGGACACTCATTTTTACCACACCGACTGCATTTAAATTGATTAGTACTATATTTTTTTGCCCAAGTTTATACGACGCATTGATTTGTAATGATAGTAATCAAAGTACAAGGATACAATGAGTCGTATAAACTTGGATTTCAATTCTTCGCATAAGCATCTTCCACTGTATTTTACAAAACTCAGTTGTCTATGATAGATGGAGGAAAATTAAAGTCTAAGTTTTCTTTTTCTTAACAACTTCGAAACATTGGTGTCACAAACTAGCAGTGTTTCCTGCATCGGCAAACACGAGTATATAATTACTTTAAATTTTTATGTATTCGATTGAAGCCTGGTGCAGATACAGTTTCTTATATCCAATTATAAGGATTATATTATATAAATGAGTCCTTTATTCTACGATGCAAATGTAGGTACCGGATATGAGGATTTTATGTTTGTTTTGGTAATATTTTTGTTGGTAGGGATGGACAGTTGCTTCCTTTTCTCCTTGAAAATTACGAATTTGTTAATTTCATCATATATTTATATTAATCGCCTACATGATACATTTTGCAAATATAAACTCCTTATAAGCCTTTCGCTCATATGGTATTTTATCCCCCCACCCTTCCTATCGTGTTTATATTATTATTATATAGCATAAGATTTCTTATTTTAGAGTTTGATTTTTTTATGTTGACTAGTGCATTTAAGTCTACAATTCCATTATTTTGAACTTGAGTTAGGAGTTAGGACCATAGATATTTGTCATAGTTTGGGAGGTATGACTATTACATTTCGTTATAACCCATGAGTAGCCTAATGAGAGACATTTTAAATCCGTTGTATCTAATAGTTATCTTTTGCAGAATTTTGGATGTCAACAAAACATGATATTTTGTGATGTTTTTAATGGACATGATGCATGGGGTCACCTTATATCTAAAACTCTAGAGACTTGATGCCTTCTTTGCTTTGCAATTAGCAAGAAACTCTTGCTCTATCACTAAAGTGTAGTGAAACCTTTCAGTTTAGTACCTGGAGACAATCGTACTTGAAAACTTGTTCTGCAATTGATCAATAGCTTGAGAATCATCCTTGGAATTGATTCTTTTCACAGTGGTACACAGCTTTGTCCATCGTTAGTCAGGTGAGGCTATATTCTACACAATTTATTTTGGGGTAACAAGTTGACTGTTTTTCATTTTTGCATTCCAGCTCTATTTTATCTGGCAACTTATGTTCAACTATGTATTAAGATTCCTTTATGGTTCATTTAAGGGTGATGCCTTGATTATAGCAAATGTTGGCGATTCTCGGGCAGTTATGGTAGCCACTTCTAGTGATGGCGACTTGGAGCCAGTTCAACTTACAATTAACCGTAAACCCAACTTACCCAATAGTTTTTTCCTTCATTCCTCTGTGTGAAGTAGGCTTTGTACGTTGAATACACGAGATAAATTAATGGTACTTACTTTTTTATTCTTGAATTATTGGCTTCATTTGGGGTATGTGTTATTGATATAGTTTCTTATGACTAAACTAAATAACCTCTATGGTGATATAGTGACACAGTTATCAGCTATTTCATCTACCTACATCGTAGGATATTCCAATACCAGGTTTAGAAAATCCGATCAGCTAGAATTTTTCTGGACTACTTGCTATTTTCATATATATCTCAGCTCCTTAACTTTCACCACTCTATGGGGCAATAACTTTTCACATCTGTTCCTTGTAATGCATCAAGTGAATATGTACATCAGCAACGGAAATCAACCAACTTAAGAGATATTTTATAATAAAATTTCACTAAATAAGAATGAGTAAATTTCACATATATCTTATAATTTAACGAAAATTTTGAAATGTAAAAGGGAACAACAGAAATGAAATTATTATTCAACATCCCTCACTGGATAGGAGGGAAACCAGAGCTGCATTAGCTTTGATACTATGTCAAGGTTTTAGGAGATTGACTTGCCAGGATCATATTATTCAACATAGTTTCACTGATTTTCTATTGTTAAATTGTGCAGGGACTTGCTAAGAGTTCAGTTTCACTCTCCATCAATGGGAAATCATTCCCTTGATCCCTTCGCTTAGGTTGAAGTCAGCATCGCGTAGCTTGAGGGTGTCATGCGCTGTATGTTTCTTCAAACGTTTATCTCTTAATTCAGTTTTCCATTTTATGTATCAACTTTTGTTGGAAGTTGCATTATGTGAATGTTATTGTTATTATTTAGTATCATTATGTGAATGTTATTGTTACTCCCTCCGTCCCAACCAATTCTTTACACTTTCCTTTTTGGGACGTCCCATCCAATTCTTTACATTACTAAAAATAGTAACTTTTAACAATAAATATATTATTACATCCACTACTTCACTCCACTTTTTCAACACTTTACACTATTACACCCACTACTTCATTTATTTTAACAATAAAATCACTATTACACCCACTATCCTTGGTCTCCGTGCCCGGACCAAATGTAAACATTTGGCCGGGACGGAGGGAGTATTATTTAGTATCATTATGTGAATGTTATTGTTTGTTTCTTAGAATTAACCTGGCATATAGTAATAAATACTTTTACTGATAGTTGTGGGAGCAATCTAACAACTAGCTTGTTCTCCCGCAACGATTAAGGTTGATGCTGATTATGTTGTGAAAGTTATCCGATAACAGAACTAGCTTCGTATTTCTACTTGGTATTCATGCAAATAAAACAAAATGTAATTTCTTTAAGCAGGCCAAGCCCGAGACAGTGGATAAGGTATGTGAAATTGTGAGGAAGCAACTTGCAATACAGCCTGATGTTGCGGGCACTGGAGACTCAAAGTTTGCAGCCCTTGGAGCTGATTCTCTTGACACAGTATAAATTTCTAACTTTCAAGCTGTTGTGTGTTACATCTATTCTAAATGTTTTGACAGGCTGTTACTTTTCCCCTGCTAACTAGTAATGGACACAACTTCCTCTTACTGGTTGAAATTGTGATGGGACTGGAGGAGGAATTTGGAATCAGTGTGGAGGAAGAGAGTGCCCAAACAATTGCTACTGTGCAGGATGCACCAGATTTGATCGAGAATCTCGTTGAGAAGGGTAGTGCTTAAACAATCATGGAAAATTCTGCAAAGATAGGTCTATGAAAGAGAGTTAATATTCCGAACATTTAAAGTAGCTATTTTAACATTTCTCATTTCTTTTACTACTGCAGTCTGTAGGAACTTATGCAAGAAAATTGTCTAGTGCAGGACTAATCTTATATGGGAACTAATCGCTGACCAGACAATCAAAAGTTGCACTATTAAAGAGAATCCTTACCCACTTGGATATTGATTGAGCTTTATTGGCTCCAAACTCGGGTGTGGAATTAAAGCATGCTTTTCGATTCCTCTGAAAGGCTGAACTGGTAGGGCTGTAGCGGTATTCCATTCGGTTGGTACAAGTCACTCGTTGCCCACAGTTATTAGTTATACCACAAATCAGGCCTTTCGCCATCTTAAAACTGAATCTGTTGTCTCAATGCAGCAACGGCTGTTTTCTTGATTAATTGAATGCCTAGACTTGGTAAATATGGTTTCTTTAGGGTTTAGTGTGCTTTGTTGCAAACTGAAAGTAAACAAATAAGGGATTACTACTGTATCTTTTAATATCAAACGAAGTTGGTTCAGTTCTCCCAAAAGAAATCTCAAATTAAAGTTGGTGATTTTAAGGGCAATAATTTTCCAAAGATTTTGTCTGACTTTGGACATTCTAAAAGACAGTACAATTTTTTGGATACGAACTTGTTATTATTATTTTTTGTCTTATCTCTCGTATTCTTTGTCAAATGTGAATGGATCTAAAAAATTTGTGAAAACTATTAGTAGCTGGTTCTTTGATCACTTTTCTCACTGATTACCGGTGAATGGTTATACTCTATTAGTTATTCATCAAAGTTTAATAGACTTTTTTGGATAATTTCTTATACCTCATATTTTTTTGCAAATTTCATTGTTCTATAGGTTAAAATGAATCAACAATAATTTAAAATTTGTATATAATTTGAGAATTCAAATGGAGCCTTGCACGAGCACCAATGCTAGGATTGAATGAAGAGGGAATATATGCTCCTCAATATTGAGGAGAGATATTGAACTCTTAAAACTTTGAAAATGACTTAAGAGTCTCTTCGAGATATTTTAGACTCTAATCTCCTCAAAATCTGGCTAAAGAGTGTGTACGAGGAACTTGTTGAAGTTGCTCTTCTGCCCGTTTACCTCTCCTTAAATTATAGAAAAGTATTTATTTATGAAAAAATTGTATAAAAATATATTTTTTTATTGATAAATACTTATTTCTCAAAAATAAATTTAACCCTTAATATTTTTTTTTCAAAAATAAGTATTTATTTTCAAAAAAGTATGCAAATATATATATATATATATATATATATATATATATATATATATATTAGGGTAGAGCGCGGTTCGGTTCGGTTTTTGACTAAAACCGGAACCGAAACCGCATATCTTTGGTTTTAAAAATTAAAAACCGCAACTGCAATCGAACCATCGGTTTCGGTTTTAAAAGACCGGTTCGGTTTTTATCGGTTCGGTTTCGGTTAAAAACCGGATTTAAAAAAATGAAAAACTATATAATTTAAATTATTATATATTTACATTCAAATATTTGAATCATATTCCGCATAATAACACTATAAAAAAAAATAAGAAAATGTAACAAGTTAAACTTACTGTAACATGTAAGAAACTTTAATGAATTTATATAAATTTTATATCATCAGAATCATGTCTTCTCATACAAATATTAAAATATGCAACTCTATTAAACTATCGCATTTTTAATTATGCAATCAATCGGCATTACATATACTAATCAAGGGATTTTCAACAAAATAGTTTATTTTAAACAATGAATCATGAATATGTATTGTGATTTATATTACTTCATTTATAAGAAAAACAACTCTTGTATACATCTATAATTCAGAATTAATTTTAGATTTTTCTGATAGAATCTAAATGATATAGTTTTATATAATTAATTTTAGAAAATTTTCTAAAGATAACGATAAATACTTTTTATCATATATATATAATAAATTTATTTATTTTAATTATAAATTCTGTTCGGTTTAGTTTTTTTCTTTCCGGTTTTAACTTATAACCGAAACCGATCAATCAATTCAATTTTTTTCGGTTTCAGATCAGTTTTTTTTTGTTTCGGTTTTCTTCGATTCGATTTTTATCGATTTCGATTCTTATTCAGTTTTTTCTCACCCCTAATATATATATATATATATATATATATATATATATATATATGGAAATTCCTAATAGTACCATTGTACTATTGGCTTTTCCAAATGGTACGAATTATTGTTTTGAACTTCCAAGTGGTAACACCGAACTATTGACTCCGTCCACACTGTAACACCCCGTTATCTATCTGTTAGTCAAACATTATAATCATTGGTACCACTTGAAAAAGTCAATTCTATAGTGGTACCATTAAGAATTTTCCTATATAATTTTCATAAATCGACTAATTTTAATATTGATTAAAATCTTTAAAATAATAAGATTAAAATCTGTTAGGGATTGTGGTACCAACAATGTAATCAACTAATATTTACTTAGATTAATTAATAATTAACTAAGTAAAACATACTGTCTGACAGTATGTTTAAAATGTCACTTGTAATAAGATGCCCAAATAGTCAAGTAGGTGACAGTAAGTATCAATAGTTACTGTCATGTGTAAATGAAATAAATGATCCATGAAGTAGAAGTTCACAAAGTGTTCATGCACAACATATATCAATTTTCTGACAGTAACATTCTACATTCTGGAGCCTACGACAGCATATTCAAGTGACAACAACTTTTGAAAACAGACGACAGCAACTATTTTTTTGACAGTAAACTTGGCGGAGATTGAAGATTCAAGACAACAAGTTTCCTGACAGTAGTCTGTTTCAAGTAGCAGACTAGGTAAAGTCATTCACAGATTGATCTTGACATTTCTACGTAGTCTGTCAAGTCTACAATTGCAACTTGAGAAAAAGCAAGTAAAAAGGGTGAAGCGTGCTCATGGTGTCAAGAATGTCAAATCTTCACATAGTACCTTTATCTACATTTGGAATGAAGACAAGACTTATGAAGAAAAAGTAAGATTACTAATTCGAGTAATGCCCAGGATTCAAGGAAAAGTGTACATGTATGTTAGGAATTAAGAGTTCTAGAAGTTTACAGGGGGGGTGAATGTATACTTCAAATCTTTTTCACTCTTTTGATTTTTATGGACTATATAAACTGTCAACTGGATTGTAAGGTTGAGCAAGTAAAACAAATTTAAGTTAGAACAACAGATAGAGAAATGAGTATAATGAACACTAGATGTAACTTTCAATCTAATTTTATTAGAATGAAATTCAAATTGAACTTCAACTTCTTGTTCTAGGAAAATTACAATTGTAAAACTCACAAGACATCTATCAAATGTGACTGTGCATAAAATATATAGACAACATGTCATGTGCACATGCTCACATAAGATAGATTAGCTATAACTAGAAATATACAAGACATGCTTTACAATTGACTGATATCTATTTCTAGCTAACACTATTGTGACAGGCTGCTACATCCAGCCTTAATAAATTACTAAATACAGAAGTTATGTTTAATTTTTAATAATTTTAAACATGAAGATTTTAAATAATAATAAAACGTGTAGATACAATATAATATTATATTGTATATCATATTTAATATTGAAAAAAATTATAAAATGTGAGCAAACATCCAAACATGTCTTAAATTTATCAAGAGTAACGTTTGATTAACGTTCAACTAACGGAATGTTACCATGTGTATGAAGTCAATAGTTCAGTATTACCATTTGGAAGTTCAAAACAATCATTGGTACCATTTGGAAAAGCCAAATATACGGTGGTACTATTAGGAATTTTCCTTTAATTATTTGTAATTTTATAACATTTGACTAACGGTCAGCTAACGGAGTGTTATAATATGGATGAAGTCAAAAGTACAGTGTTACTACTTGGAAGTCTAAAATAGTGATTGGTGCCATTTGGAAAAGTCAATAGTACAATGGTACTATTAGGAATTAATTTTAGATTTTTCTGATAGAATTTAAATGATATAGTTTTATATAATTAATTTTAGAAAATTTTCTAAAGATAACGATAAATACTTTTTATCATATATATATAATAAATTTATTTATTTTAATTATAAATTCTGTTCGGTTTAGTTTTTTTCTTTCCGGTTTTAACTTATAACCGAAACCGATCAATCAATTCAATTTTTTTTCGGTTTCAGATCATTTTTTTTTTGTTTCGGTTTTTTTTGGTTCGATTTTTATTCAGTTTTTTCTCACCATATATTAAATAAGTACATATTTTTAAAAAATAAGTTTAGCCAAAAAGGCCATATAACAATACAAGGCGTGGACGGACAGAACGATTCACCAGAAGTCAAAACAATTGAATCGGACATATAACAAGCCACGGCATCTTTTTGGTAGGTATCAAATTCACAAGTACAATATATATATATATATAAAGGGACTTTCTGGTGTGCTCAAACGGATAAAAAAAACTAGATTTGGGACCGAATCAATTATGAATCTCTCTCCCCGATTTACAGAATTAGTAGCTGTTTTTTGTTCTGAGACGAGCAAATTCCTTTTGTTTTCATCAACACTTTCTTTGTTTTTATTTTTGAAATACAAGTGAGAATACCACTACTACGCGAGTATCTAAATCCCCACAACACGAAATCCTAAACCAAACAAATATAACGACACTACACATTTATTACATTTAACAGAATACTACTAACATATATAAATCATATTATACCCTTCATGTCCATTCCAAGTTATAATCTTATATTCTTATCACACAACAAAGGCACATTGCCACATTCAAAATTCACGAAAGAAATTTAAGCTACACAAAAAGAAACTACAACCAGTTTCTAGCTCTCTAACAAAGTTAAAAAGTTGTGGTCTTCAAAACAGGACCGGATTTCATGCCAAACATATAAGAACTGTACTGGGCAAAAAAAACACATAAGAACAGTAACTTTTTTTTTTTAGTTTCTAATTAAAAAAACAGAAATGTGAAAGCACTTAGATAGCACAAGTACAAAAGCATGTAATAAATATGGAGAAAAAATCTAAAACCCCAACCCATATGATGTCTGTTAAAAGAAGCTAACTACCATGGAGACTGCCCCATTCTGTGAATTATGGGGATTGTTGCTGTGGATATTTTCAAACTAATCCGTCTAGCTGCACCAAAAAAATATTAATTCTCTTCAGCCACTTGCGCACTCTTTGTATTTGCCCAACCTTCAATGCAGCAGACAGATCTAAAAGGGTGGCCCAAGTGTTCTATTGGCCTCTAGATTTGTAGACCAGCAAGTTTTCTTACCAAAAACTACACCTCTGAAGGACTCAGAGCCACCCTGATGCATGGCCAAACCTAGCAACCATTCGCAACCCCATTTGGTATAACTTTCTTCTCGGTCAATACAATCGACTTGCTGACTTTTGGTGCTTCTCCTTTTACAGAAGTCACATTATCAGACACCTTGATGTCCCCGTTCATCTGAACTACTGGAGTAGGATCCTTTATCAATTCTGAGGCAGTATCGCTTGAATTTTTAACAGTAGCCTCCAAGTTCAAGCCATCCTTGCTCTTCTCATCTGTAGGCTTTCCCTCCCACACCTACAAAAAGCATTAAAAAAGCTTTCTAAATTGAGAGTAATTATCAGCAAGAAACAATTGCATCCAGATCAACATCTGAAGGACTTGTAACAAAAGTGGACAACAGCCTAGAAAGAAGAAGCTACAAGGGGGTAAATTACACCTGATATGCATGTTTACAGTATGTTCACCAACCTGTTTCTGGAACTGCTGTTGTTTTGCTTTTTTCTCTTGAATCCTTCTCTGACGATCCTCGTAAAAATCAAAATCATCTAGGATGCACTGCTTGCTCGAGTATTCCTTGAATATTTTGAGCAACTGCAGACCCTGCTCCAACTTGACCTATACAGAGGAACAAGCAACATTAACAGATGCAACAGAAGCATACACAGTGACACTTTTATTAAGGTGCACAAACCTCTTGAGTATCCCTGCTATTAGTAACAGGCTTGTTTTCATTGTTCTCAAGTGTAATGTGCTTCAGCATACTGTTGGGTACATCCTTTACAATGTGCCACTTGACAGGAAAACACCCAACCCATTTGTCTTGTTGCCAATATTCGAGACTCCTGTTAAAATCAACTGGTCCTAACATCTCCGCAATACCAACAAACTGGCCACTAGTATTAACCTAGACAACAAGTAACTGTAAGTACAAGAGTAACAGGTATACAAGCATAACATTAATTATACAAGTATTTATTAGCTCACCGAGAAAAGGAGAAAGATTGGGCAGCCACCAGACTTCTGCTGTGCATCTTGGTATGCTGCATCGAGCTTCTTATTTCCATTCTGTGTGCTTGCCCACACACTGTACTTTATACTCTTGTGCACATCATCTTCACTGTATGATTTTATTATATAGAACTTTGCATCAGCATATGTCTCAGGGAAATCAGCTTGGTTGTATTGTTCCCTATCATTGTCCACACTGGGCTTCTCCTTCTCAACATCATCATTCGTTCCAGCCACTGGAACATTCTGTCCCTTCACATCCACGACAACAGGTGCAAAGTCCTTTTGATTCTTTGAACTCTTGGCTCTTGGACCCCTGTTCAGCTCATTTAAACCATCCAAGTTCTCATTTCCATAACCATAAAGTCCATTGCCACGTCCCCTGGGTTTGTACTTGTTATCAACAGTAAGCCACCCACGCCCTCCGGTTCGTGAATCATAGCCACCAGATCCATAACCGTAGCCTGATCTATATGTATTGGTATACTGGTTATACATCTTGTTTGGGTAAATCCTATTTAGATAACCATTGGTGTTCATCCCCGATAATGGCCTTGGAGTTTGCAAGCCCTGCAACAAAAGATAGAGATTACAATGAGAGGGATTCTAAGAAATTACTACAAGTACAAGATCATCCATTCAACAACTAGTTCTTCAACGCAACATACCATGAAATGAGAATGAGAACGAGTATTCTGATTCCTTGATTGAATACCATTTCCACTAGATATTGATGGCTTAATTGATGTGTTGGTCATTGGCCTTGAATAATCAGAATATAAAGGAACATCCATCCATGGGATGGGAGATCCCAAATTATCATAACCAAACCTTGGGTCTTGGTAAGTAGAGGTAGGAACTGCTCCAGGCAACGAGCCACGCCCAAATGAGCCATTATTGTTCTTAGATGAGTTCTGAAACGATTTTTGTGGTGCTGAACCATTATTAGCCTTAACAGCACCAACATTTGTGATGCCATTAGAGTTCACATTAGCAGTTTCCATGGCCAAAGTTGGTTTGTCACCTGCTCCGGTTATTGTCTTCTCGCCTTTCGGAGGTGCAGCTGGGGTAGGATAAGGACCACTAGTTGGAGTCATTGGCTGGAAATACGGAGTAGGATACTGGTATTGCTGAGCTCCATATAGCTGCCCATCATGTCCTACAGTTGGAACAGGAGATCCAGAAGGTGTGTACGGGGCATAAGGTGCGTACCCATAACCATGGTACATAACAGAACCATTTTCCCCATATACTCCCTAAAAATAAGTAACAAGCTGAGCATTAATCATAAAGTACATCACATTGCCAACAATTGCAAAAACAAATATTTACTAATTCTTACTTGAGTCATATCCACTCCGTCCGGATTCATGTATCTAGAATAATCATCCCAATCATTACCAGTTCCATCATAACCTACACAAGAATTGGTCTAAATAATAAAAACCTTCAACCACTAGCGATATTAACAACATCAATATAACTTTCCCCAGGATCTTATATTTTTTACTACAACTGAGATCTTATAATAAGAATCAGTACCTCCGTAATAATACGAAGCATAATTAGGCATATAAACCATATTCGGATCCATAAACTCCGGTAGCACAGGAGTCAAAGACCTGTCAAATGCCTGATTCTGACCATTAGCCACATCACGTGGATTCGACGTCAACTGCACAAAACATAATCAATCAATAATCACCGAAATTACTTCACACAAAGCCAATAACAACCAAATCACATCAACAATCTACACAATCACCTTCTTCGCAGGCTCCGAAACATCCAAACCCTTGCTCTGCGTATCCAACGACAGCTTTTGCAACAAATCCGCTGCTTCTATATCACAAAAATATGATTTTTCAAGTAAAACGCCTAAACACAAACACACACATACACATATATATAATTTTCACATCTCACAATCAATTTAACACTAAAATAAACAAAAAACACAATTAAATCAATCAGATCTCAATTCAAACAGCTACGCATACATAACTTACACATACACATACACATACACGCATAGATCTCAATACAAAATACACACACACACACAAAACAAGAGAGTGTAAAAGTAAAAGAACCAGAAGAGGGGGGAGCAACAGTAGCCATGATAGATAGATACAGATCGATTCTTCTTCAACTCAATTCAATCAAACACACACAGATAGTTATAAGTGTGTGTGAGATTTGTGTGTATATAAACCCTAGAAGAAGAAGAAGAAGAAGAGAAGGCGGCGGGGGCAAGAAAGATATATATGGGTTTGGGTTTTGTAAAAGAGGGTTTTGATCCAACCAATTTTCGTGATTCAAATAGCACCACGCTATTTTTTCGTTCCCTTTTTGCCCTCCATTCTTTTCTCTATTTATCCTCTTGCCCTTTCTTATTCTCACAGCTGGGTTACGCGTGTTGACACGTGGCGTGTTTATATTGGTGGTGATACATCAAAGTTACGTGGTGGATTAGTGTGGTGAGGGAAGACTGGGTCACCGCATAGTGAAGATAGAGAGGTAGGTGTTTAAATGGGGATAGAGACCATTAACTTAAAAGGACAAAAGAGAATATTTCTATTATCAACATTTTTATATACATATATATTCTGTGTGTATAGGACTGGAGGAGTATCTAGATATTAAACACTTCTTTTTCTTCCCTCTTAAGAAAAGAGGAGATTTCAATTTTTTTAAGTACATTTTCCCAAAAATTAAAATTGAAACATATCTATCTATGTATTAAATGTATAAAAATATATTTAAAAAAAGTAACATAAAATATATGAAAATATTATTTTTTTTAAATTTTGAGAATATTTGATAAATTTAAAAATATCTCGATATAATTTTTTAATTTTTCTACACATTAATATTAAAACAATTCAACAGAATTATATCATAATATTTTGCGTTGTACGAAACAAAATTATTTTTAGTTACATAAAATATAAATAAAATAGAAAATTATGTGTATAATGAAGAAAAAAATAATTGAAAGTGAAAATTTTGTGTATAGTAGAGAAATTGGTGGTTTGATTCTGGAGGTACATATTTATTATTATTAAATATTAATTTATATGAATTTTTGGATATATTTCGCATGACAGATAAATAATGTTAGAGTATAATATAAGTTTTGTTTAATTTACAAAATAATATAAAATTAGAGTAAAGGCCCATTGAAGTCATGATTTTTTTGTAAAATCATTAAATTATATTTTCAGTCATATTATTTATTTTGATTATTTATTTTATTTAAATTAAATTTTGTTTATTTATTTTTAAATTTGTTTATATATTTTAATTAAAATATTAATTGATTTAAAATATAATTAATTAATCGATATATTTTTTTATTAAATTTATGAATATTATTTTTTATACTTAAAAGATAATTAATAAATGACGCATATATCAAACAATTATATGTTAGAAGTCAAACACTAATGTTGTCAGAGAATATCAAAATAGAGTTTATGTTGCTGACATCATCAGAGTTTAGGAAGTTGTCGGTCATAGTTTACTCTATCAGAGAATACTCAATCAGAGTTTACTGTAACAGAGAATGCTCAAATCAGAGATTATCAAACCGACAGAGTTTGCAAATCAGAGTTTGTGAAGGAACAATCAAATCAGAGTATGATTAGAATAGTGAAGAAGGAATCGAAATTCAAGTTTATTGCTTATTGAAGCTATTCTTTTCATAATCTGTTTTGTAATTGAATTGTAACTGTGTCTATATAAACACAAACATAGTTTAACATTAAAATAACTTTTTCATGTCTTATCTTTCATAACCTTGCAGCTCTTGAGAACAAAGAATTTCTTGAGAGAGTTTTGTATTCAAGTTCATTATTAATACAAAACAGTATTTCATTTTACATACTCGTGTTCATAATCGATTATTTGGTACTATTACATTCAACCCCCTGCTGTAATAGATATATTTCAGGGCAAACAATTGGTATCAGAGCGGACAGTTAATTATATCTCAAAGATCATATAAACGTGTTTGGAAACAAGTGTGAAAGTATCAGGATCTCAATATTGAAGAAAGCTGAATACCCTACATGAAGGGTGAAGATGATGATGTTTTTGAAAGCCACTAATCTTGATTATTTAGACAGAATTCATACAGGTCAGTATCTCCCAACCAAACTAGTGCCATCAACAATTATGGAAGGAAGACAAGTCCCTGAATATTACACCCTGAAGGACAAGAAAGAATGGACCAATAAAGAAAAACTAGAAGTCCTCAAAGATGCAAAGGTAAGGAATATTCTGCATAATAGTCTTGACTCTGTGATGTCTAACAGGGTGTTACGCCCCGGAAGTATCGTAGAAGGGGGGTTGAATACGATACTCACTAAATTTAAAAAATTCTTTCGAATCTTTTGCGGATAAATAATTTAGAGTTCGGTTAGTGGGCTCGTGTTCTTGAGGTGAATAGTGTTTACGGAGCTGCTTACCAATTTTCTGTGTTTAGGATTAATCATTTCGGTTCTAGAAAATTAGTAGGAAAATAAACAACACAAGATTCGGGGAATATATCATTTGATAAATATAAACCCTGAGGTTGCTACACCCGGTCAACAAATCCGGTCCGAAGAACAAGTTCTTCGCTGCTTAACAAAAACATATAACTCTCAATTTCCTATACAAGTATTTCTAGATCAGTACAAAGGAAACTAAGACCGTAGAGAGTGATATATAGTGACCCTGAACATTTTCCGTTAAGGTACCGGCCACTAATACATCTCCGGTGAAGAGGTATAGATTTTCTGACTGTTCTCTCCTCTCCGGCTTGCCTTCTCTCTCTCTGGTTATTTTTGTAATGTTGTTGAAGACTCTTCCAAATGAATGGTTCTGCTTCAATTTATGTGTAGACTTTTTCAGTACAGCTACGTGGTTTCATGTGGTCCAAGTAACTGAGCTGCTTCTTCACTTCTGTTTTTCCTTAACTATTGGGAACAATTTACTGAGTAATTGTTTAAGTATCGATGAGTCTGTACAATAACCATCGGAGACTTAAAACAATTCCTGAAATAAAATCAATTACTTCAAACATTAGTAACCATCGAAAAGTGGGTTGGTGGCTTTTGTTTCTTTTCCGATAGTTAGTAACTATCTACTTAATAAGACAAAACAAGCCCTTTAATTATTCACCATTTCTTTCATTTCACCCGATAGTTGTTAACCATCTGTGAATAAGACAAAATAGCTTGTGTAACCATTGGTGAATAAGACGAAACAGATTGACTAGGTTGACTTCTGGATACAGCTTCTGTAGTCTTCTTTACTTAGCCAAATTCGAACCTGATAAGCCCTTAATATATTTTCTTCCACTGCAACTAAGTCTAATAAATATTTCCTTGATTATTCGAACTTGATTTATTCTGAGCTTCATCATATACCACTTCACTTGTTACCCATTTCAGTAAATAGTCAATTCTTCTCATTCATAGATGCAATTCTCAATCTCTTTTGTGCTGACGTTTAGTGCAACTGGTCTGGTTCACAAACGACTAACACGATCTTGATCTTCACATCTTCTATACAATACAATTGAATTTGTTCCTTGTTGATTAGAAGTGCTTCGATTGTAAGTACATTGGAATCCTCTGGCACTTAAGCTGAACCATAAAATTATCTGAAACCCTGAACATCTTCGAACTTTATCCTTCACTGAAGTCTGAACATATGAATCAACTTCCTTCAGCAATCTATAATAGACTCCAAGATTCCATCTAATATTTTGATTCTTTGTATTTGCCGTATATTCTATCTTCTCGATTCCTATACTTGTGCTCTGCAATTCATTGCTTGACTAATTTGCAGATTTCGATCACTAGAATCTTTCTGGTACTTTGACAACTGCTTCACTGCTTCCACATCCTTGAATACTTCAACCTTTATTCTTCACTGAGGCATGAACATATTAATGAACTTCTTCTAGTGAGCTAATGCTTCAAGTCTGTAGATTTCTTCTTTATCCTTTGTCTTTACCAAGTCTTCATGTCTTCCTGATTCTGGTGATAACTTCATATTATTTACACGTCATGTTCTTGTGTTGAGTTATAACCCTATGTTACATATAGGTCTATACATACAGCCTTTCAATCTCCCCATATTTGTTTGGTAGAGATTAACAAGCAAATCCCTAGAGGATAACTCAACTAACTACAAGAAAATATTAATGCTCTAGACTTGTAAATAATACTACTTGGGTTCTGGATCATATAATACATTTCCAGATTTCTATAAAGTAAAGAGAAATAGAAAATGAATGTTCCTTTAGCACTGAACGCATCTTCAATAGATATCATCTTCATTCCTCTGTGTTTGAGCTTTTCTCTGCTTCAAAATCCTTCATAGCTTGACCTACAAAGAACTTATCATAAACTGAGCTTCATAAGAATCAAAATTCCTGGGAACATCTTCAATAAAATATAGAACATTGCTCAAATAATGTTCTCCCCCTGAGAATGTGATTCTCCTTCTTATTCTTCTTCTCCCTTTAGAAAATCAATGGAATAGTCATCTGTTCTTCCCACTTGGATTATGAATCCTCTTCTGACAACTCCTTTCAAGTATAGAATAAAGCTTCTTGATTCTCCCATATTTCTGTTGTTTCCCTTCAGGATCAGAAGATAAGATTTTCTTTTTCTCATCTCAAATCTCCCCCTATGGATATTAACTTCTCCCAAGGATGCGAACCCCTTTTCCCCTTAAGGATCCAGGAACTTCCCTTAATGATCCAGGATACGAACCCCTTTAGGATATTAACTTTTCCAAAGTACGAAGATAAGACTTGATTAACTTCTCCTTTTTCTTCCTATAACTTCTCCCCCTTAGTTGAGGAATCCTCCAATGGCCCACTTTTGAATGGTTTGTCTTCCAAAGAAGGTTCTCGTTGTCATTGATCGGGAAAAATATAGTAGCTTTTCTTTCAGAAGTAGCAAGTAGCAAGGGTAAGTGTTTGGCTTATGGTTTCCTCACTTCTACTACGTTCTGTTAGTGTTTACACTCAAGTGTCGAGCACTTAGAAGTATTTCACTCTTTCTCTCCCTATCTCTCACTCAAGTGTATCTCTCCCTCACTTTCACTTAAGTGTTTCTCTCTCTCACTTTCACTCTGCATTCCAAATATAGCCTTTTGTACCTGCAAGTGAAATCCGTCAATTCATTCAAATTCTCATCACCTGATTCATCAATATGAACTGAATCACTATCAAGTGGAGAATTGCCTCGTTGAGGTGTTCTTGATCTATCATGCATAAGCATTGTCTCAGCACCAGACTCAATAGCTATTGCTAAATCACTGTCTAATGGATCCTCACCTCTTTGAGATGGGTTATCCCAAGATATTAATATCTATTAGGGAATCCTGCCTTGTTCTATCAAGGAGTTGCCTCACACCTTCTCCATAAATGGGAGGTGGACATTCCTTTTCAGGATCTGGAAATGTTCCTTCCAGGAGGGGCGACGTAGTAGACAATGTAATGAATGGAAAATTAGAGTCTACGTTTCCCTCGTAACCCAATGACGGGTAATTTATTAACATGTATATACCTCTCACTGTGCACGTCTTGCAATGTGTTCTTAGAATTTATCTATTTAGGCTTACCATCAGCGTGAGTGCCAGTGGTGTGCTTGACTCATTACAAGGTGCTCTGGCTGACGAGCGAATTTCAATGGACTCACCTTGTTGAGAGAATGATTCCAGAGACAGTTTTAATTGCCTTTTCAGCTCTGCATCTTTTTGAGAAGATACAGATGAGCTTACAGTTACCTCAGTTTATATACTTCTTTACTTCGCTGGAGGTAGAGCTGTGGGTGCACTTCCGACTTCATCCTTATTTGCTGCATCAAGTGCAGTTTCTCCCTTATCAACCTCTAAGTAACATGTGTTCCTTGTATCTCCAAGGGTTAATATATGGAAGTGGATGAATCAGTGTTTGGTATTATGGCCTGGGTAAGAGATTGATGAGTTTTCAACCTCTTGGCTAGCTTCTTAAGCCTCTAGGGGCTAAACGGATAGAATCAATTAAATAAGATAAAAAGATAATCACTTTAACATTCGAAAACATATTTTTCATCTCAAGGAGAAAGAAAAATATATGAAGGAATGGTAATCGATTGCATTTTAGCACTTTTAATAAAAGAGTTTTGTCGGTTCTAAAGATTTATCATTTAAGAACATGAAACCAATATAAATTTTCTTTAATGATACTTATCCCATAATAAAACGCGGGAAAGTGTATCAGAGAAAAATTCTATCCCTTATGAATTTTTTATAAGGCAAACTTCCCATAATAAAATGCGGGAATTTATACCAAAGAAGAAATTCAACTCTTCTACCAAATTAGATCTTAATAAAATGACTCTTTTCCCTTAAAACCTAAGTACTGTAAGTTTAAAAACAATTTTGGAAAACATCTTTATCAGATAGAGGACTATGATTTTCCGACTCATAATGCAATTATGATTTACATCATTTTCGTCCATCTGATACTATCCCCGACTTAAAATAAAAACATGATAATTGGGGTTGGATGGATGCTTAACAGATATAATTTGATAAATATAAACCCTGAGGTTGCTACACCCAGTCAACAAATCCGGTCTGAAGAACAAGTTCTTCGCTGCTTAACAAAAACATATAACTCTCAATTTCCTATACAAGTATTTCTAGATCAGTACAAAGGAAACTAAGACCGTAGAGAATGATATATAGTGACCCTGAACATTTTCCGTTAAGGTACCGGCCACTAATACATCTCTGGTGAAGAGGTATAGATTTTCTGACTGTTCTCTCCTCTCCGGCTTGCCTTCTCTCTCTCTGGTTATTTTTGTAATGTTGTTGAAGACTCTTCCAAATGAATGGTTCTGCTTCAATTTATGTGTAGACTTTTTCAGTACAGCTACGTGGCTTCTTGTGGTCCAAGTAACTGAGCTGCTTCTTCACTTCTGTTTTTCCTTAACTATCGGGAACAATTTACTGAGTATTTGTTTAAGTATCGATGAGTCTGTAGAATAACCATCGGAGACTTAAAACAATTCCTGAAATAAAATCAATTACTTCAAACATTAGTAACCATCAAAAAGTGGGTTGGTGGCTTTTGTTTCTTTTCCGATAGTTAGTAACTATCGGCTTAATAGGACAAAACAAGCCCTTTAATTATTCACCATTTCTTTCATTTCACCCGATAGTTGTTAACCATCTGTGAATAAGACAAAATAGCTTGTGTAACCATTGGTGAATAAGACGAAACAGATTGACTAGGTTGACTTCTGGATATAGCTTCTGTAGTCTTCTTTACTTAGCCAAATTCGAACCTGATAAGCCCTTAATATATTTTCTTCCACTGCAACCAAGTCTAATAAATATTTCCTTGATTATTCGAACTTGATTTATTCTGAGCTTCATCATATACCACTTCACTTGTTACCCATTTCAGTAAATAGTCAATTCTTCTCATTCATAGATGCAATTCTCAATCTCTTTTGTGCTGACGTTTGGTGCAACTGGTCTGGTTCACAAACGACTAACACGATCTTGATCTTCACATCTTCTTTACAATACAATTGACTTTGTTCCTTGTTGATTAGAAGTGCTTCGATTGTAAGTACATTGGAATCCTCTGGCACTTATGCTGAACCACAAAATTATCTGAAACCCTGAACATCTTCGAACTTTATCCTTCACTGAAGTCTGAACATATGAATGAACTTCCTTTAGCAATCTATAATAGACTCCAAGATTCCATCTAATATTTTGATTCTTTGCATTTGCCGTATATTCTATCTTCTCGATTCCTATACTTGTGCTCTGCAATTCATTGCTTGACTAATTTGCAGATTTCGATCACTAGAATCTTTCTGGTACTTTGACAACTGCTTCACTGCTTCCACATCCTTGAATACTTCAACCTTTATTCTTCACTGAGGCATGAACATATTAATGAACTTCTTCCGGTGAGCTAATGCTTCAAGTCTGTAGATTTCTTCTTTATCCTTTGTCTTTACCAAGTCTTCATGTCTTCCTGATTCTGGTGATAACTTCATATTATTTACACGTCCTGTTCTTGTGTTGAGTTATAACCCTATGTTACATATAGGTCTATACATACAGCCTTTCACAGGGTAATTGCATGCGAAACTGCTAAAGAAATTTGGGATGTACTAGAGGTTCAATGCCAAGGAACCAAGAAAATAAAGAAGAAAGAAGATCTGTGCTAATTCAAGAATATAAATATTTTGAGGCAAAATAGAATGAATCACTCACAGATATTTATGACAGATTTCTAACTCCATTGAATAACCTGGCTTTGGTGGATAAGGTGTATGACAATGAAGATTCAAATACCAAGTTTCTAAGGGCTCTTCCTAAAGAATGGGATCTACAAACATCTTTAATAAGAGATAGGGCCGATCTAGATGAGATTTCTCTTGATGAAGTCTATGGAAGATTGAAGACTCATGATTTAGAATTACAGCAAAGGAAGAATAGGAAAAGTAACAGGGCAAAATCTGTTGCCTTGAATGGTGAGGCCAAAGTTGAAGAACCAAAAGAACAAGTCCTAAAAGCCTCAACAAGAAAAGAAAAATTGTGATCAAAGAAAATAGTGAATCAGAGTTTGAGGCAAACTCTGATATAAACTCTGATGATTCTTCAGATTCTGACATAATGGAGATGGTTGTTATGATTATCAAAGGCTTTAAGAAAATGAAATATAGGAAGTACAGAAAGCAAAGGAACTTCCAAAAGAAGCAAGGAGAATCAGACAAGGAAGACAGATTTAGAAAAAGAGAAGACAGAGATGGAAAATCAAAAACTCTTGACAAATCAAAAGTCAAGTGTTACAAGTGCAATAAGATGGGGCACTTTGCTACTGAGTGTAGAAGCAAGGAATCTGGAAAAGCACTCATCACATCAAAGAAATATTGGATGGATTCCTCATATTCTGAAGATGAAATAAATTATGCTCTCATGGAAAACTCTGATGCTCCCATCCTAAACTCTAACAAGGTACCATACTCTGTCTTTAATTTTGATACTGAAAATATCTGTGAATTAAAGTCTTTCCTTAGATCATTGAATGTTAGTTTTAAATCTCAGTCTCTTGAACATGAAAGATTAAAATCTGAGATACAGACTTTGACTGCTAGGAATAACTCTCTTGAATCTGAAAATTCTACCATGCTTAGCATTAAGAAAGACTGTGAAAATGCAATACACATGCAAACTCAATTAGAAATTCAAGTTGAATATTTGAAATCTGAGATAGCTAAGGAAAAGGAGATTTTCAGAGTTTGGACAAACTCTAGCAAGAAAGTCCAATAAATGTTTTCTGAAAAGAATTGGACATCTGCCTTAGGTTATGAATCTGATAAAGAAACACACACTAAAACACACACAAAAGGAACATTGAGTGAACCTGTGAAATTTGTTAGAGCTAGTAATGACAAAAAAATATATTCTGGTGAATGCTCTAATGATAACAAAGGTAAAAAGAATAGTGTGTTAGAGAATAAACCTATCAATATAGGATTACTTTCATAGAAGCAACTTAAAGAAAAGTTGAAGGTAATCACTATTAAAGACAAACCTAAAAAGGTGATAGGAAATAGAAATGGCAAAGAATTACTAAGGAGAAAAACTATAAGTATATCCCTGATGCTCCTAGAAAAACCTGTTTTACTTGTGGTAATTCAAATCACCTTGCTATTGACTACAAATAAAATAAAAAGAAGTGTTATTCCTAAGAACAATGTCAATATTTAGAGAAGGGGTTGAATACAAATATTAAAACTTTTTAGGACTTTTAATATTTGCTCTTGATGTTTGATAGATTGACAGAATATGTTTGAACAAACAACTGAAAATTAAAATGAACAATGAGAGATTTAAAAATTACTGATGGATTGGTTTTTCCATCAGATGTATATTTTTGCTCAATGTTCCTATGTTAAAGATAACCTAGCTTCGTTTTTACAAAGTTAGAAAGAATCAACTGAGCTTACAATGTGCTCTTGAGCTTGATCAGTTGATTGTCGAAATATTGTCTAACTTTTCTATATTTCTAACAATACTTCTACACTTATTTATATACTACAAGTGTATTTTACAATTCCTATTCTAGGATTGTTTCTATCTGTCACTCTTTTTCCTTTTTCCTTTTTAGGAAAACAGACTTGAAAGACAACTATTGATTGAGTCTTCACAGCCATCCTAGGCTGTCTTCCATATGTGTGCTTTTGTTCTCTAGATCTACAACTGATAGACTTTCTGTGTTGTCACAATCAATTGATAATTTGCTGTTAAGCATATCAATTGATTCATCCTTTAATCCATCAACTGATGTTCTTCTTCGATTGATCTTTACATCCATCGATTGATAAAGAATGACTTATCGACTGATAAATGATATCGATCGATATATATCAATCGATGGGTCTTCACATTAGTTGATGGTCTTCAATTCCTGACTTGTCTTCTTCAATTGATCTCTCATCTAATGAGGCTTCAATATCAATTGATCATCCTTCACTTGTGCAATTTCCTGTCTTCAAATAATTACAATTTGACAGTTTAATTTACACATCAATTGATGATCTATATCAATCAACTCTAACATCAATTGATAAGAATAATATCAATTGATTTACACCTTATCGATTGAAATAGATTAAGTACACCTATGCTACAGTCCAAATTATCAGTTGACTCATATAACATTTCAACTGATAAATGGTTTCCTGATCAATTGATATTTATAAATTTCATATCAATTGATCAATTACATAAAACAAAATTTCTATGATTCTAAGATTAATGTTATCATCAAATTACATGTAGATTCCTAACAATCTCCCCCTATTTGTGTCTGTGATATGAACAGGCATAAATCTACTTGATGATAACAAAACCCAAAAAAAAACATTCAGATAGAATCAAGAAATTTAATTAGCACATTAATTTTGAAAATACCAGATTGATAGATAACTCTTGCAAATAGCTTCAATGTCTTCATGATTTAATTAGCTCATCTTTCTTCTCTTCTCAGCATTCTCCTTTAGCTGCCTCATGAAAGAACTCCTCAAAATTGCTTCATCCCTGTCAGTTTCTCCAAGCTGCCTCATTAGGTAGTGTATTTCTTCATCTGTTATTTTGTCCAGATATTTGCGAATATTAAAGAACTTTGTGTTGCCCTCCACATCTGTAAAAATCATAACATACTTTGGCTCCAACACCACCTTTTTTACCTGTGACTTCCATAGCTTTAGAGGTGAATCAAGTTCAGCTTTTGCCTTGGATCTTCTTAATCTTGAAATTTGCTGTTGAATCTCCTGAGCAATTGTTGTGTTGAGTTTGTACTTTCTGTTGAGTAGAGGAAGAATAGTCTTTAAGACATTGTAACTCTGCTTCATTATCACTTTCATGGAATAGGTGATCTTCACTCCATTTTCATACTCTAATCTCATAGATTCCTCTTAATTAGAAGTAGCAGGATGAGTCATTACTCCAATTAGTCATTTTTCATTGATTACTGGTATTCCCTTCATATCATAACCTTCAATTGTTATCTCCTCCCTTATTTCTTCTTGTTGTCCTTGAAGGTTTTCCTGAACCACTATTTCTTGAGTAGTACTTGACCTTTTCCTGGCCATAGTTATTTTTCTCTTTTTCCTCAGTGGTTGCTCCATTGATTGATCTTCCATATTCCATTCTATTTCCATTTGCCTTGCTATTTCCTCATTTTCCTTTTCTCTTCTTGCAGCATCTGACAATCCTGTAGAAATAGCTCCCTGAAGAAGCTTCTGGCCAACTGGCTCTTTCCTTTTCTTCTCTTCTTCAATCATTATGGCGTTGCCCTTTTTCTTCTCTTCAAGGGCTTCAAGATCAATTGATAGAAATGTTTCAGCATTTGAGTTGCTTTCTTTGGCAGCCTTTTGTGCATCTTCATTTATTTTTCTTGTTTGAGCAATGAACTCATTCAAGTCTCCTTTTTCTACTGCCTCTGTCACCAACTCTATGCTTCTCTTCAAATCTTCAATTCTTTTCCTTTCTCTCTCAATCATTGATTGAGTTTCTCTTTCCCTAGAAATCCTTCTAGCTTCTAGATCAGTTTCAAATTTCCTGAATTCCTCCTTTTTCTGTTCTAAGTCATCTTTGGGAGAATTAGATGACTTAGATCTCTTTGAAGACTGATTATCCCTGTTACTTCTGTACTTGAATCTTTTTGTTGCATATCCACCAATGTCACTTGTCTTGTCCATACCAGAACCACCAACACCACTACTTCCACTGCCTTTGTCATCACCATCACCATCATTCTTCTTCTTTGTATTCTCCCCCTTTTTGTTATCATCAATTGGAGGGGGGGTGGCATTCTGTCAAGGAACTTTTGAAGAATAGATGCATGAAGACTTTGACATGCAATAATAGCATTCATTTTCTTTTCTAGAGAGCCCACTCTAGTTTCCAAAGCTGCAAAGTTCTTTGATTCCTTGAAGAGCTTGTCTTTTATGTGATTCATGGTGTTGAATGGTAGCTTTTCATCCAATCTCCTGTCCAAAGCATCCTTGTTGGTGGAGATAGAGTCCTTGATAATCTCCAGTTCCCTCTTTACTCCTATTACTGTCATCTTTTGAATCTTCAGTGATTCTCTCATACAGTGAGCAATTCTCCTTTGAGTAGGATCTTCAATTTCGCCTTCCACCATTGCCCTTCTATATTGAGAGAGAATTTCAGTCTCAGCAGCTTCTAAGGAACCATCAATTGTGCTCATCCATGGCTCCTTATCAGAATTTCTCCTAGCTCTTCAGGTGTCATATAAAATTCATTTGTTGTATTGGCAATACTTTCCTTCAGATTCCTTGTCCTCTGTTCTGTATGATCAATCCCCAAGAGTTGTTCTGCATCCCTGTTACTTGAAGTAGCCAACCCCTGATATTGTGGATTAGGATGGATGAAGTTCTGTGGATCCAAATCACCAGCATCAGTCTCCTCTTCAATATCCTTAGCAACTCCACTCCCACTAGCTTCTGCATGTGGTACTCCCCCTAACTCCTTGACTCCCACTTCTTCTTACATTAATTCACTTTCTAATTCCTGTGCAAATATAAGAATTGTTTTATCTCTCTCACTCATCTCTCTATTTTGCATCAGGATCTCATCCTAGAATCTCACATCTCCCTCACTCATTGTCTGTGCACCTTCTAAGGTGGGGCCCTCAAGTGTTTCACTCTCATTCCTGAAAAAAATAGGAATGTCCTTACTCACTCCCTCTCCTTTTGCTAGGCTGCAATCCCGCCTCTCACTCAACTCACTCATTCCTAAGAGTGTTTGTGCAATATCAATTGATTGAACATCAATTGATGTAAAGATATTAACAGTTGAGATGTTTGGGATATCCATCGATTGATGCATATCCATCGATTGATCTTGAGGATCGATCGATGGCTTATCAGTCGATGGTTGAATATCAATTGATGAAGAAACATCAATTGATGGAGTAGAAACTGTTGAGGAAATTATTTGAGAAGAGATATTTTGAATAACGTGAGAAATGGAATCCTGAATATCCTGTGAAGAAGATTCAGGAGAGAGTGTTGGCTTCTCTTTGAAGAATAAAGAAGGAGAATATGAAAATGTTTGATAATCTATCAAAACATTTTCTGAAGAAATTTGTTGGGATGGAGATCTAAAAATGGAAGGTATTGGAATTGGGAGCGAATGGGGCTGCATCTCATCATTTATATGAGACACATCAACCTGACTTTGAGAAGGCTCTACCACAGTTTCCTGTGATTTTGCAGTGTGTGATTCCCCATGTGCAAAGGTGACTTTCTTCTTTCTCCTTTCATATGGTGTTATTGTTTTGTCTTGTGTGTCCCCAATTTGGTTATGTGCCCCTGGTTGTGGGCTATTTTCAATATTGTCATCTTTTTGAGAAGATGGCAATAGGGATGTGGTATTTCCATATTAACATCCATAGTCTTTTAGGAGACTGTGGAGTGGCTTGGCTGAGGTTGTACACCCTCACTCTCCTTATTCTTCTGGGTTCTTTGATGTTCCCCAGTTCCCTTACCACCTACATCTCCTTCTAGTCTATCTACCAAAACAGTTGATTTCCTTTTCTTTGTTTTTACAACAGCAGGTTTTTGAGAACCTGCTGAGGTTGGTTTCTTAGATTTGGATTTTGAGATTAGTTGTGTGGCTTGGGTAGGAGGGTTGGGGTCATTACTGCTACCCTCCATAGTCATAGAAGGCAAAGAAGGTTGGGGATTGGAAGAAGTTAAGGTAGAGATAAATATCTGAACAAAAGGAGGATAGATCAATTCCACATTGCTGTGAAGATTGATCATTACCAAGTCTTTAAAGACCCTTTTGTTTTGAGTCCAGCAATCCAAAACTTCTGTACTCCTGTCAATCTCAATATTCTTGACAAAGTGGTTAATAACAATCATAATAGATCTAGCATAATAAATATAATTAGATCTATTTATTTTAT
Organism: Oenanthe sinensis; assembly: GCA_028671895.1. Classification (NCBI taxonomy): domain Eukaryota; kingdom Viridiplantae; phylum Streptophyta; class Magnoliopsida; order Apiales; family Apiaceae; genus Oenanthe; species Oenanthe sinensis. The sequence goes on from CM053813.1 coordinate 16,194,934, forward strand.
TTCCCAATTTGGCAGACATTTCATTGATTAACAGGCTACCTAAGTTATGATATCTATCATACAAAATGCTATACCCTACCTGTTGCATGCTTGTTATTATTGCATCAAAATTACTAACCTTACCAGAAAAACACTTGATTATTGCATCAAAGAAATATGACCATTCTTTTCTTAGATTCTTTCTAACTATACTTCCTAGACTAGCATCATGAGCTGTGTAATTGATTTCTCTAAGCATGTTTCTAATTTCTGTGTCAGTGGGTGAATTTTTTGTATTATTTGCAGGAATATTTAAACATTCACTCAAGACTATAGTGGTTAGAATATACCTCTGTCCTTTGCAATCAAAGGAGATTGAAGAGAAATCATCTGCTACCTCTGCAGAATCCAGAACTCTTCAACTAGATTGCACACTATCTTTGGTGCTTCTGTGAGGGCCTTTGATATCTTTGAACTTCTTAGGAATTCTGTTGGTCCCTGATATTGTAGAAGGGGGGTTGAATACAATATCTATTAATTATCGCGGAATATTTGGATTTAAAAATATTATTTTAAATTCTCACGAAATATTAATTGTAATGAAATACTGTTCATGTAGAAGATATAATTTTAACTTGAAAAGTATTACAAAATTAATAAGTAGAAAGATTATATAACTGTTTAAAAGCTTACAACAATTTTGACATGAATTGTTCGAGTTTAACAATTATATTCCAAACTAAGCACAGAAATATGTGAATATTACAAAGCATATAAATTTCTGAATTTGAATGTTTTAACAACTACAGAAATGAGAAGTGATCTCCTCATATTTATAGAGGTTGGAAAAGCTTGGCATTACTTTTCAGCATTACTATTTTTCTTGAAAAATAAGTCTAGAATTACCTTTAAAAAGACCGGGCCTTACTTTTGAAAATTCGGTATTACCTTTCATTGAGCTCGGTATTACCTTTTCAAAAGCTCGGTATTACCTTATTAAAATGCTTGGTATTACTTTTTGATTAAGCACATAATTACCTTTTAAAAAGTAATTTCGGTATTACCTTTTTCAAATGAATTCGGTATTACTTTTTTTCAAATGAATTCGGTATTACCTTTTAATTAGGCAATTCAGATTATATTAAAAGTAATATTAACTTAATCTTTTATAGTAAATTAATTCTACTTTATTTAATTAAATAATTTATAAATTAAATTAAATTTAACTTTAATTAATTTAATTAAAATAAATTAAATAATTAAATTCATTGTGTTAGTAGAATTAAAATACTATCTGACTTGTATAATTCTGGAGTCAGCTTCACAGTCTTCTCGTCTCTTCTTTGACTTCTATCTTGAAACCACTTGAGCTAAAATGAAGAATAAATATTTTATTGTTGACACACAAATGTACTGTCTGGTTCATTTGTGTCATACTAATAAATATTTTCCATTCTTAACATTTAAAGTTGTGGCCTTCTGCTTTTCTGTCTTCCCTCTTCTGTTCTTTTTCTTCTGGAATCTTCATGTAATAGCCACTTTAAAATCTTCTGTATCTTCTGAATTCTTTTGAATTTCTACTTGATTATTATCAATTTATTTTACTAACGCTTGAACAAATAAATGAACTTCTTCCAGTGTTGAGTAGTAGCTTCAACTAAGTACTTCTGATACTAGGATTCCTCGTGATTAGTTGACTGTCTTTGTCTTGATTCCTGTTTGATATTTATTATTTACCACTATTTCTTATCTGAGTTGAGTTGTCATCTAATTATTACAAGTAGGCCTAGTCATATGCCTTTCAATCTCCCTCTATTTATTGTTAAACATTTAACACACAAATTTCTAGAGGATAACTCAACTAACAACTAAGAAAGTAAATACGACATGTAAGTACTGTAAATAATAAACAAAAGTTCTAGTTTTATATTTAACAAATTTTCAGATTCATACATAAAAGATAAGTACAAGATAGTTGTTCCTCTAGCACTGAACAAATATAACATTGTTTATATCTTGACCTATCTAGGACTTTAGTCTTCAGCAGTATCAACTTCACCTTCTTCTAAATTATAACTTATGTTAACAGGTGTCCTTGGTACCTCTTCGACCTCTGTCTGAATGGATTCTCCATACTTCCTTCTATTAACAGCTCGTTGTAATTCCTACTCCACTTCTAGATCAGTTTGACTCTTGACTTCTTCTCCCACATCATAGGGCTGAGTTGAATCAATTCTATGCATCTGCCTGATGTATGATTGAATATTTTTTGATAGGCAGTAGTTTATGATCTTTTGGGCTGCATCCAACTTAGCCTGGGACCTGAATCCCTTGGATCCCAACATAGTTTCAACTTCAATCATGTATTTCACTATGCATCCCTTTAATGACTCCTCATCCAGCTTCATAATCTGATAAAGCCTGTTGTTGTAGAACCTTACCTCATGAGGGTCGTTTAAGATTTGTGGACTGACAGCTCTTGCTATGTCTCGAAGTCTGTCTCTTAAAATTTCATTTTCTTCTGAACTTCTTCTGACTTTGTTCATTAACGTCCAGATTATAGATAGAGATCTTTGACGAAAGAATTCCATAGAGACCCTGAATGTGCCATTCCTGTGTGTGTACAACAGAATCTGCCAGTCATCTAGAATGTTATCCACAATCACAGTGATGTAGTCAACTTCTTCTTTGATTGCTTTCATGAAGTTATCCAGACAGTCATTTGAATCTTGCAGGCATTCAATTAGAAATTGTAACTTGTAATCTTCAAACGGTCCTTTCTGAAGTTTGTCCATGATTTCTCTGGCGGTATCCCATTTCTTCCCTATTTTCAATCACACATCTTCTTTCTTCTTTCTGACAGCTATAGCCTACAAATTTTGCTTTTCTTGGCTTTTTTTCCTTTCTGTCTGAGTTTTTTCTTTGACCAGAGCTTTCAAATTTTCTGTTCTAGTATTGCTTACTTTGATGTCCTCTTTCAATTTCTTTATGGCCTCTTCATAGGCAGGATCAATATCCTTCTCTATTGGAAACAGAAATTCCTCATCAAAAGCAGCTTCTTCATCAGCTCTACAGTGGTCAGGAATGTTTGATTCATCATGAGCACTATCATCAATGAATTGCTCTTGAGCATAATATTGTTCTTCTAGTTCTGGATCAAACGAATGAAATTGTTCTTCATCAAAATACAGCTTAGCTTTCCCTTTATCTTGAGCAGTAGCCCCTTCATCTCCAGCTACTTTCTTCTTTGTTTTATCCCCCTTAGTTGAGGGATCCTCTTGAGTTTTAGAGGCTTCAAAAGATGACATCAGTTTCTGCATAGTCAGATAGACTTGCTTCATTCCTTCATTCAAATATGTCATGCCATCATCCAGTTTGCTGAATCGTTGAGTAGAGATCTTTTCATTTTCAATGATTGTGAGGGTTAAGCTTTTCTCAACGTCATCAATTTTTTCATGTAATTTGCTCACCTCTTTCATATCTTTAGCAATAAGACTATGTACGTTCTGGATATCTTAAGTTTTTAGAAGAATAGAAGATTTGACATCATCAACATCTTTTCGCACCATTGTCAGCTGTTGTGTTACAGAGGCAGATGCAGATTTTTCTTCTACTTGTGCTTTTACGTTTACCAACTCAACCTGAACAATTTGAATTTCCTTCTAGAGAGCTTTCATTTTAGATAGTAGTTCACTGTGTGTGTGTGCACTCATCTCACTTGCACTCATGTTTAACTCACTATCACTCTATGCATGTGTTTCACTCTGTGTTTGTCTCACATCACTAGTTGTTTAGCTCCTTTCCAGATTCATATGATGTACCTGTAAATAAAACAATAGCTTTTGAAGAGTCGAAATGCTCTTCTGATGCCTGTGAAGGTGCGTCCTCAATAATATTTACTTGAAGTGGCTCCGCTACTGACGTAGCTGCTCCGTGAATGGAGCCCCAACTCCCTCTAAAGAGTGGTTGCCTCTCAAACCCACTAGTGGATTCGAGAACTTCTCGTAAGAGAACTGGATGAAAGAAATCCGGTGGAGTCACCACCTTAGACAATGTAATGACAGGCTCTTGAGAGTCTGTGGTGCCCCTTAGTACCTCGGAGGGTATCTGATGCTTCACTGCATCGAAAATGTCATGGTCCACAACATAGGTGGCATCCGACGAGTTTTTATTAAAAACATTTTCTTCAACAAATGTGCCCTCATGTGTTTGTGTTTCTTCAAGTGAAGGTCCTGCTAGTGTGATTGCTAGCAGAGTGTTGTCCTCACTAACTGATGCTGTAGCTGAGCAGCGAATTAGATCACCTGGTTGAGCAAGTGTATCTAGAGAATTTTGGATGGCCATATCAAAATCCATATCCCATTGATCGGAATAGGTTGAGGCTGCAGTTGTCTCAGGTTCAAACCTAGATTTTTTAGAAGGAGGAGACAGAGCTGCGGGTTCATTCTCATCAGCACCAAGACCCCTAATAATTCTGACAAGTTTCTTCCTTTTTCTTACTTGTACCAAAGAGGAGGTTGAAGGAGAAACTGTTTGAGGCTCTAATTCAGCTTGGGACAGAACCTGTGTGTTTTCAGGTTCATAGCCGAAATCCTGGAGTGTAAGAGCACAATCATAGTCTGCCACAGATAAATCTACAAGTGGACTACATATATTTATAGGAAGGAAAATAGAACCCAGGGTATGAGATAATAACTGTTGTTCAAATACTTCCTGTTGTGCTTGATTAGCAGCTTCAATCAATAGTTGCGCAACCACTTGTATTTGCTCTTCCTGCTCTGGCTCTGGCTCTGGCTGAACCTGTTGAGCCTGTTCTAGATTTGCAATCTGATCTAGGATCTCACCCATATATTGAGTCCTCACAATTAATATGTTAGGGAACTTAGCCTTATTCCCTAACATTGTGAAAAGATTTTTCTAAGGGGTGGGAGAAATCTCTATTCTGCTGTTCTGGAACAGAGCCTTATCCTCATCTGAAACAAGATCATTTATGAATAACATTAAGAATCTTGGATATTATCAAAGTACAATTTGTCCCCTGCTCTCTGATGTCCCCATCTTCTTGATAATTTCAGCTAACACAAGTTTTCTAAAATTTATCCTCATATTGTGGGCCATAGAATACCCAATGATTTGTAGAAGAGAGGAGAGATTGTTGAAGTTCTCTTTCGTCGTAGGTGAAAATACCTTGGCCAGTGTATCAAAGAAGTAGGTCCATTTGAAGGGTTTCGAGCATAAAAATGCAGCGGAATTAACGTAAAAACAATAAAAATCGAAACCCAATCGCAGGATCCATGTATAACGTTGGATGATTATGGTGAAGAAGTCTGTACCTCAACAAAGCTTTCCGCAGGTTGTTTAATGGAGGTCCAGAAAAGATGAATCACAGCAGCCCTTTGTTGCAAAGATTTGCTCTCCAAAGAAGTACACACGAACGCCCGATCGTCCTACGATCACCGGAGTCGGTACTAGCCGAATTGTTTGTCTCTCTCTCTCTTTCTCTTTCTCTAGCTTCTCTTGATGTTGAGCAGCTAGGGTTTTTCTCTAAAAACGAAATCTGATGATTAAACCCTAATACTATACATCATTATGTATATATAAGGGAGAGAGAGATTTTGGGCCTAACCCTAATCCATGTGGTTTCCAAAACCCATTATGACTTTGAGTTATTATTATTATTATTAAATCTGAATTCAAATATAATTAATCAAGTCCCACTTAATTAATTCAATAATTAAATTCAAATAATAATAATACTTATTAAATCTGAATTCTAATATAATTAATTAAGTCTCACTTAATTAATTCAATAATTAAATTCGAATAAACAATAATATATTTAAATTCATAATTTAGATAAACCTCCGTTTTGACGTTCTTTGTGTGTGACCCTTTAGGTTATTATTACGTTGGCAATAATTTTAATATCCAATAATAAAATTATAAACAATGAGCGGCATCTAGTAATACATCATTGCTACCCAAGTAACAATAATAATTGGTGATTCAATTAAACCTTTAGTGAATAATGTTCCATGTAATATAATCCCTTTAACCTTATATTATAGATCAAACTCGAGGCATGTATAGTGTCATCCTCTTCAATGTTTAATCTCAGTTTCCTTGATCAATGAGTAGACTATTTAAACAAATCAATATTTGAGCATGGCCATGCATTTCATAGTCTCACTCAATCAAGAGGCCAATAATATCACTCCTAGAATTGGAGGGTTAAATCCTATATCTATCATTCATATTCCTCATACGATTCATAGCATACCCAATGTACACCTTTATCATTATCCGATTAAAGGTAACTTTGAGTGTAATCAAAGTATATTAATTCTCGTATAGAAATATAATGATATCAAGTCAGAGGATCATTACATCATTATCACAGTGAGATTTCTTATGACACTTATTAACATGTAGAAACTCACGGCGGGTCTTTCCAGTGTCATGTATTGATACATACACTTATGTTCTTGACTTTAGTATCACCATACCTATGACCAATGAGATGTGGTCATCCGTCAACAAACATACTAGTCTTATTGCATTATTACTGTCCTTAAATAATAATACTGGACTAGAGAATTTTAGGAATAAAATACTATTCATATAATCTCATTTTTAAGTCACATTCTTAAAGATATATATTACGTATTAATATTTCAAGGACTTTTATTATCCTTTCAATTTATAACGCAGTAAATAAAGACATAATAAATATTAATTAAATAATCACATAAAACATAATCCTTAATTGTTTTCAATAAAACATTAAAAGTATTGTCTCTAGGACACCAATACTAACACCATTCACTAACCAGCTTGGATTTGTTCATCTTTACCAAATTAATTTCCCCTTGATATAAAATGGCTTGGAAAAAATTAATTAACTCTGGAGCAGTTGGAGGGTCAACAAAATCTTCAGTTGGAAACCCTAAAATTCTATTTACATCATCTTCAGTCACCATGTACTCATGCTCTCCAATGGTGAAGGAAAATTGTACTCTTTCTCCAGCTGTTCTGTTCGTAGCAGTCGAGTACAAAGCCTTTAGTGCATCAACTACTAGAGGGGTATCATGGGTAATGGCTGTACTAATAAGTGAGTGTTCATTTAAAAATACGATCCACGGTCGAAACCTCTCGATTGAACAGTTCACTGGGTTAAAATAACCTACAAAATTAGTCTTGACTATTTCACAATTATCAGCCATATATATATATATTAATCTCCTTATTATTTGAATATTGCCCAAACACACCACTAAAATCTGACTAACACCCAATTAATCGAAAACACATAAACAAATCAAAGCCCTAATTGCAAATAATCCCCAAATCGATTTCACCACCAAACAACACCAAATCAGTCCTTGAATATTAAACAATGAGTCAACTCAGTTTTGTAGAAAAATGAGCAGAATTTCGGCTTAACAGGTTGATTTTGCACAAACTAGCAAGCAATTAAGCTTGAAATCAACACAAGCAACTGATTAGAAGTTATAAACACAGAAAAATCGAGGGTTTTGAAAAGTAATGCTAACTGACTGTTCGTGTGTGTATATATAAACTGTGTGTATATATGAACTGGAGAGAAAAAAGAAAAAAACGCAGTATTACTTTTAAATAGAATGAAGGGTCGGTATTACCTTAAAAAAAATTCTCGGTATTACCTTTTTTGTTATGACTCGGTATTACTTTTAAAAAGTAATGCCAAGCTTTTATATAAAAGGTAATGCCGAGCTTTTTATTTAAAAAGTAATGCCGAGTTTTTATTTAAAAAGTAATGCCGAGTTTTAAAAGTAATGTTGAAGAAAAAAACATATATATTCGAATTAATTAATTCTAAATTCGAAATAAAATATTAAAAAATTTTATTCGATTTTTAGATTTAATTAAAAATTAAAAATAACAATAAGTATTTACAAGCTTATAAATTATTAAAGACATATAGTAAACATTTACATTATTAATTGATTAATTAATAACATACTCCTTTATATATATGTGCAATAATAATTTGTTAAAAAAAACTTAATTTAAACAAAGTTACTTATGCTATAATTGAAATAATTATCTTTTAAGAATATTAATTTAGTCTTAAGATAATTTTCCAAAAATTCATAAGCCCTAGAATTTTATTAATTCAAGTCTCATAAATTTTTTAAATATTAACATTTAATATTTATGAGCTTAAATTAATTCCTAGCAATCAAAAATTAGCCATTATTTAACATCCCTAGTTCACTAACCAACTTAGAGAAAGTGGATTCATCAAGTGGTTCCGTGAAGATGTCGGCTAGTTGATCTTCTGTGGGTATAAAATGTAGCACCACAGTTCCATTCATGACATGCTCTCGGATAAAATGATACCTTATGTCAATGTGCTTGGTTCGAGAATGTTGTACAGGATTGTTGGAAATAGCTATAGCACTTGTGTTGTCACAAAAAATTGAAATTTTGTTCAACGCAAGTCCATAGTCATTTAGCTGATTCCTTATCCACAAGATCTGTGCACAACAGTTACCTGCCGCAATATATTCTGCTTCGGCTGTCGAGGTAGACACTGAGTGCTGTTTTTTGCTATACCAAGAGATCACCCGTCTTCCTAGAAACTGACAGCTTCTAGACGTACTTTTCATGTCCATCCTGCACCCTGCATAATCTGAATCTGTATAGCCTATTAGTTCAAAACCTGTATCTTTAGGGTACCAAATTCCAAGATTTGGTGTACCTTTCAGATATCTAAAAATCCGTTTAAGGTCTATTGTAGAATCAATAACTGTCTCTGTTGTGAACCATTCCAGCATACAACATCTCCATTTAGACAAAACACAAATCCAGACTGAGAAATCGAATCATCCTTGTCTGTTTGGAAACTAGCGTCAGTGTAACCTTTTACAACCAGCTTATCTTCTCCTCCATATACCAAGAATTGATCTTTAGTCCTCTTCAAGTACTTAAGAATATTCTTGACTGCTGTCCAGTGACCTTCACCTGGATTAGACTAGTATATACTCTGACTTAGGCCGATCATTCTTCTTGATCTATCTCTATAGATCTTGATACCTAGAATGTAGGATGCATCTCCTAAGTCTTTCATAGAGAAGTTGCTCCCTAACCAAGTCTTAACAGCCTTAAGAGAAGGTATGTCATTCCCCATTAGTAGTATGTCATCAACATATAGTACTATGAATGCCACATGGCTCCCACTAACCTTCTTGTAAACACAAGGTTCATCTTCGTTTTGAACAAAGCCATACTCTTTGTCTGTTTCATCAAAACGGATATTCCATCTCCTAGAGGCTTGCTTCAATCCATAAATGGATCGACGTAATTTACATACCTTGCTAACATTCCTTGGATCGATAAAACCTTCAGGTTGTGTCATGTACACATCCACATCCTCTTCAAGGCTTCCATTAAGGAAGGCTGTTTTGGCATCCATTTGCCAAATTTCATAATCATGGAATGCTGCAATAGCAAGCAAAATCCTTATGGACTTGACCATAGCCACTAATGAGAAAGTTTCATCATAGTCAATACCATGAATTTGTTTGAAACCTTTTGCAACCAGCCTTGCTTTATAGGTCTGAACATTTCCATCCATGTCAGTTTTCTTCTTGAAAACCCATTTGCACCCTATGGGTTTTACCCCTTTAGGTGGATCAACCAAAGTCCATACTTGGTTTTCATACATGGAATCCATCTCGGATTTCATGGCTTCTAGCCATCTCTTAGAGTCTGGACTGTTCATAGCATCTTGGTATGTGAGAGGCTCATCTTCATCTATGAGCATCAAATCACCACATTGAGTCAAGAGAAATCCATATCTCTCTGGCTCATGGCGAATTCTACCAGTTCTACGAACAACCTGTGTTTGTTGAGCATTATCATTATCCTGCTCTTGTTCCACTTCAGGTTCAATGCTATTTTGTGGTTCTCGATCTTCATCGAGGTCTATAGTTCTTCCACTGTTTCTTTTGGAAATAAAATCTCTTTCCATGAAAACAACATCTCGAGCAATGAACACTTTCTGCTCAGAAGGACTATAGAAATAATACGCCTTTGTTTCACTAGGGTATCCCACAAAATTGCACTCTTCAGATTTAGGTCCAAGCTTGTCAGATACTTGACGCTTCACAAACGCCTTGCATCCCCAAACTTTCATAAAGCTCATGCTTGACCGTTTCTTCTCCCATATCTCATATGGAGTCTTTTGAACCTTCTTAGTAGGAACACGGTTGAGTGTGAAAGCCGTTGTCTCTAGAGCGTAACCCCAGAAACTAATTGGAAGATCTGCATGACTCATCATCGATCACACCATGTCCAATAAGGTGCGATTCCTCCTTTCAGAAACTCCATTCCATTGTGGTGTTCCAGGAGGATTGAACTGTGATACAATACCACACTCTTTTAATAAACTCTTAAATTTATGGCTTAAGTATTCACCTCCACGATCAGATCATAGAGTCTTAATACTTCTGCCAGTTTGCTTTTCTACTTCAGCTTTGTATTCTTTGAACTTTTCAAAAGAATCGGATTTGTTCTTCATAAGATACACATATCCATATCTACTGAAATTATCAGTAAACGTGATAAAGTAGTAAAAGCCACCTCTTGCCATAGTACGCATAGGACCACATACATCACTATGTATAAGTTCTAATAGTTCAGTGGCCCTTTCACCTTGTCCAGTAAAAGGAGCTTTAGTCATTTTTCTAATGAGACAAGGTTCGCATGCTTCGTATGATTCAAATTCAAACTTATCCAAGTATCCATCCTTATGTAATTTGGAAATGTGCTTCTCATTTATATGGCCTAAACGGAAGTGCCAGAGGTATGTTTGATTTGAGTCATTAGTTTTAAAATGTTTGTTATTCACATTATAGATAGGAGTGTCTAAATCAAGAACATATAAACCATTAAATAAACGTGCAACCTCATAGGTAACATTATTCAAAGAAAAGGAACAACTATTGTTCTGAATTGAAAATGCAAAACCTTTCTTGTCCAAACAAGAAACCGAAATAATGTTTCTACAAATTGCAGGCACATAAAACAAACAGTTCTCAAGTTCTAAAATAAGCCCAGTGGGCAACGTTAAATAATAAGTCCCTACAGCTAAGGCAGCAACCTTTGCTCCATTGCCAACTCGTAGGTCGACCTCTCCCTTTGCCAAAGTCCTACTCATTTGCAGCTCCTTCACATTTATATAAATGTGAGAACCACATCTAGTATCCAATACCCATGATGTAGAAGTAGACAGATTGACTTCTATAACATAAATACTTGAATCAGAAGCTTGACCAGCCTTCTTCTTATTCAGATCCTCCAAATAAGCATGACAGTTTCTCTTCCAATGACCTGGTTTACCACAGTAGTGACAATCACCCTTTGCAACAGCACCTTTAGGCTTTAAAGCCTGTTTGGGATTAGCCTTTGGCTTGGGAGCAGAATCAGATCCAATCTTCTTCTTTCCCTTCCATTTACATTTCCCTTTAGCCTTACCTTTCTTGTTCACCATCAATATGGGAGCAGGTTCGGCCTTTTTCATGTTGGTTTCAGCAGTTCGTAACGTAGCCAACAATTCAATAGGTGTTTTATCTATCTCATTCATATTGTAGTTCATAACAAAATGAGTGTAGTTCTTGTTCAAAGATTGTAAGATTAAGTCAATCTGAGCTTCCGGACCGATCGAGAAACCCAAAGTATCAAGATACTCAATATAACCTATCATCTTCAGAACATGTGGTTGAACAGGTTCACGCTCTCCCTGCTTGCAAGCGTACATTACTTTGCTCGTGTCGAACCTTTCTTGACGTGCCTGTCCTTCAAACATCCTTTGAAGGTGTTCAATCATCTCATAAGCATCCATATGCTCATGTTGTTTTTGAAGCTCAGCACTCATGGTTGCAAGCATGAGACACGCAACATCATTCGCATCATCAATATGCTTCTGATAAACATTTTGCTGAACACGAGTTGCATTCTCAGCAGGAGGAGCAGGTGAAGGAATTTCAATGACATGAAGCTTTCGCTCCTGCCTGAGGACAATCCTCAAATTCCTATACCAATCAAGGAAGTTAGTTCCTGTCAGCTTGTCCTTCTCAAGGGTTGCTCTCACAGAGAAGTTATTTGTGTTGTTTGCCATTAAATATCTACAATGTTTAAAAGCACAAAATAAACATTAGATTGTCTGAGTTATTTATTATGTTCAAATGATTATGATATATTCATAATATATCCCCCACTATTTTTATCAAATTAATAGCCCTTACTATTAATTTGGAAAGTATATCCCATAATTCTTTCTAGTGAGCCAAGATCCATATTTCGTCATGTCTTAAGTCAACCACTGGAAGTCCTTAAAAATGATTATTTAGGTAGACAACAGTTGTCAATTATATCATATATAATTCTTGGATAGTTTGGTGAACAACGATTGAACTTATCTATCTAATAGACTTTTAACCAAACTCTATGCTTCTAAGTTCATAATGGTTGAATATAACCGTTTATTTTCACCTTATTATGACGACTCAGTTAAGTTAGACCCAATGATACAACGGCCGAATATAACCGTTTATATTCGTCGCATCTCACCACGATAGATAGGAGTCCCCTGCCACTGACAGTCTTTCCCCTAATCGATCTAGGATTCGATGAGTGTTCATTCATTGGAAAGCATCCGAGTAAAACTTAATATTTTGTTAAGGGGTTTAGAAAATTTACGACGATCATGATCACATCATGAAGAGATCCTCAATTTTTTCTTGAATCAAATATTTCAAATTGACATCTTAAATTATTTATTTCCCAGGTAGATGGAGGATACCAGTGGTCACACTTAAAACCCATCAGTCTTACGAATACGCATACCCGCTTTTGTCAGAAAATCCTAGTTTTAGTTATCAAAAATGCATATTTAATTCCGTGTTTTTAAAATCCATATTTCATAAACACAAGAATCTCATGATCGTTTGTTAATTTTAAAATCTTAAATCGTTAAAGATTTTATCTTTCTTAAGCAGACATGGCATGAGTGTCGTATCTAATACATACATCATTCCAACACATACATATCTACACATGCATTCATATACATATATGTATTGTGCGTAAATTAAACGTGTTTGGTTATGGCCCCATCCTATGTGATATTTCCAAGCTAATGGAATTATCAAGGTCAATCTATGGTGGTTTCAAATACTACACTATTACATGTCTTTATCTTCTTTATTGCTCCATCATCTGGATCGCCTCCTAGCTTCCTTGCTTCCAAGTCTCCATTGAACAATTACATTGAATAATAAATAAATCTATTCTAATGAAATTACAAGAAAAACTCGAGTTACATTCGAGATTAACAATTACAATGAATAAACGACATGCAAGTCGTATTTAGAAACCAAAACCATAAAACAAAACCACTATCCTATGGGTCTTTAGGCCATAACCATCCACCATGTTATCACATAACACATGTAATATATCTCAGATTATATAAACATATCATATAATCATATATAATAAATTTTAAAATTTCAGAAAATCAAATAAATTTCAGAAAATAATAAATCACCGTTTCGGGGCCTGTAACGTCGTCAAACGTCTTACAGACACGAAGCTGACTAAGTCAGTATTTCTCAGTGATACGATTCCAGTCAGAAAACACATATCGTTTGTGAAAATCGGACACTGGACACAGATTTCAGAAAATCTACCGAAGCCGTTTCAGAATTCGTATCGAATACGATTTCCATAACAAGAACAACCATGTATCATATACATACAACAATACACACAATCATCCCATGATTATACAACACATGAATATCATATATTCAAAATCATATAAAACATATATATCAATATATAGTCATGGCATATCATATATATGTTTACATACATCGAAAAACTGTTAAACACATAACCAAATCATCCCATTATACACGTAGCTCTGATGCCATTGAAGGGTTTCGAGCATAAAAATGCAGCGGAATTAACGTAAAAACAATAAAAATCGAAACCCAATCGCAGGATCCATGTATAACGTTGGATGATTAAGGTGAAGAAGTCTGTACCTTAACAAAGCTTTCCGTATGTTGTTTAATGGAGGTCCAGAAAAGATGAATCACAGCAGCCCTTTGTTGCAAAGATTTGCTCTCCAAAGAAGTCCACACGAACGCCCGATCGTCCTACGATCACCGGAGTCGGTACTAGCCGAATTGTTTGTCTCTCTCTCTCTCTCTTTCTCTAGCTTCTCTTGATGTTGAGCAGCTAGGGTTTTTCACTAAAAACGAAATCTGATGATTAAACCCTAATACTATACATCATTATGTATATATAGGGGAGAGAGAGATTTTGGGCCTAACCCTAATCCACGTGGTTTCCAAAACCCATTATGACTTTGAGTTATTATTATTATTATTAAATCTGAATTCAAATATAATTAATCAAGTCCCACTTAATTAATTCAATAATTAAATTCAAATAATAATAATACTTATTAAATCCGAATTCTAATATAATTAATTAAGTCCCACTTAATTAATTCAATAATTAAATTCGAATAAACAATAATATATTTAAATTCATAATTTAGATAAACCTCCGTTTTGACGTTCTTTGTGTGTGACCCTTTAGGTTATTATTACGTTGGCAATAATTTTAATATCCAATAATAAAATTATAAACAATGAGCGGCATCTAGTAATACATCATTGCTACCCAAGTAACAATAATAATTGGTGATTCAATTAAACCTTTAGTGAATAATGTTCCATGTAATATAATCCCTTGAAAGGCATAGGTGTACTAACGTGTAACACTTAATTACTATGTAACTCAACTAAGTAAAAGATAAAACAATAGCAAAACAAGAGAAACCGAAGAAGCACATGGAATCAATCAACTGAAGATATGGTAATGCTACTTGGTAACTACAAGTAACTAATTTGGTTAATCAAGGATGCATAAGTGAGAAGAAGTTCAATATGAGTATTGCTCATGCCCTAACTTATCTAATGGAGAATCAAATTAGTGTCAAAGAAGTATCAAGAAGACCAAAGTGATTTCATGTAATGTATATCAACATCTGGATAATGTAAAGGTTAATCAACAAATGAGAACTGACATTCAGAAGCAAGAACCCCTACAAGACTAGTCACTTATGAACCAGACCATTGCATCAAGTGTCAGGACATTGGAGGCAAGTTCATGTCAGTAATAGAAGATCTCATTTGAATTGAGTGAGGAAAAGAAATTGAAGAAGCTAGGGAAACTTGCTCATAAAGGTTAATCCTCAATTAGTCACTAAAGAAGGTCAACATTGGATGTGTGCATATTTGCTAAGGCAAATGTCGATCCACAACAGATCGAGATGCGGATCGAGATTTACAATTGAAGTAAAATATTGCAAAGGCAAATCTCGATCCACGGCAGATCGAGATCGAGATCTTCATAGATCGAGATCGAGATTCTCCCAGATCGAGATCGAGATCTTCATAGATCGAGATCGAGATTCTCCCAGATCGAGATCGAGATTTTCACAGATCGAGATCGAGATGGGTCCAGGCAAAGATCGAGATGCGGGTAGAAATGTAACATTTAATGTTCAAGGGACAAGTGGCTTATTGTGAACGGTTGATCCAGAGTTGTTGTTAAAGTACTTTTTGTTGTCAAAATCCTGATTGGGCCACGTACACAAAAAGGACAAGATCAAGACTACATGACATTATAAAAGCAACACTTTGTTTTTATTTTAGTAGTAACTTGTATCTCTGTATTTTTCAACGATAACTTTTAAGAGAGAGCATTTACTGTAAAACAAAAAGTGAGAGAGAAGATCAGTTGAATCTAGCTTTAATTGCTGTATTTATTGTTCAACTGATCATGATGCTTTTATGAATGTTGTAGCAAATCCATCAATGAATATAATGATATAATCTTGAAATTCTGTGTCATCATTTATTACCTGCACATTGTTTATTCTCTTATTATTTTTAAACAATTGTATTCACCCCCCTCTACAACACTTTGGACCTAACAATTGGTATCAGAGCTTCTATTAAACACATCTAACAGAGATCCTATTGTGTTGTTTGAGTTGGTTCTTGAAAATCCCAGATCAATTTTTTTTCTTGAAGTTTGTGCCGAAAGTTTTTGTTTGTTTCTTCCTGGAAAAGTCATAGATCTAAAAAGTTCTAAGTAATGGTGTAAGGAATATTTGTACAAAATTCCAAAATATTGTACTTTAGAGCTTTTGTGGATTTTCTTGTGGTCAAAGCTGGAATCAACTGATTGACTAAACAAAAAGGATATTTTCGAACTTCTGTCAACTAGAAAGTGGACACCTTTTTGTTTGGACTTGAAAAATTGTGGACCCTGCTACTGTTCCTGTGATTAAAACTAACTTGCTTGAATCTTAAGTGCAAAATCCGTTGGATATTTAAAGTGAGATAATTAATTTTTCAAGTAAATACAATTTATTGTAATTTGAAAAGTGTATTATCTTAATTTTAAATTTTATTAAAATGGCCGCCGCACACAGATTTAAGATACCTCCATTTGATGCACAACAATATGACGAATGGACCGGAAGGATGAGAGCTTACCTTGAATCAATAAACAAGGTATACTTGAGAATATTGGAAAACGGTCCATACATACCCATGAGAATTGAGCCAGAGCGAATGGAAGGAGGGATACTAATTCCATCCCGGTCTGTTCCTAAAGAGGAAATGGAGTTTTCAGACGCAGATAAAGAATTGGTTGGTATGGATGCGTCGTTACGCAACGTCATAATTGAATCCCTAAACTCAGAGTACTATGTTCAAATAAAGGGATTAAAAACAGCTAAAGCCATGTGGGATAAACTGGCTGTGGTGATGGAGGGGACCGAGGAAGTTAGAGATAATCACAAACGCATTCTGATATCTGAATATGAATAGTTCAGATGCGAACGAGGAGAAAGCGTATCGGATGTTTACAAACGTTACAGTAAATTGCTTATCGAGCTGAGTATAAGAGATAAAGTCTATCCACTAGCAGATTCAAATATCAAGTTTCTATTGAATTTGCCTAAACATCTGGAACACAGGATCACTGCCATTCGAGAGTCAAGAGACTTGAAAAATACTTCTCTCGAAAAGCTGTATGGTGTTTTGAAGACCTACGAGCTGGAGCAGGAACAAAATGACAGAAGAAGACCCTACAATAGTGGAGAAAACAAAGCGGTAAGTGAGTCTGGACTTGTAGCTGAAGAGTCTGCTGTAAAGGCACTTGCAGCTGTCTCATTGAAAACTGCTAATCCTGAAAGGGTGGTATTAGACATTGAAGATCCATCCGAAGAAAGTGAGGATGAATACTATACCCTTGAAGAGCTGGACAAATTAGAAGACAAGTCATACGCTTGTATTGCTCGAGAATTTGCTCATATCAGCTTCAGGAAGCAAAGAAGTGGTAAAGGACGATTTGGTAGTTCTTTCAGCCGAAGAGGCAGCAGTAGCAGCAGAGGCAGTAGTGTAAGTGGTCGGGGAAGTTACAGTGGCCGAGGTAGCACATCTGGTAGTGGCTACAGACCTAACCTGGTAGACAAGAACAAGTTCAGATGCTAAAACTGCAATGAATTGGGGCACTTCGCAACAGAGTGCAAGAAGCCCAAGTACGTTCATCCCAAGGAATCCTATGCTGATTTGAAAAAAAAATATGATGCCTTGGTTAGCAAGCAACAGAAGGGAAGCCGGGCGTATGTTGTGACTGAAGGGAAGGGTTGGGACGAGTCTGATGAAGATGAAGATCAGGAGCTATGCAATTTCGCTTTAATGGCAAAATCTTCAGAACAATCAGAGGTACCAATTCTAACCGTAAATGAAATGTCTATTCCTGAGTACCAAAATGAATTAGCTGCCATGACTAAAGATATGTACAATCTCCAACTAAATCTAATTGCTGTTAATGAGGAAAATGCTAAACTCTCCCTTAAGAATAGACTTCTCGAGGCCAGGGTAGAGGAATTAGAATCAGGAGAAAGTAAAGAAAGGCAGTTAATGAATCAGGTAGACGTTTTAGAACACAAGCTTAAGATTAGGGAAGACCTTAACGAAGAACTTAAAAATGAATTAGCTGAGCTTAAAATAACATGTAAATCTTTTGAAGAAGCCGCTAATAAAGTTTTCGTAGAAAGCGACATGTACATGAAACTGGCAGGCAAGAGTAAAAATGAAAAAGTAAACATAGGACTTGACTACACACAGAAAAAGAAAAATAGGGCTGCTGAGTTGTTAGAGCCAGTGTTAGTCAAAGAAAATGTGCCTGAGGTTTTAATGGATGTTAGAAAACCTATCTTTAAGCAGTTTGAGCCCAGGACCATAGATCCTGTTGCTACTAAAATTGAACAAGAAATTAAAATTGAAAGAGATTCAGAAGAAAAAGTAGTAGAACCTACAACTTCCAAGAGAGCGAGTAAGATTGCTTATGCTAAGAGAGGTGTAGGAACCAAGGAGGCTAAGACGGTGTCATATAAACAATGGGTAGCAGGGTCAGACCAAATGAAAGCACCTGTAAAGGCAGTTAAAACTGAACCTGCATCTGTATCTACATCTACACGAGCTAGAAAGGCATGCTATATCTGTAATCAAACTGATCATTTGTCTTACTATTACCCGTTCTATGTAGAGGAAGAAAAATCTGTTGGTTGTAATACCATGCCTGCAACTACTGCTTTGCCTAACATGCATGCAAATCATGCTAAATGCAATAATCCTAATTGTATGCCATGTGCTGTAAACATCATGCATGCTTATTTTAATTTAATGAATACTGCTAGTGCATCTGTTGAACATACATCTAGTAGTGGTAAGAAAAAGCATGCGGGGTCAAAGACTAAGACTTCAAGTCCTCCTAAAGTTAGGAGTGACCAGTCTACTCCCAAACCTGACAAACCAGTCAAGGTTGACAAGGGAAAAGACAAAGTCAAGATGAATGCCCCTGATGTCAACAAGGCAAAGCCTTCTGTATCTGAAAAGAAAAAGGAAATTATTGATGTCGGGCCCAAACATCATTGGGTTCCGAAGAACACCTAATCTTTCTGGATTTGCAGGGCAGTGAACAGGAAAAGAGTAAAGTCATATGGGTGCTGGACAGTGGAGCATCGAGGCATATGACCGGCAATAAGTCCCTGCTAACAGATTTGGTGTTGAGAGCCGGCTCCGTGATTACTTTTGGAGATAACAGCAAAGGTTACACCAGGGGATATGGCAAGATCGTTTGTGGAAATGTTATCATTGAGGACGTATCTTTTGTGGAAGGATTGCGACATAATCTTCTCAGCGTTAGTCAGTTCACCGACAGGGGTTTTGACGTCAACTTTGGGAAGCATGATTGTTCGATTCGAAGCAAAAAGGATGGAAGCCTTGCTCTCAAAGGAGTAAGGAAGTCAAACTTGTTCATAGCTGTCATGAATTCTGCTGATCAGTCTGAAGTCACGTGTTTCTACAGCAAGGCTTCTGCTGATGAAAGTTGGCTATGGCATAAAAGATTATCTCACCTGAACTTTAAAGCAATGAATAATCTCGTAAGGAGAGAATTGGTGAGAGGGCTGCCGCAGATGGAGTTCACCCCAGATGGACTCTGCGAAGCATGTGAGATGGGAAAATCAAAAAGAGCCTCGCATAAGGATAAACAAGTGAATAGCATTACCGAGCCCCTACAACTTCTTCACATGGATTTGTTTGGACCTGTTAATGTTGTGTCAATGTCAAGGAAAAGATATGCGCTGGTAATCGTCGATGACTTTTCCAAATACACATGGGTGAAGTTTGTGACATCGAAAGATGAAGTGCCACATGAGATCATTAGACATGTACTAGTAATTGAAAACGTAGCAAGTCTGACTGTGAAGACTATCCGATCCGACAACGGGATAGAATTCAAGAACTCAGTGTTAATGGATTTCTGCATATCTAAAGGGATCAGACGACAGTATTCAGCACCGAGAACACCGCAGCAGAACGGGGTGGTAGAAAGGAAGAACAGGACACTGGTTGAAGCAGCTAGGACAATGCTGTATGAGTCAAAACTTCCTTTATATTTTTGGGCTGAAGCAGTTAGCACGGCTTGTTATACACAGAACAGAACCCTGATTATAAAGGACCATAATGAGACGCCGTATTACATGATGAATAAACGAAAACCATCCATCAAGTACTTTCACGTATTTGGTGCCAAATGCTTTGTGTTAAGAGACAATGCACAACTTGGAAAGTTTGATGCCAAAGCAGATGAAGGGGTTTTCATTGGATATTCTCTTGAAGTAGTAGCAGCGTACAGGGTGTTTGTGCTTAATGATCGCAAGGTGGTTGAAAGCCTTAATGTCACATTCGACGACTCAAAGCTCCCTTCTATACAAAAAGAAGATAGTGAGCCCACTTCCCTAAGATTTGAAAATATGGATATTGATGAAGTGGATACAGTTCCTGAGTCAGTAGTACAGGGTAGTGATCCAACTATAAATAATGAAATTAATCAAGAGTCTAGTGTTTCGCAAATTCAAAACACTAGGGCTGAGGGATCAACTTCCGTTAGACCTGGTACTAACTCATGGGGAGTCAGTATGCACTCAGGGGGAGCAGCTCACTCAGGGGGAGCCAGTACTAGCTCAAGGGAAGCTAGGGAAAGTACTTCTAGACTAAGTCACCTTCACTTACAAGATCAAGCTGAATCATCAAGAACATTTGCTAGGGATCGCACTTGGAACAAGGACCATCCGTTCGAGCTAATTATTGGTGATCCAGAAGCCGGAGTGACTACTAGAGGAAAAGCTAGAGCTGAAGTTGCCACTGAGAATGAATGTCTATATTCAGTGTTCCTTTCCCAGATGGAACCTAAAGTGGTGGAAGAAGCTCTAGATGACGCTGATTGGGTGATTGCTATGCAAGAGGAACTCAATCAGTTTGAAAGGCAGAAGGTGTGGAAGCTGGTACCCAGACCAAAGAATAGATCTGTTGTTGGGACAAAATGGGTATTCAGAAACAAGCTGGATGAAGACGGACGTGTAACACGAAATAAAGCTCGCCTGGTTGCTAAGGGTTATACTCAAAGAGAAGGAATTGATTATGATGAAACCTATGCACCAGTAGCAAGGCTAGAGGCAGTGAGGATGTTCTTGGCATTCGCAGCACATCATGGTTTTAAAGTCTATCAAATGGATGTCAAGAGTGCATTCTTAAACGGTGAACTGGATGAAGAGGTGTATGTGGAGCAACCTCCCGGGTTTATCGATATCAAATATTGTGATTATGTTTATCGACTCTTCAAATCAGTATATGGCCTTAAGCAGTCTCCGCGGAAGTGGTATGAAACTCTGTCAGACTTCTTACTAGAAAGTGGTTTTACAAGAGGAGTAATCGATAAGACGCTTTTCTACAAGAAATGCAAAGATGATCTAATAATGGTGCAAGTATATGTGGATGACATTATCTTTGGGTCTGCAAATGAGAAGCTGTGTGCTAAATTCGCTAAGTTAATGCAATCAAGGTATGAGATGAGCATGATGGGAGAGCTTACGTTCTTTCTGGGCATTCAAGTTAGTCAGAAGAAGGACGGGATATTTATCTGCCAGACCAAGTACATTCATGATCTGTTAAAAAAGTATGGTCTCCAAGATGTATCACAAGCTAAGACTCCTATGGCAACAGCCACGAAACTTGACGAGGACAAAGCGGGTAAACCTGTAGACATCTCAAGCTATCGAGGTATGATCGGCTCACTTTTGTATTTAACTGCTAGCAGACCTGATATTATGTTCTCTACATGCTTATGTGCAAGGTTCCAAGCGGATCCTAGAGAGTCACATCTCATAGCCGTAAAGCGTATTTTTAGGTATCTCAAGGGAACATCAAATCTCGGGATTTGGTACCCAAGAGATACAGGGTTTAATCTTGTTGGCTATTCGGATTCAGATTACGCAGGTTGTAGAATAGATAGGAAGAGCACTTCAGGAAGCTGTCAGTTCCTTGGAAGAAGGTTGGTGTCTTGGCAAAGCAAGAAACAACACACAGTGTCTACCTCGACAGCTGAAGCAGAATATATTGCTGCTGGAAGCTGTGTGTCCCGGATACTGTGGATGAAGAACCAACTCAAGGACTACGGTGTGGAAGTATCTAAGATTCCTATCATGTGTGACAACACAAGTGCTATTGCAATGACCAACAATCCTGTGGATCACTCCAGAACCAAGCACATTGACATCAGGTATCACTTTATTAGAGAGCATGTAGAAAATGGAACTGTGGAATTGCATTTTGTGTCTACTGAACGTCAAATAGCAGATATATTCACTAAACCTCTAGACGAATCAACATTTTCTAGATTGGTTGGTGAATTGGGGATGCTTAACACCTGTTAGTTTTGCTACCTATCTGTTATAATTCAGTTTGTGTACATATTATTGTTGTTCATGAATATTCTTAATTAATAATGTGTCCTTAATTACAAAAAAAAATATGTATGTGTTGCATATCATAAGGGGTTAGAAAGTTTCATGATATTAATCTTGTGCAGATCTGTATATCTTTATGGTTAGTGTCTAAATGAAGTAATGAGAAATTTTCCAAGGCAAATCTCGATCTATCCACATCGAGATCGACATCGAGATGTAGATCGAGATGCGGATCGAGATCGACATCAAGATCGACATCGAGATGTAGATCGAGATGCGGATCGAGATCGACATCAAGATCGACATCTAGATGAGGATCGAGATGTGGATCTCGAGATCGAGATGTGACTTGTCTTTTCAGTCATTCTTTTTAGGCGTGCAAGTATATATTATATATATTATAGCATTAAAAAGGCTGTTCATTATTTACATTAACTTTCTTTCTCTCCAAAAGCTTAAGCTCTTCATATACACACGCGTATACATACATTACATCAAGTTTTCTTGTGATTTTCTTAAACAAAAATCACTAACTGTTACTTAAAAGCATCAATAACTAAAACGAAACTCTGCTAAAATTTTGTTTAAAACTGTTGAACTTCTTGTGTTGGTTTAACGTCATTACTGTTCTTGCAATTAGTTCTTTAGTTTTCTTTTTCATTCGAGTGAGTTTGTTTTTGTTTCGTGTTTTTTTTTATTCTTAAGTTCTTTAGTGTTCTTGAGCAAAATAGTTGTGAGTACTACTGGTTAATCCTTAAAGTGCAACTTTACCGCCGTGTTTGTGGTTTTCTGGAAAAATAATTTATTTTGTAACGGCTGTTCACTTTAATTTTCGAAAACTCAACCGTCAATCATTAGTGGGAAGTTAAGTGGTCATTAGTGGGCAGTTAATTTGTTTTAATTTGTGTCACTAATTACGTGGGGTAATTAGTGGGGTTCATGTACGTTTTATTTTGTTTAAATTTAGAACTTGTTCTCTAAAAATTCCATTGCAAAACCATTTCAGAACATTTCTTTTCTCAAACACTAATTTAAAATGGCAAACCCAAATTTCACAATTCCCAAGACCAACTTTGTTAATCTCTCTGCTGATCGAGCAACTGGTAGATTTATTCACTATCAGTTCTGGATTGAATCCCTCAACAACACATCAATCATAAGCCATGCGTTAACCGCCTCTCCCATCCTGAATGTCGAAGCCCTTCAAGCTGCTTACTCTACACTAGAGATTCAGGGTGGAAAAGCCAATCCAACAGGCCTATCCTTTACTATTGGTGGTCTCAAATATGAAGTCAGTCTGCGGAAGTTCAATGAGTTACTCGGGCTTCCTACAGAAGATTATGCTCCGGAACCCACTATGGAGGATATGTTGCAATTATTCACGGAGATAGGTTGTCGCCCTCCCATGGGTCCTATCAAGGTAACAAAGGTTAACACCGGTATGCTACCAGCTGAGTGGGATTATGTAGTTCAGGCCATTCAGCGCTGCATGTTCCCAAAGGACAAAGACTACAGGCCAATGAACAACAGCTGCCGGGTAATACTATATGGAGTGGCAAACAACAGGAGAGTGAATGTGGGCAAACATCTGTTGATTCAGTTGCTTGAGAGGTGGGCATTGGAAAAGAATGCATCTAGGAATCCGGAAGATGGTCCAGTCAAATGCTGGATGCCAAGATTTCTTCAGATGGTTCTGGATGACGTCCTTTCAGAGGAACACAGAAGAGTATTTCAAGGCTCTGAAAGGATGGCATGTTTTGATATGACTCTAAAGAGTATCTCCACCATGGAAACCCAGCAAAAGTCAAGACTTTTTGAGTTGCGCCTGACTCCGTACTTCCAGGATCTGCAAGATGAGTATGCTAGGAGGCATGCTTCTCAGTTTACTGCAGTAGAAGCTGAGAGTAGCGGTAACGAAGCTGAAGGTGGAGATCAAGTGCCTAGAAATTTGGAAGAAGCAGGTATAGATGTTGACATGGCCGAGGCAAATGTTGCAGAAGCTGGAGCTGACAAGGATGACGATCTTCTGAGTCAGGTACCTATTCTTGCTGATCTTGATCAATCATCAATTCAACCTGTTTTCTACAGCCGTGGGCCTGAAAACCCCCAGGCTCTATCCCAGGCTGTAAGCCCTTCTGTTCATAAACGTTCAGCCAGCCCTAAAACTGGTGATAAAAGGAAGGCAAGCTTATCTGAGTCGAGTGATTCGAGTGGAGGGAGTGTAGGAGTTGAGAGAGTAGTCACTTCAGCAGCTCTGCCACCTCCAAAGAAGTAAAAGGTGGATTCAAACCCAGTGGCAACTGCACAAACTGTTAAGGCTAGTTCACCTCTCACAGCCACCACACCTCACGCTGGTGGCTCTCCTCTCTAAAACATTTCAACACATTCGCACTCGCCTAGGCATGTTGGTGAGAGTCAAGGAGGGGGTCCAGCTCAACAGCCAATAGGAGCTGGCCCTGCCTCCCCTGAGTTGTTCGCTCAGGGCTCATTGAGCAATTTCTCGGAAGGGGAATGGCAAACTGAAACTAGCACTTCTGATACTAGTATCTCAGGAAGTTTTAATGAGGAAGAGTTTGTCGAATCCAGTATGGATGACGCTTCCTCATCTAAATCAGAAAACAAGTTGCTCGCAGAGCAACGACATCTGGTGACTGGTGGGTCTACGCCTCCAGAACAGCCCAGCGAACCAGAAAAGGTTTTAAGTGGACAAGGGGATGACATGGTCATAACGTCATCTCCCGTCGTAGACACAGCGCTTAAAGGCTCAGTCTCACTGACCGATATCGCCGACCAACTCACCGCTAGTCCCCAGCGATTAGTGGATGAGGCTCTAGTACTGTTAGGCTCTAAACACGAGGGAGAGACAGGGAGAGTAGATCCCTTCTTTTTAGGGATCTTGAGTGAAACAGAACCCGGTGAGAGTAAACAGTTTAACCCAAGCCAAACACCGTCCCCCAAATTGCAGGATTTAGTGAAGCAAGTGGAGGCTTTGGAGGCTGGAGTTGCTGGTGTTACTGCTGCCGTCTCTTCTCACTCTGAAAGATTGGAGGTTGGAGCTCAGTTCATGGAGAACCTCATTGCCGTCCAAAATCAAATGATTGACAAGATAAACAATCTCGGATTGGCACATGTGGAGGTTGGAAGATCAGTAAATGATGTCACTTATGGCATGTCTCAAGTTTGGACGAAGCTCAATGAACTACTTGATGCTGTCTTTGGCCGTAACAGGGCTGGACATGGTTCTTCAACCGGTGGTGGTGGTGACGATGATAATGATGATGATGCTCCTGATGAGGATAACACACCTAAGGGGGAGAAGGAGGATCAGGGTCTGAAAAAGCTGACTAGTAAGGGTCCGGTGTTCGAGTCCTCAAACAAATCTGGTGAAAAGGTGGAGGAGGCTCAACCGGCTCTTAAGGACAAAGGCAAGCAGAAGATGGTAGTTGAAGAAGAAGCTGAGAAAGAAACACCTCTTGTCGATGCATTTATGGGAGACTTTATTAAAGATTCTGATGAGGATGAGATGGATGTAGAAGCCTTAGTGGCAAGGAGGTCGAGACTCGAGCAACGGGCAAGAGAATGGGAACAAGAAAGAGGTCTAAATCCTGGCGGATCTGGCGCAGGAGTTGCAGGTGATGCAGGAGACCACTCGGTTGCTGACGAGCATGTCCCAGAAGAAGAAGTTGATGAGGCGGAGATGCAAGGAGAGATTTTCAGGGAAGCCAGAGAAAGAGTAAATGAAGAAGTTCTACAAGGGATAGTTGAAAAAGAACTAATGGCAAAGGAGAAGAGAGCGGCTCAGAAAACTCAGCATGTGTATGAAATGAAAAAGATCAAAGATCCTAAGGTCCAGGCTGACATAAGGAGAGAAGGTCCCGAGTGGGACAAGGCTAGAGAAGCCTTAGCTGGACCAAGAGCCTATGCTCATGACTCAGGAAGATTGAGCTTTCTTCTTCATAAGCTAGAAAATCTAAACCCTGGGCTGCTGAATTATCTAAATTGTATAAGACAGGGATGCACCTCCGTACAAGTCATATTCAAGGAGAAGGCATGGAATCTGATGATCACTTGGACACCCATAACAAAAATCGGGCCGTGTATGGTCGATGAAGCTTTCTTCCATGAAAGGGGTGCAAGTGAACTGGTAGAATTCGCTCACAAGGTAGACACCTCTGTCAAGACTGGAGTGCTATTTAAGGAGAAGTTGTTGAAGATGGCTGAAGACAGAGGGGTTGACATTATTCTAAATCCCTACCAGATCAGATATGTCCATGACAAGGTCTTGAGGATCGTAAATCTGCATGACTCGAAACTAACTCCGAGCGAAAATGAGTTGAAGGCAGTTGCAAAGCTAGTCCTCTCTAAGGGTTTTCTAACAAAGGAAAAGAAGCTGGTGGCTAAGGACTTGGAGAAGCTAATAAGAAGGCAAGACGCTAGATACAAGTTGCCTGAAGCTACACTACCAGTGGTTAAGAAGGAACCTGAAGACTATGCATTCGAGCTGCAAGACGAGGCAATAAGAGAGCATGTGCAAAGATACGGAGATCCAAGGATAGACATTCTAGAAGAAGGGGAAATAAGGAAGGAAGCTGGTGCAGTGGCTGGTGCAAATGTCAAGTTTGTCAAGAGCAAAGCTGAGAATGAGAATGATCTGCTGATCTATACAGATAAGTATCAAGTGGAAACCGTCATTGAAATCAAGTACGACATCTTTGCCGAACACAGTCATGAAACACTGTGTATCATAAGGGAATTGATCGATGAGATGGATGATGTTGACGAGTTTGATCAGGATTATCTGAGGGTCACGTTTGATAACTTTTGTAAGAGAAGACAACAGCTTGATATTCAGAGGCTACAGCAATGCACCACCGCTATTGTCATTGGATACCCTAAGCAGCTGGTTATAAGGAAGAAAGGGGAAAAGGGGTACCCTGACAAAGTCACGAAGCTGAGATTTGAAGACATTCCCACGAAGCTTACCACTCGCAGCATGGTTGAAAGGTGGTTGAGGTTGTTTCGGAATTACAAGATCAGAAATCATGTGGAAGCAGAAGGACTTAATCTTCTCAAGAAAAGAATGGATGAAGTCTGCAACCCTGAGTTCATGAAGAAAGAAAAAGCAGCCAAGAAGAAAGCTCGTGAGGAAGACGAGCGCAAGAAATAAAAGTTTTAATGTATTATGCTTGTAATGTTTCTTTGCGTTGTAATTTGTTTTCTTGTTTTCCTGTATTGTAAAAATATATTATCTGTTTTCTTGTGTAGTGTAAGGTAGAAGTTAGTTAGCTAAGTGTCTTGAAACTGGTTTATATCAGGCGTCAATTATTTCGCGAAGTTCGGCGGTGGTAATACTGCTAAAAGGACTTCAGAAGGATAATTGAAGATTGAGTGGACCGTGCTCTTAAAGTACTTAGAGAAAATCTCTAGAAGAGCATAAAGCCATTTAATCGAGCCAACAGGTGTCCAATTTTGGCACTTGAAGTATCAGTAATAGACATGAAGTTAATTAATCAAGCCAAGCATTATGCAAGTTGACATGATCTTTTATGGATGTTATTTTATCTTTTTCAGTCCCTGGTTAGTTGAGTTATCCTCACTGTGAATTTGGTTGTCATTGTTAGACAATCAAATAGGGGGAGATTGAAAGGCATAGGTGTACTAACGTGTAACACTTAATTACTATGTAACTCAACTAAGTAAAAGATAAAACAATAGCAAAACAAGAGAAACCGAAGAAGCACATGGAATCAATCAACTGAAGATATGGTAATGCTACTTGGTAACTACAAGTAACTAATTTGGTTAATCAAGGATGCATAAGTGAGAAGAAGTTCAATCTGAGTATTGCTCATGCCCTAACTTATCTAATGGAGAATCAAATTAGTGTCAAAGAAGTATCAAGAAGACCAAAGTGATTTCATGTAATGTATATCAACATCTGGATAATGTAAAGGTTAATCAACAAATGAGAACTGACATTCAGAAGCAAGAACCCCTACAAGACTAGTCACTTATGAATCAGACCATTGCATCAAGTGTCAGGACATTGGAGGCAAGTTCATGTCAGTAATAGAAGATCTCATTTGAATTGAGTGAGGAAAAGAAATTGAAGAAGCTAGGGAAACTTGCTCATAAAGGTTAATCCTCAATTAGTCACTAAAGAAGGTCAACATTGGATGTGTGCATATTTGCTAAGGCAAATGTCGATCCACAGCAGATCGAGATGCGGATCGAGATTTACAATTGAAGTAAAATATTGCAAAGGCAAATCTCGATCCACGGCAGATCGAGATCGAGATCTTCATAGATCGAGATCGAGATTCTCCCAGATCGAGATCGAGATTTTCACAGATCGAGATCGAGATGGGTCCAGGCAAAGATCGAGATGCGGGTAGAAATGTAACATTTAATGTTCAAGGGACAAGTGGCTTATTGTGAACGGTTGATCCAGAGTTGTTGTTAAAGTACTTTTTGTTGTCAAAATCCTGATTGGGCCACGTACACAAAAAGGACAAGATCAAGACTACATGACATTATAAAAGCAACACTTTGTTTTTATTTTAGTAGTAACTTGTATCTCTGTATTTTTCAACGATAACTTTTAAGAGAGAGCATTTACTGTAAAACAAAAAGTGAGAGAGAAGATCAGTTGAATCTAGCTTTAATTGCTGTATTTATTGTTCAACTGATCATGATGCTTTTATGAATGTTGTAGCAAATCCATCAATGAATATAATGATATATTCTTGAAATTCTGTGTCATCATTTATTACCTGCACATTGTTTATTCTCTTATTATTTTTAAACAGTTGTATTCACCCCCTCTCTACAACACTTTGGACCTAACATCCCTTTAACCTTATATTATAGATCAAACTCGAGGCATGTATAGTGTCATCCTCTTCAATGTTTAATCTCAGTTTCCTTGATCAATGAGTAGACTATTTAAACAAATCAATATTTGAGCATGGCCATGCATTTCATAGTCTCACTCAATCAAGAGGCCAATAATATCACTCCTAGAATTGGAGGGTTAAATCCTATATCTATCATTCATAATCCTCATATGATTGATAGCATACCCAATGTACACCTTTATCATTACCCGGTTAAAGGTAACTTTGAGTGTAATCAAAGTATATTAATTCTCGTATAGAAATATAATGATTTCAAGTCAGAGGATCATTACATCATTATCACAGTGAGATTTCTTATGACACTTATTAACATGTAGAAACTCACGGCGGGTCTTTCCAGTGTCATGTATTGATACATACACTTATGTTCTTGACTTTAGTATCACCATACCTATGACCAATGAGATGTGGTCATCCGTCAACAAACATACTAGTCTTATTGCATTATTACTGTCCTTAAATAATAATACTGGACTAGAGAATTTTAGGAATAAAATACTATTCATATAATCTCATTTTTAAGTCACATTCTTAAAGATATATATTACGTATTAATATTTCAAGGACATTTATTATCCTTTCAATTTATAACGCAGTAAATAAAGACATAATAAATATTAATTAAATAATCACATAAAACATAATCCTTAATTGTTTTCAATAAAACATTAAAAGTATTGTCTCTAGGACACCAATACTAACACCATTCACTAACCAGCTTGGATTTGTTCATCTTTACCAAATTAATTTCCCCTTGATATAAAATGGCTTGGAAAAAATTAATTAACTCTGGAACAGTTGGAGGGTCAACAAAATCTTCAGTTGGAAACCCTAAAATTCTATTTACATCATCTTCAGTCACCATGTACTCATGCTCTCCAATGGTGAAGGAAAATTGTACTCTTTCTCCAGCTGTTCTGTTCGTAGCAGTCGAGTACAAAGCCTTTAGTGCATCAACTACTAGAGGGGTATCATGGGTAATGGGTGTACTAATAAGTGAGTGTTCATTTAAAAATACGATCCACGGTCGAAACCTCTCGATTGAACAGTCCACTGGGTTAAAATAACCTACAAAATTAGTCTTGACTATTTCACAATTATCAGCCATATATATATATATTAATCTCCTTATTATTTGAATATTGCCCAAACACACCACTAAAATCCGACTAACACCCAATTAATCGAAAACACATAAACAAATCAAAGCCCTAATTGCAAATAATCCCCAAATCGATTTCACCACCAAACAACACCAAATCAGTCCTTGAATATTAAACAATGAGTCAACTCAGTTTTGTAGAAAAACGGGCAGAATTTCGGCTTAACAGGTTGATTTTGCACAAACTAGCAAGCAATTAAGCTTGAAATCAACACAAGCAACTGATTAGCAGTTGTAAACAAAGAAAAATCGAGGGTTTTGAAAAGTAATGCTAACTAACTGTTCGTGTGTGTATATATAAACTGTGTGTATATATGAACTGGAGAGAAAAAAGAAAAAAACGCAGTATTACTTTTAAATAGAATGAAGGGTCGGTATTACCTTAAAAAAAAATTCTCGGTATTACCTTTTTTGTTATGACTCGGTATTACTTTTAAAAAGTAATGCCAAGCTTTTATATAAAAGGTAATGCCGAGCTTTTTATTTAAAAAGTAATGCTGAGTTTTTATTTAAAAAGTAATGCCGAGTTTTAAAAGTAATGTTGAAGAAAAAAACATATATATTCGAATTAATTAATTCTAAATTTGAAATAAAATATTAAAAAATTTTATTCAATTTTTAGATTTAATTAAAAATTAAAAATAACAATAAGTATTTACAAGCTTATAAATTATTAAAGACATATAGTAAACATTTACATTATTAATTGATTAATTAATAACATACTCCTTTATATATATGTGCAATAATAATTTGTTAAAAAAACTTAATTTAAACAAAGTTACTTATGCTATAATTGAAATAATTATCTTTTAAGAATATTAATTTAGTCTTAAGATAATTTTCCAAAAATTCATAAGCCCTAGAATTTTATTAATTCAAGTCTCATAAATTCTTTAAATATTAACATTTAATATTTATGAGCTTAAATTAATTCCTAGCAACCAAAAATTAGCCATTATTTAACATCCCTAGTTCACTAACCAACTTAGAGAAAGTGGATTCATCAAGTGGTTTCGTGAAGATGTCGGCTAGTTGATCTTCTGTACCACAGTTCCATTCATGACATGCTCTCGGATAAAATGATACCTTATGTCAATGTGCTTGGTTCGAGAATGTTGTACAGGATTGTTGGAAATAGCTATAGCACTTGTGTTGTCACAAAAAATTGGAATTTTGTTCAAAGCAAGTCCATAGTCATTTAGCTGATTCCTTATCCACAAGATCTGTGCACAACAGTTACCTGCCGTAATATATTCTGCTTCGGCTGTTGAGGTAGACACTGAGTGCTGTTTTTTGCTATACCAAGAGATCACCCGTCTTCCTAGAAACTGACAGCTTCTAGACGTACTTTTCATGTCCATCCTGCACCCTGCATAATCTGAATCTGTATAGCCTATTAGTTCAAAACCTGTATCTTTAGGGTACCAAATTCCAAGATTTGGTGTACCTTTCAGATATCTAAAAATCCGTTTAACGGCTATAAGATGAAATTCCCTTGGGTCAGATTGAAACCTTGCACATAAGCATGTTGCAAACATTATGTCGGGTCTACTAGCAGTTAGATATAGCAATGAGCCTATCATACCTCTATAGCTTGTGATGTCAATTTTCTTACCAGTTTCATCTTTGTCAAGCTTGGTGGCTGTTGGCATTGGGGTTTTTGCCGGTGAAAAATATTCTAGACTGTATTTTCTCAGAAGATCCCTTACGTACTTTGATTGGCAAATAAAAATCCCATCATCCTTTTGCTTTACTTGCAATCCAAGGAAGAATGACAGTTCACCCATCATACTCATTTCATACCTGCTCTGCATTAACTTAACAAATTTTTTGCACAAGTTTTCATTAGTAGAACCAAATATAATATCGTCAATATAAACTTGGACAATTATCATATCTTTTTCATGCAATTTATAAAAGAGAGTTTTATCTATGACACCTCTAATGAAACCATTTTCAAGTAAAAACATGGAGAGAGTGTCATACCATGACCTCGGTGCTTGCTTGAGTCCATATAGGGCTTTGAATAGAAAATACACAAAATCAGCAAATTCTGGATTTTTAAAGCCAGGGGGCTGTTCCACATAAACTTCCTCTTCTAGCTCTCCATTCAGAAAAGCACTCTTCACATCCATTTGATAGACTTTAAAATTGGAATGTGCTGCGAATGCCAGAAAAATCCTGATGGCTTCAAGTCTTGCAACAGGTTCGTAGGTCTCGTCATAATCAATTCCCTCTTCCTGAGAGTAACCCTTTGCAACCAGTCTGGCTTTGTTCCTTGTAACAATGCCATCACCGTCTAACTTGTTCCTGTATACCCATTTTGTGCCAATAATAGATCTATCTTTAGGCCTGGGTACCAGTGTCCAGACTTCTTGTCTCTCGAACTGATTGAGTTCTTCTTGTATGGCAAGAACCCAATCTGGATCAGTTAGAGCATCTTCAACTTTCTTTGGTTTTTCTTGAGATAGAAAAACTGAAAATAGACATTCATTTGAAGTTGCACTTCTGGTTCTAACTCCAACATCTGGATCACCTATGATCAATTCAAAAGGATGATTTCTGCTCCATATCCTTTCTCTGGGAAGGTTTGATCTTGATGATTCGCCTCGAAATTCATTGTGATGTTGTGTTCTGCCAGTTGATCCTTCATCTCCCCCTGAGTTGCTGCCAGGATGACTTGTTGATCCACAACTGGTATTAGTAGTATCTCCAGTGTTACCATTGTTTCCACCACTATTACTTGGATCATCATTATTATTGTCATCATCATTTCCTGTTGCAACCTCAGGTTCTTCTTCGTTATCTAGAAAATGAGTCTGGATAATTATCAAATTTTAATGACTCAGAAGAATCTTCAGTTTGGATACTCGGGAGTTTAGTGTCATCAAAAGTTACATTGACACTTTCTTTTACTTGGTGCTGATCAATTATGTACACCCTATATGCTCTTCTTGAATATCCGACAAAAATAGCTTCATGTGCCTTGGCCTCAAACTAGCCACGATGTTCATCTCCATCTTTTAGAACAAAGCATTTGGCTCCAAATACATGAAAGTACCTGAGAGTTGGTTTCTTGCCAGCCATTAATTCATAGGGAGTTTTCATATGATATTTGTTGATCAGAGTTCGATTTTGAGTATAACAAGCTGTATTAACTGCTTCAGCCCAGAAGTAAATGGGTAACCTTGATTCACTTAGCATTGTCCTTGCAGCTTCAATCAGGGTTCTATTTTTCCTCTCTACAACTCCATTTTATTGTAGAGTTCTTGGCGTTGAATATTGCCTTGTTATCCCCTTGTCTGAGCAGAAGTTATTCAGAACTTCATTTCTAAATTCTGTTCCATTATCTGCTCTGATTGCTCGAACAGTTAACTTTGAATCTAACTCAATCAGCTTTATATGATCAATCACCAAGTGTGGAGTTTCATCCTTAGAGTTTAAGAATTCAACCCACGTATATTTTATGAAGTCATCCACAATCACTAAGGCGGATTTCTTCCTTGATATAGATAGAATATTTACTGGACCAAATAAATCCATGTGAATGAGTTGAAGTGGTTCAGTGATGTTTGAAGTGTATGTGCCTCTGTGAGTTACTTTCTTTGACTTCCCTTTCTGACATGCCTCACAGAAGCCTTCTTGTGTAAATTCCATCGGAGGCAGTCCTCTCACTAAATCCCTCTTGACTAAAGAGTTCATTGTTTTGAAGTTTAGATGTGAGAGCTTCTTATGCCATAGCCAGCTTTCTTCTGATGAAGCCTTTGAGTAGAAACAGTTTGCTTCATCTTCAGTTTCTGAGTTGAGATCGGCTACGTACAAGTTTCCTTTCATTACTTCATGCAAGGCTAGTTTGTCATCTTTAGAATGAGCTATTAAGCATTTCTCCTTGATAAAGTTTACTTTGTACCCTTTATCACAAAATTGACTGACGTTGAGTAGATTGTGCTTAAGTCCTTCCACTAAAGAGACCTTTTCAATGATAACATTTCCAGTATTTAACTTGCCATAACCCGTAGTCATTCCTTTGCTGTTATCTCCAAAGGTGACGATTGGGCCAGCTCTTTCAACCACGTCTGATAGCAAGGCTCTATCTCCGGTCATATGCCTTGAAGATCTGCTGTTCAGGATCCATATAACTCGGTTTACCTGTTTAACTCCCTGCAATTATCAAACGGATTAATTTGTCTTCGGAGCCCAAAATTGATTGGGCCTGGCATACTTAAAGAATTGACCTTTGTTGGCTTTGACAACAGACCCTTTTTGAATAACATAATTATCTTCCTTGACTGTTCCTACCTTCTTATAAATAGTCTTAACAACTTTCTGTTTAGAGTTAGGAATATATGATTCTTTTTTCTCAGGTGAAGGAGTCGCAGTCTTGGATTTAGCGAATTTATTATTGATGTGCTGTCTAGGTGTAATGTTGTCTTTCTTAGCTATCATGTGTTTAAAGTAAGCAGTCATAGCATTAAAAGCACATAACATACAATTCATTATTCCACAAGGTTTATGGAAAGCATCAATAGTAGGCATGTTATTCAATATAGTAGGGGGATTAACAGATTCTTCTTCAATTATATCAGCAGTTTTGAAGTTCTCAATAGAATGAAATTTATTGTTACTGTTCCTACTGTTAACAAACGTGTTAGGTCTGTTCATTTTATTCTTTAAGTCTTTAGCACCTATACCAGGATTGGGCGATTTAGAAGTTCCATCATCTTTAACTGGTATCTCCGGTGCACACTTCTCTTTCTGGACATTAACTCTTTTTATGTCCTTAACCTGTTCTCCTCTCTTCTTCTCTTCCTCGAGATCATCTAACTACATTTCATATGCAATCAGTATAGAGCTCTCAAGGATGGGTTCAGCTATCGGTGTTATGAAGAGAGGTTTCAGTGTGTCTTTAACAACATGTGGGATACCCCTTTCTGCAGCACTTTTCCTGAAGGGGGTTATGTTGCTTGGCTTTCCTACAGATTTATTGTACTCGATGCCTATTCCAACTTTATGACTTATTTCTTGTTAGTCAACTAGGTTCTTTACAATATATGAGGAATTCTTATATGCAAGACACTTCTTCTTTTCTTCTTCTATCTGGTTTCTGAGATTGGTTTCTAATACAACATGACAACTGACATACTGACTTGAACAACTAAGTCTTCAGTCAACTTAACAGTCAACTTGTCATGATTTCTTTTTAACTGTTTAAGAACTTCAGTCTCATCAACTAATTCTTTGACTTTGAGTCTGAGTTTCTTAACCTTATCTCTTTCGCCATCTAGTTCTTTACCTAGCAATTCAAACATTTTAGGGAATGAATGATTTACCTCTATTCCTCCTTGACGGGTGAGAGATAGTGATTCCTCGGATGAAGCCATAAGAGCAAGATTTCCCAGCTCTTCCTCATCATCATTATCTGAGTCATCCCAGCTTCTGCCCTCTCCTAGATAGGACTTTCCTTGATGCTTTTTCACGAGCGCATCATACTTCTCCTTGAGCTCTTCGTAAGACTCTCTCTTTTTCCCTTGCTTCGGCTTCTTGCACTCAGTTGCAAAGTGGCCTAGCTCATTATAGTTGAAGCAACGAAACTTGCTTCTATCAACTAAGCCAGTCTTGTAGCCGCTTTTTGATACTGCTGTCGAAGAACCTCCTTTTTGGAATCTTCCAAAATTAGGCTTAACTCTGAATGAGGAGTTTCTTCGGAATCTCATGTTGCCAAACTTCCTGGCAACCATAGCTAGAGATTCATCTTCCAGCTGATCTAGTTCTTCTAGTGAGTAGAACTCACCCTCTTCTTGTTTGTCAGAAGTATGTCCAAATTCTGGAACCACATACTCTGTTGAACTGTTAGAAGGTGCTACAGCCTTCACTTCTACTTTCTCTGGTGTTTCTACCATTAAAGCCTTGGAGGAACTCAGTACCTTACCTCTCCCGTACATCTCTCTGGTTTGGATCTGTTCCAGCTCATAAGTTTTTAAAACTCCGTATAGTCTTTCTAGGGTTACCTCCTTCATGTCCCTAGATTCCCGGATAGCTGCGATCCTGTGTTCCAAATGTTCTGGTAAGGTCAGCAAAAACTTCCTGTTCACCTCCTGATTTTGATAAAACTTTCCATTCATATTGAGCTCGTTTATCAGTTTGTTTAGTCTCTGAAACACCTCAGAGATACCCTCACCAGGGTTGAATCTAAACTGCTCATATTGGGTGGTCAGGATCTTCAGTCTATTCTCCTTTACTTCTTCAGTTCCCTCATTGATAATTTCAATTGTTTCCCAGATCTGTTTTGCATTTTTGCAATTGACTACTTGATTGTACATGACGTAGTCTAGGGATTCAATTAATATGAGCTTCAGTTATTATCAAGGGACACAGCTTCTGCTTTCTCATCTGTAAAGTCTACCAGACTCTTCAAAAACTGTCTGTGGGGGATTACGACCCCATCTACCTGATGTTCGAGAATAACTGACATAGGGGGTTCAACACCTTTGGCCATGACTGATGCGTACTTGGGATTTGCTATCCCGATAAACAATAGCATTTTATGTTTCCACAAATTGTAGTGTTCTCTGTCGAACTGTAGAATTTTGATACTAGTCACTTTCTAGGTACTCATCTTTAATAAGATTAAGAATTAAGTGTTTCAAAAAATATTTTAATTTTTGATCAAAAATAATTAAAAAAATTATTTCGAATAAAAAATAATTTTTGAGATCTGTATGAGTCGTGGAATATTTGGTTTGGATCTGATATTATAAATATCAACCAGCTCTGATGCCAATTGTTGGTCCCTGATATTGTAGAAGGGGGATTGAATACAATATCTATTAATTATCGCGAAATATTTGGATTTAAAAATATTATTTTAAATTCTCACGAAATATTAATTGTAATGAAATACTGTTCAAGTAGAATATATAATTTTAACTTGAAAAGTATTACAAAATTAATAAGTAGAAAGATTATATAACTGTTTAAAAGCTTAGAAAGATTTTGACATGAATTGTTCGAGTTTAACAATTATATTCCAAACTAAGCATAGAAATCTGTGAATATTACAATGCATACAAATTTCTGAATTTTAATGTTTTAACAACTACAGAAATGAGAAGTGATCTCCTCATATTTATAGAGGTTGGAAAAGCTTGGCATTACTTTTCAGCATTATTATTTTTCTTGAAAAATAAGTCTAGAATTACCTTTAAAAAGAGTGGACATTACTTTTGAAAATTCGGTATTACCTTTCATTGAGCTCGGTATTACCTTTTCAAAAGCTCGGTATTACCTTATTAAAATGCTCGGTATTACTTTTTGATTAAGAACAAAATTACCTTTTAAAAAGTAATTTCGGTATTACCTTTTTCAAATGAATACGGTATTACCTTTTTTCAAATGAATTCGGTATTACCTTTTAATAAGGTAATTCGGATTATATTAAAAGTAATATTAACTTAATCTTTTATAGTAAATTAATTTTACTTTATTTAATTAAATAATTTATAAATTAAATTAAATTCAACTTGAATTAATTTAATTAAAATAAATTAAATAATTAAATTCATTGTGTTAGTAGAATTAAAATACTATCTGACTTGTATAATTCTGGAGTCAGCTTCACAGTCTTCTCGTTTCTTCTTTGACTTCTATCTTGAATCCACTTGAGCTAAAATGAAGAATAAATATTTTAATGTTGACACACAAATGTACTGTCTGGTTCATTTGTGTCATACTAATAAATATTCTCCATTCTTAACATTTAAAGTTGTGGCCTTCTGCTTTTCTGTCTTCCATCTTCTGTTCTTTTTCTTCTGGAATCTTCATGTAATAGCCACTTTAAAATCTTCTGTATCTTCTGAATTACTACTTGATTATTATCAATTGATTTTACTGACGCTTGAACAAATAAATGAACTTCTTCCAGTGTTGAGTAGTAGCTTCAACTGAGTATTTCTGATACTAGGATTCCTCGTGATTAGTTGACTGTCTTTGTCTTGATTCCTGTTTGATATTTATTATTTAGCACTATTTCTTATCTGAGTTTAGTTGTCATCTAATTATTACAAATAGGTCTAGTCATATGCCTTTCAAATTCCATTAGAGGATGGAATTCTGTTGGGGCTTCCTCCACCATAGTGCAAGCAACAAAGTTGTTGAGTTCGTAGTAGAATCCAGATTGTGAGACTTTCTTCGAAGATGCCATTAGTGTGTTTGAAGATGAGATGAGAATTTACTAGCAGGATTGTTAGTAATTATACAAAAATAACAATTTAGAAAGTAGCAATTAGGGTTATTAGCAGAAGATAGATACAAAGAGAGAGTTCAGAGATTGAGAAAGAGAAAGAGAGAAAGAGAATTCGTTAGTAAAAATTGCAAGTAAGAATGAACAATGTTTTAATCTCACTATTTATATTTACTGATTTCTCAATCAATTTCTTACTCAAAATAGAACTTAATTGATCGTTAAAAAAAATGAAAAGTAAAAGTTACCAATTTTGGCAATCGATTTGTTATACATACATGAATGTATGTATTAATCAATTGATAAAATTAGTAATCAATGGCTAGATTTTTGTACAGATCGATTGATGACATGGATCTCTTTATATTCCAGGTCATCAACTGGTAAAACTTGTTTATCGACAGGTACACTTATCCATCGATAAATAAATATATCATCAATTGATATATTTATCTGTCGATAGTTACAACTATCCATCGATAGGTAAAT
Organism: Oenanthe sinensis; assembly: GCA_028671895.1. NCBI lineage: Eukaryota > Viridiplantae > Streptophyta > Magnoliopsida > Apiales > Apiaceae > Oenanthe > Oenanthe sinensis. Next base: position 16,234,176 of record CM053813.1, read on the forward strand.
ATATCATTAATTGATATATTTATCTGTCGATAGCTACAACTATCCATTGATAAGAAAAATGTTTATCAATTGATTAATGAAGAATCAATAGATTAACATAGTCAATGGTTAAAATATATATATATATATATATATATATATATATATATATATATATATATATATAACTTATCAGACAGTTTAAATCATTAAACATAATTAAGCATACCTAAATCACAGACCAATCTATTGAAGGAAGATTCATCTAGTAGTTTGGTAAAAATGTCTGCAAGTTATCTTTCACTAGGGACAAAATGTAATTCAACTGTACCATTCATTACATGTTCCCTAATGAAGTGATACCTTATGTCAATGTGCTTCGTTCTGGAATGTTGCACAGGATTTTCTGTTATAGCAATGGCACTTGTATTATCACAGAAAATAGGAATCTTGTTCATGTTGAACCCATAATTAAGTAGTTGATTCCTCATCCATAATATTTGTGCACAGCAACTTCCAGCTGCAATGTATTCAGCCTCTGCAGTAGATGTAGATACTGAATTCTGCTTTTTACTGAACCATGATACAAGTTGGTTCCTAGAAATTGACAAGAGCCTATTGTACTTTTTCTGTCAATTTTGCAACCTGCATAGTCTGCATCTGAATAACCAATTAGATCAAATCCATAATCTCTGGGATACCAAATTTCAAGATTTGGAGTTCCCTTGAGATATCTGAATATTCTTTTTATTGCAATCAAATGAGATTCTCTAGGATCAGCCTAAAATCTAGCACACAAACATGTAGCAAACATTATGTCTGGCCTACTTGCAGTTAAATAAAGTAATGAGTCAACCATGCCTCTATAACTTGAAATGTCCACTATAGCTTCTTTAGTATTCAGTTCAAGTTTAGTTGCAGTGGCCATGAGAGTTTTTGCAGAAGAACATTCATTTAAATCAAATATCTTTAATAAATCAGAAATATATTTGGTTTGATTTATGAAAATGCCATTTTTGACTTGTTTGACTTGCAAACCTAGAAAGTAGGTAAGTTCTCCCATCATGCTCATTTCATATTTACTTTGCATCAACTTAGCAAACTTTTGACAAAGTTTTTCATTAGTTGAGCCAAAAATAATGTCATCTACATAGATTTGAACAAGAATTATATAGCCACTAACATTTCTATGAAAGAGAGTTTTATCAACAGTACCTCTTATGAAGTGATTCTCAATCAAGAATTTAGATAGAGTTTCATACCAGGCTCTAGGTGCTTGTTTTAATCCATAAAGTGCCTTCAGAAGATAGTACACAAATCCAGGATGAACAGGATCAATAAAACCAGGAGGTTGTTCTACATATACTTCTGCTTCTAGTTCTCCATTGAGAAAGACACTTTTTACATCCATCTGATACACCTTGAAATTTGCATGAGTAGCATATGCTAAAAAGATTCTGATTGCTTCCAACCTTGCAACTGGTGCAAATGTTTCATCAAAATCTATGCCTTCTTCTTGTGAATAGCCCTTTGCCACTAATCTTGCTTTATTCCTTGTCACTGTACCAGATTCATCCATTTTATTTCTGAATACCCATTTTGTGCCAATGACAGACTTGTTCTTTGGTTTGGGCACCCGCTTCCATACATTGTTCCTTTCAAACTGATTCAACTTTTCTTGCATAGCAATTATCCAATCAGGATCATTCAAGGCTTCTTCAATCCTTTTTTATTCTTCTTGAGATAGAAAGCTGCTATACAAGCATTCATTCTGAGTTGCACTTCTGGTTTTGACTCCATCATTTGCATTTCCAATAATTAATTCAAAGCGATGACTTTTTGTCCATTTTCTTTGAGATGGTAAATTTGTTCTTGAAGATGATGATGCTTCATGATCATTGGAAGTGTTTTGATCATTGTGATGTGATTGACTATTTGAGAACCCTCCATCTGAGATGGATACTCCTCTCGAAGATTGTTGAGCAGAATTGTTATCCATCGAATGATTATTAATTGATGTATTATCAGTCGATTGAAGATTGTCAACTGATAAGTTATCTGTTGATGTATTGACATCAATTGATGGGAGGATTCTTGATACTTGATTTCTTGAAATTTCCATATCATCATCACTATCCTCAATATTGCTTGTTGATTCATTTTCAAAATGCAACAGATCATGAAATCATTCATCAAACAACCCTTGAATTTTCTTGTCATCAAAGACTACATTAATAGATTCCATAACAATGTGTAGAGAAAATATCCCCTCCCTTTAACACTCTAGGGCCTTCTCTAATAGGGAAAAGACTTCTTGGTCAAGCCAAAAAAGATTTGCCGACTGGATGCTCCTACCCCACCATGCCTGGCCCTTTACCTGTGCGTATCGACCCGTGCAGTGCTGTAGCCTCCTCGCTATAGTACATAATGCAAAGCGATTATTTTTCAGGAATTTTTTAAACTGAAACACCATAAGGGCATCGAAGGGCAATGCTTTGTGGAAACCGGGATCTAAGATTGTAGACTTTGTATGCTTTGGTTGTTATTCAATATCTAACAAATATAGCTTCATCATCCTTGGCTTCAAATTTTTCTAGATTTTCACCCTGATTTCTCAATACAAAACATTTGCAGCCAAATACATGAAGAAAGTTAACTGTTGGCTTCTTATCTTTCTTCATCAACTGATATGGAGTTTTGCCTTGAATTTGATTGACCATGGAGATATTCTGAATGTAGCAAGCAGTATTAATTGCTTCTGCCCAGAAGTATGTAGGTAGTTTTGCTTCTTCTAACATAGTTCTAGCAGCTTCAATCAAGGTCCTATTTTTCCTTTCAACTACTCCATTTTGTTGTGGAGTTCTTGGTGCAGAGAAATGATGAGTGATACCTTTTTCTTCACAAAATTCCTTCATTGTTGCATTTTTGAATTCAGTACCATTATCACTTCTAATTTTCTTGACCTTCCATTCAGTTCCATTTTCAACATTCTTCACATGATTGATAATTAATTACTTGCCTCATCCTTAGAATGTAAGAAGTATACCCAAGATAATCTTGTAAAGTCATCCACAATGACTAAGGCATATTTCTTTTTGGCAATTGACATGATGTTGACTGGTCCAAATAAGTCCATGTGCAATAACTCCAAAGGTTTATCAATTGATGATTCAGACTTTGACTTAAATGATGTTTTTCTTTGTTTTCCCTTTTGACAAGCATCACACAGTCCATCCTTGGTGAATTCCATCTGTGGAATGCATCTAACCATATTCTTTCTAACAAATAGATTCATGGCTTTGAAATTCAAATGGGCTAGTTTCTTGTGCCAAATCCAACTTTCATCTGAATTTGTTTTGCTCAGCAAGCATGTCATTGAGTTTGCCTTTACAGAGTGAAAATCAGCCACATAGACATTTCCTTTTCTTTCTCCAATTAAGAGAATTTCACCAGATTCTTTATTGGCTATGATGCATGATCCAGTTGTAAACCATACACCATTACCATTATCACACAGTTGACTAATACTGAGCACGTTGTGCTTCAATCCATCAACTAGTGCAACAAGTTCAATGATAACATTTTCTTTTGCAATTGAGCCATATCCCAGAGTAAAACCTTTGCTGTTATCTCCAAAACTAACTCTTGGGCCAGCCTTTTCCACAAAATTTGTGAGCAGGGATAAGTCTCCAGTCATATGCCTTGAGCATCCACTATCCAAATACCAGAGATTTTTCTTTCTGTTTCCCTGCACACACATAAAACAATCAAGTTATTTTTGGTACCCGAGTTGCCTTGGGTCCTCTTTCATTAGTTGCAACATATGCCTTTGTTGCTAATTTTGGTTCCTTTGGTTTTAGTGAATTTAAATCCACTTTAACTTTGGGAGGAGGCTTTTGGGGCTTAGAAACCTTGGAACTCATGGCAGAATTTCCATGTATTTCATTATTTACATTAGGCATGTTCCATGGCATACCAGGCATGTTCATATTTGCATATGCAAAGAAGGGGTTATACATGTATGGAACTTGTGCATAGGGCATATGAACATTTAGTGCAACTAAATTAGAAGACATGGCATTCATGAGCATAGGATTGGTAAACATGGCATTAGCAGTCATAGCATTTGCATTTAAATCATTTGAAGATATAGGTTTCTTTTCATTCTTGCATTGCATAGACATATGATTTACACTACCACATTTAGCACATACCTTTCTGGGAGCATACATGTCAGGAGTGTAATTGTTATTCTTATTAATGCCTACTTTACCATTCCTATTCTTTTTCTTCTTCTCAGACTTAGGTTGAGTAATTTCCACAGGTGCTATCTTTTCTAATTTCTCTTTTAATTGTTTCTTGGATAAGCTACCTATGTTAATCCTCTCAGCTTCAGTCTCAACTTGAATTTTGGTTTCCTTAACAAAATTGATATGAGTGCTAAATTTGTTCTTTTTGTTAGCCATTGATGATTTACTTGTCAATGGATGCTTATCAGTTGATTCAGCATCAATCGATTGATAATCCTTATCAGTTGATGAAGGATTAGCAGTCGATTGATCTTTATCCATTGAAGTATCAGTCAAGGGCTTGCCTATTGATTTGGGGAGTTCTCCTAGAGTATTTACACCTTGAACATCAATAATTTGTTTGGCAGTTTTAGCATACCTATTCCATTTGTTAATGGTTTCAATTTCTTCAGCCAATTGTTCTTTTAACAATTCTTCTCTTTTCAAACTATTTACTAGTTCATTCCTAGCATCCTTACTTTCCTGCTTAAATCTATCTAAACAAACGAGTTCATTTTCAAGAAAAATATTCCTATCAGTTAAGACATCAATGGTGTTCTTTAACTTGAGATTTTCCTTGTTTAGATATTTAAGTGTGACATGTAAATTGTACACTCATTAGACATTTCATTGATAGTACTATTGCATTCATCAGTTATAAGCTCAGAAAAGGTTGTAGCTAGTACCTGATTTGATGATGAACTAGCTTCTTCATCTTCATGTTTGGCCATTAGTGCTAGATTGATGAATTCCTCTGAATCACTGTCCTCAGCAGCCCAGTCCTTCTCTTCAGTGACAAAAGCCTTTTCTTTCTGTTTCAAGAGGTCAAAGTATTTCTTTTTATAATCAATACCATCAAAAGACTTTGCCTTTTCTTGTTTTGGCTTCCTGCACTCATTTGAAAAATGACCAGCCAATCCACAGTTAAAACATTTGAATTTAGATCTATCAACCAAATTTTTGTTTTGATTGTTATTTCTAAACTGGGATCCAGGCCTTTGAGCATTTGGATTTCTCTTGAATTTTAGTTTCAAAAACTTCCTTGACAGAAATGCAAGGTGTTCATCAATCTCATCCAAATCATCCTGAGAGCATGTCTCATTTTCTTCACACTTGCCTTTTCCTCTTTTGAATGATTCTTCAACAGCATCACCAGCCATCATGACAGACTCTTCTTTACAGCCACTTTCTTTCTTTTCTTCATTTCCTTTGACCATCAAAGCCACAGTTTTCTCCTTTCTTTGATTCTTCTCAATCTCCTCATCTTGTTGTATTTCCAACTCATATGTCTTGAGAATACCATAGAGTTTCTCAAGAGTATAATCCTTGAAGTCCTGAGATTGTCTAATGGAAACAATCATTGGTTTCTATTCGTTTGGAAGAGATCTAAGAAATTTTAAATTTGTATCCTCAGTTGCATAAACCCTACCATATAGCTTCAGTCCATTTAATAACTTATGAAATCTGCTATAAGTATCATTGATGGATTCTCCACTCTTGAAATGAAATTATTCATATTTTTGAATCAAGAGTTGCATCTTGTTTTTCCTTACTTGTTCAGTTCCTTCACATAGAGTTTGAAGAGTGTCACATACCTCTTTTGATGAAGTACAGTTTATCACATTGTCAAACATATCTTTTTCTAGGCCATTAAACAGAATGTTCATAGCCTTCTTATCTTTAAGAACTTCTTTTTCATCCTCTTCTGTGTACTCAGAGATGAGTTTAGGAATATGTTTATCAAGTGCAGGAGTTCCATCAGGGTTCACACCTGTGACTAGCTTCATGGGAATATGAGGACCTTTCTCTATGCAGTGAACATAGGAAGGGTCGAGAGAAAGAAGATGCAGATGCATTTTTACCTTCCATGGAAAGTATTCGTCCTTTTCCAACACTGGAATCTTTACACCTGAATATTTTTGGCCCATATTGACTGTTCTTGATCTTTAAACTTTTTGTATGTTGAAAGCTTGCTCTGATACCAACTGTTATTCCTAAGAACAATGTCAATATTTGGAGAATGGGGGGGGGGGGGTTGAATACAAATATTAAAACTTTTTAGGACTTTTAATATTTGTTCTTGATGTTTGATAGATTGACAGAATATGTTTGAACAAACAACTGAAAATTAAAATGAACAAGGAGAGATTTAAAAATTACTAATGGATTGGTTTTTCCATCTGATATATATTTTTGCTCAATGTTCCTAGGTTAAAGATAACCTAGCTTCATTTTTACAAAGTTAGAAATAATCAACTGAGCTTACAATGTGCTCTTGAGCTTGATCAGTTGATTGTCGAAATATTTTCTAACTTTTCTATATTTCTAACAATGCTTCTACACTTGTTTATATACTACAAGTGTATTTTACAATTCCTATTCTAGGATTGTTTCTATCTGTCACTCTTTTTCCTTTTTCCTTTTTAGAAAAACAGACTTGAAAGACAACTATTGATTGAGTCTTCACAGCCACCCTAGGCTGTCTTCCATAGGTGTGCTTTTGTTCTCTAGATCTACAACTGATAGACTTTCTGTATTGTCACAATCAATTGATAATTTGTTGTTAAGCATATCAATTGATTCATCCTTTAATCCATCAACTGATGTTCTTCTTCGATTGATCTTTACATCCATCGATTGATAAGGAATGACTTATCGACTGATAAATGATATCGATCGATATATATCAATCGATGGGTCTTCACATTAGTTGATGGTCTTCAATTCCTGACTTGGCTTCTTCAATTGATCTCTCATCTGTTGAGGCTTCAATATCAATTGATAATCCTTAACTTGTGCAATTTCATGTCTTCAAATAATTATAATTTGACAGTTTAATTTACACATCAATTGATGATCTATATCAATCGACTCTAACATCAATCGATAAGAATAATATCAATTGATTTACACCTTATCGATTGAAATAGATTAAGTACACCTATGCTACAGTCCAAATTATCAGTTGACTCATATAACATTTCAACTGATAAATGGTTTCCTGATCAATTGATATTTATAAATTTCATATCAATTGATCAGTTACATAAAACAAAATTTCTATGATTCTAAGATTAATGTTATCATCAAATTACATGTAGATTCCTAACCAGAAGGAACTTGAGAGACATAGTTCAGAGGCTAGAAAATAAACTAGATATAGACTACAAAATCCTTGTTTTCATTGTGGTAGTTTATGGCATTCTATTTATACATGCAAAGAATATCATAGTTTGTATTACACTTATTATGAACCATTGCCTTAACTAAATATATCTCTAAAACATGCTGTCAAACAAATTTATGTGATAAAATCTGATAAAAGAAAACTAAACTCTGACAGTATAATCTCTGATAATGTAAACTCTATTAACATAAACTCTGATAAAAATACTTCTGCTGCAAGAGTTATCAAGTTTCAAAAGAAAGAACCAAAACTTGTTTGGGTTCCCAAATCTACTAATTAATTTGCATCAAATGATTGCATGGAAACAAGAAAAACATCCCGATGATTGATAGTGGATATTCTGCACATATGACTGGAAACAAATCCCTTCTTTCAGAGTTTGAGGAGAAGGCTGACCCAGTTGTATCTTATGGAGATGGCAACATAGGAAGAACTCTGGGATATGGCAATATTGTTATTGGAAATGTCATCATTGAAAATGTAGCTCTGGTTGAAGGACTCAAGCATAATCTGTTAAGTGTGAGTCAAATGACAGAGAGAGGTTATTCTATGGAATTTCATGGAACTCATTGCGAAGTAAAAAGCAAGAAGGATGGTAAAGTAGTTCTTATTGGTCACAGACATAACAACTTATTTGAAGCAAGCTTGGATGTAAACTCTGATGGTCCCTTAACTTATTTACTTTGAAAGGCATCATCTTTGGAAACATGGAATTGGCACAAAAAGCTGTGTCACTTGAATTTTGGAAACACTAATGAATTGGTGAAAAAGGATCTAGTAAGAGGTCTTCCAAAACTTCAATTTCATCCTGATGGACTCTGTGATTCATGTCAAAAGGCCAAACACAAGAAGACATTTTTCAAGAGCAAAACTGAAAATTCTATTGATCAATATTTTCATCTATTGCATCTTGATTTATTTGGTCCTGTCAACATTATGTCCATTGGAAAGAAGAAATATACTCTGGTGATAGTTGATGATTATACTAGATTTACCTGGGTATACTTTTTACATAAGAATGATGAAACTGTAAAAATAATTTTTAATTATATTGCAATGATTGAAAATAGATCACCTTACAAAGTAAAGAATATGAGGAGTGATAATGGAACAGAGTTTAAGAACTATGCAATGGAGGAATTCTGCTCAACAAAAGGAATTATTCAACAATTCTCAGTACCTGGCACACCTCAACAAAATGGTGTAGTTGAAAGAAAGAACAGAACCCTAATTGAAGCTGTCAGAACAATGTTAGAAGGAGCAAAACTACCTACTTACTTTTGGGCAGAAGCTGTAAATACTGCATGCATTACTCAGAATTGCACTTTGATAAATAAGCATAGAATGACTCCATATGAAACTTTGAAGGGAAGAAAGCCAAATGTTAAATACTTTCACATCTCTGGAAGCAAGTGTTTTATTCTCAAAACACATCCTGAACAATTGAAGAAATTTGAACTCAAAGCAGATGAAGGAATTTTGGTTGGTTATGCTACAACTTCTAAAACCTCTTCAAGGGCATTCAAAGTGTTTAATTTAAGGACAAGGGCAGTCATAGAATCAATTCATGTCTCTTTTGATGAAGTAAAAATATCTGGATTATATGATGAAGATGCTCAGAATAATCTGAGATTTGAGAATGAATTGCAGAACATAAACTCTGATGAGTTAAACTCTGGTGAATTAAACTTTGATTTCTTAAACTCTGATTCAGAGATATTTGAAATTGAAATTGAAGATTCTGCACATGTTGAGGGGAGCAACATCAATCAATTACTGATATTGGAGAACAAACTACAGTTATTGAAATATCAGAGTCTGATCAAACTATGACCAACATAAACTCTGAAACCCTAAAATCTGATCAATCAAACTCTGAAACCACAAACACTGTTCACTCAAACTCTGATCATTCAAACTCTGAGTACATAAACTCTGAGACATCAGATACTGATGGAAGCACTACTTCAGGGGGATGATCAACATTTATAGAAGAATCATTCTATGAAGGCACAAATCATGGGGGATCATCTAGTTAAGAAATTTTCCACATCTAAGAAAATAGACCAAAGATCACACACCTGACTTGATAATTGGTGATCTAGAAAGTGGAGTATAGACAAGAAAAGCTACTCAGAATGAATGTCTATTTCATAGTTTTCGTTCTCAAACAGAACCAAAGAAGGTTGAAGATGCTTTGAAGGATGCAGATTGGGTTACTGCAATGCAGAAAAAATTAAATGAATTTGAAAGAAATAAAGTTTGGACCCTAGTTCAAAGGCCAAAGAATAGATCAATTGTTGGCACAAAGTGGATTTTTAGAAATAAGACAGACTTTGATGGAATTATTACAAGGAACAAAGCAAGACTAGTTACCAAAGGTTACTCTCAACATGGAGATATTGATTATGATGAAACCTTTGCACCTGTAGCTAGACTTGAAGCAATCAAAAATTTTCTTGCTTATGCTGCACACAATAAATTGAAGGTCTACCAGATGGATGTTAAAAGAGCATTTTTAAATGGAGAACTTGAAGAAGAAGTTTATGTTGACCAACCACCTGGCTTTGTCAATCCAAAATATCCAAATCATGTCTACAGACTGGATAAAGCTTTATATGGACTCAAGCAAGCACCAAGAACATGGTATGAAATACTAGCTAAATTTTTACTTGAAAGTGATTTTACAAGAGGTACAATTGATAAAATCTTGTTTTATACAACTCAAGGTAAGCATTTATTATTGGTACAAATATATATTGATGATATTATATTTGACTCCACTAATGAGAAATTCTGTAAAAGACTTTCAAAGCTATTGCAGTCAAGGTATCAAATGAGCATGATGGGAGAATTGAGTTATTTTCTAAGGTTACAAGTAAAACAGACTGAGGAAGACATTTTCATAAATCAGTCTAAATATACAAAGAATCTACTCATTAAGTTTCAAATGCAAGACTCTGCATCTGCAACAACTCCAATGGCTACTGCAATCAAACTTGATCAAGACACTGAAGAACCTGTAAATATTACAGAATACAGAGGCATGATTGGATCTCTACTCTATTTGACTGCAAGTAGACCAGACATTATGTTTGCAACCTATCTATGTGCTGGATTTCAGGCAAATCCAAGGGAACCTCATTTGATTGCTATTAAAAAAAAATTCAGATATCTCAAGGGTACTATTAATCTTGGCTTATGATATTCTAGAGAGTCTGATTTTAAATTAATAGGCTATTCAGATGTTGACTTTACAGGATGCAAAATTGACAGGAAAAACACAAGTGGCAGTTGTCAATTTTTAGGTGGAAGAATTGTCTCATGGTTCAGTAAGAAATAGAAATTCATCTTAACATCAACAATAGAGGCTGAATATATAGCTGCAGAAAGCTGTTGTGCACAAATCTTATGGATAAAAAATAAACTGTTAGATTATGGTTTAAACTTTTCAAAAATTCCTATTTATTGTGATAATCAAAGTGTTATTGCAATGACAGGAAATTCAGTTCAACATTCTCTGACAAAGCACATCAGTATCAGATATCACTTCATAAGGGAACATGTCATGGAAGGAACAATTGAAATGCATTTTGTTCCCTCAGATCAACAATTAGCAGACATATTCACAAAGCCCTTGTGTGAAGCAACTTTTACAAGATTGGTTTCTGAATTAGGAATGGTGACAAGTGGCTCAACTCCAAATGGCAAGTAACAGACAATCAGAGTATAAGATAAACTCTGATAGAGTGTGTGGTAAACTTTGATGGAATGAAGTAAACTCTGATCATTGGAGAATCTAATCTCTAATCACAAGTTATCAGTTTTTATGGTAAACTCTGTCAGAGTATATGGTAAACTCTAACAGTCAATACAAACTCTGATTACTATAAACTCTGATATATTTTTCACATGTTAATCTCTGATTGATCTAAATTCTGATTTTAGTCTACATGTTAAACTCTGTTTGCTCTAAACTTTAATTGCATGCTAAACTCTGAGATTTATTATTATCTGATTGGACTAATCATTAGGGCGCGTGTAACTCACAAGAGTCGATTCATATCTATACACAGATACACACACGTTTGTTGTATTTTGAGACTTTTACTACTCATTACTCTTCCAATGATTTCATGCCACGTGTCCCACTAAACATAATATGCAATTGAGACGGAATATATTATTTCACATTTTCACTATCGACATCTTGTATTCTCTTTCGTTCTCTCTAAACCATAATTTCTTATCTGTAAATCTTTGTTTCAATGGCATCCAAAGGACTTACTTTCCAAAACTACACTTTTGCAACAACAAATTGCATCTCCTTTTTGAATAAAACTGATACACCCCAAGATTTTCATGTAATTCAAGATTTTCTTCAGAACAGCTACATTGGGTATGCTCTACAGGAACCCTCAAATTTCTCTGCTCAAAATCTGGTCAACAGCCAAGTTCAATAATGTTGGTGATGATGAAGAACCAGTAATCACTTTTCAATGCAATGAGAAACATTCAATTACTCCTGCTGTGGTGAGACAAGTCCTTCATCTCCCAAAAGTGGCTGTGTATGATGACCTCGTTGGTGATGAACAGGTCAAGGAGTTTTTCAGAGCAATAGGGTATGGAGGTAGTCTATCAAAGTTGGGGAGTCTAACTAGGCCAAATCTAAGAAGAGAATGGAACTTCTTCTTTGATTGCATCACAAGGGCCTTCACAGCCAAATGCACTAACTTTGATGCAATTCCACAACTATCTCAGCAAATCGGGTATTCTCTGACCCACAATTTAAATTTTAATTTTCCCTGTTTAATAATTAGGTAATTAGCTAGTAAAATAGAGGATGATGCACATACTATTTATTTTGCTAGATTTTTACAGTCAATCTTTAGCTATTTATTGCATGATGTAACTTTTGAGCATGATCAGAGTCTAGCTAATTTTTGTATGAACAAAAGAATATTTGTTGACTTAGTTAGGAAAGATGGAAAGAAAGAATCTGCAGGTAATCTCTCCTACCTATTTTATCCTACATGGGCCAGGCTTCTCTTAAATCAGAGAATGTCTACCATGTATGGAAGGGATTTTTTATCAGTGGCTATGGATCAGAGTTTAGCACCCTTTGATTCTAACCTAAGCCACCCACCAAACACTAATCACCAAATACAATTGCCAACCTCTACAGTCTCCCAAAAGACTGTAGTTATAAAAAAACCACTCAGCACCAAGGCACAAGCAAAAAGAAGGGAAAATCAATAATGAAATCATCTCCAAGAAAGAGGAAATTGATTGATGAAACAACTGATTCTGAGGATAGTGATGATGGACTGGTTTTTCCAGTAAAGAATGTTGTAAAGAAAGCTTTTGAAATTCCTCCAGCTCCATACATGAAGTCATTTATTGTCAATCCAATGCCTGAGATCAAAAAGAAAAAGAGAAGATTAGTCAAGGCTACAATCTCTGATGGTGCAAACACTGAAGGCATAAACTCTGATGAAGTAGTAAACCCTGAGAAATTGGTAAACTCTGATAAGGCAAAATTAAACTCGGATGTTGTACTAAACACTGAAGTCATAAACTTTGATCAAGTAATGAAGTCTAAGGAAGTTGGTGGTATTGATGTTCATTCCAGTGAAACTGCTCCAGTTATAGTGTCTGATTCTCCTTCTCATTCACCAAAGCAAATAATCAAGGAGATATTCTATGAAAGAGTAAGGGAGCTAGCAGAGGAAGTTAGAAGAGAGATGGTTGCAAAGAAATCCAAATCACCTACAGCATCTCCTAGTTCAAAATAATTTTCAAGAAAGAAGAAGAAAACAGTCTCTTTTGGCCAGGAAACACAAGAACCTGCCTCTCAAAGTGATATAGCAGTCATTTCAAGGCCAGGCACACAAGAACCTGTTGATCAAAGTTCAACAGCAGCCACATAAGTTGAAGTAGAAGAAGCCAGCAGAGATCAGGGGTACAACCCACAAGAACCTTTAGCTCAAAGGGTTGAAGAAGTTGTTAAGGCCCCTGCCACACAAGAACCACCCAATCAAAGTTTGGATGCAAACACTCAATCAAACATGGAAGATCTTGTTATTGCTGATGCTGGGAAATCAAACTCTGATGAAAGTCCATTGGTTATTTCTAATGTTATTTTGGTGAAACCACTTTCTGCACAGCCTATGGAAACTACATCCACTTCAACTACAACTCAAGGTATAAACTCCGACTTTTCTTCAGAATTTATATTCTCTAATTGTATAAGTTTAGAATTTATTTTTCCTACCTTTACTGCTGGGATGACCATGAATAGTCCTGAAAAGGGAACCCCTATTCATGTGACTACAGATTTCCTTTCTCAGCCACCTCTTATTTCTATAGGACATTGTGTGTTAAGCCTTTCTAGTGAGTCTGAGGTAAAATGTGTGAAAAACAGAATTAATAATGAGAGGAAGATACTGAATCTGGCAAAAAGAGAGGTAGAATTGAGAAAGAAGTTAGTTACTTCTAATGAGCAAAATCTAGCTATTAAAAGTTATGATATGTGTGATGTGAGAAGTAATGAGATTACTTTAAAAGAAAAGAGTGATTTAGGATGTTCTATTACTTTTACAAGTACTCGGAGTTTATCAGTCACCACAAACTCTGACTTACCAATCTCTGATAGAGCCATAAACTCTGATGGGGATGATATAAAATTTGATGATGAGCAAATTTTTACTAATGAAGAAATTACATATTTGTCCATTCCCTACACACAAAGGTACAACTCTAAAAGGTGGCATGTTAATTATTTTCATGCTCATGAAAGGTTTAGGATGGATTATCCTGATTACATGGTGGTGGAAATTCTCAAAGGAGAAATTGAAGCTGCTTTAGATGTAGAAGGTGTAAAGAGGGATTTCAGTTCAAAAGCAGGACCATCAAATGGAGATGTTCTAAACTCTCACAGACAATCCATCTGGGATATGTCTTGAAAATACTTAAATGAAGAAATCTCATGGCCACATGTTCATGAATTGATCAACAAGGCAGACAAAGAAATAAACTCTGAGGAGATGAAATCAATTTTGAAGGCTACTACTGTATTGTCCAAGGGACTTCAAAATGAAGTTTGTGATTTGAAGGAATCTGTTAGCAAAACTACTGCCTCTGTATAGACTTCTATCACTAATTCTCAACATGCATTGGAACTGAAGTTGAAAAATGTTTTTGCACAACATGATGCATTAGAAGCCAAAGTTGATAATCTTTCCACTACTGTCAATTCTATGTAGAGCATGCTACATACAATTGTTGAGATTCTTACAGTAAGAAAGGGAAATGATGTCAGAAAGGGGGAGAAGGTATCTATAGACAAATGTAAGGAGGATGTTGTTCAAAAAGATGACAAACATGATGATGAAGATCAAGAGAGTCATAAGGATGGGAAGCAAACTCTGATGCAACAAACTCTGATTGGACAAACTCTGATAACCTCTCAAACTCTGATGACATCAAAGTCTAAGATAAACTCTGACAAGCAAACTCTGATAGATGATGACTTGGAATTGGCAAAAAGGCTTGAAGAAGAAGAAAAGCCTGAAAAGATTGATGAACAAAATTTGAAAGATGCAGAACTGGCAAGAAAAATTTTTAAAGAAGAAAATCCAGATATGGATCCAGTTGCTATAGAAGAGGAATTAAAGAAGTCTAGTACTGACAATGCTCAAGTCCAGAAGAAACGAAAATGTGAAGAAAGCTCCAGTTAAAAGGAAGGCACCTATTCAAAAGAAGATTGCATATATGTCTGTCCAAGACAAACCTCTTGATACGCCTAAGCAAATTGATCAGTCAAAGCCAACTCCAGAAATCCAAACTAGGTCATCTTCAAGAATTCAGAAGAAAGCTCCAACTAAATTAAAAACTCCTCTCACTATGTTAGGAACTACATTTCTCCTAGGGGGATCTAGTTTTGATGATGAGGAAGAAGAAGAACAACGATCTCTGATCAGAAAGAAAAAGTCTGATCTTCTGTGGACAAAACTCAAACTCTTACTCTCAATGCCAGACTTAGTAATAATAAGGGTGGTATTGGTGATTCACATGCCAAAGTCTACAGGGGTGAAGCCAATATCTTCAGAGATCCCTTTTCATTGAAAGACAAACTTGAGGAAGAATTATTTCAATAACATTTGGACAGATTAATATCTGTAAACATAGTGAATGATATTTTTGATGGTGCTCAAGCAAAAGAAAAGCTTCTATATTTCTTGGAACATGGAAGAGTGTTGAAAATTACTGAAGAAGATCTGATTCACAAAGCCTCCAAAGAACTTGAACATGTTTTTTTATCTTCTTGATGATAAAAGTGAAACTACTTCCAGATGGGCAAAGATTCTTGAAGGAGTGATAAATGAAAAAAAGAATAATGAGAGACTACTGATGATAAACTCTAAAGAATACAAACCCGGATATGTACTTGAAGATGGAACAGAGAAAGCCTTGACAAAAGGAGATGCAAAGGTCAAGATGGTGTTAGGCATTCCTCCGCTAATTTTAAATCCTGATGGTAAGAAGGCCTGTTGCATTCCCCTAGATGAAAGGATGGAAAGATCATCAATTACAACAAATTGATGATTCTTATGAACAAATGAAGAATTGAAGGAGAAGCTTGCTGAGTTGCTAAAGAATGTTGAGAAGAAGCTGTTAGACAATTTTTTAAAAGAAGACTTCTCATTCAGAAGAATTTAATTCAAGAAGGAAGATTCAAACTCTGATGCATTTGTCTTCATATTTCTGACATCATAAGTAAAATTTATGTTTTACTTCATAAAGTATAAATTGGGGGAGATTGTTAGAAGTCAAACACTGATGCTGTCAGAGAATATCATAACAGAGTTTATGTTGCTGACGTCATCAAAGTTTAGGAAGCTATCCGTCAGAGTTTACTCTATCAGAGAATACTCAATTAGAGTTTACTCTAACAAAGAATGCTCAAAATCAGAGATTATCAAACCGACAGATTTTACAAATTAGAGTTTGTGAAGGAACAATCAAATCAGAGTATGATTAGTATAATGAAGAAGGAATCAAAATTCAAGTCTATTGCCTTATTGAAGATATTCTTTTCATAATCTGTTTTGTAATTGAATTGTAACTGTGTCTATATAAACACAAACATAGGTTAACAGTAAAATAACTTTTTCATGTCTTATCTTTCATATCCTTGTGGCTCTTGAGAACAAAGAATTTCTTGAGAGAGTTTTGTATTCAAGTTCATTATTAATACAAAACAGTATTTCATTCTACATACTCGTGTTCATAATCGATTATTTGGTACTATTACATTTAACTCCCCTTCTATAATAGATATCTTTCTGGGCAAACATTATATTTATATATTTTTATAATAATTTAATTTAAAAACTATAAATAATTTTATTTTATAAATTTCATAAATTTTTACACAAATTTACTAAATATTTATATACAATCTAATATCTTATTTTTAAATTTAATTATTTAATTGTACAAATTACAATTGATGTATTATTGTACATTGTTCAATTATATTAGGAATCGTGGTATTTTATGATAATTATACTTAAAAATTAATCAATGCTTCATCAGCCCCACATCTGTAAATACCTGAGATTCTGTAACCTTTTTTTTACAAGTAAAATAATTCATTAATTAAAAGTCATACGACATCTATAAAAATAATCCAAATTCAATGAATACATGATATAGATCAAATCAATGTTTCATTTCCGTAAGTCTACTATCGTCATGTTAATCATACATTGTGGAATATCTCTCGTATGTATCGCTGGAACATGCAACCTTGTTGAAGAGATAAAATAATGATTTGTTATGGTTATGAGAAGTATGTATACATAATTTGTCTAAACATATTCGAAAACTCGACCATACATGTGATCTCATATGAACCCTTATCAATGAACTACTATTTTTATAAACTTATGAAGATCTATTATCTCAAATATTAGACACACTAAAACTGAGAACAAAATCCAAAAAATGGGTAGAGAAAAACACACTAAATCTCTACAAGAGATAACAAAACCCAACAAATGGGTACTAAAAACTCTCAAAAAGAGAGACTTATTTAAATAAATAGATATAAAGTGAAGAAAAACAAGAAAAGGAGGGGCTTATCATCAACCAAGAAGCTAATGATAACCCCGAATCGATATAAAATTTTAGGGTTTATGTTTGTTTAATACTACTACTGGAATGGTACTCAGAGAACTAAATTTCATAACTTTAATTGTTTATGTTCATGTAAATAGGAAAATATAAGATTTTATTTGTTAGAACTTAACACCATTGACTTTAATACAAGTAATTTTTTATTTTACTAATTGTGATGAGCTTAAAGTAATTTATATGTGAGATATGGAACTATCGGAATTATCAACTATGTAGCTAGTATATATAGGATTTGAGTGTTTTCATCATTTGAAGTTTCGTACTATGGATTAACATCCATAGAAATTACCAAACGAGGCTAATTATTATACATTTAATAGTAAAGTTCTCAAACTTTGGGCACTTGATATTGTATGCAACATTAGTAGATATTTGGAAACAAACAAATATAATCTTGGCGACACAAATCTGTCTTAAAAATACGTGTCTAACAGCTGAGGAATCGATGTACTATTTTACTGGCTGACCGGGAGAGATCATGTACCCATCCTTAAACTTCATGGACTGGGCACACTGAGCCCTCAGCTTTCCGCTACCAATAACCTAGTAAAAGCTGTTAGGGATTGTTTATTATCAATGTAATCAACTAATATTTACTTAGATTAATTAATCATTAACTAAGTAAAATATACTGTCATATATAGTTTGACAGTATGTTTACAATGTCACTTGTAATAAAATGCATAATAAGCCAAGTAGGTGACAGTAAGTATCAATAGTTACTGTCATGTATAAATGTAATAAATGATCCATAAAGTAGAAGTTCACAAAGTGTTCATGCACATTATAGATCAATTCTTCGAAAGTAACATTTTACATCATGGAGCCTACGACAGCACATTCAAGTGACAGCAACTTTTAGAACAGATGATAGCAACTATTCCTTGACAGTAAACTTGGCGGAGAATGAAGACTCTATGACAGCAAGTTCTACTGACAACAATTATCCCTTGATAGTAAACTTAGGGAGATTGAAGAATCAAATACATCAAGTTTTTTGACAGTAGCTTTGGTGGGGAGAGTTGACAGCATGTTTGGCGGGATGATTGACAACATGTTTGGCGGAATAGTTGACAGTACCTTTGAACGACAACATGTTTTAGAAGACTAGTGAGCCTGACAGTAAAGTATGCGGTAAAAAAGATACTGTTACCAAAGAGAAGCTATATGTTAGGAATCTACATGTAATTTGATGATAACATTAATCTTAGAATCATAGAAATTTTATTTGATGTAACTGATCAATTGATATGAAAGTTATAAATATCAATTGATCAGGAAACCATTTATCAGTTGAAGTGTTTATATGAATAAACTGATAATTTGGATTGTAGCATAGGTGTACTTAGTCTTTTTCAATCGATAAGGTGTAAATCAATTGATATTTTATTCATCAATTGATGTTAGAGTCGATTGATATAGATCATCAATTAATGTGTAAATTAAACTGTCAAATTGTAATTATGTGAAGACAGGAAATTACACAAGTGAAGGATGATCAATTGATATTGAAGCATCGATGGATGAAAGATCAATCGAAGAAGCCAAGTCAAGCATTGAAGACCATCAACTGATGTGAAGACCCATCAATTGATATATCGATTGATAACATCTATCAATCGATAAGTCATCTTTTATCAATCGATGGATATAAAGATCAATAGAAGAAGAACATCAGTTGATGGATTAAAGGATGGATCAATTGATATGCTTAACAGCAAATTATCAATTGATTGTGACAACACAAAAAGACTATCTGTTGTAGATCCAGAGAACAAAAGCACACCTATGGAAGACAGTCTAGGGTGGCTGTGAAGACTCAATCAGAAGCTGTCTTTCAAACCTTTATTCTAAAATAGAAAAAGGTAAAAGGAAGGTAGGTAGAAACAATCCTAGAATAGGAATTGTAAAAGCACACTTGTGGTATATAAACAAGTGTAACAACATTATTAGAAAACAGACAAGTTAGACAATATTTCTTAATCAACTGTTCTAGCTTGAGAGCATATTTGTAAGAACAGTTGATTTGTTTTCTAATCTTGTAAAAACGCAACTAGGTTTCTTTTAACCTATGAACGTTGAGCAAAAATATACACTGGTGGAAAAACCAATCCATCAGTAATTTTAAATCTCCTTGTTCAGTTTATTTTTCAGTCCTAATTTGTTTGAACATTTCTCTCTAATTCTCAAACATTAAGAACAAATATTAGAACAAGCAAAAAGTTTTAATATTTGTATTCAACCCCCCTTCTATAAATATTGAGATTGTTCTAGGGAATAACAATTGGTATCAGAGCAGGCTTTCAACATACAGAAAGTTTAAAGATCAAGAACAGTCAATATGGGCCAGAAAGATTCAGGTGTGAAGATTCCAGTTTTAGAGAAATATGAATATTTTCCATGGAAGGTTAAAATGCATCTGCATCTACTTTCTCTGGACCTGTCTTATGTTCACTGCATAGAGAAAGGTCCTCATATTCCTATGAAGCTAGTCACAGGTGTAAATCCTGATGGAACTCCTGCACTTGACAAACATGTTCCAAAACTCATCTCTGAGTTCACTGAAGAGGATGAAAAAGAAGTACTCAAAGACAAGAAGGCCATGAACATTCTGTTTAATGGTTTAGAAAAGGATATGTTTGATAATGTGATAAATTGTACTTCATCAAAAGAAGTATGTGACACTCTTCAAACTCTGTGTGTAGGAATTGAGGAAGGAAAAACAAGATGCAACTCTTGATTCAAAAATATGAATCATTTCATTTCAAGAGTGGAGAATCTATCAATGACACATATAGTAGATTTCAGAAGTTGTTAAATGGACTAAAGCTATATGGTAGGGTTTATGCAACTGAGGATACAAATCTAAAATTTCTTAGATCTCTTCCAAAAGAATGGAAACCAATGATTGTTTCCATTAGACAATCTCAGGATATATGAGTTGGAAATCCAATAAGATGAGGAGATTGAGAAGAATCAAAGAAAGGAGAAAACTATGGCTTTGGTAGTCAAGGGAAATGAAGAAAAGAAGGAAAGTGGCTGTGTAGAAGAGTCTATCATGATGGCTGGTGATGTTGTTGAAGAATCATTCAAGAGAAAAGGAAAGAGCAAGTGTGAAGAAAATGAAACATGCTCTTAGGATGATTTGGATGAGATTGATGAGCACCTTGCATTTCTGTCAAGGAAGTTTTCAAAGCTAAAATTCAAGAGGAATCCATATGCTCAAAGGCCTGGATCCCAGTTTAGAAGCAACAATCAAAATAAAATTTTGGTTGATAGATTTAAATTCAAATGTTTTAACTGTGGATTGGCTGGTCATTTCTCAAATGAGTGCAGGAAGCCAAAACAAGAAAAGGCAAAGTCATATGAGGGTATTGATTATAAAAAGAAATACTTTGACCTTTTAAAACAAAAAGAAAAGGCTTTTGTTACTGAAGAGAATGATTGGGCTGCTGAGGACAGTGATTTTGAAGAGTTTATCAATCTAGCACTAATGGCCAAACATGAAGATGAAGAAACTAGTTCATCATTAAATCAGGTACTAGCTACAAACTTTTCTAAGCTTACAACTGATGAATGCAATAGTACTATTAATGAAATATCCAATGAGTTGTACAATTTGCATGTCACTCTAAAATCTCTAAACAAAGAAAACCTCAAGTTAAAGAACACCATTGATGTCTTAACCGAGAGGAATATTTTTCTTGAAAATGAACTTGTTTGTTTAGATAGATTTAAGTAGGAAAGTAAGGATGCTAGGAATGAACTAGTAAACAGTTTGAAAAGAGAAGAATTGTTAAAAGAACAATTGGCTGAAGAAATTGAAACCATTAATAAATGGAATAGGTCGGCTAAAACTGCCAAACAAATTATTGATGTTCAAGGTGTAGATACTCTAGGAAAACTGCCCAAATCAATAGGCAAGCCATTGACTGATACTTCAATGGATAAAGATCAATCGACTGCTAATCCTTTATCAACTGATAAGGATTATCAATCGATTGATGCTGAATCAATCGATAAGCATCCATCGACCAGTAAATCATCAATGGCTAATAAGAAGAACAAATATAGCACTCCTATTAAGTTTGTTAAGGAAACCAAAAATTAAGTTGAGGATGAGGCTGAGAAAATCAACATAGGTAGCTTATCCAAGAAATAATTAAAAGAAAAATTAGAAAAGATAGCACCTGTGGAAATTACTCAACCTAAGTCTGAGAAAAAGAAAAAGAATAGGAATGGTAAAGTAGGCATAAATAAGCACAACAACTACACTCCTGATATATATGCCCCTAGAAAAGTATGTGCTAAATGTGGTAGTGTAAATCATTTGTCCATGCAATGCAAGAATGAAAAGAAGTCTATATCTTCAAATGATTTAAATATACATGTCATGACTGCAAATGCCATGTTTACCAATCCTATGCTTATGAATGCCATGTCTTCTAATTTAGTTGCACCTAATGTTCATATGCCTTATGCACAAGTTCCATACATGTATAATCCTTTCTTTGCATATCCTAATATTAACATGCCTGGTATGCCATGTAACATGCCTAATGTAGATAATGAAATTCATGGAAATTCTGCCATGAGTTCTAAGGTGTCAAAACCCCAAAAGTCAACTCCCAAAGTTAAAGTGGATTTAAACCCATCAAAACAAAAGGAACCTAAGTTGACAACAGGGGCTCAGCCTGCAACTAATAAAAGAGGACTCAAGGCAACTTGGGTACCAAAAACAACTTGAATGTTTTATGTGTGTGCAGGGAAACAGGAAGAAAAATTTCTGGTATTTGGATAGTGGATGTTCAAGGCACATGACTGGAGATTTGTCCCTGCTCACAAAGTTTATGGAAAAGGCTGGTCCAGAAGTTATTTTTGGAGATAACAACAAAGGTTTTACTCTGGGATATGGCTCAATTGCAAAAGAAAATGTTATCATTGAAACTGTAGCACTAGTTGATGGACTGAAGCATAATGTACTTAGTATTAGTCAACTGTGTGATAATGGAAATGGTGTATGGTTTACAACTAGATCATGCGTTATAGACAATAAAGAAACTGGTGAAATTCTCTTAACTGGAGAAAGAAAATGAAATGTCTATGTGGCTGATTTTCACTCTGTAAAGGCAAATTCTATGACATGCCTACTTAGTAAAGCCAATACAGATGAAAGTTGGATTTGGCACAAGAAGCTAGCCCATTTGAATTTCAAGGCCATGAATCAATTGGTTAGAAAGAATATGGTTAGAGGCATTCCACAGATGGAATTCACCAAGGATGGATTGTGTGATGCTTGTCAAAAGGGAAAACAAAGAAAAACATCATTTAAGTCAAAATCTGAATCATCAATTGACAAACCTTTGGAGTTATTGCACATGGACTTATTTCGACCAGTCAACATCATGTCAATTGCCAAAAAGAAATATGCCTTAATCATTGTGGATGACTTCACAAGATACTCTTGGGTATACTTCTTACATTCTAAGGATGAGGCAAGTAAATTAATTATCAATCATGTGAAGAAGGTTGAAAATGGAACTGAATGGAAGGTCAGGAAAATTAGAAGTGATAATGATACTGAATTCAAGAATGCAACAATGAAGGAATTCTGTGAGGAAAAAGGTATCACTCATCATTTCTCTGCACCAAGAACTCAACAACAAAATGGAGTAGTTGAAAGGAAAAACAGGACCTTGATTGAAGCTGCTAAAACTATGTTAGAAGAAGCAAAACTTCCTATATACTTCTGGGCAGAAGCAATTAATACTGCTTGCTACACTCAGAATATCTCCATGGTCAATCAAATTCAAGGTAAAACTCCATATCAGTTGATGAAGAAAGATAAGAAGCCAACAGTTAACTTTCTTCATGTATTTGGCTGCAAATGCTTTGTACTGAGAAATCAAGGTGATCTAGGAAAATTTGAAGCCAAGGCTGATGAAGCTATATTTGTTGGATATGGAATAACAACCAAAGCATACAGAGTCTACAATCTTAGATTACACATTGTTATGGAATCTATGCATGTAGTCTTTGATGACAAGAAAATTCAAGGGTTGGTTGATGAAGGATTCCATGATCTGTTGCATTTTGAAAATGAATCAACAAGCAATATTGACGATAGTGATGATGATGTGGAAATCTAAAGAATTCAAGTACCTAGAATCCTCCCATCAATTGATGTCAATGCATCAACAGATAACTTATCAGTTGACAATCATTAATCGACTGATAATACATCAATTGATAATCATTCGATTGGATATCAACTATGCTCAACAATCTTCAAGTAGAGTGTCCATCTCAGGGGGAGGGTTCTCAAATAGTCAATCACATCACAATGATCATAACACTTCCAATGATCATGACGCCTCATCTTCAAGGACAAATTTACCATCTCAAAGGAAATGGACAAAAAGCCATCCCTTTGAATTAATTATTGGAGATGCAAATGATGGTGTCAAAACTAGAAGTGCAACTCAAAATGAATGCTTGTATAATAGCTTCTTATCTCAAGAAGAACCAAAAAGGATTGAAGAAGCCTTGAATGATCCTGATTGGATAATTGCTATGCAAGAAGAGTTGAATCAGTTTGAAAGAAAGAAGGTATGGAAGCTGGTGCCCAAACCAAAGAACAAGTTTATCATTGGAATAAAATGGGTGTTCAGAAACAAAATGGATGAATCTGGTACAGTGACAAGAAATAAAGCAAGATTAGTGGCAAAGGGCTATTCACAAGAAGAAGGCATAGATTTTGATGAAACATTTGCACCAGTTGCAAGATTGGAAGCAATCAGAATCTTTCTAGCATATGCTGATCATGCTAACTTCAAGGTGTACCAGATGGATGTGAAAAGTGCTTTTCTCAATGGAGAACTAGAAGAAGAAGTATATGTAGAACAACCTCCTGGTTTTATTGATCCTGTTCATCCTGGATTTGTATACTATCTTCTCAAGGCACTTTATGGATTGAAACAAGCACCTAGAGCCTGGTATGACACTTTGTCTAAATTCTTGATTGAGAATCACTTCACAAGAGGTACTGTTGATAAAAATCTCTTTCATAGAAATATAAATGGCTCTATGATTCTTGTTCAAATCTATGTAGATGACATTATTTTTGGCTCAACTAATGAAAATCTTTGTCAAAAGTTTGCTAAGTTGATGCAGAGTAAATATGAAATGAGCTTGATGGGAGAACTTACCTATTTTCTTGGTTTGCAAGTCAAAAATGGTATTTTCATAAATCAAACCAAATATATTTCTGATTTATTAAAGAGATTTGATTTAAATGAATGTTCTTCTGCAAAAACTCCCATGACCACTGTAACTAAACTTGAATTGAACGCTAAGGAAGCTATAATGGACATTTCAAGTTATAGAGGCATGGTTGGCTCATTACTTTACTTAACTGCAAGTAGGCCAGACATAATGTTTGCTACATGTCTTTGTGCTAGGTTTCAGGCTGATCCTAGAGAATCTCATTTGATTGCAATAAAAAGAATATTCAGATATCTCAAAGGAACTCCAAAACTTGGAATTTGGTATCCTAGAGATTCTGGATTTGATCTAATTGGTTATTCAGATGCAGACTATGCAGGTTGCAGAATTGACAGAAAAAGTACAACAGGCTCCTGTCAATTTCTAGGAAATAAGCTTGTTTCATGGTTTAGCAAGAAGCAGAATTCAGTGTCTACATCTACTGCAGAGGCTGAATACATTGCAGCTGGAAGTTGCTGTTCACAAATATTATGGATGAGGAATCAACTACTTGACTATGGGTTCAACTTGAACAAGATTTCTATTTTCTGTGATAATACAAATGCCATTGCAATAACAGAAAATCTTGTGCAACATTCCAGAACTAAGCACATTGACATAAGGTATCACTTCATTAGGGAACATGTAATGAATGGTACAGTTGAATTACATTTTGTCCCTAGTGAAAGACAACTTGTAGACATTTTTACCAAACCATTAGATGAATCTACCTTCAATAGATTGGTCTGTGATTTAGGTATGCTTAATTATATTTAATCCTTTAAATGTCTGACAAGTTATGTATTAATATTACTTGTAGCCACTGACTATGTTAAATTATTGATTCTTCAATAATCAACTGATGAACATTTTACATATCAATGGATATTACTGAAGTTGTCGACAGATAAATATATCAATTGATGATATATTTACTTATCGATTGATGTTTGTAGCTGTCGACAGATAAATATATCAATTGATGATATATTTAGTTATCGATGGATAAGAGTACCTGTCGATGAACAAGATTTACCAATCGATGACCTGGAATTTAGAGGGGTCCATGTCATCAATCGACCTGTACAAAAATCTAGCCGTTGATTACTTATTTTATCAATTGATTAATACATACATTCCTGTATGTATAACAGTCGATTGCCAAAATTGGTAACTTTTACTTTTCATTTTTTTAACGGTCAATTAAGTTATATTTTGAGTAAGAAATTGATGGAGAAATCAGTAAATATAAATAGTGAGATTAAAACATTGTTCATTCTTACTTACATTTTTACTAACAATTTCTCTACCTCTTTCTCTCTTCTCAATCTACGAACTTAATCAGAACCCTCTTTCTCTCTGTACTCAAATTTCTTAATATCTTCAAAGCTTTTGTACTACTAATTTTCTACTCAAGGAAATGGCATCTTCATCCAAGAAAATCTCTCAAGCCAGATTCATCTATGAATTGAATAATTTTGTGGCTTGCACTGTGGTTGAAGAAGCTCCAAGGGAATTTCATCCTTTGATGCAATTCCTTGGAAGTTGTAAGATACAGAAAGCACTGAAGGAAGCACCAACAATAATCTGCAATTTGGTGGAAGAGTTTTGGACCTCTGCAGAAATTGCTGATGACTTCTCGAGCATTAAATTCAACTGCAAAGGACAATAGTACATTCTTACTACTATAATTTTAAATGAATATTTAGATTTGCCTGTTAATAATATTGTTAATGTGCCTAGTGAATCAGATATTAGAAACATGCTTAGGGCTATTAATTATGCAAATCCTGACATCAATTTAGGGCAAGTAGTTAGAA
Source organism: Oenanthe sinensis (assembly GCA_028671895.1). Classification (NCBI taxonomy): domain Eukaryota; kingdom Viridiplantae; phylum Streptophyta; class Magnoliopsida; order Apiales; family Apiaceae; genus Oenanthe; species Oenanthe sinensis. Next base: position 16,260,917 of record CM053813.1, read on the forward strand.
AACACCTTAGGAGAGAATGGTCTTATTTCTTTGATGCAATGATAAAATGCTTTAGTGGTAAAATTAGTAATTTTGATGCCATAACTTCAAGCATGCAACATATAGCATATAGTGTTTTGTTTGATGAATATCATGATTTTTCTTCTATATTGTTGTCTGAAATTGCTGCTAAGTTAGGTAAGAAGCATGATAGGTCTAATCATATATACTATGCTAGATTTATCATGATTATAATTAACCACTTGGTTAAAGAAATTGAGATTTGCAGGGAAATTGAAACCCTTGAGTGTTGGACTCAAAATAAAAGGCTCTTTAAGGACTTGGTAAGGATCAATCTTCACATCAATGTGGAATTGATCTATCCACCTTTTGTTCAGGTATTTATCTCAACCCTAACTTCTTCTTTACCTAATTCTTCTTTGCCTTCTGTGGATATGGAGGGTGTTAGTAATGACCCCAACCCTCCTACCAAAGCCACACATCCAATTTCAAAGTCCAAATCTAAAAGGCCAACCTCAACAGGTTCCCAAAAGCCTGTTGTTGAAAAATCCAAGAAAAGAAAAACAACTATTATGGTAGATAGACTAGATGGAGATGTAGGTGGTGAGGGAACTGGGGAACATCAAAGAACCCAGAAGAATAAGGAGAGTGAGGGTGAGCAACCTCAACCAAGCCACTCTACAGTCTCCCAAAAGATTGTTGATGTTGATATGGAAAATACCACATCTGAAAGGCATAGGTGTACTAACTTGTAACACTTAATTACTATGTAACTCAACTAGGTAAAAGATAAAACAACAGCAAAAACAAGAGAAACTGAAGAAGCACATGGAATCAATCAACTGAAGAAATAGTAATGATACTTGGTAACTACAAGTAACTAATTTGGTTAATCAAGGATGCATAAGTGAGAAGAAGTTCAATCTCAGTATTGCTCATGCCCTAACTTATCTAATGGAGAATCAAATTAATGACAAAGAAGTATCAAGAAGACCAAAGTGATTTCATGTAATGTATATCAACATCTGGATAATGTAAAGGTTAATCAACAAATGAGAACTGACATTCAGAAGCAAGAACCCCTACAAGACTAGTCACTTATGAACCATACCATTGCATCAAGTGTCAGGACATTGGAGGCAAGTTCATGTCAGTAATAGAAGATCTCATTTGAATTGAGTGAGGAAAAGAAATTGAAGAAGCTAGGGAAACTTGCTGATAAAGGTTAATCCTCAATTAGTCACTAAAGAAGGTCAACATTGGATGAGTGCATATTTGCTAAGGCAAATGTCGATCCACAGCAGATCGAGATGCGGGTCGAGATTTATAATTGAAGTAAAACATTGCAAGGCAAATCTCGATCCACGGCAGATCGAGATCGAGATCGAGATTCTCACAGATCGAGATCGAGATCGAGATCGAGATCGAGATCGAGATTTTCACAGATAGAGATCGAGATTCTCACAGATCGTGATCGAGATGGGTCCAGGCCGAGATCGAGATGCGGGTCGATATGTAACATTTAATGTTCAAGGGACAAGTGGCTTATTGTGAACGGTTGATCCAGAGTTGTTAGGAAAGTACTTTTTGTTGTCGAAGTCCTGATTGGGCCACGTACACAAAAAGGACAAGATCAAGACTACATGACATTATAAAAGCAGCTCTTTGTTTTTATTAGTAGAGAGACTTTCATCATCTCTATTATTCAACGATATTTTTAAAGAGAGAGCATTTACTGTAAAACAAAAAGTGAGAGAGAGGATCTGTTGAATCTAGCTTTAATTGCTGTATTTATTGTTCAACTGATCATGATGCTTTTATGAATGTTGTAGCAAATCCTTCAATGAATATAATGATATATTCTTGAAACTCTGTGTCATCATTTATTACCTGCATATAGTTTATTCTCTCATTATTCGAAACAGTTGTATTCACCCCCCCTCTACAACACTTTGGACCTAACAATTGGTATCAGAGCCCCTGTTAAACACATCTAACAGAGATCCTATTGTGTTGTTTGAGTTGGTTCTTGAAAATCCCAGATCCATTTTTTCTTGAAGTTTGTGCCGAAAGTTTTTATTTGTTTCTTCTTGAAAAAGTCATAGATCTAAAAAGTTCTTAGTCATGGTGTAAGGAATATTTGTACAAAATTCCAAAACATTGTACTTTAGAGCTTTGTGGGTTTTCCTGTGGTCAAAACTGGAATCAACTGATTGACTAAACAAAAAGGACATTTTCGAACTTCTGTCAACTAGGAAGTGGACAACTTTTTGTTTGGACTTGAGAAAGTGGTGGACCCTGCTACTGTTCCTGTGATTAGAACTAACTTGTTTGAATCTTAAGTGCAAAATCCGTTGGATATTAAGTGTTGAATATTTAAAGTGAGATAATTAATTTTTCAAGTAAATACAATTTATTGTAATTTGAAAAGTGTATTATCTTAATTTTAAACTTTATTAAAATGGCCGCCGCACACAGATTTAAGATACCTCCGTTTGATGCACAACATTATGACGAATGGACAGGAAGGATGAAAGCCTACCTTGAATCAATAAACAAGGTATACTTGAGAATATTGGAGAACGGTCCATACATACCCATGAGAATTGAGCTAGAGCGAATGGAAGGAGGGATACTAATACCATCCCGGTCTGTTCCTAAAGAGGAAATGGAGTTTTCAGACGCAGATAAAGAATTGGTTGGTATGGATGCGTCGTTACGCAACGTCATAATTGAATCCCTAAACTCAGAGTACTATGTTCAAATAAAGGGATTAAAAACAGCTAAAGCCATGTGGGATAAACTGGCTGTAGTGATGGAGGGGACCGAGGAAGTTAGAGATAATCACAAGCGCATTCTGATTTCTGAATATGAATCGTTCAGATACGAACGAGGAGAAAGTGTAGCGGATGTTTACAAACATTACAGTAAATTGCTTATCGAGCTGAGTATAAGAGATAAAGTCTATCCACTGTCAGATTCAAATATCAAGTTTCTTTTGAATTTGCCTAAACATCTGGAATACAGGATCACTGCCATTCGAGAGTCAAGAGACTTGAAAATTACCTCTCTCGAAAAGCTGTATGGTGTTTTAAAGACCTACGAGCTGGAGCAAGAACAAAATGACAAAAGAAGATCCTACAATAGTGGAGAATACAAAGCGGTGAGTGAATCTGGACTTGTAACTGAAGAGTCTACTGTAAAGGCACTTGCAGCTGTCTCATTGAAAACTGCTAATCCTGAAAGGGTGATATTAGATATTGAAGATCCATCCGAAGAAAGTGAGGATGAATATTATACCCTTGAAGAGCTGGACAAATTAGAAGACAAGTCATATGCTTGTATTGCTCGAGAATTTGCTCATATCAGCTTCAGGAAGCCAAGAAAAGGTAAAGGACGATTTGGTAGTTCTTTCAGCCGAAGCAGCAGCAGCAGCAGAGGTAGTAGTGTAAGTGGCCGGGGAAATTACAGCGGTCGAGGTAGCACATCTAGTAGTAGCTACAGACCTAACCTGGTAGACAAGAACAAGTTCAGATGCTTTAACTGCAATGAATTGGGACACTTTGCAACAGAGTGCAAGAAACCCAAATACGTTCATCCCAAGGAATCCTATGCTGATCTGAAAAAGAAATATGATGCCTTGGTTAGCAAGCAACAGAAGGGAAGCCGGGCTTATGTTGTGACTGAAGGGAAGGGTTGGGACGAGTCTCATGAAGATGAAGATCAGGAGCTATGCAACTTCGCTTTAATGGCAAAATCTTCAGAACAATCAGAGGTACCAATTCTAACCGTAAATGAAATGTCTATTTCTGAGTACCAAAATGAATTAGCTGCCATGACGAAAGACATGTACAATCTCCAACTAAATCTAATTGCTGTTAATGAGGAAAATGCTAAACTCTCCCTTAAGAATAGACTTCTCGAGGCCAGGGTAGAGGAATTAGAATCAGGAGAAAGTAAAGAAAGGCAGTTAATGAATCAGGTAGACGTTTTAGAACACAAGCTTAAGATTAGGGAAGACCTTAACGAAGAACTTAAAAATGATTTAGCTGAGCTTAAAATAACATGTCAATCTTTTAAAGAAGCCGCTAATAAAGTTTTCGTAGAAAGGGACATGTACATGAAACTGGCAGGCAAGAGTAAAAATGAAAAAGTAAACATAGGACTTGACTACACACAGAAAAAGAAAAATAGGGCTGCTGAGTTGTTAAAGCCAGTGTTAGTCAAAGAAAATGTGCCTGAGGTTTTAGGGGATGTTAGAAAACCTATCTTTAAGCAGTTTGAGCCTAGGACAATAGATCCTGTTGCTGTTAAAATTGGACATGATATTAAAATGGAAAAAGAGTTGGAAGAACAAGTAGTAGGACCTACAACTTCTAAGAGAGCGAGTAAGATTGCTTATGCTAAGAGAGGTATAGGAACCAATGAGGCTAAGACGGTGTCATATAAACAATGGGTAGCAGGGTCAGACCAAACGAAAACACCTGTAGAGGTAATTAAAACTGAACCTGTATCTGTATCTACATCTACACGAGCTAGGAAGGCATGCTATATTTGTAATCAAACTGATCATTTGTCTTACTATTGCCCGTTCTATGTAGAGGAAGAAAAATTTGTTGGTTGTAATACCATGCCTGCAACTACTGCTTTGCCTAACATGTATGCAAATCATGCCAAATGCAATAATCCTAATTGTATGCCATGTGCTGTAAACATCATGCATGCTTATTTTAATTTAATGAATACTGCTAGTGCATCTGTTGAACATACATCTAGTAGTAGTAAGAAAAAGCATGCGGGGTCAAAGGCTAAGACTTCAAGTCCTCCTAAAGTTAGGAGTGACCAGTCTACTCCCAAACCTGACAAACCAGTCAAGGTTGACAAGGGAAAAGACAAAGTCAAGATGAATGCCCCTGATGGCAACAAGGCAAAGCCTTCTGTATCTGAAAAGAAAAAGGAAATTATTGATGCCGGGCCCAAACATCATTGGGTTCCGAAGAACACCTAACCTTTCTGGACTTGCAGGGCAGTGAACAGAAAAAGAGTAAAGTCATATGGGTGCTGGACAGTGGAGCATCGAGGCATATGACCGGCAATAAGTCCCTGCTAACAGATTTGGTGTTGAGAGCCGGCTCCGTGGTTACTTTTGGAGATAACAGCAAAGGTTACACTCGGGGATATGGCAAGATTGTTTGTGGAAATGTTATCATTGAGGACGTGTCTTTTATGGAAGGATTGCGACATAATCTCCTCAGCGTTAGTTAGTTCACCGACAGGGGTTTTGACGTCAACTTTGGGAAGCATGATTGTTCGATTCGAAGCAAAAAGAATGGAAGCCTTGCTCTCAAAGGAGTAAGGAAGTCAAATTTGTTCATAGCCGACATGAATTCTGCTGATCAGTCTGAAGTCACGTGTTTCTACAGCAAGGCTTCTGCTGATGAAAGTTGGCTATGGCATAAAAGATTATCTCACCTGAACTTTAAAGCAATGAATAATCTCGTAAGGAGAGAATTGGTGAGAGGGCTGCCGCAGATGGAGTTTACTCCAGATGGACTCTACGAAGCATGTGAGATGGGAAAATCAAAAAGAGCCTCGCATAAGGATAAACAAGTGAATAGCATTACCGAGCCCCTACAACTTCTTCACATGGATTTGTTTGGACCTGTTAATGTTATGTCAATGTCAAGAGAAAGATATGCGCTGGTAATTGTCGATGACTTTTCCAAATACACATGGGTAAAGTTTGTGACATCGAAAGATGAAGTGCCACATGAGATCATTAGGCATGTACTGGTAATTGAAAACGTAGCAAGTCTGACTGTGAAGACTATCTGATCCGACAACGGGACAGAATTCAAGAACTCAGTGTTAATGGATTTCTGCATATCTAAAGGGATCAGACGACAGTATTCAGCACCGAGAACACCGCAGCAGAATGGGGTGGTAGAAAGGAAGAATAGGACACTGGTTGAAGCAGCTAGGACAATGCTGTATGAGTCAAGACTTCCTTTGTATTTTTGGGCTAAAAAAGTTAGCGCGGCTTGTTATACACAGAACAGAACCCTGATTACAAAAGACTATAATGAGACGCCTTACTATCTGATGAATAAACGAAAACCATCTATCAACTACTTCCACGTGTTTGGTGCCAAATGCTTTGTGTTAAGAGACAATGCACAACTTGGAAAGTTTGATGCCAAAGCAGATGAAGGGGTTTTCATTGGATATTCTCTTGAAGTAGTAGCAGCGTACAGGGTGTTTGTGCTTAATGATCGCAAGGTGGTTGAAAGCCTTAATGTCACATTCGACGACTCAAAGCTCCCTTCTATACAAAAAGAAGATAGTGAGCCCACTTCCCTAAGATTTGAAAAATATGGATATTGATGAAGTGGATACAGTTCCTGAGTCTGTAGTGCAGGGTAGTGATCCAATGATAAATAATGTAATTAATCAAGAGTCTAGTGTTTCGCCAATACAAAACACTAGGGCTGAGGGATCACCTTCCATTGGACCTGGTACTAACTCAGGGGGAGTAAGTATGCACTCAGGGGGAGCAGCTCACTCAGGGGGAGCTAGTACTGGCTCAGGAGGAGCTAGTGGAAGTGCCTCTAGACTATGTCACCTTCACTTACAAGATCAAGCTGAGTCATCAAGAACATTTGCTAGGGATCGTACTTGGAGCAAGGACCATCCGTTTGAGCTAATTATTGGTGATCCAGATGCCGGAGTGACTACTAGAGGAAAAGCTAGAGCTGAAATTGCCACTGAGAATGAATGTCTATACTCAGTGTTCCTTTCTCAATTGGAACCTAAAGTGGTGGAAGAAGCCCTAGATGACGCTGATTGGGTGATTGCTATGCAAGAAGAACTCAATCAGTTTGAAAGGCAGAAGGTGTGGAAGCTGGTACCCAGACCAAAGAATAGATCTGTTGTTGGAACAAAATGGGTATTCAGAAACAAGCTGGATGAAAACGGACTTGTAACACGAAATAAAGCTCGCCTGGTTGCTAAGGGTTATATACTCAAAGAGAAGGAATTGATTATGATGAAACCTACGCACCAATAGCAAGGCTAGAGGCCGTAAGGATGTTCTTAGCATTCGCAGCACATCATGGTTTTAAAGTCTATCAGATGGATGTCAAGAGTGCATTCTTAAACGGTGAACTGGATGAAGAAGTGTATGTTGATCAACCTCCTGGGTTTGTCGACAGCAAATAGTGTGATTATGTTTATCGCCTCTTCAAATCAGTATATGGCCTTAAGCAGTCTCCGCGGAAGTGGTATGAAACTCTGTCAGACTTCTTACTAGAAAGTGGTTTCACCAGAGGAGTAATCGACAAGACGCTTTTCTACAAGAAATGCAAAGATGATCTAATAATGGTGCAAGTATATGTGGATGACATTATCTTTGGGTCTGCAAATGAGAAGCTGTGTGCTAAATTCGCAAAGTTAATGCAATCAAGGTATGAGATGAGCATGATGGGAGAGCTGACGTTCTTTCTCGGTATTCAAGTTAGTCAGAAGAAGGACGGGATATTTATCTGCCAGACCAAGTACATTCATGATCTATTAAAGAAATATGGTCTCGAAGATGTATCACAAGCTAAGACTCCTATGGCAATAGCCACGAAGCTTGACGAGGATAAAGCGGGAAAACCTGTAGACATCTCAAGCTATCGAGGTATGATCGGCTCTCTTTTGTATTTAACTGCTAGCAGACCTGATATTATGTTCTCTACATGCTTATGTGCAAGGTTCCAAGCGGATCCTAGAGAGTCACATCTCATAGCCGTAAAGCGTATTTTTAGGTATCTCAAGGGAACATCAAATCTTGGGATTTGGTACCCAAGAGATACAGGGTTTAATCTTGTTGGCTATTCGGATTCAGATTACGCAGATTGTAGAATAGATAGGAAGAGCACTTCAGGAAGCTGTCAGTTTCTTGGAAGAAGGTTGGTTTCTTGGCAAAGCAAGAAACAACACACAGTATCTACCTCGACAGCTGAAGCAGAGTATATTGCTGCTGGAAGCTGTGTGGTCCAGATACTGTGGATGAAGAACCAACTCAAGGACTACGGTGTGGAAGTATCTAAGATTCCTATCATGTGTGACAACACAAGTGCTATTGCAATGACCAACAATCCTGTGGATCACTCAAGGACTAAGCATATTGATATAAGGTATCATTTTATTAGAGAGCATGTAGAAAATGGAACTGTAGCGTTGCATTTTGTGTCTACTGAACGTCAAATAGCAGATAAATTCACTAAACCCCTAGACGAATCAACATTTTCTAGAATGGTTGGTGAATTGGGGATGCTTAACACCTGTTAGTTTTGCTACCTATCTGTTATAATTCAGTTTGTGTACATATTATTGTTGTTCATGAATATTCATAATTAATAATGTGTACTTAACTTCAAAAATGTATGTATTGCATGTCATAAGGGGAAGTTAGAAAGTTTCATGAAATTAATCTTGTGCTGATCTGTGTATCTAAATGATTAATGTCTAATAATGTGATAGGATTTAATGCTAGACTTAATTTTGTAATGCATGATTTATTTGCTAAATTCCCTGTCGTCTCAAAATTGTAAGTTTCGAAAATGGTGTGAAAATTTGTGGTGAAATCTTGTGAATTTTACATATAAATGTTTAATTCACATAATTTCATTAAAATTTTCTAAGGTAAATCTCGATCTGTTTCTGGATCGAGATCGAGAACGACTTGCGAAAATTGCTTAAAAAACTGTCAAGGTACATCTCGATCTATCCACATCGAGATCGACATCGAGATCGACATCGAGATGTAGATCGAGATGCGGATCGAGATCGACATCGAGATGGACATCGAGATGTAGATCGAGATCGACATCAAGATCGACATCTAGATGAGGATCGAGATGCGGATCTCGAGATCGAGATGTGTCTTGTCTTTTCAGTTACTTCTTTTTAGGCGTGCAAGTATATAATATAGCATTATATAGACTGTTCATTATTTCACTTAACCTTCTCTCTCACTAGTTCAAAAAGTTGAAGCAAATTAACACGCATATACATACATTCACAGCATCCTTTTCCCTTCCATTACACCAAGTTTTCTTGTGATTTTCTTAAACAAAAATCACTAACTATTACTTGAAAGCATTGATCACTAAAACGAAACTCTGTCAAGTTTTTTTTCCGAGTGAGTTTGTTTTTTTTGGTTCGCGCTTTCTTGTTATCTATTTATTTTGTGTTCTTGAGAGGAATAGTTGTGAGTATTACTGTTTAATCCTTAAAGTGCAACTTAACCGCCGTGATTGTGTTTTTCCGGAAAAATAATTTTTTTTAACGGCTGTTCACTTTAATTTTCGAAAACTCAACCGTCAATCTTTAGTTGGGAGTTAAGTGGTCATTAGTGGGGAAGTTAATTTGTTTTAATTTGTGTCACTAATTACGTGGGGTAATTAGTGGGGTTCGTGTACGTTTTTTTTGTTTAAATTTAGAACTTGTTCTCTAAAAATTCCATTGCAAATCCATTTTAGAACATTTCTTTTCTCAAACACAAATTTAAAATGGCAAACCCAAATTTCACAATTCCCAAGACCAACTTTGTTAATCTCTCTGCTGATCGAGCAACTGGTAGATTTATTCACTATCAGTTCTGGATTGAGTCCCTCAACAACACATCCATAATAAGTCATGCCTTAACCACCTCTCCCATCCTGAATGTCGAAGCCCTTCAAGCTGCTTACTCAACATTAGAGATTCAGGGTGGTAAAGCAAATCCAATAGGCTTATCCTTCACTATCAGTGGTGCAAAATATGAGGTTAGTCTGCAGAAGTTCAATGAGATTATTGGGCTTCCTTCAGAAAATTTTGCTCCGGAACCCACTATGGAAGAAATGTTGCAATTATTCACAGAGATAGGTTGTCGTCCTCCCACGGGTCCTATCAAGGTAACAAAGGTTCACACAGGTATGTTACCAGCTGAGTGGGATTATGTAGTTCAGGCCATTCAGCGCTGCATGTTCCCAAAGGACAAAGACTACAGGCCAATGAACAACAGCTGTCGAGTAATTCTATATGGAGTGGCAAATAACAGAAGAGTGAATGTGGGCAAACATCTGTTGATTCAGTTGCTTGAGAGGTGGGTACTGGAAAAGAATGCATCTAGGAATCCGGAAGATGGACCAGTCAAATGCTGGATGCCAAGATTCCTTCAGATGGTTCTGGATGACGTTCTTTCAGAGGAGCACAGAAGAATATTTCAAGGCTCTGAAAGGATGGCATGTTTTGATATGACCTTAAAGAGTATCTCCACCATGGAAACCCAGCAAAAGTCCAGACTTTTTGAGTTGCGCCTGACTCCGTACTTCCAGGATCTGCAAGATGAGTATGCTAGGAGGCATGCTTCTCAGTTTACTGCAGTAGAAGCTGAGAGTAGCGGTAACGAAGCTGAAGGTGGAGCTCAAGTGTCTAGAAATTTGGAAGAAGCAGGTATGGATGTTGACATGGCCGAGGCAAATGTTGCAGAAGCTAGAGCCGACAAGGATGACGATCTTCTGAGTCAGGTACCTATTCTTGCTGATCTTGATCAATCATCAATTCAACCTGTTTTCTACAGCCGTGGGACTGAAAATCCCCAGGCTCTATCCCAGGCTGCAAGCCCTTCTGTTCATAAACTTACAGCCAGCCTTAAAACTAGTGATAAAAGGAAGGCAAGCCCCTCCGAGTCGAGTGAATCGAGTGGAGGGAGTGTAGGAGTTGAGAGAGTAGTCACATCAGCAGCTCTGCCACCCTCAAAGAAGCAAAAGGTGGATTTTATTCCGGTGGCAGCTGCACAACCTGTTAGAGATAGTTCACCTCTCACAGCCACCACACCTCACGCTGGTGGCTCACCTCTCCAAAACATTCCAACATATTCGCACTCGCCTAGGCATGTTAGTGAGAGTCAAGGAGGAGGTCCAGCTCAACAGCCAATAGGAGCTGGCCCTACCTCCCCTGAGTTGTCCGCTCAGGGCTCTTTGAACAATTTCTCGGAAGGGGAATGGCAAACTGAGACTAGCACTTCTGATGCTAGAATCTCAGGAAGTGTATATGTGGAAGAGTCTGTCGAATCCAGTACGGATGACTCTTCCTCATCTAAATCAGAAAACAAGTTGCTCGCAGAGCAACGATATCTGGTGACTGGTGGGTCTACGCCTCCAAAACAGCCCAGCGAACCAGAAAAGGTTCTTGGTGAACAAGGGGATGACATGGTCATAACGCCATCTTCTATCGTAGACACAGCGCTTAAAGGTTCAGTCTCACTGACCGATATCGCCGACCAACTCACCGCTAGTCCCCAGCGACTAGTAGATGAGGCTCTAGTACTGTTAGGCTCTAAACACGAGAGAGAGACAGAGAGAGTAGATCCCTTCTCTTTAGGGATCTTGAGTGAAACAGAACCCGGCGAGAGTAAACAGTTTAACCCAAGCCAAACACCGTCCCTTACATTGCAGGATCTAGTGAAGAAGGTGGAGGCTTTGGAGGCTGGAGTTGCTGGTGTTACTGCTGCTGTCTCTTCTCACTCTGGAAGATTGGAGGTTGGAGCACAGTTCATGGAGAACCTGATTGCCGTCCAAAATCAAATGATTGACAAGATAAATAATCTTGGATTGGTACAGGTGGAGGTTGGGCGATCAGTCGATGATGTCACTCATGGCATGTCTCAGGTCTAGACGAAGCTGAATGAACTACTTGATGCTGTCTTTGGACGTAACAGGGCTGGACCTGGTCCTTCACCCGGTGGTGGTGGTGACGATAAAAATGACGATGATGCTCCTGATGAGGATAACCCACCTAAGGGGGAGAAGGAGGATCAGGGTCTGAAAAAGCTGACTAGTAAGGGTCCGGTGATCGAGTCCTCAAACAAATCTGGTGAAAAGGTGGAGGAGGCTCAACCGGCTCTTAAGGACAAAGGAAAGCAGAAGATGGTAGTTGAAGAAGAAGCTGAGAAAGAAACACCTCTCGTCGATACATTTATGGGAGACTTTATTGAAGATTTTGATGAGGATGAGATGGATGTAGAAGCCTTAGTGGCAAGGAGGTCGAGACTCGAGCAACGGGCAAGAGAGTGGGAACAAGAAAGAGATCTAAATCCTGGCGGATCTAGCGCAGGAGTTGCAGGTGATGCAGGAGACCACTCGGTTGCTGACGAGCATGTGCAGGAAGAAGAAATTGATGAAATAGCGAAAGAAGCGGAGATGCAAAAAGAGATTTTCAGGGAAGCCAGAGAAAGAGTGAATGAAGAAGTGCTTCAAGGAATAGTGGAAAAGGAACTAATGGCAAATGAGAAGAGAGCGGCTCAGAAAACTCAGCAAGAGTATGAAATGAAAAAGATCACAGATCCTAAGGTCCAGGCTGACATAAGGAGGGAAGGTCCCGAGTGGGACAAGGCTAGAGAAGCCTTAGCTGGACCAAGAGCCTATGCTCCTAACTCAGAAAGATTGAGTTTCCTTCTCCACAAGCTAGAAAATTTAAACCCTGGGCTTCTGAACTATCTAAACTGTATAAGATAGGGATGCACCTCTATTCAAGTTATATTCAAGGAGAAAGCATGGAGTCTGATGATTACTTGGGCACCCATAACAAGAATCGAGCCGTGTATGGTTGATGAAGCATTCTTCCATGCAAGGGGTGCTAGTGAACTGGTAGAATATGCTCACAAGGTAGACACCTCTGTCAAGACTGGAGTACTGTTTAAAGAGAAACTATTGAAGATGGCTGAAGACAGAGGGGTTGACATTATTTTAAATCCCTACCAAATCAGATACGTCCATAACAAGGTCTTGAGGATCGTAAATCTACATGACTCGAAACTGACCCCGAGCGAAAATGTACTGAAGGCAGTTGCAAAGCTAGTCCTCACAAAGGGTTTTCTAACAAAGGAAAAGAAGCTGGTGGCTAAGGACTTGGAGAAATTGATAAGAAGGCAAGATGTTAGATACAAGTTGCCTGAAGCCAAACTACCAGTGGTTAAGAAGGAGCCTGAAGACTATGCATTCGAGCAGCAAGAAGAGGCAATAAAGGAGCATGTGCAGAGATACGGAGATCCAAGAGTAGACATTCCTGAAGAAGGAGAAATAAGGGAGGAAGCTAGTGCAGTGGTTGGTTCAAATGTCAAGTTTGTCAAAAGCAAAGCTGAGAATGAGAATGACCTGCTGATCTATACAGACAAGCATCAGGTGGAAACCGTCATTGAGCTCAAGTACGACATCTTTGCAGAACACAGTCATGAAACACTGTGTATCATAAGGGAATTGATTGATGAGATGGATGATGTTGACGAGTTTGATTAGGATTATCTAAGGGTCACGTTTGATAACTTCTGTAAGAGAAGACAACAGCTTGATATTCAGAGGCTACAACAATGCACCACCGCTATTGTCATTGGATACCCTAAGCAGCTGGTCATAAGGAAGAAAGGGGAAAAGGGGTATCCTGACAAAGTCTCTAAGCTGAGATTTGAAGACATTCCCACGAAGCTTACCACTCGCAGCATGGTTGAAAGGTGGTTGAGGTTGTTTCGAGATTATAAGATCAGAAATCATGTGGAAGCAGAAGGACTTAATCTTCTCAAGAAAAGAATGGATGAAGTCTGCAACCCTGAGTTCATGAAGAAAGAAAAGGCAGCCAAGAAGAAAGCTCGTGAGGAAGAGGAGCGCAAGAAATTGAAGTTTTAATGTATTATGTTTGTAATGTTTCTTTGCGTTGTAATTTGTTTTCTTGTTTTCCTGCATTGTAAGTACATTATCTGTCTTCTTGTGTAGTGTAAGGTAGAAGTTAGTTAGCTAAGTGTCTTGAAACTGGTTTATATTAGGCGTTAATTATTTCGCGAAGTTCGGCGGTGGTAATACTGCTAAAAGGACTTCAGAAGGATAATTGAAGATTGAGTGGATCATGCTCTTAAGTACTTGGAGAAAATCTCTAGAAGAGCATGAAGCCATTTGATCGAGCCAACAGGTGTCCAATTTTGGCACTTGAAGTATCAGTAATAGACATGAAGCTAGTTAATCAAGCCAAGCATTATGCTAGTTGACATGATCTTTTATGAATGTTATTTTATCTTTTTCAGTCCCTGATTAGTTGAGTTATCCTCAAGGATAATTTGGTTGTCATTGTTAGACAATCAAATAGGGGGAGATTGAAAGGCATAGGTGTACTAACTTCTAACACTTAATTACTATGTAACTCAACTAGGTAAAAGATAAAACAACAGCAAAAACAAGAGAAACTGAAAAAGCACATGGAATCAATCAACTGAAGAAATGGTAATGATACTTGGTAACTACAAGTAACTAATTTGGTTAATCAAGGATGCATAAGTGAGAAGAAGTTCAATCTCAGTATTGCTCATGCCCTAACTTATCTAATGGAGAATCAAATTACTGTCAAAGAAGTATCAAGAAGACCAAAGTGATTTCATGTAATGTATATCAACATGTGGATAATGTAAAGGTTAATCAACAAATGAGAACTGACATTCAGAAGCAAGAACCCCTACAAGACTAGTCACTTATGAACCAGACCATTGCATCAAGTGTCAGGACATTGGAGGCAAGTTCATGTCAGTAATAGAAGATCTCATTTGAATTGAGTGAGGAAAAGAAATTGAAGAAGCTAGGGAAACTTGCTCATAAAGGTTAATCCTCAATTAGTCACTAAAGAAGGTCAACATTGAATGAGTGCATATTTGCTAAGGCAAATGTCGATCCACAGCAGATCGAGATGCGGGTCGACATTTATAATTGAAGTAAAACATTGCAAGGCAAATCTCGATCCATGGCAGATCGAGATCGAGATCGAGATCGAGATTTTCACAGATAGATATCGAGATTCTCACAGATCGAGGTCGAGATGGGTCCAGGCCGAGATCGAGATGCGGGTCGATATGTAACATTTAATGTTCAAGGGACAAGTGGCTTATTGTGAACGGTTGATCCAGAGTTGTTGGGAAAGTACTTTTTGTTGTCGAAGTCCTGATTGGGCCACGTACACAAAAAGGACAAGATCAAGACTACATGACATTATAAAAGCAGCTCTTTGTTTTTATTAATAGAGAGACTTTCATCATCTCTATTATTCAACGATATTTTTAAAGAGAGAGCATTTACCGTAAAACAAAAAGTGAGAGAGAGGATCAGTTGAATCTAGCTTTAATTACTGTATTTATTGTTCAACTGATCATGATGCTTTTATGAATGTTGTAGCAAATCCTTCAATGAATATAATGATATATTCTTGAAACTCCGTGTCATCATTTATTACCTGCATATAGTTTATTCTCTCATTATTCGAAACAGTTGTATTCACCCCCCCTCTACAACACTTTGGACCTAACAACATCCCTATTGTCATCCTCTCAAAAGGATGACAATATTGAAAATAGCCCACAACTAGGGGCACATAACATGATTGGGGACACACAAGCCAAATCTATAACACCATATAAGAGGAGAAAGAAGAAAGTCACCTTTGCACATGGGGAATCACACACTGCAAAATCACAGGAAACTGTGGTGGAGCCTTCACAAATTCAGGTTGATGCATCTCATATAAATGATGAGATGCAGCCCCATTCTCTCTCAATTCCAATTCCTTCCATTCTTACTTCTCCATCTCAACAAATTTCTTCAAAAAATGTTTTGATAGATTATTAAACATTTTCAGATTCTCCTTCTTTATTTTTCAAGGAGAAGCCAACACTCACTCATGAATCTTCTTCCCAGGATTTTCAGGATTCCATTTCCCATATCATTTCTAATATCACTTCTTAAATTGTTTCTATTCCATCAATTGATGATCCTTCATCAATTGATATTCAACCATCGACTGATAAGCCATCGATCGATACTCAAGATCAATCGATGGGTATGCATCAATCGATGGATATCCCAAACACCTCAACTGTTAATATCTATACATCAATTGATGCTCAATCAATTGATGTAGCACAAATACTCTTAGGAATGAGTGAGTTGAGTAAGAGGAAGGATTGCAGCCTGGCAAAAGGAGAGGAAGTGAGTAAGGACATTCATATTTCTTCCAAGAATGAGAGTGAAACACTTGAGGGCCCCATCTTAGTAGGTGCACAAGAAATGAGTGAGGGAGATGTGAGATTCCAGGATGAGATCCTGATGCAAAATAGAGAGATGAGTGATAGTGATAAAATAATTCTATAATTTGCACATGAATTGGAAAATGAAATGATGGTAGAAGAAGTGGGAGTCAAGGAGACAGGGGGAGCATCTAATGCTGAAGCAAGTGGGAGTGGAGTTGCTAAGGAAATTGAAGATGAGATTGATGCTGGTGATTTGGATCCAAAGAATTTCATTCATCCTGATCCACAATATCAAGGGTTGGCTACTTCCAGTAACAAGGATGCAGAACAACTCTTGGGAATTGATCATACAGAACAAAGGACCAGGAATCTGAAGGAAAGAATTGCCAATACAACAGACACTTATTATATGGCACCTGAAGAGTTGGAGGATGATTCTGATGAGGAGCCATGGATGAGCATAATTGATGGTTCCTTAGAAGTTGCTGAGACTGAAATTCTCTCTCAATATAGAAGGGAAATGGTGGAAGGCGAAATTGAAGATCCTACTCAGAGGAGAATTGCTCACTGTATGAGAGAATCACTGAAGATTCAGAAGATGACAGTGACAGGAGTTAAGAGGGAACTGGAGATTGTCAAGGACTCTATCTCCACTACCAAGGATGTCTTGGACAGGAGATTGGATGAAAAGCTACCATTCAACACCATGAATCACATCAAAGACAAGCTCTTCAAGGAATCAAAGAACTTTGCAGCTTTGGAAACTAGAATGGGCTCTCTAGAAAAGAAAATGGATGCTATCAATGCAGGTCAAAGTCTTCATGTGTTACGGATCAAAAACGAGGTGTCTTTAATACGTAATTAATGCTAGGGTTTGTGAGAGCTTCAAGCTTTAATGACTGCGTTAGCGTTTCGTGACTGCCTCGGGTCCTCGTTAACTGCCTACGTATCTCAATGGGTGTGAGTGAGAATCAAGTTAAAAAATGTAGTTCTAATGTTGAGGGGTTAGGCCCTTTATATAGGCGCACGAAGGCCTTGAAATTAGATTAGGGTTAGGAGACCTGGAGGCCTTGGAGGTCCAGTCTCCTAGTGATAGGTTTGTTCTAACCCTGCAGGAATGAGAGTCCTTGTTGGACTCATCCCACGTCTGGGTTTCTAGATCCTTCCAAGATGGAGGCCTTCAAACAGGCTTATCGGGCTTTTATTAATTAATTATGAATTTAATTAATAACAATAGCTTAACGGGCCTTTAGCTTTAACAGAGCCTGTGGGCTAGGTTTACAAATCCAATTGATCCTTGGGTTTATTTCCCTAGTTCATTTTAAGGGCCCAAGCCTTTGAACCATGAAATAATAAATGCTATATTTATTATTTCTTCAGGGTTATTTTTACCCATATCATTTACCCCCCAGCTTTTGGGAAACCTCGCGAGTTTCGTAAAAGTTTCACGAAGGGTTTCAGTGCCTTATCGGGCTTTTGACTCGTTTTAGTCAATTTTATCTCGATTTTTTTTAGGGCCCATGCCTTTAGAGAATCAATGCTTCAACCTTCAAAAGTCTTTACTCGTAGCTAGACTGTCGAATATGTCCTAAATCGATTAGGATTGAGGTCGATTTCGATCTCGATATCCCTCGAGGTCGAATATCAAGCTTGAGGTCGAATTCGACCTGAATTGAGCTCGAACAGGACTCCCAAAAATGCCTGGAGTCGAAATTTGTGTTTGAGGTCGAATTCGACTCCGATTGGAGTCGATTTAAGGGTTCCAAAACCTTTGAAGTCGAATTCTTATGTTGAAGTCGATTTCGACTCCGATTGGAATCGATTTATGGGCTCCAAAACCTTTGAAGTCGAATTCTTATGTTGAAGTCGATTTCGACTCCGATTGGAATCGATTTATGGGTTCCAAAACCTATGAAGTCGAATTAGACTTCAAATATTCTTGAAGTCGAAGTTCCTGGGGGACATCCCGGTTGTATAATTCTCGACTTGGATTGAAGTCGAATTAGACTTTAATTTGCTTTGGAGTCGAAATTCCTTGGGGGCCTCATGGCTTGTCATTTTCGACTTGGTTTGAAGTCGAATTAGACTTCAAATTGCTTTGGAGTCGAAATTCCTTGGGGGCCTCAAGGCTTGTCATTTTCGACTTGGTTTGAAGTCGAATTAGACTTCAAATTGCTTTGGAATCGAAATTCCTGGGGGGCCTCATGGCTTGTCATTTTCGACTTGGTTTGAAGTCGAATTAGACTTCAAATTGCTTTGGAATCGAAATTCCTTGGGGGCCTCAAGGCTTGTCATTTTCGACTTGGTTTGAAGTCGAATTAGACTTCAAATTACTTTGGAATCGAAATTCCTGGGGGGCCTCATGGCTTGTCATTTTCGACTTGGTTTGAAGTCGAATTAGACTTCAAATTGCTTTGGAGTCGAAATTCCTTGAGGGCCTCATGGCTTGTTATTTTCGACTTGGTTTGAAGTCGAATTAGACTTCAAATTGCTTTGGAGTCGAAATTCCTTGAGGGCCTCATGGCTTGTTATTTTCGACTTGGTTTGAAGTCGAATTAGACTTCAAATTGCTTTGGAGTCGAAATTCCTTGAGGGCCTCATGGCTTGTTATTTTCGACTTGGTTTGAAGTCGAATTAGACTTCAAATTGCTTTGGAGTCGAAATTCCTTGAGGGCCTCATGGCTTTACAGTTTTATTGAACATTTATTCATACTTGGGCCTTTTATATTTATTGGGCCTTCTGGGCCTTGGACTTTGGACTTTCTTGTTATAGGCCTTCGAGGCTTTTGACTTTATAACACGAACCTTTATGGTTTTAAGGGTTGTGGGCTTTGCAAACCCGAGTTCTAGAACTTTCTCGATACTAGGCCATGAATCATGGGCCTCGAGGTTTGAGCCCATTCACCGGCTAAACTTGTTACGTTCGCTCTTAACGGTCATGTGACCTAGAGACCGCCGTTAAAAAGTGCATCCCAACGGTCGTGTGACCGGTTGGGGGTCATATATAGGAATAGTGTGATTCTTCATTTCTCACATTTCTCACTTCTCAACTCTCGATTCTCTTCTATATTTGAGCTCTCAAGCTTCATAGCAACTTCAGTCGTTAGTTCTCTAAGGGGTAAGCAGAAAGTCGAAGTTCGAATGGCAGATAAGAGAGCCTCAAGATTGGCAGCTATGAGTGCTGGATCGGCCAAACGAGGTAAACAACTAAACCGTATCCCCATATTTTCGACATACATGTCTTTACTTGATATGATTAATCAGAGGGGGGACGAATACCCAAGCCAATCCCAGCTAGATTCATATAGCCGCAGTAGTAAGTTTTTTGACACCGATGTAGTAGAGGAATACAACAAATTTTTCAATTTCCCCCCTAGGTTTACCATTTCTTTAGTGGAGCCGGGTGATAGGACTTGCCACTGGCACCCCAATCGTTTGTTTGTTTATGTAGATGCCCTATTAGCGGGGCTTAGGTTTCCTGTTCATGAATTCATTCCTCTTCTTTTAGCCGACGCCCAAATCAGCCCCTGCCAAATTGTACCCAATGGGTGGAGGCTGATTCACTGTTTTATGGTTTTATGTTTGGAGAACAAAATAAAAATGACTGACCCTTTATTTCGAAAGATCTTTCAATTCAAAAATTCTTCGAGTCTTACTCTGGGTTGGGTTCAAATAGCCCGCAGGCCTCGCAAATCTCCCATTTTCGACACCTCCTCCGTTCCTGATAATGACCTTCACTGGAAGGAGAACTTCGTTCAAGTGAAATGGGAAGGGGGAGACTGGGGAACCCTCTTTAGGCCTACTTTTAGCAAAGTGGCAGATGGGAGCTTTGACGCCATTAGGCTCTCAGCAGAGGAGGAAGAAGCTTATGCCAAGCTGACTCAAGGAGAAACTAGGCGGGTCGTTTGGGATCTTCTTGACGAGTATAAGTTAAAGGCTGTTGGCCTATCCCGGGCCTCGAACAAAGGTATACGTTTTGCTTGGCCGTGCTTTACTGGTTGATTTAGTGTTTTAGTAACGTTTTTGTATTTTCTTTTCAGCCGCGGTGTTGATTAACGAGTGGGTTATTCCGCCCGTAGAGGAAACGGGTCGTATGAAACGGTTAAAGACGATGAGTGATCCCCGACAGGTGAAAGAAATGCCTGCTTTCTTACAGAGACATTCTGGGCCGACTGAGGCTGAGGGCAACGAGCCTGTCAAAGCGCCCAAGTCTCAGGTGTACAAACCAGGTTGGGGCTTCAGGAAGTCGGACACCGTTGTCAGCTGCACGGATCACGCGAGGGATTGGTCCCTTCACTCTCTGACTCCTTGTGACTACAGGGATATTGTCTTGGGGAGCGACGAGGATGGCACCAAGGCCTTAGGTTCACAGGCATTGGCATCGGTAAGTTTCTTTACTTGTTTATTTCGCATTTCACAGTTTTTTTTGTTTATGTTTTGGATTTTTCATATTATCTAAGTTGTTTTGTTGTTTTCCAGGCCAACGCCTATTTTCAGGCTTCTTTGCATCAAGCAGAAGCGTGGAAGACTCGGGCCGGAAAGCACCAGAAGGAACTTACGGTGGCCAATGCCAAGCTTAAGCTTTTGGAGGAAAAGCTGGCCGAGAAGGAGGAGCTCCTTAAGCAGGCTCAAGGCGAGGTGGTCGAGTTGAGGGCTAATAAGAACGCCATTATTGACAAATATATGGCCTCAGACGAATATAAGGATCTTATCGAGGCTCATGACGACCTTGTCTTTCCGGCCAACTACGCTATTGGGTGGAACGACGCCCTTAAGGAAGTGTTGGACAAGCATCCAGGTATGTTTGATCCGCGGGTAGACTTTAAATGCCCTCAGTCAGCAGAAGCCTTGAAGCGGCTATTAGAGGAACATGAGGAAACAGAAGGGGAAGACAGTCCTAATGTTAGGACTCGTGCACTTTCTCTCACTCCATCTCTTACTCCTTCTCCAGCCCGAGTCACTTCAAAGAAGGCCGTTCCTGAGGCGACTCCTCAAAAACCAACGAAGGAAAGTTCTTCCGGGGAAGAAGGTTCGTCTTCGTCAGGTGAGGAGGAGTCTACGGAAGAGGAGAAATCCTCAAAGTAGTTCGTCTTTTATTTATGTTGGCCCTAGTGGCCTTGTAAAAACATTTAGCCTTCGAGGCTTTTTATCGATGTCTTTCACGTTTTTCACATTCCTGTCTTTTTACTTTGTGCCTTAGTTTTGCTTTGTTTTTCGTGTTTATATTGAACATAAACAACAACTACTCTCGAGGCTTGTAACAAGACTAAGTAAAAAATGACAAGTGTCATATAAGGAAAACTGGAAGCATTTCTCGAACTTATAATTTAGTATAAAAAGAAACAACTCATGCCTTCGAGGCTTAAACAAGTCATTAATTAAATGTTCTCAAAAATAAAAACTAACAATTTATACATAATAAATTCTCAAGTTGGCAGCATTCCAGCTTCTAGGGACTCCAATCCCTTTAAGGGTCTGGAGTTTGTATGCTCCTTGCCCGGTGACTTCCTTTACTTGGTACGGTCCTTCCCAGTTTGGGGCTAACTTGCCCTTGGGACCAACTCCAGATGCCTCGATCTTTCGCAGGACTAAGTCTCCTTCGCGGAAGAACCTTTCTTTGACTCTCAGGTTGTAGTAGAACGAAGCTTTCTTCTGGCTTTCTACTATTCTGGCATTAGCTTCGTCGCGCAGCTCATCTATTAGGTCTAGAGCCAGCTTCATGCCTTCTTCATTGGTGTCAACTTGAAATTCTTGAATCCTTGGTGATGTCTGAGCAACTTCAACGGGCACCACTGCCTCGGCTCCATAGGCTAGTTGAAATGGAGTAGCTCTTGTTGATGTTCTGCAAGTAGTTCTATATGCCCATAAGATTGGGAGTAACTCATCAACCCAAGTTCCTTGGGAGCGTTCTATCCTTTTCTTGAATCCATCTAGGATAATTCTGTTAGCAACTTCAGCTTGCCCATTTGACTGCGGATGAGCTACTGAAGTAAAGCGTAGTTCAATGTTATAATTCCCACAGTATTCCATAAAGTCCTTATTGTTGAACTGAGTTCCGTTGTCTGTCACTAGGATTCGGGGCATCCCGTATCTGCATATAACATTCTCCCAGAAAAACTGAGTTACGTTCTTAGTGTTGATCTTGGCCAAGGGTTTGGCTTCTATCCATTTAGTAAAGTAGTCAATGGCAATAATGAGAAACTTTCTTTGCGCGCTGGCCATAGGGAACGGGCCTAATATATCCATTCCCCACATGGCAAAGGGGATTGGAGAACTTACTGATGTCAGCATCTCAGGGGGCTGCCTGACGATGGGTGCAAACCTTTGGTAGCGATCGCATTTCTTAACATATGCTTTTGCATCTTTAAGCATCTCAGGCCAATAGAATCCTAGCCTTATAACTTTATGAGCCAAGGCCCTGCTTCCAAGGTGTTGGCCACATACTCCATCATGAACTTCTTTCAGGGCAGCTTCAGCCTCATGGGGTCTCAGGCACTTCAAATAGGGTATCACGTATGTTTTTTTGTAGAGTATTCCTTCTATGAGGGCATACCTCGAGGCCCTAACCGATAGTTTGCGAGCTTCCACGGGGTCGGCAGGTGTTTTTCCTGTTTCCAAGTAGAGTTTGATGGGATCCATCCAACACGTTCCCGACCCAATAGGAGCTATTAGTTTTGCATCAATGCTTGGGGTCTTCAAGACTTGAAAATAAACACTGCCCGAGTAGCTTTCAATTTCTGATGATGCAAATTTGGACAAGGCATCAGCCTTCATGTTTTCCTCTCTCGGGATGTACTCAAAGTGACATTCTTCGAACTGTGTGGCTTGAGCTTTAACGATTCTTAAATACTTGGCCATAGTCACGTCTCGGGTCTCAAACTCCCCATTTACTTGAGAGATTACTAACCTTGAGTCACCATATACTTTCATGTTTTTCACCCTCAGGGTTCTGGCCAGACCAAGTCCAGCTATCAAAGCTTCGTATTCCGCCTCGTTGTTTGTAGTTGGAAAGTCCAATTTGATTGCATATTCGACAATGAAGCGATCCGGGCTTTGTAAAACTAGACCAGCTCCACTAGTTTTTGTTTTTGAAGCTCCGTCAAAAAAGAGCAACCAGTATTCTTTTAGTTCTTCCTCTTTTTCTTTCTTTTCTTCAACTTCTTTATCTTTATCCTCTTCTTGTCCCCCGACTTTTTGGTTTGGAATAGTGCATTCAACCACGAAGTCAGCCAGAGCCTGAGCTTTGATGGCCGTCCTGGGCTTGTATTTGATTTCGAACTCTCCCAGTTCAACCGCCCATTTGATTAACCTTTCACTGGCCTTGGGGCTATGCAGTATGTTTCTCAGGGGTTAGTCTGTCAAGACTTTGATAACATGCGCCTGGAAGTACGGACGTAACTTTCTTGAAGCCATGATTAATGTTAAGGCAAACTTCTTAACTTTTGAGTAGTTCAGCTCTGCACCATGCAGTATCTTGCTAACGTAGTAGATAGGCTTCTGAACTTTAGCTTCCTCTTTCACAAGAACTGCACTCAGGGCTGAGTTTGAGACAGCAAGATACAGGAATAGTATCTCCTCAGGTTTTGGTTTGGCAAGCAAGGGTAGCTCGGCCATATACTTTTTTAGCTCTTCGAATGCTGCTTGACTCTCGTCATTCCACTCAAAGTTCTTGACCTTCTTGAGGGCCTTGAAGAATGGCAGACATTTTTCTCCAGACTTGGATATGAAACGTCCCAGGGCCGCTACCCTTCCAGTAAGCTTTTGGACTTCCTTTACAGTCTTGGGGGGCTCCATGTCCAGAATCGCTTTGATTTTGTCAGGATTGGCCTCGATGCCTCTCTTCGAGACCATCAGGCCCAGAAATTTTCCAGAACCTACGCCGAAGGCACACTTGGATGGGTTTAACACCATCTTGTGGGTTCTCAGAACTTCGAATGCCTCACTCAGGTGTACAAGATGATCGGCCTTGTCCAAGCTTTTGACTATCATGTCATCAACATAGACTTCCATAATCTTTCCAATGAGGTGTTTGAAAATTTTATTCACAAGCCTTTGATATGTGGCTCCTGCGTTCTTAAGTCCAAAAGCCATAAACAGATAACAAAAAACACCAAAGTCAGTGATAAACGATATCTTAGGAATGTCTCCGGGGTGCATTTTAATTTTGTTGTAGCCACTGAAACCATCCATGAAGCTAAGCATCTCGTGCCCAGCTGTGGCATCTATTAACGTGTCTATCCTTGGTAAGGGGAAACAGTCCTTGGGACACGCATCATTCAAGTCAGTGAAGTCCACACACATTCTCCACTTCCCATTGCTTTTTTTAACCATCACAGGGTTGGCCAGCCATTCAGGAAATTGGATTTCTTCAATAAATCCAGCTTCTAGCAATTTTTCCATTTCCTGCTTAATGGCCTCCTGTCTTTCAGGGGCAAAACTTCTTTTCTTCTATTTGACCGCTGTCCTTCCAGGATTTACATTCAACTGATGTGTTATAAGCTCGGGGTCTATTCCTGGTATGTCAGCTGTTGTCCAAGCGAAAACATCTCTGTTATCTTGTAGGAACTGTGTCAGTTGTTGTTTCAGGTCCTTGGGGAGTGAAGCCCCAACATATGTCACTCTCTCAGGATATGAAGGATCCAGGGGGATGGACTGCAAGTCCTCCGCAGGTTTCCCCCTCCTCTCTTCGTGATCTCTGACATCCATATCTTCAATGGGGAGAACCTACCCCCCAGTGCCATCAGGCTTCAAAGCAGCCACATAACAGCTTCTGGCCATCTTCTGATCTCCTCTTTCTTCCCCCACTCCATTCCTGGTCGGGAACTTGAGTTTCAAGTGGTATGTAGAAGCTATTGCTTTGAAGGCATGTAACCCTGTCCTCCCAATGATTGCATTATAGGTAGTGTTTGCCTTAATGACTAAGAAATTCAGCATTTGAGTGGACAGTCGAGGTTCTTCGCCCATAGTAATTGGTAGTTTTATGATCCCCTCGATCCGAGACTCCACTCCATTAAAACCGTATATGGGCATGTTGGAGGGGGTTAGCTGCGAATCACTGTATCCCATTTTTACATAGGCATCATAAAATAGGATGTCAACGGAAGAACCATTGTCTACCAAGACTCTTTTCACAGGAGAATTCCCTATGGTGGGGGTGATTACTAAGGGATCATCGTGGGGGAACCTCACCCCTTCTAGGTCGGAGTCGTCGAAGGTCAACGAGACCTCAGTCCTTGCCCTCTTAGGAGGTTCTCCTACAATGCTCATTACCTCCCGGGCATACGCCTTCCTGGAGTTTCTGGAATTGCCTGCTGCAGTTGGCCCTCCTGATATTACGTTAATCACAGGCCCTCTGGGCTGATTGTTTCTTTCCTTGGGGTCTGAGTCCCTTCATTTGTCGTTCCTTCTATCGTCTCTAGCACCATCCTTGGTGTATTTTTCCAACTTCCCTCTTCTAATCAGAAATTCGATCTCGTCTTTCAACTAACGACAGTCGTCAGTGTCGTGTCCCACATCCCTATGGAACCGGTAGTATGCGCTCTTATTTCTCTTTTCAGGATCAGTCCTCAGTGGCTTCGGCCATCGAAGATCTTTATCCTTCTCAATGTCCATTAGTATCTGGCTACGGGCGGTGTTTAGCCTTGCATACTCGGTGAACCTTGCAC
This sequence comes from Oenanthe sinensis, assembly GCA_028671895.1. NCBI lineage: Eukaryota > Viridiplantae > Streptophyta > Magnoliopsida > Apiales > Apiaceae > Oenanthe > Oenanthe sinensis. The sequence continues at coordinate 16,286,669 of CM053813.1, forward strand.
CTCCTTTCTTCTTGGAGTCATTGGCGTCACCATTCTTCGCATACTTGGTATCAACAGTGTACTCGGTATCGCTGGATCATTTTTTAGAATAGGCGTTCGAGGCCTGAAACCCTTGAGCTTTCCTCATACTTTCCTCAGCCTTGATATACTTTCCTGCTCTCTCTTGGAGCTCATTCATAGTTTCAGGGGCCCTCTTGGCTAACGACCTCCTGAAATTTTCGTCAGAAGTCCCTTGCTGCAAGGCTTTCATAGCTACCTTCTGATCTAGATCAGGGACCTTCAAGGCTTCCTTTGTGAACCTATTCATGTAATCCCTCAAGGATTCGTTCTTCCCCTGGTGCATATTCATTAGCGAAGCTGAGCTCTTTTCATGAGTCTTGCTGCTAATGAATTGACCAATGAAGGCCCTGCTCAGATCCTTGAATGACCCAACAGAGTTGGGTGGTAGACGACTAAACCACCGCTGAGCCATGCCACTCAGGGTTTGGGGAAACGCCCTACACTTGATGGCATCGTTTACAGGCTGCAGCAACAGTGCATTAGAGAACGTGAGAACATGATTTGAGGGATCTCCCGTTCCATCATAGGCCCTGATTGTTGGCATCTTAAACTTCCTTGATATCTTTTCATTCATAATATTCTCGGTGAAGGGGGGTGTGGGATCATTAGGATCTCCAAGCGGCAATAAGTCTTGGGGATCAGCCCTGACATGACTTGTCCTTATTTGCCTCGGGGGCTCATCCAAATCTATTACAGAGGTATTTCTCATCAACTCTCCAGCACCCTCTACTCTGGGGCGCTGTCGCCTTGCCAATGCCTTCTCCAGGTCTTTCCTTAGTCGTTGAGCTTCAGCCTCATGAGCGCGTATTCTTTCCTGAAGGTTCAGGGAGTCATTACTTTGAGGCCCTCGGGGCTAGGTACTTCTCCCTCCAAGGGGCTCCTTACCAGGTCGCCTCCTTCGTGGGTTAACATCTTCGTCAGATGACTTCTCGTCATCAGTTGAGTAAGGTCCAGAGAAGTCCCGACTTCTTCGTTGTGAGGTATAGTGGGGCAACATCCCTTGCTCATAAGGGGGCTCATAGTTCCTTGGGAGCCCATAACGAAGGTCGGGAGTTATAGCAGACGGGACCTGCATAGTAGGAGGAGCAACAAAAGTAGTATGAAGGGGTGGAATTACCTGGAGCGGAGGAGCTGAAACATGAATTGACACATCGGGGTTGGAAGGATGAACGACGATGCTGAGGGGTCTAGCACGCCGGGTGCTTACTTCAGGGTCCTCAACGGAGGTGGTTGGAACAACAGCTTGTTGCCCCTGAGTTGTAATAGGAGGAATAGTGGTGTCGACAGCGGCGCCAGGGATCTCTCCTTCAAGGGTGCTTGCAGTACTTCGTGTTCTTGCCATGGTTATTATTCGTTCCCACATACGGCGCCAAATGTTACGGATCAAAAATGAGGTGTCTTTAATACGTAATTAATGCTAGGGTTTATGAGAGCTTCATGCTTTAATGACTGCGTTAACGTTTCGTGACTGCCTCGGGTCCTCGTTAACTGCCTACGTATCTCAATGGGTGTGAGTGAGAATTAAGTCAAAAAACGTAGTTCTAATGTTGAGGGGTTAGGCCCTTTATATAGGCGCACGAAGGCCTTGAAATTAGATTAGGGTTAGGAGACCTGGAGGCCTTGGAGGTCCAGTCTCCTAGTGATAGGTTTGTTCTAACCCTGCAGGAATGAGAGTCCTTGTTGGACTCATCCCACGTGTGGGTTTCTAGATCCTTCCAGGATGGAGGCCTTCAAACAGGCTTATCGGGCTTTTATTAATTAATTACGAATTTAATTAATAACAATAGCTTAACGAGCCTTTAGCTTCAACAGAGCCTGTGGGCTAGGCTTACAAATCCAATTGATCCTTGGGTTTATTTCCCTAGTTCATTTTAAGGGCCCAAGCCTTTGAACCATGAAATAATAAATGCTATATTTATTATTTCTTCAGGGTTATTTTTACCCATATCATCATGCATCTATTCTTCAAAAGTTCCTTGATAGAATGCCACCACCTCCTCCAATTGATGATAACAAAAAGGGGGAGAATTCAAAGAAGGATGATGGTGATAATGGTGGTGATGGCAAAGGCAGTGGTAGTGGTGGTATAGGTGGTTCTGGTATGGATAAGACAAGTGGCATTGGTGGTTCTGCTACCAAAAGATATAAAAGCAGAAGTAACAGGGATAATCAATCTTCAAAGAGATCTAAGTCATCTAATTCTCCAAAAGATGATTTAGAACAGAAAAAGAAAGAATACAAAAAGTTTGAAGATGATCTTGAAGCTAGGAGAATTTCTAGGGAGAAAGAAACTCAATCAATGATTGAAAGAGAAAGCAAAAAAATTGAAGATTTGAAGAGAAGCACGGAGTTGGTGACAGAGGCAGTAGAAAAAGGAGACTTGGATGAGTTCATTGCTCAAACAAAAATAAAGATGCACAAAAGGCTGCCAAGGAAAACAACTCAAATGCTGAAGCCTTTTTAACAGTTGATCTTGAAGCCCTTAAAGAGAAGAAAAAGGGTAAAGCCATAATGATTGAAGAAGAAAATAGGAGAAAAGAGCCAATTGGCCAGAAGCTTCTTCAAGGAGCCATTTCATCAGGATTGTGAGATGCAGCAAAGAAAGAAAAGGAGAATGAGGAAATAGCAAGGCAAATGGAAATGGAATGGATTATGGAAGATCAATTAATGGAACAACCACTAAGGAAAAAGAGGAAAGTAGCTATGGCCAAAAAAAGGTCAAGTTCTATTCAAGAAACAGTGGTTCAGGAAAACCTCCAGGGTCAACAAGAAGAAATCAAGGAGGAGGTCACAATTGAAGGATATGACTTGAAAGGAATACCAGTGATCAATGAAAAAGGGTTAATTGGAGTAAGGACTCACCCTGCAACCTCTAACCAAGAAGAATCAATGAGGTTGGAGTATGAAAATGGAGTGAAAACCATTTATTTATTGAAGGTGATAATGAAGCAGAGTTACAATGTTTTAAAGACTATTCTTCCTCTACTCAACAGAAAGTATGCTATGAGAACAGCAAATTTCAATGTTAAGGAGATCCAAGGCAGAAGCTGAACCTGATTCACCTCTAAAGCTATGGAAGTCACAGGTCAAAAAGGTGGTGTTGGAGCCAAAGTATGCTATGATTTTTACAGATATAGAGGGCAACATAAAGTTCTTTGATATCTGCAAATATCTAGACAAAATCACAGATAAAGAAATACATTACCTTATGAGGCAACTTGGAGAAACTGACAGGGATGAAGCAATTTTGAGGAGTTCTTTCATGAGGCAGCTAAAGAAAAATGCTGAGAAGAGAAGGAAGATGAGCTAACTAAATCATGGAGACAATGAAGACATTGAAGCTACTTGCAGGAGTTATCTATCAATCTGGTACTTCCAAAATTAATGTGCCAATTAAATTTCTTGATTTTATCTGAATGTAAATTTTAAGGGTTTTGTTATCATCAAGCAGATTTATGCATGTTCATATCACAGACACAAATAGGGCGAGATTGTTAGGAATCTACATGTAATTTGATGATAACATTAATCTTAGAATCATAGAAATTTTATTTGATGTAACTGATCAATTGATATGAAAGTTATAAATATCAATTGATCAGGAAACCATTTATCAGTTGAAGTGTTTATATGAATCAACTGATAATTTGGATTGTAGCATAGGTGTACTTAGTCTATTTCAATCGATAAGGTGTAAATCAATTGATATTTTATTCATCAATTGATGTTAGAGTCGATTGATATAGATCATCAATTGATGTGTAAATTAAACTGTCAAATTGTAATTATGTGAAGACAGGAAATTACACAAGTGAAGGATGATCAATTGATATTGAAGCATCGATGGATGAAAGATCAATCGAAGAAGCCAAGTCAAGCATTGAAGACCATCAACTGATGTGAAGACCCATCAATTGATATATCGATTGATAACATCTATCAATCGATAAGTCATCTTTTATCAATCGATGGATATAAAGATCAATAGAAGAAGAACATCAGTTGATGGATTAAAGGATGGATCAATTGATATGCTTAACAGCAAATTATCAATTGATTGTGACAACACAAAAAGACTATCTGTTATAGATCCAGAGAACAAAAGCACACCTATGGAAGACAGTCTAGGGTGGCTGTGAAGACTCAATCAGAAGCTGTCTTTCAAACCTTTATTCTAAAATAGAAAAAGGTAAAAGGAAGGTAGGTAGAAACAATCCTAGAATAGGAATTGTAAAAGCACACTTGTGGTATATAAACAAGTGTAGCAACATTATTAGAAAACAGACAAGTTAGACAATATTTCTTAATCAACTGTTCTAGCTTGAGAGCATATTTGTAAGAACAGTTGATTTGTTTTCTAATCTTGTAAAAACGCAACTAGGTTTCTTTTAACCTATGAACGTTGAGCAAAAATATACACTGGTGGAAAAACCAATCCATCAGTAATTTTAAATCTCCTTGTTCAGTTTATTTTTCAGTCTTAATTTGTTTGAACATTTCTCTTTAATTCTCAAACATTAAGAACAAATATTAGAACAAGCAAAAAGTTTTAATATTTGTATTCAACCCCCCCCCCCCCTTCTATAAATATTGAGATTGTTCTAGGGAATAACAATTGGTATCAGAGCAGGCTTTCAACATACAGAAAGTTTAAAGATCAAGAACAGTCAATATGGGCCAGAAAGATTCAGGTGTGAAGATTCCAGTTTTAGAGAAATATGAATATTTTCTATGGAAGGTTAAAATGCATCTGCATCTACTTTCTCTGGACCTGTCCTATGTTCACTGCATAGAGAAATGTCCTCATATTCCTATGAAGCTAGTCACAGGTGTAAATCCTGATGGAACTCCTGCACTTGACAAACATGTTCCAAAACTCATCTCTGAGTTCACTGAAGAGGATGAAAAAGAAGTACTCAAAGACAAGAAGGCCATGAACATTCTGTTTAATGGTTTAGAAAAGGATATGTTTGATAATGTGATAAATTGTACTTCATCAAAAGAAGTATGTGACACTCTTCAAACTCTGTGTGAAGGAATTGAGGAAGGAAAAACAAGATGCAACTCTTGATTCAAAAATATGAATCATTTCATTTCAAGAGTGGAGAATCTATCAATGACACATATAGCAGATTTCAGAAGTTGTTAAATGGACTAAAGCTATATGGTAGGGTTTATGCAACTGAGGATACAAATCTAAAATTTCTTAGATCTCTTCCAAAAGAATGGAAACCAATGATTGTTTCCATTAGACAATCTCAGGATATATGAGTTGGAAATCCAATAAGATGAAGAGATTGAGAAGAATCAAAGAAAGGAGAAAACTATGGCTTTGGTAGTCAAGGGAAATGAAGAAAAGAAGGAAAGTGGCTGTGTAGAAGAGTCTATCATGATGGCTGGTGATGTTGTTGAAGAATCATTCAAGAGAAAAGGAAAGAGCAAGTGTGAAGAAAATGAAACATGCTCTCAGGATGATTTGGATGAGATTGATGAGCACCTTGCATTTCTGTCAAGGAAGTTTTCAAAGCTAAAATTCAAGAGGAATCCATATGCTCAAAGGCCTGGATCCCAGTTTAGAAGCAACAATCAAAATAAAAATTTGGTTGATAGATTTAAATTCAAATGTTTTAACTGTGGATTGGCTGGTCATTTCTCAAATAAAAATACGTGTCTAACAGCTGAGGAATCGATGTACTATTTTACTGGCTGACCGGGAGAGATCATGTACCCATCCTTAAACTTCATGGACTGGGCACACTGAGCCCTCAGCTTTCCGCTACCAATAACCTAGTAAAAGCTGTTAGGGATTGTTTATTATCAATGTAATCAACTAATATTTACTTAGATTAATTAATCATTAACTAAGTAAAATATACTGTCATATATAGTTTGACAGTATGTTTACAATGTCACTTGTAATAAAATGCATAATAAGCCAAGTAGGTGACAGTAAGTATCAATAGTTACTGTCATGTATAAATGTAATAAATGATCCATAAAGTAGAAGTTCACAAAGTGTTCATGCACATTATAGATCAATTCTTCGAAAGTAACATTTTACATCATGGAGCCTACGACAGCTCATTCAAGTGACAGCAACTTTTAGAACAGATGATAGCAACTATTCCTTGACAGTAAACTTGGCGGAGAATGAAGACTCTATGACAGCAAGTTCTACTGACAACAATTATCCCTTGATAGTAAACTTAGGGAGATTGAAGAATCAAATACATCAAGTTTTCTGACAGTAGCTTTGGTGGGGAGAGTTGACAGCATGTTTGGCGGGATGATCGACAATATGTTTGGCGGAACAGTTGACAGTACCTTTGAATGACAACATGTTTTAGAAGACTAGTGAGCCTGACAGTAAAGTATGCGGTAAAAAAGATACTGTCACCAAAGAGAAGCTAAATGTTAGGAATCTACATGTAATTTGATGATAACATTAATCTTAGAATCATAGAAATTTTATTTGATATAACTGATCAATTGATATGAAAGTTATAAATATCAATTGATCAGGAAACCATTTATCAGTTGAAGTGTTTATATGAATAAACTGATAATTTGGATTATAGCATAGGTGTACTTAGTCTATTTCAATCGATAAGGTGTAAATCAATTGATATTTTATTCATTAATTGATGTTAGAGTCGATTGATATAGATCATCAATTAATGTGTAAATTAAACTGTCAAATTGTAATTATGTAAAGACAGGAAATTACACAAGTGAAGGATGATCAATTGATATTGAAGCATCGATGGATGAGAGATCAATCGAAGAAGCCAAGTCAAGCATTGAAGACCATCAACTGATGTGAAGACCCATCGATTGATATATTGATTGATAACATCTATCAATCGATAAGTCATATTTTATCAATCGATGGATATAAAGATCAATCGAATAAAAACATCAGTTGATGGATTAAAGGATGGATCAATTGATATGTTTAATAACAAATTATCAATTGATTGTGACAACACAAAAAGACTATCTGTTGTAGTTCCAAAGAACAAAAGCACACCTATGGAAGACAGTCTAGGGTGGCTGTGAAGACTCAATCAGAAGCTGCCCTTCAAATCTCTATTCTAAAATAGAAAAAGGTAAAAGGAAGGTAGGTAGAAACAATCCTATAATAGGAATTGTAAAAGCACACTTGTGGTATATACACAAGTGTAGCAGCATTATTAGAAAACATACAAGTTAGACAATATTTCTTAATCAATTGTTCTAGCTTGAGAGCATATTTGTAAGAACAGTTGATTTGTTTTCTAATCTTGTAAAAACGCAGCTAGGTTTCTTTTAACCTATGAACGTTGAGCAAAAATATACACTGGTGGAAAAACCAATCCATCAGTAATTTTAAATCTCCTTGTTCAGTTTATTTTTCAGTCTTAATTTGTTTGAACACTTTCTCTCTAATTCTCAAACATTAAGAACAAATATTAGAACAAGTAAAAAGTTTTAATATTTGTATTCAACCCCCCCTTCTACAAATATTGACATTGTTCTAGAGAATAACACTAAAGGTTGATAGTAACTTTTAGGGAAGCTGACAGTCTATTTCAAGTAGGCAAACTAGGTAAAGTCGATTCACAGATTGATCTTGACATCTCTACCTAGTCTGTCAAGTCTATTACTGCAACTTGAGAAAAAGCAAGCATAAAGATGAAGTGTGCTCATGGAGTCAAGAATGTCAAATCCTCTCAGAGTACCTTTATCTATAAATGGAATGAAGACAAGACTTGAGAAGAAAAAGTGAGGTTTCTATTTCGAGTATTGTCCAGGAAACAAGGGAAAGTACACTTGTAAGTGAGATATGTGTTTTAGTTTAAATACACACATCTCACAAACACTTTCCCTCATGCAACTGAGTTTAACTTTTCTCAAGCATAGAAACATTAGCAGTCTCTTGTTATTATGTTTATTGAAGCTGGAAAAATCTTTCCACTCAGTTGTAGCAAAAGTAAAAAATTAATAAAATTCATTTTTTGAAGTAAATAACCTTGTATCTTTCTTTTGTTTACTGGTGTATGTTTTCTTAACTTGATAATATCTTTTCTTGTTAGTTGTTAAGCAAGATTATCAAGAATTAGTCAAGTTGCATTCAATCCCCTCTTCTGCAACACTCTTTTCATTTAACAACTGGTATCAGAGCAGTAGGTTAGACATACATAACCTGAAAAGATCTAAAAATGAGTGCACAGAAAGTAAGCAGTATAAAAATACCCACCTTTGACAAAGAACACTACAACCTCTGGAAAAGAAAGATGATGATGTTGATAAAAACAGTCAACCCACTTTACCCTAGAATCCTGGAGAATGGTCCTTTCATCCCTTAAACTTATGTACCTGAAACCACAGTAGATGGTGAAACTATACCAGCCTACTGGGTTCCTAAAAAGGTTTCAGAGTACACTGACACTGAAAAGGAAAAAGTATCTCTAGATGATACTTACAATTTATTATCATTGAGGCACTTGACAATGTCATGTACAACAACATTGTCAACTACACTAGTGTAAAGCAAATATGGGAAACCATTGAAATACTCTGTGAAGGGACAGAGGAAGTAAAAGAGAATCAAAGACAGATTCTGGTGTCTCAGTATGAAGCCTTTATGTCTAAACCAAGTGAAGGGTTGACTGAGAATTTTGAGAGGTTTAATAGGCTGATAAATGACCTGCAGCTGCATGGAAAGTTTTATGACAAAAAGGAGGTAAACATGACATTCATGTTGACACTTCCTGACCACCTAGAGCACAAGGTTTCTTCCATAAGAGAAGTAAAGGATTTATCAAAAGTTTCTCTTGAAACTTTGTATGGCATCCTTAAAACCTATGAGCTAGAGTTGCTACAAAAGAGAGCTATCCAAGCTGGTCAAAGAGGACAGATGGCCAACACATCTAATGCTCTAGTAGCTCAGGATCCACGGCTGATGCAGCTCAAAGAATCATAGCATCAACAGCAGATCAGGATTGAAGAAATTACAGTTGAAGATGAAGGTGTGACTACTCTGAAACTCAAGGATGGTGAAGAAGATGAGTTCTACACTTTGGAAGAATTGGACAACATGGAAAATAAAACAATGGCCCACATGGTAAGAAAGTTCTCCAACTTGAGATTCAAGAAGAACAAAGCCTTCAAACCAAGAGGACAAGGCTCCAGGTTCAACAAGCCAAATACCTCAAAACCTGGAGGAAGTGGAAAAGGTGGATACAAGACATGTATGGTGGATAGATCCAAAATAAGGTGTTACAACTGCAGTGAAATGGGGCATTTTGCAATAGAGTGCAAGAAGCCAAAACAAGTGAGAAGAAATGACAGTGACTATGAGGAACTCAAAGCAAAGTATGAAGCCTTGCTGAAAAAGCAACAGGGAAGAGCCTTTGTGGCCGAAAGAAAATGCTGGGAAGACTTTGATGAAGAGGAAGAAGAAGAATATGAAAATCTTGTTCTCATGGCAAGCTTTGGAGAAGGTTCATCCACTTCATCAAGTCAGGTACCCTTTCTTACTACAGTTGATATGACTACTTCCTAGTATAAGAAAACTGTTGAAAGTCTAAGTTAAGAGATTTTTAATATTCATACAAGCATGTTAGTTGCAAATGAGGAGATAGTTAGTTTATCTAGTGCTAATGAGTCATTAAAAATTAAGAATCATGAACTTGAACTAAAACAGAATGTTTTTGAGTCTCTACAACAAGAAAATGAAATTCTTAAGAGCAAGATTGTTTGTGCTTCTCAGATTGAGGAATTTCTTAGGAAACAGATCTCTGGTAATGAATTAAAAATCAAGGCCTGCAAGAATTCCTCTTTCTTGTTAAAATCTTACCATGATGATAACACTGAAAATCAAAAGGTAGGTATAGGTTTTAACTATGAGAAGAAAAATAGAAAGAAACATGTTGTAGAAGAAGAAGGCAAACATACTGTCAAACCTTTCATTTTAAAGAAAGAAGAATCCTTTGCTCAAAAAGGCTAAATTTGAATTTGATGAAGAAACATCAGTGATCAAACAAGAGATAGATAATGAGGACAATGATGCTGTCAATAAATCCCTTAAGGCAAAAGAGACTGTCAAAATCCCCAAGACAATTAGTTTTGACACTGACAGTAACTTAGGTTTAAAAGATGTTGTCAACACTGGCAAGATAGTGAGTTCAGAAGCTACTGTCAAGACTGTAAGATCCAAACTTACTGTCAAGACAACTCCATCTAAACCTACTGGCAATACCAGCATGACAATAACTTCTAAAAATACTGTCATGAAGACCAAGAAAAACATAAATAAAAAATTAGGAGTTAACAAGAAGAACAATTATGATTATATTCCTAATGCTCCTAGAAAGTTGTGCAATAATTGTGGGTCTTCTAGTCATCTAACTAATGTTTGTAATAAGGTCAAATCAAATGTTAAGAATGCTACTTCTAGTAATGAAAATTTACACAACATGCCTTTAAAGAACAGATAAGTAACTCATTGTGGTGACTTTGATTGTATTTCTTGTAAAATGAACTTGATGAGTATTTGCTTTAACATGGCTTTTGCTAATAATCAAGAATGTCTGCATAAGAATGCTAAAACTGAAAAGGCAAATACTCCAAGTCCACCTAAAGTTAGGATGGACAAGCAACCCAAGAGAAAAGCTACCAAACCAGTAATCAAATCATAATGGGTAGCTACAGGAGTCTTTCTAAAAGCAAGAGAAGAAAATTCAAATAATCCAACTTCAAACTGTGATCAAGCTAAACCAGATTGACCCAATGTGAATTGGGTACCAAAAACAACTTGAGATATTTTGTTTTGCAGGGCAACAGGAAAAATAAAAAAAATCATGTGGATCATTGACAGTGGATGCTCAGGACACATGGCAGGTGATAAATCACTGCTATCACAGTTCAAAGAAATGGTTGGCCCTTATGTAACCTTTGGTGACAACAACATTGGTTTCACAATGGGATATGGCATACTTTAGAAATCTAAATATTGAAAAAATTGCTCTAGTGAATGGATTGAAGCACAATTTATTGAGTGTCACTCTCTATTGTCAACAAGAAGACATGAGAAGAAGCTCTTCAAGGAATAAGGAAATGAAGCCTCTACATAGCTGACTTGGACTCTGTAAGGAAAAATAAAGTCTATTGTTTCTACAGTAAGGCTTCTCCATCTAAAAGTTGGCTTTGGAATAAGAAGCTCTCTCATTTAAATTTCAAAGAAATGAATCATTTGATGAAGAGAGAGTTGGTGAAAGGGATGCCTCAACTTGAATTCTGTCAAGAAGGATTGTGTGAGGATTGCCAGAAAGGGAAGCTAAGGAGAGTTGCTCATAAAAGCACTCCTAGTGGTTCAATAAATGAGGCATTTCAACTAATTCATATGGACTTATTTGGTCCTGTGAATGTGCAATCACTGGCTAGAAAAAGATATGCTTTAGTAATGGTTGATGATTTTTCAAGATATACATGGGTGAGATTTCTAGCATCTAAAGATGAAACTGCACAAGAAATAATTGACTTGGTTAGGGTTCTTGACAAGAATCCAAAGTTCAAAGTGCAAATTTTAAGAAGTGACAATGGTACTGAGTTCAAAAATAGCATCATGAATGATTTCTGCAAAGACAATGGAATCACTCAACAATTCTCTGCACCAAGAACTCCTCAGCAAAATGGTGTTGTGGAAAGGAAAAACAGAACTCTCATTGAGGCTACAAGAACAATGTTGAGTGAAGCAAAACTTCCTACCTATTTCTGAGGTGAAGCAATCAATACAGTCTGTTACACTCAAAACAAGACTGTAGTCAACAAAGCCTATGGAAAAACACCCTATGAATTGCTCACAGGAAGGAAACCAACTATCAACTATTTTCATGTCTTTGGAAGCAAGTGCTACTTCATGAAAGATTTAACTAAGATCAAAGGGAAATTTGATACCAAGGAACTTGAAGGAATCTTCATGGGGTATAGTATTGATAGGACTACATATAGAGTCTATATCATTGATCACAAGACTGTGGAGGAGAGTGTAAATGTAACCTTTGATGAAACAAAGTTCCCTGGAATTGAAGGAAGTCAAGAAACAGAATCCTTAGCCTTTGAAAATCAAGGCTATCTAGAAGAGATTGAAGAAGATTAACCAAGATTTGATCACATAATTTCTGGTCCAATAATGGCTCCTAACCAATCTGGAGAAAATGAAGGAACTGCCCAAACAACTGATTTTTCTGGAAATGTTCCAATGAACAGTGGACTTGAAGAAATTGATGATGTCAACAGTGCAAGAGCAAAAGATGTTGTTAATCAGCAAAATGTTGAAGACTCTAGTGATTCTCAAAGAGGAACTAAATGGAACAGAGATCACACTAATGATTTAATCATTGGTGATCCAGGAACTGGAGTCAAAACAAGAAGAAATGTGGCCAATGAATGCATGTACTCTTATTTCCTCTCTCAAACAGAACCTAAAACTCTTGAAGAAGCCTTGGCTAATCTAGATTGGATTAATGCCATGCAAGAAGAGCTTAATCAATTTAAAAGAAGCTGTGTTTGGGAATTGGTGCCTAGACCAAAGAACAAATTACTTAATAGGCACCAAATGAGTTTATAGAAACAAGATGGATGATTGTGGCACTGTTACAAGAAACAAAGCAAGGCTGGTGGTAAAAGGTTATTGTCAATAGGAAGGCATTGATTATGAAGAAATATTTGCACATGTTGCCAGACTAGAGGCAATTAGAATATTTTTGGCTTTTGTTGCATACAACAACTTCAAGGTCTTTCAAATGGATGTCAAGAGTGCTTTCTTTAATGGAGAGTTAGAAGAAGAAGTGTATGTTGAACAACCCCCAGGCTTTGAAGATCCAAAAATGGGAAACTTTGTGTACAGACTACTCAAAACATTGTATGGACTAAAACAAGCACCAAGGGCTTGGTATGATACTCTTTCCAAGTTTCTTCTTGATAACAATTTTATAAGAGGGATTGTGGATAAAACTCTTTTCTACAAAAAAACATGGAAATGATCTCATTCTAGTTCAAGTGTATATTGATGACATTATCTTTGGGTCAACAAATGAAGACTTATGCAAGAAATTCTCTGAGTTGATGCAGAACAAATATGAGATGAGCATGATGGGTGAATTAGTATTCTTTCTTAGACTTCAAGTCTATCAAAAAGAAGATGAAATATTTATTTTCCAAACTAAGTATGTTAAAGATCTTTTGAAAAGATTTGATATGGAAGACTCATCTCCTGCAAAGACTCCAATCTCAATAGCAACTCAACTTGACAAGGATCCAAAAAGAAAGAAGGTGGACAACAAAATGTACAGATGAATGATTGGCTCTCTTCTCTAAAAGCTAGCAAGCCTGACATCATGTTTGCTACAGGTTTGTGTGCAAGGTTTCAGTCTGATCCTAATGAGTCACATTTAATGGCCATAAAAAGAATTATCAGATATGTGAAAGGCACTCAAAATCTTGGCCTTTGGTATCCTAAAGAATCTGGCTTTGACTTGGTTGGATATTCAGACTCAGACTATGCAGGATGTAGAATAGACAGAAAAAGTACAACAGGAAGCTGTCAATTTTTGGGAGAAAGATTGATATCATGGATTAGCAAGAAGCATCATTCAGTGTCAAATTCAACTGCAGAGGCTGAATACATTGCAGCTGGTAGTTGTTGTGCTCAGTTACTTTGGATGAGAAACCAGCTATTGGACTATGGGTTGACTCTGCAAGGAATTCCTATTTTCTGTGAAAACATTAGTGCCATAGCAATTTCTTAGAATCATGTTTAACATTCCAAAACTAAGCACATTGACATCAGACATCATTTCATTAGATAGCATGTGGAGGAAGACACAATCAAGCTAATCTATGTGCCCACAGAGAAGCAACTTGCAGATATTTTCACCAAACAATTGGATGAAAAGACTTTCAACAGGCTAGTAAGTGAATTGGGTATGTTAAACTTAACCTGTTAATGTAATTCTGCTTAGTTGATGAAAAAATTTAGTTAACTAAATTTCACTGTGAATTAATGGCCCATAGAGGTGTTTTGATTTCTATCACAGTGGAAAGACATGATGATATTTAACTGAGAGGTTAACTAATTTATTTTCAAGTAACTTATTTATTAAGTGACTAATAAAATATGCTGTTAAGTTACTTGACAATATGCTTTATTCATATTGTCGCATAATGATAAGTTACTGTCAAAATCTGTGAAAACTTACTGTCACATGGTTAAGAACTATTGACAATAAAGTTCACGGGATTAAAACTTACTGTCAAACCCTGTGGAACTTACTATCAAATGGCTGAGAAGTCTTGACAATATGTTTCGCGGGATTGAAACTTACTGTCAAATCCTGCGAAATCTAATGTCAAAGGATTGAGAAATAGTGACAGCATAGTATGCGGGATTGAAACTTATTGTCAAATTCTGAAACTTACTGTCAGTATCTTTTGACAACATTGTTTTCTAAAATCCCTGCATAACATACTGTCAACAATCAACATTAGGGTTATTTACTTTTTTTTTTATTCTTTAACCGTTAATGTTACCGTCAAGAGTATTTGAAATTTCTAGCACAGTAATTACTGTCGAGGAATGGAACTTGAAGACAACTGTCACTTAAAATTGTTTAAAATTCTTTCTTGACAGTATCTTTTTCACATCAAATATAAACACAGCTAAAATTTCTCTCACTCTTTACTTTACTTTATTTATCTCATAACTTCTCTACTCTCCTACACCCTAAAAACTCTCCATTTTCTCTACAACTTCTTTCTCTAAACCGTTCTTCAAATTCTTAAAACTTTCTTTCTTAACCTTAACATCAATTAACTATGTCTGGACCTCAAATTCTCTGTACCCTAGCTCAAACCAACTTCACTACCATGGCTTCAGTGGGTGAAGTTGGTGAAGCCTTCAAACCCTTTATTGGCTTCATGAACAACTCATACCTTACCTATGTCCTAACCGCAAGTCCTCATCTAGAAATCCCAAGATTGTCTCAATTCTGGACCTCTGCGGTATGTGAGGGGGAGCAAGATGATAGCTCCTTATCTTTCCAAATTAATGGTTCTTCCTACACCGTTGATTCCTCTCACATCAATGAAGCTCTTCAAGTGGAAGAGGTTGAAGGCACACTTTTTTAGGAGCCTGCTAGTGAAGAACAACTCTCCAAGTTCTTCAAGATGGTTGGGTATGCTGGACCCAAGTTGAGTTCTAATGATGATAGATGGTATCCTTCGGGAGGAATGGACAAGAAGTATCTCAACAAAGAATGGAGCATGATACTAGATGTTGTCTCCAGGTCCATGTCAAGCAAAACAAGTGGCTGGAATGAAGTGCCAGCATACATCATGAGGATAGTGCATTCCATGGTGCACAATTACAGAATTGATGTTGGAAAGCTCTTGATGCCCCTGTTCAAGCTGGTGCTGGGAAAGAAAAAAGCCAGAAAACTGGTAATTTACTATCCTAGATTTTTTATTCTTATAATTAACTCTGTTGTAGGCATAATTAATTTAGATAGTGTTTAATGCATGGAGTCCCCAACACTAAAGAAAAATACTCATTCTTTGTTAACCAGTAAACCACTTAACACTGAATTGAGTCTGTTCATAACTGATTTCATGCTTTCAACTATCAATAGATTAAATTTAAAAATTGTTGGGGACTACCATGTATTTTCTTCGAGTGATGAGAATGGTATTGACCTCCTCATTCCTAACCCACACTCTAAACCTTTTGAAGGAGTCTGGCCTTCTAGAGTCACCAAGTCTATTAGCCAAGGGTCTGGTTCCTCTCAAAAGGACCAGGCTTCTAAAAGGATGAAAACCACTCAACCTAGGATAGAAGCCTTTCCACATGTAGGTGGTGAAACTACATTAGATGTAGTAAATAAGGGTGGTAGTCAGTTCATATAACCCATAGAGGGCCCTGGTGAGCCTTGGAGAAAGAAGGCAAGGGTATCAACCTCTGTTAGCTAGGGTGTGTCCTCTCAAAAGGGCACATCTCTTAAAAGGGACAAAAACACACATCTAGATGTCTCCTCTCAACAGGAGGCATCTATTGAACTTGGCCAGTCTCCCATGGCACTTTGTAAAGAGTCTACACAACAGGTTGATGTACATCAAAATGTGGAACACAGTTCATTCAATTATAGTGCATCACACTTTGCCAACATTGAAGATCAAAATGTTGATGTACTATTTCAACAATTGAATGCAACTGATCATAGCAATCCACAAGAACCTTCTACTCAAAGGGTGGAAGAGATTGTTGTCATAGCCTCAGTAGCCGTTAATGACAAATTTCTTGTCAATCCTCATGACAGTAACTTTTCCAAAGATGTTGTCAACACTCCAATTCCAGACAGTAACTCTCCAATGGTTGCCTCCTCTTAACACAATAGTGATGATGATTCTGCTCTCATCTCTTCATTACTCAAGGTTAAATCTACAACTCTTGTGCAAGATGTATCTGTTCAGTCTCTTGCACCTAGGATGAGTGAGGGTGTGAAAAGAAAAAGAGAGATAAAAAAAAAGAGGTGAGCATAAAAATGAGGGGCTGGGAAAATCCCCGGTAAAAGGAGAAGGCCATGAGCAAGGCCAGATTAAAAAACAAAATATGGGAGCCCAAAAATCTAAGGCAATAGGCCTTGAGAGTGAGTTGGTGAGGAGTGATGAGATCACTCATAAAAAACAAGAGAGTGTGAGAACCACCACAACCTCCAAATCCTCTAAACAAGTTGATGAAAGGTTGAAATCCCTTTCACATTAGGTCACCAAACTATCAAAGAATCTGGATACTGTGGGGAGGAATCAAGTCAAGTTGGTGAATAGGATGGCCAGTTTGGAGCAAACAATGAATGAAGGGTTCAAGGTCATATTTGACAAGCTTCAGGAGTTCAATACAAAATTTTCAAACCCTGCAGTTGCTACCTCAACTAAGGGGGAAAAAAGCAATGATGAAGTGTTTGCAGAAAGGAGTGATAAGGAGACAACTCAAGCTGCATCTCAGGGGGAGAGTCAACTAGCATTATTGTCTAGTGTGGCTACTGAGATTGCTACACAGCTTGGTGGAAATAAGGTGGAGAGACCAAAGGAGAAAGGTGTTATGATTAAGGAGGGTGCAGTGAAGAAGGATTCAGTGGTTCATGTTGCAGGAAAAGGAAAAGAGAAGCTCTTTCAAGATGGAAGTGATGATTTGATAATTGAAGAAAGAGAAGATTTTGATAATGAGCAGGCTGCTATTCTGATGGTATATGAGAATGAGAACATCAGAGTTTTTGAGGATGCAAAGTTCAATAAGAGGATTAATGATCTAAGAGCCTCATCTAACAGAGACCCCAAGAAATTTTCTGATTCAATGAGACAGTCAACAGTGGGAGCAGCTGTGATGGTGTCTAAGAGCAACAAATGGGTAATCTCTGTCAGAACTAAAGGAGGTTTCAGAGTGTGTGTGAGCATGGCTTATCTGAGCAGGCAAGAGATTGCAGTTATTGAAGCAATTAAACTCAAAATCAAAATAGATAAGTCATGGCTAAATGAGAATTTGAAGAGGACTTTGCAGAAGCTATTAATGGAGAAGTTGCCAGAAGTAACTCAGGATCCATTGGGCATCAAATTCAGTAGCTCCACAGATGGAAAATACAGATCTATGAACCTGGAAAGGGTGAGCATGTATAGGCCAAGGTCAGTTAAAGAAGCCTTTGACTACTTCAAGCAGATTCCAAGAAATGAAGAAAGGGATGTGTTATAACCAAATTTTTACATATCCAGGTTTGTATTGACGAGTGAAGGTCCTATGGACGAGCATATGAAGAACACGACGGGTAAAGGCTGTTTGCAGTCCGATGAGTAAATTGATTGCCATATTTGATAAGTATTTATTAATTAGTGCAATATCAGTTGTATAAAATAATATTGCAAATATTATTTTACATTATATTAGTAATTCATTGTAAGTCCTAAAAAATAGGGGAAAGTAACAGCCGACGAGTGGACCAAGTCTCGACGGGTAAGACTGAAACACCCGACGGGCAGAAAATCAAGGAAAGGATAAGATTCCTACTTCAACTATAACTCAAATACATGGAATCGATCCCTACAATCAAGGGACGTGATCAGCAGCTTCTAGCATGAAAATAGGATCGTGGAAAGCATCCAAATCAGATTATAAATACATCCTTGAAGAGATAAGCAAAAGGAAGGAGATTGAAATCTATCACATTATTATACACACAATACACCCACCCGACGGATAGCAGCTGCATAGTCGACGAGTAGTACTTTTATGTATTTTTGTTCATTCAAAACACTTATAATCGATCTTAAACAGCATTCTAGTGGATATTCTTGGCTGGGCACACCCCCACCCGCGGTTTTTATCCCTTTCCTAGGGTTTTCCGCGTCACCAAAATTGTCTTGCCTCTATTTTATTTTCTAGTCGTCGAATAGCTTCTTATTCTTATCTCTACTCATCCAAGCTTCTAAACACGTTTTATATACAATTTTACAATAAAAGAACTTAGTTATTAACCCATCAATTTTTGGCTAAAACAGTTTGGCGCCGTCTGTGGGAATTTAGCTAAGAGTTCTATACAATTTCTACGACTATGGCTACGGATCCTGAGCGAAACGAAAATGAGGAACGGCCTACGAATGATGACGTGCTTGCAATCATGAAGAAGCTACAAACTGATGTGGAGACACTGCGTAGTGAAAATGAGAACCTCAAGGCTGCACTGAGTACAGTACAATCAAGTGCAACGGCAGCTTCAAAGCAAACGGTGGCAAGTGTGGTAAGGAGATTGCGATACGACGATGAGGATCATGATGAAGGTCGAAAGGAGGATGATGAAGTGCTCGTATTGTGCACTAACAGGACTGAGAATGGAGCTATGGATAATAACGCTAACATAACATCTCAGCGGCAGAAGGAGGCAACGGTCAGGCATGACATCGAGGAAGAAAGATCGAATAGAAGATCGAGACGCAGAAGTTCACGATCGGAAAGTTACACAACAGATGCTATGAAGCTGGAATTGAAAGAGATGAGAGAAATGATACAACGAATACCAGGTGTGCCAAAACCGTTGGAAAAAGCCACGCCAACGAGCTATGCGGATTCACCTTTTTCTGATGATATTGCCTTGGTGGAGATTCCGAAACGATTTAACATACCACATATGAAGCTGTATGATGGTGAGGCTGACCCACAAGAACACATTGCGCAGTTTAAACAACGAATTTTTACAGTACCAATTACCAAAGAGTTGAGGGAACCTTGTATGTGTAAGGGATTTGGTTCGACACTCACAGGACCTGCCCTTCAGTGGTTCGTCGGACTACCAAACGGAACCATATCCTCATTTGCAGACCTCGTCGACGCATTCAACCTACAGTTTGCTAGTAGCAGGCGATTTGAGAAGACAACAAGTGACTTATACAGAATTATTCAGAGATATAGAGAGCCCTTGAGAGAATACCTATCCAGATTCAACAAGGAGAAAGTGACAATAACGAATTGTGATATACCGACGGCTATTGAGGCCTTTCGTCGAGGACTAGTAAGGGACACACCATTGTACGACGAGTTGACAAAATACCCGTGCAGGACCATGGACGACGTACAAGCCAAAGCTATGGCCCAAGTTAGGTTGGAAGAAGACAGGAAAGATGACGAGGACAACTATTATCGACCTAATAGAAAAATTATCACGACGAAGGCGCGGGATCACAGGCCTTATTCATGAATTAATCGTGAAGATGCACGCGTCAGTGCTGTGCAAGGACGAACGGATTGGAGAAAAGACCCAAACCTTCCGCCAACATTTGACAGTTATGGATTCAGTATCAGCCCGTCAGCTTTGGTGAGAGAATTCAACAAATTGGGAAATGCGGTCAATTGGCCGTCGAAATCGAACAAGCCTAAAGCGAACCCTGAGTCGAAGCTGTGGTGTGACTTCCATGGTGACTATGGTCATAGAGCGTATGATTGTGTGGCACTGAGAAGAGAAATTCAAGTACTCGTCAAGAAAGGTTACTTGACAGAATACATGACGGGAAAAGGTAGGATGAGAGAATCATCGCCGCCAAGACAACCTCCGCCACCACCACATCACAAAGTTGTCAACTACATAGCCGGAGGATCGGAAGTATGTGGAGCTACATATTCACAGGCAAAAAGAGCTGCTAGAGAGCCTGGGATAAGAGTCATGCGGGCAGACATTGTGGAAAGAAAATTACCCGCAATTCACTTCGACGAGTCAGACAGAGAGCATGTGACGGAGCCACAACACGACAGTTTAGTCATCTCACTGCCCGTCGGAAATTGTCTCGTCAAGAGAATCTTGGTAGACAATGGAAGTGCAGTGAATATTATGATGTTAGATGCATTACGAGAAATGGGCTTGCAAGAACATGACATGACGAAGAAATGTACTGTACTCGTCGGGTTCAGTGGTGAGACTAAGAGGACGGTTGGCGAAATTTCATTACCCACGTATGCTCAAGGAGTGAATTTATTACAGAAATTTCTCATTATCGATTGCCAATCGACTTACAACGTAATCCTTGGAAGGCCATGGATACACGACTTGAAAGCTATCCCGTCAACATATCACCAAGTAATAAAATTTCCTACACCTTGGGGAGTCCAACAGATTCGAGGAGATCAAGTTCAAGCAAAACAATGTTACAAGACATGCTTGAAACCAACTATTCAAAATCAGGGAAAAGACATTCATCAAGTTACGAGTATGGACACAGAAAAACTGACGGAAGTGAACCTGTCGACGGGAGAAAAGAAAGTGCTAGTCGGACAGGACGTATCTTCGGAAGTAGAAGCCAATTTGGTTGAGTTCTTGACAGAACGCTTAGATGCTTTTGCATGGGAACATGACGACATAACGGGCATTAGTGAAGAAGTCATCACCCACAAACTCAATGTCGACCCAAATTACGTGCCCGTCCAACAAAAGAGAAGAAAATTTGCACCCGACAGGAATCAAATTATCAATGACGAGGTCAGCAGACTCTTGAAGGCTGGCATGATTCGAGAAGTTGACTATCCAGAATGGTTGGCTAATGTAGTAATTGTTCAAAAAAAGAATGGGAAGTGGAGAGTATGTGTCGACTACACGGATTTAAATAAGGCATGTCCAAAGGACCCATATCCGTTGCCACACATAGATGCAATGGTCGACGCAACAGCTGGGCACGAATTGTTAACATTCTTGGATGCATCGAGTGGGTTTAATCAGATTAAAATGCACCCGTCGGATGCTGAGAAGACAGCCTTTGTGACTGACAGGGGGATATACTGCTATTTGGCAATGCCTTTTGGCCTAAGGAATGCCGGTGCAACCTTCTAACGCCTAGTAAACAAAATGTTCCAGGAACAAATAGGCAAGACGATGGAAGTATACATTGATGATATGGTGGTGAAGTCGAAATATGCGTCGGATCATGTAAGAGACTTAACGATAACCTTCGACATTCTGCGAGCTTATAACATGAAGCTCAATCCGTCAAAGTGCAACTTTGCGGTAACGTCAGGAAAGTTTTTAGGGCATATGGTGACAAGACGAGGGATAGAAGCCAGCCCGGAGCAAATAAAAGCAATATTCGAATTGACATCACCAACATCTATTAAGGAAGTGCAAAAACTGACAGGACGGGTGGCCGCATTAAACAGATTTATCTCAAGGTCGTCCGACAGGTGCAGATTATTTTATGACGTCCTGAGGAAAAATAAAGGATTCTGCTGGACGGACAAACACGAAGAAGCATTCAAGGAATTAAAACGATACTTGATGACAGCCCCGCTGTTGTCAAAACCAGTACCTGGAGAGATGTGGTTTGTATACCTGTCAGTCACGGAGCAAACGGTCAGCGGAGTTTTAGTAAGAGAAGAGAACAATATGCAGTCTCCAATATACTACGTAAGCAAAAGTTTGGTCGATGCTGAGACAAGGTACTCGTCACTAGAGAAATTGGTGTTAGCTCTAGCAGTCACATCAATTAAATTACGACATTATTTTGAAGCCCACAAAATATGCGTCAGGACAAATTATCCGTTGAAAACAGTATTGAGAAGGCCAGAACTAACGGGTAGAATGGCTAAATGGTCCGTCAGACTAAGCATGTATGACATAGTCTATGAACCTCGCACGGCTATTAAATCGCAAGCACTAGCCGATTTTGTGGCAGATTTTAGCCCAAGTCAATTAATGAAGGCCAATGAGGAGTTACAATTAATGGTGTCAGAAATAAGGACTGAGCCATGGACACTGTATACCGACGGGGCATCAAATGTCAACGGCGCAGGTCTGGGACTAGTGCTAAAATCACCACAGGGGGATATCATAGCGCATTCAATATGTTGTGACTTCAAAGCCACTAATAACGAGGCGGAATATGAGGCATTGATTATTGGTTTGGCGACGGCAAAAGAATTGAAGATAAGTCATATTGAGGTACGTTGCGATTCCCTCTTAGTTGTTAATCACGTAAATGGGTCTTATGAGGCTAGGGACCCGAAGATGTCAGCGTATCTAGGAATCGTCAAGGAGTTACAAACAGGTTTTGCGAAGTTTAGCATTTGTCAAGTCCCAAGGGAAACAAACACGCAGGCTGACGCCCTGGCAGGACTAGGTGCCGTATTTCGACGGGGGAATTTGACGACCATACCCATTTTACACGTCCTGAAGCCAGCCACGGAAAGACATGAAGAGTTGAAAGATGTAATGACTCTAGCAGACTTGACTGATGATCAGCTTGTCCGACTGACAAGTTGGACTACTGAAATAAAAGAATACCTGTCGAATGATACTCGACCAAGCAATGACAAGGAAGCAAAACAACTCAAGATGAAAGCGTCAAGGTTTCTGCTAATAGATGGGGTTCTATTCAAAACTTCTGCTACGGGTCTACTACAGCGATGTTTGGAATACGAAGAAGCCCGACGGGTGTTGAAAGATATACACGAAGGAGATTGCGGAAATCATTCCGGAGGCAGAGGATTATCATACAAAGTACTACGTATGGGTTATTATTGGCCAACTGTCAGACAAGATGCTATTGATTATGTCAAAAGGTGTGACGCCTGTCAAAGGCATGCTCCCGTCCTGCACCAACCGTCAGAGTACTTGCACCCGTCGATCCCATCGTGGCCATTTATGAAATGGGGGATGGACATCGTGGGAAAGATGCCACCAGCACCAGGTCAGAAAGTATTCATGTTGGTCATGACAGATTATTTCTCTAAGTGGATAGAGGCAGAAGCATTCCGACAAGTTAAGTCAAAGGAGGTAATATCTTTTATCAAACGTAATATTTTGTGCAAGTTTGGCGTACCATCTGAAATTGTTTGCGATAATGGCTCACAATTTATAAGTGAAAAGACGGAATCCTTCTGTCGTCAATGGAACATAACATTGACAAAGTCGACACCAAGGTATCCACAGGCCAATGGTCAAGCTGAGTCGAGCAACAAAATAATTATTAACAACCTAAAAAGAAGACTTACTACTCACAAAGGACGATGGGCAGAAGAGTTACCATGGACTCTATGGGCTGACAGAACAACTCCAAAGATTTCGACGGGTCAAACTCCGTTTGCATTGGTGTATGGAACTGAATCAGTATTGCCAACAGAAGTTATGAGTCCGACGGTTCGTTACGGACTAGCAACAGTTGAGAGCAACAAAAATGAACTCGTCCACGACTTGGATACGGTCGACGAACTCCGAGATATGGCTAAAATACGCATGGCTTCCTATCAGCAAAGGGTGGCAAATGCCTACAACAAAAACATCCACATAAGGAAGTTTCAAGAAGGGGATCTTGTTCTTAGAAAGGTCTTCCAAAACACAATGAACACGGACGCAGGCAAATTTGCTGACGCATGGGAAGGACCGTACCTAATAGATGCAGTCGTCGGACGAGGAGCGTATAGGCTGTCGACGTTGGAGGGAGTACAAATTCCAAGAAGCTGGAATGCTCATCATCTGAAGACATATCATTTATAATTTCATCTCAGGTCCTTATATCTTTGTTTGCTTTTTCATAAAATAAGTCGCTAGGACACGTAGAATGCTTGACAACTAGATTGCCTTGATACTTGATTCCTATTTTGAATTGTTCTTTTGGTTTCGTCTTTGCTTGAATGAAATGCATGATTTGCCATACTTTCTATAATATGTTTGATTCTGTGGCATGGTTGATATTTATTCGTGAATGAATGTTAATCCCATATGCAAGGATGCTTTAATTTATGTATTTTGGTATTTAATCCATGCTTTAGAATATAGTATAGATATTTGATTACTCGTCAATACAAAAGTTGCCATCATGATGTGCACACGTTACAAAAATATACATGATAACTAGGGGCATAGTATCCCAACATTATCAAAATTGGGTTGATCACCCATGACAAGTAAATTCCAAAGGCCCTGCCCTTTAAGTACGAAATCAACAAATAGAGAAACAAAATCAATTACTTTTAAGTAATAGTTTTCTGTATTCTCCACATCAAAACCAAACACTACGAATAAATAAGTCAGTTTCAAGAGGGGAAGGCCTCTTAGCTACTTAACATCGTGCATGCACTTACGTAAGAAAAATAATATCGACGACCAACGTAACAAATCGACGAGTCAACAAATCGACGAGTAAACAGCTTGACGAATATAAGATTTTATAATCACATGTCTAAAATTGTGAACACTTCACCAAATGCATATACGTGATATTTTAACTACTTGGGTCATTCCCTATTATACATTTATGAGTTTTACAAGGACTCATCCACAAACTAAACAATCAGGCCGACGGACACGATAAACACATTGCTATTACGCACCCGTCAACAGATTTTGTATGTCTGTTCTACTTAACGAATGCAACATTCATAAATGTGTACAATACAACAAAACACTAAGAGACATATAACAGATGGATTCACAAAAACATCATGGCATGCGAAATGTCTACTAAGAAATCTCTAGAATTACGTAGAATTACGAATAAAAAGTCCAACAATCCCCCGCCATGAAAAACGAAACAGGGACTAATATCCGAAACCAGCAACATGAAATCAACGTCAAAAGGGAAAAACTTGACAGAATTCAGAATTAAAACTACTAGACGAAAGAAAAACGACGAGAGTAAATAATCAATTACTCCTTGTCACTCTCATTGTCTTCTTGAACATTCCTTGCAATCACGGAAGAACCACCAACTGCTGCATTACCTCCGTCGTCACCAGGATTGACAGGGTCGTCTGGATACGCTTCATTATAAATCCTGACAGCCTCGTCAGTATCTTTGTCATCCCACTCTCCACGACGGAACTCTAGCATAGTTTCAACACGAGACTTCATGATACCTTGAGTAAGCGTGTCCTTGGTCTCCTGCAGAAAGGCACCTTCGGTTTCTTCAACTTTAGCAGCGAAGATGGTGAGCTCATTGCGCATCTCGTTCGTCTCTTTGTGAGCCAAGAACACTTGCTCCTGCAGCACACGGATTTTCTCCTCACAACTGGAATGTTCCAATTTCAACTCAACCATTTCATTAGAAAACTTGCGATAAGAAGCATGTGACAGCAGCATGGCTTGAAATGCTTGCAATAAAACCAAAAAGGAAGATCACAATACGTTCATCAGTAATGGAGCCAAAGAGAAACAAGCACAAAGTACAAGGATTGAATAAAAACTTACATGGAAAGAATGCCCAACAGCTTCGACCATTACTTGGTCGACGGTTCTAGAACCATGACCACTAACCGTCTCAGGCAACAGAAGGGGAGCCAGTATATTGACTAAGGATCTGGGTTCAGCATTGACACTGTACCTGTGGAGATCAGGCCATTGCCAGTCGTCGAGGGCAATCTCTGGTGTGGCGTCCATCACAGCAGGAGGAGGTGGTGGAACTACCACCTTAGCTTTCTTCGACTGGGGACTCGAGGCACTGGACATCTTGCGAGAACTCTTGGGAGTCTCACTCCCCGACTCACGTGCGCGCTTCAGAAACAACTCCTTCCCTGACATCTCAAGAGCACGGATAACAGGAGGCTTGTACTCTGCATCATGAATTGGAAAAAGAGTCCACATGATGAAAATAAGGAGCAGTACTAGTCACAACTGAAATGTACCTTTGATGAATTGACGACCAGAATTGACCATCCTCTCAGCTTCAGGAGTGCCAGTTGAATCAGACGATATAGTATCAATTTGAGTGTCAAGAGGTGTGATAACAATTCCCTTGCCTTTGTCTTTCGTAACAGCAGTGCTCCTGGTAGCCCTGGATTGGGACTCAGACCCTCCAAATTCCTTTCCAGCAGCAGATTTAAGGAGCAATTTGCTGGCAAATGCTGCAGCATCGACAGGGGCGGAATGTCGAATTGGACGATCCATGCAATTAGGCCAAACTCTGTGGTCCAAAGGCAATGCCAAGATTTCACCAACTATCTTGGCAGCCTTAACATCATCGATAGCCGATTCAGCACTACAATCTGAAGGTATGAGCAACCAAAACAATAAATGTTTCAACATGGAGAAAAACAGTCAACAAGTGATGTCAAGTTCAAAGGACGCAAGCCCCTTCAAACCATAATAATGAAGTAGACAACAGGAGGCATATATAAAAATGTGCAATGCAAAGAACGTTGTGACCTTGATTCAGTAATACGACAAGGAATGAACGACAATGCATGAGTACGGCTGTAAGGGGAAATATATCAAACACGTGGCATCACAACAAAAATCAGGGTTGAATTAAAATAAAAACACGGCATAAACCAACAAGATAGCAATAATTACCATTTCTGTTCCATTCTTCACGAAGGTAGACAGCCTGATTCCCAAGTAACGCTTTCTCGACATAAAAGAAATTGTTCTTCCAGCCGCGATCGTGTACGTAGTCCAAATTCAAGATCAGGGGGTTTCTCTTCTTACGACCAACTAGCCCGTAAAGGCCTCCATTAAACTTTTTCGCCTGGTATGCGTATGTGACAACTGAGAGATCAATTCCAAGTTGATGTTTGTCTTCGATTACATCCAAGGAAGCCAGAATTCTCCACGCCGAGGGCATCACTTGAGATGGGGAAATGTCCAGAGTTCTTATAAAATCAGTAACAAGCTTTGTGAATGGGAAAGTCATACCAATTTCAAATGGGTAATTGTAGAAACAAATCCACCCGGGGGCATGGAAATCGGAGAATATCCCTTCGTCGGGAACGATAAGCACTACGTGAGAGTCCGATTTGAACAACAGGGTAGTATCGACGATACTATCAGATGTCATGGAACTGGAATTGGTACTCTTGGAATCAAGAATGCCAGTCGCCGTCCACCTAGGTTTCACTGTCGCAGCAGCTTGTACAAATTTGTTACTACTCTTGCTGCCTTTTTTCGCCATTATATGATGAAGTATTTGGTAGCAAAGGAAAATCGAAGGCTGTTTGTATTGGTAGAGTGCGATTGAAGCCCTAATTGGTGGGGAGTTTAAGTAGAAGAGGAAGGGAGTGTTTGGATATATATGAAATACATATATGATGTGTATGTATAATTGTTTTGCATGCAAGGGAAGTAGTGGAAGACAAATGCAATTCCCAAGAGCAATCTCATTGGGTAATTGGGACTCTTACCCCAATGAGATTGGGGACTATTGTTATAACCAAATTTTCACATATCCAGGTTTGTATTGACGAGTGAAGGTCCTATGGACGAGCATATGAAGAACACGACGGGTAAAGGCTGTTTGCAGTCCGATGAGTAAATTGATTGCCATATTTGATAAGTATTTATTAATTAGTGCAATATCAGTTGTATAAAATAATATTGCAAATATTATTTTACATTATATTAGTAATTCATTGTAAGTCCTAAAAAATAGGGGAAAGTAACAGCCGACGAGTAGACCAAGTCTCGACGGGTAAGACTGAAACACCCGACGGGCAGAAAATCAAGGAAAGGATAAGATTCCTACTTCAACTATAACTCAAATACATGGAATCGATCCCTACAATCAAGGGACGTGATCAGCAGCTTCTAGCATGAAAATAGGATCGTGGAAAGCATCCAAATCAGATTATAAATACATCCTTGAAGAGATAAGCAAAAGGAAGGAGATTGAAATCTATCACATTACTATACACACAATACACCCACCCGACGGGTAGCAGCTGCATAGTCGACGAGTAGTACTTTTATGTATTTTTGTTCATTCAAAACACTTGTAATCGATCTTAAACAGCATTCTAGTGGATATTCTTGGCTGGGCACACCCCCACCCGCGGTTTTTATCCCTTTCCTAGGGTTTTCCGCGTCACCAAAATTGTCTTGCCTCTATTTTATTTTCTAGTCGTCGAATAGCTTCTTATTCTTATCTCTACTCGTCCAAGCTTCTAAACACGTTTTATATACAATTTTACAATAAAAGAACTTAGTTATTAACCCATCAATTTTTGGCTAAAACAGGATGAAGTGTTGAGGGTGTTGGAAGGAGAATTGAGGAGGTTTGAGGAATTGAAATTGAAGAAGAAGACCTAGGAGAGAAGAGATGGAGATGACAATGAAAAGCCTGATGGAGGTGCAGGTAGTTTCAGCCAACACAATAGTGGTGAAGGGTCATCTGGAACTGGAAATAAGGTGGAAGAAAATAAGGAGAAGGATGAAAAAGAGTATAGAGATGGTGTTAAAGGGAAGGTTATGAAGACAGTAGTACTTGGTTTTGAAAAAGATGCTGTCAGGAGTGATAAGGTGAAACATACTGTCACAGAACCTGCTGTCGAACCTGATTTGACAGTAACATGTCAAAAGTTACTGTCAAAGAAAATCTTTTTTCCAAAGAAATACATGAAGGCAAGGGCAGAAAGGCCTAAGCCACATTCAAGCAGGAGGCCTAATAGGAAAGGGTGGAAACTTGTGTCTGAGGTGCTTCATGAGGATTGTCTGGATGTTAGGAGATCAACAATAAAAATATAGCAGAATCAAAGGCAGAATCTCTGGTCAAGGTGAAGGTTGAATGGTCTGAAGTAAATTCTCTCAACAAGATAATTCTCTTTTATTCAAATGGAGCAGCAGAAGAGTTGAGTTATGAGATGAAAGAGGTGAATTACTTTCTGGTCAGAAAAAAGCTGCTCTTAACTCAGGGAACAGACATGAGGACACAGGTGGTGAGAGGTATGTTGATAAAGAAGTTGATGGAATTGATGGATTCCTTCAAGCCTCACCCATTGGATTTTACTAATGTTGAAGAGCCTGAGACAATTGTCTACTTAGATAGGGTGATGTTTGAAGG
The DNA here is from genome assembly GCA_028671895.1 of Oenanthe sinensis. NCBI lineage: Eukaryota > Viridiplantae > Streptophyta > Magnoliopsida > Apiales > Apiaceae > Oenanthe > Oenanthe sinensis. The sequence continues at coordinate 16,316,060 of CM053813.1, forward strand.
TGAAGATGGAATCAAGGAGTTTTGGAGCACAGAGTCTCTTCAGGATAAAAATCAGGATTTACTTGAAATGATGGTGAAGCAGTTGGAGGGATATCCTTATCCTGAGGAATGCAAATATATGTCAAGTGTTATGAGAATCATTCAGGCCAAGAAGAAGAGGGAAATTGAGAAGAAGTTTGAGTATGAGAGGACACAAAAACGTCTTCTCAGAAATCCTGATAGAGTTATCTTCTACAATACTGGTGGTTTTGCTGAAGAGATCACTTTTGAGGAGTTAAAAAATTTGGCTGTGAATGATCCTCACATCACTGAGCTGATCAAGAAGCAACTGCTCAACATCACAAATTATGAGATTTTTGATCTAAAGAATAGAGCACTGGAGATATGTGACTCTAAGAGGAAGGAGGAGAAGGAGAAAAGAAAGAAATTTGAAGAAGAGGTTGAAGTTGCAAAGAAGAAAGTAGAGAAAATTTCTAAAAGGATCAAGGAGGATGAGATTGACATGAAGCATGCAATGCTGAATGATCAATTCTCTAAAAAGCCCAACTATGTTTCTCCAGTCCTGTTTGGGCCCCTGAGAATCATTATTGATAGCATTGAGGTGAAGGCTGTCAACTTCAGGGTGCTCAACAATGAAAACTTAAGGAAGACATTCAGAATGATCACAGGCTCATTCCTAGAGTTTGAAAGGGATTTAAGAAAAATTGTCTGGGAGATCATTGAGTCTAGAGAAGAAGAGGATGAATCTATTGACAAACTCAGGGTGAAGCAGGTCTACTCTTCTACAAAGGAAAGATTTGTCAAGGACATGTTTGGAATGAAGTATTTGTGCATATCCAAAGGACCAACTGAGAACTACTACACTTACAAGGAGTTGAGGAATCTTTCTCATAAAATGGTGAAACTAGTCTTAGATTGTGTCTCTGATCATGCCAAGACAGAAGAAGAGAAGAAGAAACTGAAAGCTCTTGAGGGACTGTATAGAAGGATGAGAGCAGACAAGAAGTGAAAAATGAAGCTCAGGTCAAAGTTGAAGATTTGCTCAGTCTAGAGGAGCTAAACTTGATATATTAGTGTACTTGTAATTTCTTTTATTTTCTGTACAAACACTTCTATTTTTATTAGTTGAGATAGCATCTGCAGTTTTCTTTAAATTTGTCTTTATTTATCATAAAAACAAATTGGGAGAGATTGTTAGGGATTGTGTATTATCAATGTAATCAACTAATATTTACTTAGATTAATTAATCATTAACTAAGTAAAATATACTGTCATATATAGTTTGATAGTATGTTTACAATGTCACTTGTAATAAAATGCATAATAAGCCAAGTAGGTGATAGTAAGTATCAATAGTTACTATCATGTATAAATGTAATAAATGATCCATGAAGTAGAAGTTCACAAAGTGTTCATGCACAGCATAGATCAATTCTTTGACAGTAACATTCTACATCCTGGAGCCTACGACAGCACATTCAAGTACCAACAACTTTTAGAACAGACGACAGAAACTATTCCTTGACAGTAAACTTGGCGGAGAATGAAGACTCTATGACAGCAAGTTCTACTAACAGTAACTATCCCTTGACAGTAAACTTGGCGGAGATTGAAGAATCAAAGACAACAAGTTTTCTGACATTAGCTTTGGCGGGGAGAGTTGACAGCATGTTTGGCGGGATGATCGATAAAATGTTTGGCAGAATAGTTGAAAGTACCTTTGAACGACAGTATGTTTTAGAAGACTGGTGAGCCTGACAGTAAGGTATGCGGTAACAAAGATGTTGTCACCAAAGAGAAGCTAAAGGTTGACAGTAACTTTTAGGGAAGCTGACAGTCTATTTCAAGTAGCAGACTAGGTAAAGTCGATTCACAGATTGATCTTGACATCTCTACCTAGTCTGTCAAGTCTACTACTGCAACTAGAGAAAAAGCAAGCATAAAGATGAAGCGTGCTCATGGAGTCGAGAATGTAAAATCCTCTCAAAGTACCTTTATCTATAAATGGAATGAAGACAAGACTTGAGAAGAAAAAGTGAGGTTTCTATTTCGAGTATTGTCCAGGAAATAAGGGAAAGTACACTTATAAGTGAGATATGTGTTTTAGTTTAAAAACACACATCTTATAAACACTTTCCATCATGCAACTGAGCTTAACTTTCCTCAAGCATAAAAACATTAGCAGTCTCTTGTTATTGTGTCTATTGAAGCTGGAAAAATCTTTCCAGTCAGTTGTAGCAAAAGCAAAAAATTAATAAAATTAATTTTTTGAAGTAAATCACCTTGTATCTTTCTTTTGCTTACTGGTGTATGTTTTCTTAACTTGATAATATCTTTTCTTGTTAGTTGTTAAGAAAGATTAGCAAGAATTAGTCAAGTTGCATTCAACCCCCCCCCCCCTTTCTGCAACACTCTTTTCGTTTAACAAAAGCAATAGAAATTGTATAAATGCACTACAAAAAATGAATAATACATAGTGGAGAATCAAGAACATGGCATTTACAGAAACAAACCTCACAACCCTTTGCTCTACTCTCTATTATGAATCTCCACTATGTTCATGAGGTTTAACAGGCCCTGAAATAAGTTGATTACAATGTAGTTACATACCAAATAAAAAGCAACTTGACAACAATTTAATACTAGCAAAATGGCAGTTAACCCAAGCATATGACTTCGCAAGCTTTATATATAGTCATCTTTTGTCCCAAACTCAGGCCAAATTAAAACTGATAGATGACATGGAAAAAGGGGCAATGATGAAGGACTCTATGACATAATAATTCAAAGTTCAAATAAACAATTACAGCGAAATGTATTAAAAATGTAGACCCCCTTGCCATAACCATTTTTATAGTTAAGGCCATGGGAGAGAGGTACTTCAAGACGTTCATGTGAGGCAGAAGACTATACATAAAAAATCATATTCTAAACTTTAGTTTCTCACCAGAAGAATCTTAATATATGACAAACCCAAGAACAATTAATAAGCAAAGGTGCATATCATCAAAAAAGCTATGGGCAGACATTTGAAGGGTGTCGAGGCACAAACGCAACGGAAAAATGCGAAAAATAAATACAAAACGTATTATAAATTGAAATCCTCTGCCAGATTCATGCGAAAATAAAAGATTTAATTCGGAGATAAAGAACAAATATCTTAAAAAGCTTTAACAGTTCATTAATGGAAGATTAATGGAGGTTCAAAGCTTGTTTAATCACCACATATCCCGCTCTCGCGATCTACGCTCTACAGTATCCACACGAATACTTTTCATGAAGGATTGATGTGTACTAGCACTCGAAAACTGTTTCTCTCTCTATCTTCCTCTTTTCTCAAAATCGCTAGGGTTTTAGTAAAAAAAATCTGTATCTATTAAATTAGTTCATAAAGAGATTATATAGAGAGATAAATAAGTTTTCTAATTATAATCCAATTATATTTAATACTAATCAAAAATTCCAAATTATTTAATTAACTCTTACTTAATTAATTAATTATTTATTTTGAAATTAGTTTAAGTAATTCATTTATTCTATATATATAATTAATTAAGTCATACTTAATTAATATCATAAATAAAATAAAATACTTATTTAATTTAAATTCATAATTTAAATTATTTCTCCTTTAAGCATTCTTTGTGTGTGACCCTGTAGGTTATTATTACGTTGGCAACAATTTTAATATCTAATTAAAATTATAAACAATGAGCGACATCTAATAATACATCATTGTTACCCAAGTAATAATAATAAAATTTGTGATTCGATTAAGCCTTTCGTAGATAATGTTCCATGTAATATAATCCATTTAATCTGGATATTATAGATTAAACTCAAGACATATCTCATGTCATCATCTTTATAATTTAATCTTTATTTTCTTGATCGATGAGTAGACTATCAAAATCAAATCAACATTTGAGCACAGCCGTGCATTTCATAGTCTCACTCAAATAAGAGGTCAATAATATCACTCCTAAAATTAGGAGGATTAAGTCTCATCCAGATCATTCATATTTCTCATATGATTCATAATATACCCAATGTCCACTTTTATCATCACCCGGTCAAAGATAACTTTTAATATAATCAAAGTATATTAATTCTCGTATAGAAATATAATGATTTCAGGTCTAAGGATCAATACACCATTATCAAAGTGAAAAGTACTTATGACATACTAATTTTCTATATTTATGAATATTCATATTTGTCTATAAAATTAGCAAGTAAATCAATGAAATAATTTTTTTTTCAATTTATATATTGTATATAAACTTGAAGGGTGCTACACCGAAAAACGAATGTGTTCTTCACTTCTTACAAATGGATAACAACTCACTTTATTATACAAGGTTTGTCTGAATCGGTTCTAAGAATACTAAGCCCGCAGAAAGCAATATGTAGCGCCATAAAAATATTTCATTGAGAGACCGACTAATAATACATCTCTGGTATCAAGGTACCTATGAATGTGTATGAATTTTATCTTGATTCCGGCTTCTTATTTTCTTTCTAATCTATTTGGTTCTCACACGATAAATAATTCAAAATGAATGGCTCCCCTTTGTCTGTATAAACTCAGAGGAAAGAAACTGATATTTAGTCGACGCAACTATTAGAATTTAGAAAGTGGCTTAAGGTCATTTTTAATCAATACATTAGAGCAACTCCAACAATTACTTAACATCCTCCTCATATATAATATTATTAAATTAGCTCTGAGAGCATCTCCAATGACAATAGGTAAAATGGTTAACTAAATGATGATTATGTAAAATTTTATTGAATTTGTAAGAGTTTGTACTCCAATGGTACTAGCCATAATGTTTAACTATATTCAAAAATATTATTTTATATATAATTATATAATTTATGGCTTGACATATATAATTTAAATAAGGTAAAAAACTGACGTGGATATTTTAGATAATGGTTAGAGACTCAATAAATATAGAAGATGAAATAAAGAATATCTATCATTTTTGTTTTTGCTAATAGGTCTTATGGTTGGAGGGCTATATATTTTAACTATTATCTATATCATAGTTTCCCCTAGACTTGTTACCTAAAAGGTGGTGATGGTTAGAGATGCTCTTAGATATTTAAGATACAAAATTATTTTTACACTCCAACAACTCTCCTCAAATTCAATCTCTACCTATATTCATATCTATAATATATTAATGGTTGTACTTGAATTCTTGAGAGATATAAAAAGGACCTATAAAGGAGAGGGAAGTTAATATTTATTAATATAATCTATTATTATTATATTATATGTATTATACGAGAACATCATGTTCAATCTTGCATCGCAGTAGACGAGAAAAAACAACTGATCATGGTATGCTGCTTAGGGGTGGTGAATATTTACTACTTCTCTGTTTCTGCATTTGTTTATGGAGTCTATATTTAAGTAAAAAACTCGGCTCGCTGGCGTAATAAAAAGTCAACTGGCATGACATGTATCATGAAAATGTCCGGTTACTATCACGGATCTTAAAGAAAGTTGGGGGAAAGCATGACACTGATAAGTACAAACAACTGTGTGGCACTAATAAAACCATGATAATGGAAGTATAGAGTCAATGATTCGTATTATTTTTAAGAGACGAGACCAGAAATGTGATTAAATAGAATGAAAACATAAACAATCCTTTAACAACAAATTAGCTTTGTCCACATAAGCCTAAAGTAAACTGCTATACTTTTTCCTAAAAAGAGCAAAAATTTAGACTTACTTCGTTAGGTAGGCAAGCAGGCAACTTCAGATTGACCTCGTGGCAATAATTTATTGATCGCTGCCAACTCCTGTAAAATCTTAACAGAACTTCCAGTGTTTATCACAATTTACACATGTTACATATGTAGTCATAGGTTCATCAGCACTTCGAGTCTGCATCTGGAAATGACTGCACTCATTTTTACCACACCGACTGCATTTAAATTGATTAGTACTATATTCTTTTATCCAAGTTTATACGACACATTGATTTGTAATGATAGTAATCAAAGTACGAGGATACAATGCGTCGTATAAACTTGGATTTCAATTCTTCACATAAGCATCTTCTACTATATTTTACAAAACTCAGTTATATATGATAGATGGAGGAAAATTAAAGACTAGGTTTTCTTTTTCTTAACAACTTCAAAACATTGGTATCATAAACTAGCAGTGTTTCCCTACATCAGCAAACACGAGTATATAATTACTTTAAATTTTTATGTATTCGATTGAAGCCTGGTGCAGATACAGTTTCTAATATCCAATTATAAGTTAGCTGGATTATATTATATAAATGAGTCCTTTATTCTACGATGCAAATGTAGGTACTTGGATATGAGGATTTTATGTTTGTTTTGGTAATATTTTTGTTGGTAGGGATGGAAAGTTGCTTCCTTTTCTCCTTGCAAATTACATATCTGTTGATTTCATCATATATTTATATTAATTGTCTACATGATTCATTTTGCTAATATAAACTCCTTATAAGCCTTTCGCTCACAGGGTATTTTATCCCCCACCCTTTCTATCGTGTTCATATGATTATTATACTAGCATAAGATTTCTTATTTTAGAGTTTGATTTTTTTATGTTGACTGGTGCATTTAAATCTACATTTCCATTATTTTGAACTTGAGTTAGGACCATAGATATCTATCATAGTTTGGGAGGTATGACTATTACATTTCATTATAACCCATGAGTAGCCTAATGAGAGACATTTTAAATCCATTGTATATAATAGGTTATCTTTTGCAGAATTTTGGATGTCAATAAAACATGATATTTTGTGATGTTTTTAATGGGCATGATGGGTCACCTTATATCTAAAACTGTAGAGACTTGATGCCTTCTTTGCTTTGCAATTGGCAAGAAACTCTTGCTCTATCACTAAAGTATAGTGAAACATTTCATCAGTTTAGTACCTGGAGACAATCGTACTTGAAAACTTGTTCTTCAATTGATCAATAGCTTGAGAATCATCCTTGGAATTGATTCTTTTCACAGTGGTACACAGCTCTATCCATCGTTAGTCAGGTGAGGCTATATTCTACACAATTTATTTTGGGGTAACAAATTGACTATTTTTCATTTTTGCATTCTAGCTCTATTTTATCTAGCAACTTATCTTCAACTATGTATTAAGATTCCTTTATGATTCATTTCAAGGTGATGTCTTGATTATAGAAAATGTTGAATGTAAAGCATAATGTAACGTAACATATAATAGTGGTATCGATAACTCAACTAAGAAACAAAGACAATCAAATAATACTAATATGCAGCAAAGGAATCCAGAAGGACATGTAAACAGGAATCATATGTATATCATTACAGAACATTCAAGATGAAAGGCTTACTGAATGTCAGCGAGAGAAGTTCATTAATATGTTCAGGCCTCAGCAACAAATAAGAGTTCAAAAGATTTCATATTCAAGACAGTGTAATGATTTAAGTAAATGTTAAAGGGTTTCAGTGATCAGAAGCAATGCAATAGTCAAAGATTAATCAGCTGGAACAGAACAGAAGTCAAAGGAATTCAATTCAGTGTTAGTCATTTGTGAACCAGACCAGTGCACTAAGCGTCAGCACAACAAGAAGAGAATTACTTTGATTCATCAGAAGAAAATCAGTTGATCAAGCCAGAAGAGTGAAAACCAAGTGGTAAATACTTCATGAATTCAAGAAACTGTTTAAGGCAAGTATTACTACAATTGGTGGTTCCTACACAGTTGAAACCTTGCATGAGGAGCAAAAAATAACCAAGGCGCAAGGAAAAGGTATTTGTGGCGCCTATACAAGGAATCAAGTGTATAGGCGCAACTAAATTTGTCCTAGGCGTAACAAAAGTTATCATTGGCGCAAGATATATTTTAGTGGCGCCACTACAAGGGTTGCCTAGTATAGGCACAACAAAAGATGGCAGCAAGATTATTCTAAGTACTAAGGCGCAACAAAACTCAATACAATTTGGTGGTGCCTATACAAGGGAATGGGTTTAGAGGCGAAATAAACCAACTGCTGAGGCGCAACATAGTTCTATAGGCGCAATAACACCTTTTGTGGCGCTTATACTCCATTAACACTCTTGCAGACGTAACAAATGACTTAGCATTGTTGAAAAATCAATTTAATTGATTTCTAAAAAGTCAACAGAATATATATGGGTAAAATCAAAACAGACATTGATTTTTTCAATTCATCTTCAACATTCAAGACAAACAGAAGGGAAGCTCCATTAAAGTCATACATTAAACATACCTATATGTATTCTTGTTGTAATATTGATTGAACTCATAGAAACTAATCTTTTGATTAGAAGTGTAGCACCTCAAGGATTTAATAATATATATTTATTTCCCCGAATCACTGTGTTTCATTAACTGCCATTTATATATCTCAAGAACACAATCAATTAATCCGCAATTAAACGAAAATCTACCAATATCATATTCAACCCACTTCTAAGATGATTTAGGACCTAACATTGGCGATTCTCGGGCAGTTATGGTAGCCACTTTTGGGTGTAATCAAAACTAAACACAACAATGAGGCAGTTATATAAACAACTTAACAAGAACAGAAAGATTAAACCAATTAACAAAACAAAGCACGAATGTAGAAATAATATATATAAATCAGTAACTGCTAAGACAAGAGAAAAGATCGAATACTTAGCTCTAACAGAAGTTTTAAGCATAAACTGATAGAACCAAAAGAACTGATGAGTCACCAAGCCTTGCAAGAAGTCTTGACTGTTCTTGAAGAGATTATTACCCCACTACGCTGTGTTGGGTTGCAGCAATATCACTTCCAAGATAAAATAGTACAAAGTAATTCGTCCATAGATACGTAGCACTCAACAGCGACCTGCACCTCAGTTCGCCCGGAAAATCCTATGTAAAATCTGTATGAATATGTATGTAGGAGATACAGAGTATGGCTGCTAGGGTTTTCTCAAAATTGTCATTTATCTCCCTTTTTTATCTCCAACGTTTTTCTATATATATAATACAATAAAACGAAACAGTAGATAAAAAATTAATTAAAATAATTATTCTGACTTTAATAGAATATATTTCAGAATCAGCAAAGTTTGTAACTGCCATCAGAGTTTATGAACTCTGTCAATTCCATCAGAGTTTACTGTTAAACTCTAACCCAGCCTTCCATCAGAGTTTACTGCTAAACTCTGACTCAGCCTTCCTAAGAGTTTACTGCTAAACTCTGATGAGTAGGTCTATCAGAGTTTAATAAACTCTAACCAGAAGGTCCATCAGAGTTTAAACAATGAGCTATTCCATTAGAGTTTACTCATAAACTCTGAACCAACTCAGTCTATACTCTGATCATAGTTTGTATAAATTCTAACCATAAGAGTTTGTTTGTTAAACTCTGATGAGCTAGTCCATCAAAGTTTAATAAACTCTGACTCAGCTCTCTCTTTGGTAAACTCTGATAAGTTACACACTAACTCAATATTCATATTAAAATAATATTTAAAGTCATAATTAATTTAATTAATCATGTAATAAAACTCCTCGCCCAAGTCGCCTAGTGTACGCGAGAAGCCGAGACATTCGACCAAATCGCCCTTCGACCCGACCCGAGGCGAGGCGAGTTGAGGCGGTGGCGGTGCGCGTGTGTGTGCGCGCGCGAGGGCATACAATTACACCATGCACACTCACATGCAAGTAGTTGACACTACTCTTGCACATATATGTATATAAAGCACCCACACCCGTATTACATTCTCTATGTGGGACAATCACATTTAACCCATTTCAAACTAGCAACTTCTACTCAATTTATCTATGAATTATACTAAGAAAATGTCTTAGATCCAAACATGAAAGTTTAAGTCCTCATAGCAAGGAACCACTTTCATTAGTTAGTTTTCTAATATTACATCAAGAACATATATAAAATATATCTTAAACTTTCCATTTTCTAACAATCCCCCATAAATCTATACAGAAATACATATCAGGTTCTACTCATGACTTGCTTTTCAGAGTTGGTACCGGTCAAGGTTTGAACCCTCCTAAGTCCTCTACATCGATGGCTACCGGATATAGATGGAATGTTTTACCTTGAATCTTTATCCATTTTTGTGTAACCAAACTCCATAGACGATAAGTCAAAGGCTATGGTGCCGATCTACGGATTTGAGACGTTAATGGTCATGCCTCGATCATGTTCGTCGAATGCTTCGATGAATAACCCTATCCTCTAATTGCGACCTCACGATAACATTCGCTTAGCTGGGCATCTCCAAAGATGTACTGCCAACATCTCGTCTCATGACTTGACCCCATCAGAGTTCTTAAAACTCTTGCTAACTAGCAGTTACAGTACCTCTTGAGGTTTACAGGAGAAAGACTTAGATACGTGAGTATCCAGATATATGTAGTAGAGGTACTATTAAATCATCCTTACAACTTGTTATTACCACATTGAATACACTTCGAGGGATCTCCTCTCAGGTGTATTGATTTCCCGCTGGTTATGACTCAAAATGGGTTGACAATCCCATCCCCAACCTCGACTTAAGGACAACAGCATGCTCAAGTCCCTTAGTAAAAGGATCAGCCAGGTTGTCTTGAGTTCTAATAAACTCAATAGCAATGATCATGTCAGACACCAAACTCCTTATAGACTTTAGTCTAAATTGGACATGTCTCTTTGTCTTCACATTATACTTCTTACTGTTTATCTTGTCATTAGTTGTATGACTATCACAATGAACTGCAAGAGCCGAAAGTGGTTGGCTTACTACATGAATCACATATATAAGTCCATGCAACCATTCAGCCTCCGTCCCTGTGGCATCGAATGTACACAACTCAGCCTCAAAGGTAGACCGAGTTACAATAGTCTGTCTTGCAGACTTCCAGGATATAGCTTCACCCGCAAGAGTAAACACATATCTAGTCACTCCATTGGAACCAGATTTCTTAGCTATCTAACTTGCATCACTATATCCCTCTAGCACTCCAGGAAACCTCCTATAATGCAAACCAAGGTAGATGGTACCTTTCAGATATCTAAGCACTCTATCAAGAGCATCCCAATAAGTCTTGTTTGGACAGCTTGTATATCTAGCTAACTTAGACACAGAATATGAAATATCTGGTCTAGTACCATTAGCAAGATATTGCAAACTTCCAATAATCTGAGAATATCTTAACTGAGACACAGGAACTCCTGACTTATTCTTGACAAGAGCAACTTTTGAATCATATGGTGTGCTTGCGATTCTACAATTTGAATAACCATACTTCTCAAGTATAGATTTCTCTATATAATGAGATTGTGTCAAGATTATTCCATCAGCTGAATGAGTCAGCTTGATACCAAGAATCACATTAGCCACACCCATATCCTTCATTTCAAAGTGCCTTTTCAAGAAACTTTTTATCTCGTTAATAACCTCAATATTGGTTCCAAACAATAGTATGTCATCCACATACAAGCACAGAATTAATTTCCAGAAGCAACAAATCCCTCAGGCTGATCCATATAAATCTCTTCTTCAAGATCACCATGAAGAAAAACTGTTTTTACATCCATTTAGTGGATGATAAGACCGTATACGGAGGCCAATTCTATAAGCATTCGAATTGTTGCCATTCTTGTAACAGGAGAGTATGTATCAAAATAGTCAATGTCTTCCATTTACTTAAAACCCTTAGCTACCAGCCTAGCCTTATACTTATCTATTGAGCCATCCAGGTTCATCTTTCTTTTGAAGATCCATTTACATCCTATAGTAGTGTTGGGGTTCCGAGGCATAAAACGCAGCGGATTAAACGTAAATATAACAAAAATTCGGAACCCTAAACACAGGATCATGTATAAGCCTAGACTGATTATTGTGAAACGGAATCATACCTTTGTCTGGTCTTGGTTTACACGAACTCAACGGAGATCCTAGCTTTCACGACTTGTGTCTTCCTCTCGAAAACACTTCTATGGTATCCACACGAGCACCTTCAAGAACGTCCCACGATCTTGATTACGGAATGGATTGTACTAGCTCATTTGATGATTTCGAATTTGTTTCTGCCTTGCTGTGCTTGTTGCTGCCTTTAGGGATTTTGTTTCTCAAAAACGTAATCCCTCTTAACCCTATCATTATCTATTTATAATGCTGGTTAAGAGGCCCAATCAGCAAAACCTAACCCATGTAGGTTTAGAATAAATAATAAAACCGAATTTCTATTATTTAATTAATAACTAAGTCATACTTAATTATTAAGGGCAGAATTCAAATTCGAATTTTATTATTTCAATTAATTAAGTCTCACTTAATTAATATAATAAAATTCAAATAATCATCAATTATTTTAAATCTATAATTTAAATTAACTATTCCTTTAAGTGCTCTATGTGTGTGACCCTATAGGATATTATTTAATTAGCAATAATTTTATTTTCCAATAAAATTATAAACAATGAGCGGTATCTAGTAATACATCATTGCTACCCAATTAAATAATAATTAAATCGTGATTCGATAAAACCTTTCATGATTAATGTTTCCGTGTAATATAATCCCTTTAACCATATATATTATAGATTAAATTCGAGACATGTATTTAGTCATCCTCTACAACATTTAATTCGGGTTTACTTGATCCATGAGTAGAATATGAAAACAAATCATTATTTGAGCACGGCCATGCATTTTATAGTCTCACTTAATCAAGAGACCAATAATATCTCTCCTAATTATAGGAGGGTTAAATCCTTTATCTATCATTCATATTTCTCATACGACTCATGATATACCTGATGTCCACTTTTATTATTACCCGGTCAAATGTAACTTTTAATGTAGTCAAAGTATATTAATCCTCGTACAGAAATATAATGATCTCAAGTCAGAGGATCATTACACCATTATCACTGTGAGTCTTTCTTATGACTTTATTAAACATGAAGAATCTCACTATGGGTCTGTCCAGTACCATGTACTCCTGCATGTTCCTATGTGTTGACTTTAGTATCCCCATACTTATAACCAATGAGATGTGGTTATCAGTCAAACAACATACTAGTCTATTTATGTATTATTATTGTCCTATAATAATAATACTCGACTAGGGACATTTAAGAATATGATCTATTATATAATCTCAAGTTCAAGTCATGTACTAAACTATACAATGTGTATCATGATTCTAAGGACATTTATTATGCTAACAAATATATCGCAGTAATTAAAGTCATAATAAATATGTTTATTGAATAATCAATTGACATAAAGGTCTATTGTATTGCCTCTAGGGCACCTACACTAACAATCTCCCACTTGCACTAGAGCCAATCACCCATGTATCTAATACCCATGGAACTAGTGTGACCGTCATGCTTCGTCTGCGACAAGCCTTTGGTCAGTGGGTTTGCAATGTTATCATTTGTGTGCACTTTACATATGTGTATGTCAGCCTTTTCATTAATCTCTCGAATGAGGTGATATCTCCTGAGTATGTGTTTGGTTTGGGAGTGAGATCTAGGTTCTTTAGCCTGTGCAATGGCTCCATTATTATCGCAGTATAGATCAATGGGATCTGCGATCGATGGAACCACTCCCAAATCAGTAATGAATTTTTGAATCCAAACAGCTTCCTTAGCCGCTTCACAAGCTGCAATGTACTCAGCCTCCATTGTAGAATCAGCTACTATTTCTTGCTTTGAACTCTTCCAACTTACAGCACCTCCGTTTAGACAAAACACAAAACCAGACTGTGATACAATATCATCCCTGTCTGTTTGGAAACTTGCATCGGTGTAACCCTTTACAACTAGTTTCTCCTCTCCTCCATACACCAAGAATGAATCTTTAGTCCTTTTCAAGTACTTTAGAATATTCTTGACAGCCGTCCAGTGACCTTCACCTGGATTAGATTGGTATCTGCTCATCATGCTTAAAGCATACGAAACATCTGGGCGAGTACATATCATTGCATACATGATGGATCCAATTGCTGAGGCATAGGGAACCTTACTCATGTGGTCCTTCTTATCCAATGATTTCGGACACTGATCTTTAGATATCGTTATCCCTTGAGACACGGGGACATATCCCCTTTTTACATTTTGCATACCAAAACGATGCAAAACCTTATCGATGTATGTACTCTGACTTAGACCGATCATCCTTCTAGATCTATCCCTATAGATCATCATTCCTAGAATGTAGGATGCTTCACCTAAGTCTTTCATAGAGAAGTTGCTCTCTAACCAAATCTTAACAGCCTTGAGAGAAGGTATGTCATTCCCCATTAGTAGTATGTCATCAACATACAGTACTATGAATGCCACATGGCTCCCACTAACCTTCTTGTAAACACAAGGTTCATCTTCGTTTTGAACAAAGCCATACTCTTTGACTGTTTCATCAAAACGGATGTTCCATCTCCTAGAGGCTTGCTTCAATCCATAAATGGATCGACGTAATTTACATACCTTGCTAACATTCCTTGGATCGACAAAACCTTCAGGTTGTGTCATGTACACATCCACATCCTCTTCAAGGCTTCCATTAAGGAAGGCTGTTTTGACATCTATTTGCCAGATTTCATAATCATGGAATGCTGCAATAGCAAGCAAAATCCTTATGGACTTGACCATAGCCACTGGTGAGAAAGTTTCATCATAGTCAATACCATGAATTTGTTTGAAACCTTTTGCAACCAGCCTTGCTTTATAGGTCTGAACATTTCCATCCATGTCAGTTTTCTTCTTGAAAACCCATTTGCACCCTATGGGTTTTACCCCTTTAGGTGGATCAACCAAAGTCCATACTCGGTTTTCGTACATGGAATCCATCTCGGATTTCATGGCTTCTAGCCATCTCTTAGAGTCTGGACTGTTCATAGCATCTTGGTATTTGAGAGGCTCATCTTCATCTATGAGCATCAAATCACCACATTGAGTCAAGAGAAATCCATATCTCTCTGGCTCATGGCAAATTCTACCAGTTCTACGAACAACCTGTGTTTGTTGAGCATTATCATTATCCTGCTCCTGTTCCACTTCAGGTTCAATGCTATTTTGTGGTTCTCGATCTTCATCGAGGTCTATAGTTCTCCCACTGTTTCTTTTGGAAACAAAATCTCTTTCCATGAGAACAGCGTCTCGAGCAATAAATACCTTCTGCTCAGAAGGACTATAAAAATAATACGCCTTTGTTTCTTTAGGGTATCCTACAAAATTGCACTCTTCAGATTTAGGTCCAAGCTTGTCAGATACTTGACATTTCACAAACGCCTTGCATCCCCAAACTTTCATAAAGTTCATGTCTGACCGTTTCTTCTCCCATATCTCATATGGAGTCTTTTGAACCTTCTTAGTAGGAACACGGTTAAGTGTGAAAGCCGTTGTTTCTAGAGCGTAACCCCAGAAACTAATTGGAAGATCTGCATGACTCATCATCGATCGCACCATGTCCAACAAGGTGCGATTTCTCCTCTCTGAAACTCCATTCCATTGAGGTGTACTTGGCGGAGTGAGTTGTGATACAATACCACACTCCTTTAAATAATCTTTAAATTTTGTGCTCAAGTATTCTCCTCCACGATCAGATCGTAAGATTTTAATACTTGCACCTCCGCCAATTTGCTTCTCTACTTCAGCCTTGTATTCTTTAAACTTTTCAAAAGAATCGGATTTATTCTTCATAAGATATACATATCCATATCTACTGAAATCATCAGTAAATGTTATGAAGTAGTAGTAGCCTCCTCTAGCCATCACACGCATTGGGCCACATACATCACTATGTATTAGCTCCAGACGTTCGGTGGCCCTTTGACCCTTACCAGTGAAAGGGGTTTTAGTCATTTTACCAAGCAAACAAGATTCGCATTCTTGGTATGATTCAAAATCAAACTTATCCAAGTATCCATCCTTATGTAATTTGGATATGCGTTTCTCATTTATATGGCCTAGACGACAATGCCAGATGTATGTTTGATTTGAGTCATTAACTTTAAGTCGTTTGTTTTCTATATTATAGACAGGATTATCTAAGTCAAGAATATATAAACCATTAAACAAACGCGCAACACCATAGGTTAAATCATTCAAAGCAAAAGAGCAACAATTGTTCCTTATCGTAAACGAAAAACCTTTCTTGTCCAAACAAGAAACAGAAATAATGTTTCTGCGAATCGCAGGCACGTAAAAACAATTCTCCAGTTCTAAAACTAGCCCTGAGGGCAAAGATAAATAATAGGTTCCTACAGCTAAAGCAGCAACTCTTACTCCATTGCCAACTCGTAGGTCCACTTCTCCTTTAGCCAATGTCCTACTTCTCTGCATTTCCTGCACATTTATACAAATGTGAGTAGCACATCCAGTATCCAATACCCAAGATGTAGAAATAGACAGATTGACTTCTATAACATATATACATGAAGTAAAAGCTTGTTCAGTCCTCTTCTTCTTCAGATCCTCCAAGTAAACTGAACAGTTTCTCTTCCAGTGACCAGTTTTCTTACAGTAGTGACATTCACCCTTAGCGACCCCACCTTTAGGCTTTAAAGCCTGTTTGGGACCTGACTTTGGCTTGGGTGTAGAATCAGAACCTGTCTTCTTCTTACCCTTCCACTTGCCTTTCCCTTTGGCCTTGCCTTTATTGCCCACCATCAGTATGGAAGCAGGTTCAGCCGTCTTCATGTTGGTCTCATATGTTCTCAACATAGCCAACAATTCAGTAGGTGTTTTGTCAAATTCATTCATATTGTAGTTTATGATAAACTGGGTGAATTTGTTGTTCAAAGAATTCATGATTAGGTCAATACCAATTTTCTGAATAATCGAGAAACCCAAAGTTTCAAGGTACTCAATGTAACCAATCATCTTCAGAACATGTGGGCCAACTGGTTCACTTGCCCCTTATTTGCAATTAAAGAGTGACTTACTCGTGTTGAACCTTTCTTGATGAGTTTGGCTTGCAAACATGCTTTGCAAGTGCTCATTGATAGTATATGCATCCATATGCACATGTTGTCTTTGAAGCTCAGCACTCATAGTTACCAACATAAGACATGCAACATCAGTTGCATCATTCTCATCCTTTGTGTGGGCCGCTCGTTCCTCAACAGTAGCGCCCTCAGGAAGGGGACCTGCCGGAGGAATATCAATGACATGAAGCTTGCGCTCCTGTCTGAGGACAATCCTCAAATTCTTCTGCCAGTCTAGGAAGTTGTTTCCTCTTGTCAGCTTATCTTTCTCAAGGACTGATCGTACGGATAGTGTGTTTGTGTTGTTTGCCATTACTTGGTATCTACAATGATAAAAGCACAAAATAAACATTAGATTGTATGAGTTATTTATTATGTTCAAATGATTATGATATATTCATAATATATCTCCCACTATTTTTATCAAATTAATAGCCCTTACTATTAATTTGGAAAGTATATCCCATAATTCTTTCTAGTGAGCCAAGATCCATATTTTGTCATGTCCAAAGACAACCACTGGAAGTCCTTAAAATGATTATTTAGGTAGACAATAGTTGTCAATTATATCATATATAATTCTTGGATAGTTTGGTGAGCAACGATTGATCTTATCTATCTAATAGATTTTTAACCAAACTCTATGCTTCTAAGTTCATAATGGTTGAATATAACCGTTTACTTTCACCTTATTATGACGACTCAGTTAAGTTTGACCCAATGATACAACGGCCGAATATAACCGTTTATATTCGTCGCATCTCACCACGATAGATAGGAGTCCCCTGCCACTGACAGTCTTTCCCCTAATCGATCTAGGATTCGATGAGTGTTCATTCATTGGAAAGCATCCGATTAAAACTTAATATTTTGTTAAGGGGTTTATAAAATTTATGACGATCATGATCACATCATGAAGAGATCCTCAATTTTTCCTTGAACTAAATATTTCAAATTGACATCTTAAATTGTTCATTTCCCAGGTAGATGGAGGATACCAGTGGTCACACTTAAAACCCATCAGCCTTACGAATACGCATATCCGTTTTTGTCAGAAAATCCCAATTATAGATATCAAAATCCATATTCAATTCCGTGTTTTAAAAATCCATATTTCATAAACACAAGAATCTCATGATCGTTTGTTAATTTTAAAATTTTAAATCGTTACAGATTTTATCTTGTTTAGCATGGCAAGCATGGCATGGGTGACGTATCTAATACATGCATACATCATTAATCTAATTAAAGCATGCATCTTCTACTCTACACATACATTCATACATCAATATGTAAAGTGCAGTATGTAAACGTGCTTAGTTATGGCCCCTTTCCTATGTGATCCTTTCGAGCTAATGAAAGGATCAAAGTCAATCTATGGTGGTAAAATATAAATACAATTACATGTCTTCATTCTTCTTGTATCCATGGGTGCTTGCTCCTCTTTTTGGATCATCCTTCAATCTTCAAGTACATTACATGGAATAATTGAATACAACCTATACTAATGTACTTACATAAGAAAACTTGAGTTACATTCGAGGTTAAACAATTACAAGAATGAAGAAAACGACATGCAAGTCGTATTTATAAAACCAAAACCAAAAACCATTAATCTAGGGGTCCAAAGGCCATAACCAGCACCATGCTCAAGTACACAACAAAAATAATGCGGGGGTCCGGGGGCGGCAGCCCCGGGCGGGGTTTAGGGGCGGCAGCCCCCGGCTGGGGTCGAGCTGCCAGGTCAGCTCGAAATCAGAAAAAAAAATTAGTTTCGAAGACCAGTCCTATTCAGAAATCATCAATTTCTGAACTACAGATCATATCTGTTGGCCTTTTTCCCCACTGCAACTTATGCAGTTTCAGAAGCATGTATCATATACATACTTATCATATCCCAGTTAACAAATCATGTCCAACACAATATGTCCTCCAGTTTATATCACTATACAAACTGACCCTCATGCATAATATACAAATCGCAATAAGGCATATAAATCATTCATATCATGTCATAACAGATTATAACATTGCAGTAGCATGGCAGTCTCAAATAGGCATGGCAGTAGCAAAGCAGTAGCATGGTAGTGGCATAACAGATTATGACAAAGCAGTAGCATGGCATGGCAGTCACCAAAACAGGCATGTATGCATCAAATACATAAAACACGTAACCAAATCAGTCCCTTATACACGTAGCTCTGATGCCATTGTTGGGGTTCCGAGGCATAAAACGCAGCGGATTAAACGTAAATATAACAAAAATTCGGAACCCTAAACACAGGATCATGTATAAGCCTAGACTGATTATTGTGAAACGGAATCATACCTTTGTCTGGTCTTGGTTTACACGAACTTAACGGAGATCCTAGCTTTCACGACTTGTGTCTTCCTCTCGAAAACACCTCTATGGTATCCACACGAGCACCTTCAAGAACGTCCCACGATCTTGATTACGGAATGGATTGTACTAGCTCATTTGATGATTTCGAATTTGTTTCTGCCTTGCTGTGCTTGCTGCTGCCTTTAGGGATTTTGTTTCTCAAAAACGTAATCCCTCTTAACCCTATCATTATCTATTTATAATGCTGGTTAAGAGGCTCAATCAGCAAAACCTAACCCATGTAGGTTTAGAATAAATAATAAAACCGAATTTTTATTATTTAATTAATAACTAAGTCATACTTAATTATTAAGGGCAGAATTCAAATTCGAATTTTATTATTTCAATTAATTAAGTCTCACTTAATTAATATAATAAAATTCAAATAATCATCAATTATTTTAAATCTATAATTTAAATTAACTATTCCTTTAAGTGCTCTATGTGTGTGACCCTATAGGCTATTATTTAATTAGCAATAATTTTATTTTCTAATAAAATTATAAACAATGAGCGGTATCTAGTAATACATCATTGCTACCCAATTAAATAATAATTAAATCGTGATTCGATAAAACCTTTCATGATTAATGTTTCCGTGTAATATAATCCCTTTAACCATATATATTATAGATTAAATTCGAGGCATGTATTTAGTCATCCTCTACAACATTTAATCCGGATTTACTGGATCCATGAGTAGACTATGAAAACAAATCATTATTTGAGCACGGCCATGCATTTTATAGTCTCACTCAATCAAGAGGCCAATAATATATCTCCTAATTATAGGAGGGTTAAATCCTTTATCTATCATTCATATTTCTCATACGACTCATGATATACCTGATGTCCACTTTTATTATTACCCGGTCAAAGGTAACTTTTAATGTAGTCAAAGTATATTAATCCTCGTACAGAAATATAATGATCTCAAGTCAGAGGATCATTACACCATTATCAATGTGAGTCTTTCTTATGACTTTATTAAACATGAAGAATCTCACTGTGGGTTTGTCCAGTACCATGTACTCCTGCATGTACCTATGTGTTGACTTTAGTATCCCCATACTTATAACCAATGAGATGTGGTTATCAGTCAAACAACATACTAGTCTATTTATGTATTATTATTGTCCTATAATAATAATACTCGACTAGGGACATTTAAGAATATGATCTATTATATAATCTCAAGTTCAAGTCATGTACTAAACTATACAATGTGTATCATGATTCTAAGGACATTTATTATGCTAACAAATATATCGCAGTAATTAAAGTCATAATAAATATGTTTATTGAATAATCAATTGACATAAAAATCTATTGTATTGCCTCTAGGGCACCTACACTAATAAGTAGTACACCCAGGAGGGAGATCAACTAACTCCCATTTTCCATTAGAAACAATAGAGTCTATCTCATTCTTTACAGCGCATTTCCAGTGCCTTGACTATGAAGAGTCCATGGCCTACCGAAATGTTAAAGGTTCGTCCTCGACATTGTAAGTGATAAAATCACTTCCAAAGTCCTTGACCACCTTTGCCCGTTTACTCCTTCTAGGTTCCTCTACTTCGTTAGGAGTAGAGCTACTACCAGGATCCGCCCCCACATTTGTCATCATTTCCACATGATCAGGAATAGAACTCGATGTGCGAGTGGGATCATCATCAGAAATACCCTGAGGTATACCAGTCTTCATAGGGAACACATTCTCAAAGAATATTGCATCACGAAACTCAACTATAGTATTTGCCACTATATCATCTATGTCAGATTTTAACACTAAAAATCTCATAGCGGTAGTGGCTTCAATATAACCCAAAAAGATGCAATCAACAGTTTTTGGTCCCAGATTCTTTCTCTTGTGTTCAGGGACAAGTACTTTTGCAAGGCAGCCCCACACACGAAGATACTTTAAACTAATCTTCTTGTCTTTCCATAATTCATAAGGTGTCTTGTCCATATGTTTCATGGGGACTCTATTCAGAATATGGCAAGCCGTATTCAGAGCCTCTCCCCACATGTACTTAGGCAACCCAGAATTAATTAGCATACTGTTAATCATATCTTTAAAAGTTCTGTTCTTTCGTTCTGTCACCCCATTAGACTCAGGAGTGTATGGTGGAGTCACCTCATGAACTATACCATTATTTTTATAAAATTCATTAAATGAGGTACATGTATACTTTCTACCTCTATCAGATCTCAAACGTTTAAGTACTTTACCAGTTTCTGTTTCAGCTTCATTTTTATACATAATGAATTTATCAAGTGCTTCATCTTTATGTTTAATCAAATAAACATGGCAATATCTACTACAATCGTATCTTTTATTATCCTTAGTCAAAACAACACTGAATTCACATATGTCTGTGTGAACTAATTCTAAAACTTCTGAATCCCTAACAATATTATGAAAGGGTTTCCTAGTTAGTTTAGCAGTCACGCATACTTTACATTTAGATTTCTTTTCAATGGCATGCTTTGGAATCAACTCTAAATTCATCATATTCTTTAGAGCACCAAAATTTAGATGACCAAGACGTGAGTGCCATAAATCGGATGATTCAACACTATTTACAGAAGGAACAACATTATCATTAATAAAACTGCCGAAAACTGGCTCCACATTTATTAAAAATCATCCATCAGACAAGTAACCTTTGCCAAAAAATACATCAGTATGTGTAATAACTACTTCATTACACTTCAAAGAAAGTTCGAAACCATTCTAACTAAACAGCTTCCACTTATTATGTTTCTACGAATGTTAGGAACATGATGCACTCTAGTAAGGGATAGAACATGCCCAGAAGTAAACTTTAGGTCCACGTTTCCTACTCCAAGTACTTGAGCAGCACTAGCATTCCTCATCGTCACTGTCATGCCTTGAATCTGTTGATAAGATACAAACAGAGTAATATCAATACAAATATGTACATTAGCTCCAGTATCAATCAGCCATTCATTTGACAGTTAAGTGGAAAGTAGTGTAGGGTTGTAGGTAACATACCCGTCATTGGTTTCAGAAGCAATAGCCTCACCAACAACCATGTTAACCATAGGCCCACCAGTGGTTCCAAGCACAGTATTAGCTTGTGCTACCACATTAGGTTTTTTCGCTTTTTTAGTAGGACAGTCCTTGCTCCAGTGACCAACCTGTCCACAAAACCAACATGATTTGTTTGCCTTTGGTTTCTTAGCCTTGTTCTTGTCATTTTTAGGCTTAGTGTTTTCCTTCTTAGTGACAGACTTTCTTTTCTGTCCTACAGTCACTACGTTCACCTTCGAACTCCCGTGTTCAGCAGGCATCACATGTTCCTGTTTGGACTTGTGTTGTTCCTGCACATAGATGTCCAACATCAAGTTAGTCCATGTGATCTCTCCTTTTTGTCTTTTCAGGGAGAGAGCAAACTCTTCCCAAGACTTCGAGAGCTTTTCAATCACCGACATAACCTGAAACTTCTCAGGAAGGTCCATTCCAGACTCCTTCAAAGTATGTACCAACATCTCAAATTCATGCACTTGCTCCGTCATGGATTAGTATCCACCAGTTTAAAATCAAGGAACATTGCCACACTATACTTTTCCAGACCCTGAGAGTCAGTATTGTGGGTTTGGTCCACCTTCTCCCATAAGAGTTTAGCAGTGAAGGCATCCGATGAAAAAACATCGAACAGAGTGTTCGCAAAAGCTGCCAAAATGGAAGCCCTTGTCACTCCATCCTTTTCAGCCCACAAAGCATAAACCTTAACAGAGTCAGCCTGCTCTTGATTCACAACAGGAGGATCATACTGCACCACCGGCCATAGACCCTTCACCGCTAACCACAACTTCATCTTTTTCTGCCAACGAGAAAAGCCAACTCCACCGCTGAACTTATCAGGCATACCAGACATATCAATAGGTTGTAGGAAACAGTACGTAGCCCAATCAATGACATTAGCAATAACCCCAGACCCAGAACTAGTAGCACCAACAACAGGAGTTTCAGTTTCGTTAACCATCTTGTTAATTTCAATATATAACACAGATAATCTCTTCAAGATTGTTGGGTGTAATCAAAACTAAATACAACAATGGGGCAGTTATATAAACAATTTAATAAGAACAAACAGATTAAACAAATTAACAAAACAAAGCACGAAGATAGAAACAATATATATAAATCAGTAACTGCTAAGACAAGATAAAAGATCGAATACTTAGCTCTAACAGAAGCTTTAAGCATACACTGCTAGAACAAAAAGAACTGCTGAGTCGCCAAGTCTTGCAAGAAGTCTTGACTGTTCTTGAAGAGATTATTGTCCCAATATGTTGTGTTGGGTTGCAGCAATATCACTTCCAGGATAAAACAGCACAGAGTACTTCGTCCACAGATACGTAGCACTCAACAGCGATCTGCACCTCAGTTCGCCCAGAAAACCTTATGTAAAATCTATATGAATACGTGTATAGGAGATACAGAGTATGGCTGGTAGGGTTTTCTCAAAATTGTCACTTGTCTCCCTTTTTTATCTCCAACATTTTTCTGTATATATAATATAATAAAACGTAACAGCAGATAAAACATTAATTAAAATAATTATTCTGACTTTAATAGAATATATTTCAGAATCAACAAAGTTTGTAACTGCCATCAGACTTTATAAACTCTATCAGTTCCATCAGAGTTTACTGTTAAACTCTGACTCAGCCTTCCATCAGAGTTTACTCCTAAACTCTGACCAAACCTTCCATCAGAGTTTAGTGATAAACTCTGACTCAGCCTTCCATCAAAGTTTACTGCTAAATTCTGATGAGTAGGTCCATCAGAGTTTAATAAACTCTGACCAGGAGGTCCATAAGAGTTTAAACAATGAGCTAGTCCATCAGAGTTTACTGATAAACTCTGACCCAACTTAGTCTATACTCTGATCAGAGTTTGCATAAACTCTGACCATCAGAGTTTGTTTGTTAAACCCTGAAGAGTTAATCCATCAGAGTTTAATAAACTCTGACCCAGCTCTCTCTTTGGTAAACCCTGATAAGTTACACACTGACTCAATATTCATATTAAAATAATATTTAAAGTCATAATTAATTTAATTAATCATGTAATAAAACTCATCGCCCAGGTCGTCTCGCGTACGCGAGATGCCGAGACATTCGCACATCGACCCGAGGTGAGGCGGCGGTGTGTGTGTGCGCGCGCGAGAGCATACAATTACACCATGCACACTCACATGCCTTAGTAGTTGACATTACTCTTGCACATATATGCATATAAAGCACTCATACTCATATTACATTCTCTACGTGGGACAATCACATTTAAATCATTTCAAGTTAGCAACTTCTACCCAATTTATTTATGGATTATACTAAGAAAATGTCTTAGATTCAAACATGAAAGAACAACTTTCATTAGTTAGTTTCCGGAAATCACATCAAAAACCTTAAACTTTCCATTTTCTAATAGTCACTTCTAGCGATGGCGACTTTGAGCCAGTTCAACTTACAATTAACCGTAAACCCAACTTACCCAATAGTTTTTTCCTTCATTCCTCCATGTGAAGTAGGCTTTGTACGTTGAATATACGAGATAACCGTAAACCCAACTTACCCAATAGTTTTTCCTTTCATTCCTCTGTGTGAAGTAGGCTTTGTACATTGAATATACGAGATAAATTAATGGTACTTACTTTTTTATTCTTGAATTATTAACGATACGATCACACGATCATGGGGGGGAATATTTTCTTCAAGTGATGAACCGGGAGTGTATAGAATCTGGATGCCAAATGGAGAGATTCCAGGAGGTTCAGGATTCAAGAGCTTATGGTGACTACTTTATCAAGGATCTGAGTCTTATTTTTTAGCCAGAAGTGACGCAGCAAAACATAATCAATGGGTGATCAATTTTTTTTTATTGGCTTCATTTGGGGTATGTGTTATTGATATAGTTTCTTGTTCTGAGACGAGCAAATTTATTTTGTTTTCATCACCACTTTCTTTATTTTTATTTTTGAAATACAAGTGAGAATACCACACCTACGCGAGTATCTAAATCCCCACAACACGAAATCCTAAACCAAACAAATATAACGACACTAAACACTTTTTACATTTAACAGAATACTACTAACATATATAAATCATATTCTACCCTTCATGTCCCAGAACAAAGGCACATTGCCACGTTCAAAATTCACGAAAGAAATTTAAGCTACACAAAAAGAAACTACAATAATGCAAATACTTCCCCACCTCGCTTCTAGCTCTCTAACAAAGTTAAAAAGTTGTGGTCTTCAAAACAGGGCATCTCTAGATTAACAAGGCAGAGCCGGATTTCATGCCAAACATATATAAGAACTGTACTAGGCAAAAGAAACACATTAAGAACAGTAACTTTTTTTTTTAGTTTCATGTCCCAGAACAAAGGCACATTGCCACGTTCAAAATTCACGAAAGAAATTTAAGCTACACAAAAAGAAACTACAATAATGCAAATATTTCCCCACCTCGCTTCTAGCTCTCTAACAAAGTTAAAAAGTTGTGGTCTTCAAAACAGGGCATCTCTAGATAAACAAGGCAGAGCCGGATTTCATGCCAAACATATATAAGAACTGTACTAGGCAAAAGAAACACATTAAGAACAGTAACTTTTTTTTTTAGTTTCTAATTAAAAAAACAGACATGTGAAAGCACTTGGATAGCACAAGTACAAAAGCATGTAATAAATATGAAGAAAAAAACCTAAAAACCCAACCCATATGATGTCTGTTAAAAGAAGCTAACTACCATGGAGACTGCCCCATTCTGTGAATTATGGGGATTGTTGCTGTGGATATTTTCAAACTAAAACTAATCCGTCTAGCTGCACCAAAAAAATATTAACTATCTTCAGCCACTTGCGCACTCTTTGTATTTGCCCAACCTTCAATGCAGCAGACAGATCTAAAAGGTGGCCCAAGTGTTCAAGATATATTGGCCTCTAGATTTGTAGACCAGCAAGTTTTCTTACCAATAACTACACCTCTGGACTCAGAGCCACCCTGATGCATGGCCGAACCTAGCAACCATTCGCAACCCCATTTGGTATAACTTTCTTCTCGGTCAATACAATCGACTTGCTGACTTTTGGCGCTTCTCCTTCTACAGAAGACACATTATCAGACACCTTGATGTCCCCGTTCATCTGAACTACGGGAGTAGGATCCTTTATCAATTCTGAGGCAGTATCGCTTGAATTTTTAACAGTGGCCTCCAAGTTCAAGCCATCCTTGCTCTTCTCATCTGTAGGCTTTCCCTCCCACACCTACAAAAAGCATTAAAAAAGCTTTCTAAATTGAGAAAGTAATTATCAGCAAGAAACAATTGCATCCAAATCAACATCTGAAGGACTTGTAACAAAAGTGGACTGTTGCCTAGAAAGAAGCTACAAGGGGGGTAAATTACACCTGATATGCATGTTTACAGTATGTTCACCAACCTGTTTCTGGAACTGCTGCTGTTTTGCTTTTTTCTCTTGAATCCTTCTCTGACGATCCTCGTAAAAATCAAAATCATCTAGGATGCACTGCTTGCTCGAGTATTCCTTGAATATTTTGAGCAACTGCTGACCCTGCTCCAACTTGACCTATACAGAGAAACAAGCAACGTTAACAGATGCAACAGAAGCATAAACAATGACACTTTTATTAAGGTGCACAAACCTCTTGAGTATCCCTGCTATTAGTAACAGGCTTGTTTTCATTGTTCTCAAGTGTAATGTGCTTCAGCATACTGTTGGGTACATCCTTTACAATGTGCCACTTGACAGGAAAACACCCAACCCATTTGTCTTGTTGCCAATATTCGAGACTCTTGTTAAAATCAACTGGTCCTAACATCTCCGCAATACCAACAAACTGGCCACTAGTATTAACCTAGACAACAAGTAACTGTAAGTACAAGAGTAACAGGTATACAAGCATAACATTAATTATACAAGTATTTATTAGCTCACCGAGAAAAGGAGAAAGATTGGGCAGCCAACAGACTTCTGCTGTGCATCTTGGTATGCTGCATCGAGCTTCTTATTTCCATTCTGTGTGCTTGCCCACACACTGTACTTTATACTCTTGTGCACATCATCTTCACTGTATGATTTTATTATATAAAACTTTGCATCAGCATATGTCTCTGGGAAATCAGCTCGGTTGTATTGTTCCCTATCATTGTCCACACTGGGCTTCTCCTTCTCAACATCATCATTCGTTCCAGCCACTGGAACATTCTGTCCCTTCACATCCAAGACAACAGGTGCAAAGCCCTTTTGATTCTTTGAACTCTTGGCTCTCGGACCCCTGTTCAGCTCATTTAAACCATCCAAGTTCTCATTTCCATAACCATAAAGTCCATTGCCACGTCCCCTGGGTTTGTACTTGTTATCAACAGTAAGCCACCCACGCCCTCCGGTTCGTGAATCATAGCCACCAGATCCATAACCGTAGCCTGATCTATATGTATTGGTATACTGGTTATACATCTTGTTTGGGTAAATCCTATTTAGATAACCATTGGTGTTCATCCCCGATAATGGCCTTGGAGTTTGCAAGCCCTGCAACAAAAGATAGAGATTACAATGAGAGGGATTCTAAGAAATTACTACAAGTACAAGATCATCCATTCAACAACTAGTTCTTCAACGCAACATACCATGAAATGAGAATGAGAACGAGTATTCTGATTCCGTGATTGAATACCATTTCCACTAGATATTGACGGCTTAATTGATGTGTTGGTCATTGGCCTTGAATAATCAGAATATAAAGGAACATCCATCCATGGGATGGGAGATCCCAAATTATCATAACCAAACCTTGGGTCTTGATAAGTAGAGGTAGGAACTGCTCCAGGCAACGAGCCACGCCCAAATGAGCCATTATTGTTCTTAGATGAGTTCTGAAACGATTTTTGTGGTGCTGAACCATTATTAGCCTTAACTGCACCAACATTTGTGATGCCATTAGAGTTCACATTAGCAGTTTCCAGGGCCAAAGTTGGTTTGTCACCTGCTCCGGTTATTGTCTTCTCGCCTTTCGGAGGTGCAGCTGGGGTAGGATAAGGACCACTAGTTGGAGTCATTGGCTGGAAATACGGAGTAGGATACTGGTATTGCTGAGCTCCATATAGCTGCCCATCATGTCCTACAGTTGGAACAGGAGATCCAGAAGGTGTGTACGGGGCATAAGGTGCGTACCCATAACCATGGTACATAACAGAACCATTTTCCCCATATACTCCCTAAAAATAAGTAACAAGCTGAGCATTAATCATAAAGTACATCACATAGCCAACAATTGCAAAAACAAATATTTACTAATTCTTACTTGAGTCATATCCACTCCGTCCGGATTCATGTATCTAGAATAATCATCCCAATCATTACCAGTTCCATCATAACCTACACAAGAATTGGTCTAAATAATAAAAACCATCAACCACTTGCGATATTAACAACATCAATATAACTTGCCCCAGGATCTCATATTTTTTACTACAACTGAGATCTTATAATAAGAATCAGTACCTCCGTAATAATACGAAGCATAATTAGGCATATAAACCATATTCGGATCCATAAACTCCGGTAGCACAGGAGTCAAAGACCTGTCAAATGCCTGATTCTGTCCATTAGCCACATCACCTGGATTCGACGTCAACTGCACAAAACATAATCAATCAATAATCACCGAAATTACTTCACACAAAGCCAATAACAACCAAATCACATCAACAATCTACACAAACACCTTCTTCGCAGGCTCCGAAACATCCAAACCCTTGCTCTGCGTATCCAACGACAGCTTTTGCAACAAATCCGCTGCTTCTATATCACAAAAATATGATTTTTCAAGTAAAACACATAAACACAAACACACACATACACATATATATAATTTTCACATCTCACAATCAATTTAACACTAAAATAAACAAAAAACACAATTAAATCAATCAGATCTCAATTCAAACAGCTACGCATACATAACTTACACATACACATACACGCATAGATCTCAATACAAAATACACACACACACACAAAACAAGAGAGTGTAAAAGTAAAAGTACCAGAAGAGGGGGGAGCAACAGTAGCCATGATAGATAGATACAGATCGATTCTTCTTCAACTCAATTCAATCAAACACACACAGATAGTTATAAGTGTGTGTGAGATTTGTGTGTATATAAACCCTAGAAGAAGAAGAAGAAGAGAAGGCGGCGGGGGCAAGAAAGATATATATGGGTTTGGGTTTTGTAAAAGAGGGTTTTGATCCAACCAATTTTCGTGATTCAAATAGCACCACGCTATTTTTTCGTTCCCTTTTTGCCCTCCATTCTTTTCTCTATTTACTCTCTTGCCCTTTCTTATTCTCACAGCTGGGTTACGCGTGTTGACACGTGGCGTGTTTATATTGGTGGTGATACATCAAAGTTACGTGGTGGATTAGTGTGATGAGGGAAGACTGGGTCACCGCATAGTGAAGATAGAGAGGTAGGTGTTTAAATGGGGATAGAGACCATTAACTTAAAAGGACAAAAGGGAATATTTCTATTATCAACATTTTTATATACATATATATTCTGTGTGTATAGGACTGGAGGAGTATCTAGATATTAAACACTTCTTTTTCTTCCCTCTTAAGAAAAGAGGAGATTTCAATTTTTTTAAGTACATTTTCCCAAAAATTAAAATTTAAACATATCTATCTATGTATTAAATGTATAAAAATATATTTAAAAAAATTAACACAAAATATATGAAAATATTGTTTTTTTTAAATTTTGAGAATATTTGATAAATTTAAAAATATCTCGATATAATTTTTTAATTTTTCTACACATTAATATTAAAACAATTCAACAGAATTATATCATAATATTTTGCGTTGTACGAAACAAAATTATTTTTAGTTACATAAAATATAAATAAAATAGAAAATTATGTGTATAATGAAGAAAAAAATAATTGAAAGTGAAAATTTTGTGTATAGTAGAGAAATTGGTGGTTTGATTCTGGAGGTACATATTTATTATTATTAAATATTAATTTATATGAATTTTTGGATATATTTCGCATGACAAATAAATAATGTTAGAGTATAATATAAGTTTTGTTTAATTTACAAAATAATATAAAATTAGAGTAAAGGCCCATTGAAGTCATGATTTTTTTGTAAAATCATTAAATTATATTTTCAGTCATATTATTATTAATTGATATATTTTTTTATTAAATTTATGAATATTAATTTTTATACTTAAAAGATAATTAATAAATGACGCATATATCAAACAATTAACTGTTAGAAGTCAAACACTGATGTTGTCAGAGAATATCATAGAGTTTATGTTGCTGACATCATCAGAGTTTAGGAAGTTGTCGGTCATAGTTTACTCTATTAGAGAATACTCAATCAGAGTTTACTCTAACAGAGAATGCTCAAATCAGAGATTATCAAACCGACAGAGTTTGCAAATCAGAGTTTGTGAAGGAACAATCAAATCAGAGTATGATTAGAATAGTGAAGAAGTAATCGAAATTCAAGTTTATTGCTTATTGAAGCTATTCTTTTCATAATCTGTTTTGTAATTGAATTGTAACTGTGTCTATATAAACACAAACATAGTTTAACATTAAAATAACTTTTGCATGTCTTATCTTTCATAACCTTGCAGCTCTTGAGAACAAAGAATTTCTTGAGAGAGTTTTGTATTCAAGTTCATTATTAATACAAAACAGTATTTCATTTTACATACTCGTGTTCATAATCGATTATTTGGTACTATTACATTCAACCCCCTGCTGTAATAGATATATTTCAGGGCAAACAATTGGTATCAGAGCAGACAGTTAATTATATCTCAAAGATCATATAAACGTGTTTGGAAACAAGTGTGAAAGTATCAGGATCCCAATATTGAAGAAAGCTGAATACCCTACATGGAGGGTGAAGATGATGATGTTTTTGAAAGCCATTAATCTTGATTATTTAGACAGAATCCATACAGGTCAGTATCTCCCAACCAAACTAGTGCCATCAACAATTATGGAAGGAAGACAAGTCCCTGAATATTACACCCTGAAGGACAAGAAAGAATGGACCAATAAAAAAAAACTAGAAGTCCTCAAAGATGCAAAGGTAAGGAATATTCTGCATAATAGTCTTGACTCTGTGATGTCTAACAGGGTAATTGCATGCAAAACTGCTAAAGAAATTTGGGATGTACTAGAGGTTCAATGCCAAGGAACCAAGAAAATAAAGAAGAAAGAAGATATGTGCTAATTCAAGAATATAAATATTTTGAGGCAAAACAGAATGAATCCCTCACAGATATTTATGACAGATTTCTAACTCCATTGAATAACCTGGCTTTGGTGGATAAGGTGAATGACAATGAAGATTCAAATACCAAGTTTCTAAGGGCTCTTCCTGAAGAATGGGATCTACAAACATCTTTAATAAGAGAAGACTCGTGATTGAAGACTCGTGATTTAGAATTACAGCAAAGGAAGAATAGGAAAAGTAACAGGGCAAAATCTGTTGCCTTGAATGTTGAGGCCAAAGTTGAAGAACCAAAAGAACAAGTCCTAAAAGCCTCAACAAGAAAAGAAAAATTGTGATCAAAGAAAATAGTGAATCATAGTTTGAGGCAAACTCTGATATAAACTCTGATGATTCTTCAGATTCTGACATAATGGAGATGGTTGTTATGATTATCAAAGGCTTTAAGAAAATGAAATATAGGAAGTACAGAAAGCAAAGGAACTTCTAAAAGAAGCAAGGAGAATCAGACAAGAAAGACAGATTTAGAAAAAGAGAAGACAGAGATAGAAAATCAAAAACTCTTGACAAATCAAAAGTCAAGTGTTACAAGTGCAATAAGATGGGGCACTTTGCTACTGAGTGTAGAAGCAAGGAATCTGGAAAAGCACTCATCACATCAAAGAAATATTGGATGGATTCCTCATATTCTGAAGATGAAACAAATTATGCTCTCATGGAAAACTCTGATGCTCCCATCCTAAACTCTAACAAGGTACCAAACTCTGTCTTTAATTTTGATACTGAAAATATCTGTGAATTAAAGTCTTTCCTTAGATCATTGAATGTTAGTTTTAAATCTCAGTCTCTTGAACATGAAAGATTAAAATCTGAGATACAGACTTTGACTGCTAGGAATAACTCTCTTGAATCTGAAAATTCTAACATGTTTAACATTAAGAAAGACTGTGAAAATGCAATACACATGCAAACTCAATTAGAAATTCAAGTTGAATATTTGAAATCTGAGATAGCTAAGGAAAAGGAGATTTTCAGAGTTTAGACAAACTCTAGCAAGAAAGTCCAATAAATATTTTCTGAAAAGAATTGGACATCTGCCTTAGGTTATGAATCTGATAAGAAACACACACTAAAACATACACAAAAGGAACATTGAGTGAATCTGTGAAATTTGTTAGAGCTAGTAATGACAAAAAAATATATTCTGGTGAATGCTCTAATGATAACAAAGGTAAAAAGAATAGTGTGTTAGAGAATAAACCTATCAATATAGGATTACTTTCACAGAAGCAACTTAAAGAAAAGTTGAAGGTAATCACTAATAAAGGCAAACCTAAAAAGGTGAAAGGAAATAGAAATGGCAAAGAATTACTAAGGAGAAAAACTATAAGTATATCCCTGATGCTCCTAGAAAAACTTGTTTTACTTGTGGTAATTCAAATCACCTTGCTATTGACTACAAATAAAATAAAAAGAAGTGTTATTCCTAAGAACAATGTCAATATTTGGAGAAGGGGGGTTGAATACAAATATTAAAACTTTTTAGGACTTTTAATATTTGTTCTTGATGTTTGATAGATTGACAGAATATGTTTGAACAAACAACTGAAAATTAAAATGAACAATGAGAGATTTAAAAATTACTGATGGATTGGTTTTTCCATCAGATGTATATTTTTGCTCAATGTTCCTATGTTAAAGATAACCTAGCTTCGTTTTTACAAAGTTAGAAAGAATCAACTGATCTTACAATGTGCTCTTGAGCTTGATCAGTTGATTGTCGAAATATTGTCTAACTTTTCTATATTTCTAACAATGCTTCTACACTTATTTATATACTACAAGTGTATTTTACAATTCCTATTCTAGGATTGTTTCTATCTGTCACTCTTTTTCCTTTTTCCATTTTAGGAAAACAGACTTGAAAGACAGCTATTGATTGAGTCTTCACAGCCATCCTAGCCTGTCTTCCATAGGTGTGCTTTTGTTATCTAGATCTACAACTGATAGACTTTCTGTGTTGTCACAATCAATTGATAATTTGCTGTTAAGCATATCAATTGATTCATCCTTTAATCCATCAACTGATGTTCTTCTTCGATTGATCTTTACATCCATCGATTGATAAAGAATGACTTATCGACTGATAAATGATATCGATCGATATATATCAATCGATGGGTCTTCACATTAGTTGATGGTCTTCAATTCCTGACTTGGCTTCTTCAATTGATCTCTCATCTAATGAGGCTTCAATATCAATTGATCATCCTTCACTTGTGCAATTTCCTGTCTTCAAATAATTACAATTTGACAGTTTAATTTACACATCAATTGATGATTTATATCAATCAACTCTAACATCAATTGATAAGAATAATATCAATTGATTTACACCTTATCGATTGAAATAGATTAAGTAAACCTATGCTACAGTCCAAATTATCAGTTGACTCATATAACATTTCAACTGATAAATGGTTTCCTGATCAATTGATATTTATAAATTTCATATCAATTGATCAGTTACATAAAACAAAATTTCTATGATTCTAATATTAATATTATCATCAAATTACATGTAGATTCCTAACAATCTCCCCCTATTTGTGTCTGTGATATTAACAGGCATAAATCTACTTGATGATAACAAAACCCAAAAAAAAGCATTCAGATAGAATCAAGAAATTTAATTAGCACATTAATTTTGAAAATACCAAATTGATAGATAACTCCTGCAAATAGCTTCAATGTCTTCATGATTTAATTAGCTCATCTTCCTTCTCTTCTCAGCATTTTCCTTTAGTTGCCTCATGAAAGAACTCCTCAAAATTGCTTCATCCCTGTCAGTTTCTCCAAGCTGCCTCATTAGGTAGTGTATTTCTTCATCTGTGATTTTTTGTAAAATCATTAAATTATATTTTCAGTCATATTATTTATTTTGATTAATTATTTTATTTAAATTAAATTTTGTTTATTTATTTTTAAATTTGTTTATATATTTTAATTAAAATATTAATTGATTTAAAATATAATTAATTGATCGATATATTTTTTGTATTAAATTTATTAATATTAATTTTTATACTTAAAAGATAATTAATAATTGACGCATATATCAAACAATTATATTTATATATTTTTATAATAATTTAATTTAAAAGCTATAAATAATTTTATCTTATCAATTTCATAAATTTTTACACAAATTTACTAAATATTTATATACAATCTAATATCTTATTTGTAAATTTAATTATTTAAATCAAATTATTTAACCGTACAAATTATAATTGATCTATTATTGTACCTTGTCCAATTATACTTAAAAATTAATCAATGCTTCATCAGCCCCGCATCTGTAAATACATGAGATTATGTAACTTTTTTTTCTTTTTTTTACGGGTAAAATAATTCATTAATTAAAAGTCATACGACATCTATAAAAATAATCAAAATTCAACGAATACATCATATACATCAAATCAATGTTTCATTTTCGTATGTGTACTATCGCCATGTTAATCATACATTATGGAACATCCTTCATTTGTATCGCTGAAACATGCAGCGGAGAGACAATTTAACGGTTTATTGTAGTTATGAGAAGTATATATACATAATTTGTCTAAACATATTCAAAAACTCGACCATACATGTCATCTGTTAAACATTATGAGTATTGCAGAAGGGGGGGTTGAATGCAACTTGATAATTTATCACTAATCCTGCTAACAACAAACAAGAAATAATAATATCAAGTAAGAAATGCAGACAGCAGTAAGTAATCAATTAAAGATAGGTGTTTAACTTCAAAAATTAATTTTATTAATTTTTGTTTGCTACAACTGACTGGAAAATAATTCCAGCTTTAATAGATATAATAACAAAGTGTTTTGTAATATTTCTATGCTTGAGAAAAGTTAAGCCTAGTTGTAGTTAGGGAAAGTGTTTTTGAGATATGTGTATTTATACTGAAACACATATTCCACTTATAAGTATATTTTCCCTTGTTCCTAGAACAAATCTTAAAATAGAAACTTCACTTTTTCTATTCAAATTTATCTTCATTCCATTTGTAGATAAAGTTGTTCTGAGATGTACAGATATCCTTGACTCCTTGAGCACGCTTTATCTTTTTGCTTGTCTTCTCCCAAGTTGCAGTAGTAAACTTGACAGACTAGATAGTAATATAAAATTCAATCCTTGAATTTTCACTACCTAGTCTACTACCTGAAACAGACTGTCAGCTTCACTAAAAGGTTACTTTCAACCTTTAGCTTCTCTTTGGTGACAGTATCTTTGACTCCGCATACTTTACTGTCAAACTTGATAGTCTTCTAAAACATGATGTCTTCCAAAGCTACTGTCAACTATTCTCGTCAAAGTTACAATTAGTAAAAATTTATTGTCTTCGAATCTTCATTCTCTGCCAAGTTTACTGTTAAAAGAATAGTTGCGGTCAGTAATACTTGTTGTCTTCGAATCCTCATTCCCCGCCAAGTTTAATGTCAAAGAAATAGTTGTTGTCAGTAAAACTTGCTGTCTTCGAATCTTCATTCTCCGTCAAGTTTACTGTCAATGGAATAGTTGTTGTCGTCTGTTCCAAATGTGTTGTCACTTGAATATGTTGTCGTAGGCTTCAGTTGCAGAATGTTACTGTCAGTGATTTGATCAATGTTGTGCATGAACACTTTGTGAACTTCTACTTTATAGATCATATTATTACATTTTTACAAGACAATAACTATTGAGACTTACTGTCACCTACTTGGCTTTTAAACATACTATTACAAGTGACAACTAAACATACTGTCAATATACATATGATAGTACATTTTACTTAGTTAATTTCTAATTAATCTAAGTATCTTATAGTTGATTACAATGTTAACACCACAATCCCTAACGATCTCCCCCAATTTGTTTTTATGTAAAATAAAGACAAATTCAAAGTAGATTGCAGATGTTAACTCAACTAACATAAACTGAAGTGTTTGTATAAAAAAATATTCAAGAAAAATTACAAGTACAAATTTATCTCAAACTAAACTCCTCTAGACTAAGCAAATCTTCAATTTCTGTTTGAGTTTCATCTTCACTTCTTTTCTGCGATCATTCTGTCGTAAAGTCCTTCTAGAGCTTTTAGAGCATGTTTTTCTTCATATGTGCTGGCATGATCAGAGACACAATCTAAGACTAGTTTTACCATCTTGTAAGATTGATCCTTCAAATCTTGATAGGTGTAGTAGTTCTCAGTTGGTCCTTT
This sequence comes from Oenanthe sinensis, assembly GCA_028671895.1. Lineage (NCBI taxonomy): Eukaryota > Viridiplantae > Streptophyta > Magnoliopsida > Apiales > Apiaceae > Oenanthe > Oenanthe sinensis. The sequence continues at coordinate 16,353,028 of CM053813.1, forward strand.
GGAGATGCATAGATACTTCATCCCAAACATATCTTTAACATATCTGGCTTTTGTAGATGAGAAAATCTGCTTCACTCTCAGTTTGTCTATTACTTCATCTTCTTCTTCTATTGACTCAATGATTTCCTAGATAATTTATTTAGATCTCTTTTAAATTCTAGGAATGAACCTGTAGTGAGTCTGAAGATTCTTCTCAAATTTTCATTGTTGAGCACCCTGAAATTTGTAGCCTCCACTTCCATGATGCCAATGATGATTCTCAGGGGTCCAAATAAGACCGGAGAAACATAGTTAGGCCTTTTTTTAGAATTGATCAGTCAGCTTGGTATGCTTCATGTCAATCTCACCCTCTTTTATCCTTTTTGTGATTTTCTCCACCTTTTTCTTGGCAGCTTCAACTTCACTTTCAAACTTCTTCCTCTTTTCCCTTTCTTCTTTTATCTTATAGTCACAGATCTCTAATGCTTTCCTTTTGAGATCAAACACCTCAAAATTTGTGACATTGAGGAGTTGTCTCTTGATAAGTTTGTCTATTTCAGGATCCTTCTCAGCCAATGTCTTCAACTCTTCAAAGGTGATTTCCTCAGCAGATCCACCAGAGTTATAAAAGATTATTCTTTCAGGATTTCTTAGAAGACATTGTTGGGTCTTCTCATACTCCACCTTCTTCTCATACTCTTGTTGTTGCTTTGTTGAGATGATTCTCTAGAGTTTGGGAATGAATCCTTGCTCTTCAGGGTATGGAAATTCTTGAAGTTGTTCCATCAGCTTCATTATGAGTTCAGTATTTTTGTCCTACAAGGAATCTATGCTCCAGAATTCCTTGACTCCATCTTCATTTGCAAACATTACTCCATCTGAGTACACTACAGTCTCAGGTTCTTCAGCATTATTGAAATCCAAGGGATGACTTTTGAAGGATTCCATTAGCTTCAGAAATTTCCTAATCAGAATTCCTCTCAAGACTTGGGTCCCTATGTCTGTCCCATGAATGATAAGTAGCATCCTCTTGATCAAGAAATAGTTGGCATCTTTCATTTCATAACTCATTTCTTCAATTTCTCCATTTGAGTAGAAAATAATTATCTTACTTAGTGAGTTGACTTCAGACCATTCAATATTCACCTTGATTAAAGATTATGCCTTGAATTGATCAAAGTTGTTGATTGTAAGCCTCTTGATATCCAGACAATCCCCATGAAGAACTTCAATTATCAGCATCCAACTCTTTCTACTAAGCTTCATGCTTGAGTGTGACTTTGGTCTCTTAGCTCTTGCACGAAAAAAAATTGTTTTTAGTTGCATAAAATATAAATAAAGTAGAAAATTATGTGAATAGTGAAGAAAAAAATAACTGAAAGAGAAAATTGTGTGTATGGTAGAGAAATTGGTGGTTTGATTCTGAAGGAAAATATTTATTATTATTAAATATTAATTTATATGAATTTTTGAATATATTTAGCATGATAAATAAATAATTTTAGAGTATAATATTAGTTTAGTTAATTTATAAAATAATATAAAATTAGAGTAAAGGCCCATTAAAGTCATGATTTTTTTTGTAAAATCGTTAAATTATATTTTCAGTCATATTATTTATTTTGATTAAATATTTTATTTAAAATAAATTTTGTTTATTTATTTTTAAATTTATTTATATATGTTAATTGAAATATTAATTGATTTAAAATCTAATTAATTGATCGATATATATATTTTTCTTAAATTTATGAATATTAATTTTTAGACTTAAAAGATAATTAATAAATGACGCATATATCAAACAATTATATTTATATATTTTTATAATAATTTAATTTAAAAACTATAAATAATTTTATTTTATAAATTTCATAAATTTTTACACAAATTTACTAAATATTTATATACAATCTAATATCTTATTTTTAAATTTAATTATTTAAACCAAATTATTTAACTGTACAAATTACAATTGATCTACTATTGTACATTGTCCAATTATATTAGGAATCGTGTTATTTTATGATAATTATACTTAAAAATTAATCAATGCTTCATCAGCCCTGCATTTGTAAATACCTGAGATTATATAACTTTTTTTTATGGGTAAAATAATTCATTAATTAAAATTCATGTGACATCTACAAAAATAATCGAAATTCAACGAATACATGATATAGATCAAATCAATGTTTCCTTTCCGTAAGTCTATTATCGCCATGTTAATCATACATTGTGGAATATCCCTTCTTTGTATCGCTGGAACATGCAACCTTGTTGGAGAGGTAATCTAACGATTTGTTGTGGTTATGAGAAGTATATATACATAATTTGTCTAAACATATTTGAAAACTCGACCATACATATGATCTCATATGAGCCCTTATCAATGAACTACTACTTTTATAAACTTATGAAGATCTATTATCTCAAACATTAGACACACTAAAACTGAGAACAAAATCCAAAAAATGGGTAGAGAAAAATATACTAAATCTCCACGAGATAACAAAACTCAACAAATGGGTACTAAAAACTCTCAGAAAGAGAGACTTATTTAAATAAATAGATATAAAGTGAAGAAAAACAAGAAAACGAGGGGCTTATCATCAACCAAGAAGCTGATGATAGCCCCGAATCGATATAAAATTTTAGGGTTTATGTTTGTTTAATACTTACTACTGGAATGGCACTCAGAGAACTAAATTTCGTAACTTCAATTGTTTTTGTTCATGTAAATAGAAAAATATAAGATTTTATTTGTTAGCACTTAGCATCATTGACTTTAATACAAGTAATTTTTTGGTTTACTAATTGTGTTAAGTTTAAAGTAATTTATATGTGAGATATGGAACTATCAAAATTATCAACTCTGGGATTTGAGTGTTTTCATCATTTGAAGTTTCGTACTATGGATTAATGTCCATAGAAATTACTGTTGGACCAAATTAAGCCTACTCTATGTAATTATTTGTCTTGCTGCAACATGTTTTGTACTTCTGTATCAGATTAGTGACTTATTCAATTCTATGTATAATTGCAGTTAGAAGTGTGATCGAATTGTATTCCAAAGTTGTAATTTAAAGTCAAGAATAAAGTATGTTAGAAGATTCAAGTTGAATCATGCAACAAGTCAAAGTAGGCTATTTGAGGAATAAGGAAGGCAGTCTGAGAATTCAAGGCAAATATACATTCGAGAAGTCACCTCATCCGAAAAGTCAGAAATATGTAACTGGTCGAGAAGTCTCAATATGCTCATTGACTCAGTATTCGATCGAGAAGTGTCCATTCAAGAAGTCAAGATATTGAAATCAATCGAGTAGTGTGAAAAAGTACACATTCGAGAAGTCCAGCAAAACAATTCGAGAAGTCAGCCAAATGAGTATTCGAGAAGTGATAGAGCTGAACCGATCAAGAAGTTTCAGTTTCAAGTGACCATTCGAGAAGTCTACTCTAATCGAGAAGTCATCAAATGAAGTATGCAATCGAGAAGTCTAGACATTCGAGAAGTTAGTCATTCAAGGACTAATCGAGAAGTCACAGCTTGTACTCAATCGAGAAGTTAATCACCATGACTTCTCGAAGCAATTTCAACAGAGTATTTGACTGTTCCAAAGAGCTATTTTCAAGGAGAATTGCAGAAGAACAAGACAGATAATGTGCAACTCTATCTTTGCAGGATAAGTCAAACCTGTGAGGATAGTCACAAGTCTACAATGAAGCTAGGAAGATTAACAAGACAAAAGATAGTAGATATAAGGCTGAATGCAACAGACTATCAAAAACAAGTGTTAGCTAGAAATAGATAGTAGTCAAATGTAAAGTATTTCTTGTCTATTTCTAGTTTTAGGTTAACTGATTTATTAGAGCATGTGTCAAATGACATGTTGTTTATATACCTTATGCACAGCCTAAATAGTCAGAAATCTTTGAAAATCTATCAAGTGTATTCATACCTTGTATCTTCAAAGAACAAGAAGCTGAAATTCTCTTTGAATTTCAGATTATAGCAAAAGTTTAATTCTAATACAATTAGATTGAAATTTATATTTTGTGTTTATTCTACTTATTGCCTCATGCCTTTATACACACTTGAATTAATATAGCCACATTCACAGAACAAACAGTTCATCAAATTCAAAAAGTGTAAAAGCTTTTGAAGTATACATTCACCTCCCCCCTCTGTAAACTTCTGGGACTTTTAATTCCTAACAAGTGGTATCAAAGCTCAGGCTGTTAATATACATACAGTTTAAAATATCAAGATGAGTTCTCAGAAACTAAACATTATAAAGATTTCTACCTTTGACAGAGAAAACTATAATTTATGGAAGATAAAAATGTTGTTGTTCATAAAGGCTGCAAATTCCATGTATCCAGAAATCTTGAAGAATGGCCTTTTTATGCCAGTAACACTGATTCCTAAAACTACCAGTGGTTCTAAGGTAATTCCTGCAACATGGATACCCAAAGATCCATTTCAGTACACAAACACAGAAAAAGAGAATGTGTCACTTGACAATAGTCTAATGCTTATACTAATAGAATCTCTAGACATTGTTATGTATAACAATATTGTCAACTGCATATCTACAAAACATATATGAGAAACCATAGAGATTCTGTGTGAAGGAACTGAAGAGGTAAGGGACAATCAAAGGCAACTTCTTGTTTCACAGTATGAGGCTTTCATGTCAAAACAAAATGAAGGCATAACTGAAGTGTTTGAAAGATTCAACAAACTCATCAATGACCTTCAACTCCATGGAAAGTACTATGAAACAAAGGAGAAAAACATGAAGTTCTTGTTGACTCTCCCAGAATATTTGGAGCACAAAATCTCTGCAATAAGAGAAGGGAGAGATCTAACAAAACTTCCACTTGAAATCCTTTATGAAATTTTAAAGACATATGAACTTGAGTTCTATCAAAAGAAGGCCATTTTAACAAATAAAGAAAAAATGACAAATGTTTTAAATGCCTTGGTAGAAAGTTGAAGATTCAAGAATTGAGAAGACTGGCACAAGTAAAAAGTTGAAGATTGAAGAATTTGAAGAACATGAACAAGAAAAAAGGGACTCTATCAAGAGTGAATCAGGTGAAGAAGATTTCTACACTATTGAAGAACTTGAAGGAATGGACAACAAAACCATTCCCTTCATGGCAAAGAAATTTGGAAACTTAAGATTCAAGAAAAACAAAAGTTTTAAACTAAGACCAAATTTCAAATCTCCAAGCAAAGGAAAGACCCCAACAAGAAGCAATACCAATGGGGAGTATAAAACTAGAACAGTTGATAGATCTAAAATAATATACTATAATTGTAATGAGCTTAGACACTTTGCAACAGAGTGTAGAAAACCTAAAGCAATCAAGAAGGACAAAGATTACTTGGAGATGGAAGCCAAGTATGAAGCACTTCTCAAAAAGCAAACAGGAAAAGCTTACATAACAGAAGGAAAATGCTGGGATGACACAAATGAAGATGATGAGGAGGAATATGGGAATATTGCACTCATGTCTAACTCACATGATGAATCATCATCCTCAAACACTCAAGTACCCTCATTAATCTCACTTGACATGTCAAATGCCCAGTATAAGAAAACTGTTGAAGAATTGGGCATTAAGATATTTAATATTCATACAAGTATGATTGCTGCATATGAGAAAATTGTTAGGTTGCTAAAAGCTAATGATGAACTAACCACTAAGAATGAAACTTTAGAATTGTCCTTAATAACTCTGGAAAACTTAAAACAAAAAAATGAGTATCTCAAGAACAAAGTTATTTGCTCTGAGCAGATTAAAAAATTTCTTAAAGAACAAATTTCTGAAAATGAGTTGAAAATAAAATCATATCAAAACTCATCTACTCTTGTTCAAGAATTCCATGAGAAGCATCAAGAAAATTCTAGAATTGGAATTAGTTTTGATTATAACACTCTCAAGAAAAAATAAACATGTTTCAACAAAAGACAAGAGAACTAAAACCACTAGACATCCTCACATTTTGAAAAATGTTAAGGCACCAATTTTTAAGAAATAAATTGTTGAACTTGATGAAGTAAGTATGGTCATTAAACAACAGTTGAATGATGAGGATGAGATAATTGTTAAGAGTAATGTGTCTTCTGTTGAAACAGAAGAACCAATAGTCAAAGCCAAGTCCATTCCAGTTCAAATTGAATTGAAACAAAATGTCCAGAAAAATGACCTCATGCATGTTAAGAAGAAAAAGGCAAATAGAAATGGCAAGATAGGCATTAACAAACACAATAACTATGCACATGTTCATAATGCTCCCAGGAAGATTTGTAAAAATTATGGATCAACAAATCACCTTATACACATGTGCAAGAAACCTGTGATTAATAATGCTGAATTTGCCTGTGGCTATGTGAAACCTTTGATGCATGATAATCATAAATTCTGTGACAAATTTGATTGTATGCCATGTAACATGAATATCATGAACACTTGTTTTAGGCTCAGGAAACAGTTTGTTGATGGATGCATAAGTCAAAACCTGAATATCAACATCATTAGGCCTAACTCTGCTAGTCATGTTAAACAAAGAAAACACTTCATGTCACCTAAGCATGCATCTAGCTCTAGAAGTATTAATCAAGCTAAAAATCAAAACCAGAAAAATGAAAGCAAGCATGTTCAAGTGACTAAGACTGTTAAAAACATGAATGACATTTATGTAACAAAGCTTAAAGTACTCAACCTAGTTTGGGTACCAAAGAAAACTTGATTTGTTTGTGTTTGCAAGGCACAAATAAGAAAAAGGTCATGTGGATCTTGGATAGTGGATGTTCAAGGCATATGACTGGCACTACACCATAGATTGCCTATTGCAATCCAAAAAAAAAGTTATTATATGGCATAAAACTGTTGCCATATACTCTATTGCAATGACTTTTCCAAAAATGAGCGTTAACTTAGGTGGGGTTGCAAATTGACCCATATAGTAACGAGTTTAGTACTGTATATCAACGCCTTAATGTCATTGCAATAAGAAGGTACAACAATGTTTTCCTGCCTATTGTAACGATTTAAAATCATTGCAGTAGACTAGCAACCTGTTTCGAAACTCTGTTTTCTGTTTAGCATTGCAATAGATAGGGAATAGTAATGTCTATCTATATATGTTCAATGTTTAATTTCACAAATAATCAATCTGGAATGTAGTTCTAATAATGCACTTAACCGGTTCAACATCTCATAAAGCATGCAATAACCATCAGAAAGTATAGGCACAATAATCACTCTCTCAGTTATTCCAAGCAATACTAATGAGAAAAATATTTCTGAATGATGAGTTCCAGATACAGACTCAAGTTATTGCTAGTGGCATACAATATCCAATTGCGAGAATATAAAGTACAAATGCAGTTCTGTAATAGCCCTTACTAGTTACCAGTTTATATATATGATCAAATTTTAAGTATATAATAAAGTATTATAATGTGATACTCATATCAGTTGTGGAACCATATAAAAAGAATTCAAAACTAAATTACTACTTCAAAATAAAACCTTAATCTTTTATGCACATCTGCCTCTTGAGCTCGCAACATACTTACATGGCTGCTCATTTCCTACAACTAAACAAGACAACAGAACATATGATTCAATATAATAATTATTAAGACAACTCTTAACAAATATCGGAACATTATGTATCAAGTTTAGGAGAACTTAGTGATGTATAATGCTGACTACCTCAATCGATTGATTACTGCAAAAAAGAGGAATTGGGGGGGGGGGGGGGGGGGGGTAAAGGGTGTTAGATAAATGACAGGAGTTAAAAATTATGTACATAAATTTCTAGGCAAGAAAAAAAACAATATGGCATATACCTTGAACACAGAAACTCATTAATATTTACATTACATCATGATCAAGCTTCTTGAAAGTTTTTCTTAAAACCTTTATCCTCAAAATAGCACAAAAATAAATAATTAATGAAAATAAAAATATCTTGTAGTCTTTTACAAATGAAAATAAAGATATAAGAAGAAATGTGTGAGGTTATTATACCTCAAGGCTCTCCAATTTCCTGTTCAGTCAATAATAAATTATTAGATAAGATTTTTATGCAAGAACATATTAAGAAGAGAAATCAAAGTTCTAAAGTGTAAATATATGTACCTGCTCCCCCCTTTCTTGAGGAGTTAGTTGAGAAAATCTTGTAATCACATCCTCAATATTGCTAAAAAGTAACAAGAATCATTGGAAATCATGTAAGCTCAATGGTAGTCATTGAGGCCCCTTAATAAATGTTGAGAATTATAGTCTATCTTAAGGGTATTTAAATGTAGAGAGTAAAGTCGAAGAAATATGTTGTTTGCGTATTTTCATAATAATCTTGTGTGTACTTTGACATATGGTATTATAAATTTTCTTGATTCCAAAACAAGTAATATCTACTTAAAACATTTCACTGAGTTCTGGCTCTACCAAATCATGTTGTGGAAAAATCATTGCACTCTTTATAGAACATTATCCCACAACTTAGACCTGAGAATCATCTGAGTAACCAAACTCTTCTGAAATAGGGCAGTGTTCAATACAAAGCAGCAAACCTAATTAAAATACATACAAAAAACACCCAAATCAAAAATAAAACCCCCTAAATTAAAATCAGTACTCTTAAAAAACCCCAAATTAAAAAACCCCAAGTTTAATACAATAATGCTCAAATAAGAACCCTAATTAACACATAATGCTAAAATTAAGAATAGATTTACCTTTACAAACAAATATATACCTTAACTAACAAACAAGAACCCTAACAAACAAACAAACATGAACCCTAATTAAGAACAAGGAAGAACAGATTTACCTGAGCTTTCTACGACCTTCTTCGAGCTTTCCTCCGAACAGATTTTTGTGTCTTCGGCTTACAACCCTCGCATTATTTATGTTCGAGATGTGCCTTTGTTTACAACCCTAGCAACCGATGTGAGAGTGTTTGAGAGTTTTTTTGTGTGACTGTTGTCCCCTAGCCCTTGTTTACAACCCGCCCAATTTATTTTGCCTCTTGTTTAATTTTTTCAGAGCCCGCCCAATTTATTTTATTACTAGCCCGCCAATATTTTGTGCTCAATATTGGAGTCTATAGCAACTCCATATAAAACCATTGCCATAGATTCTAGATTTTAAACTTTTTCTAATTACTTCAATTCTATTGTAATGGTTTTTTTAAGTAGTTGCAATATATCTAATTTTATCAAAATTACTCAAGCAATCGCAACATTTTTAGAGAAATTTTTTAACATGTCATTGCTATAAGCAATCTATGGTGTAGTGTGGTGACAAAACCCTGCTATCACAATTCAAAGATGAGGTTGACCTAATGGTAACCTTTGGAGACAACATCATTGGTTTCACCATGTGATATGGCAAATTGATTCATGGAAATGTTGTCATTTAAAATGTAGCTTTGGTCAGTGGTTTGAAGCATAATCTACTCAGCATCACTCAATTCTGTAATAAAGATTTAAATGTGGAGTTTGACAAAGAATTGTGCCTCATATCACACAGAAAGACCAAGGAAATTGATTTGCAAGGAGTAAGAAAAGGAAACTTGTTTATAGCAGATTTGGATTCTACAAATAAGGGAAAAAATTGTTGTTTCTACACCAAGGCATCAGAAAATGAAAGTTGGCTTTGGCACAAGAGACTGTCTCATTTAAATTTCAAGAATATTAATTCTATAGTAAAAAAAGAATTAGTAAAGGATCTGCCCTCACTTGAATTCTGCATAGAAGGATTGTGTGAGGCTTGTCAAAAAGGGAAAATGAAGAGATCAAGTCACATGAGTAAGGAATTTACATCAATCACCAAACCACTTCAGTTAATTCATATAGATATCTTTGGACCAGTAAATGTCATGTCCATGTCTAAGAAAAGATTTGTTCTAGTCATGGTTGATGACTTTTCAAAATACACTTGGGTAGAATTTTTGCACTCAAAAGTTGAAGCTCCTAAAGTTATTATTGAAAATTTGAGAATATTGGACAAAGGCCCTACACCAGTAGTAGCCATAAGAAGTAACAATGGAACAGAATTCAAAAATGTTATACTCAATGAATTCTGCAAAAAGAATGGAATCACTCATCAATTCTCAGCTCCAAGAACTCCACAATAAAATGGAGTTGAGAGAAAAAATATGATTCTTATTGAAGTTGCAAGAACCATGTTAGCAGAAGCAAATCTTCCAACCAGTTTTTGGGCTGAAGCTGTTAGGACTGCATGTTACACTCAAAACAGAACACTCATCACAAAATTAATTGGAAAGACTCATTATCACATCATGATAAATAGAAGACCGTCTGTAAAGTACATGCATGTGTTTAGAATAAAATGCTTTGTTCTCAAGGATGATGCTAACAACCTTGGGAAGTTTGAAGCCAAGGCATATGAAGAAATTTTTGTGGGATACTCTTTGGACAAAACTGTCTATATAGTATATGTGATTGATCAACAAAAGGTTATGGAAAGCACAAATGTGACATTTGATGATTTCAAGTTTCCTGCAATGAATTTAGAAGGTGAAAACTGTGACACCTTGAGGTTTGAAAATGAAATAGAGCCTGAGACTTTTACAACTAAAAATGTTATCAACACTCATGAAGATTCACATGTAGACATCTCACATGGAACAAATGAGGAAAGAGAAAATGATGATTATAGTCATATTCAACTTGAGAATTCTCCACACAATCCTAGCATCAATTCAGGGGGAGATTCTCAGGAGTTTGCAATAAATGACAACAACTTTAATCTAGAGGAAACATGTTCAAGTGATAAAGATGGAGCTCATCAAATTAAATGGAATAGAGCTCATGCAGCTGATTAAATTATTGGAAATCCTGATGAAGGTACGAGGACAAGGAGAGCAATCATGAATGAATGCTTATTTGCTTGCTTTATGTCTCAATATGAGCCAAAAAGGATTGAAGAAGCCATGTTGGATCCAGACTGGATAATTTCCATGCAAGATGAATTGAATCAATTTGTGAGAAACAATGTTTGGGAACTAGTGTCACCTCCAAAGGATAGATCAGTAATTGGCACTAAGTGGGTCTACAGGAATAAAATAGATGAACATGGAATTGTGATAAGGAATAAGGCAAGGCTGGTTGTAAAAGGCTATTCACAAGAAGAAGGTATTGACTATGATGAGACTTTTGCTCTTGTTGCAAGATTGGAAGCAATTAGAATTTTTCTAGCCTTTGCAGCACACTTAAACTTTAAGGTCTATCAAATGGATGTCAAAAGTGTATTTCTTAATGGTGAATTAGAAGAGGAAGTATATGTGCAACAACCACTTGGCTTTAAGGATCCAAACTTTCTAGACTTTGTTTACAGACTCATCAAAGCATTGTATGGACTCAAACAAGCCCCTAGAGCATGGTATGACACTCTGTCAAAATTTCTTCTGAAGAATCAATTCACTAGAGGAACTATTGACAAAATTCTTTTCTACAAGAAGCATGGTGGGGATATCATACTAGTTCAAATTTATGTGGATGATATCATTTTTGGATCTACAAATGAAAAACTGTATCAAAGGTTCTCTAAGCTAATGCAAAGTGAATATGAGATGAGCATGATGGGAGAGCTCAATTATTTTTTGGGCCTTCAAATAAGTCAAAGGACAAATGGCATTTTTATAAATCAAACTAAATACATCAATGACTTACTCAAGAGGTTTGATATGCAAGATTATTCAACTGCCAAGACTTCAATGTCTACAGCTACAAAACTTGATGAAGATAAGAAAGGAAAGAGTGTAGACATGAAGACTTACAGAGGAATGATTGGATCTCTTCTCTATCTTACAGCTAGCAGACCTGACATTATGTTTTCTACATGTCTATGTGCAAGATTTAAAGAAAATCCCAAGGAATCTCATCTTATTACTGTCAAAAGGATTCTAAGATATCCCAAAGAAACACCTTTCATGGGGTTATAGTACCCTAAAGAAATAGGATTCAACCTAGTTGGATATTCAGATGCTGATTTTGATGGATGTAGAGTGGATAGAAAAAGCACCTCAGGAAGTTGTCAATTTCTTGGACAGAGATTGGTATCTTACTTTAGCAAAAAGCAATAATCAGTCTTCACTTCCACAACTGAGGTCGAATACATTGATGCTGAAAGTTGTTGTGTCAAGTGCTTTGGATCAGGAATCAACTAAGGGATTATTGACTAGTATTGGAAAGAATTCCTATCATGTGTGAAAACACTAGTGTCATTTCAATTGTTTCCAATCCAGTCAACCATTCCAAGACAAAGCATATTGATGTAAGGTACCATTTCATAAAGGAACATGCAGAAAATGGAGTGATCGAATTATTTTATGTTCCAACATAAAAATAGTTGGCTGATATATTTACTAAACCACCTGATGAAGCCACCTTCAACAGGTTGGTTAGTGAAATGAAATGCTAAATTTTTCAGTATAAGTGGCCAAATAAATATATCTCCCCTAATTGTTTCACATACATGAAGTAAAATGATTTATTTAAGGGAAACAAAACTGGTGTATATTTATAAATATATCAGTTACATTGTCGTACATTGTTGTGCATCAAAATAAATTTTTTATTAACTTGGAACTATTTCTGTGTTCTAAGAAAACCTGAAGAAAATTATTATACTTGTGCATTATTAAATAACAAGTGTGATAATTAAAATTTCAGGAATATTGATCAAACATATTTCTTACTTTAAAGATGAATAAATAAATTTTATTTATTTAAGAAATAAGGTTTGCAAATTATTATTTTATTTTGAAGTGAAAGTAGAATAATCTTTCAAAACTGGAGTTTGTGATTAAGTTGTCATCCTTTCTGACTTCTCGACTAGGTATAAAGTCTTGAGTTCTCGAGTAGTTCATTTCTAAGAGTTCTCGAATGTCGTAAGTTCTCGAATAGTTCATTTCTAAGAGTTCTCGAATATCTTGAGTTCTCGAACAGTTCATTTCTAGAGTTCTCGATCGAGTACTGTTGAGAGTTCTCGAATCATATATATATATATATATATATATATATATATATATATATATATATATATATATATATATATATTCATAAGAGTTCTCGATCAAATTTAACAGTTCTCTATTGAAATTAACTTTACTCTTTTCTGAGTTTTCGATCACTAAAATCGATTACTATTCTAGTCGAGTTGTCTGTGTCATATAAATAGCAAAGTAGATCTAACACTTCATTTCTACACTTAATCGCAAACTCAAAGAACCCTTGCACTCAACAGCTACATACAATCTATTGCTTCTATTTTCTATAAACCTCTTCGTTTCATTCTTTCTATACACTAATTCAATGGCGTTTTCAAGTTCCAACTTTGTATCCAAAGTGTGTGTCATCCCTGAAATAAATTTTCTAGCCATATCAAGGGATGCAGATGCAAAACCTCAGTACAAATGCTTCACTAGGTTTCTCATTGATTCCTACTAGAAAGAAGCGTTGTTGGCTGACCCCACTCTTTACATTGATATGCTGGAGCAATTCTGGAACACGACAACATGGGAAGAAATAGCTTTGAAGGATGAAAGCTCCATGATTGTGGTAACCTGCAAAATACAAAATGAGGACATAAGTTTCAATGAAGAAGATGTGAACAAAAGTTTGATGTTGCCAACTGAGAGATTTGATGTTGAACCATCTGAAGATGAGCTTCTAGATTTCCTAGAGTTCATTAGGTACTCAGACATTATGGAGAAAGGAGCTGAGAAGTTCAAGCTGGGAAAAATAAACAAGAAATTTATGAGGAAGGAGTGGTCATTCCTGTTTGACACTATTCTTAGAGTGTTCACTTGCAGAAAAATAGGGTTTGACTAGATTAGCAGCATTGTCTTGAAGCTGGCCTATTCATTGGCTTACAACCAGAAGCTCAATGTTGGGAAACTGATTCTTAGGGAGCTCACTACCAGGATTCCTAAGAGAGGTAATGAAATCTTATTCCCTCACTTTATTCAATCAGTACTTAATTATAAGAATCCTACTTTGATTGAACTGCCTGGGATGAATAAAAATAGAATTGGCTACTTCAAATCCATGTCAAAAATCATTTTTGCTACATTGGATAGGAGAACCACAGTGAATGTGCCTCTCCAAATCACACCTCATATGAGGAGTGTATTTGAAGGGTACCCACTAGTGCAGCCTAAATATGGTTACTTTGATACAATAGGAGGTCATAAGGTTGCAGAATAACCTAATGCACCTAACCCAGTGACCTCTAACCCAATTGTTAACCCTTCCTTGAATCCAATAGATGTTAGTGAACCAACCTCTACATCCTCTCAACCAGATGTAGTTGCAAAGAAGAAAAGGGAGAAACCAGCTAGCAAGAAAAGAATTCTAGATGCAATAGTAGAAGATGAAAATGAAATTGATGAGTCACCTTTGGAACCTTTAACAAGGAGGAAAAAGAGTAAAAAGGCCATAACATACCACTCTACATCCTCCAAACAAGATGTAGAGGTAAACAAGGGATTAAACCTGCTTCTAGGTGCACTTTCTCAACAAGGTGCATCTATTGAAATTGAGAGTCAGCCCACTCCATCTTGTACAGAGTCTGCATCATTGCAGGAACTCACTCCTGCCAATGAAGAAGTTCAAGTAGAAAAGGAAACACAAAATGCATAGTTAGGGACTTCTATTGAAACTTCCCCATTTTTTCAGGGGGAGTTGTCAACACTCACAAATACTCATAATCTCTCATCTATTCCCCAAATTTCTTCTCGACCAAATGTGTCTAGCCAAACACATGAGGTTGTTGATCATTAGGATTTCCATTTCCTTGGTGAGCCAAATTCAAGTGACTTGGAGCATGACACCTTGTTTAACACTCAGGAAATACATTTAAATGGTGAGGGAATGCATGCTGAGGCATATCTTGATGACACCATCAAAACCACAAAAGCTTCAGGAGTCTTTAATTAAGACTCTGTGGTGGCTGAGGCATGTGCAAACCAAGTGTCTTCATAGACATTGGGTAATCTAGGGGACCTCCACACCATGCAAATGACATCCCCTGGACACTCCATAGTCATTCAAACATTGTCTCCTCAGGAGAAATCTGTTAGTCCCTGATATTGTAGAAGGGGGGTTGAATACATATCTGTAAATTATCACGGAATATTGGATTTAAAAATATTATTTTAAATTCACACAAAATATTAATTGTAATGAATTACTGTTCAAGTAGAAGATATAATTTTAACTTGAAAAGTATTATAAAATTAATAAGTAGGAAGTTTATATAACTGTTTAAAAGCTTAGAACGATTTTGACATAAATTGTTCGAGTTTAACAATTATATTCCAAACTTGCACAGAAATCTGTGAATATTACAATGCAGACAAATTTCTGAATTTGAACTATTTTTCTAACTCTGAATAATGAAGCCAAAACCTCATATTTATAGAGGTTGTAAAGCTGGTATGACTCTTCCAATATGACTCTTGAAAGTATAGAAATAACCTTTGTATGACTCTTAAAAAGGTTGGGCATGACTTTCAGAACTCGGTATGACTCTTGAAAATTCGGTATGACTTATATTAAAGTCATATTCGATTTTTCTTTTCATTAAATAAATCAGTATGACTTATTTAATAAAGAAATCAAATTCGGTATGACTCTTTTAGAGTCAAATTTGGTATGACTCTTTAAATTAAAGCTCGGTATGACTTATTACTTAATTAACTAAAAATCATTTCGGTATGACTTATTTGTATAATTCGGTATGACTTATTAAATAGTCATTTGAATTATATAAAAAGTCATATTAAGTCATATCTTTTATAATAAATTAATTCTACTTAATTTAATTAGTTAATTTATAAATTAAATTAAATTCAACTTGAATTAATTTAATTAGATAAATTAAATAACAATTAATCTTTGATAGTAGAATTAAAATACTATATCTTTCATTTATTACATAGTAGTCAGCTTTGAAGTCTTCCTTTTTCTTCGTCTTCTGTCATAAACCACTTGAGCTCGATGTTGAATAATTATTAATTTAGTTGACACAAAAATGTAATATTTGGTTCATTTGTGTCATACTATAATAATTATTCTTCATCTTTAACATTTAAGTTGTGGCCTTCTGGCATTCTTCTGCTTTACTGTCTGAAACGCCCTCCAAATCCGGGGTCTAGATCTAGGGGTCACAAACCAACCAACAACAACAATAAATAATATAAACCAGAGGCACACTGGCCCACCAACATCCAACAATAATAAAATAATAAATCAGAGGCGCATTGACCCCGCCAAACCAAAGATCGCAAACAGGTTATAGTATGAAATTAAGCAGCAGATACCAAAAGTAACCCAAACTATTTTATTCCACATCAACCAGTATCTCACAAACCTAAACCAAAAGTTTATATCAGTTTTATGTCTACTTTATTTTATTATAAACTTCTATCTATTGACCACTACGACAGCTAAATACCTGGGAGGCCCGAGGGGCGAGCGATCCCGAGATCCTGTGAGGGCTACTCCTGGAAGAACTGATGCGATGACTTATACTGATTAGCTAGCAGAGGTAAACTGAA
This sequence comes from Oenanthe sinensis, assembly GCA_028671895.1. Taxonomy (NCBI): domain Eukaryota; kingdom Viridiplantae; phylum Streptophyta; class Magnoliopsida; order Apiales; family Apiaceae; genus Oenanthe; species Oenanthe sinensis. The sequence goes on from CM053813.1 coordinate 16,369,622, forward strand.
AGCAAGAGTGAGCCAAAGAAATGCTCAGCAAGTATATAAACAATTGAAATTAAATCAAGATATGAGATTTGTATAGAGAACGGAATATAACACAGTTTATTATCAAAACTGAACAGTAAATAAATCACAGTGTATTTCAACTGAAACAAATGCAGTATGTCATCAAAATGAATCAACTGCTCAAAATCAATATATAATAGCCAAACTGGCACTATGGATTGGATACAACATATAATAAACACTATTTGCCACATGATCAGTTCAAAAGCAATAGGACCTCTTTATAGCCTATCGGTACATTTCTATACCCATAGTTATAACAATGATTCTCTATAATGGGTACCAAATAGGCAAGTAATGTTAGCCTATAGGAAGATGGAATGGTTACCATATCCTCCTTAATAAATGCTGGGCTATTATTTCAGAGCCTCTTACGCTAGAATTCCAATCCAATAGAGCAAACCCAAGTAAATAAGGTATGCTTAGTTTCAACTACAGATCATATCCTCGTTATTTATACAATAATTCGCTGGATATGGTGAGTTTATTATAATCAATTTCCAATATTCAGAGTACGAATAACAAGTATCTCTGGTAATGCATAGAATAAAACAGGAATCATAAATAGTTCCGAACAATAACTATTTATCATGATATGAACAATTGAGACAGTATAAATAAATAAAAGTGTTTGAGATTATCAAGGTGAAGATACTTGTCTGGTATAGATGCTGTCCTAGCGTGAATGGGACGACTACACACTGACCGTCTATCTACTGGCTCACTGATAACTACAATTAAAATATTCTAATTTAGATTCTAGTGTCTACCCATGCGTTCTATTAATAACAATTATTAATTAACAATTAGTAAACAAGTACTATCAGTTAGCAGGTAAGTGAGCATATAAATCAGATAGCAGGTAAGACTCACAAATAAAAGAGCAGTTAATTAAATAAAAGTAGACTCGAAAATATTAATTGAATCAAAGTGGATCATTATTATCTCCTCTGGATAATAATTAGATCCCTAAAATATTTTATAAAATATTAATCCGGGTTTATAAATAAATTAGGGAGTCTTAAACTATTTTATGTTAACTCCGGATTATTTTTAGGGTCTCAAATAATTTTTTTTTATTTAAAACAGGTAAAAGAATTACTAAATAAATGAATAATAAATAAATAAAAATAAATAAATCATTTTTATTTCTTAAAATAATTAAATCCAATTATTTTTAATTATATTTAAATAATATTTAATTAATTAAATTAATTGATTAAAATAAATTAACCAATTAATTATAATTAATGAAATTATTATCTAAATAAATTAAAATAATTAAATCAAATTGATTTTGAAATAAAAATAATTTATTTTAATTTTTAAAACAATTTTCGAATTTAATATAATTTATAAAATAATTTTTGGATTTAAAACTAATTTTTGAAAATAAAAACAATTTTTAATCTCAAAAACATTTTTATAAAGAGGGGTTAGGGTTTTTAAAGATCAAACCAACACAACTCAAGAACACTACCGGAAAGTCACCGGAATTTTCAAGAACAAACCGGAATCTTTCCAGATTCCGGCGAGCTCCCCGACTCCGGCAACCCCCCAACTGGCCTGATCTAGCCTTGGTTCCAACCCCCACAAACTCAGCAACTAGCAGGCAACCCCACACAACCAAAGCTACCACCCACCCGAAGGCAGGCTCTCTATATCCGGCGAGCACGCCGAAGAAGACAACCGGAGAAATTTCCGGTGACACAAACCCGCAACAAAACTCATTAAAAAAATGATGCCCACAAGTTACTGAACATACATACAACACAACTGAGGTACCAGAATCAAGAACCGAGCTACGCAACTCCGATTCCGGCCAACTCGAATAAAATCCGACCAAAATCCGGCGAACAAGAAACTTGCTCAGAAAAATCAACTAAAAATACCACTAGCATGCTCTTGTTACGATCTAACTACTCATGGCATCAATTAACACCAACACTCAACCAAAGGCAACTTGAAAATTAAATAAAAAGACAGTCAAGAACATGATTATAAATAACAATTTTTTTTGAAATTGATGCTATACTCGCGTAGAGGACGACGTGAGGATCGATTTGGTTACTTGAACTCTGAGATTGGACTCCAATAACGTCTCCAAATTGGCTTCGATCTCCAAGAACAGCTAGAACCCTAATTTGTAATTCTCCCCAAATTTACCAGGTGTGGTAAACTGCTTTTAGTAAAAAAAAATATTAATAAAAACTATTTATATTATTAGAAAATTTAGGGGCTGAATTTTGATTAAAATATAATTTAATCCATTATTAAAATTAAATGCTCAAAAATAATTTTTATGGGATAAAATATAAAAATATTTATTTTCGACTAAATACAATATATATGTCAAAATTCCCCAAAAATTATGAATGATCCAAAAATAATAAAATAAAGTCATTTTGAGGATTTTACTATTTTCATAAAAATAAAAGAACCCAAAACAAGGTCTCTGATCTATAACAGGGGCTAGGTCCGATAATCATAAATCGAAATAACCCTAATTTAATGATACAAAAATTACTGCAAAACAGAATAAAATATTTTAAACTACATAGAATTCACATAACACATATCGGGTAGTTTTTCTATTTAATAAAAATCCAAACTCAGATAATTACATTAAAAATAATCTAAATCACAATAAATTATAATAAAAGCATATTTAAATATTATAAAATGCACGTAATTTTCCCGGTCGTTACACTGTTTTTCCTCTTCTTAGAGGATAACTCAACTAACAACTAAGAAAGTAGTACGACTTGTAATGACTGTAAATAATAAACAAAAGTTCTGGTATTATATTTAACAATTTTCCAGATTTATACATGAAATATAAATACAAGATAGTTGTTCCTCTAGTACTGAACAAATTTTACAAAGTTTTTACCTTGTTTTATCTATGTCTTCAGTCTTCAGATGTATCAACTTCACCTTCTTCTAGGATTGAATCTTTATGAACTGGTGTCCTCGGTACTTCTTCAGATACTGATTGATATGTTGTAGTGGATTCTCCATACAACCTCCTTTGTTCAGCTCTTGCTAATTGCCACAATACTTCCTGCTCAACAGGAACTACTATCTCTTCTTCTACATCATATGGCTGAGTTGAATCTATCTTTGGCATTTACCTGATGTACGAAAGAATTTTCTTTGACAGACAGTAGTTTCTGATCTTTTGTGCAGCATCCAACTTAGCTTGGGATCTGAATCCTTTCGACCTTAGCATCCTTTCAACTTGAATCATGTACTTAACTGTGTAGCCCTTTAATGACTCCTCATTTAACTGCATGATTTGATACAACTTGTTTGAGAAAAATCTTACCTCATGAGGATCAAATAAGATCTGAGGACTAACAGCTGTTGCAAAGACTCTAAGTCTATCCCTGAGAATTTCATTTTCCTCTGAGCTTCTCTTTACTTTGTTCAATAATGTCCATATCACTGATAAGCTTCTTTGCCTGAAAAACTCCAAGGATATTCTGAATGTACCATTCCTGTGAGTGTAGACTAAAATCTGCCAGTCTTCAAAAATGTGATCCACTAGGATAGTGATATAGTCCACTTCCTCTTTCATAGCTTTCATGAAGTTATCAATGTTGTCATTTGACTTTTCTAGACGCTCAATTATTGATTTCAGATGCTTGTCTTCGAATGGACCCTTCTGTAGTTTGTCCATTATTTCTCTTGCAATGTCCCATTTCTTTCCTATCTTGAGCTGCACATCTCTCTTCTTTTCTGTGACTGCAATGGCCCAGAGATTTTGCTTTTCTAGGCTTGCTTCTTTTTCAGCCTTTGTTCTTTCCATGACTAGATCTTTCAGTTTCTCAGTCTTTGCATGACTTTCCTTGAAGTCATCCTTTAACTTCTTCATTGCCTTTTCATAAGCTGGATCAACTTCTTTTTCTTTTGGACACAAAAATTCTTCATCAAATGCAGTCTCTTCCTCAGCTCTGCAGTAGTCAGGAATGTATGATTCATCATGAGCGCTGTCATCAATGAATTGTTCTTGAGCATAATACTGTTCTTCTGGTTTTGGATCATACGATTGAAAGTGCTCTTCAGAATACAGCTTAGCTTTCCCTTTGTCTTGAGTAGTAGTCCTTTAATCTCCAGCTACTTTTTCCTTTGCTTTCTCCCCCTTAGTTGAGGGATCTTCTTAAGATTTTAAGGCTTCCAAAGATGTCATCAGTTTTTGCATAGTCAGATAGACTTGCTTCATGCCCTCATTCAAATGAGTCATTCCATCATCCAGTTTGCTGAATCGTTATGTTGATATCCTTTCATTCTCAATAATTGTTAAGGTCAAGCTTTTCTCAACTTCATCAATTCTTTTATGTAATTTGTTCACTTCTTTCAGTTGTTGAGTTACAGAGGCAGATGTGGACTTCTTTTCTTCTTGTGCTTTTACCTTTACCAACTCATCTTGGACAATCTGCATTTCCTTCTGGAGAACTTCAATTTTAGATAGCAGTTCACTGTGTGTGTGTGCACTCATTTCACTTGCACTCCTGTTTAACTCACTATCACTCTATGCATGTGTTTCACTCTGTGTTTGCCTCACATCACTAGAGTTTAACTCCTTTCCGGATCCAGATATTGTACCTGTATATAAAATAATAGCTTTTGAAGAGTCAAAATGCTCTTCTGATGCCTGTGAAGGCGCGTCCTCAACAAGATTATCTTCCATTGCCTCCGCTACTGACGTAGCTACTCCCTGAATGGAGTCCCAACTCCCTCTAAAGAGTGGTTGCCTCTCAAATCCACTAGTGGATTCGAGAACTTCCGTTGAGGAACCTGAATGTAAGAAATCCAGGGGGGTCACCACCTTAGACAATGTAGCGAGTGGCTCACTAGAATCTGTGGTGCCCCTTAATACCTCTGAAGGTATCTGATGCTGCACTACATCAAAAAAGTCTTGGTCCACTGAAAATGTGGCATCCGACCAGTTTGTTTCAAAAACATTTTCTTCATTTCTAGATGTGCCCTCATCTGATTGTGTTTCTTCAAGTGGAGGTCCTGCTAGTTTGAACGCTAGCAGTGTGCGTGACTCTTCACAAGATGCCACAGCCGGACGGCGAATTTCAATATAATCACCCTTTTGATCGAGTGAGTCCAGTGACTGTTGAATTGCCTTTTCAAAATCCATATTCCATTGAGAGGATAAGGACGGGTCTGCAGTTGTCTCAGGTTCAGTTCTCGATCTTTTTTATGGTGGAGACAGAGCTGCGGGTTCACTCATAGAAACATTTCTACCTCTTACTTTCCTAACAGGTTTCTTCCTTTTTCTGATAAGACTCAGTGAAGTTGAAGAAGGAGAAACTGTTTGGGGCTCTATATTAGCTTGGGATTGAACCTGTGTGTTGTTAGGTTCATAGCCGAAGTCCTGAAGTGTAAGACCACAATCATAGTCCGTCACAGATAAATCTAAAGTAGTATTACTTATATTTATAGGTAGGAATTTGGAAGCTAAAGTGTGAGTTATTACATGTTGTACCTTTGCCTCATGTTCTGCATGTTGAGCAGCTTCAAGTAAAAGCTGTGCAGAGGTTTCAACTTCCATTGGTACTTGATCTAGAAATTGCTCTGGTTCTTGCTGATGCGATTGAGCCTGTGCAGGATTTACAATTTGATCTAAGATCTGACCCATGTACTTTGTTCTTACCACCGGCACGTTTTGAAACTTTGGATTGTTATTGAGCCTTGAGCATATTTATCTCTAAAAAGTTGGAGATGATTCTACAGGACTATTCTGGAACAGTTCTTTATCCTCATCTATCAAGAGATCATTCATGAACAGCATTAGGAACCTTGGATAGTAGACTTGCACATTGTATTCCCTGCTTTCTGGAGTTCCCATCTTGTTTATAATTTCTTTTAGAATCAACTTTCCGAAATTAATCCTCCGGTTATGGGCCACAGAATACCCAATTAACTGAAGCAGTGCAGAAATATTATTGAAGTTGTTCTTTGTAATGGGTGCAAACACTTGTGCTAGTGTGTGTGAAAGAAATAGTCCCACTCGCTCACCAACTTGGCTTTAGTCAGCCTCACTAGATTGATCTCACCTTGATACTGAATAGCATTGAAGAATTCAAGTATCTCTGGAACAGTTGGAGGATCAACAAAATCTCTGTCTAGAAACCCTAGAATCCTGTTCACATCATCTTCAGGCACCATGTATTCATGTTCTCCTATGGTGAATGAGAATTGTACTCTGTTTCCAACAGTTCTGTTCCTTGCTGTTGAGTATAATGTCCTAAGTGCTAACACTTGTAACGGGACGTCCAATGAAATTGCAGTTCTTATAAGTGAATGTTCGTTTAAAAATACGACCCATGGTCAAAACCTCTCGATTGAAAAATTCACCGGATTAAAAAATCCAATAAAATTAGTCTTCACAATCTCGCAATAACCAGTCATTTTAACTACTACTATTACAATTGTTAAATTATAACCTACAATAAAATAGTAACATAAAAAAAATTACAAGTCCAAAAGTTGAAAATTACACATATAAAAAAAATTAAAACCCTAAAATCTATTAGTCACCAAAGTCGATTTTAACCAGTTAATCAACTACACAGTAGTCCTCTTAACACAGAAATCACAATTGCTTCGTTTTTATCCAAGAACAAGAACATTCACTTAGATTTTTAATGAAAACCGGGCAGCAATTCGTTGCTTTAAAAGATTATAATCAATCTAGCAAGTGAAATCACTTGTATTATGCAAACAAGCAACTGAAATTCAGTTATAAAGGATCGAATTTTGAATTATTTTTAAAAAAAAACTGATGCTACTGATCGTGTGTATATGTGTGTATTTGTTATGACTTATAAAATAAAATAAAAACAAATTCTATAATAGTAGACGTCGGTATGACTTATGAAACAATAAGTCGGTATGACTTATTTACAAATAAATCGATATGACTTATTTACAAATAAGTCGGTATGACTTAACAAAATAAATAAAACAGAAAATGAAACAATATTCGGTATGACTTTATTGATTAACACTCGGTATGACTTATTATTAAAAATAAAAAATCATGCGGATTTTATTAATCAAAAGTCATGCTGACTATTGTTTAATAATAATAATAAATAAATGCTTACTAAATTAGGACAATAATTTACATACTAACAAATTATTAAAGACATATAACAAATATTTACATTATTAATTGTTCTAATTAATTTAGAAATTAAATTAACTCATGTTTGAATTAATTTAATGAGTAAATTAATTGATTAATTAATAATATAATCATTTATATTAATGTACTACAATAATTAGTAAAAATATACATTAATTTACATAAATGCTTAATTTAAACAAAAGTACTTATGCTCTAATTGAAATAATTATCTTTTAAGAACATTAATTTAATCTTAAGATAATTTTCCAAAAATTCATACGCCTTAGGATTTTATTAATTCAAGTCTCGTAAATTCTTTAAATATTAACATTTAATATTTATGAGCTTAAATTAATTCCTAGTAACCAAAAATTAGCCATTATTTAACATCCCTGGTTCACTAACCAACTTAGAGAAAGTGGATTCATCAAGTGGTTTCGTGAAGATGTTGGTTATCTGATCTTCTGTAGGTACAAAATGTAACACCACAGTTCCAATCATGACATGCTCTCGGATAAAGTGATACCTTATGTCAATGTGCTTGGTTCGCGAATGTTGTATAGGATTGTTCGAAATAACTATAGCACTTGTGTTGTCGCAGAAAATAGGAATTTTGTTCAAGGCAAATCCATAGTCATTTAACTGATTCCTTATCCATAAGATTTGAGCACAACAGCTACCTGCCACAATATATTCTGCTTCGGCTGTCGAGGTAGACACTGAGTGTTGTTTCTTGTTATACCAGGAGATCAATCGTCTTCCTAGAAACCAACAGCTTCCAGAAGTACCTTTCCTGTCCATCCTACATCCTGCATAATCTGAGTCTAAATAGCCTATTAGGTCAAAACCTATATCTTTAGGGTACCAAATTCCAAGATTTGGTGTACCCTTCAGATATTTAAAAATTCGTTTAACGGTTATAAGATGAGATTCCCTAGGGTCAGATTGAAACCTTGCTGTAAAGCAAAATGTAACGTAAAGTAACATGTAACCGAGGTAACTAACTCAACACAACTAGTCGGTAACTTATATTAAAATGAAGCACGGAATCGACTGCGAATCATTTATAAGTTGAATACCAAAAGGCCAAATTATCAGAGGAAGCTTTGAAGACATTGAAGATCACTGAAAGAAGTTCATTAACATGTTCAAGCCTCAGTGAAGAATAAAGTTTAAGTGTTTTAAAGGTTCTGAAGATAAAGAAGGTTTTGCTACAGAGAAAGCAGAAGATTTCAGTGAAGATAAGAAGCACTTCTTAACATGGTGGAACAGGTCAATTGTATAGCAAAGAATATGTGAAGATCAAGATCTTGCTAGTCGGTTGTGAACCAGACCAGTTGCACCAATCGACAGCACAAAAGAAATTGAGAACTGCATCATTGATTCAGAAGAATTGACCAGATACTGAGATGAGTAACCTAAGTGGTATGTGATTAAGCCCAGAATAAATCAAGTTCGAATTAACAGGGAAATATTTATTTGACTTGGTTGCAGTGGAAGAAATTATGTTAAAGGGCTTAACACATTCGAAATATGGCTAAGTGAACAAGACTACAGAAGCTGTATCCAGAAGTCATTGGTCAAGCTATTTCGTCTTATTCCTGTTTTGTCTTATTCACCAATGGTTAATAACCATCGGGTGAGTTAAATGAATAAGCAAACAAATGGTGAATATGCACAGCAACTTCCCGATAGTTATTAACTATCGGGTAAAGGAAAAACTAGAAGGAACTTTCTATGATTTACTAACTATCGGATAAAACAAATAAAAAGAAAATCTATTTATTCCGATAGTTAATAAATCAAGTAATATTTCCGATAGTTAACATATCTCCGATAGTTACTCAGTTTGAAGTAATTAATTTTATTTCATGAATTGTTTTAAGTGTCCGATAGTTGTTTCACAGACTCATCGATACTTAAACAATTACTCAGAAATTGTTCCCGATACTTAAGAGTAAACAGAAGTGAAGCTGCAACTTACTTTACTTGGCACAGAATGGGCCACGTATCGAGAGTTGAAAAAGTCTACACAAAAGCAGCAAAGCATTGTCTTTGAAGATATTCATTCAGTTAACAGACGAAGATACACAGAGCAATTTAAGAGAGAAACACAGAGAGCATTCAAGAGAAGTAAACACAGAAGCCATTAATTTTGTACTCAGCTGTTGTTACTTTGATTGTTCTTATTAAAGCTTGTTATCTAACTGATGTACTAGTGAATCATTGTAACTAATCGAAAGATTAGATTTGTGGAGCACCTCAGGGTTTATATAAATCAAAAGATATATTCCCCGAACTGTTGTGATTGCTTACCTTGTGTTTGATTTAATATCTGTTCGAACTGTTTAAAGTCCATCAAGAACCATTCCGCGAATATTTTATAAATTGGACAATATCGTATTCAACCCCCCTTCTACGATATTTGGGACTAACAATTGGTATCAGAGCTTACTGATTGAGTTTACAAATCAGGATCTATTGTTCGGACTTCAGTATTAAGCTTCTGGAATTTGTAGCGAATTTTTTTAATTTTCAAAATATTTCACTCAGAAATTTTTTGAACTTTAAATAATTTTGAAAAGTTCAATATCATGAGTTCTCAGAAAGTAGGAAGTATTAAGGTTCCTCAGTTTAATAGAGTGAATTATAATCTCTGGAAAAAGAAGATGACCCTGTTTATTAAGGCTGCAAATCCGTTGTACATAGGCATCTTAGAGAACGGACCGTTTGTACCAATGAAGATGATTCCTGAATCTACAGTGGACGGAGTAAGAGTTCCTCAAAGGTCTACTCCAAAGGATCCTACAGAGTTCACTGATACAGAGAAAGAAATTGTTGCATTGGACACAGGCCTTCAGTTGATTATTGTTGACTCAATGGATGAAGACATGTGCCATCAAATTCTAAATTGTATATCTGGAAAGCACATGTGGGAAACCATCGAACTGATTATGGAAGGAACAGAAGAAGTAAAAGAGAACCGGTTGGATATACTGACATCAAGATATGAAGCGTTCAAATCTACTCCTGGAGAAACAATCACTCAAGTCTTTGAGCGATATAATAAATTATTAAATGAGTTGAGTATCCAGGGGAAGAACTATCCGTTAAGGGAAACGAACAGAAAGTTTATGTTGACTCTTCCACATCATCTTGAGCATAAAGTTTCTTCAATTAGAGAAAGGGACAACTTCAATGTCATGCCCCTTGAAAAGCTATATGGAAAATTGAAGACTTATGAAATGGAACAAGAACAGAGGTTGATTATCTATGGTTCCGGCTCAGTGGACAGTAAGAGTGCAGCATTACTGAAGACCACAGCTCTTGTGGCAGATGAAGTGAAAACTTCTGAAGCAAAGGTTGTTGAAACCAAGATTGGTGGAGAATTGATCATTGAAGCTGAAATGGCTACAGAATCACAAGCTGAAGAGGAAGATGATTTCTATACATTGGAAGAGCTTGATGAGTTGGAAGACAAATCCATGGCGTACTTGGCAGGGCGTTTCAAGCATATAAGATTCAGAAGGAATCCCAAGTACAAGAAAAGTTTTGGTAGCAGATTTCAGAAGTCAGGATCATTTTCGGGATCCAACTCAAGAGGTGGTTACAAGTCAAACATGGTAGACCGTAGTAAGTTCCGGTGCTACAATTGCAATGAACTAGGGCATTTCGCCACTGAATGCAAGAAACCGAAACAAGCAAAAGACAAGAAAGTTTATGAAAAGAATAGTTCATACGAGAAGAAAAGCTATGATGAGTTGAAAAGGGAGAATGAGAAGTTGAAACAGAGATTGGATGCTTTGGTTGCAAAACAACAAGGCAAGGCTTACATTGCTGAAGGTAGAAGCTGGGATGACACAGATTCTGAAGAAGAAGAATATGGAAATCTTGCATTAATGGCAGACACTTCAGAAGAATCTCCATCATCGTCACAGGTACCTATTCTCACCACTGTAGATATGTCTCTATCTGAATATAAAAATACTGTTAATGACTTGAGTATAGAGATGTTTAACATTCATACAAGCATGCTAGCTTCTGAAGCAGAAAATGCTAGACTAGTTGCGAAGATTAAAAAGCTAGAATCTGGAAAGGAACAACTAGAGCTTGTAGGAATCACAGTTAATAACCTTAAGGAAAGAAATGAATATTTAGAGAATAAGGTTAACTGTAATGCAGAGGTTGAGACAGCACTTAGGGCTAAGATTTCTGAGCTAGAGTTAAAATTGGAAGCTTTTAAGAACTCAGCTAATATTGCTAAAGACATAATGGATAAGCAGAGCTTAGATAACAAGACATGTATAGGCTTTGACTACGATGAACATAAAAGGAAAAACAAGAAGGATAAAAGGAATGTAATTTTCAATGCTTCTAGTACTGTTTTATTAGAAAATGAAAATGTTCCTTTTGTCATCAAGAAGAGTAGTAATCCTGTCTTTAAGATCTCACAATCAGAACCCTTAGACGAAGATACTATCGTATGGAAACAAGAAATGCTTGTTGAGGATGAATTGAAAAGAAAAGAAATTGAGGAAAGTAATGTAGAAGTAGTTACACCTAAAGAACCAGTTAAAATTGAATCTGTTAAAACTGAATTAGGTGGTAACAAGAACAAGTCAAAAAGTAATAGGAATGGGAAAGTAGGTGTTAAAATTGCTAATTCTGCTACACCTGCACCCACTGCACCTAGGAAATTGTGTACTAATTGCAATTCTGCTGGACACCTTAGTCATGCATGTAATAAGGTTAAAGTAGAATCTGATATTCCTATTGTGCAGAACATGTTTAACATAAATAGTTCTCATTTGCCTTGTGGTATTACTGGATGTATGCCTTGTGCTTTTAATATTATGCATGCTTATTTTAATTTGATGAATGCATCTACTTCTAGTAATTGCATTGGAATACAAAGAAGCATGAATAAGAAAAAGGTAAGGGCAAAGACTGCTAGTCCTCCTAAGGTTAGGAAGGAGACTCAATCTCCTAAGCCAAAAGACAAATCTGTCAAGGCAAAGGAACAAGATTCGAGTTCAGTCAAAATAGAACTTAAAGATGTTAAAACTGAACCTGTTACACCATCTGCAAGAACTTCTAAATTTCTTGGACCCAAACAAGTTTGGGTGCCAAAGAAACCTTAATCACTTTGTGGTTGCAGGGCATAGGTTCTAATGAAAAAGTCATGTGGATTCTGGATAGTGGATGTTCAAGGCATATGACAGGAGACAAGTCCCTGCTGACAAATGTGGTTGAGAAGACCGGCCCAGTTGTAACCTTTGGAGATGACAGCAAAGGATTTACTAAGGGATATGGTAGTCTGGAAGTTGGAAATGTCATCATCGAAAATATCTCTCTTGTTGACGGTCTGAAGCACAACTTGCTGAGCGTCAGTCAATTCACAGATAAAGGATATAATGTGGACTTCAGGAAGGAAAAGTGTTTGATCACCAACAGGAAAGATGAAAAGCTTGCTCTTAAAGGAGTAAGAAAAGGAAATCTGTTCGTAGCTGACTTAAACACTGCAAGCAGAGGAGAATCAAGTTGTTTCTACAGTAAAGCATCCTCTGAGTTAAGTTGGTTATGGCACAAAAAACTATCTCACCTGAACTTTAAAGCAATGAATTCTTTAGTTAGAAGAGAATTAGTGAGAGGGTTACCACAGATGGAATTCTACCAAGAAGGACTCTGTGAAGCATGTGAAAAGGGTAAGTCAAAGAAGGCATCACATAGAAGTAAGGACATGTCAAGCATCAGCGAACCTCTCCAGTTGATTCATATGGATCTGTTTGGACCGGTTAATGTCATGTCAGTTTCGAAGAAGAAATATGCATTAGTGATTGTCGACGACTACTCCAAGTACACGTGGGTGTTGTTTTTGCATTCTAAGGATGAAGCACCTCAAATGGTAATCGATCACATTAAAAAGATTGAGGTGGAAGCTGGATTGCCTGTGCGGACGATCAGATCAGATAATGGAACTGAATTCAGAAATGCAGTTCTAAATGAATTCTGCACGGAGCAAGGCATCTCAAGACAATACTCAGCCCCAAGAACTCCACAGCAGAATGGAGTGGTAGAAAGGAAAAATAGGACTTTGATTGAAGCCGCAAGGACAATGCTAAGTCAGTCAAAGCTACCTACATATTTTTGGGCAGAAGCAGTCAACACAGCTTGTTACACTCAAAACAGGACCCTGATTAATAAAGATCTAGAAAAGACATCCTATGAGATTATGACCAATAGAAAGCCATCACTGAAGTACTTTCATGTGTTTGGTGGAAAATGCTATGTATTGAAAGATGAACATCTGGGCAAGTTTGATGCTAAAGCAGATGAAGGGATTTTCCTTGGTTACTCACTGGAGTCTAAGTCATACAGGGTATATGTGATTGAATCTTATAAGGTCATTGAAAGCCTTAATGTAACGTTTGACGACACCAAACTCCCAAGTCTTCAAAAGGATAAAGATTCTGAATCTTTGGAAATTGAAAATCTATCAGAATACTACTCAGGAGATGAAGACATACCTGGTGTTGCATCTGGTAGTCATGAATACACGAATATTGATAATCCAGAGCAAAGCAGTGGAAGTGTTGGTAATACCACACAGTCACAGTCTCAGTCTGTTACTGAACCTGCTAGCTCAACTGGTGGATCATCAAACAATGGAGGCAACAACTCAGGGGGAGGTGAAGAAGGATCAGCTAGTCGCTCTCAACACAACTACGAAGAAGGACAATCATCAAGGGCTAATCTGCATAGACAGAGGGTATGGAACAGAGATCATCCCTTTGAATTAATCATTGGTGACCCAGAGAGTGGTGTGAGGACTAGAAGAGCAACAGAGAATGAATGTCTGTACTCTGGTTTTCTATCAGAGGAAGAACCTAAAAAGGTTGAAGATGCTCTAGAAGATCCAGATTGGGTGATTGCGATGCAAGATGAACTCAATCAATTTAATAGGCAGAAAGTGTGGAAACTGGTACCCAGACCTAAACACAAATCTGTGATTGGCACTAAATGGGTATTCAGGAATAAGTTGGACGAAAATGGCATTGTTACGAGGAACAAGGCCAGACTGGTTGCTAAGGGGTATTCTCAAGAAGAAGGAATAGATTATGACGAGACCTATGCACCAGTAGCAAGACTTGAAGCCATCAGGATGCTATTGGCATTCGCAGCACATTCAGACTTTAAAGTTTATCAAATGGATGTGAAGAGTGCATTCCTGAACGGGGAGCTGGAAGAAGAAGTATATGTAGAGCAACCTCCGGGTTTCGAGAACAAAGACTATATGGACTTTGTGTACTTCCTTTTTAAAGCTCTTTATGGACTCAAGCAGGCACCTCGGACATGGTATGAAACACTATCTGAATTTTTAATTGAAAATGGTTTTATCAGAGGTGTCATAGATAAGACTCTCTTTCATAAAATGCATAAAGATGCTATGATATTAGTACAAGTATATGTTGATGATATAATATTCGGTTCTACTAATGATGAGCTATGCAAGAGATTTGCTAAGTTAATGCAGAGTAGGTACGAGATGAGTATGATGGGCGAGCTGACATTCTTTCTTGGACTACAAGTAAGTCAGAAGAAAGATGGGATCTTCATTTGTCAGACAAAGTACATCAGAGATCTTCTGAAGAAATATGGACTTGAAGATTCAGCTCCAGCCAAAACTCCAATGCCAACTGCCACAAAGCTTGATGAGGACAAATCAGGTAAATCTGTCGACATCACAAGCTATAGAGGTATGATTGGATCTCTACTCTACTTAACTGCAAGTAGACCAGATATTATGTTTTCCACTTGCTTATGTGCACGGTTCCAAGCTAACCCAAAAGAGTCTCACCTTATAGCTGTCAAAAGAATTTTTAGATACCTGAAGGGTACTCCAAATTTGGGAATTTGGTATCCTAAAGGTACCGGTTTTGACCTAATCGGCTATACAGACTCGGATTTTGCAGGTTGTAAGATTGACAGGAAGAGCACTTCTGGAAGCTGTCAATTCTTGGGAAGAAGATTGGTCTCATGGTATAGCAAGAAGCAGCACTCAGTGTCTACCTCAACAGCAGAGGCAGAATACATCGCAGCAGGTAGCTGTTGTGCTCAGATTCTATGGATGAGAAACCAGCTTCAAGACTATGGCTTTATGTTGAACAAGATTCCAATATTCTGCGACAACACAAGCGCCATAGCTATAACCAACAATCCGGTTCAGCACTCACGGACAAAGCATATTGATATCAGGTATCACTTTATTCGAGAGCATGTCATAAATGGAATTGTGGAGTTGCATTTTGTACCCACAGAACAACAACTTGCAGACATCTTCACGAAACCACTAGACGAATCCACTTTCTCTAGATTGGTTAGTGAATTAGGGATGTTAAATTTAAATTAATTTTTGTTTGCGAGAAGTTGTGTGGATTCACAAGTTATTGAATCTTAATAAACAAAGGACTTGTGAAATCCAGTCTAACTTATGATCTCGGGCTTATGAATATCAATATTAATTATTATAAGTATACCAGTTATGCTTTATGATAATTATTTGATATAGCATAAGTAGTTAACTGCTACATAAATGTTTGTAGTTAACAAGAAGCATAACAGTCTGTGGTTTAGAATTAATTGGTGGATTTCAAAGTCATGAAATCTTGCTGAGAAATTCTATATCAGACAGTTGTGATCTTTAGTGAGAAACTGTGTACTGACTTATTATTTGGGTTTACTGGCTCTCACTAGAAGAATGAGTAGCAATTACATTTCATGTTATTATTTTGCATAACTGCTTGTATGGTTAACTGCCTATATAGTTTATTCAGTATGCTTGCATGATAAATTGAATTGTAATTGGGTTGTTTGTTTTAAATTTTTTTTGAAATCTCAAATGCAACAGAGTATGGAACAAATTTTTTTTGGTTTTCAAAATCTTTAAAACAACCACTAGTAAATATTATATATTTATATGTCTGTCTGTATGTGCAATTCAAATTGAATTATATTTAATTTTTAGTTATTTCTAAATTAAAATTTTAATAATTCTATTTTAGAAATATTAAATTTTTAATTCAAGAAATCTCTATTTAATTAAGTTTATGACAATTTGAATTTATGTGTTTTAAATTATTTGGTAAATGTAAGTTTTAATTTATTTTTTAAATCATCAGTATTTAAATTACTAATGATTTTCTAAATAAATATTAACTTACATGTATCGATAGTTGTTAACTATCGGAAATGATTTAAGTTTAAAATGAATATATATTTTGCATGTTCCGATAGTTAAGTATGTTTTATTTTATTATTTATAAAATATGCATGCATCGATAGTTGTTTAATATCGGGGAACTTTGTTTTGAAATTAAATTGTTTAAGTAAATACTCTCCCGATAGTTACAATTATTATAGTTATTATTATTATTATATATATACTCACCTTTGCAAGTGCCGATGGTTGTTGTCTTGGTTTTTGTTTTTTTTTGTTTGTTTTGTTTTGCTTTCTTTTTCTCTCTCCTGCTTGCTGCTTTCCCGATACTTAAGGTTAATATATATATATATATATAACTTGCTTTTACTATTCCCGATACTTACCATAACTAAGTATATATGTAATGTTTTTTTTGTTTTTTTTTGTTTTTCCGATAGTTAGCTGCTATATACTAATATACATACAAGCTCCGACTGTTACTAATTATCGGACGAAAAATTGATTTTTGCCTTCGAATATCTACAATTCTAGGACTTATTTTGAAAATCTAAAACCATGAAAGTGTAGATCTGTTAACCAGCTTCATTTACATACTAATTTTGTTTATTTTTGTTACGAAAATTTTACGAATATTTCGAACTTTGGGAATTTTTCTAGGGTTAACTAGAAGTCAAAAAATCAAAATAAAAATAGTGGTGTATTTCAAATATCTCCTAGTTCATCATATATTATTTTTAGAATTTTTGGAGAAGTTTGAAATATTGGGTATTTTTGGTTCGTAATCGATTAAACTAAGTTCGTTTTTGTTTCGAAAAAGTTAAAAATTTTGGTAATTTTTACTTGTTAAAAATGGCTGGAATTTTTAATATTACTCGTACGAATTTAGTTGCCGAATATAATATTCAAACCCTACCTGCTGATTATCGGGCTTGGGCACGAATATTAATCGAATATTCTAGGATCAGGTATGCTTTAGTGACAGACGTGCTATTAAATCATAATATGTTGCGTGACTGTTACTGCTCTGCTACTGACTCCTCAGAGGGTGAAGTGTTGGCTTTTACTTTTCAATTAGGCAATCGGGAAATTAGGGTTACTGAACATGATTTGAATCGTATTCTTCGATTCCCACAGGATAATTTTGTTCAAAACCCTACACCCGAACAATTAGCTGATTTCTGTACTTTTGCCAACTACTTCAATTTCGAAGTTCGTGACTTAGGTGAAATGTATAAACAACATTTTCCTAAGGCATGGAATTTCTTTTTCCATACCATTATTCAGTGTTTTTCCTTTAAGAAAACTAGCACCCATGGTGTTCCTTATTTTTATCAAGCTATTGGATATGGTGTTGCTAATAATCTTAGGTTAAACTATGGTCACTTGTTAATGCATAAAATTCTTAGCGTAATGGGACTTCCGGATAACAGAAACCTCCAACTTCGCAATGTGGACTGTTTCTTTCCAAGGTTCCTACAGCTTGTTATTAATGATTTATCCACTAACGAGGAAAAGCTACGCTATTATAGCAGTCCTACTTCTTTTCCTGTGAAGCAGAAGAACAAGATTGCTACAACGTTGCAGAACAACAATGACTATAACAACAACTCACCAGCACTAATGACAGATTTTATGATGAGGTGTGTTGTTGATATGGACAGAGACGTCCCTCTTGGACCGCAAGAAGATATTCAAATCCCTGAACAAGATCAAGAACGAGATCAAGTGCCTACCCCTGAATTGGAGTTGTCACAAGAAGAAAATGTTCAGGTGACCGAAGAGGTACAAGTTACATCTGGAGGAGATTCACTTGGGAATGCTGATAGTCAAGATTCATATCATCCCATATCTCTAACAGGTAGTCAAACAGGTAGTCCAACTGAATCCACATCTTCACTGTTTATTAATTTGCAGAATTTGTTTGAAGATACTGGAATGGAACTTGCTGCTGAGCCCTCTGTGGCATTAGGACAAGGCAATGAATCTGCAAACCAACAGATTCTAACCCCTGCCTCAGAACCAAACACTACTCAATCCTTACCGTTATCTTCTCTCCAACCACTAAAAAGAAAATTTGTGAGTGAGGGAGATAGTGCCTTAGAAGCACCACATAAGGAAGGTGAGGGAACCCAAACAGCTCTACCTCTAACTAGAAGGAGATTAGAAGAACATGAGGTAACTGTTAGCCCATCTATGCCCTCTCAACAGGACATAGAGCTGAAAAAGGCAAATACACAGTCTCTGGGGACATCCTCTCAACAGGGTGAACCTATTGAAATTCGCCCGTCAGCCAGGGCATCTGAACGAGTGTCAATAATTGAGCCTCCAACCAAGTTAAATGTTGCACTGAAAGGAGCACACACACAGGAGGAATTGACAGATATTGCTACTACAGTAGCAGAACCTATGCAGGTAGATCCTGTACAGGTCATGCCTTCACAGGCTATTGCGGGAGTCACGGGTCCTTCATTGCTAAACATTACAGGATCCAATGTGATAAGCCCCCCAGGAGGAACATTCCTGGCTCCTCATAAGGAGGTATCCACCACTATTAGTGGAAAGGAGAAGCAACTACTTGGCAATAGTTCTTCGGATGAGCCATTTAGGATTTTCACTGCAGGTACAGAAGACTTGCTGGAGTCAAGGAGAGTGAGTGAAACACCAACAGAACGATTGAGTGATCATAATTCACCCACACCCCTAAGACCGAGCGAGCGAATTGAGAGACAAACACTTACAGAACCTGTTCGTGAGACACCTACCAGCCAAATAAATACCCTCACAATGCACACACAATCTCTAAGTCAAAGGGTTTATAACCTGGAGACTACTGACACCGAAATGAAATCTGAATTTCACAGCAATGTCATGGAAATAAAATTTGTTCAATACAACATGTTGCAGGATTTACAGAATTTCAAGACGGATATGCAGAAGTTTGTAACAGATTTGTTTGACAAGCATTAATCTCAAACTATTCAAATCCCTGCTTCGGAGGATAACACAACTAAGGGGGAGATGATAGTGCGAGAGCAAGAAAAAGAATCTGGTGCTGATATGAGGAGTAAAGACAAAGGGAAAGGCAAGTTGGTAGGGGAAGAAGAAGAAGAATCACATTCTCAGGGAGAGAACATTATTTGAGCAATGTTCTATATTTTATTGAAGATGTTCCCAGGAATTTTGATTCTTATGAAGCTCAGTATATGATAAGTTCTTTGTACGTCAAGTTAAAGGATTTTGAAGCAGAGAAAAGCTCAAACACAGAGGAATGAAGATGATATCTATTGAAAATACGTTCAGTGGTAAAGGAACACTCATTTTCTATTTCTCTTTACTTTATAGAAATCTGGAAATGTATTATATGATCCAGAACCCAAGTAGTATTATTTACAAGTCTAGAGCATTAATATTTTCTTGTAAATTAGTTGAGTTATCCTCTTAAGGGATTTGCTTGTCGAACTCTAACAATCAAATAGGGGGAGATTGTAAAGCAAAATGTAACGTAAAGTAACATGTAACCGAGGTAACTAACTCAACACAACTAGTCGGTAACTTATATTAAAATGAAGCACGGAATCGACTGCGAATCATTTATAAGTTGAATACCAAAAGGCCAAATTATCAGAGGAAGCTTTGAAGACATTGAAGATCACTGAAAGAAGTTCATTAACATGTTCAAGCCTCAGTGAAGAATAAAGTTTAAGTGTTTTAAAGGTTCTGAAGATAAAGAAGGTTTTGCTACAGAGAAAGCAGAAGATTTCAGTGAAGATAAGAAGCACTTCTTAACATGGTGGAACAGGTCAATTGTATAGCAAAGAATATGTGAAGATCAAGATCTTGCTAGTCGGTTGTGAACCAGACCAGTTGCACCAATCGACAGCACAAAAGAAATTGAGAACTGCATCATTGATTCAGAAGAATTGACCAGATACTGAGATGAGTAACCTAAGTGGTATGTGATTAAGCCCAGAATAAATCAAGTTCGAATTAACAGGGAAATATTTATTTGACTTGGTTGCAGTGGAAGAAATTATGTTAAAGGGCTTAACACATTCGAAATATGGCTAAGTGAACAAGACTACAGAAGCTGTATCCAGAAGTCATTGGTCAAGCTATTTCGTCTTATTCCTGTTTTGTCTTATTCACCAATGGTTAATAACCATCGGGTGAGTTAAATGAATAAGCAAACAAATGGTGAATATGCACAGCAACTTCCCGATAGTTATTAACTATCGGGTAAAGGAAAAACTAGAAGGAACTTTCTATGATTTACTAACTATCGGATAAAACAAATAAAAAGAAAATCTATTTATTCCGATAGTTAATAAATCAAGTAATATTTCCGATAGTTAACATATCTCCGATAGTTACTCAGTTTGAAGTAATTAATTTTATTTCATGAATTGTTTTAAGTGTCCGATAGTTGTTTCACAGACTCATCGATACTTAAACAATTACTCAGAAATTGTTCCCGATACTTAAGAGTAAACAGAAGTGAAGCTGCAACTTACTTTACTTGGCACAGAATGGGCCACGTATCGAGAGTTGAAAAAGTCTACACAAAAGCAGCAAAGCATTGTCTTTGAAGATATTCATTCAGTTAACAGACGAAGATACACAGAGCAATTTAAGAGAGAAACACAGAGAGCATTCAAGAGAAGTAAACACAGAAGCCATTAATTTTGTACTCAGCTGTTGTTACTTTGATTGTTCTTATTAAAGCTTGTTATCTAACTGATGTACTAGTGAATCATTGTAACTAATCGAAAGATTAGATTTGTGGAGCACCTCAGGGTTTATATAAATCAAAAGATATATTCCCCGAACTGTTGTGATTGCTTACCTTGTGTTTGATTTAATATCTGTTCGAACTGTTTAAAGTCCATCAAGAACCATTCCGCGAATATTTTATAAATTGGACAATATCGTATTCAACCCCCCTTCTACGATATTTGGGACTAACACTTGCACATAAGCATGTTGCAAATATTATATCGGGTCTAGTAGCAGTTAGATATAATAATGAGCCTATCATACCTCTGTAGTTTGTGATGTCAACTTTCTTACCAGTTTCATCTTTGTCAAGCTTGGTGCCGGTGAAAAATCTTCTAAACTGTCTTTTCTCAGAAGATCCCTTACATACTTTGATTGGCAAATAAAAATTCCATCTTCCTTTTGCTTTACTTGCAATCCAAGGAAGAATGAAAGCTCACCCATCATGCTCATTTTATACCTGCTCTGCATTAACTTAGCAAATCTTTTGTACAAGTTTTCGTTAGTAGAACCAAATATAATATCATCAACATAAACTTGGATAAATATCATATCTTTTTCATGCAGTTTATAAAAGAGAGTTTTATCTATGACACCTCTAATGAAACCATTTTCAAATAAAAATACGGAGAGAGTGTCATACCATGTCCTTGGTGCTTGCTTGAGTCCATAGAGAGCTTTGACTAGGAAATACACAAAATCAACAAACTTTGGATTTTCAAATCCAGGGGCTGTTCCACATATACTTCCTCTTCTAACTCTCCATTCAAAAATGCACTCTTCACGTCCATTTGAAAAACTTTAAAATTAGAATGTGCTGTGAATGCCAGAAATATCTTGATGGCTTCAAGTCTTGCAACTGGTGCGTAGGTCTTGTCATAATTAATTCCCTCTTCCTAGGAGTAACCCTTTGCAACCAGTCTGGCTTTGTTCCTTGTAACAATGCCATCACCGTCTAACTTGTTCCTGTATACCCATTTCGTACCAATAACGGATCTATCTTTAGGCCTGGGTACCAGTGTCCAGACTTCTTGTCTCTCGAACTGATTGAGCTCTTCTTGCATGGCAAGAACCCAATCTGGATCAATTAATGCATCTTCAATCTTCTTTGGTTCTTCTTGAGACAGAAAAACTAAAAATAAACATTCATTTGAATTTGCACTTCTGGTTCTAACTCCAACATCTGGATCACCTATGATCAGTTCAAAAGGATGATCTTTGCTCCATATCCTTTCACGGGGTAGGTTTGATCTAGATGATTCGCCTCGAAATTCATTGTGATGTTGTGTTCTACTAGTTGATCCTTCATCTCCCCCTGAGTTGCTGCCAGGATGACTTGTTGATCCACCACTGGTATTAGTAGAATTTCCAGTGTTATCATTGTTTTCACCACTATTACCTAGATCATCATTATTATTTTCATCATCAATTCATGTTGCAACCTCAGGTTCTTCTTCATCATCAGAATGTGAGCCAGGATAATTATCAAATTTTAATGACTCAGAAGAATCTTCAGTTTGGATACTTGGGAGTTTAGTGTCATCAAAAGTAACATTGACACTTTCTTTTACTTGATGTTGATCAATTATGTACACCTTATATGCTCTTCTTGAATATTCGACAAAAATAGCTTCATGTGCCTTGGCTTCAAACTTGCCACGATGTTCATCTCCATCCTTTAGCACATAGCATTTAGCTCCAAATACATGAAAGTACTTTAGAGTAGGTTTCTTGCCAGCCATTAATTCATAGGGAGTTTTCATATGATCTTTGTTGATCAGAGTTCGATTCTGAGTATAACAAGCTGTATTTATTGCTTCAGCCCAGAAGTAGATAGGTAACCTTGATTCACTTAGCATAGTCCTTGCAGCTTCAATCAGGGTTCTATTTTTCCTTTCTACAACTCAATTCTATTGCGGAGTTCTTGGTGCTGAATATTGTCTTGTTATCCCCTTGTCTGAGCAGAAGTTATTCAGGACTTCATTTCTAAATTCTATTCCATTGTCCGATCTGATTGCCCGGACAGGTAACTTTGAATCTAACTCAATTAGCTTTACATGACGAATCACCAATTATGGAGTTTCATCCTTAGAGTTAAAGAATAAAATCCATGTATACTTTGTGAAGTCATCCACAATCACTAAGGCAAATTTCTTTCTTGACATAGACATAATATTTACTGGACCAAATAAATCCATGTGAAGGAGTTGAAGTGGTTCAGTGATGATTGAAGTGTCTGTGCCTCTGTGACTTGCTTTCTTCGACTTCCCTTTCTGACATGCCTCACACAAACCTTCTTGTGTAAATTCCATCGGAGGCAGTCCTCTCACCAAATCCCTCTTGACTAAAGAGTTCATTATTTTGAAGTTTAGATGTGAGAGTTTCTTGTGCCATAGCCAGCTTTTTTCTGATGAAGCCTTTGAATAAAAACAATTTTCTTCATCTTCCGTTCCGGAGTTGAGATCGGCTACGTACAAGTTTCCTTTCCTTACTCCACGCAAGGCTAGTTTGTCATCTTTAGAATGAGCTATTAAGCATTTCTCCTTGATAAAGTTTACTTTGTACCCTTTATCACAAAATTGACTAATGATGAGTAGATTGTGCTTAAGTCCTTCCATTAAAGAGACGTTTTCAATGATAACATTCCCAGTATTTAACTTGCCATATCCCGTAGTCATTCCTTTGCTGTTATCTCCAAAGGTGACGATTGTGTCGGCTCTTTCAACCACGTTTGATAGCAGGGCTCTATCTCCGGTCATATGTCTTGAAGATCCACTGTCCAGGATCCATATAACTCGGTTTACCTGTTTAACTCCCTGCACATACCAAACGGATTAATTCGTCTTTGGAGCCCAAAATTGATTGGGCCCGGCATACTTAAAGAATTGACCTTTGTCCGCTTTGACAACAGATCCTCTTCGAATAACAGCATCATCTTCCTTGACTGTTCCTACCTTCCTATACACAGTCTTAACAACTTTCTGTTTAGACTTAGGAATATATTCTTCCTTCTTAGCAGGTGAAGGAGTTGCAGTCTTGGATTTAGCAAATTTATTATTGATGCATTTTCTAGGTGTCATGTTATCTTTCGTAGCTATCATGCGTTTAAAATAAGCAGTCATAGCATTAAAAGCACATAACATACAATTCAATATACCACAAGGTTTATGGAAAGCATCAATAATAGGCATGCTATTCAAAATAGTAGGTGACTTAACAGATTCTACTTCAATTTTATCAGCAGATTTGAAGTTTTCAATAGAATGAAATTTGTTATTACTATCATTACTGTTTAGAACGTGTTTGGTCTGTTCATTTTATTCTTTAAGTCTTTTGCACCTATACCAGGATTGGGCGACTTAGAAGTTCCCTCATCTTTCACTGGTGTCTTCGGTGCACTCTTCTCTTTCTGGACATTAACTCTTTTTATGTCCTTAACCTGTTCTTTTCTCTTCTTCTCTTCCTCGAGATCCTCTAACTGCATTTCATATGCAATCAGTATGGAGCTATCAAGGACGGGTTCAACTATCGGTGTTATGAAGAAAGGTTTCAGTGTGTCTTTAACAACATGTGGGATCCCCCTTTCTTCAGCACTTTTTCTGAAAGGAGTTATGTTGTTTGGCTTTCTTACAGATTTATTGTACTCGAAGCCTATTCCAAATTTACGACTTATTTCTTGTTGGTCAACTAGGTTCTTTACAATATACGAGGAATTCTTATATGCAAGACACTTTTTTTTCCTTCTTCTATCTGGTTTCTGAGATTGGTTTCAACTAAAACATGACAACTGACTTTACTGACTTGAACAGCTAAGTCCTCAGTCAACTTGACAGTCAACTTGTCATTATTTCTTTTTAACTACTTAAAAACTTCAGTTTCATCAATTAAGTCTTTGATTTTGAGTCTGAGTTTCTTAATCCTATCTCTTTCGCCATCTAGTTCTTTTCCTAGCAATGCAAACATTTTAGGGCAAGAAGGATTTACCTCTATTCCTCCTTGACGGGTGGGAGATAGTGATTCCTCAGATGAAGCCATAAGAGCAAGATTTCCCAGCTCTTCCTCATCATCATTATCTGAGTCATCCCAGCTTTTGCCTTCTGCTAGATAGGACTTTCCTTTATGCTTTTTCACGAGCACATCATACTTCTCTTTGAGATCTTCGTAAGACTCTCTCTTTTTCCCTTGCTTAGGGTTCTTACATCTCTTTGGTTTAGATATGTTCCAATTCATAAGTCTTTAACACTCCGTAGAGTTTTTCTAGGGTTATCTCTTTCATATCCCTAAACTCCCGGATAGCTGCGATCCTGTGTTCCAAATGCTCGGGTAAGGTCAGCAGAAACTTCCTGTTCACCTCCTGATTCTGATAAAACTTTCCATTCATATTGAGCTCATTTATCAGTTTATTTAGTCTCTGAAATACCTCAGAGATACCCTCACCAGGGTTGGATCTAAACTGCTCATATTGGGAGGTCAGGATTTCTAGTCTATTCTCTTTCACTTCCTCAGTCCCCTCATTGATAATCTTTATTATTTCCCAGATCTGCTTTGCATTCTTGCAGTTGACTACATGATTGTACATGACGTAGTCTAAAGATTCAATCAATATTAATTTGAGGTTGTTGTCCAGGGACACGGCTTCTACTTCCTCATCTGTATAGTCTGCTGGACTTTTCAGAAACCGTCTATGGGGGATTACGACCCCATCTACCTCATGTTCGAGAATAACTGATATAGGGGGATCAACACCTATGGCCAATACTAATTCGTACTTGGGATTGGCAATCCCAATGAACAGTAGCATTTTATGTTTCCACAATTTGTAGTGCTCTTTGTCGAACTGTGAAATTTTGATGCTAGTCACTTTTTGAGTACTCATCTTTAATAAGATTAAAAATTAAGTATTTAAAAAAAATATTTTAATTTTTAACTGAAAACAATTTTTTGATCAAAAAAATTTTTTAGAGAAAAAATTATTTCGAATAAAAAATTATTTCGAATTAAAATAATTTTTGAGATCTGTATATGAGTTGCGGAATTTTTGGTTCGGATCTGATATTTAAAAATATCAACCAGCTCTGATGTCAATTATTGGTCCCTGATATTGTAGAAAGGGGGTTGAATGCAATATCTGCAAATTATCGCGGAATATTGGATTTAAAAATATTATTTTAAATTCACACGAAATATTAATTGTAATGAAATACTATTCAAGTAGAAGATATAATTTTAACTTGAAAAATATTACAAAATTAATAAGTAGAAAGTTTATATAACTGTTTAAAACCTTAGAACGATTTTGACATAAATTGTTCGAGTTTAACAATTATATTCCAAATTTGCACAGAATCTATGAATATTACAATGCAGACAAATTTCTGAATTTGAACTATTTTTCTAACTGTGAATAATGAAGCCAAAACCTCATATTTATAGAGGTTGTAAAGCTGGTATGACTCTTCCAATATGACTCTTGAAAGTATAGAAATAACCTTTGTATGACTCTTAAAAAGGCTGGGCATGACTTTCAGAACTCGGTATGACTCTTGAAAATTCAGTATGACTTATATTAAAGTCATATTTGATTTTTCTTTTAATTAAATAAATTAGTATGACTTATTTAATAAATAAATCAAATTCGGTATGACTCTTTTAGAGTCAAATTCGATATGACACTTTAAATTAAAGCCCGGTATGACTTATTACTTAGTTAACGAAAAATCATTTCAGTATGACTTTTAATCAAAAAATTCGGTATGACTTATTTGTATAATTCGGTATGACTTATTAAATAATCATTTGAATTATATAAAAAGTCATATTAAGTCATATCTTTTATAATAAATTAATTCTACTTAATTTAATTAGTTAATTTATAAATTAAATTAAATTCAACGTGAATTAATTTAATTAGATAAATTAAATAATCAATTAATCTTTGATAGTAGAATTAAAATACTATCTCTGTCGTTTATTACATAGTAGTCAGCTTTGAAGTCTTCCATTTTCTTCGTCTTCTGTCATAAACCACTTGAGCTCGATGTTGAATAATTATTAATTTAGTTGACACACAAATGTACTGTCTGGTTCATTTGTGTCATACTATAATAATTATTCTCCATCTTTAATATTTAAGTTGTGGCCTTCTGTCATTCTTCTGCTTTACTGTCTTTCCTCTTCTTCTGGAATCTTTCTGTAGTAACCACTTGAAATTTTTTATATCTTCTGTATTCTTTAGAAGTACTACCACTTTATTTTTCACTGACGCTTGAACATATTAATGAACTTCTTCCAGTGTTGAGTAGTAATCCCATAAAATACTTCTGATACTTAGATCCTTTGTGATTAGTTGACTGTCTTCATCTTGATTCATGTTTGGTGTTTATTATTTACTTCTCTTTATTAGCTAGAGTTGCGTTGTCATCTAATTATTACAAATAGGCCTAGTCATATGCCTTTCAAAATCACTTATCCATCCAGTGTCTAGATAATCATCTGAGAAATTGGATGATGAAATAGATACTGAGGGGACCACTGTAATAAGTGGCCCTAGCTCTCACTCTGTCACAATGACTGAAACATGTGCAACATGACAGGGAATCAGGACCATCATCTCTTGGTAGGTCACTTTCTGATGAAAAATTGAAGGAGTTATATGGAGATCAATTAGAGGGTTTTTACCACATAGCACAACAGCTTCTCAATTCTCATTTGCCCGACAAAGATTATGCTGCAATAATGTTGGAATATGCTAAGGACCAAGAAGAAATCAGGGATAAAAATGCTAATTTGGCTGAAAATGAAGAGGCCGATGTAGATGCTTGGTTGGATAGTAAAACCACTGTGAGCATAGAGGAAATGCTAGAGTGGATGAGGCAGAAATACTTAACCTCTCTTGGATCATGTAATAAAACTTTCACTCCCAGTGCAATATATGATGCCATCCATGAAGCTGCCAAGGTTCAACTCTAATCAAACCACTACCTTTCCAAAGGTGTGCAAGCTGAAATCAATGATCACAGAACCAAGGTAGAAGGTACTCTAAAAGAAATTGAGGACAAATTGAGGCCTGGAGATATATATGGAAACATATCAAGAGGTGAGTCTGGAAAATCATCACTTCTTTACTAAAAAATGGATGCAATAGAGAAGGTCTTCAAAGAAATGGTTAATAGCAATGCAGCCATCCTTGAAAATTAAAGGAGAATTAATAATATGGTTGAAGTGCTCTACTCAAACAGACATGCAGATAGGTTGCCTGAAGATGTGCCTCTTCATAACTTGTCATCACTTCAAGTGGATATTTATTATCAATCCAAGGCTAAGGATGAAGCTGATAAGGCCAAGACAATTGCTGATTTGAATGCCAAAGTTGAATCTCTCTCCTCTACAATTTTTACAGTTGTGTCCAGTGTGAGCACTCTCAAAAAGGAGTTTGACAACTCTAATGCCACTCAAGGCACCACTCTTGCAAATATCTCTGCTCAACTCACATCCTTGAAAACTCTTCTTTCCACCTTGGGACAGGCCAATCAAGTTCCTTCAGTTCAAGTATCACCTCACGTCAAGACCAATCACTCTACATTTCTTCCAAAACAAGATATCAACCCTAAAGGGGAGAAGGAAAGAAGAGAAGAAACAGAGGCTGAAAGGCAAAAAGCTGTAATGAGAAAACTGAGAGGAAAAATTCAAAAGCCTAATGCTGATAAGGACTTCTTTCTTGGACCTTCTGCAACATATCAAAAAGAAAGTCAAGGGCAATCATTGGAGCTACACAAAAATGCTTGACAATACTATTGTTACAGTAAGGGGAGTCAAGTTTGAAAAAGATGGCAGGTTGTTTAAAGAACCAATAGTGCAGATGGAATCTGGCTATTTCAAGGTTTCTGTTGGGTTATTCCAGACTCTGTCATTCACTGAGCTGGAGTGCCTGCACAAAGCAGTTGAATTAGTTACTCAGGAGGATGAAGAATTGAAAAATCAGATATTGGGTCCTCTTCTACCAAATGCTCTTCCTAAGACATACTACAATCCAAATGGTGTAATGTATATGTCAAGAGGATATAAACTTGCTCACTTCAAAATTCCTCAACATCTCAATTCAGGAAACAGAAGTCAAATCATAAATCTCATTGAGCTTATTGAAAAGAAAAAGGTCAAGCAAGTAGAGGATAAGTTGATTCTGGAGAAGATAAAGAAAATTATCAATGATCAAGTTTCTGAATTTGCAAATGAAGAGTTGAAGAGACAAAAGAGAGATGATGAAGACAAGGATCAGGACAAGAATGACAAGAAGCCTGAGTCCAGGAATGATAAGGGTAGAAAGAAAGAGGAAAAGAAAAACGAAAATGTGGACAAGAAGAAGATAGAGGATTCTGAAAGAGAAAAGAAATATCAAAGAAAGAAGCCTTCCATGCAGCAAGTTGGTGTTCATTCTAGTACACCCACCAAAATTCAGGGTACTAGTGTGGCCCCAACAGTTTCTGAAACTATTATAATCCCTAAATCCAAATCTCCTAGAAGAATTTTTGTGAAAGTAATTGCACATTGAGTGATAAGGAAGGAAGTTGAGAAGAATCACATCAAGAAATTGAAGCCATGCCAACAGATAAAGATCAACACTGCTACAACAACAAGATTCAAAAATTCCACTAGCTCATTGCTAGTTAGATGTCCTAAATGGAGAAAGAAGCTCATTGTTCATAGCAAAGATCTACAAATTAAGCATATCCAGGAAATTGTTGAAATTGATAAAGTAAAGATCAAGCAATGGAAGGCAAACAGAATCATCAAGGTAGAAATCAGGGACAAGAGAATGTTTGTGACCACTGTTGATGGGAAAGAAAGAGGTTTTCATCATGACAACTCAAATTCAACCACTCATGATATTAAAAGAGTGATCGGCCTGTTTGACAAAAGATGTATGATTAACAAATTGAAAATGATGGAAATGGCTGAGTACTTGGTTAAGAAATACCAAAAGAATATTGACAAGGTCAAGTACTTAGAGGAGATGGTAGAAAAGAAGAGAAAGGAAGAAAGAATAGAAAGGTTGTCTGAAGAACTAAGAAGACAGGGAAAGTGCAGAGTATTCAAGGATCCTGATAGAGTTGAGTTCAAGCTGAGAAGTGGGGCAACAATCAAAATCAGACTCAAGTTTATTCATGATTACCCTATGCACACCCTCAAAATTACTGCTAACATGTTAAATGATGCAATTCTAATTGAAGAAGTCATGGGCATACAAAAAATCCTTCAGGCAATTGAAGAAATTAACATAAGGCAAGAGAAAAAAAGGAAAGAAAGATATGATCATGCCAATCACCAACA
The DNA here is from genome assembly GCA_028671895.1 of Oenanthe sinensis. Lineage (NCBI taxonomy): Eukaryota > Viridiplantae > Streptophyta > Magnoliopsida > Apiales > Apiaceae > Oenanthe > Oenanthe sinensis. The sequence goes on from CM053813.1 coordinate 16,400,149, forward strand.
ACAACAAAATAGGTAGGCTTGATATCTTGTATTAATTTGTAAAATTATCTTTTTTCAATTTGGGGGAGATTGTTGGACCAAATCAATCCTACTCTATGTAATTATTTGTCTTGCTGCAACATGTTTTGTACTTCTGTATTAGATTAGTGACTTAGTCATTTTTATTTATAATTGCAGTTAGAAGTGTGATCGAATTATATTCCAAAGTTGTGATTTAAAGTCAAGAATAAAGTATGTTAGAATATTCAAGTTGAATCATGCAACAAGTCAAAGAAGGCTATTTGAAGAATAAGGAAGGCAGTCTGAGAATTCAACTAAGGCAAATATACATTCGAGAAGTCATCTCATCCGAGAAGTCAGAAATATGTAACTGGTTCTAGAAGTCTCAATATGCTCATTAACTCAGTATTCGATCGAGAAGTGTCCATTCGAGAAGTCAAGATATTGAAGCCAATCGAGTAATGTGAAAAAGTACACATTCGAGAAGTACAGCAAAACAATTCGAGAATTCAGCCAAAGTAGCATTCGAGAAGTGATAGAATTGAACCAATCGAGAAGTCTCAGTTTCAAGTGACCATTCGAGAAGTCTAGTCTAATCGAGAAGTCATCAAATGAAGTATGTAATCAAGAAGTCTGGACATTCGAGAAGTAAGTCATTCAAGGACTAATCGAGAAGTCACAGCTTGTACTTAATCGAGAAGTCAATCACCATGACTTCTCGAAGCAATTTCAACAGAGTACTGGACATTTTCAAAGAGCTATTTTTAAGGAGAATTGTAGAAGAACAAGACAGATAATGTGCAACTCTATCTTTGCAGGATAAGTCAAACCTGTGAGGATACAGACAAGTCTACAATAAAGCTAGGAAGATAAACAAGACAAAAGATAGAAGATATATAAGGTTGAATGCAACAAACTGTCAAAAGAAAATGTTAGCTAGAAATAGATAGTAGTCAATTGTAAAGTATTTCTTGTCTATTTCTAGTTTTAACTTAACTGATTTATGAGAGCATGTGTCAAATGATATGTTGTCTATATAGCTTATGCACAGCCTCATTAGTCAGAAATCTTTTAAAATCTATCAAGTGTATTCATACCTTGTATCTTTCAAGAAGCTGAAATTCTCTTTGAATTTCAGATTGTAGCAAAAGTTCAATAATAATACAACTAGATTGAAAGTTATATTCTGTATTTATTCTACTTATTGCCTTATGCCTTTATAAACACTTGAATTCATATAGCCACATTCACAGAACAAACAGTTCATCAAATTCAAAAAGTGTAAAAGCCTTTGAAGTGTACATTCACCCCCCCCTCTATAAACTTCTGGGACTCTTAATTCCTAACAATTACCAAACGAGGCTAATTATTATACATTTAATAATAAAGTTCTCAAACTTTAGGCACTTGATATTGTATGCAACATCAGTAGATTTTTGGAAACAAACACATATGAGCTTGGCGAGACAAATCTGTCTTAAAAGTACATGTCTAACAGTTGAGGAGTCGATGTACTCTTTTACTGGATGACCAAAAGAGATCATGTACCCATCCTTAAACTTCATGGATTGGGCACACTGAGCCCTCAGCTTTCCGCTACCAATGACCTAGTAAAAGCAATAGAAATTGTATAAATGCACAGTAAAAAATGAATAATACATAGTGAAGAATCAAGAACATGGCATTTACAGAAACAAACCTCACAACCCTTCGCTCTACTCTCCATTATGAATCTCCACTATGTTCATGAGGTTTAGCAGGCCCTGAAATAAATTGATTACAATTTAGTTACATACCAAATAAAAAGCAACTTGACAACAATTTAATACTAGCAAAATGGCAGCCAACCCAAGCATATGACTTCGCAAGCTTTATATATAGTCATCTTCTGGCCCAAACTCAGACCAAGTTGATAAATGACATGGCAAAAGGGGCAATGATGAAGGACTCTAGGACATAACAATTCAAAGTTCAAATAGACAATTACAGCAAAATGTATTAAAAATGTAGACCCCCTGCCATAACCATTTTTACAGTTAAGGCCATGGGAGAGAGGTACTTCAAGACGTTCATGTGAGGAAGAAGACTATACATAAAAAAAAATCATATTCTAAACTTTAGTTTCTCACCAGAAGAATCTTAATATATGGAAAACCCAAGAACAATTAGTAAGCAAATGTGCATATCATCAAAAAATCTATGGGAATGCATTTGAAGGGTTTCGAGGCACAAACGCAACGGAAAAACGTGAAAAATAAATACAAAACGTAATATAAATCGAAACCCTCCGCAAGATTTATGCGAAAATAAAAGATTTAATTCGGAGATAAAGAACAAATACCTTAAAACGCTTTAACAGTTCATTAATGGAAGATTAATGGAGGTCCAAAGCTCGTTTAATCACCATGTATCCCGCTCTCACGATCTACACTCTACATTATCCACACGAACATTTTTCATGAAGGATTGATGTGTACTAGCACTCGAAAACTGTTTATCTCTCTATCTTCCTCTTTTCTCAAAACGGCTAGGGTTTTAGTAAAAAATCTGTATATATTAAATTAGCTCATAAAGAGATTATATAGAGAGAGAAATAAGTTTTTTAATTATAATCCAATTATAATTAATACTAATCCAAAATTCTAAATAATTTAATTAAGTCTCACTTAATTAATTAATTATTAATTTTGAAATTAGTTTAAGTAATTCATTTATTCTATTTATATAATTAATTAAGTCATACTTAATTAATATCATAAATAAAATAAATTACTTATTTAATTTAAATTCATAATTTAAATTATTTCTCCTTCAAGCGTTCTTTGTGTGTGACCATGTAGGTTATTATTACGTTGGCAACAATTTTAATATCTAATTAAAATTATAAACAATGAGCGGCATCTAATAATACATCATTGTTACCCAAGTAATAATAATAAAATCGGTGATTCGATTAAGCATTTCGTGAATAATGTTCCATGTAATATAATCCCTTTAATCTGGATATTATATATTAAACTCAAGGCATATCTCATGTCATCATCTTCATAATTTAATCTTTATTTTCTTGATCGATGAGTAGACTATCAAAATCAAATCAACATTTGAGCACAGCCTTGCATTTCATAGTCTCACTCAAACAAGAGGTCAATAATATCACTCCTAAAATTAGGAGGATTAAATCTCATCTAGATCATTCATATTTCTCATATGATTCATAATATACCCAATGTCCACTTTTATCATCACCCGGTCAAAGGTAACTTTTAATATAATCAAAGTATATTAATTCTCGTATAGAAATATAAGGATTTCATGTCTAAGGATCAATACACCATTATCACAGTGAAAATTACTTTTGACATACTAATTTTCTATATTTATGAATATTCATGTTTGTCTACAAAATTAGCAAGTAAATCAATGAAATAATTTTTTTTCAAGTTATATATTGTATATAAACTTGAAGGGTGCTACATCGAAAAATGAATGTGTTCTTCACTTTTTATAAATGGATAACAACTCACTTTATTATACAAGGTTTGTCTGAATCGGTTCTAAGAAAACTAAGCTCACATATAGAAATATGTAGCGCCATAAAAATATTTCATTGAGAGACTGACTGACAATATATCTCTGGTATCAAGGTACGTATGAATGTGTCTGAATTTATCTTGATTCCGGCTTCTTCTTTTCTCTCTAATCTATTTGGTTCTCACACGATAAACAATTCAAAATGAATGGCTCTCATTTGTGTGTATAAACTCATATGAGAGAAAATGATATTTAGTCGACGTGGCTATTAGAATTTAGAAAGTGGCTTAAGGTCATTTTTAATCAATACATTAGAGCAACTCCAACAATTACTTAACTTTTTCCTCATATATAATATTATTAAATTAGCTCTCAGAACATCTCCAATGGCAATAGGTAAAATGGTTAACTAAATGATGATTATGTAAAATTTTATTGAATTTGTAAGAGTCTATACTCCAATGGTATTAGCCATAATGTTTAACTATATTCAAAAATATTATTTTATATATAATTATATAATTTACGACTTGATATATATAATTTAAATAAGGTAAAAAGCTGACATGGATATTTTAGATAATGGTTAGAAACTCAACAAATATAGAAGATGGAATAAATGATATCTATCATTTTTGTTTTTGCTAACAAGTTTTATGGTTGGAGGGCTATATATTTTAGTTAATATCTATATCATAGTTCCACCTAGATTTTTTATCTAAAAGGTGGTGATGGTTAGAAATACTCTTAGTTATTTAAGATACAAAATTGTTATTACACTCCAACAACCCTCCTCAAATTCAATCTCTAACTATATTCATATCTATAATATATTAATGGTTGTACTTGAATTCTTGAGAGAGATAAAAATGACCTATAAAGGAGATGGAAGTTAATATTTATTAATATAATCTATTATTATTATATTATATGTATTATACGAGAACATCATGTTGAATCCTGCATCGCAGTAGACCAGGAAAAACAACTGATCATGGTATGCTGCTTGGGTGGTGAATGTTTACTGCTTCTCTGTTTCTACATTAATTTATGGTGTCTATATTTAGGTAAAAAAACTCGGCTCACTGGCGTAATAAAAAGCCAACTGACATGACATGTATCATGAAAATGTCCCTACATCGGCAAACACGAGTATATAATTACTTTAAATTTTTATGTATTCGATTGAAGCCTGGTGCAGATACAGTTTCTTATATCCAATTATAAGGATTATGTTATACAAATGTGTCATTTATTCTACGATGCAAATGTAGGTACCTGGATATGAGGATTTTATGTTTGTTTTGGTAATATTTTTGTTGGTAGGGATGGACAGTTGCTTCCTTTTCTCCTTGCAAATTCATATATTTATATTAATCACCTACATGATACATTTTGCTAATATAAACTCCTCATAAGTCTTTCGCTCACTGGGTATTTTATCCCCCCACCCTTTCTGTCGTGTTTATATTATTATTATATAGCATAAGATTTCTTATTTTAGAGTTTGATTTTTTTATGTTGACTAGTGCATTTAAGTCTACAATTCCATTATTTTGAACTTGAGTTAGGACCATAGATATCTGTCATGGTTTGGGAGGTATGACTATTACATTTCGTTATAACCCACGAGTAGCTAATGAGAGACATTTTTAATCCGTTGTATCTAATAGTCATCTTTTGCAGAATTTTGGATGTGAACAAAACATGATATTTTGTAATGTTTTTAATGGACATGATGCATGGGGTCACCTTATATCTAAAACTGTAGAGACTTGATGCCTTCTTTGCTTTGCAATTGGCAAGAAACTCTTGCTCTATCACTAAAGTGTAGTGAAACCTTTCAGTTTAGTACCTGGAGACAATCGTACTTGAAAACTTGTTCTGCAATTGATCAATAGCTTGAGAATCATCCTTGGAATTGATTCTTTTCACAGTGGTACACAGCTTTGTCCATCGTTAGTCAGGTGAGGCTATATTCTACACACAATTTATTTTGGGGTAACAAGTTGACTGTTTTTCATTTTTGCATTCCAGCTCTATTCTATCTGGCAACTTATGTTCAACTATGTATTAAGATTCCTTTATGATTCATTTCAGGGTGATGTCTTGATTATAGCAAATGTTGGCGATTCTCGGGCAGTTATGGTAGCCAATTCTAGTGATGGCGACTTGGAGCCAGTTCTACTTACAATTAACCGTAAACCCAACTTACCCAATAGTTTTTTCTTTCATTCCTCTGTGTGAAGTAGGCTTTGTACGTTGAATACACGAGATAAATTAATGGTACTTACTTTTTTATTCTTGAATTATTAACGATCCGGGAGTGTATAGAATCTGGAAGACAAATGGAGAGATTCCAGGAGTTTCAGGAGTCAAGAGCTTTTGGTGACTACTTTATTAAGGATCTGGGTCTTATTTTTTAGCCAGAAGTGACGCAGCAAAACATAATCAATGGGTGATCAATTTTTTTTTATTGGCTTCATTTGGGGTATGTGTTATTGATATAGTTTCTCATGACTAAATTAAATAACCTCTATGGTGATATAGTGACACAGTTATCAGCTATTTCATCTACCTACATCGTAGGATATTCCAATACCAGGTTTAGAAAATCCAATCAGCTAGAATTTTTCAGGACTACTTGCTATTTTCATATATATCTCAGCTCCTTAACTTTCACCACTCTATGGGGCAATAACTTTTCACATCTGTTCCTCACTTCCTTGTAATGCATCAAGTGAATATGGGGTAACAGTATGACCAAAATAGTACATCAGCAACGGAAATCAACCAACTTAAGAGATATTTTATAATTTCACTAAATAAGAATGAGTAAATTTCACAGATATCTTATAATTTAACGAAAATTTTGAAATGTAAAGGGAACAACAGAAATGAAATTATTATTCAACATCCCTCACGGGATAGGAGGGAAACCAGAGCTGCATTAGCTTTGATACTATGTCAAGGTTTTAGAAGATTGACTTGCCAGGATCATATTATTCAACATAGTTTCACTGATTTTCTATTTTTAAATTGTGCAGGGACTTGCTAAGAGTTCAGTTTCACTCTCCATCAATGGGAAATCATTCCCTTGATCCCTTTGCTTAGGTTGAAGTCAGCATCGCGTAGCTTGAGGGTGTCATGCGCTGTATGTTTCTTCAAATGTTTATCTCTTAATTCAGTTTTTTATTTTATGTATCAACTTTTGTTGGAAGTTGCATTATGTGAATGTTATTATTTAGTATCATTATGTGAATGTTATTGTTTGTTTCTTAGAATTAACCTGGCATATAGTAATAAATACTTTTACTGATAGTTGTGGGAGCAATCTAACAACGAGCTTGTTCTCCCGCAACGATTAAGGTTGATGCTGATTATGTTATGAAGGTTATCAGATAACAGAACTAGCTTCGTATTTCTACTTGGTATTCATGCAAATAAAACAAAATGTAATTTCTTTAAGCAGGCCAAGCCCGAGACAGTGGATAAGGTATGTGAAATTGTGAGGAAGCAACTTGCAATACAGCCTGATGTTGCGGTCACTGGAGACTCAAAGTTTGCAGCCCTTGGAGCTGATTCTCTTGACACAGTATAAATTTCTAACTTTCAAGCTGTTGTGTGTTACATCTATTCTAAATGTTTTGACAGGCTGTTACTTTTCCCCTGCTAACTAGTAATGGACACAACTTCCGCTTATAGGTTGAAATTGTGATGGGACTGGAGGAGGAATTTGGAATCAGTGTGGAGGAAGAGAGTGCCCAAACAATTGCTACTGTGCAGGATGCAGCAGATTTGATCGAGAATCTTGTTGAGAAGGGTAGTGCTTAACAATCATGGAAAATTCTGCAAAGATAGGTCTATGAAAGAGAGTTAATATTCCCAGCATTTAAAGTAGCTATTTTAACATTTCTCATTTCTTTTACTACTGCAGTCTGTAGGAACTTGCGCAAGAAAATTGTCTAGTGCAGGACTAATCTTCTATGGGAACTATCGCTGACCAGACAATCAAAAGTTGCACTATTAAAGAGAATCCTTATCCACTTGGATATTGATTGAGCTTTATTGGCTCCAAACTCGGGTGTGGAATAGTAGCTGGTTCTTTGATCACTTTTCTCACTGATTACCGGTGAATGGTTATACTCTATTAGTTATTCATCAAAGTTTAATAGACTTTTTTGGATAATTTCTTATACCTCGTATTTTTTTGCAAATTGCATTGTTCTATAGGTTAAAATGAATCAACAATAATTTAAAAATTATATATAATTTGAGAATTCAAATGGTGCATTGCACGGGCACTAATGCTAGGATTGAATGAATAGGGAACATATGCTCCTCAATATTGAGAAGAGATATTGAACTCTTAAAAATTTGAAGATGACTTAGGAGTTCTTCGAGATATTTTAGACTCTAATCTCCTCAAAATCTAGCTAAAGAGTGTGTATGAGTAACTTGTTGAAGTTGATCTTCTACCCGTTTACCTTTCCTTAATTATAGAAAAGTATTTATTTATGAAAAAATTGTATAAATATATATTTTTTTATTGATAAATACTTATTTCTCGTAAATAAATTTAACCCTTAATTTATTTTTCAAAAATAAGTATTTATTTTCAAAAAAAGTATGTAAATATATATATATATATATATATTTATTTATTTATTTATTAAGTACTTATTTTTAAAAAAAAGTTTAGCCAAAAAGGTCAATATTATATTCACCATAGAAGGCGTGGATGGACCGAATGATTCACCCAGAAGTCAAAACAATTGAATCGGACATAACAAGCCACGGCATCTTTTTGGCATCTTTCGGAAAATGTGCGCAAACCGATAAAAAAAAAAACCTAAATTTGTTCTGAGACGAGCAAATTTCTTTTGTTTTCATCACCACTTTCTTTATTTTTATTTTTGAAATACAAGTGAGAATACCACAACTACCCACAACAAAGGCACATTGCCACATTCAAAATTCACGAAAGAAATTTAAGCTACACAAAAAGAAACAACAACCCGTTTCTAGCTCTCTAACAAAGTTAAAAAGTTGTGGTCTTCAAAACAGGGCATCTCTAGATTAACAAGGCAGGACCGGATTTCATGCTAAACATATAAGAACTGTACTGGGCAAAAAAAACACATAAGAACAGTAATTTTTTTTAGTTTCTAATTAAAAAAACAGACATGTGAAAGCACTTAGATAGCACAGGTACAAAAGCATGTAATAAATATGAAGAAAAAAACCTAAAAACCCAACCCATATGATGTCTGTTAAAAGAAGCTAACTACCATGGAGACTGCCCCATTCTGTGAATTATGGGGATTGTTGCTGTGGATATTTTCAAACTAAAACTAATCCGTCTAGCTGCACCAAAAAAATATTAACTATCTTCAGCCACTTGCGTACTCTTTGTATTTGCCCAACCTTCAATGCAGCAGACAGATCTAAAAGGGTGGCCCAAGTGTTCAAGATATATTGGCCTCTAGATTTGTAGACCAGCAAGTTTTCTTACCAATAACTACACCTCTGAAGGACTCAGAGCCACCCTGATGCATGGCCGAACCTAGCAACCATTCGCAACCCCATTTGGTATAACTTTCTTCTCGGTCAATACAATCGACTTGCTGACTTTTGGCGCTTCTCCTTTTACAGAAGTCACATTATCAGACACCTTGATGTCCCCGTTCATCTGAACTACTGGAGTAGGATCCTTAATCAATTCTGAGGCAGTATCGCTTGAATTTTTAACATTGGCCTCCAAGTTCAAGCCATCCTTGCTCTTCTCATCTGTAGGCTTTCCCTCCCACACCTACAAAAAGCATTAAAATAGCTTTCTAAATTGAGAAAGTAATTATCAGCAAGAAACAATTGCAACCAGATCAACATCTGAAGGACTTGTAACAAAAGTGGACAACAGCCTAGAAAGAAGAAGCTACAAGGGGGGTAAATTACACCTGATATGCATGTTTACAGTATGTTCACCAACCTGTTTCTGGAACTGCTGTTGTTTTGCTTTTTTCTCTTGAATCCTTCTCTGACGATCCTCGTAAAAATCAAAATCATCTAGGATGCACTGCTTGCTCGAGTATTCCTTGAATATTTTGAGCAACTGCAGACCCTGCTCCAACTTGACCTATACAGAGAAACAAGCAACGTTAACAGATGCAACAGAAGCATAAACAGTGACACTTTTATTAAGGTGCACAAACCTCTTGAGTATCCCTGCTATTAGTAACAGGCTTGTTTTCATTGTTCTCAAGTGTAATGTGCTTCAGCATACTGTTGGGTACATCCTTTACAACGTGCCACTTGACAGGAAAACACCCAACCCATTTGTCTTGTTGCCAATATTCGAGACTCTTGTTAAAATCAACTAGTCCTAACATCTCCGCAATACCAACAAACTGGCCACTAGTATTAACCTAGACAACAAGTAACTGTAAGTACAAGAGTAACAGGTATACAAGCATAACATTAATTATACAAGTATTTATTAGCTCACCGAGAAAAGGAGAAAGATTGGGCAGCCACCAGACTTCTGCTGTGCATCTTGGTATGCTGCATCAAGCTTCTTATTTCCATTCTGTGTGCTTGCCCACACACTGTACTTTATACTCTTGTGCACATCATCTTCACTGTATGATTTTATTATATAAAACTTTGCATCAGCATATGTATCTGGGAAATCAGCTCGGTTGTATTGTTCCCTATCATTGTCCACACTGGGCTTCTCCTTCTCAACATCATCATTCGTTCCAGCCACTGGAACATTCTGTCCCTTCACATCCAAGACAACAGGTGCAAAGCCCTTTTGATTCTTTGAACTCTTGGCTCTCGGACCCCTGTTCAGCTCATTTAAACCATCCAAGTTCTCATTTCCATAACCATAAAGTCCATTGCCACGTCCCCTGGGTTTGTACTTGTTATCAACAGTAAGCCACCCACGCCCTCCGGTTCGTGAATCATAGCCACCAGATCCATAACCGTAGCCTGATCTATATGTATTGGTATACTGGTTATACATCTTGTTTGGGTAAATCCTATTTAGATAACCATTGGTGTTCATCCCCGATAATGGCCTTGGAGTTTGCAAGCCCTGCAACAAAAGATAGAGATTACAATGAGAGGGATTCTAAGAAATTACTACAAGTACAAGATCATCCATTCAACAACTAGTTCTTCAACGCAACATACCATGAAATGAGAATGAGAACGAGTATTCTGATTCCTTGATTGAATCCCATTTCCACTAGATATTGATGGCTTAATTGATGTGTTGGTCATTGGCCTTGAATAATCAGAATATAAAGGAACATCCATCCATGGGATGGGAGATCCCAAACTATCATAACCAAACCTTGGGTCTTGATAAGTTGAGGTAGGAGCTGCTCCAGGCAACGAGCCACGCCCAAATGAGCCATTATTGTTCTTAGACGAGTTCTGAAACGATTTTTGTGGTGCTGAACCATTATTAGCCTTAACAACACCAACATTTTTGATGCCATTAGAGTTCACATTAGCAGTTTCCATGGCCAAAGTTGGTTTGTCACCTGCTCCGGTTATTGTCTTCTCGCCTTTCGGAGGTGCAGCTGGGGTAGGATAAGGACCACTAGTTGGAGTCATTGGCTGGAAATACGGAGTAGGATACTGGTATTGCTGAGCTCCATATAGCTGCCCATCATGTCCTACAGTAGGAACAGGAGATCCAGAAGGTGTGTACGGGGCATAAGGTGCGTACCCATAACCATGGTACATAACAGAACCATTTTCCCCATATACTCCCTAAAAATAAGTAACAAGCTGAGCATTAATCATAAAGTACATCACATAGCCAACAATTGCAAAAACAAATATTTACTAATTCTTACTTGAGTCATATCCACTCCATCCGGATTCATGTATCTAGAATAATCATCCCAATCATTACCAGTTCCATCATAACCTACACAAGAATTGGTCTAAATAATAAAAACCATCAACCACTTGCGATATTAACAACATCAATATAACTTGCCCCAGGATCTTATATTTTTTACTACAACTGAGATCTTATAATAAGAATCAGTACCTCCGTAATAATACGAAGCATAATTAGGCATATAAACCATATTCGGATCCATAAACTCCGGTAGCACAGGAGTCAAAGACCTGTCAAATGCCTGATTCTGACCATTAGCCACATCACCTGGATTCGACGTCAACTGCACAAAACATAATCAATCAATAATCACCCAAATTACTTCACACAAAGCCAATAACAACCAAATCACATCAACAATCTACACAAACACCTTCTTCGCAGGCTCCGAAACATCCAAACCCTTGCTCTGCGTATCCAACGACAGCTTTTGCAACAAATCCGCTGCTTCTATATCACAAAAATATGATTTTTCAAGTAAAACACCTAAACACAAACACACACATACACATATATATAATTTTCACATCTCACGATCAATTTAACACTAAAATAAACAAAAAACACAATTAAATCAATCAGATCTCAATTCAAACAGCTACGCATACATAACTTACACATACACATACACGCATAGATCTCAATACAAAATACACACACACACACACACAAAACAAGAGAGTGTAAAAGTAAAAGTACCAGAAGAGGGGGGAGCAACAGTAGCCATGATAGATAGATACAGATCGATTCTTCTTCAACTCAATTCAATCAAACACACACAGATAGTTATAAGTGTGTGTGAGATTTGTGTGTATATAAACCCTAGAAGAAGAAGAAGAAGAAGAGAAGGCGGCGGGGGCAAGAAAGATATATATGGGTTTGGGTTTTGTAAAAGAGGGTTTTGATCCAACCAATTTTCGTGATTCAAATAGCACCACGCTATTTTTTCGTTCCCTTTTTGCCCTCCATTCTTTTCTCTATTTACTCTCTTGCCCTTTCTTATTCTCACAGCTGGGTTACGCGTGTTGACACGTGGCGTGTTTATATTGTTTGTGATACGTCAAAGTTACGTGGTGGATTAGTGTGGTGAGGGAAGGCTGGGTCACCGCAGAGTGAAGATAGAGAGGTAAGTGTTTAAATGGGGACAGGGACCAATAACTTAAAAGGACAAACAGGGATATTTCTACATTTTTACATACATATTCTGTGTATATAGAACTGGAGGAGCCTCTCATTTTGTGTGTAGCGTTTTTGCAAAATGTATATATAGTACTCCGTACATGATTGTTGGAGATGAAATGACAGAGGGTTTGATCCAGAGCAAGTTCAGCAAATAATCTCGTAGTATTACAGCAGATTCGATAATCTATATTTTATATAATTAAAATTAGAAGATATTAAAATTTTAAGATTGAAATTTATAATAGTAGAATTGTTTAGAATCTTATAAAAATAATATGTTATTAGTAAAATAATAATATAATATTTATTTTTATATTATTCGTAAAACATGTAATGCAATACCTTAAGAGCAAGTCCAATTGAGCACGATTGGATAGTTAATGTGGTAAGAGCTTATCATCTGTCGTCTCATGTTCTGAATTCGACTCTGGCCTATCTGAGAATTTATTAGAACAAATACTTAATTTACAATTTATAAGGATATAAGCCTAATTAGTAAAAAAACAATCAAGTCTAATTCTAATATTAAAATAGATTTCAAACTGCAATGCATGATTTCAGAATAGAATAAATAGATATAATAAAATAGATGTAAAGAATTGAATAAATGAATATAAAATTAAGTAACTTTTCAACCAACAATATAAAGTATAATATTGAATTTGCTAAAATAGATATTTTTATATTTATTTCCCTCCAATTTTGCACCTGTATACCTAGGTGACAATTATAGGTACATTTATACTCTAAATATAAAATCAATATAAAATCAAGTATAATATTTTTCTATTTTCGCATCTCCTATATCATTATATTTGAGTGTTATGTTTTATAATTAATGTTATATTATAAAAATAACACATTTAATCGCATTGCATTCAACTTGCAATTACTTTTATTCACATTAAAATCAATTTTTTTTATAATATCAATCATGTGTCTTTTAATCGATCAATGGTATATGATTATCCAATTTCAATGATATTCCGGAATTAAATCAAGATGATACAGTTGATCGCGGGTAACAGTTAGTCTTCTGGACGCCGTTCAATTATTTTACTCAAAATTCTTCTTATTACTAAATTGTCGTAATTGAATCTATTATTTCACTAATATTTTTATACGATTCTAAGTTTATTGAAGAATTTTGAACGTTCAGAATATGTAATAACTTTTAAAAGTATAAAAACTTCGATGGAATTGAAAAAGCCTACGTCTGAGTATTTCAATTTTGGTGCAAATTTTAATAGTATGTTATCAAATTCATCATTCAAGTTTTATATATGAATTCGATACTCCAATTTCTAATGATTTCAAGTTTTATTACGGAGATTTGACTGTATAATTAATTCTTATATATTTTTATATTATCATCATTTGTTATAATAAAATGAAAAATGAAATATATATATATATATATATATATATATATATATATATTGATATTGTTAATAATTGACTAGTACTATATCATTTAATATTAGTTTATTGTTTAATTTATAGGTATAAAAAGTTATAGTTTATTGGTTAATTTATAGGTATAAAAAAGTTAGTTCCATATTTTATTATTAATTATTTTTTTAATTAAATTAGATATTCAATTTGGTTATTCATAATCCGAATTGAATGAATATAAATTACGATTTAAATTATACAACACTTGAATTAATGTGCATAAATAAAAAAAATTAAATATTCAATTCAAATCCAATCAATTGATTAAATATTAGAAGATTTAGCAAAAATAAAAATGAAACATAAAAATATTGATTGATTTTACTGACAGAGTTTATAACCTAATCTTGAACTAGCCTATAAAAGTACAAGGAAAAAGAGCAGATAGGAGTAGAAAGAAAGAAGATAAGCCCCCGCCGAACCCTACTCTACACTTTCATTCCCATTTCTTTTTTCTCCTCAGTAAGCCCCTCTCACTCTCTCTTGAAATATTACTTACAAATGTTTTGTGTATATGAATTGTAATTACACACACTTGTTTGACTTTGAGTTTCAAGATTTTAGCTTTTTTCATATATGTTGTATGCAATTATTGTTTTCTTTAAATGGGGTTTTGAATTGTAATTTGAATGAGTATTTGTATTAGTTATAACTTGTAAAACTATATTTTATGTGGGTTTCTTGATTTATGGCTAGTTAATAAGACCAATACTCTAGCCTTAATTGTGATGTAATTTAGTTGGCTCAGTGCTACTATATTTGGGTTTCTTGGATTGTTTTGATTTTGAACAGGATAGACTTAGGGGATGTAATTTAGTATCTGTTCTTTTTCGTGAATACGGTATACTTAGGGGTGAATTATATTGTTTTGATTTTCATGAACATGTTAACTATATATATGTACCAAATTTTCTAAAGGAGTTTTTTAGATTTTTTTCTTGTGGTTAGAGGAAATGTCGTTTTTCTGATTGAATGCTATGATTGCTGTTAGTTTGGTTTATCGTTAATTGAGCCTCATGGTCAAATTGCGAATAAGATGGTTATAAATTTACAATTAAGTGAAAATTGAAACAATCAGTAAAAGAATCGCTTTTGGTGGGCTTTTGATGATTGTTGATGACTTTCTTTATTCTGTGTTTATAGATATACAGTTCATTCCTAAGTATATATTATGGTTTTTGATCTTTTAGGAAGTAAATGGCTTCTACATTTGCTGCCATGTTATCGGCTGGTTCCTTGATTACCCCCAGTGGCTCAATGATTGATAAAAAGATTGTGAGCTCATCGACGAAGTTATCATCTTTTGCATCTATATCTTCATGCCCATTTGGCAAGAGACAAAGTGTTGTTGTCCGGAAAACACGTCCTCTCGTAACAGCTGCAGCAAAGGAATTGTATTTCAACAAGGATGGTTCTGCTATAAAGAAGCTACAAGTATGTCTTTTCTCCGTGACATTTTTGTGAGTTGCTAGAATACCTCCTGCTTGTGACTAAACATTTCTTTCTTCTTACAGAATGGAGTGAATAAGTTGGCTGATCTAGTTGGTGTAACTCTTGGTCCAAAGGGAAGAAATGTTGTCCTAGAGAGCAAGTATGGTTCCCCAAAAATTGTGAATGATGGAGTTACCGTGGCCAAAGAGGTATTAGCTAAC
Organism: Oenanthe sinensis; assembly: GCA_028671895.1. NCBI lineage: Eukaryota > Viridiplantae > Streptophyta > Magnoliopsida > Apiales > Apiaceae > Oenanthe > Oenanthe sinensis. Next base: position 16,415,893 of record CM053813.1, read on the forward strand.
ACTATTGTAAATGTTACTTGAAATCTGATGACTGAAACAACATTCATCTTTCTAGAATAACTGTACAAACTGTTGTTGTATTTCGACAACCAAAATAAATCTGCAGTGCTTCGTTTCTTTTTTCTTATATTCATGATTTTACTTTCTATTGCAAATTTATTTTATCAATCCCTATTACTTGATGAATTATATTGGTGTTACAAAGTTGACATCACACAAACACTTATTTTATCATATGATTGTCATTTCTTTTCTTTAAGAGTATCATATGGCTGGGTCGGAAACCTAATAACTTTTAACCAAAGCATTTCTGAGTATAGCTTATTACTTGAGGCATCATTGAATAGTTTTCAAATGTTTTTCTCGTCTCTAAAGGCCAATTATCCAGTAAAAACATTAGTAGGATTACTGATTTGTTTTACTAATTAAACTAATTAACTTGAAGGGGGGAGCATAAGAAGTGACTGTCAAAGAACTTATCTGCTTGTATGCAGCTCATACACTAATTGAATTTATATATCTAAATTTATTGAACAGGAATAAAGTGTAGTTATATTTGATGCATTTCAGGTTGAATTGGAGGATCCAGTGGAAAACATTGGTGCAAAATTGGTGAGACAAGCAGCTGCAAAGACCAATGACTTGGCTGGTGATGGGACAACAACGTCTGTTGTTCTTGCACAGGGGCTTATTGCTGAAGGTGTCAAGGTCTGTTTCGTAGATATTATATGGTAATTGAAGAAAAATATTGCTATGTGAATACTTATTGATTCCTCTAATCTGATTCAGGTAGTTGCAGCTGGTGCAAACCCTGTCCTTATCACCAGAGGTATAGAGAAGACCACAAAGGCTTTAGTCACTGAACTTAAATTGATGTCAAAAGAGGTAATATTGATTAGTTATAATAAAGTTTCCATGAATGATGTTTCTTGATTTATGCAACTTTTCAGATCTCATGTCTGAATTAGTATAAGATAGTCAGCATTAACAATATTAATCATGAAATTTCAGGTTGAAGACGGTGAATTGGCAGACGTGGCTGCAGTTAGTGCTGGAAACAACTATGAGATAGGAAATATGATAGCAGAAGCAATGAGTAAAGTAGGTCGAAAAGGTGTGGTGACCCTTGAAGAGGGGAAAAGTGCTGAAAACAGTTTATATGTAGTTGAAGGAATGCAATTTGATCGCGGTTATATTTCACCATACTTTGTAACTGATAGTGAAAAGATGACTGTTGAATATGAGAACTGCAAGGTGAGCCATTCCTCGAGAACCCTGTGGTCCTTAAAAATGTTAATTCAAAGAATGCATATAAATCATCAGATTATTTAAGGAAAGTTATTTTGCAGCTACTACTAGTTGACAAGAAAATTACAAATGCAAGGGATCTTGTTAATGTCTTAGAAGATGCCATTCGAGGTAGCTACCCCATTTTAATAATTGCAGAAGACATCGAGCAAGAAGCTCTAGCGACTCTTGTTGTAAACAAGCTTAGAGGGGCCTTAAAAATTGCTGCACTCAAAGCTCCTGGATTTGGAGAAAGAAAGAGTCAGTATCTTGATGACATTGCCATTCTCACAGGAGGTCTCTCTCTCTCTCTCTCACACACACACACACACACACACGCACCCACATAAACATTTACGTGGTCCTTGTGTCCTGTATCTTATTGGTCTATCTTACCTTTCCCATTTCAGTATTTACCATGCTTGGGTATTGCACGCATCTCTCTCCCTCTCTCAAACACACACACATACACATTTATGTGATCCTCGTGTCCTGTTTCTTATTGCTTCGTCATACCTTTCCCATTTCAGTGTTTACCATGCTTGGGTATTGCACACATCTCATTTTCTCATGTTACTTTTGTAATATCTGTCTTCTGTAGGGACCGTGATTAGAGAAGAGGTTGGACTTACGCTAGACAAAGCTGACAAAGATGTACTGGGTCATGCCGCCAAGGTTGTTTTGACAAAGGATGCAACCACAATCGTCGGGGATGGAAGTACACAAGATGCAGTTAATAAGCGTGTATCACAAATCAGAAACCTCATCGAGGTTAGTATCCCTCCTCTCTGTATGTTTTAAGTTTCCAGCTTCAGTATAATCTTGATTACTTGTTTTCGTTCATGCAGGCTGCAGAGCAAGATTATGAAAAGGAAAAACTTAATGAAAGAATTGCAAAGCTCTCGGGAGGTGTTGCTGTCATTCAGGCATGTTTAATATGTATTTACTTCGCTTGAGCTTATTATCGAGTGGCACAGTAGAATTTATTTATAGTTATTTTTAAATAAATTTATGTGTAGGTTGGAGCACAAACTGAAACAGAGTTGAAGGAGAAAAAGCTTAGAGTAGAAGATGCTCTCAATGCAACAAAGGTATATGTATTTTGCTGGAAATAAAGGTTATTATGTGAACATGATTGCTGCAAATTGGGGAAGCTAACAAGGTAACTATCCAAACATTTTTCAGGCAGCTGTTGAGGAAGGTATTGTTGTTGGTGGCGGCTGTACTCTTTTAAGGCTAGCTGCAAAAGTTGATGCCATTAAGGACAGTCTTGAGAATGATGAGGAGAAGGTATTCCTTTTGTTTCACCACTTGACATTACTTGGATGTACAAATAAATAAATCTTTTTTTAGTATCGCTTTGAAATTGATGCTATTTGCAATTAGTTAATTTCATGTGAAGAACTTAATAAAGTCTATTTATTCCCCCCCCCCCCCACTTTCGGAAGGGTTAGGACTTATTGAGTACTTTATGAGCAACCATTGGCTAAGTGTTTAAGAAGTAACCCTTAGATGTGACTTGCAGGTTGGGGCAGATATAGTCAAAAGAGCTTTAAGCTATCCTCTCAAGTTAATTGCCAAAAATGCTGGTGTTAATGGGAGTGTCGTTAGTGAAAAGGTATTTAAAAAGAATTTGGTTTTACTTTTGTTCAGGTATAGTGGGTTTTAATGATACACTTTTCACTTTATACAAATTTATGCAATCTAGGTGCTTGCCTCAGATGACCAGAAGTATGGATATAATGCAGCCACCGGAAACTATGAAGATTTGATGGCTGCTGGGATCATTGACCCAACCAAGGTGAGTGATGTGTTAAAATACTGCAAGTATACAGTATATAGCAAGAACTCGGGCCAGTAGACTAGTAGAGCTCTTTACAGATAGTATATAATTTTTTTCAGTTAACAATTAAGTCAGACAAATCAGGATATAGTGATGCGGAGAAATTTCAACCATATAAGTAATTAAGAGAAATAAGTCATATATTGAATTTAGGAAAAGCCAACTAAACACATTATAAACTGATATCTATCTAGTGTCATGATAATTTTATATTGCTCTGTTGAGGGATAGACTAGATTTATACATGTAAACATCTTTAATACCAAGACGTTCCATTTTTACAAGTGAGTAGTTCACATTTTGGCTTTTATTGTCAATTTTAATTTTATCCTCTAATTACTTCCTATTCAGTATTAAAGTTTTGTTTTCTAGTGCCACCAATTGCGTTTCCAAGTTATTGCAAAGTATCCCTTTCCCTTCCCATGTTGGTGTCAAATATTTCATAGGACATTTATAGGGAAATTACAAGGATGAAATATTTCATAAACAATGAGATATTAATCTTCTCATTTCTTCTACAATTTTTCTTGAATTTGATTCAAGTTGAGGAGCCTAGCACAAAAGAATCTATAAGCTTTGTCTATAATATTTTAAATAGAAAATCGCACATAAATCTGAGTTCTGTACTGAAGATCGGTTAGCTCCACCAAGCTACACATCAGGGGTTAGTTAACATATCAGGGGTTAGTTAAGTTGATGTTTAATGATCAAATGGCAAGATAATGAAAGTGTACGTAACCTGGATGAGATGTTTGAGATTTTTCAAATTTCCAGATTGGTTTGAACTTTTGTCAAGAAGTGAGGTTTGATTTCTAGCAACACATTCTTCATTTTTATTATAGAAGTCCTATTACAGTATAGCCTCGTTAAATTAATACTCAATAAATTAACAACCCTGATCAAATAAATTATATACATACATTTTGATGAACGTAAATTGTTTAAATTGACACAACAATTTTGTTCATTTTTTATGGTAACTTAAGTGTAATAACCGTACAATTTGGTTTAATAATTAAAATAAAGCTAATGACTTCAATAAATTAAGAAACTATTAATTTCTTTATATTATAAATAAGATCCCTTTAATCAATAAATTATGGTCCTGTGGTTATTGCTCAATAGAGGTGTTTAGCTGTACTCTGATTCATGTTCTAGGGTTTCCCCCATTTCCTCGGATAAATCTATCTGATAGACTGATAGTGAAGAATTGCCTTGGTGGAATTTTTCATTGACAGCTAGGGCATATTTGGCCATATTTTTATTCACGAGTTTAATTATAGTGGCTAGCTTTTCTACGATAGACAGTAGATCTAAACTCAAAGACTTACATTTCGATGGTATGTCTTCCTTCTGTTGGTAGAAAAGATGCAACTTGTAAGATTAAAAGTTTGGAATGAATCGAATGATATTGATGAATTTAAATGTCTAGGTCTACTTAGAACTTGCCAATTGTGAATGAAATGTTCATTTCTGTTTCAGGTTGTAAGATGTTGCTTGGAGCATGCTTCATCCGTGGCGAAAACATTTTTGATGTCGGATTGTGTAGTTGTTGAGATCAAGGAGCCTGAGCCTGCCATGCCTGTTAACCCCATGGACAATTCAGGTAATATTCCTCTACTAAGCTCTATTATTTCTTTACTACACTTGATAAATACTCTTGATTATAATTTATCCAATCATGTCCTTCAGGGTACGGTTACTAGAAGCTGCCCAGCTAATAATTAGAAGAGTTGAGATGATTGAAGCCGACTAGTGATGCATGCAGCTAGTGGTGGATGGATCAATAAGTTTTGTAAATTTTCATATTGTTAGAGAGAATTGTTTCCATTTAAGGTTCATGTATCAACTGGTATCTCAAATGTGTAGGAAATAGCGGATGAACCTTATTTTATTAATGCAAACGAGCAATTCCTAAATTACACATTATTTCTGTTTCTAAAGTGTATCGATTGGCAGTTCAAGCAATGCGTGCTCACACACACATCTAGTAATTTTTATAACTTCGTGGGAGAAACTATTTGTATGATGTAGGGGGCTTGTAGCAGCAATATTATAGTACAAATGCCTTCGGTTTAGCGGCAGAGTTGTAGGGAAAAAACTAAATTATACGTTGATGTGTATTAGGCCCTAATTTGTTTTAAGGTTAAGTTAATTTATAAGTTACAAAAAGTATATAGTTCTTTTTTTTTAAAGCAAAAAATATATAGTTCTAATTTATAAATTATTTATCTCTTTATTTTTTTAATAATTTTTGTTTGTCTTTTTACACGTATTTAAAATAATTTGACTTAAATTTATTCTTATTTTGTGAATTAAAATTTTTTTTATATGCTTTGTTCTCTCTCCTCTTGTTTGTGTTGCCGTTGCTCTGACGGTGGTTTAACCACCAGCCAGAGCCTCCTTCCTAGTTTTGTTATTGCTTCTTCTTCAATAAAATCGAGATTTAGTTCCACAAATTTTGAAAAAATCCAGGTGAGTTTTTTATTTTCGCTTTCAGATCTACTACGGTTAAGAGATCGGATTTTCAAATAAAAATCAATTTTGGATTTAAAATCTCTGGCCTAACATAATATCAAAATTTGGTGTCATTTCGAGATTTTTGAATTTTTTGAATTTTTCGTATCACTTTATGCGAATTTATTGTTTATGTTGTTAGTTGTATCGCTTTATGCAGTACTCTTGTATTTGTTGCATTGAAAATGAATTATATGGTGTATTGGGAGATCTGGATATCCCACATCGACAACACTTTTGGCATGTCTATAGCTAGTGTCCAACATGTAGATAGTTGAGTTGCGCGTGGGACGATGGTGAAAATAGCATGTACTCACCTCTCACAAAAAAAAGTTTGTTCATAACATGAGTTATTTGGTACCTCTAAGCTCAGTTTTTACAATTGAGTCCTCTGAACATCGCACTATCCACATCGCACTATCCACAGAATTACTGTGAGGGTCAATTGTGAAGCTACTGTTTCCAGGAGAGATGTAGGCTGGATTGCTTAGAAAATCATTAAAGTCATTTTTAATTTTCAGAATATTCGTATTCAATTTGTTAAGCGATCCGGAAATAAAGCGGCTAATTGTTTAGCTCGTTTATTTGTTTTTCAACCTGGTTGCATGGTCAGTTGGGGGTTTGTCCCTAGGAATGATAAAAAAATCCGATCAGATGGATATCCGATTCGAAACTCGAAATTTTGGATTTATTGAATCCGATTTTTTGGATTTAAATTTAATTTTTAAACCTGAAATTTGTTGGATTTAGATTTGAGGTATACCGATCCGAACCGAACCCGAAATTCGAAAAAAAAATCATATATATATAGTAGGGATCTAGAGAAAACTTTTTAGATAGGAAACTTAGAGACCATCATCTACACCGTTCATTATATAATTAACAAAATTGTAATAGTTTCCAAATATATGTAAATAAATGTCAAACAACTGAAAAAGAAACTAATATTCTAATTTAATATGAACCATCAGATCAATTAGAAATCAACGGTTGATAAAAGTACCTTAGTTTTCTCCAAAATATTAGTTTTTTTTAGCATTACATTATATATATATATATATATATATATATATATATATATATATATGCAAATGATCAAATAGAAAATAACTTAGAATAAAAAATAGAAAATAAGATCTACACCACATATTCAATCTAATCTAATGGCAAGGGAGAACATCCACACACAAATCAAATACACCCTCATACACCCAATACCACATAATCCATCCGTTTTTAATTTGATTTTTCCTATTATTCAATGAAGTTTTTTTCAAATCTAACTTCACCACATTTTTCTCCATCTCCCAACAATCAGTTTCCATACCATATTTGATATATTCCGGTAACTTTTATTTTTTCGGCGATTTCCATTATTTTTTGTGAACCCGGGATATATAATTTAGTGATTTCTGTAATACAAATTAGTCATTTCTATAATACAAATTAGTGGTTTCTGTAATATTATTTAGTGATTGAAGTTTGAATCTGATAAGTGACGAATTTATTTTAATTATAAATTATATTTGTCAAAATATAGCACATATGGTATGAAAACTGATCGTTGGGAGATGAAAAAAATTGTGGTGAAGTTAGATTTGAAATTTTTTTTGCCAATTAACGGGAAAAATCAAATTAAAAACGGAAGAGAATAGATGAGATTGTGTGCGTGAGGGTGTATATAATTTGTGTGTGGGTGCGGCAGGTATAATGATAAGGTTTTCTATTTCTCATTTATAAAAACCTTATCATTATACCTGCCGCGCCCACACACAAATTATATACACCCTCACACACACAATCCCATCTATTCTCTTCCGTTTTTAATTTGATTTTTCCCGTTAATTGACAAAGTTTTTTTCAAATCAAACTTCGCCACATTTTTTTTCATCTCCCAACGATCAGTTTTCATACCATATGTGCTATATTTCGGCAAATATAATTTATAATTAAAATAAATTCGTCACTTATCAGATTCAAACTTCAATCACTAAATTATATTACAGAAACCACTAATTTGTATTATAGAAATCACTAATTTGCATTACAGAAATCACTAAATTATATATCCTGGGTTCACAAAAAATAATGGAAATCGTCGAAAAAATAAAAGTCACCGGAATATATCACATATGGTATGTAAACTGATTGTTGGGAGATGGAGAAAAATGTGGTGAAGTTAGATTTGAAAAAAACTTCACTAATTAACGGGAAAAATCAAATTAAAAACGGAGGGATTATGTGGGATTGGGTGTACGAGAGTATATATGATTTGTGTGTGGATGTTCCCCCTTGCCATTAAATTAGATTGAATATGTGATGTAGATCTTATTTTCTATTTTCTATTCTAAGTTATTTTCTATTTGATCACTTGCCTATATATATATATATATATATATATATATATATATATATATATATATATATATAACAGTTATTTAGAGCGTTACACTATATTATTGTCCACCAGGGCCAAAACTCGCGATTAATACAAGATTATAAATTGTATTATATTTCAGCACAAAATTTAGTATTATTATTATTTTATAATATATTTAGAGATCTTTAACTATATAATATGTATTATAGAACAAGAAAATTTTAGAAAAATATACAATAATTTATAAAATAAAAATAAAATTTAGAAAACATAACAAATATACATAATATTAAAAAAATTAGAACATAAAAGATACAAAACACTAAATAAATATGAAATACACAAAATTCAAATATTTTTTTTATTTTTTTTACAGAACATTAAACAAATACAGAACACAAAAAATACAGAACTTAAATATAAAAATAATATAAAATTTTAATTATTTTATAGAACATAAAAATTATGCATAACATTTAACAAATACAGAACACAAAGAAATACTGAACACATATATAAAAAATAATATAAAAATTTTAATTTTTTTTCATAATATAAAAAATATACAGAACATTAAATACAGAACACAAAAAAAAATACAGAATACAAATATAAAAAAAAAGATATTGAATATTAATCAAATTTTATTATTAGTAAAAAATAATTTATGTGTCACTTTATATAAATCAATGGTCTATTCTATAAAAAATTTATCTATGTCATGTAAAGAATATATATTTTGTTAATATATTATAATGCAGAAATATTATTCTGTAAATATATTATCTAACAATGTAAAAATATTTATTAACTAAATCAATATATAACAAAATCAAAATATGATGCTTAGAAAGAATAATAAATATATTTTTAAAAAATACATTCTGTAGGAAAAAGTTTTTTCACTAATGTTTATGCAAATGTATTTTTTTAATTAATATGTATATTAAAAATATGTCATAAAAACAATAGGTTATGTAAAGTAATAATTAGATCCTAGATTAGGTTCTATAATATATTTATTATTTTAAAAAAATTACAATTATTTTTATTTTCTAATCTATTTGTTGTTTACTTTTTCATTTTTTCAATATTTAATAAAACTTAATAATATTATTACGTCATGTATTAAAATAATACCTTATTGTTTATTAAAAAAATTATAATCAGTATAAATATAATAATATAGATTTTTATAAAAACTGATTTTCAAAAAGTATTATGTTTGGTATAAGTTTAATATATAATTTATAAATATATAAAATTTTACTATATAATATTTATTTATTCTGTACAAAAATAATATTGAGTTTTATATATAATTAATAACTAATAGAGAATTTTGTAGAATACTATTATTAAAAATAAAAAGAATAAAATCAAATATAAATGAGATAAAAAGAGTTTCAAACGATTCTAGTTAAATCAAATAGGACGTGGCCGTTATATATATATATATATATATATATATATATATATATATATATATATATATATATATATATATAGGCAACTGCTCAAAAGAAAACTTTTTTTTGGAGAAAACAAGAAACCATAATTTTATCCATTCATTAAAATCTGATGTGATGGTTATCATTCAATCATTTATATATAACTGAGTAATTTACATTAGTGTTATATATGAAATTTTTTATAACATTTAATTAATTGATATTGCATTAATGAGTTAATTTGTGTAAGTATACATGTAATTTTTATCTTGTGTATTTCATATATAATGAATTATTTTATATGTTCACATTTCATATAATTTTATTAAAATATTTTATATTTTGAATTGCGACATAATTTGTTGCTCGCTTATCTCGTACACTTGTATTTTAATTTATTTGTTATACTTTAAAATCTAGTAAGATTTATGAGTTGTTTTGAAAATTAATTTTAAAAATATATGACACTTTGTATTTTAATAAGTAAAACGGTAGTAGAATGCTAATTTTATTAGAATAAAAATAGAATACTTAATAGAATCTTGAAATTATTATTTAATAAAATAAATTATATTCCATCTAATTTTAAAAACATCGATGATGTGAAATATTTAGTAGAATACTTAGTTAAATAGTTATTAGAATACTTAATGGAATTTAGCCAAAAAACATTTAATGGAATCTTGATTAAAAAATATATTAAATTTTATTTTGAAATATTTAATAAAATAATTAGTAGAATAGTTAATATAATCTTAATATTTTTCAAATAAATAGTGAAATATTTAGTACAATACTTAATAGAATCTTGATAAGTGTTTTACTTTTATTAAAATACTTAGTGAAATATATAATAGATTATTTTGAATTACTTTTAAAAATATATTGCGCTATGTATTTTAATAAATAGAACTGTAGTAGAATCTTAATGTTATTAAAATAATTAATAGAATAGTTAATAGAATTTTAAGATTATTATTTAATAAAATATATTATATTATATTACATTTAAATTTAAAAACATTGATGCGATGACATATATAGTAAAACACTTAATAAAATAGTTATTAAAACAATTAATGGAATCTTGATTAAAAAATATATTCAATTTTATTTTGAAATATTTAATAAAATAATTATTAGAATACTATATATTATAATATTCTTATTCTACCATGTATTCTAAATTTTAAGATTCGGCAGAGTATTTTATAGACTATTTTATTAGAATATTATGTATCTTTAATATTTTATTATGTATTCTAATAAAATTTCAAGATTTCGTAGAGTGTTTAATTGACTATTTTAAGATGTTATTATGTCTTTAATCAAATATCAAAATATTAAAATTAAATTAAAATAATAAAACACATAACAGAATCTAAAATTAAAATTAATACCATAGTTATTTAGTAGAATACATTAGAATATACGTGAATAGTAGAATACATAATAGAATTTTAAAATATTCTATTAGAATACTATGTATTTTTAGTATTGTATTATGTATTCTAATAAAATTTTAAAATTTCGCAGAGTGTTATATTGACTTAATATGATATTATGTAGTTAATCAAATATCAAAATATTAAAATTAAATTAAAATAATAGAACACATAATAGAATCTCAAATTAAAATAAATATTAAATACCTCATATACTTATTAGAATATATTAAAATATATGTAAATAGTAGAATACATAATAGAATCTTGAATTAAAATAGAATAAATATTAAATACTACATTAAAATAGTTAATAGAGTACATGAAAATATGTATAATATCTTAGTAGAATCTCATTCATATTATATATTGAATATTTAGTCTAATTTATATATTATGTGTTGAATGTTCTTGTCTTGCTACCATAATAAATATTAATTTTAATGTGATTATAGTTGTCAAATAAAGTAATTACCTTATTTAACTCTTTATCCTTAACAAAAAAGACTTATAAATTTAAAAATATTACTAAATTTACCCTTAATATATATATATATATATCAATACATAGCTGGTGTATTATAATTGTTTGCCCTATCAATCAATCTAGCCCTGCAAGTTTGGAATAATCTAACGCTGTCATAGAGTTACTGAGCATATGCCTCTCTCTCTCTCGCTGTCATAGAGTTACCCAATTACTCAATGTTTTAAGTTTCCAACTGAGCATCTCTCTCTCTCTGTACATGTATATCGATTACATATATAATTAACTTATTTACTATTTTTTTAGAAAGAATTTTATATTTTTTTAAATATTTATTTTAAAATTTATTCAAGATAAAATTATTTTAATATTTATCTATTTATTAATATATATATATATTATTTAAATATTCAAAATATGTAACAATTGTGATTCGATTTAAACAAAAAAGATTAATAAAGTGATAAACACATTTTTGATTAAATTTTTATTATATTTTGTATTAAGGTATTAATTGGTAAAGAATGCATATAAATTATTGTATAAATATAATGAATATTGGACAAATTTTTTATGTGCGCTAATGATAGTTAAGTTAATTAAATTAATTTTCTTTTGGAATATCCGAAAAAATCCGATCCGATCCGAAACCCGATGGATTTGTATTTGGATTTAATTCTAAAATTCGAAAATATTTGAATTTGGATTTCACAAAACCCGCCCAACCCGATCCGTTATCATCCCTACCGATTGAGTCTCTTTCAAATTATTAATGAAATCTGCTTTAAATTTGGTAAAAAAAATATTTATATTAAAATTTGAAAAATAATAATTATAAACGATCAAATCTCTTAAAAACATTTATAAATATATTAAAAAATTGAATATCATTTATTTAAAATGAAAGAAAATATAGTATAAATCAAATCGGCACTTTATTGTGTAAATGCAGCCGACGACTAGAACTAATCTCGATGTGGCTGGTTATGAATATAATAATGGATTATTCAGAGTCATGTTGAGGCTGTTTGCCTGTTGTTATCAGCATTCCTGTTAAGATTGGTTACTGTAAAATATAGTACTAGTATATTACAGCCACGCTCAACGACACTATTACTACAGATTCGTCCACAAATTTGTGCTTACACAAATATCGTAGATCAACATGCCCATCTTCTCCACTTTTGGCCACATCATCAAGTTTGGATAAGGTCTAACAAATATCTTAAATATAAGTAATATTTACAATTGACGTTGCAATATGAGAAAATGATTATTTGGACATAATTTCGGATTAAAATATCAAAAAATTCTATTATTAATATTGTGAAACATATTTTTTTGACATAATTTAGAGTTAAAATATCCGAAAATGTATGATATAATGAAAAATTCATTCGATGCATTTAGTGGGGAAATCAGGATTTTCAAATAATTGAGATTAAATTAATAAATTATTAACTTTTGGAGATTAACAAGAACTCAAAATCATATTTTTATTAATTTTTAAATAAAACTCATGATTTAAAAAATAATTTTTTAAAATCCCTGAAATCTAGATTTTGTTCGGTTCTTGGATGCACTCATAGAGATAAATATTTTTCGCGTTCCATGTATATTTACATTGTAATATCTCGACCTTTTTTGGAATATTAAATCGATAATTAAATTAAATGAAATATATATTTTTCAATAAATCCAAACTTAACTAAATCAAACCAAATCAACATATTCTTTAAAGTAAATAAAAATTGGAGATGCAGCTCCACACAAATTCCATAGATAAAGTCTATCAAAATATTGAAATAATACGAAGAGTCTTCTTAATAAATAGTATCAAATCAAATAGCCTCAAATTCCATAAGCTCTGCATCCTTAAACTTCCAAAAGTCTGAACTTGAAATATATTTCAACGACCCAAATAATTTTTTTAAAATCAATTCTAAAAACTTTAAATCGATATAGAAATCTAAACAAGTTATTCAAATTTTATTTCCACAGTTCTAAGTTACGGTCACATTATAGCAGTGACACAACTTCTATAATTTGATGGGCCAGTTTACGTCCATTATCAAGTGAAATTGAATCTTGACAAAATATTTATGTGTTTCGGAACGTGTGTAAATTAGTTCTATGATTCTATGATTCGATACCCAACTATAACTGGGAGTTCTAAAATATCTTTTTAAAATTCCATTTTTCGATATCTCATTTTCAAAAATTAAATCAATTAAATAAATCGAACAGAATAATCGGATAAAATAGATTTAATAATTTAGTGAGTAATGAAAAGTCATTTACCTTGAAGTCGATAATAAAATTCAAAATTAATAACACGAACGAGATTCTGTACCTTTCTTTTGTGATTCTATAATGGTCTTTATATAGGCACCCAAAACCCTAATTTCCTCTTGACGAAAGTTTGTGTACCATTCTTTTATGATTCTATATGGGTTTTTATATAGGCACACAAAACCCTAATTTAATTAGATAACTCAAATTTATTTTTAAAACATAAAAGAACTCTCCAAGTAATTCCTTGATAAAGAAAATAATTGATGCACACACAATACCGAAAATAATAAGATACTAATCAATTAAAATATTTTACACCTCCTTCCATTATTAAATAAATACCTGTACAAAAAGTCAATACTTTTAAAATCCTCTCATAAATAAATAAATAATCTATATTTATTATTTAAAATAATAATAAAAATAACGGAAGTTACATACTTACCTACATAAAGAAAGTTATGTTTTACCTTGTAAACCTTGATTTGGTGGTTTCAACTCCCCCTTCGACATAATACTTTTTGGGTACGAGGCCTTAACAATTGATTGCTCTAATTATTTATCCGCGCTTTTTATAGTGGATAAAAATAATATTTGATTTTTTTAATATAAGTGGCCACATCGCTTATCCACGTTTTTTGAGAGATTTCTATTTTTTTTATTATCCGCGCTTTTTTTATAACGGATAGATAATCGCCTCAAAAGCGATTGTCATGACCAATTACTATACTTTTTGCCTGTTAGTTGTGTGACTTGTGACTACTAATGAGCAATGTAGTCCTTGTATATTTGTTTATTTTACGTATATGACGAATAGACGGTTGTTCAATTTGGTTGAGCGGCAAAGCATGGTAATCTTGATTTCCAACAGTCGAGGAAGATTTTTCTTTTTAAAGTCGAAAATTGCAAATAAATATTGTATTGTGCACAACATATTAGAATTGTGCGTTTGACTTGTAACACATTTGTGAGAGGCACTTAGGAAGATTTTCTTGAAAAAACAGAAAATTGCAAATAAATAACGTGTGTTGTGCAAAACACATTAGAGTTATGCGTTGACTTGTAAGTTGTAAAAGTTGGAAAAATTTAATATTTTAGACTAAGTTGTGAACCATTTTGAGACTCAATTTGAATGGTTAACACTATATGTTAGTGTTGTATATTGGTTGGATCGTATTCTACACTGTGAGTGAATTTCAACGCATATTTACACACTCAAAATGGATAAAGTGTGAATGAGAACTGATCCTCCAAAATATAACCCTTTAAAATGGTATTTGTGAAGTGTACCACATCGAGAGTAGTACAAACATATTCCTTATTTTTTCTTATAAATATCTTGTACCACATTAGAAAGAAAAACAAGCTCATTCAAGTCTCTCTTTATAAATAGAGTCTTAGGGTTTCGGTTTTACCAAGCTGAGAAAATTATAACCCTCTCTGTAATTTTAATCTCTTCAGTTTTAAAGTTTAAAATATTCCGGTGATAGTTTCCAACTCAATTCAAGTTCACTGAGAGTATCGTTGATTTATCGGTGGTACTGTATCTCGTTTTATCCTGGGAGACAGGTCGCTATGCACATACGATGAGGGGCGAAATTGCTTTAAGGAGACAAATTTTCTGGACTCGAGATTAAATCCAATCTCTGTTTGTTTTCTTAAACTCTTCTCCTTAATTATAGTTAATTGTATAATTGCATGATTTTATTGTTATGATTTATTATATGGATTAATTATTATGTATATGAATTGTATCCATTCATATGTGTATCATGTATTCTGTATTGTTTCATGTATACAACAATTATATATTATGTCTATATCGTACAAGATTGACAACAATCTTAAAGCAGTTTTCGTATGTCAAACTTGTACTCCATCATGATTTATCTCTTGATTCCAAGAACATGAAAAATCATTAATTATTTTCATGGGTTATCTTCACATCGATGTATGATTAAATCTAGAGAATATTTATGGTCTATATGCACCTTTATGTCATAAATATGGAGTACATGATTATTAATTTTATTTTATGACTTTGATAAATCCTTGAGATATAGAGATTGTGCATGTTGTATGATTAAATCTAGAGAATATTGATGGTCTATTATGAATGTCTATACATGTTGTATGTATGCCATGTTGATTTGTTTTGGAAAATTGAGATATATGAAAATCAATTATGTATATATGTTTTTGTGTAAACCTTCTTTAATCGTGAGAAATTGGTGCACTCGTATTCAATGGCTTACAAGACAATACATCTCTTGATTTATAAATTGATTATTGATTCATGTGGTATATTCAACTGATGTTATATAATATATCATTTATTCTTTGTCTAATGGTGAATGCTTTGATAATTTATTATCTATTAATTGAGGATTATGACATATCATTTATGCATATATATGTTTAATATGTAACGGTAACATTTTGAGATTGGAAATTGACATAGTTTCAATGATGAGATATTAATAATTTATTTCTTAATTATTATTAATGTCTATGCATATTGGATGAACAATATAAGTGACGAGACTTGACAAATTTTGTTGATATGGCTTATTAAAAGTCATGATATGTCATGAGAATGTAATTAATTTTCCATAAATATGTATGTGGTATTCTATGTGTATGTTGTGCAGGTATGAAGTCTATATGTGATTTTTGTATGACATACATTGACTTCTTTAGTTGGTTAACCATGAATTTTCATATTGGTTGATTGATTCACAGACATATTGACATGGACACCTTATATGATTATTATAACCTTCTAATTAAACTAATTGTTTAGTTAGTTATTTTGGATTTTTTCTTAATGGAATATGTGAGAATGAGTTCATTTGAACTAAATCTTTTATGGATATTGATAACGTTAAAAACCCAACAGACCATGTACATTATGAGTACCGCTTATGGGGTCGACATGAGACTTATAATTTTCTGGTTAGATATGTTCTTCCAGTAAATCTATTTTTTCTCGTGTTGGTGTCCATATTGCTGTGGCAGTGACACACGAGCCTATTATGGTAGTCCATGTGATACCTTATACGACAATTTTATTATCAGCTATGTATGCTAGAAATTTGGAGAAATCCAAAATGTTGTTAATCCTAATACATCAGTTGATTGAGAATCACTTAATGTGGATTATTGAAGGTTTATGTTCCTTTATGCATACCAGTTTGCCTGGTGTATTTAAATTTTAGTTCCTGTGAACTATGCTGAAATTTCTGAGAAATTCAATGGTTGGATTTTAATGATAAGAACAATTAAATATTGTTCAAATGTGATTATGTTAAAATCTTGTGAGGTTATTAATGAATGATGATGAAACCTGCTCTAACGAGAGGTAGTAACAAATTGTGATTACTTTCTAAAATGACAGTAATACATTTATTATGTGTACTCATTAAAGAGTAAGAATGACGCTATATAGAGAAATTTAAACTCTATAAACTCGAAGTTCAAAACCAACTTAATTTGATAATTAAGATGGTAAAGAATGACTCTTGTAGTGAATAATTACTGATTGAAATTTGTTCACAAAGTAGATGTATTCATAAAGGATACTAATAATTATTCACATTAGTAAAATGGAGTATTTGTAGATTTGAATCACAATCTAGGGAAGATGTGAAAGCAAAATTGATTAATTCAGACTATCACTGAATATGAGAATTTTAGTCACCTAATGACTAATTATTCTAAAATAAGATACAATGAAAGAAAATAATAGAATTTCCTATGGATTCTGAAATGTACTGAAATACTAAGAGTGTGGGGTATCTTGAAAAGAAAATTATTAAATTTTCTATGAATTCAGGAATATAGTGAAACATTCTTAGAAATACTTGAAATGTGGGGGTATCTTGATATCATTACTTGGGAAAATAAATGAAGATCCAAAATCAATTAAGAGAATTTAGATAGATATATGGACGATAGTGGTGTCCAATGATATCTTGTGTATGAATCTAAATTATGGGATTCATAACTATGCAACTACGGAATCTAAGAATGTTTATATTATGAGTTAAATATGTTGGGTCCCGAAGTATCGTAGAAGGGGGGTTGAATACGATACTCACAATTATTTAAATTCTTTTTGGAATTTAAGGATAAATAAATTATTTCTTCAGAGTGGGTTTGGCCATTTGTAGTGTTTAGGTGAGCTGCCTACTAATTTTCTGTGTGTCCGGATAAATCAATTAGGTTCAAGAAAATTAGCAAGTAAAAAAAATGGGACAAGATTCGGGGAATATATCTTATATATATATACCCGGAGGTTGCTACACCCAGTTAAAAATATAACTGGTTTTCAAAGAACAAATTAGTTCTTTGCTACTAACACAAAAATATGAGGCTCAGTTCCTATACAAATATATCTAAATTAGTACAAGGAAAAACTGAGTCCGTAGGGAATGATATCTAGGAGCCCTGAGTATTTTTATTAAAGAACCGGGTCCTAATATCTGATTGGGAGCAAGGTATGGATGTGTATAAATTATATCTCTTGCTCCGGCCATGGCTGCTCTCTACATTTTTGTATTGAAGAAGACGACTCTTGAATGAGTGGCTTTCCTCTTTTTATTTGTGTAGACTTTAAATTAATAAAGTAGGCTGCTGTAATTTGATTGGCTAGGAGTTAAGTGGGGCCAAGAAATATTTTATTGCGCCTTAGAATTTATGTTGCGCCAGGAGCATTTTGTTGCGCCTGTAGAGTGAATCCTCTATGTAAATCAAAGTGGCGCCTTAGAACTTAGAATAAGTTTGCTGCCACTTTTTTTGTTGCGCCTCTACTGCATTACTCTTGTAATGGCGCCACTAAATGTTTATTTCCTTTATGAATTTTGTGGCGCGTGAATAACTTCGTGGCACTTTACTATTCACGTGGTCAAAGTGCAATTTGATCACTACACTTTGACCCTCTTTTCATTCCTTAATCTGAAGTTTACCAACTTCCATTTCTTGTACCAAAGTCTTGTCACATTACACCCTGTACCCTGATCTATTTCCATTCTTTGACTGTAGTTCAGAAACTTTCACTTTTCGTACCAAGGTTGTGGCACTTTGTACCCTGCACCCTTTGAGCTGTTTAGCTGTTTGGCTGCAACCTCTACAAATCACTTTTCGTACTTTAATAAATAATCGTTCTTTCCAAGTACGTTCTTCAACTTAACAATTCTTCTATAGTTAATACACAGATTCCTTTCACAAACTGCTGACGCCTAGTGTAACTGGTCTGGTTCACAGACGACTAACTTCGATCCAGGTCTTCGTATTATAGCCTTACGTACATTGTTAAGTTTGAAGCAACTTCATTGCTTCGATCACTGACTATCAATAAACACTATAACTTCACTGGAATCTTTTCTGGTACTTAGACAACGTCTCCATTACTACCACAATTTTGAATACATCATTTTGTTCTTCACTGACGCTTGAACATACAAATGAACTTCTTTTAGTGAGTATAACTCCAAGACTGCAGTTGTCTTCTTTATCCTTTGTCTTTACCTTGTCTTCAATCCTTCTAGATTCATATGCTTCGAACACTATCTATCTTCAATCAATGCTGGTACACTGAAATCTTCTTGTGACACTTCTAAATTGAATCTTCAACACTTATGAAACCCTGAAAGTCTTCAACCATTATTCTTCACTGAGGCATGAACATATTAATGTACTTCTCTCAATGACCTGTAGTAGACTTCAAAACTTCTTCTAATGTCTTGATTCACTGTATCTGCATTGTCTTCATTTCTTCCTGATTTCTGTGTAGGCGTAGTATTATTTACTTGTCATGTTCTAGTGTTGAGTTATCACGATTATTATTTATATAGCTTTGTAATCTCACCAAAAAAGTAGTTCCTTATAAATTCATAAGTAATCCAAATGAATTTATGAGTATTTGGATGTATGTGAGAATGATGAACCCAACAAGAGGGGAATACTTGGGACATATAAATTTTGTCCAGATTCTTTGATGATTTGCTCAAAGATAAATCTATAAGTTTGGAAGAAGCTATATGCTTATCTGATAATTCTTTGATAAAAGAATATATCAAAAAAGGGAAATTGACTAAAGTTGATTAGTCAATGAGTCAAAATTTCTAGCATGTGTGTTAGAAATTATGAGATCGTGGTCGGTCGTGATCATGATCCCGATCTCTAACTCTATTATTGGTGCGAATGTATCGTGAAGATTTAGACCATGAAGATTGGGTACTTCCTACTGTCTCTTGCAAAGTTAGCCTATGCTCAAAAATTTCTAAAGCAGCTTTCAATGTTCGTGGGCTCTTTTCAAAGTATTCCTCTAAAAATA
This sequence comes from Oenanthe sinensis, assembly GCA_028671895.1. NCBI lineage: Eukaryota > Viridiplantae > Streptophyta > Magnoliopsida > Apiales > Apiaceae > Oenanthe > Oenanthe sinensis. The sequence continues at coordinate 16,435,932 of CM053813.1, forward strand.
AACCATGTCTGTCTTTGTCGACCCCCGCTGCCAGATAGTTAATAGCAAGTTGGTCAATTAAATTTGGAATTTCTGCGACCTCGGCTCGGAAGAGGGACAAGAAATCGCGAAGAGACTCATCTCACCTTTGTCTGACCGTCATTAAGAAAACTTTGATCTTGCCTCCTTTCTTATTGCTGGAGAACCGTGTTTTGAACTTAGCTTTGAGAGTGGTCCAGGAATCGATCGGGCGTGGAGGTAGATTAGTAAACCATTTAAAGACTGTGTCCTAGAGACAAGTACTGAAAAAGTGACACCGAGCTAACTCGGAGTGTCCATAAAATGCCATCCACCCGTCAAACATGTTTAAAAAGTTGTGTGGATCGGTCGTACCATCAAATCGGGAGATATTTGTAATTTTCAGTTGTGGGTCGATAATTGTAGATTCGATTAGTGTTGACAACGGGCTTTCCGATGGGAGCTCCGTTCCTGATTCATTCCGAATAAAATCTTTGCACAAATCGACATCCTGCTAGAGTCGTGTGATCTCTTCTAGTCGCCAGAAAGTTTCGCTGCTCTCACTACGCCTCGAACCATCAGAAGAGGTCATTTGGTGACGTTGTTTGGGAGTGCGTCGTTAAGTGTAGGTAGATTCGGTTTGCGTTTATGCCTTGAAGTCAGAGTCATCCTTGTCAGTTTGATCATCAAGGAATGGTAGAGATAATGTAGCTCGTTGGAGTTCGAGCTGAAGTCGTTTAATCTCCCTTAGCTTGACAAGTTTATCATTGAGTAACTTTCTCTCATGTTGTAAGCGCTTGACCTCGGCATCATCGACTTCCATTGGAACTTTACCCAAGCTCGCATCCTGACTTTGAAGAGCTTGAATTTTCTCTAGATGTAGTCGAGCATCGCTCGTAAGAACAGTCCTTCCAGACTTTGTTTGGACAGTAGTTCGCTGTTTCTCTGTAGGTCGACGTTTTCGTCCCGTTGGGTCGGAACTCGTCGACCGTTGCAAATGAGTGATAATAATTTCAGTATCTATTTGGAACAACTTTTTTGGCTGTAACTTAGATGGAGTTCGATGAAACTCGACTTCTTTTTCCTCCGGGAGAACAACCTTGTATGATGGTTTTGGTGATTTGATTGGTTGTGCCATTTGTTGAATTGATTAGAAAAAGTCTACAAAACTCCTTCTGGCGCCAAATGATGAGTATACATATTGAGAAAGTATTTAAATGCTAAGATTTATAATATTTGTGCTTAAGAGGTTCTTCTTTGTATTTTTTCAATTAATTTTTCAACCCCTTTCTTGTGGAAGAAGGGGGCCCTTTTTATAGTGGTTACCATATGATCCCATTCTTGAGGAACAAGTACAATCTCCTATTGGGTTTTATGGGCCCTTACAAATAATTAAATTATTACTTTGTAAATGGGTATGACCCCATAAAAAATATAAGTCCTTGTCAAAGTGGGCTACGGCCCAACACAAATAAATAACGTGTGTTGTGCAAAACACATTAGAGTTATGCGTTGACTAGTAAGTTGTAACACATGTTAAAAATGCATTTTTTTTCTTTTACATTCTCTAAAAGAGAGCATAAAATTATCTGTGTTCTGTAAAAAGTTTACAACAAGTAAATTTTTTATTATTTAATTAAAAGTTTAAACGTTTTCCAAATGAAACAAGAAAAAACATCCACAATATATTATAATATGTTATATTTTTGTCTTAAATCTCGCTATATGAAATAATATTTTGTTAGCGTTTTAGTGGAAAACTCTTGTGTTATCGTAATTTTTTTAATTATTAAGATAACAATTTGCCTGATTTGCATTACTTTATTTTTATTTTTATTTTCTTTACAATATGTACATCTTATTTTAATTTATGTTCTCTATATATACTTTCTTTCACAAGTATTGTATGTAAAATTATTATAGTTAACTTATAAAATATTAATACAGGATCTAATTTATCTTTGTAATTGGAACATGTTTAAGAATGGCATAATTAAATCCATATATAAATCTCATATGCACATTCCTGATGAGATATTTACTCCGATAGGATATCACCGATCAAAATAATCGATTGGACTTTACCGATCTACCTGATCGAACTTTATCAATCGAATTACAGAGTTGCGGAAGAATTACTAAATTAATGAAAGAAACATATATGTAATAAATTTAATATGAATTAAATGAATATGGGAGTCCATTTACTAGCTATTGAGTTCACCCGCGATAAATCAACCAGCATGATCATTTACAAAGTGGCTGGGATATGGTTAGTTTTATAAAATCACAATCGAGTTTATTATGTAACTGCCAACAATGATTCAAGATTTCCAGGGTTCTACGAACATTTGGAAACATTTCAATTCTTTATTGAATTTGATATACATATTCTAAATTTTCATCAAGTAAAATGTACACATTTCTTAACTCTCAAAATTCACTAAAAATTTATGTTCATTTATGATTTCAGTCAAGACTGCATAAAATGTTTTATTAGTTTTCGAATTATTATATTTATATATGTAATCTTGTGTGTGAGTAGTGTTTGTATGTAGACATATACCACTCGCTATATTTTGTCATGCACTAAACCTGGGGTTTTCACGGTATATTTTGTCATGTACTAAGTCGGAGGTTTCACGGAAACAATCTCCCTACTCTTTTAGAATATGAGTATGGTCCACGTACATTTTACCCTCCCCAGATCCCACTCTGAGCGGAGTCCAAATCCTATTCTCTTTTCTCATTTTGGAATTTCATTGTCCTACTACTTCTACTGTTATACCCATGGCACACTTGTTGTTTAAAACGTGTATTGCTAATATCTGTCCTAGATTGGATAGTAGATCAAACTTCAGTTGTCAGAATCTTGTGGTGGTAGCAATGTTGTTAACTGGAAGGAAATTTAGTTTGTCAGACTTAATATTAAATAACATGATGAATGTGTTTGAAGGAAACCAATCAACTGGTTTACCTTATGAGTGTTTATTAACCAGAGTTTTTGACTGGTATGGAGTGGAATTGAAAGAATGTGATAAGACCGTGGCCAATGAATTCTTAGATTCAAAGAGTTTGGCTCAATCTCATTTGAGGATTGACAAAGATGATAAACTGGTGCAGATTGAGATGTCAACTGCTTCTCCTGTTGTGGATCAAGTTTCTGATGGTTTTGAGAGTAAGTTTGCAGAGCTAGCCAATGATATAAAGTATGATAATGAAAATTTAAGTGTTGACATTGCTCACTAGATTTCAAAAGTTGAGGGTTTGGCTGACGAGGTCAAGTTTGTGAGGGAGTTTATGGTGAGTAAGCTGCTTGCAAGTTATCAAAAGGAGCTAAATATTACAACTGGTGGTGACTCTTCAAAGGGAAATTTGGTTGGTTTAGCAAATGCAACAGTGAAGTTTGCTGAGCAAGCTAGGAAGATATTGCAAACAATAGGGTCTGCAAGTCCAGTTGCAAAAGGATTGGAAGCTGATGTAGATGAGGACAAGTTTGCTGATCATGAGGAGGATGTGACTCGAGATGACCCATAGTTTTCTCTTTTTAATGATTAAAGGGGGGGAAATTTGGAGAATTAAGGGGTCTGGGGTAGTTTTTAACTTTTTATGCAAACATGTTAGACTTATTAATCTTTTGCTGGTGTTTTGAATATTTTTGCTGAATATTTGCTATGTGTGGTACTTGGCTTTTGGATAATTATGCTGGTTACATGCTGTTATGCATGCTTTTAAAATTTATGCTATGGATGCTATTTGGTTTTAAATTCTATTTGTTAAGAATTTAGCATGTTATAGTATTTTTGTGCATTTTATATCACATGTTTACAGGGATGCATGAATTTAGGGGGAATATGTTATTCTCCTAAATAAATTGGTATTAATCATCAAAAAGGAGGAGATTGAAACCCTTTAAATTTTGATGATCATACTGATAGCAAGCTGGAAGCTTGTATTTGATATAAAATAGCATGTTGTTGTTGTGTGCACTAACATGGTTTTGCAGGACATATCTTACTGATATCAAATATCAGTATAATGTGTTTAAGTACATTGACAGCAAGCTAAAAGCAGGAAAACAGGACGTTCCAGCTAGCTGACACTGGGAGTGCAGAAACTGTTTGGATATACAAGGAAGTCCTAAATACATGGACATTATTTAGGATTTTATTTGTATGAGCTTTATCTATTATATATGTGATTATATATTATATTAGAGTTCAGTTTATATTTATCCAATCATATTTTATTATTCAAATAGTTTTCTTATTTAATAGGAGTTGGAGTTTGACTAAACCTTATCTTTTATTTAACCAACTCTTATCTAGGTATTTAAACTTATATTGAGGATTTTATTCAAACGTTTTAATCAGTTTCAAACCTCAATATTCGTAACTTTTGAATATGAGATATTTGAATTATCTTATCCATCATGAACATTATGATTCTAACATTAATGTGGTTTTGCTAATTCGAATGTTCAAGTGTTCATATAAATATCTTGGGTGTACAATTTTTATCTTCACCAAGTGAAGACATATACTGATTTGTAAAATATATACACACATCTTCTCAAACTCAAATCTTTCTTTGTTAATATCTTCGAATTCTAGTGTTTTATATATTTATATATATACGTGAGAGAACTTATAGTTTGAGTTGTAAATTTTATTCACTTGTATTATTGATTGTAATTAGTTGTGGCTGAATTGCTAGGCTTGTGAAACAGGGTTCAAGAGAACTAGAGGCTATAGAAGGCTGTACTAGGGTAGTATCGTGCTTAGATGGCAGCTTAGTTGAGGGAACATGTGTTTCAATAAGTTAGAATCAGCTGCAAGGGATGAAGGGAGGAATACTATTGTAATCTTGTAATTGGTTGTTCATTGATTAATAATATTCTCTCTTACCAGTTGATAGTGGCCATGATGTAGACCGTAGGGAATTAGGGGTCGGACCTGACTAAAAAATCTGGTGTTATTTACTTTTTATGTACTGCATTGCATATAGTAGCTAGTTGATAGTGAATTGTAATAGGTTAAGGAGCGAAAAAACCCTTGTGGTTTAGGTGTAAGAGCGGATAAGCCCATGTGGTTTAATAAGCCTCAAATAAGCCCTTCAAATTAAAACTAATGATTCAATATAACCCCTCTAGTTAGTTTTTCTTAACTATGATTATAAATATTATTAAATATCTAATTACATTAATATAAATATAAATATATATACATATATATACATATATATATTATATTATTAAATTTTTATTAATAACATTATTATTTATAAATTAATATGTTTTTTATATAATTGATTTTTATTAAATAATTCTATAAAATAATAAATAAGTTGTTAACCAATATTAATGTATGTATATACTTTTTTTTATTACTTAACTATTAATTTTTAACCTTTAAATATTTACACGTTAGTTTGTATTTTATTTTTAAATTATACTTACTCGACGAATATTTATATTTTTTTAATAATTAACTAAATATGAGTGAAATTTTAATATTAAATTATAATACATACAAACACACACACTTACTTACATACATATATAGACAAATATGCACAATTTCTTATATTTAGTATAATGTACGAATTTATTTTTAATATTTAATATTTTTACTTTAATATTGTATTTATATGATTAGAATTTAATTTTATTTTTATATCTATGATTTTAATTTATTTATAATCTTGTGTAGAAATTTTTTTATATAATTTTTCACATATTTTATATGTATTCGTGTTTAAAAGAGATAAAATTTATATATTATATTTAAATCCCCAAATCCATTCTAACACACAAAATTACTCTAGTAGCAGTCCTCTAGCCTTCAATTTATCAACCAAACTCAGTCCTCTAACCATTAATTAAAATCAGTTCGAATCATACAAAATATCGGGCAAAGTTTTGCCTTGTTATGATCGATTTTACTCGCACCAGCAAGCAAAAAAGCTTGTAAAAATGATTAACAGCAACTAAAAGCAGTTGCAGAGAGATTAAAATCGAGGATTTTCAGCAGTTTTGCAAAAGTCTTGTTGGGATCTGTAGTCGTGTTGTATCTATCTATATATATGCGTAAGTACTGAAAAGACAACTGGTAAGACTTTTTAAAAATAAAACCAGTAAGACTTTTTAAACAACAAAACAGTCGGTAAGACTTATTTTTTAAAAATAACTTAGGGGGTGTTTGGGTGAATTTTTTCCCAGAATAAGTCAACTTATTTTAAGACAAAGTTAGAGATTCCTAACTTTTTTCTGAAAAAAGTTGACTTTTTTTTGTAACTTATAGAATCTCAAATATACATTAAATACTTGTATAAAAAACATTTATCAAAATATGAAATTTTTACCCGAAAATAAGTCCAAAAGGACTTATTTTTAAGTCCAGCCAAACAGGTCATTAGTAAGACTTTTAATTAAAAAGACTCAATGAGACATTTTAAGTAAAATATCGGTAAGACTTTTAATTAGTCTTGCCGAGTTTTAATTTAAATGTCTTTCCGTTTTTTTTAAACAACATTTTATAAAAGTCTCTTTTAATGAAAAGTCTTTTTGAGTTTTTTGTACAAAAGTCTTTCCGAATTTTAACAAATAAAAACTATACATAATTAAATATATTTACATACCAAATATAAAAGCATAATAAATATTAAAATAAAATATAACACTAAAACAACTAAATTATTAAAGATATATAATAATTATTAAATAAAAATAATTGGAAATATGCAATAATAATTAGAAAAATTATGACCATAATTTACATATCAATACTTATAAATGTATAAAATAACTATATAATAATAATAAGTACTTATACTATAATTGAAATAATTATATATTAAGAGTATTAATTTATTCTCAAGATAATTTCTTCAAATATTCATAAGCCCTAGGATACTGTTGATTCGAACATCATAAATTATTTAAATATTAACATTAATATTTATGAACTCAAATCAACTCCTAGCAAACAAAAATTAGCCACTATTTAACATCCTTAATTCACTAACCAACTTAGAGAAAATGGATTCATCAAGTGGTTTCATGAAAATGTCATCAATTTGATCTTCTGTGGGTACAAAATGTAACACCACAGTTCCGTTCATGACATGCTCTCGGATAAAATGATACCTTATGTCAATGTGCTTGGTTCGAGAGTGTTGTACATGATTGTTGGAGCTATAACACTTGTATTGTCGTAGAATATTGGAATTTTGTTCAACGCAAGTCCATAGTCATTTAGTTGATTCCTTATCAACAAGATCTGTACACAACAGCTACCTGCCGCAATGTATTCTGCTTCGGCTATCAAGGTAGATACTGAGTGTTGTTTCTTGCTACACTAGGAGATCAACCGATGTCCTAGAAACTGACAGCTTCCAGAAGTACTCTTCTTGTCCATCCTATATCCTGCATAATCTGAGTTTGTATAGTCTATTAGTTCAAAAGATGTATCTTTAGGGTACCAAACTCTAAGATTTGGTGTACTCTTCAAAAATCTAAAAATTTGTTTAACAACTATAAGATGAGATTCTCTAGGATCAGACTGAAACCATGTTACAAACATTATGTTAGGTCTACTTGCAGTTAAGTATAATAATGAGCCTGTCATACCTCTGTAGCTTGTGATATCAACCTTTTTACCAGTTTCATCTTTGTCAAGGTTGGTGGCTATTGGCATTGGGGTTTTTGCCGGTGATGAATTTTCTAGACTGTATTTTCTCAAAAGATCTCTTAAGTACTTTAATTGGTAAATAAAAATCCCATCTTTCTTTTGCTTCACTTGTAGTCTAAGTAAGAATGACAGCTCACCCATCATGCTCATCTCATACCTACTATGCATTAACTTAGCAAATCTCTTGCACAAATTTTCGTTAGTAGAACCAAATATAATATTGTCAACATAAACTTGGACAAATATCATATATTTATCATGCAATTTATAAAAGAGAGATTAATCTATGACACCTATAATAAAACAATTTTCAAGTAAAAACTCAGAGAGAGTGTCATACCATGTCATCGGTACTTGCTTGAGTCCATAGAGGGCTTTGAATAGGAAATATACAAAATCAATAAACTCTGAATTTTCAAAGCCAGGGGCTGCTCCACATACACTTCCTCTTCTAAATCTCCATTCAGAAAGGCACAATTCACATCCATATGATAAACTTTGAAATTGAAGTGTGCTGCGAATGCTAGAAATATTCTGATAGCTTCAAGCCTTGTAACTGATGCATAGGTCTCATCATTATCAATTCCATCTTCCTGAGAGTAACCCTTTGCCACTAGTCTGGCCTTGTTCCTTGTAACAATGTCATCACCGTCTAATTTGTTCATGTATATCTATTTAGTGCCAATCATAGATCTGTCTTTTGGTCTGGGTATCAGTGTCCATACTTCTTGTCTCTCAAACTGATTGAGCTCTTCTTGCATGTCAAGAATTCAATCTAGATCAGTTAGTGTATCTTCAATTTTCTTTGGTTCTTCTTGGGATAGAAAACTGAAAATAGATATTCATTCGAAGTTGCACTTCTAGTTCTAACCTCAATATCTGGATCACCTATGATCAATTCAAAAGGATGATCTCTGCTCCATATCTTTTCCCTTGTTAGGTTTGACCTTGATGACTCGCCTTGATATTCATTATGATGTTGTGTTCTGCTAGTAGATCCATCATCTCCCCCTAAGTTGCTACCAGGATGACTTGTTGATCCACCACTGGCATTAGTAGTATCTCTAGTGTTTCCATTGTTTCAACCACTATTACCTGGATCATTATCATCATTATTATCATTATCATGTCATGTTGCAGCCTCAAGTTCTTCTTCATCATCAGAATGTGAGTCTTGATAATTATCAAATTTTAGTAACTCGAAAGGATCTTCAGTTTGGATACTTGGGAGTTTAGTGTTGTCAAATGTAACATTGACACTTTCTTTCACTTGGTATTGATCAATTATATACACCCTATATGCTCCTCTTGAATAACCGATAAAAATAGATTCGTGTGCCTTGGCCTCGAACTTGCCACGATGTTCATCTCCATCTTTCAACACATAACATTTGGCTCTAAATATATGAAAGTACCTGAGTGTTGGTTTCTTGCAAGCCATTAATTCATAAGGAGTCTTCATATGATCTTTATTGATTAGAATTTGATTCTGGGTATAACATGTTGTACTTATTGTTTCAGCCCAAAAGTAGATATGTAACCTTGATTCACTTAACATGGTTCTTGCAGCTTCAATTAGGGTTCAATTCTTCCTTTCTACAACTCCATTCTGTTGCGGAGTTCTTAGTGCTGAGTATTGTCTTGTTATCTCCTTGTCTGAGAAAAAGTTATTCAGAATTTCATTCTTGAATTATGTTCCATTGTCTGACCTTATTGCCCGGACTAATATCATTGAATCTAACTCAATTAACTTGACATGATCAATCACCAATTGTGGAGTTTCATCCTTAGAGTGCAAGAATAAAACTCACGTATATTTAGTGTAGTCATCCACAATCACTAAGACATATCTCTTCTTTGACATTGACATAATATTAACTGGATCAAATAAATCCATATGCAATAGTTGCAGTGGTTCAGTATTATTTGTAGTGGTTGTGCTTTTATGACTTGCTTTTTTTGACTTTCCTTTCTGACATGCCTCATACAACCCTTCTTGTATAAATTCCATCGGAGGTAGTCCTCTCACCAAATCCCTCTTGACTAGAGAGTTAATTGTTTTAAAATTTAAATGTGAGAGTTTCTTGTGCCATAGCCAGCTTTCTTTTGATGAAGCCTTTGAGTAGAAACAATTTGCTTCATCTTTAGTTCCTGAGTTGTATCGGCTACGTACAAGTTTCCTTTCCTTACTCCACGTAAGGCTAGTTTGTCATCCTTAATATGACCTATTAAACACTTTTCCTTGATAAAGTTTAGTTTGTATCCTTTATCATAAATGTGACTGACACTGAGAAGATTGTGTTTAAGTCCTTCTACTAAAGAAACATTTTCAATAATAACATTCCCAGCATTTAAATTTCCATATCTCATAGACATTCCTCTGTTGTTATCTCCAAAAGTGACAATTGGGTTAACTCTTTCAACTACATCTGATAGCAGGGCTCTATCTCCGGTTATATGCCTTGAAGATCCGCTGCCAGGATCCATACAACACGGTTTACCTGTTTAACTCCCTGTAATTATCAAACAGATTAAATCTTCTTCGGAGACCAAAATTGATTGAGCCCGTTATACTTAAAGTGTTGACATTTGTCAGATTTGACAACATATCCCTTCTGAACAACATCAACATCTATCTTGACTATTCTTATATTCCAATAAACAGTCTTAACAATTTTCCTTTTAGACTTAGGAACATATGTTTCCTTCTTGTTAGGTGAAGGAATTGCAGTCTTGGATTTCATAAATTTATTAATGATATGTTGTCTAGGTATCATGTTATCATTATTAGCATGCATACATTTAAAATATACAGACATAACATTAAAAGCACATAACATACAGTTTACAACACCACATGGTTTATGACATACATCAATAATAGGCATGTTATTCAAAACAGTAGATGTCTTAACAGTTTCAACTTTAACTTTATCATCAGTCTTAAAGTTCTCAGTAGAGTGATATCTGTTATTACTATTCCTACTATTAACAAATTTATTAGGTCTTTTCAGATTCTTCTTTAAGTCTTTATCACCTATACCAGGATTGGTGGAATCAAAAGTTCCCACATCTTTCACTGTCGTCTTAGGTTCCCATTTTTCTTTTTGAAAATTAACTCCTTGTATGTCCCTAAACTGCTCCTCTCTTTTCTTTTCTTCCTTGAGGTCCTCTAAATTCAATTCGTAAGTAATTAATATAGAGATCTCAAGGATTGGTTCTACAACATGGGTTATGAAAAGAGGTTTAAGTGTGTTCTCAACAACATGTGGAATACCCCCTTCTTCAGCACTTTTCCTGAACGTGGTGATGTTGCTTGCCTTTTCTAAAGATTGATTGTACTCAAAGCATATCCCAACTTTAAGTTTTATCTCTTGTTGGTCAATTAGGTCTTTTACAATGTAAAATGAATTTTTATAGGCCAGATACTTCTTGTGTTCTTCCACTATCTAATTTCTGAGATAAGGCTCAACCTTAACATAACAACTGACAATATTTACTTGAAAAACTAAGTCTTCAGTCAATTTGTTATTTCTGGTCTTTAAAAGTTTTAAAACATCATTCTCATCAGTTAATACTTTGTTTTTGAGAATTAGTTTCTTAACTTTTTCTCTTGCATCATCTAGTTCTTTACCTAGCAGTTTAAACATCTTAGGGCATGAAGGATCTACCTCTTTTCCTCCTTGTCGAGTTGGAGACAGTGATTCTTTGGATGAAGCTATAAATCAAGATTTCTCAGCTCTTCCTCATCATCGTTGTCTGAATTGTCCCAACTTTTGCCCTTTGCTAGATAAGACTTCCCTTGATACTTTTTCACAAGCGCATCATACTTTTCTTCTAGCTCTTCATAAGTGTTTCTCTTCTTTCCTTGCTTCGGCTTCTTGCATTCAGTTGCAATGTGACCAAGTTCATTACAGTTGAAGCAAATAAACTTGCTCCTATCAACTAAGCCAGTCTTATAGCCACTTCTTGACAGAGCTGTAGAAGAACCTCCTTTCTGGAACCTTCCAAAATTAGGTTTAACTTTGTAGGATGAGTTCCTTCAGAATCTCATGTTGTCAAACCTTCTGACAACCATAGCTAGAGATTCATCTTCTAGCTGATCCAGTTCTTCTAATGAGTAGAACTCACCATCTTCCTGGTTATCTGAAGTATGTCCAAATTCTGGAACCACATAATATATTGAACTTTTGAAGGTACAACAACCTTCACTTCCTTGTTCTCTGGTGCTTCCGCTATCAGTGCTTTAGAGGAACTTACAACCTTACATCTTCCATATATTTCTCTGGTCTGGATTTGTTCCAATTCATAGGTCTTCAGAACTCCGTAGAATCTCTCTAGGGTTACTTCTTTCATGTCCCTATACTCCCGGATGGCCGTGATCCTATGTTCCAGATTCTCTGGCAAAGTTAGTAAAAACTTCATGTTCACCTCTTGGTTCTTGTAATATTTACCATTGAGGTTTAGTTCGTTCATCAATTTGTTCAGTCTCTGAAACACCTCAGAGACACCCTCACTAGGGTTAGATCTAAACTGCTCATATTGGGAGGTCAAGATCTCGAGTCTATTTTCCGTGACTTCTTCAGTCCCCTTATTTATAATCTCTATTGTATCCTAGATTTGCTTGGCGTTTTTACAATTGACAACATGATGATACATAACGTATTCTAGATATTCTACCAATATGAGTTTGAGATTGTTATCTAGGGATAGATTTTTCCTTTCGTCATTTGTACAATCAGCCGGATCTTTAGGGAACTGTCTATGATGAATTACAACCCCATTTACCTTATGCTCGAGTATAACTGTAATCGGGGGTTCAATACCGTTGTCCAAAATCTGTGCTTTTTTGGTATTGGTAGTCCTAAGAAATAACAACATCTTATGCTTCCACAAGTTATAATGAACTTGGTCAAACGATGGGATTTTAATGCTAGTTATTTTTTGCGTACTCATTATTAATAAGATTAAAAATTAAGTGTTTCGAAAAATAATTTTTGACTTAAAACAATTTTTGATCAAAAATAATTTTTGGGTAAAAATTATTTCTAATTAAAAATAATTTTTGATTTCTGTATGAGTTGCGGAATATTTAGTTCAGATCTGATATTAATAATATAAACCAGCTTTGATGCCAATTGTTGGTCCCTGATATTGTAGAAGGGGGGTTGAATACAATATCAATATTTAATCACAGAATTTTAAATTTAAAAATATTATTTTAATTAATCACGAAATATTAATTTTAATGAAATATTGTTCAAGTAGAAGATATGATTTTTAACTTGAAAAGTATTACAAAATTAATATGATGAAAGTGTAAATAACTTTTTAAAATTCTAGAACGATTTTGACATGAATTGTTCTAAATTAACAATTATAATTCAAACCAACACATAAAGTCTGTGAATATTACAATCAGACAAATTCCTGAATTTGAATGTTTTCAACAACGAAAATTATGAAGCCATTTACCTCATATTTATAGAGGTAGAAGATGATAAGACTTTTTTAACAAGTCTTTCAAAAGACAATTAATTATGCCTTTAGACTTTTGATAAATCAGTGGACAAGAACTTCTAAAATTCGGTAAGACTTTCTTCAGCCTGGTAAGACCTTTTAATTGCTCGGTAAGACTTTTTTCAAAACTTCAGCAAGAACTTTTTCATCTTAAATTTGGTAAGACATTTTCTGAGGTAGCTTGCAAGACTTTTCTTTTCTTTAAATTTCGGTAAGACTTTATTGAAAGTCTTTTAAAGAAATTCGATAAAACTTTTTAGATTATCTTAAAGAAAATTCGGTAAGACTTTTTAGATTGTCTTAAAGAAAATTGTTAGGAATTATGAGTTTTAATGATAAAAAATTACTTAGAATTTCAATAGGAATTTAAAGTTTCATTGAAACTAGTCGATGGATATATGACTTATAAATATTCATTGACTAGGAAACCAGTTATCAGTTGAAGCTTGTTTATCAAACTGATAAATTGGATTGTAACATTTGATTCATGTTTCATTATCAATTTATTGTGTTGCCTCGATGGATACTGTGAAGTAGTTGACTGGTGTTACTTGACTTCAATTGATAGCTTCTCAACGGATGTGAAGAATGGCTGATCAATTATAAATATTCTAAGTCAGAATTCTCACAAATAATGTGATCAACAGATATTGGAGTCGATGGATGAAGACACTACTCAACGGATAAAAGTCATCAACGGATAAAGGCGATCAACAGATAGAAGTCCATCAGTGGATAAGGAGTCAATGGATAACTAGATTATCTATCGATACATCAATTGATCGATGTATAGCCTATCCATTGATAAATGAGCAAAGAAGAATCAACTGATAAGCCTAACATCATTTATCAGGTGATTAAGGTTTCCCAATTTAGTTAAAGACAAAAGGAAGGGAACTGTGCAGAAACTGAATCAATGGAAGACAGTCCTATCTGGATTGTGAAGACTTTCAAGGCAACACAGTCTTCAAGGAATGCATCAAGACAAAGATACTTTCAGGACTAGACAGTCTCATGAAGACTATGAAAGTAGCTAATTTCTATTTTGCATGTAAACATTGTAAAATGTAATTTATAATGTTATCTGTCGATAGGAAATAGAATGAGAAGAAAACTACTATATAGTAGTCAGTAGTCTATAGTAGCAAAGTGAGCAGAAAAACTGTGTGAAAAATTATAAGCATAGTTGTGCAGAAAAACACTTTGTAAGCAGATTGGTATTTTTACCAAGATTATTTGAAAGCAAAAAACATACTAGTGGAAAAACCAATCCACTAGTAATTTTTAATATTGCTTGTCTTGTTTTTCAATACTTTTAATATCCATCTTGTTAATTTCAATCAGCTCTTTCAATATTCTCTCAAACACTGTTGTTGAATGAACTTAAATCCGCAAGAATTTTAAATAGTTCTTAAGTTTGTATTTAACCCCCCTTCTCCAAACTTAGTGTACTTAAAGGCAAATAACAATTGGTATCAGAGCTAGCTTTCAACATACAGAAAGTTAAAATCTAAAGTACATCAAGCATGGCTCAAAAAGACACAGGAGTAAAGATTCCAGTTCTAGATAAAGATGAGTACTTCCCTGGAAAGTGAAAATGTACTTGCATCTACTATCCATTGATCCTTCATATGTTCACTACATAGAGAAAGGTCCACATGTGCCTATGAAGATAGTTATAAGTGTAAATACAGATGGTACTCAGGCACCGGACAAACTCATTCCAAAACCTGTGAGTGAATACACAGATGAAGATAAGAAAGAAGTACATAAGGATAAAAAGGATATGAATATTTTATTCAATGGTCTTGACAAGGATATGTTCGACAATGTTATCAATTGTACAACCTCCAAGAAAGTCTGGGATACTCTTCAAACTCTATGTGAAGGCACTGAATAAGTGAGAAAGAACAAGATGCAACTCTTGATTCAAAAATATGAAGCCTTTCATTTCAAGAGTGGTGAAACAATCAATGACACATATAGTAGGTTTCAAAAGCTGTTGAATGAGCTAAAACTATATGGAAGAGTGTATGCTGTAGAAGATACCAACCTCAAATTCTTGAGGTCCTTACCCAGGGAATGGAAACCAATGACTGTCTCTATAAGACAATCTCCTGACTTTAAAGAATATACTCTTGACAAGCTGTGTGGTATCTTGAAAACTTATGAGTTGAAACTACAACAAGATGAGGAAATTGAGAAGAGTCAGAAAAGAGACAAGTCCATTACTTTGGTGGTCAAGGTTAAGCAAGTTGCAGAATCTGATGAAGATGTTGCTGTCAAGGAAGGAAATAAAGAAAGTCATGGAAATAGTGCAAGTGGTGTTAGATATGATGAATCTTCAACTGGGAAAGGAAAAGAAGTTGTTGAGGATGATGATTCATACACCAAGGATGAAATGGATGAAATAGATGAGCATCTGGCTTTTCTATCAAGGAAATTTTTAAAACTTAAATTCAAGAGGAATCCCACTCAAAGGCCTGGATCCCAGTAAAAGAAAGACAATCAACAAAGCAAAAATCTTGTTGACATGACTCAATTCAAATGCTTCAACTAGGGATTGACTGGTCACTTTTATAATGAATGTAGAAAGCCAAAAATGGAGAGGAAATCTAAGTACAGTGATGGTATTGATTATAAAAAGAAGTACTTTGAGTTGCTCAAACAGAAAGAGAATGATTTTGTGACAAAGGAAAAGGACTGGGCTGCTGAGGATGATTCTGAAGAAGAAGAATACATCAATCTTGCACTAATGGCTAATCATGATGACCAAGAAGCCAGTTCTTCTAGCAGTCAGGTAATTTCTACAAATTTATCTGAGTTATCCAAAGATGAATGCAATATTACAATTACTGGGATGTCAAGTGAATTATATAATTTGCATGTCACTCTTAAGTCCTTGAACAAAGAAAATACTAGGCTCAAAATAACTCTAGAAACTCTTACTGAAAGAAACATTTATCTAGAGAGTGAGCTAGTGCAAATGGACAGACTCAAGGTAGAGAAGAAAGATGCTAGAAAAGAACTGGTTGAGTGTAAAAAGGAAATATAAAAATTGAAAGAAAAATTGGAAGAAGAACTAAAAACCATTGACAGGTGGAACAGGTCCAGTAAAGCCAGTAAGAAGATGAATGACATTCATGGAACAAATTCATTCACCATGTTGTCTGAAACTCTTGACAAAATAGCCATTGATGAAAATCAATCTTTGGAAAAGAAGCAATCGATTGCTAATTCTGAATCAACTGATAAGAATTATCCATCGATTGATAATGTCAATTCAATGGATAATCATCCATCGATTGAGGAATCATCAACTGCTAAGCAATTTGTTTTAAAAACCAAGCTTAACAGACCTGTTAAATTTGTCAAAGAAAGTAGCTCATCTAAATCTCAAGTCAAAGTTGAAAAGGCTAATATTGGGTTCCTATCTAAAGATCAATTGAAAGAAAAATTAGAGAATATAGAACCTAATATTAAGCCAAATGAGAAGAAGAAGAAGAAGAAAAAAAGAAATGGTAAAGTAGGCATAAACAAGCACAATAACTACACACCTGACAAGTATGCTCCTAGAAAGATATGTGTTAAGTATGGTAGCAAAAATCACTTATCTGTGCAATGCAAGATCAATATGCCTACAACAACCAATGTGTCTGTTATACCTAACATGCATTCTAACTTTTTTTATCCTCATGTAGTTGATCCTCATGCTTTTTATGATTAATATGCATCAATGCCTTATATGTTTAATCCATATCTTGCATTTGCCAACATGAATATGTCTGATATGCCCTGTAATATGCATAACAATTTTCATGCTCCAAATTTGTCTAATTCTGCAAGCATGAGCATTCCAAATAATAGCATTGAGAATCCTGAGGTGATGAAACCAACACCTAAGGTTGAAGTGGGAGTAAAACCACCTAAACCAAAGGTATAAAAATTGGAAACCAAGCCAAAGGCAGTAACTAATAAGAAAGGACCCAAGACAACTTAGGTACCAAAATTAACTTGATTGTTTTTAGATGTGTGCAGGGAAAAAGAAAAAATCTTGGTACTTGGACAATGGGTGTTCAAGACACATGACTGGAGATAAATCCCTGCTCACAAAGTTTGAGGAAAAAGCTGGCCCTGGAGTAACTTTTGGAGATGACAATAAAGGGTACACCATGGGATATGGCTTGATTCAAAAGAGAATGTCATCATTAAACCTGTTGCATTAGTTGATGGCTTAAGACATAATTTGTTAAGCGTAAGTCAACTATGTGACAATGTAAATAAGGTTTGTTTCATATCTGAAGCATGCATAATTTCCAACAAGAAAGATGGAAGCATGGTTATGACTGGGAATAGAAAAGGAAATGTGTACATAGCTGACTTTAATTCAACAAGGGTAGACTCATTGACTTGCCTTCTCTCTAAAACAAGTACAGATGAAAGTTGGCCATGGCATAAGAAATTAGTTCACTTGAATTTCAAATCCATGAATCAGTTGGTCAAGAAAAATCAAGTGAGAAGATTACCACAGATGGAATTTGTCAAGGATGGACTTTGTGATGCCTGTCAGAAAGGGAAACAAAGAAAGACATCATTCAAGTCAAAATTGGAATCATTAATTGAGAAGCCACTTGAATTATTACACATGGATTTGTTTGGTCCTGTAAATATCATGTCCATTGTAAAGAAGAGATATGCTCTAGTCATTGTGGATGACTTCTCAAGATTCACATGGACTTATTTTCTGCATTCAAAAGATGAAGCTGATAATCTCATCATCAAGCACATAAGGGAAGTTGAGAAAAGTCTTGGATTGGATGTAAAGAAAATAAGGAGTGACAATGGAACAGAATTTAAGAATTTCAAAATGAAGGAGTTCTGTGATCTAAAGGAATCATACACACCTTCTCTGCACCAAGGACACCTCAACAAAATGGGGTAGTGGAAAGGAATAATAGGACATTGATTGAAGCAGCTATAACTATGTTGGAAGATGTTAAATTGCCAACATATTTCTGGGCCGAGGCCATTAATACAACATGCTACACTCAAAACATCTCCATAATAAATCAAGCTCAAAGAAAGACTCCTTATCAATTGATCAAGAAAGACAAAAATCATAAAGTGGGGTTTCTTCATGTCTTTGGCTGCAAATGTCATGTGCTAAGGAATCAAGGTGAAACCCTAGAAAAATTTGAAGCCAAGGTTGATGAAGCTATATTTGTTGGGTATGCACTATCAAGCATAGCCTATAGAGTCTATAATCTTAGACTACACATTGTTATGGAATCTGATGTAGTTTTTGACGATAAAAAGATTCAAGGTCTATTTGATGAAGGAAATCATGACACACTGCATTTTGAGAATGAGTTAAGTAATGAAGATTATGATGAAGAAGCAGAAATTGTAAGGTCACAAGTACTCAGAAACCCAATATCAGTTGATGTCACTACATCAATGGATAATTTATCAGTTGACAGAATTCCATCAACTGATAATGCATCAACTGATAACTCTTCAATTGATAATCAACACTCTACATCTAGAGTATCCAACTCAGGGGGAGGGTTTCAGAATCAATCCACAAATTCAAATCAACATGAGTACAATACTGATGATCATAAAGCTTCATCATCTAGGCAACATTTGCCTCCTCAAAGGAAATGGACAACAAGCCATCCATTTGAACTAATCATTGGAAATGCAGAAGATGGTGTCAAGACAAGAAGTGCTACTCAAAATGAGTGTCTGTATATCAGCTTTTTATCTCAAAAAGAACCTAAGAAAATTGAAGATGCTCTTATGAACCCTGATTGGATTTTAGCTATGCAAGTGGAACTCAATCAATTTGAAAGAAATAAAGTATGGAAGTTGGGCCCAAACCAACAGATAGGTCAGTAATTGGTACAAAATAGGTATTCAGAAACAAAATGGATAAAACTGGTACTGTGACTAGAAACAAGGCAAGATTTGTGGCAAAGGGCTACTTACAAGAAGAAGGAATTGATTTTGATGAAACTTTTGCACTAGTTGCAAGGCTGGAAGCAATCAGAATCTTTATGGCCTATGCTGCACATGTTAATTTCAAAGTCTACCAGATGGATGTGAAGAGTGCCTTTTTGAATGGAGTATTAGAAGAGGAATTCTATGTGGAACAACCTTCTGCCTTTGAAGATCCAAATTTCCCTGACTTTGTCTATTATCTACTCAAAGCACTCTATGATTTGAAACAAGCACCAAGGGTCTGGTATGACACTTTATCTCAGTTTCTTATTGAGAATCACTTCACAAGAGGTACTGTTGATAAAACTCTATTCAGTAGAAATGTTAATGGATCTATCATTCTTGTTTAAATATATGTGCATGACATTATTTTTGGCTCAACTAATGAGGGACTTTGCAAAAAGTTTGTCAAATTAATGCAGAGTAAATATTAAATGAGCATGATGAGAGAACTTACCTACTTTCTTGGTTTGCAATCAAACAAGTTAAGGATGGTATTTTTATAAATCAATCAAAGTACATTCATGACTTGTTAAAGAAATTTGACTTGAGTGAATGTTCCTCTGTAAAAAATCCTATGGCTACTGCCACCAAACTTGAATTGAACCCTAAGGAAGCTAAAATGGATATCTCA
Organism: Oenanthe sinensis; assembly: GCA_028671895.1. Classification (NCBI taxonomy): domain Eukaryota; kingdom Viridiplantae; phylum Streptophyta; class Magnoliopsida; order Apiales; family Apiaceae; genus Oenanthe; species Oenanthe sinensis. The sequence continues at coordinate 16,455,777 of CM053813.1, forward strand.
AGTTATTGAGGCATGGTAGACTCACTTTTATATTTAACTACAAGTAGGCCAGATATAATGTTTTCTACATGCTTGTGTGCTAGGTTTTAGGCTGATCCTAGAGAGTCTCATTTAGTGGCTATTAAGAGAATTTTTAGATATCTCAAGGGTATTAAATTTAGGTATTTGGTATCCTAGAGACTCTGGTTTTAATCTAATAGGCTACTCAGATGCTGATTATGCAGGTTGCAAAATAGACAGGAAAAGTACTACAGGCACCTGTCAATTTCTAGGAAACAAACTTGTGTCATAGTTTAGCAAAAAGCAACACTCAGTATCAACTTCAACTGCAGAAGCTGAGTACATTGCTGCTGGAAGTTGCTGTGCTCAAATATTATGGACGAGGAATCAATTATTTGACTATGGGTTCAACATGAACAAGATTCCTATTTTCTGTGATAATACAAGTGCCATTGCAATAACAGAAAATCCTGTGCAACATTCCAGAACCAAACACATTGATATAAGGTATCATTTCATTAGGGAACATGTAATGAATGGTACAGTTGAATTACATTTTGTCCATAGTGAACAACAACATGCAAACATTTTTACCAAACCCTAGATGAATCTACTTTTAATAGATTAGTCTATGAGTTAGGTATGCTTAATTTTGCTCAATCTTGAATGTATGCACAATTATCTATTTTTTAAGCCATTGTTCATAATTATCTATTGAAACAAAGTGATCATTTGATAACTGTGTTAATCATCAATGGATATTTTGCAGCTATCGATGGATATATTTTATCAACAGATATAATATATTCATATCGATGGATATTTATTTATCGACAGATAATTATCTAAGTAATTGTTTATCGATTGATAAATTTTCTTTTAATTATTTAGATCAACAGATAAATTCTACTCCTTTCGATGGATATTTATCTATCGATAGATAATTACCTTAGTAGTTATTTATCGATCGATAAATCATTAATTCTTTATTTTATCCATCGATGGTAATAAAATTTCTACAGTTTTATTCATCCGTTGATCAAATTATAGCCGTTGATTAATTACTTTATTTGTCAACAGATGAACATACCCATCGATTGTCCTTTATAGTAATTTACTTTAACTCTTTTTATCTCACAACGGTTATATCCTTAATTAAACTGACTATTCAATTCTTTTTAATCACAGAGAATATAAATAGCAATCATAATTCTTACTTCATTCTCAATTGCTATTTTATTTTCTATCTCTAATTGCTGCATCTCTGTTTCTCTCTCTCAAGCTTTTTCTTGTCAAATTCACTTACTCATTTTCAAGTTCTTTTTAATCTATCAAGAATCGGCAATGGCACCACAAAAGAAGATTGTTTCCTCCACTAGGTTCACATATGAACAAAACAACTTCGTAGCATGTCTAACAGTGAATGATGCTCCCGTGGACTTCCATCCGTTGATGCGATTTCTGGGAGACTGTAAAGTGTCCAAAGCACTCAGTAAAGCACCCACAATAATGTGTTCTTTTGTTAAAGAGTTATGGAACACTGCAGAAGTCTCATAAGATGGGAAGGTAATCTCTTATACTTGCAAAGGTAATTCCTACACCATTAAAAATACTACTTTGTCTACATGCTTAGAACTACCTGAAAATAATTGTGATAGGTCACCCACTGAAAATGAAATTAGGGACATGCTAGAATCTGTTAACTATGTAAATGCTGAAACTAGTTTAGGTGAAGTTGTTAGGAAAAATCTAAGAAAAGAATGGAGTTATTTCTTTGATGCTATAATTAAGGTATTTTCTAGAAAAAATAAGCAATTTTGATGCAATTACCACAAGTATGTAAGAACTTGCTTATTCAATCCTATTTGATAAGTGCTTTAATTTTAGCACAATACTCCTAAATGAATTAACTGCTAAGTTAGGAAATAAGACATCTAGAAAAAATAATATCTATTTTGCTAGATTCTTTATGCTGTTGATTAATGCCTCCATTAGAGAGTATGAGATTACTGCAGATATGGAAATACTAGAGCCATGGATGCAAAACAAAAGGGTCTTCAAGGACTTGGTGAGAATCAACTTACATCTTAAGTTGTGTCTCATCTATCCTCCTTTTGTACAGGTATATCTAAAGAAACTCAACTTTTCTTTTACTTCTTCTGGTATTCCAATTTCTTTGCCTTCTGCAACAATAGAGGGACATGGAAGTGTCCCCATCCCTCCTACCCAAGTTGCACAACCTTCCAAACACAAATCTAAGCAAACCACCTTAGTAGTTTCTCAAAAGACTACTGTTATAAAAACTAAGAAAAGAAAATTAACTGAGGGGAGTGTGAAGGTGTGTGATAAGGGTGAGGGAACTGGCCAACATCAAGAAAGCCAGAAGAATAAGGAGGGAAAGGTTGAGAGTGTCCAACCAGCGACCAGCCCAATCTCCCAACAAATTGAGGCTGTAGTAAAGGATTTGAACACATCCCTAGTTGCATCTTCTCAACAAGGTGTATCTATTGAAAAGAGGTCTCAACCAGGACCATTAGATGGGGATGAAGGACACAAAGTAATTCAGCCCTACAAAAGGAGAAAGAAGGATAAAAATATTGTACAGGGAACACACACACCTGCAAAGCCAAATGCAAATTTGGTGGAGCCTTCAGTTTCTTCTTTTAATGTTTCTCAGATTTTTCCTGAGGGACAACCCCACTCTCTATCTATTTCTTCTCTTCAATCCCCTTCAAAATCTATTTCTTCGAAAACTTTGTTGATTGACAACTTCAATGTTTCAAATTCACCCTCTTTGCAACTCAGGGTGGAGCCAACACTCTCACATGTATCACCAAATAAGGGTAACACTTTGGTTGATCAGGTACCTACTGAAAATTCTCTCAAGTCAATGGATATTATTCAATCGACTGATAATTTCTAACATCCATTGACTAGTTCACTTCCATCGATGGATATCCTTTACATCCTTCGACGAGCTTCCATCAACGGATATTCATCCATCGATGGATACTTTGGCAATGGTTGCATACTTTGGCAAAAGGAGAGTGTGTGAATGAGGGGCCCTCAAATTATTCTGAGGTGGCAAAAGGAGAGGGTGTGAGCAAAGAGAGTTCCACTTTCGCAGGTGATGTAAAAGGGGAGGAAAGTAAGGGAGATGTGAGGATCCATAATGAGATCCTGATGCAAAAACAGAGAACAGAGAGAAGAGAGTGAGAGGGAAAAGAATAGAGAGAAATCAATTTCACCATCTCATGAAACATCAACTTCTAAAACTGAGCAGGTTGCAATAGAACTCACCCAGGAGTTGGGATTGGAGTCAGGGGGAGATGGAGGAAATGGAGTCCATGCAGGAGTTGCAGATGCCCACATGGAAGTGGATGATGAGATTGAAGTCAACATCTCCACACTATCAAGAATTGGCAGCAACCACTAATCAAGAAGCTGAATAAATGTTGGGATTGGTGTAGTCAAAAGAATAATTTAGGAGTGGAAAAGAAAGTCTAGCTAAACAGCCTGATGATGAATCCTGAAGACTTTGAAGACAGTTCTGATGATGAGCTTTTAGACCCTGATATGGCCCGTGATGAGACCAGTTTGGCTGACACTGAAAGGGCCATCATTTCACACTACGGGAGATCCATGGCTGAAGTAAATGTGGAGGATCCTTTGCATAGAAGAATTCTCAACTTTTATAGAGACAACTTGAAGATTCAGAAAATGCATGTCACATGGTCTAAGTATGAACTCAAGAAAATCATGGAGGAAAATTGATAGCTCAAGGATGCATTTTGACTCCATAATTGATTCAAGACCTAGCCTTACAATGTTAACCAGAATCAAGCAAGGCTAGATACTGAGTCTACAGCCAAAGACAAAGTGGTGGCATTGGAGAAAAGAGTGACTGCTATGGAGCACAACATGGACTTAATTCTGAAAAATCAAGTCAATCAAATCAACCTTTTGAACAAAATCTTGGAGAATCCTCTTATTTCTGACTCCCTGAAACAACCAGTTGCTGATAACAAAAAAAGGGAGAAGTATGAGGAAAGGAGAAAGGAAGTTGAAGTTATAATCAAGAATACAGAAAATGTCATCCAAAGGAAAGATGCAAAGCAGACATTGGCTCAACAAATTGTAAAGCAATTTGATTCCATTGCTAGCAAAAACAAGGAGATTGATGCACATGATATACTGGTCATACTGAACTCACAAAATAAACAAATAAAAAGACATGATAGATACTTATCTTACAATCCTAACGTACATACTTTTTAATCACAAATATTTTTACTCTTACTCGTACACTTACTAGTCATATATTATAATGACCAAATAATGAAATGCAAATTTACTTACTGATATGAGAGAAAATCTTACACTTATAGGATGTCCTATATTTTGGTTATCCAGAATATGTAAACATCAAAACTTATAGGGGCTTGCATAGAACAAATCAAATGCTATCCAAAATTTTACAGGGGTTGTCACAGCATAAAACACAATACTGCCCAAATGGCCAAACATACATACACAATAGTCATGACTCTATGTGTCTCATAACTCTGGCGACACGCCCATACTATTTAAATACACGGCATAGGTGGTGCCAAAGCATAAGATTATTCACTCATGACAAAGTCTTACAATGTCTCCCAAGTCATACATATATCACAAAAAGACTGAAAATATTTTACACAAAATATTACACACGCCAAATAACATTCAATACTGACTATTAAAATAAAATCTTACCATGTTGTGATGCACTTCTCACCACCATCTTCTTTGATTTTTGGAGCACTTCTCTCCACAATCTTCTTTGATTTTTGGAGCACTTCTCTCCACAATCTTTTAAAATTTCTTTCACAAGTGTTCCATCTCGTTCTGCATGGCCTTCTGCCACTCTATCTCGTTTTCCGCCTTCAACAGGCTTCTCTGGCATCGCCTCGTCTTTCTCGGCAGCCCCATACTACACATGCATCCCATACTACACATGCAGCTTTGCCACAATCCTTCTGCAAGGTCTACCTGAACTCGCCATCAGACACTCACTTATTCAGCGCCTCCACCACCAGTGGCGGCTTCACCACCAGTGGCGGCTTCACCACCGCCTGGCGGCGGAGCAACAAGACCCGCTCTAATACCAAGTGTTGTTCATTCCTTAGACCAGTCCGGAAAACTATCAATTTATTATATAAAGATGAACTCAAATGAAAAAGTACAAAATACGAAACATGTAGAAGATACAAAGATTTTTCCAGAATGATAAAGTTCGTCAAAAACGAAGAAGTAACGAATTGAAAAATTAAATAATTACAGTATGGTATAACAGAATGAGCAACTGATCATAGTAGTAATTTAAGATTTAAGACCACAAGATCACAGAATTTGACAGCGGAAGTAAACAAACAACTAAGATCTCGAAAAGACCTTTTCAGAATGATATTACACATAATTATTGAACAAATATTCAAATTACTATGAATTTCAGAAGTTACAGCGTATAAACCTAAATAAACTATTAGATTAAACAAAAGACAAATTTTGACATACTTGTAAGCATAATTTCAGAAAATGCAAAGAACGAAGGCTATAGATAATTGGAATACCTTTCCAGGTAGTATAAAATCACAACAATCAGATAAAGAACGAATAAGATATGAATTTTACAAGAATCAGAATGGATACAAACCGTTACGAAATATACAATATATGCATACGATTTTACACCGCAAAGAGAGTATCGGTATATTAACAATACGAGAACAAAAAGAGTGTTTAGAAATATTCGTACCTTAAATATCAAAGATCTTCAAAAATTCAAATGTCCTCATCATATGAACCCTAATTCAAACCATAAATTATCCTCTTGAGTCCTTTCCTCATCTCCTCTTTTTCTTTCTCCTCCTCCTCAATCTTCCTCTATTTCTCCTTCTCTCTCTCCCTCTCTATATATTCTCTATGACTGCTCCATGAAAACTTACCTATATCTTTTTTTCTAACCCTAACTCCTTTTCCCCTTTTCTTTATATTCTATTTCTTTTTTTTTATTCTCTTAACCAACAATCTCTAAAATAATATCATAATTATAAAATATCTATATTCATATTCAAATAATAATATTAGTAATAAATCACTAATATTATTCTTAATATTACATAAAATATTTAAATATATTATAAAAATATGGGATGTTACAAAATCTATAATCTTCTGTCTTGTTCTCGCTTCTAGCTTTATTTATATAATTTTCTTTTTTTAGAATCTTTCTATAGTAGTCACTTGAAATCTTCTGTATCTTCTGAACTCTTCTGAAATACTACTTCTTTATTTATTTTACTGACGCTTGAACATATTAATGAACTTCTTCCAGTGTAGAGTAACAACCTCATCAAAATACTTCTAATATTAGGATTCTTCGCGTTTAGTTGACTTTCTTCGTCTTGATTCTTATTATCATAATTATTATTTACTTTTCTTTCTAATTTGAGTTGAGTTGTCACCTATTTATTACAAATATGCCTATTCATATGTCTTTCATCCAGGTCATCCATTTATCAATCCAATAACATAGGATCAGTATGCTCGAAAAATGTTAAAGAACATACGATTGCCTTTGAACCGCTCCCATAAATAAATACATGAAAAATGTATTTATAAATTACACATATATTATTTATTTATGTTGTATAAATTATAAATGGTAATTACATGTTATATTAATTAGAATTGATAAGTGATAAATCATAATAAAAAATAATAAATGGGGCAGTTTTATTTTTGGAAGGATGAAATGTATGGTATGCCTATATATTGTGGAGGAATGTGCAAGAGAAAAAACTAACAAAGAATTCAATATATATATTTGGAACCCCAAAAACTCCATCTCTTTTATATATTTTTCGTATAAATATATTAATATAATAAAACAAAATTGGCTATAAAAAAATATCATTTTGTGTCTCTTGGTTCCTAATTCCATATTATTTAAATTACTACCTGAAAATCCAAATAAATTATCTAACTTATTTATAAATAATTTATAAGTTTAAAAATTAATATATTTTTAAATTATAAATTATCATAAAATTAGATAAAAACAAACATTTCCCTAGTAATGTGCAAATCATCAATTTTCATATTAATGTGCACACAATTTTCAATCTTCATTGCAGGGAACAAATATAATTCTGTATAGAATTATTTAAGTTATATAAAATAATAAAAATAACACCAGAATGATGTTAAGTAAGTAAATAATATGCAAGTTTGCTAGAAAAATCTTGACTAACAACTTGCCTAAAAGTTGAGAAAATTGTTAAATTATTGTAAGCCAACAGGCCGGATTAATTACTAGCCGGGATTTGGTTTGGTGCAGTTGACAACTTGACATGAAATTAATCGAGATAGTGACAGTTTTAATATATGCGTGTTGACGTTCATGTTTTGGCCGGTCTAATTTTTAATTATTTGATTCAGGGAAGTAAACTTCTACACTTCTGTTATGCCATATTTTTGGTATAATGTTTTTATTTTTCTTTATTTTTAGTATTAATTTCAGTAATAATCAATTGCTTAATATTCAAGATATCCCCTCTCTGAAACGAGAAAAAAATTAATCTCAATGCATTAATTATAGAAAATATCTCCAAACGATATCTTTCAAATCAGGAAGATATCACAACATGAAGATTATATCAGATAAAATCAATTAATTCCCATATTTAACAAATATATCCCTAAAATCTCTCGGGGATATATCCAATTATAACAGAACTGCGTGAGTTTGATCGTATATAAATACGTACGCAGACATCTTGGCAAAAGGGATCCGATACACGAGACAAATCGAGACACCTCCCAAGTCCAACTCAATCTTTTTTACAAGCTCTAATCCCCATTAACAGTCATATTATTATACTTTTAGCTCTATTATTCTAGTAAAACCTCCGAAATTCGTTATTACGAAAATTCTTCAACAACAATTGGCGCTAGAAGGAGGGACTTATTTTTCGTTTAGGGAGGACAAACGATATATCAAACAAACACAATACACATGGGGAGTTAAAAAAAAGATTTTGGACAACTTCAATGGGGAACCGAATGATGAAGTTATGGCGTGTTGAATAAAATACAACGGTAAATAAGAGTAAAAAAGATGAATAGACTACTACATGCAAATCATGATGTTGGGACTCTCACCATCAAAAGGAGCACAATATCTACACATCATATCCATCTCATAAAAATATAAGATCAGTTTTCTTGTTTTTATTTCCTGCAATCACACATATATTATTTGTCATGCATGGAATATATTTTATTATCCAAAAATTCGTGCGAGCTACATATATTGTGATTAAAAATTTGTGCAACCAATATTTTGGGAGACACATATATTTTTTAAAACAAATCGTACAAGATTTTTGTTTTGATGATTATGGATATGTTTACAAGAATGTACAAGCTGCATAATTCTAAAGAAACATATTAGCCGTTATGGCAAAATATACTATCTTTAACAAAATTCTTTCAAGGAGCATATTTTTAGAAAAAACATATACACCGCGACATTTTTAAATCGACATATTTATGGATGCGTTTGGATTGTGTTCAAAATATTTTGCAAATATTGTCGCGGTAATATATATATACTTCAAGATTTGTTTTTTCAAACATGCAATCTTAAATTGTTAAGTGGGGTAGCCATGACAAATGATAATTCCCGCAATGTTACACGCTTGAAGTAAGGAGTCAGTAACCCCTTGAAGGCCCTCCTTCTCCAACGGGGAGTCGACGGGCAAAACTTGCATTCTGGATTACCCTCCTCTTCAACGGGGAGTCGACTCGTAAAACTTACATTATTGAAGGCCCACTTCTTCAGATGGGTAAAATTTATTGAAGGCCCATCTCTTCAGATGGGTAAAATTTATTGAAGGCCTCACTCTCTGACTAGGGGAGTTCATGGGTGATCGAAGACATCATACTCTTGTGTGGTTCGCATAGACACTTACAAAACGTGTACACCAATTCGGGATATACAAACGCCAAGATTCTAACTTGACATCGAAGATCGCAATGAATTTCTACAAAATTATTATGATCGCGCACTTACAAATCTTGGCAAAACATATATCTTATTTTGGTTCTCGCATGATGTCTACTTGCTTCCACATAAGAATTACGGGCACTGTGATGTTCCATATTTTCACTAATCTTTATTTTTAGTTATTTCAGCAATCGAAGAATGCTTAGTTCTCCACTACAGCAAGCTGTACTGAAGAATTGGGGAGTAGTTGTTATGCCATATTTTTGGCATAGTGCTTTTACTTTCCTTTATTTTTAGTATTAATTTCAGTAATAATCAATTGCTTAATCTCCAAGATATCCTCTCTCTGAAACGAGGAAAGAATCAATCTCAATGCATTAATTATAGAAAATATCTCCAAACGATATCTTTCAAATCAGGAAAGTATCACAATGTGAAGATTATATCAGATAAAATCAATTAATTCCTATATTTAACAAATATATCCTAAAGTCTCTCGGGGATATATCCAATTATAACAGAACTGCGTGAGTTTGATCGTATATAAATACGTACGCAGACATCTTGGTAAAAGGGATCCGATACACGAGACAAATCGAGACGCCTCCCAAGTCCAACCCAATCATTTTTACAAGCTCTAATCCCCATTAACAGTCATATTATTATACTTTTAGCTCTATTATTCCAGCAAAACCTCCGAAATTCGTTGTTACGAAAATCCTCCAACAACAACTTCTTATCTATTTTCATTTAATTTCTTCTCCCTTAAACCTCAAATAATGTTATTTTCTAACATTAGTCTTGAAATAAAATTTTAAATTTGATAAAACATCAAATATTTCGTTTAGTTCAGAAAAATGAAATGAAATAAAAACTCGTAAATAATATTGTAGAAATAATAATGAAAGTACAAAAGAAGAGTGAAAGAAAATTAGGGTTAGCAGATTATTTAAGATGAAATTTGTGGGAAAAAATTAGTTAGTAAAAGAATAAAAATTACTTTCAAATTGGTGGATAAGCTCTATTATAAATTGTTGTAAATAGAATAAAATGAATATAACATATTATGTGTTGGATTTTGTGTAGTCTATGTTTTCAAATTTGAACTGAGATTTGAGTTAGTTTAATTTTGAGATTTCAGATTTAGACTATAATTTGTTTTAGTTTACTTTTCAAATTATGACTATGATTTGAGTTAGACCCACTTTCTTCTCCTATAAATATTCTCATGTAATTGTAAAACCCCGACACAACACAATTGTGAGAATTTAATACAAAGTTAGTGCGATTTGTGGTGTAGGAATTTCTGAACCACGTTAAATCTTATCTTGTGTGATTGTCGTTTATTTTCTTGTTCTTATTTATTGGCTTTGAATTTGTTTTCTTTGTTCAATACTCAACATTATGAGAAAATTTTACTCTCACTTAATTCATTCACCTTGATTAAATACAACATAAAACCGAAAAAATGGGGAATCAGAACTTATCAATTAAGGTACTGATTTGGGATTAATCGGGTAATCGAGGATTAATTAGAATGATTAATAACAGCAATAAAGAGATTTATTATATTAATATAATAAAATTTAATTAATTTATCTTATTTACTATAGAATATATTATTTTAAAATATTTCATAAATATAAATCAAAATTTATGAATCTTATCGGTAAAATATTGTATAAGAATTAATGGGTGATTTATCGAGAATTTTTTAAAAATCGAGAGATTTTTAAAACACTGTATAAAACTTATATTGACGCGTATTAGCTAATTAAGAACCAACTGCTATATTGTCATATACAAACTCCACAATAAAAAAAACTAGGAAAAACTAAATGCATTTGATATCTATTGGGCTCTATAATGTCATAACTTGCTATGAGATTGAAGGCAATTTAGTTGCTTTCAAAAACGTTCCTTTCCCTTCTAATTCAGTGAGTCAGTGACCATGACCACCGGTTTGCTTATTAAGTCAAGTCTGTGGATAACACTTGTTTTGTCCTTACAACTTTCGAGTCTAGTGCACCATATATATGCACCGAGTCGATTGGAGATTAAATTTTTGAAATTGAATTTCTTAATCATTGTAATTAAATCGAGTTTGTAGTTTGTATCACTAAAAAAAATATCATCCAAGAGCGGCTATGAAGTATATGAGACCGTAGTCAAAATCTGTTTTCGGAACTTAAATGTATATATTACATATTATATATATTTATATATAAAAGACTCAGAAAATTTGGGGCATTCTAGCCATAAAACTTTATGCGCGAGCCTTGTTTGACAATAGTCAGTACCATCCCACGGTCATATAAAATGATTATTATTATAGAACTTTTGCCTATATATATAAATAATATTATATTATTTGAAATTTTATTATAAAATTTTATATTTAAATCCATTCTATAAGAATAGTTCCTTTATATATACCATGAAGTGGATAACAGCTTATTTTTTAAAGTACAGATGTATCCGTCCATCATTCCACTTGCACTTGCATGCTTGAACGACCAATGCTTCATACAAGGGGCACCACCACAATAATTTCCACCGACACCCATCTGTATTTTTCCTAGAGTAATGGGAAAAGGCATCTACCAATTTATTTAATCTGCAACTTAATTTAAAAATTAGCGGTGGCTCAATATAATTAGTGATGAATATAAATTTTAATGTTCCTGGGTAACTGGATTCACAAGATAAATATAAATAAAAGTTAAAAAAAAGCTCTGATTTACTCGGGAAACACAAGATATTAGAAAAGTCATGACATTCGGATAAAATGTACAACAGGTTAACTCGGGGCCAGCATTCTGAATATGATTGTAATAAACAAGTACTTAATCGTAAAAAAAGAATCTTTTCTGCCGGCAGGTTCTTGGAGAGAGGATATTCAGTTGAAAGTGAAAGATCGAGGAATTTTTTATTCTGTTCTTGGATTTTACTAATCAGGCCGGCAACTTTGTCGTACCACTTTCTTAAGGTACAGACTATTAGTTTAATTTGTTAATATATATTTTTTATTCAATACAAAGTTTTAAAAACATTTTCTAAAACCATATCTATATTTTAATATTAATATCTATAATCAATAATACCGAAAAAGTGAAATAAAAATTGATAAGTCTCGAATCCCGTGAGGTAGACCTCCTTCTCTGAACTGGGTTGTAGTTCGGCTGAACTGAGACTGAGTGGTGCTTGGGCCGATCTCGGAATTACTGAAACAGAATGCTCAATGTAGATTGGATCTGCGGGATACCTCCAGCATGAGAGTAAGTATTCGATCAAATGTTAGAGAGAATTTATTATGTGTTTGAGTGTGTGTGATTTTTCGACCAATTTTTTGTTGAAGATTATGGAGTATTTATTGAGGATGTGACACATGTTTTGCGCATGTGCTTGGGGTAGTGGTCCTCATGGGACAACTAGCCGTTGATGTGGAGGCATGTGTAGGGCTACCTTTTGTTTGGGTTTTTTGCTCGAATTTGAAGTGACCTATAAAAAATATGACTGCATTTTAAAATTTCTTAATATTTACTCTCTTCGTTCTTAAATATTTTACTTTAAATATGCTTTAATCGCAGAGTTAGAAATGTTACTTTCAAATTAATATTTTTTTATGAATAATAATATTAAATTAATATTTTTGTTCATAAATATTTTTTAAAAAAAATAATATTTCTAATTATCTATTCAAAACATGTATGCCAAAAAGTTAAAAGATGATATCTAAGAACGGGGAAGTATGAAATTTACAAATAAACTTATTATATAAACGAGTTGTTGATCCCTTAAATCATGTAGCATCTTTGTAATTTTTGAATTATTATAATAGACATTAGGCCCTTCGCGTATAGTATCAATCACATTTTCCACCCCTACTCTTATTTCATCATCGGAGAAAATGGAGTGAGTATAATTTATTGCGTCTGAGAATGACGGTCGCTACAAAGAGTCAAATTCTACTCTCCTTTATTGGAAAATTATTCCCTATTTGTATAGTATATAAATATTTATTTAGTTTCAAAAAAAAATATAAATATTTATTTTTTAAAAAAAGAATATGTGCACCTGAAATGCGGAAAAGCTAGCATCTGCCCCGGCTCCGAGAAAACGAAAATCGCTAAAAAAATTCCCAGTCTTACGATTGAACAATATGGAACACCATTTGATATTCCGATGTATAACACGAGCCTTTACGGCTATATAATTAAAATATGGTTCTGTTTTGGCTAAAAAATTAGAGAAAAATTTCTTAAAAAATTAAATGAGTTGTTTGCTCCAATTTTTTTAGAAATAGTTTGAAAATATTTTTCAAAAAATAGAGTTCAAAGAATAAAAAAACATAAAAATATATTTGGAGATTAGGTTGATTGGTTGGTTGTTTTAATAATTTTTACAAAATTCATTTTTTTTGAAAAATAATAAAAAAGTATAAGTTATACATGTACGAGATAATCGGGCATTAAGTTCTTATTAAATTGTAAATCATATCTATCAAAATTCAATTTAAACAGCGGTCATAACATTTTTATTTGTGAGCATTTGAACTTTCCTTAGAAAATCAACAGCGTTATAAGTCAAGAATTCATGTGTCAAAAACAAACGACCTAAAGCTCTGTGTGGGTTATCTCTGCACGCCTGATCGTACTTATGTACTTTTGCTTCTACTACTCTAATTGCCGTTTGACCAACTATGAATACTTCATTACCAAATCCATTCCAAGGAGAGATTCTAGGAGATCAATACAAGTATGTTCCCTCTATTATACGTATAAACCAAAAAATCGGTTGATCTATATGTTGATTTCATTTCCCTAGGAGGGGTGAGAAAATTGATTGGCGCCTCCATCATAGTTGAAATCCCCGTACTCCAAAATACGTCATACAACACATCTCTAACCATATTATGTCGATATTTGAATCCTGGTTGTTTCTGACAATGAATAGCTTACTTTCCAAATATATTCATACGAGTTATGCACAATGGATAAAATGCACCCTCTGAAAATAAGAGAATAATGAGCATATAACGTAAGTTCATTTGGTACTCTGATGGCGTCATGTGTTGTCCTAAACTTTCAATAAGAGTAGCCAAAACAAATTCCTGGACATGATTGGATCCCAAACACCGAAACATCGTTTCTTGACAGTTAGAAAAATCAAACTTAGTGCGTAGATTTCGTAAACACCTTTAAAATAAAGATCTGTCAAGTAGTGCATTGGTTTTGGGGGAAAGATTTTTTAGTGGTTAAAAGCCAAATTCATATTTGAGAGAATAAACTGCACAGATTCTTGCGTCGAAACAAAGCATTTACCAATAGGAATTGTGCCATAGTCCCACATAATTAGTTTTACAAATCCAGGAATTGAATTTGGAAAGCTACAAAATCAAATAAACTAGTATTAAAAATAACATATACACCTAACTTACCTTTTTGGATAGGCAAAGTGGCTAGTCTCCACTGAAGAGCTCCAAATCCATGTCCTTCAGATATCATAATATTATCTAATGCCCTCCTTAAAGTAGTATCGAATTGAGCTAAAGATTTTGTAAAAAGTTGTGGTGGACAAGTGCGCAAAACATAATAAAATTTACTAAGCCACATACAAACTCTAAGGACTTGAGGATCATTAAACTGCTTCAACACATTGATACTTATAGCTTCATCTAAAGGTTTGACACCGACATGAGGTCTACCAATATGAAGATGAAATAGCCCATCCAGAGAAATACGTGGATAAAATAACATGCAAAAATACGTCTCTCTTCGCAATATGTAGCTCCAAATCCAAGTTAGGAAATACTCCCTCTGTCCCATTGAGTAGTATACATTGGGGGACGGGGGCGTGACACGCATTTTAAGGTGCATTTTAAAGATAGATTTATAACTTATTTTTAAAATTTTCCTTTTTTGTATAAAAATAGGATTGTTAATTTTTTATACAAAAAATTTTTTTTTAAAATAAGTTGTGGAACTATACTTTATAGTTACCTTAAAATGCGTGTCGGGCAGTGAAAAAAACGTATACAATTGAATGGGACGGAGGGAGTACGTGGATAAAATAACATAAAGAGGTTTCATGTTCTGGGACAACATCAAAAAGAGCAAAAACATCAACTTTTCCCCCACCAAATGAAGCCTTTTAACACACAAAGGAGACAAAATCAGTGGCTTCAATTTTAAGAAAGTCTATAAAAGAAGTTGTCGATGAAAGACACACGAAAGGTCCATCCCAGAGAACACATGCGACTACAACAAGATCAAAAGAATGAGTTTTTGATTACATTTTTTTTTACGAAAATGGTATATTATTTAATACAGCTAATTTGAGGAACTTTAAGTATGTGTCATATGGTTTGGAACACAGAATTATAGCCAACAGGGATTTAAGGATACAACCACATTGTCAGTAAAAGACCTGTATGTGCTGAAGACCTATGAACTAGAACAAAAACTGAAGAAGAAAATATTTGGTAAAACAGGTTGTTAGCATATCCACTGTTTTTATGACCTATGAACCAAATTTGATTGACGTCAAGATTGAGAACATTTGAACAAAAACGAAATGATCCTAGAAGCTAAATTAAAGATGTAGTAGCTCGAGATAGTGGTCAAGGTGTTGTATTGAGTTTGACACTTTAGAATATCTTGAGAACTGGACTGCAAGTCAAGCCTGCAGGTCAACAGGAAGTTTAGTGACATCAGATTCAGACGGAATCCCAATTCTTAATCTAAGGCCCTTACCTATAGATTCCATAAAGGAGATTTTTAAGAACAGGTCAAGAGGCAGTTGCAAGACAGGGATGATTTGAAATAAAAGACAATATCAGGGTTTGCTACACATTTGAGGAAGCCTATACAAGCAAATGATGACAGATACTGTATTGGGTTGAAGTAGGAATCTCAAGCATTAGTGAGGATGCAGCAAGGGAAAACATTTATTGGTGAAGTTTAATGCAAGGCTGATTCTATCAGTGACAGTGATGAACCATATAGATATCTGGCATCAATGACCAACACTGAAGATGAATCACTAAGCACTTCACAGGTACACATTCTAACTAGTATACTTTATCTAATTCAGAACTGTATGATTATTAGGTATTGAAATGTATTATATTCATGTAAGCATGTTAGCATCTTAGGACTTAAATGTTTAATTGACTGCTAAGAATAAGATTGCATGCTAGGATTCATGAGTTTAAATAAGTACATTTCATACTTGATATTATATGCAGTAAAATGAATATCTAGAATTAGATAGGGTGTTCTAGACGGTTAGGTGTTTCCATAAACATTTGCTGGAACTTGATTTAAATCTTCTTTGATTTAATACCTCTTCTAATATTATGAAAATTCATAAATAGACAAACATGTCATAAATCAGATATTTTATATTTGTTCTTATTATGATAAATGACTTGATAAGTGTATGTGAAATTTGATATTGCTCATAATATTTCATTCAAATATTCTGCATATTCTTGAATTGTTTATGTGCTTATTTTCATATGATTTGCTCTCACACACATAGTTGCACTTAAATGTCATATCATATTGTGACAACCCGAGTCAAATTTTGAGTCTTTTTTCAAAAATCGGGTCAAGTCCCGACTTCCGAATCTGAAATAAGTCAAAGTAAACTGGCCCAAATGCAACAACTTGGGTAATTCACAAGCCCATCACGGGCCCTCAAAAGATCAATGATTTGTTGGTGCACTTAGTAGTAGTACTTTTACTTATATACTGAACAAATTATCTCAATCTACTCGATGTGGGATTGGGGTGTTACACATATCATGTATGACTTGTTAAGATTAGAATATTAAAATATGGTAGAATTATCTAAGTAGTCAGTAACATTTGTTGATTCGAAAATTAATCTAAAACTGACTTAGGTAATTAGAGATAGTTAAAAATGTTAGAAAATAACATAAATGAATTAGAAAGAATTAGTAATTAACTTATTTGTTCTTCTATCCATGTGCTTTTAGAAAATGATTGAATATCTATAAATCTGCTTTACATCCGTTACACTTGTGTAGAATGATTAAAGTAGATAGTAGTGAATTTTCTAATATACATATTGAAGCTGTTGTTACCACTGTTGATAGTAATATCTCTAACCCTTCTGGACTCAATTAAAGTTAAGTAGCAAAAAGCTTAATCATTTGTGATTGCAGAGTATGTAATAAAAGATAAAAGTTATGTGAATTCGTGACATTTATTGGTCGAGGCATATGATTAAGATTAAAGTTCTGTTATCACAGTTGGTTGAGAAAGCCTACCCAATGGTAACCTTTGGAGATGAGAGCAAAGGATGTACAAGGGATTTAGCTATATTTGGAATTGCCATCAGTAGAAGCATCTTTCTTGTTGAAGGACTTAAACACTATCTACAGGGCACTAGGGAATTCTTTGTCAAGGGTTTTCTGGAAAAGCATTGAAAAGGAAATATGTTTGATTTCAAGAAAGAAAGATGGAAGCTCACTCAACTGGGAGTGAGAAAATTTGTTCGTAGCTGACATGGAATTTGTATGCAAAGGTGAAGTGAACTTTTCAATAAAGCTTCATCAGTAAAGAGTTAGCTATGGCATAAGAAGCTCTGATATTCGAGATAATGTATTCTTTGATAAATATGAAATTGGTGAGATGACTGCTTCATATGGAATTCTTTCTAGAAGGACATTTTAAAGTATGTCATATAGGGAAGTCAATGAAAACATCACACTGAAGCAAATTATGTCATGAAAGAAATATATTTAGTGGTAGTTGATGACGACCCTAGTTACAATTTGGTGATGTTCGTGCATTCAACAGACAAAATATCACAGATGGTGATTGATCACATCAGGAAGATCAAGTTGGAAGCAAAGTAAGCTGTGAGAACTTTGAAGTCAGATATTGGAACTCAATTTCGCGAATGAAGTTCGAAATGAAGTTTGCACTGATAAAGGTACTTTGAAGCTGAAGCAATTAATACACCATGCTGCTTTAATCAATAAAAATCGTGAAAAGACATCATATGAGTTAATGGCCAACCAGAAGCAAACACTTAAGTTCTTTCGTGTGTTCGGAGGAAATTGATATTTATTGAAGATTAAATGAGCTTCTTGGCAAATTTTAAGTTAAGGCTCATGGAACAATTTTCCTCGGCTACTCATTGAAGTCAAAAGCTTATGAGGCGTATGTGATGTAAAACCAGAAGTTGATTGAAAGTCTGAATGTATCGACCTACTACACCAAGCTCCCAAACATTCAAATGAAAGACTGTTATGAATATTTGAAGTTTGACATCCCGTCAGAGTCAAATTCAGATACTGATGATGAAACTGAGGTTGTAGAATGAATCAATGATAATAGTGATGATTCAGATCCTATTAGTGAAAATGGAAGTTAATCTACACAACTCATAGACTTTAACAGAATCCACTCAACAAGGTGACGGATCTTCAACACATCTTAGCAGCAACTTAGGGGGAGAAAATAAAAGAAGAGTCTACTAGTCGTACTCAACACAATGAAGATCAGAGGAATACATCAAGAACATATCTGCCAAGACAAAAAGTTTGAAGTCAAAGTCAATCCTGGAGTCTAGTTCTTAGTAAACCGGATTATTGAGTAAAGTCTAGAAGTGCTAATAAAAATGAACATATATTTTTTGGGACATAACATCTGGAATCCCAAAGAATACTGAAGATGCACTGATTGATCCAGATTGAGTGATTGCAATGCAAGATGATCTCAATTAGTTCGAAGGCAGAATCTGAAGCTGGAACCCAAACCACAAGACGAAGCTAAAATTGGTACAGTAAGGGTTCTCAAAGACTGGATAATTATTGGCATTGTTATGAGGGACAAAGCCAAACTGATTGCTACATGTTAGTATAAAGTAGAAGGTATCGACGATGATGGAAACAGAATTTTCGGGACTTTCAAGATCTAACAGCAAGCACCAGTGACGAGACTTGATCCTTTTAGGACCTAACAATTGGGCCTAACAAGATGAGGACCTAACAGAGTTAGGGATTCTAGCAAATCGTCAAGGACATGGTATGACATTCTAACTATTAATTACCTGAAAATGATTTTGGTAGAGTCGTTATACACATATTTCTCTAGAATACATGGCACACATAATGTAATATATGTTCTAGTATACCATGATTATATTATATGTGGGTCTACTAATGAAAATTTGGCAATAGATATTTGCTAAGTAAATACAGAGTAGGTACAAGATGAGCATGTTGGAAAAGTTGCAATTCTTTTTGGATTATAAGTATTTCGAAAGAATGATGGCAATTAAAGTAAGTCAAAGATCTTTTGAAGATGCGTAATTTAGAAGATTCTAGACCTGCCAAAACTTCTTGCCAACAGACTACTAAGCTTGATTAGGGCAAATCAAGTATATGAACTGAAGTGACAAGCTATAGAGGTATGATCAACTCATTACTTATTCAAGTGCATAAAGACCATATATTTTATTCTCGATCTGCCTATATGCGAGTTTCCAAGTGGATACTAGAGAATCTTATCTTATAGCTAAGTTATGAATTGTTAGATATCTTAGGGGATCACCAATTCTCAGAATCAGGTACCCTAAAAATACTAGGTTTAACCTAATTGGCTATATAGATACAGATGATGCAGGTTGTAAGAAAGACATGGAAGTCATTCCTAGAAGCTGTCAATTTCGTGGAAGAAGTTGGATTCTTGTTGAAATGAGAGAAAGCATTCAACACACATCGCTGCATCAAAGGCTAAAATTAAAGCAGCTAATGAATGTGATGCTCTGATCTTCTGAATAAGGAAACTTCTTCCACTCCAACAACTCTGTTGGATACTCTCTACACCAATTAAGGAACAAACGCATGAACATCAGGTATAATTTCTTTTGAGATTGTCCTTAGTAGAATCACATGTAGATCTTTGCTAAATAAGTTGATGAATTTATTTTATCTAAGTTGGTTAGTGAACTTGGGATATTATTTATATGCATATTTGTTGAAAATCCCATCTGCAAGAAATTCTTGAATGAGTTCACAAGTATTAAATCGTCCATATTTAAAGGACTTATGAATTTATTTTTAAATCCAGTACCTCATACTTTTTGCAACTAGTTTAATTATCATGCTTACAATGTTATATGCATATGTGGTAGTTAAATTTTCTAGCATAAGTTAGCAGCATAATTATTTGTGTGTTAAATATTTGATGAGTATTAGTCAATGATATCTTGCTTAATTGCTATGATATTTTTAAAATATTTTATTACAAATAATTGTGATACTTTTGATATTAGTGACAGTATTTAGAATTTCTGTTCTAAGTAATTAATGCATATTTCAAAACTCACTAATATTGGAAGACGAAGTATTTTCTAAGTTATGTGTATAAAATTCTCAATATTTTATATACTTAAAAATATTTCTAAATTTAGTTTTATTTGCGAGGAATTGTAATTAGGATCACACGTATTAAATGCCAATATTTAAAGGACTTGTGAATTTCTTTTCAACTATTTTCTTGAGCTTACGTATATCAATGATAACTATTATGAGTATAATTGTAATATGCTTGAGTGACAATTATTAGATATAGTGTAGTAAGTTAGATACTAATATTCAATCTAATGAATATTTTAGTATTTAGCGAATTTATTTTATCTTATTAAAATTATGGATTGAAGCAATTCAATGTTTATTAGTTTCATAATTTTGATTTGATAAAATATTAGAAGCATAATTTCTTGCATTTTGAAATTGTTAATAAATATCAACAAATGATATTTTGTTAATGTTTCTGTGCAATTAATTATGATATTTTTAATATTAGTGATAATACATGTTGCTTATCTGAAATCACTAATAATAAAAATATGTCTAAATGTTTATTGTTCTACTGAATAATTGTCACATGTTATTTGATTTATATATACATGTCTGTGGTAACTGTTTATTATTACATAAGTATTACAATTAGTTTTCTTTCTTTAAATGAATTTTAAACTTGAATATAGTAAAAATAATTTCTTGTCTGATTATTTTTCAAAACGTTTTATTCAAAGATACATTTATTTTTCTATCAATTTTAAAGAAGAAAATATTAAAATTCTTTTTCAAAACTTCTCTTTTGAAAATCTTTTGATTTCTAAATCCTAGGGTGTGAATCAAACTTTTTTTGAGGATAATCTTTCTTTCTTTAAATCTCAAAATCTTTTATCCTCTCCCAAAAACTAGTTTTAAAAGTTTTATCTTACAAAACTTTTTCTCTCTTAATTTTTCTTTTTAAAGTGGCAGAAACTTTGTGACTACTATTTTATTTGAAGAAATTATTTTAACTTCGAGGTACCAATCACTTGTAAAATAATTTATTTTTAAACACTTATTTCAATGTATGTTTCACATTGATTCATAGTACCAAAACAATGGTTGTTGCTTTGAAGGCCTTGTACTGTATTGTTAAGCATTCATTCACCCCAATTGTCATCTTTTTATTTTAAGTCAGGGATTTTATCAGATGGACGAAAATGATGTAAATCATAATTGCATTATGAGTCGGAACTCATAGTCCTCTATCTGATAAGGATGTTTTACAAAACTGTTTTCAAAACGTACAGTGCTAGGTTTTAAAGGAAAAGAGTCATTTCATTAAGATATAATTTGATAGAAGAGTTGAATTTCTTCTTTATTATAAATTCCTGTGTTTTATTATGGAAAGTTTGCCTTATAAGAAATTTATAAGGGATATAATTTTTCTCTGATACACTCTCCCACATTTTATTATGGGATAAGTATCTTAAAGAAAATTTCTATTGATATCATGTTCTTAAATGATAAATCTTTAGAACCGACAAAACTCTTTTACTAAAAGTGCTTTAATCTAATCTATTAAAAAATATGTTTTGGAATATTAAGGTGATTATTTCTTTATCTTATTTGATGATTCTATCCGTTTAGCCCCCAGTGGCTTAAGAAGCTGGCCAAGAGGTTGAAAACCCATCAATCTCTTACCCAGGTCATAATACCAAACACTCATTCATCCACTTCCATATATTAACCCTTGGAGATATAAGGAAACTTTGTTAGTTAGAGGTTGATAAGGGAGAAACTGCACTTGATGCAGCAAATAAGGATGAAGTCGGAAGTGCACCCACAGCTCTACCTCTAGAGAAGAAAAGTAGTATATAACTGAGGTAAGTGTAAGCTCATATGCATCTTCTCAAAAGGATGCAGAGTTGAAAAGGTAATTAAATTGTCTCTAAAATCATTCTCTCAATAGGGTGAGTCCATTAAAATTCACTCGTCAGCAAGAGCATCTTGTAATGAGTCAAGCACACCACTGGCACTCACGCTGATAGTAAGCCTAAATAGATAAATTCTAGGAACACATTGCAAGACGTGCACAGTATGAGGTATAGGCATTCAGAGGAGATACAGACTCTAGTTAGCCATACATTATATTGTCCAAGTATCTACCTCAAACAGAAGTTAATCTTTTGTATCCCGAAAGAGAGATCTCTTGTTCAGAGTTATCTGGGCTTGAGAGGCAACTGCTTGACAAGAATTCTTTAGATGAGTCAAGTAGGGTATTTTACACAAATTCCCGTCATATGTTTACGAGGGAAACGTAGGCTCTAATTTGCCATTCATTACATTGCCTACTACATTGCCCCTCCTGGAAGGAATATTTCCAAATCCTGAAAATGAATGTCTACCTCCCGTTTACGGAGAAGGTGTGAGGAAACTCCTTGATAAAACAAGGCAGCATTCCCTAACAGATATTAATATCTTGGGATGACCCATCTTAAAGATGTGAGGCTCCACTAGACAGTGATTTAGCAAAAGCTATTGAGTCTGGTGCTGAGACAGTGCTTATGCATGATAGATCAAGTACATCTCTACGAGGCAATTCTCTACTTGATAGTGATTCAGTTCATTTTGATGAATCAGGTGATGAGAATACAAATGAATTGATGGATTTTACTTGCATGTACAAAAGGCTATATTTGGAATGCAGAGTGGAAGTAAGGGAGAGAAACACTTAAGTGAAAGTGAGGGAGAGATACACTTGAGTGAGAGATAGGGAGAGAAAGAGTGAAACACTTCAAAGTACCTGACACTTAAGTATAAACACTAACAAAATATAGTAGAAGTGAGGAAACCATAGACCAAACACTTACCCTTGCTACTTGCTACTTCTGAATTAAAAGTTATTATGTTTTCCCAATCAATGACAGACGAGAATGTTCTTTGGAAGACAAGCCATTCAAAAGATGGGTCATTGGAGGATTCCTCAACAGGGGGAAAATTTAGTAAGAAAAAGGAAAAAGGAGAAGTTAATAAAGTCTTATATTCGTATCCTTAAGAGAAGTTAATATCCTTAGGGGGAGAATTTAGACAAGAAAAAGAAGAAAATCTTTTCTTCTGATCCTTATGGGAAACAACAGAAAATGGGAGAATCAAGAAACTGTATCCCATACTTGAAAGGAGTTGTCAATAGAGGATTCCTCATCCAAGTGGGATGTACAGAAAAGAATTGACACTTCCATTGATCATCTAAAGAGGAGAAGAAGATAAAGAAGAAGAATTATATTCTCAGGGGGAGAACATTACTTGAGCTATGTTCTATGTTCTATGTTCTATTGAAGATGTTCCCAGGAATTTTAATTCTTATGAAGCTCTGTTCATGATAAGTTCTTTAAGTTCAACTATGAAGGATTTTGAAGCAGAGAAAGCTCAAACACAGACAGAAATGAAGATGATACTGCATGAATATCAATTCAGTGTTAGAGGAACAAACATCTTTCATTTCAGTTACACAAGAAATCTGGAAATGCAGAATCTGATCCAGAAAAATCAGTAGCATTATTTACAAGTCCCGGACCATTACTTTTTCAAGTTGTTAGTTGAGTTATCCTCTCTATGGGATTTGTTTGCTAAGTTTAACAATCAAATAGGGGGAGATTGTTGATGAGATTACGAAACTATATGAATAGTAATTATTATAACTCAACACTAGAACAGGACAGGTAAATAATACTACGCCTACACAGAAATCAGGAAGAAATGAAGACAAGGCAAATACAGTGAATCAAGACATTAGAAGAATTTTTGAAGTCTACTATAGGTCATTGAGAGAAGTACATTAATATGTTCATGCCTCAGTGAAGAATAATGGTTAAAGACTTTCAGGATTTTAGAAGTGTTGAAGATTCAGTATAGAAGGGTCACTAGAAGATTTCAGTGTAAAGGCATTGATTAAAGATAGACAGTGTTCGAAGCATAGGAATCTAGAAGGGTAAAGACAAAGGTTAAAGAAGACAGCTGCAGTCTTGAAGTTATACTCACTGAAAAAAGTTCATTTATATGTTCAAGCGTCCGTGAAGAACAGAGAATGAAGTATTCAAGCATTTGGTAATAATGGAGACGTTGTCTAAGTACCAGAAAAGATTCCAGTGAAGTTACAATGTTTATTGACAGTCAGTGTTCGAAGCAATGAAGTTGTTGCAAACTTAACGTAAGGCAATAATACGAAGACCTGGATCAAAGTTAATCGTCTGTGAACCAGACCAGTTGCACTAGGCGTCAGCAGTTTGTGAAAGAAATCTGAGTATTAACTATAGAAGAATTGTTAAGTTGAAGAATGTACTTAGAAAGAACGATTATTTATTAAGCTACGAAAGGTGATTTGTAGAGGCTACAACCAAATAGCTAAACAGCTCAAAGGGTGCAGGGTGAAAAGTGTCAAAACCTTGGTACAAAAAGTGAAAGTTTCTGAACTACAGTCGAAGAACGGAAACAGCTCAGGGTATAGGGTGTAATGTGACAAGGCTTTGATACAAGAAATGGAAGTTGGGGAACTTCAGTCAAGCAATGAAAATAGGGTCAAAGTGCAGCGACCAACTTGCACTTTGACCATATAAATGGAAAACATGCGCGATGAATTCTCCCAACAGTTAGCGCCACTAAGTTTTGTACAGGGCAAGCACTGTATGAAGCGCAAGATAAATGTCTGTTTCTTCTTTAAGTCTTCAAGGCGTCACATATCTTTACACAGGGCAGACAATGTGACACGCGCAACAAAAAAATCAATTGCCTTAACCAAAAAAATGAAGTATAATTTTTTGTTGCGCCTCGCCTGTATAACCACTGTATAGGGCACAACAAAACATTCAAAACTCCACTTAACCCTCAGCCAATCAAATTACATCAACCTACTTTATTGATTTAAAGTCTACACAAATAAGAAGATGACAGTCACTCATTTTTAACGAGTCATCTTCTTCAACAAAAATAATATGTAGAGAGTTACTGCCATGGCCGGAGTAAGAGACTAAAATTATACACATCCATACCTTACTCCCGGTCAGATATTAGGACCTGATTCTTTAACGAAAAATGCTCAGGGCTCCTAGATATCACTCCCTACGGACTCAGTTTTTCCATGTACAAATTTAGATATATTTGTATAGGAACTGAGCCTAATATTTTTGTGTTAGTAGAAAAGAACTAATTTGTTCTTTAGAAACCAGTTATATTTTTAGCTGGGTGTAGCACCCATCTAGGTTTATATACGAGAGATATATTCTCGGAAACTTGTCTCATTTAATTGCTTGTTAATTTTCTTGAACCTAATTGATTTATCCGGATACACAAAAAATTGGTAGGCAGCTCACCTAAACACTACAAATGCCAAACCCACTCTGAAACAAGAATTTATTTATCCACAAATTCCGAAAAGAATTTAAATTATTGTGAGTATCGTATTCAACCCCCCTTCTACGATACTTCGGGACCCAAAAACTACAGTGACATGGGGAATTTTGCAACAGAATGCAAGAAGCCAAAACAAGTGAGAAGAAATGACAACGATTATAAGGAACCTAAAGTAAAGTATGAAGCATTGCTCAAAAAGCAACAAGCAAGGGCTTTTGTGGCTGAAGGAAAGTGTTGGGAAGACTCTGATGATGAAGAGGAAGAAGAATATGAAAATTTTGCTCTCATGGCAAACTCTGGAGAAGGGTCATCCATTTCATCAAGTCAGGTTCTTACTATTGTTGATATGACTACATCTCAGTAGAAGAAAACTGTTGAAAGTTTAAGTTCTGAAATTTTTAATATTCATACAAGCATGTTAGCTGCTAATGAGGAGATAGTCAAACTGTCTAGTGCTAATGAATCATTGAGAAATAAAAATTATAAACTAGAACTTAAACAGAATGCTTTTGAGTTCTTACAACAAGAAAATGAGATTCTTAAAAACAAGGTAGTTTATGCTTCCCAGATTGAGGAATTTATCAGAAAACAGATTTCTGAGAATGAACTAAAAATCAAGGCCTACAAGAATTCTTCTGCCCTGTTAAAATCATACCATGATGATAATACTGAAAATCAAAAGGTAGGTATAGGTTTTAACTATGAGAAGAAAAGTCGTAAGAAACATGCTGTAGAGGAAGACATCAAACATACTGTCAAACCTTCCATTTTAAAGAAAGTTAAGAATCCCATGTTCAAAAAGGCTGAATTCGAATTTGATTAGAAAGCATTAGTGATTAAACAAGAGAGAGATGATGAGGACAATGAAGCTGTCATTAAGTCCCTTAAGAAAAAAGATACTGTCAAAATTCCCAAGATAGTTAGTTTTGACCTTGACAGTAACTTGTGTTTAAAAGATGTTGTCAACACTGGCAAGACAGTAAGTTCAGAAGCTGTGTCAAGACTGTGAGATCCAAACTTATTGCAATAAGAACAAGTCAATTGTCAAGAATGCTACCTCTAGTAATGGAAATTTACACAACATACCTTTAAAGAACAGACAAGTAACTCACGGTGGTGACTTTGATTGTATTTCATGTAAAATGAACTTGATGAGTATTTGCTTTAACATGACTTTTGCTAATAATCAAGAATGCTTGCATAAGAATGCTAAAATTGAAAAGGCAAAAGACTTCAAGTCCTCCTAAAGTTAGGATGGACAAGCCACCAAAAAACAAAGCTATCAAACATGTAATCAAAACAGAATGGGTAGCTACAGGAGTCATGCTAAAAGCAAAAGAAAGAATTTCAACTAATCCAACTTCAAACTGTGAACTAGCTAAGCCAGATGGACCCAATGTAAATTGGGTACCAAAAGCAACTTGAGATATTTTGCTTTGCAGGGCAACATGAAAAATAAAAGAATCATGTGGATCATTGATAGTGGATGCTCAGGACACATGACAGGTGATAAGCCATGCTATCACAGTTTAAGGAAATTACTGGCCCTTATGTAACCTTTGGTGACAACAACATTGGTTTTACAATAGGATATGGCATATTGGAAGTTAGAAATTTGAAAATTGAGAAAATTGCTCTAGTAAATGGATTGAAGCACAATTTGTTGAGTGTCACTCAATTTTGTGAAAGAGGTTTCAAGATGGTTTTGATCAAGATATATGCTCTATTATGAATAAGAAGACATGAGAAGAAGCTCTTCAAAGAGTAAGAAAAGTAAGCCTCTACATAGCTAACTTGGATTTTGTAAGGGAAGACAAAGTCTACTATTTTTACAGTAAGGCTTCTCCATCTGAAAGTTGGCTATGGCATAAGAAGCTTTCTCATTTGAACTTCAAAGTAATGAATCATTTAATGAAGAAAGAATTGGTGAAAGGGCTGCCTCAATTTGAATTCTGTCAAGAAGGATTGTGTGAAGATTGCCAGAAAGGGAAGCTACGGAGAGCTGCTCACAAAAGCACTCCTAGTAGTTCAA
The DNA here is from genome assembly GCA_028671895.1 of Oenanthe sinensis. Classification (NCBI taxonomy): domain Eukaryota; kingdom Viridiplantae; phylum Streptophyta; class Magnoliopsida; order Apiales; family Apiaceae; genus Oenanthe; species Oenanthe sinensis. The sequence continues at coordinate 16,483,593 of CM053813.1, forward strand.
TCAATGAAGCATTTCAACTAATTCACATGAACTTATTTGGTCATGTGAATGTGCAATCTCTGGCAAGAAAAAGATATGCCTTTGTAATGGTTGATGATTTCTCAAGATACACTTAGGTGAGGTTTCTAGCATCCAAGGATGAAGCTGCACAAGAGATCATTGATTTGATAAGGATTCTTGACAAGAATCCCAAGTACAAAGTGCAGACTTTGAGAAGTGATAATGGTACTGAGTTCAAAAACAGTATCATGAATGATTTCTACAAAGACAATGGTATCACTCAACAATTTTCTGCACCAAGGACACCTCAACAAAATGGTGTTGTTGAAAGGAAAAACATGACTCTTATTGAGGCTGCAAGAACAATGTTCAGTGAAGCTGAACTTCCTACCTATTTCTGGGGTGAAGCAATAAATACAACCTATTATACTCAAAACAGGACTGTAGTCAACAAAGCCTATGGAAAGACACCCTATGAATTGATCACAAGAAGGAAACTGTTAGGTCCAAATGTGTTGTAGAGGGGGGGTGAATACAACTTTTCAAATTTAAGAAGCAATAAATGCAATGTAATAAATGAACACACTGATTCAAGGAATATATGTTTTATATATATCTTGAAAAGGTTGCTACAACATTCATTACAAAGTACATCAGAAGTAAAAAGGGTAGTAAATGATACTAAGCTCGATGAATATACTCTCTCTCTTTTACAAGTGTTTTTCTCGAAAATATTGCTCTTTTTAAAATAATACACAAGTACTTCTATTTATACTACTTGTAATCTATGTCCTGTAGTCTTCAAAGACTAAGATGTACGTAGCCCAATGATGTCCACATAAATCTTATCTTATCTTGAAAGCTTGGAAATCTGCCAATTAGATGATGCCATGTGTCATGTTGAAACTGCCCTCCATGTAGAATATCTACTTGAGAATTTCTACTTGGCCATCTCGAACATCTAAGTAGAATTTCTACATAGGAATGTTCTACTTGGCTATCTCGAACATCTAAGTAGAATTTCTATATAGAAATGTTCTACTTGGCTATCTCGAACATCTAAGTAGAATTTCTACATAGGAATGTTCTACTTGGCTATCTAGAACATTTTGTACTTAGAGAAATTCTGGGCTTCAACTTGAAACTTCAATGCAACATCTTGAACTTGTGATTTCTTTATGTCTTCCATATTTTTCAACAAGCTCTCGAACCTGGATCTCTATTACTGACATAAACTTGCTATCAATGTCCTGACACTTGATGCAATGGTCTGATTCATAAGTGACTAGTCTTGATAGTGTTTCTGCTTCTTGAATAGATTACCATATTCAATTAGTAATGTGGCTTTCCAAATATTACTTTCCTTCTTGTTCACTTGAAATCAATTTGTCTTATTGATACTGATAGATATGATCTTGAATCTTTAAGTTACAAATCACTGAGGCATGAACAACTCTGACTTGAACTTCTTTCAATGATTTCTTCTTTATTTGATCATAGTTAAACATGTTGAATTGTATCAATTACACTGTCTTCATTTAGCATTGATTTCTTTGTGGCTTCAAGTTCTTGATTGTCTTCTGGTTAAGTATCTTTTCTTTTAAGTTGAGTTACTTAAGTTATAGTGTTACAAGTTTAGACACTCTGCCTTTCAATCTCCCCCTATTTGATAGTCTAACAATGACATTCAAATTAACAAGGGATAACTCAACTAAACAATGAGACGAGAAAAAGATAAATAACATTACTGTCTTGTTTAAATTACAACTGAAATAAACTTGGAAAACAATTCAAAGAACTAGAATAAATAAAACTTAAGCTAGACAAAGAATTCGAACTTCGAATTAAAGACCATTTGAGTGATTCCTATCACCTGGATTATTTCATACCTTTCAGTCAAACTTATATCACCTTATTGGATCCACTCTGATTCACGGTTACAGTATGGTAAGTTAGCCTATCCGCATACCGTGATCAGGTGAATTTTCCTCAAGTGAGTTAAAGCAACCAACAGATATGAAGTTTTTCCAACTTCAAGTTCACACCACTCTGACCTTTAGTTCTAATTCCGTCTCCTTTTCCTAGCTTCTTCAGCTTGGCGCTTCTCTTCTTTCTGCTTTTTGCGCCTTTGCTTCTGCTGTTGATCTCTCTTGTAGACTGGATCATGAAGCTGCTTCCACCTTGCATTCAATAGACTTACTGCTTCCATTTCTAAAGGATTCCTGGGCTCTGGATAAGGATGCCTGAAAAGCCTTCTGAGTTTGTCCACCTCCTGAGTAGTTCTGATCTTTGGAATGTCCTCAAAATTCTTCATTATGAGCTGTGATTTCCAATGCAATTTATCAGCCTTGAACTGACAATAGATTATTTTGGGGTAGCCCTTGACACGGTTAGTATTGTGGACACTAGCCGCATCTCTCTCCATTCGCTTCTTTTCCCCCACTACTTCAGCCAAGAACTTCAGAAGTCTCTGCTTCTCATCCACATTCTCATTCTCCACTTCGCCCCATTTGAATATTTCTAAAACTTTCTCCAAAAATGCAGCATCTTGAGTCTGCAGCAGCCATTTTCTACTCATATGCAATAAAGTTTGATTCTGGTCTGCATCTATGAATGCTAAAGCATCAGCTGTGTCATCGTTAAATGAGTGTATCCAGTATACAGTATCTCTCCCTGGAACACCAATTGCCTCCCTTATTTCTCCTTGTTCCAGTGATCCAGAAGGAAGAATCAGAGCTTCATCTACATTTTTAACAGCTTGTAGAATATTCCATCTTCTTTCAATTAGCTCCGGTTCAACCTTAACGTTGTCTAGAGGGTTTGGAGCAATAATGTCACACTTCCAAATTTCATTGCTCATTTTGAATATGATCATCTCAATAAACTCTACTGACTTCTCCTTAATGTCAGAGGTGAATCCCTTACTCATCATTTGCCTACAGACAGCTTTTAGGGATTCTACCGGTAGAGCCATTAGATCATTTTCTTCTAAACTAACCCTCTTCATCTTTCCATCAACTACCATCCGGACAACATCAGGATTTGCTGAGAATTCTGGTCCCTTGTCCTCTGCTAGCTGCATTAACTGATCTCTATACAGAATGCTAAGCTCCTCAGCTTGAGAATATTGAATTTTTGTTGCTAGCAAGAACAACTCTGACGCAGATCTTCTCGAGATGAATTGATCATCCACATACAAGAAAGATGTCGGGACTCCTTCGACTAAAGACAAGATGACCTGCCATTCCTTAACCATTGCATTATATCCAACTCTGACTTTTGAGATCAACCTTTTCAAAGCATTTATGTAGTCCACAATCAGTGGATTCTGCAAGTTCAAGTTGTAGAACAAGTCTTCCGCCTCTTTGTTATGAGTTCCTTTTGTACAAACTCCCGATAGAATCTTCCTTGCATCATCCCATTTCTGTCCTATCCTTTTCTTGTCCAGATCTACTTGAGGATCAGCTAACCTTGCAAGCTCATGATCATACTGTTTCTCCTTAAGCTCCGCTTTCTTTTCAAGAAAAACAGCCTCATCCTGCATCATCTTCATTTTATAGAATTGAGCTTGTTCCAAGGCCAGCTGTTGGGCTTCTAGAGTTTCCTTATCAACAGGTATTTCTTCAGGCTGTCCGGAAGACATTCCAGCACCTCCACCTTGTTCCTTCAAAGATCTTCTAATAGCATGTGCTAACGGAACATCCTCCATATCAGAATCTGAATCAAGTACTGCATGTGCCTCTTCCTGATGACGACTCAAGTCAATGAATGGCTCTTCTTGTTCAGCCACCACTGCCTTACCCTTCCTCTTTCTTTGAGCCTCCTCATCAATTACTGGCTCATTTTCTTTGACAAGATTAGTCTGTTCTCCAATTTCTTCAATAATTAGCGACTGCTGTCTCGTCTCTTTTCCACTCTCCCCCTTAGGTGAGTTATCCTGACCATCACCCTTCTCTCCAGATCCACCAGTAGCATAGGAACCACCAAAACCAGAACCCGAGGGTCTAGCTCCACTGGCACCGCCAGCACCACCAGCACCACCAGCATCATCAGTATCAGGGGGAGCCTGAGTAGTTTGATCGTCAAAGCATTCTGGGGGAACAAAGCTCCTAACTGCATACAACATTCTGCCTATCTCCGTTGCCATTGTATGTATTATGCTTTCCACTGCTCCCATTCTATCATAAAGAGTGCTGCCCAAGACACCACCAGCATGGCCCAAGTCATTTACCTTGTTTGCCAAATCATCGAATGCTGTTGCTTGACTTGCCATTCGTGCTGCGTAGTCATCTAGAGCGCGCTTGTTGTCACCAACATGGATCCCTAACTGTCCCATTGACTGTCCAAACTGCTTTATTTCATTTTCCATTATTGTCATACGAGTGTGAAGATTTTCAAGATTAAGGGACGGTGTTTGGCTTGGGTGTCCTCGCTCTAAAAATCGTTCTGTTACTGTTTGTCGCTCGGTTTCGGGCCTTGAAAATGAAGGTCCCTCACTCCCTAAACGCTCACACACACTCCCTGTCTCACGCTCGTGTATGTCTTCAATAATATTCCTGAAAGTGAAAGCAGTACCTGCAGAAACTGGATAAGTAAAGTGAGTAGCAGTTATGGGATCTGTTTCTGTCATATCCTGAGGTGGAATCTCAGGTTGAGAGGCTGCAGAGTGTTCTAGTACAACATCAGAACCGATCCTCTCTGCAGTATCAGTACGTACCGGTGAAGGTACTTCTGAAGCAATGAAAGCTTCTGGCCTTTCTGAAGCAACAGGCTCTTCAGAAGGCTCCAGATCCTCACCAAGATTCTTAGGTGTAGAATGTGCAAAGGTAGAACCACTCTCGTGAGGTGGAGTGGGTGTGATTGACATTCTAGGTTTGGACTGGGCTGAAGAAGTTGCAGCATGCGAAAATTTGGCTTTCTTCCGTAAAATTGGCTGCTCTTCTGAGTCACTCTCAGAGCCCTCACCTAAATCTACAGATGCCAGCCTTTTAACTCCCGTGAGCAAGGGTGAAATAGAAGAAGCAAGAGTTTCAGACTCAGAATCAGAAATATAGTTCTCACCCTGGGATAGATCCTGCGGGCTAGCAGAATCTTGGGCCACGGAATCAGATTTAGTTGAAGAAGTATCAGTAGTGTGAACAGAGAGTTTCTCTTGTTCATAGAAATTACCTCCTTCATTACCTTGGTTAGCAAAGGGATCAGGATCAGCATGAGGAGTAGTTTGTCTTTCCCTTTGACCGTGAGAGTGGCCATCATCATCTTCATCACTTTGAGGCTCTTCAGGAATCCCTTGAAATGCGTCAGCATGTGCAGATGGATTCTGAGCATGTGAAGATACGTGCGAGGTTCCCGCCATAGTAGTAATACCTGCATCATACTGAAGCCACACTTGAATATTAGCAGGAATAATCAGCGCTTTAGCGTGATGTTTATCCTGGTTAGCAATTGTTGTTAGTGACTTGGTGCCCATGCCAAGTGATGCAGATGTTTTACTCGTTGCAAATGCCTGTCGTACAGCTAAAGCATTAGTCGGTACTAAATAATTAATGAGCATTTGTAAGAAACGAGGATACCAGCATACAACATTAGTAGTTGCAAGGTTTCTGTTTTCAGATGATCCCATTGTAGCCACTATTTCGGAAAGAACGATTCTTCCATAATTAATGTCCAGTTCACGGGCTAGGGAAACTGCAAAGATCTGTATGGGAATTGGAATCTGATGATAATCTTTTTCGCGCGGCCGAAAACATCTCATGATGGCCTCGAAAAAGTAATTCCATTCCACCTGGAAGTATTGTTTCTGGATGGCGCCAGCTAAGATCCGTCCAGAAGGAGGATAGCATCCAATCTCCTCAAAGAATTTGAGACGATCTGCCGTTGAAGGTTCAGGGTCATAAACATCTTTAACTGGAAATCCCAGAACCCTGTTGAACACTTCCTCCGTTACTTCATATTCCTGACCCGCCAAGGTAAACCTGAAACCATAGGGGGTATTTTTGCTCCCAAAAGTAACCGCACTAGTCCATAATTGCTGTAAAGCATCATGGACTAATGTTGGTTTAGCAGTAAAAGCAACACTAGCCTTGGAGTACAAATTAAGAAATCGTATCCAAAACTTGAAGCGCGGGAGATGATCACCAATTTCCGTACTAATGTTATAAAAATTATTTTTCGCAAGAAGAAATTGGTGAGCCATTTATAAAATAAATTTCCTGGTGTTAATGTGATATTTTGAAAAGAAACAATTAACGTAAACACTTAAGGAAAAAATTGTAATCTAATTAATTCCTTTTAGAGAATCGAGAAGATGAACAGCCGATTTGAACTAAACTACGGAATTAATTATGATCAAAATCAAAACAACCAAAATCCAGTCCAATAAAACTGCAATATAAAAACTAAACTATGTTTGTAAATAACCGTGATAGTTGTGTGTATACGTGTGTGTGTATATGACAAACTGACCATATGAACAGACGGGTCCAAATACACAAAAACAGGGCAAACAGAGAATAGTAAATATAAAACGGGCAGTAGTTCGAGATATGTAAGAGATTTAACACAACTCGAATGAACAGGGAATGACTGTTTGAAATCGCAGGGAGGGAGGGTGGGGGCTGTAAAAATTTAGGGTTAAAACAATTAGGTAAAAGTGAAAAGAAAGATGGGTTAATGTTGTATATATATAGGCATATATGTGCAAAGACGAGAATATCCCTGTAAAAAAAAGGAAAAAAATGTTAAGTACATACAGGGGAACATCAAGTCGAACACTATCTCGAACATCTAAGTCGAAATTCGAGATGAGTTTCGAGATAGCTCCTATCTCGAACATCAAGTCGAATATTCGAGATAAAGTTCGAGATGACACTAACTCGAACAAATAATCACTTGAACAATTAATCCAGCTGAATAAACCCACCAGGGAATCCCATGTCGAATATCAAGACAAAATTCCAAAAGAAATGAGTAAAATTTCAAGTACAAAACTGGGAACACTATCTCGAACATCAAGTCGAATATTCGAGATAATGTTCGAGATGGGACTCAAGTCGAACATCAAGTCGAATATTCGAGATAATGTTCGAGATGGGACTCAAGTCGAACATCAAGTCGAATATTCGAGATAATGTTCGAGATGGGACTCAAGTCGAACATCAAGTCGAATATTCGAGATAATGTTCGAGATGGGACTCAAGTCGAACATCAAGTCGAATATTCGAGATAATGTTCGAGATAGAGATTAACTCAAACAATTTCCCAGACTTGGAATTTTTCTCAAATATTCTTCCCAGACTTAGAATTTTCAAAATTTTTAATTTTGAAGATAGTCATAATAATTTGGCAATTTTTGCAATAATAACAACAATTAAGATTTTGCCAAATTGTTATAAATATCAATTCAAGGAATTTTAATAAAGCAAACAATTAAAAACATTCCTGGACAATTCTAAGGCCTCTAAATTAATAAAAATTACATGAAAAACACAGGTAAATTCATCGAAAAATCATGAAAAATTGAAAGTAATATGAATTTAACTCCCCCTATTTTCATGTAGTCTAACCAGCATAAATTCAAAGATTACCCAATAATTACACATAAAGCACAATGAATTTATGTAAAATAACACCATATGCATCCTATTATACTCATTAATTAACCATTTTAAAGTCTAAGTCCATAATGATTAATTAGCATGCAGAAGTGATATTTTGAGCAATTGTAGAGATTATTTACATATGTTTTCAACTTTGTATCAATAAAACAGGCAAATGACAAGACTAAAAACATATGTACATGTTTAAAACTGGAATTTTACAGATAGGAGAAACCATTAACTTGTGTTAAGCATCCCCAATTCACCAACCAACCTTGTGAATGTTACTTCATCAAGAGGTTTAGTGAATATATCTGCAATTTGTTGCATTGTGGGCACAAAATGTAACTCCACAGTCCCCTCCTCGACATGTTCTCTAATGAAGTGATACCTGATGTCTATATGCTTGGTTCTTGAGTGGTCTACAGGATTGTTGGTCATGGCAATGGCACTTGTGTTGTCACACATGATTGGAATCTTTTTGTGCTCCATGCCATAATCTTTCAATTGGTTCCTCATCCACAGTATTTGAGCTACACAGCTTCCAGCAGCAATGTACTCAGCTTCAGCAGTAGAAGTAGATACTGTGTGTTGCTTTTTGCTTTGCCAGGACACCAATCTTCTGCCAAGAAATTGACATGCACCAGATGTGCTCTTTCTATCAATCCTGCAACCTGCATAGTCTGAATCCGAATAGCCAATTAGATTAAAACCTGTATCTCTTGGATACCAAATCCCTAGATTTGATGTTCCCTTGAGATACCTAAAGATTCGTTTGACGGCTATGAGATGTGATTCTCTAGGATCCACTTGGAACCTTGCACACAAACAAGTTGCGAACATAATATCGGGTCTACTTGCAGTTAAATAGAGGAGTGAACCAATCATACCTCGATAGCTTGTGATGTTAACTGGTTTACCTGATTTGTCTTCATCAAGCTTCGTGGCTGTTGCCATGGGAGTCTTAGTTGTTGATGCATCTTCTAGATTATACTTCTTGAGTAAATCTTTGATGTACTTGGACTGACAGATAAAGATTCCATCTTTTCTCTGACTGATCTGTAATCCAAGGAAGAAGGACAACACACCCATCATGCTCATCTCATACTTATCCTGCATTAACTTGGCAAATTTCTCGCACAAGCGCTCATTAGTTGACCCAAAAATAATATCGTCCACATAGACTTGAACAAGTATTAAATCACTTTTTACATTTTTATAGAACAATGTTTTGTCAATTACTCCCCTAGTAAAACCACTTGCAATTAAGAACAAGGATAGGGTTTCATACCATCGTCTTGGGGATTGTTTGAGGCCATAGACAGCTTTGAAGAAAAGGTACACAAAATCTACAAGTTCTGGATCAATAAAGCCAGATGGTTGTTCCAGATATACTTCTTCTTCTAGTTCTCCATTCAGGAAGGCACTTTTCACATCCATTTGAAAAACCTTGAAGTTCTTGTGTGCTGCAAAGGCCAAGAACATCCTGACTGCCTCAAGTCTTGCAACTGGAGCGTAGGTCTCATCATAATCAATACCTTCTTTTTGAGAATAACCCTTCGCTACCAAACGAGCCTTGTTTCGTGTTACAAGTCCGTCTTCATCCAGTTTATTTCTGAATACCCACTTAGTTCCAATTACTGATTTGTTCTTCGGTCGGGGTACCAGTTTCCAAACTTTCTGCCTTTCAAACTGATTGAGCTCTTCTTGCATTGCAATTACCCAATCAGCATCACCAAGAGCTTCTTCTATTTCTTTAGGTTCAAGCTTGGATAAGAACCCAGAATATAAGCAAATATTAGCCATGTCAGCTCTTGCAGTTCTTCTAGTAGTCACACCAGCATCTGGATCACCAATTATTAATTCAAACGGATGGTCTCTACTCCATACTCGTTCTCTTGGAAATTGTCTTGATGATTCAGCTTGACTTTCTGAGTTGTTGTGTTGACTACTTGTGGTATTTCCACTAACTCCCCCTGAGTTAGTGCCAGCTCCTACAGAACTAGTGTCATCTCGTCTAGAGCCTTGAACGCTTGTCCTTGAGCTGCTATTTACTCCCCCTGAGTTGTTGCAGGATCGTGCGGAAGAAGTTTCTTCTGATCTTGTAGGATTCGATTGTTCATTAAGCTCAGATGTTTCTTCACGAACACTTGGAACATTTGAAATGACAACCAACTCAGGTTCATCTTCAAGTTCATCCAAGTCCATATTCTGAAATTTAAGGGACTCAGGTTCACTAGAATCTTTAGATATTGATGGGAGTTTGGTATCGTCGAATCTGACGTTGTAGCTTTCAGTCACTTTTCGATCATTCACTAAGAATACCCTATAAGCTGCCACCACATCTGTAGAATAACCAACAAAGATTCCTTCACGAGCTTTTGCTGCAAATTTGCCTAGATTTTCATCATCTACAAGCACATAACATTTAGCTCCAAAGACATGAAAGTATTTGATTGTAGGTCTTCTGTTATTCATTAGTTCACATGGTGTCTTTTCTTTATCTTTTATGATCAGGGTTCTATTTTGAGTGTAACACACTGTACTCACTGCTTCGGCCCAAAAGTAAAGAGGAAGTTTTGAATCATACAACAATGTTCTTGCTGCTTCAACCAAAGTTCTGTTCTTCCTTTCAACTACTCCATTTTGCTGTGGAGTTCTCGGGGCTGAGTACTGACGACGTATTCCTTTAGATACACAGAAGTCATTCAGCACTGCATTCTTAAATTCAGTACCGTTGTCTGTTCTAATCGTCTTTACAGTTAGTGTTGAAACATTCTCAATTTGAGTGATGTGATCAATGATTAGTAAAGGTACTTCGTCTTTCGTCATTGCGAACAATACCCATGTATACTTGGAGAAGTCATCCACGATTACCAAAGCATATCTTTTCCTTGATAAGGATAGGACATTCACTGGGCCAAACAAATCCATATGAAGAAGTTGTAGAGGCTCAGTGATACTAGAAATTTCTTTACTTTTATGCGATGCTCGCTTTGACTTTCCCATTTCACAAGCTTCACAGAGTCCTTTAGGAGCAAACTCCATATGTGGTAGATCTCTCACTAATTCTCGCCTCGCGAGAGCATTCATCGTTTTGAAGTTTAAGTGAGATAGCTTTTTGTGCCATAACCAGCTTTCATCATCTGAAGTTTTGCTGTAGAAACAGGTGACTTCATTCTGATTTGCTGAATCCATGTCTGCAACAAAAAGATCTGCCTTACGAACTCCTATTAAAGCCAATGAACCTTCCTTAATGTGAGTGATTGACACGCCTTTCTTATTGAAGACAATTTCGTATCCTTTGTCACAGAACTGACTGATACTCAACAGATTGTGCTTCAATCCCTCAACATAAGAAATATCTTCAATGATGACATTTCCAGTCTTCAGTTTGCCATATCCCTTCGTCACACCTTTGCTGTCATCTCCAAAGGTAACATAAGGGCCAGCTTTCATAACCAACTCTGTAAGTAGGGACTTATTTCCTGTCATATGCCTTGATGCTCCACTATCTAGCACCCATAAGACTTTATTTCTTTTCTGCTTAATGCCCTGCAATGACAGATTGGTTAGGCGTTCTTCGGAACCCAACTTTGATTGGGCCCGGCTTTTCTATAAGATCGATAGTTATCAGGTATAACAACAGGAGATGCACTCTTTTTAACATTACTAGAGCTTTCGACTTTGTCTTTCCCTTTTTCAGACTTGACAGATTTGTCAGTCTTAGGAGAAGGCTTGTCACTCCTAACTTTAGGAGGACTGGCAGTCTTAGCTCTCACATGCTTCTTCTTGATATTAGAACTAGTAGCAGTATTTAAACATGTTTGACTAGTTGCATTCATCATATTTACAAAAGTTTGCATGACGTTAAAAGTGCATGGCATACAATTAGGTTGACCACATTGTGCATGATTCTGATGCATGATATTCATTGTATGTGGTACAGGCATGGCATGTGCAACAGGAATATTCATGTTAGATTTACATGCATAAGAAAGATGTTCAGTAGATTTACAGTGATAACATGCTTTCTTTACTCGTTCTGCCTTAACCTCTTTTATGCCCTTTTCCTTCTTACCCTGATTTTTAACAGCCTTAGCTCCTAATCCTGGTCTAGATTCTTCTCTAGGGGATTTGATTTTCACTTGCTTAATAGGAGTTACCGGTTGTTCTCTCTGGCGATCTTCATTCTCTATCTCATATCTAACTAATAATTCAGTCTCTTCTTCTTCTTGAGGAACGAAGTGTTTAAAGATTGGTTTGACAGTAGATTTAAGAATGCTAGGTATTTCATTTTTAATCTTACTGGAACTAGTATCTATAGGTCTTTTTCCATCCTTCTTTGATAAGTTAGAATAGTCAAGTCCTACACCTACTCCAGTTATCTTCTTAAATGTTCCACTATCAACATTTACTTTACTAGCTGCTAGTTTATAAGCTTCGCATTTAGTTTCTAACTCAGCTAGTTTGTTCCTTAGACATGCTTCTATTTCTTCCTTAAGGTTAAGCTTGTGTTCCAAAGTTTTGATAGAGTCTCTTAGGGAAGTATCTATAGTGCAAACAGCTTCTAACTCTTCCACTTTTGCCTCAAGCATTCTGCATTTGGCAACAAGTGTTTTCTGTTCTTTTTGTGAAGTGTTTAGGCTTTTGCATAACATATAGATCTCTTCGCTAAGAGCCCCGTTCTGCACCTTATAATCATTAATAGACATTTCTTCTCTAAGGGTTAGAACTGGTACCTCTGGTTCATCTGATGTCTCAGCCATGAGGGCAAAGTTTGCCACATGAGTAACTTCTTCCTCGTCTGAATCATCCCAAGCTCTTCCTTCTGTCACAACTAAAGCTCTTTTGCCATGTCTCTCCTTCACCAGTGATTCATACTTGCTTTTGAGGGCTTCATATGTTTCTTTGGGATAAGTCTGTTTTGGCTTCTTGCAGTCGGTAGCAAAGTGTCCAGCTTCACCACGATTATAGCATTTGAACTTCATTTTGAAATCCAAAGGAGATTTGTAGCTGGTACTTTTGCCTTTTCCTCTGTAACCTTGAGAACTACCACCACCCCTAGTAACCCGATAGTAAGATGAAGATTTACTCTGCGGTCGGTTACTCTTTCTGAATCTTATATTGCTGAACTTCCTTGCCATGTATGCCATGACACTATCGTCCATGTTGTCCAGCTCTTCTTGGGTGAAGTAGTCATCATCACTATTTGACGCACAATCATCATCATTTTCAGCTTGATGTGATGCAGGTGATGATCTAGGTTTTTCTGCAACCATTGCCTTCTTAGACTCTTCCTCATCAGCAACTAATCCTGATGCAACTTCTTTTCCTCTTGAATCATTGTCCCATGCTTGATCTTGAAGGGTTTCCAGCTCATAGGTCTTCAGAATTCCATAATATTCTTCCAGAGAAGTTGTGTGCAAATCTCTGGTTTCTCTAACAGCGTAGACTCTATGTTCAATGCTTTTTGGCTGGTTCCTTAGATATCTCGTGTTGACTTCAACCATGGGGAGAGTTACACCTCTCAGATTCAAATCCAAAACCAACTGACTGAATCTTAGGTAGACATCAGTTATACTTTCTCCTTTTCTTAATCTAAAGGTATCATACTCCATCTTGAGTATTAGTGTCTTGTTGCTTCTGACCTCTGCAGTTCCTTCCATTACGACCTCAAGCTTATCCCAAATCTTCTTCGCTGTAGTTAATCCTTTAACTACATTAAACATCTCATGATCTAGGGATTCCATCAGTGTTTGTCGAACGGATGTATCGAAAGATATCTGCTCCTTATCAGCATCTGAAAAGTCTACTGCCTTCTTAGGCTCAGACCGTTGTGGTACTACCACATCTCCTTCCATGTGCTCAGGAACAACAACCATTGGTACAAATTTACCTTTGTCAAGGACTTCCAGATATTCAGGATTGACAGACTCAAGGTAAAGTTTCATTCTCAACACCCACTCTTCATAATGATCTCGGTCGAACATTGGAATCTTGAAATTGTTTTTAGGTGCCATCTAAATGTGGATTTAAAGTAAAGATAATAAACTTTTCTTATTACTTGAGTAGTAATTAAAAGAAAATTAAATTATCTCAAAATAAATCAAACTTCAAATTTTGATCACCAAAAAAAATTCTAAGTACCAGGACAAGGCTAAGTAGAATATCTATGTAGAACTTCTGCCTAAGTCGAAATTCTCCAAGTCGAACTTTTCTAAGTCGAACTTTTTTTTTTTTTGTCCAAGTAGAAAATCTCAAGTCGAATATTCAAGTAGAATATTCAAGTAGAATATTCAAGTAGAATATTCAAGTAGAATATTCAAGTAGAATATTCTATGTAGAACTTTTGCCTTGGATAAAATTTGCTGCAGGTCACTTTTCACACTTTTTGACTTTTGTGATTTTTCTCACCTAACTCACCTAACACACGTGCAAGGTACTGAATATCTTCTGTAATACTTTTTGCTGTGAGATATATGTCAAATCAAAAGCCAATAACACCTTTTTGTCTTTTTGAAAAGGAAATCAAAAAGTTACTGGGTTTGTCTTCTTTAACAAGAACAATGATGAACACTCAAGAACACCAAATATCAAAGTACCCAGATTAATTCACAAAAATTATCTAAAATCCATCTAAGCTAATTAATCACACCTGGAGTATTTAAATAATTTTTTGGATGAGTTTTCACTAGAAACAAATTAAGGCCCACTTTTCGAGACAAATTGAAAAGTAGTTCTGGAAGATGAAAACTCACAAATCTTCTACCAAACACAAGGATCTATGTTATATATATTAAACATGAAGCTCTGATACCAATTGTTAGGTCCAAATGTGTTGTAGAGGGGGGGGGGTGAATACAACTTTTCAAATTTAAGAAGTAATAAATGCAATGTAATAAATGAACACACTGATTCAAGGAATATATGTTTTATATATATCTTGAAAAGGTTGCTACAACATTCATTACAAAGTACATCAGAAGTAAAGAGGGTAGTAAATGATACTAAGCTCGATGAATATACTCTCTCTCTTTTACAAGTGTTTTTCTCGAAAATATTGCTCTTTTTAAAATAATACACAAGTACTTCTATTTATACTACTTGTAATCTATGTCCTGTAGTCTTCAAAGACTAAGATGTACGTGGCCCAATGATGTCCACATAAATCTTATCTTATCTTGAAAGTTTGGAAATCTGCCAATTAGATGATGCCATGTGTCATGTTAAAACTGCCCTCCATGTAGAATATCTACTTGAGAATTTCTACTTGGCCATCTCGAACATCTAAGTAGAATTTCTACATAGGAATGTTCTACTTGGCTATCTCGAACATCTAAGTAGAATTTCTACATAGGAATGTTCTACTTGGCTATCTCGAACATCTAAGTAGAATTTCTACATAGGAATGTTCTACTTGGCTATCTAGAACATTTTGTACTTAGAGAAATTCTGGGCTTCAACTTGAAACTTCAATGCAACATCTTGAACTTGTGATTTCTTTATGTCTTCCATATTCTTCAACAAGCTCTCGAACCTGGATCTCTATTACTGACATAAACTTACTATCAATGTCCTGACACTTGATGCAATGGTCTGATTCATAAGTGACTAGTCTTGATAGTGTTTCTGCTTCTTGAATAGATTACCATATTCAATTAGTAATGTGGCTTTCCAAATATTGCTTTCCTTCTTGTTCACTTGAAATCAATTTGTCTTATTGATACTGATAGATATGATCTTGAATCTTTAAGTTACAAATCACTGAGGCATGAACAACTCTGACTTGAACTTCTTTCAATGATTTCTTCTTTATTTGATCATAGTTAAACATGTTGAATTGTATCAATTACACTGTCTTCATTTAGCATTGATTTCTTTGTGGCTTCAAGTTCTTGATTGTCTTCTGGTTAAGTATCTTTTCTTTTAAGTTGAGTTACTTAAGTTATAGTGTTACAAGTTTAGACACTCTGCCTTTCAGAAACCAACTGTCAATTACTTTCATGTCTTTGGAAGCAAGTCCTACTTCATGAAAGATTCAAATGAGATCAAAGGAAAATTTGATACTATAGCACTTGAAGGAATCTTCATGGGGTATGGTATTGACAAAACTGCATATATAATCAACATCTTTGATCACAAGACTATGGATGAGAGTGTAAATGTCACCTTTGACGAAACTAAATTTCCTGGAATAGAAAGAAGTCAAGAAACAGAATCTTTAGCTTTTGAAAATCAAGGCTATCTAGAAGAGATTGAAGAGGATTCACCAAGAGTTGATGACACAATTTCTGGTCCAACAATGGTTCTTAACTAATCTGGAAAAAAATGAAGGAACTGCTCAAACAACTGATTTTTCTAGGAATGTTCCAATGAATAGTGGACTTGAAGAAATTGATGTTATCAACAGTGCAAGAACAAAAGATGCTGTCAATCAACAAAGTGTTGAAGACTCTAGTGATTCTTTAAGAGGAACAAAATGGAACAAAGATCACACTAATGATTTAATCATTAGTGATCCAGGAACTGGAGTCAAAATAAGAAGAAATGTTGCCAATGAATGCATGTACTCTTGTTTTCTTTCTCAAACTGAACCCAAAACTCTAGAAGAAGTTTTGGCTGATCCCGATTGGATTAATTCCATGCAAGAAGAGCTTAATCAATTTGAAAGAAGCTGTGTTTGGGAGTTGGTGCCTAGACCAAAGAACAATTATATAATATGCACCAAATGGGTTTATAGAAACAAGATGGATGATAGTGGTACTGTCACAAGAAACAAAGCAAGGCTGGTGGCAAAAGGTTATTGTCAACAAGAAGGGATTGATTATGAAGAAACATTTGCTCATGTTGCCAGATTTGAGGCAATAATAATCTTTTTGGCTTTTGCTGTATTCAACAACTTCAAGGTTTTTCAAATGGATGTTAAGAGTTCTTTCCTTAATGGAGAGTTAGAAGAAGAAGTGTATGTTGAACAGCCTCCAGGCTTTGAAGATCCAAAAATGGCGAACTTTGTGTACAGACTACTCAAAGCATTGTCTGGTCTAAATCAAGCACCAAGGGCTTGGTATGATACTCTTTCCACGTTTCTTCTTGATAATAACTTTACAAGAGGGATTGTGGATAAAACTCTTTTCTACAAAAAGCATGGAAAGGATATCATTCTAGTTCAAGTGTATATTGATGACATTATCTTTGGTTCAACAAATGAAGATTTATGCAAGAAATTCTCTGAGTTGATGCATAACAAATATGAGATGAGTATGATGGGTGAATTAGTATTATTTCTTGGACTTCAAGTCTATCAAAAAGTAGATGATATATTTATTTGCCAAACTAAGTATGTTAAGGATCTTTTGAAAAGATTTGATATGAAAGACTCATCTCCTGCAAAGACTCCAATCT
Source organism: Oenanthe sinensis (assembly GCA_028671895.1). Taxonomy (NCBI): domain Eukaryota; kingdom Viridiplantae; phylum Streptophyta; class Magnoliopsida; order Apiales; family Apiaceae; genus Oenanthe; species Oenanthe sinensis. The sequence continues at coordinate 16,500,596 of CM053813.1, forward strand.
CAACTGCAACTCAACTTGACAAGGATCCAAAAGGGAAGAAGGTGGACAACAAAATGTATAGAGGAATGATTGGCTCTCTCCTCTATCTAAAAGTTAGCAGGCCTGACATTATGTTTGCAACAGGGTTGTGTGCAAGGTTTCAATCTGATCCAAAGGAGTCACATTTAATGGCAGTAAAAAGAATTCTTAGATATGTGAAAGGCACTCAAAATTTAGGCCTTTGGTATCCTAAAGAATCTGGTTTTGACTTGGTTGGATATTCAGACTCAGACTATGTAGGGTGCAGAATAGACAGAAAGAGTACAACAAGAAGTTGTCAATTTTTGGGAGAAAGATTGGTCTCATGGTTTAGCAAGAAGCAATATTCAGTATCAAATTCAACTACAGAAGCTGAATATATTGCAGCTGGTAGTTGCTGTGCTCAGTTACTATGGATGAAGAACTAGCTATTGTACTATGGGTCGACTCTGCAAGGAATTCCTATCTTTTGTGACAACACTAGTGCCATAGCAACTTCTGAGAATCCTGTTCAACATTCCAAAACTAAGTACATTGACACCAGACATCATTTCATTAGAGAACATGTGGAGGAAGGCACAATCAAGCTAATCTATGTGCCCATAGAAAAGCAACTTACAGATATTTTCACCAAACCATTGGATAAAAAGACATTCAACAGGCTAGTGAGTGAATTTGGTATGTTAAATTTAACATGTTAATGTAATTCTATTTAATTGATCAAAAATTTAGTTAACTGAATTTCATTGAGAATTAATGACCTCTAGAGGTGTTTTGATTTTTGTCATAGTTGAAACACATGATGATGTTTTACTGAGAGGTTAACTAATTTATTTTTAAGTAACTTAATTCATAAGAAGTTAATAAAAGGTACTGTTAAGGTTCTTGATAGTATGTTTTATCTATACTGTCATATGTTAATAAGGTACTGTCAAAATCTGTGAAACATAGTTTTACATGTTTGAAAAGTCTTGACAGTATATTTCGCGGGACTGAAACTTACTATCGAATCCTATGAAACTTACTGTCAAAAGATTTAGAAATCTTGACAGCATATTATGCAGGACTGAAACTTACTGTCGGTATCCTTTGACAACATAGTTTTCTAAAATCCCCACATAACATATTGTCAATAGTTAATATTAGGGTTATTCATTTATTATATATTCTTTAACCACTAATGTTACTGTCAAGAGTGTTTGTAATTTCTAGCGCATGAGTTACTGTCAAGGAATGGAACTGGAAGACAACTGTCACTTAAAATCATTTAAAATTCCTTCTTGACAGTTTCTTTTTCACATCATATATAAACACAGCTAAAATTTCTCTCACTCTTCACTTTACTTTATTTCTATCTTAATTTTTTTACTCTCTAACACAAAAAAAACTCTCTATTTTCTCTGCAATTTCTTCTCTAAACCATTTCTAAATTCATAATCTTCAAATTCTTAACCATGTCTGGACCCCAAATCATCTGTTATCTTGCCCAAACCAACTTTACCACCATGGCTTCAGTGGATGAAGCTGGAGAAACCTTCAAACCTCTTGTTGGCTTCATGAATAACTCATACCTCACCTATGCCCTTACTGCAAGCCCCCATCTTTAAATCCCTAGACTCTCTCAGTTTTGGACCTCTGCCATATGTGAGGGGGAGCAACATGCTAACTCTATCTCCTTTCAAATCAATGATACCTCTTTCACCATTGATTCATCTCACATAAATGAAGCTCTTCATGTGGAAGCATTTGAAGTCTCGCTACTTCAGGAGCCTGCAAGTAATGTTCAACTTGCAAAGTTCTTCAAAATGATTGGGTATACTGGACCCAAGACAAATACTAATGGTGATGAATGGTATCCTTCAGGAGGCATGGACAGGAAATATTTGAACAAAGAATGGAACAAGATGCTAGATGTTGTTTCAAGGTCCATGTCTAGAAAGACCAGTGGCTGGAATGAGGTGCCAGCCTACATCTGGAGAATTGTGCATTCCATGGTGCATAATTACAGAATTGACATTGGAAAGCTCCTGATGCCCTTGTTCAAACTGGTGCTTGGAAAGAAAGAAGCCATGAAACCGGTAATATACTATCCTAGATTTTTTATGCTTATAATTAATTCCGTTGTAGGCATAATAAATTTAGATAGTGTTCAATGCATGGAGTCCTTACCAATGAAAAAGAACACCCATTCTATGTTAACCAGTAAACCACTTAACACTGAATTGGGTTTGTTTATAACTAACTTCATGTTTTCAACTGTGAATAATTTAAATTTATAATTTGTTAAGGACTGCAATGTATTCATTTTGAGTGATGAGAATGGTGTTGACCTCACCATTCCTAACCCACACTCCAAACCTTTTGAAGGAGTCTGGGCTTCTCGAGTCACTGAAACTATTAGCCAAGGGTCTGGTTCTTCTCAAAAGGACCAGATTTCTAAAAGGAGGAAAATCACTCACCCTAGGCTAGAAACCTTTCCACAAGTAGGTGGTAAAACTGCACAAGATGCAGCAAATAAGGTTGGTAGTGTGTACACAGAACCCACAGAGGGCCCTAGTGAGTCTAAGAGAAAGAAGGCAAGGGTATCAACCTCTGTTAGACAGGGTGTTTCCTCTCAAAAGGGCACATCTCTTAAAAGGAATCAAAACACATCTCTGGATGTCTCACCTCAATAGGAGGCATCTATTGAAATTGGTCAGTCTCTCATAGCATTTTGTACAGAGTCTACACAATAGGTTGAACACACTCAACCTGAGCCCACACCTGAAGAAACACACACAATAGGTCTAGAAAATGTGGAACACAGCCCATTCAATTATGGTGCATCTCATTTGCCAACATTGAAGATCAAAATGTTGATGGACTATTCCAACAATTAAATGAGACTGATCTTAGCAATCCATGAGAACCTTCTACTCAAAGGGTGGAAGAGATTGTTGTCACAGACTCTGTAGCTGTTAATAAAAAAGTTGTTGTCAATCCTCTTGACAGTAACTTCTCAAAAGATGCTGTCGACTCACCAAAAGTTGCTGTCAATTCTCATGACATTAACTTTTCAAAAGATACTATCAACACTCAAATTCCATACAGCAACTCTCCAATGGCTACATCTTCTCAACAAAACTGTGATGATGATTCTGCTATCATTTCTACAATCCTCAAGGTAAAATATAAATCTATTGTGCAAGATGTACCTGCTCAGTCTCTTGCATCTAGGATGAGTGAGGGTGTGAAAAGAAAAAGAGAGATAAAAGAAAAGAGAAGTGAGCATAAAAATGAGGGGCTAGGAAAATCCCAGGCAAAAGGAGAGGGCCCTGAGCAAGCCCAAATAAAAAAGCAAAATGTGGAAGCCAAAATATCTAAGGCAATAGGCCTTGAGAGTGAGTTGGTGAGGAGTGATGAGATCACTCAGAAAAAACCAGAGAGTGTGAGAACCACGAAAGCCTCCAAACAAGCTGATGAAAGGTTGAAATCCATTTCCCATAAGGTTACTAAACTCTCTAAAAATCTGGATACTATTGGAAGAAACCAGGTGAAGCTCATCAACAAAATGTCTTCCTTGGAGAATATGATGAATGAGGGGTTCAAGGCTGTGTTTGCCAAATTAGAAGAATTCAACTCCAAGCTGGTAGCTGCTACCTTAACTAAGGGGGAAAGAAGTGTGAATGAGGAAGTGTTTGTTGAAGGTGATGCTGAAAAGGAGAATGAGAAAACTCAAGCTGCATCTCAGGGGGAGAGTCAACTAGAATTACTGTCTAGTGTGGCTACTGAGTTTGCTACACAGCTTGGTGGTGATAAGGTGGAGAGGACTAAGGAGAAAGGCATTGTGATAAAGGAAGGTGGAGTGAAAAAGGCTTCTATAGTCCATGTAGCTGGAAAAGGAAAGGAAATTTTTTTTTCAAGATAAAAGTGATGGTTTGATCATAGAAGAGAGATAAGACTTTGATGATGAACAAGCTTCCATTCTTATGGTTGATAAAAAATAAAAATAGCAAAGTCTTTGAGGATGCTAAATTCAATAAAAGGATCAATGATCTGAGATCCTCATCTAACAGAGACCCTAAGAAATTTTCTGATTCAATGAGACAGTCAACAATAGGAGCAGATGTGATGGTGTCAAAAAATAACATATGGGTAATCTCTGTCAGAACTGAAAGAGGTTTCAGTTGGTGTGTGATCATGGCATATTTGAGAAGACAAGAAATTGCAGTGATAGAAGCCATCAAAATTAAAATCAAGACAAACAAGTTATGGCTAAATGAAAATCTGAAGATGACATTGCAGAAGCTGGTAATTGAGAAATTGCCAGAAATAACTCATGATCCATTGGGCATAAAATTCAGTAGCTCTACAGATGGAAAATACAGATCTATGAATCTTGAAAGGGTAAGCATGTGTAGGCCTAGGTCTGTAAAAGAAGCTTTTGACTACTTCAAGCAGGTTCCTATCAATGAAGAAAGAGTTGAAGTATTAAGGGTGTTGGATGAAGAATTGAGAAGGCTTGCAGAATTGAAGTCAAGGAAGAATGTGAAGAAGACTAGGAGAAAAGAGATGGAGACGATGATGATGAAAAGCCTGATGGAGGTTCAGGTAGTTCCAGCCAACACAATAACAATGGTGAAAGATCATCTAGAACTGGAAATAAGTTTGATGAAGATAAAGAGAAGGATGAGAAGGAGTATAAGGATGGTGTTGAAGGAAAGGTTTTGAAGACAGTGGTACATGGCTTTGAAGATGATGAGAAAGATGCTGTCAAGAGTAATAAGGGTGAATATACTGTTACAGAAGCAAAAACTACTGTCACATAACCTACTGTCAAGCCTGTATTGACAGTAACTTCTCAAAAGATACTGTCAAAAGAAGTTATGGAAGAGTTACTGTTAAGGAAAATATCAATACCTAAAAGGTACATGAAGGCAAGGGCAGGAAGATCAAAACCTCATTCTATGAGGAAGCCAAGTATGAGAAATTGGAAGCTGGCAAATAATAAATTATATGAAGAATGCCTTGATGTCAGGAGACCCACCATCAACAACATAGATGAGTTCAAGGCAGAATTAATCACTAAGGTTAATGTTGAGTGGTCTGAGTTTAATTCCTTGAGCAAAATAAATATCTTTTATGCTACTGACAAATTTGAAGCATTGGGGATTGATCTAAAGGAAGCAACCTACTTCATGGTAAAAAGAATGCTACAAATCATCAAGGGTCAAGATATTAGGACTCATGTGTTCAGGGGAATACTAATCAGAAAATTTTTGGAGCTAATGGACTCCTACAAACCTCATCCCTTGGATCTCTGGGAAGATGATGAACCTGAAACAATAGTATACCCAGATGGAGTTATGTTTGAGAATGAAGATGGAATCAAGGAGTTCTGGAGTATAGACTTCTTACAAGACAAAAATACTGAACTCTTGATGAAGCTAATAGAGCAACTTCAAAAACTCCCATATCCTGAAAAGAAAGGATTCATTCCCAAACTCTATAGAATCATATCAACCAAGGAAAAAAAGGAGTATAAAAAGAAGGTGAAGTATGAGAGGACACAACAATGTCTTCTAAGAAATCCTAAAAGAATAGTCTTCTATAACTCTGGTGGAACTGCTGAGGAAATTATTTTTGAAGATTTAAAGACCTTGGTTGAGAAGGATCCTGAGATAGTCAAACTGATCAAGAGACAACTCCTCAAAATAATAAACTTTGAGGTGTTTGATCTCAAAAGGAAAGCTATTCAGATATGTGATTATAAAGAAAATGAAGAAAGGGAAAAGAGGGAGAAATTTGAGAGTGAAGTTGAAGCTGCACAGAAGAAGGTGGAGAAAATAACCAGAAGAATCAAGGAGGCTGAGATTGACATGAGGCATGCAATGTTGAATGATAAATTCTAAAAAAGACTTAACTATGTTTCTCTAGTTCTTTTTGGGCCCCTGAGAATTATTATTGATAACATTGAAGTAAAGGTTGTCAATTTCAAGGTGCTCAACAATGAAAACTTGAGGATGATCTTCAGACTCACTACAGGTTCATTCCTAGAATTTAAAGGAGATCTAAGCAAGAATGTCTGGGAGATTATTGAATCAAGAGAAGAAGAAGAAGAAGCCATAGACAAACTCAGAGTGAAGCAGGTTTTCTCTTCTATAAAAGAAAAATTTGTCAAAGACATGTTTGGGATGAAGTATTTGTGTATATCCAAAGGACCAACTGAGAACTACTACACCTACAGAGAATTGAAGGATCTCTATTACAAAATGGTGAAGCTAGTCTTAGATTGTGTCTCTGATCATGCTAAGACAGATGTAGAGAAGAAGGAACTGAAAGCTCTTGAAGGTCTATATGGAAGAATGATTGCAGGAAAGAAGTAAAGATGAAGCTCAAGCTAAAGTTGAAGATTTGCTTAGTCTAGAGGAGCCTAGTTGAGGTAGAATTGTACTTGCAATTTTTCTTGAATATTTTCCTGTACAAACACTTCTGTTTTTATTAGTTGGGTTAGCATCTGCAATTTACTATGAATTTGTCTTTATGTTTCATAAAAACAAATTGGGAGAGATTGTTAGGGATTGTGGTGTTAACATTGTAATCAACTAAATTATACTTAGATTAATTAGAAATTAAATAAGTAAAAACATACTGCCATATGTATATTTACAGTATATTTAGTTGTCACTTGTGACAGTATGTATTAAAGCCAAGTAGGTGACAGTAAGTCTCAATAGTTACTATCTTGTAAAAATATAATAAAATGATATATGAAGTAGAATTTCACAAAGTGTTTATGCACAATATGGATCAAATCATTGACAGTAACATTCTGTAAACTGAAGCCTACGACAACATATTCAAGTGACAACATCTTTTGGAATAGCTGACAACAACTATTCCCTTGACAGTAAACTTGACGAAGAATGAAAACTCGAAGACATCAAGTTTTACTGATAGCGACCATTTCATTGACAATAAACTTGGTAGAGATTGAAGACTCGAAGACAACAAGTTTTACTGATAGCAACTTTGACGGAAATAGTTGACAACAACATTGGCGGGGAAAGTTGACAATAGCTTTGGATGACAACATATTTTAGAAGAATGTCAGGATTGACAGTAACATATGCGGAATCAAAGATACTATCACCAAAGAGAAGCAAAAGGTTGACAGTAACCTTTTGTGAAGCTGAAAATCTATTTCAAGTAGCAGACTAGGTAGTAAAAATTCAAGGATTGATTTTGATATTACTATCTAGTCTGTCAAGTCTACTACTGCAACTTATGAGAAGAAAAGTAAAAAGATAAGGCGTGTCCAAGGAGTCAAGGATTTCTGCATATCTCAGAACGGCTTTATCTACTAATGGAATGAAGACAAATTTGAATAGAAAAAGTGAAGTTTCTATTTTAGGAATTGTCCTAGGAATAAGGGAAAGTACACTTGTAAGTGGGATATGTGTTTTAGAATAAATACACATATCTCACAAACACTTTCCCTTATGCAACTGAGCTTAACTTTTCTCAAGCATAGAAACACTAGCAACTTTCTTGTTATTGTATTTATTGAAGCTTGAAACATCTTCTAGTCAGTTGTAGCAAAACAAAAATTAATAAAATTAATTTTTGAAGTTATACACCTTTCTTCTTTTACTTGCTTATTGTTGTTTGCATTTGTTACTTGGTTTTATTACTTTTTGTTTTGTTGTTAGCAAGATTAGTAATAAATTATTAAGTTGCATTCAACCCCCCTTCTGCAACACTCATACTATCTAACATCTTCAAATCTTCATTCTCCGCCAAGTTTACTGTCAATGGAATAGTTGTTGTCGTTTGTTCTAAATGTGTTGTCACTTGTAATGTACTGTCATAGGCTTAAGTATTTGAAATGTTGTTGTCTGAGTTTTGAATCATGTTGTGCATGAATACTTAGTGAACTTCTACTACATGACTCATTTTTATTCTTTTATACAAGACAGTAACTTTCAAATGTATTGTCACCTAACTAATATTTTTAAATGTACTGTCTACAAGTGGCTATAAACTATATTATCAATGATTATATGACAGTATGTTTTACTTAACTTATTAATCTTAGACTAAGTACATTAGTTGATTGAACCACAATCCTTAACAATCTCCCCCAATTTATTTTTATGTAAAATAAAGACAAATTAAAAGCTAATTGCAGATGCAAACTCAACTAACCTAACTTGAAGTGTTTGTACAAAAAAAAAATACAGAAAATTAGAAGTACAAATACAATAGGTTATTTTTCTCAACAAGGCTCCTCTAGACTGAGCTGATCTTCAATTTATGCTTGATCTTCCTTGACTTGGTTTCTTCCTTTCATACAGACACTCCAAAGTTCTCCAAAGCTTTCCTCTTAAGATCAAACACCTCAAAATTTGTGATATTGAGGAGTTGTCTCTTGATGAGTTTGAGTATTTTAGGATCCTTCTCAGCCAATGTCTTCAATTATTCAAAGGTGATCTCTTCAGTAGATCCACCAGAGTTATAGAATATTATTCTTTCAGGATTCCTTAGAAGACATTGATGGGTTTTCTCATACTCTACCTTCTTCTCATACTCCTACTTCTTCTTTGTTGAGATGATTCTCTGAAGTTTGGGAATGAATCCTTGCTCTTCAGGATAGGGTAACTCTTGTAGTTGCTCTACCAGCTTCATTAGGAGTTCAACATTTTTATCTTGCAAGGAATCCATGCTCCAGAATTCCTTAACTACATCTTCATTTGCAAACATCACCCCATTTGAATAGACTACAGTCTCAGGTTCCTCAGCATCAACAAAATCCATGGGTTGAGTTTTGCAGGACTCCATTAGCACCAAGAATTTCCTGAATAGAATTCCCCTGAAGACTTGAGTCCTGATGTCTGCACCCTTGATAACAAGTAGCATCCTTCTGATCATGAAGAAATTTGCCTCTTTCCATTCATGCCCCATCACTTCAATTTCCCCAGTGGAATATTAGACATTTACCCGGCTTAGAGAATTGAGCTCAGTCCACTCAACAACAACCTTGGTGATTGATTCTGCCTTTGACGCAGCCAAGTTATTAATTGTTGGTTTCCTGACATCTATGCAGTCTTCTTGAATAACTTCTGTCACTAACTTCCATTGTTTCATGCTAGGCTTCCTGCTTGAATGTGGCATTGGTCTCTCAGCCTTTGCTTATATAATAATATATATTATTATATTTAAAGGAGATGAGAAAATAAGAAAATAAATATCGTGTATGACTTTTCAAAGAGAAACTCTTAAAATAAATGAAAATATTTATTGAGATGACCATAAATTGAATTAAAATATGGAGGAGTTACTTTGTTGAAAATATATTATAAAGATATATATATATATATATATATATATATATATATATATATATATATATATATATATATATATATATATATATATCTTTGTGATGTGTATTGTGCAAGATATAGAGCTTTCTGATTTTCTTAAAGGAAAGACTATACACACTAATCATATTTGTTCCTAAGTAATTTAGGAAGGGTATCAATATTACTAGTTGTTATCCTTGATGCTTTGTTGTATCCTGTAGAAATAATTTCGTCAATAACCTCGTAGCAAATTGTGATACAATTGGGGCGGAATAAATCCTTAAAGATAGTGATTATATCACGCCTCAAAATAATTTGTCTTTAGTTATTTTACAGGATTTTGGTATTGAAGAAAGGTTCCATCTCCATCCATCAATTGTTCTACCAACAAGTTTGAAGATTTATTCTTCGCTAGTGATGAATATGGAGTCTCTCAAATTGATGAATCAAGATATGGTGAAACTCGATAGGTTTGATGGAAATAACTTTTCGTGTTGGCAAGATAAGATAAAATTCCTTCTCACGGTTTTGAAAATTTTCTATATCTTGGACGCGGATTTGCCACTGATTCTCAAAAAGCCAAAACCGAGTGAAGATAGTACTCTTCCGGATCAAGTCACAGTTGATGAAGTGGAGAAGCAGCGTAAGCAGAGGGGGAAAATGAACTTTTATGTTGTGGACATATTCTCAATACTCTCTCGGATCATCTCTATGACTATTTTCAACAGATGAAAATGACAAAGGAGATTTGGGAAGAACTTTAATTTAAATATCAGGCTGAGGAAGAAGGTACAAATAGATTTTTTATTGCCAAATATTTAAATTTTAAAATGGTTGATACAAAATCTCTATTGGTATAAGTGCATGAATTACAAGTGATTGTGTCTAAACTTATTTCTCTCAAAATTGAAATTCCGGAAACTTTCAAGTTGGTGCTATTATTGTAAAATTACCACCATTAGGGAAATAATTTGGAAATAAGATGATTATAAAAAGTGAGGATATTTCTTTGAAACAATTGCAGAAAATTCTTCGAATTGAAGAAGAATTTCTTAACAGAGATGTGAGAATTTCTTATCAATTTAATTCCCAAGTTAATATCACAGAGGGAAATTATTTTAGAGAGAAAAACCATTCTTTACAAACTAAAAAGAATAAAGAACAATTCAAAAAGAAGGTTAATAATCTAAAAAAAAGAGATTGCTTTGTTTGTGGTAAAACTGAGCATTTTGCAAGAGATTGTCATTTTTGGAAATCAATAAAAAATGCTACTGCAAATACTGTTGAGGAAGAGAATTTGGTTGCTATGATATCCAAGGTTAATTTAACTTCGACGAAACCGGATTGGTGGCTTGATTCTGGAGCAACTGTTCATGTATGCAAGCTCATTTTTTAACGAGATATAAATGATTAATTATGCACATATTAACGTTGACAGCCAATGAGTTGTGGAACTTGATTTCATAAGTGGCAAAAAGTTGACTCTTCTTAATATTTTGTTTGTTCTTCATATGAGGAAGAATTTAATTTCTGTTGATTTTACTTTGTAAGAAAAGACTTTGAGTTATTTTTCAGAGTGGCAAAGTTATCTTGTCAAAAAGTGGTATGTTTTATACATGTGATGGGATGTATAAGTTTTCTATTAATAATGAGATTGAATATTCTGCTTATATGCTTGAGTCCTTTTATTTGTGGAATGATCGTTTAACACATGTTAATATTAATTCTTTTAAATTGATGAAAAAATTGGGATTAATCAATTTTAATGATGAACTTGATAAATGTGACACATGTGTAGAGTCTAAAATGGTGAAGAAACCTTTTTCAAGTATAAAAAGGGATTCCAAAATTCTAGATTTAATTCATTCTGATATTTATGAATTTAACGGCATGCTTACTCATGAATGAAGAAAATATTTTATTACTTTTATTGATTATTGTAGTAGATACTTGCATGTATATTTTCTTAGAACAAAAATGAAGCATTTGAGATGTTTAAAATCTATAAAGCTAAGGTTGAGAATCAATTTGATAATAAGATTAAAGTGTTAAGTTCTGATAGAGGTGGTGGATATTTTATGTATGATTTTAATATTTTTTGTGAAGAGGATGAAATTATTCATCAATTTAGTGCACCCTATACTCCTCAACAAAATGGAGTTACTGAGAGAAAAAATAGAACACTTGGAGAAATGGTTAATTATATGCTTAATAAGTCAAAATTACCATTTAACTTGTGGGGTAGAGCATTACTTACTGCATGCTATATACATCATAAAACAAAAATGTCACCTTATGAGATTATAATGGAAAGAAAACCAGATCTTTCTTATTTTAAAGTATGGGGTTGTTTGGCATATTATAGAGTGCCTGATACTAAAAGAACTAAACTTGGCCCTAGAGTTTTAAAAGGTGTCTTTGTTGGGTATACTGGTAAGACATATAGAATTCTAGATATGAGTGCAAATGTAATTGCGAAATCAAGAGATGTGGTATTTTTTAAAAATAAATTTTATTATAATAATGAAATAGTGTGGGGGAAATGATTCCAATATTCCTAGTTCTAGCACTTCTGATGGTTTAAATAAAATTATAAAGAATAATTATGATTCTCATGTGATGGAGCCAAAAAGAAGTGTTAAACCAAGGAAAGAAAAATCATTACATCCTGATTTTATTTCTTCAGAATTTATAGTCTGTTTAGCAGAAGGAGATCAGCATAATAATGTTGTTAATAAGCACAACGTATTTCTAAACATTGAGGATGATTCAAAACCCTATAGTGATGAAGACATGTAATCTAGGGATAGTTCATTTTGGAAAGAAGTTAGGATGAAATTGATTCTATAAATGGGAATAATACTTGGATTTTAGTGGATCTACCAAAAGACTCTAAGCCTATTGGATGTAAATGGGTGTTTAGAAGGAAATATGATACTAATCCTAAGGTGCACTCTTTTAAAGTTAAATTAGAAGCCAAAGGCTATAAACAAAAAGAAGGAATATATTATTTTAATACTTATGCACTGGTAGCTTATATCAATTCGATTAGAGTTTTATTTACATTGGCATCTATATATCATTTGCATGTGCATCAGATGGATGTCAAAACAACATGTTTGAATGGTGATTTAAACTAAGAGATTTATGTTAAACAGCCTGAAGGATTTGTTCTTAAAGGTAACTTGTGAAGTCTCTTTATGGTTTAAAATAGGCACCTAAAGATTGGTATGAGAAATTTAATTCAACTATATTGTGTAATGGTTTTTTGCATAACGGTGCTGATAAATTTATTTATTTTAAATTCTTAGATGAGTATGGAGTTATTATTTGTCTTTATGTTGAAGACTTGTTATTTTTTGGAACTAATATTATTGGCATAAATAAAGTGAAAGAGTATTTATCCTCGGTTTCTAAAATGAAAGATCTTGGAGAAATGGATACTTTTTTGGGAATTAAAGTGAGAAAACATAGTGGAGGTTACTCTTTAAATCAAGCTCATTATGTTGAGAAAATATTAAATAAATTTAATCATCTATGATAAAAAGAGGTAAATACTCCATTTGATTTTATTGTGAAGTTGTGTGAAAATAAAGGAAGAGCCATTGCACAACTTGAGTATGCTAATGCCATTGGTTCTTTAATGTATGCAATGCGTTGCACAATGCCTTATTTTGCTTTTGCCATAAGTAAAATGAGTTATTAGGTCCAAAATCATCATAGAGGGGGGGGGGGGGGTTGAATATGATGTGGTAGATTTTTCATTAAATTGCGGATTAAGTGTTTGTGTTCTTGAGATATTAAATGGCAGTTAATGAAACACAAAGATTCGGGGAAATAATAATGTATTATTGAATCACTGAGGTGCTACACTTCTAATCAAATGATTAGCTTCAATGGGTTCAATCAATATTATAATAGAAATACAGTTGGGTGATATAAATGTTAAGCTTTAATGGTACTCCCGTCTGTATGTCTTTTGTTGAAGATGAATGAATTCCTTACTATCCGTATTGATTTTCACCCATATATAATTTGCAGACTTTTTGGAAAATGATTTCCAACAATTCTCAAGTCCTTTGTTGTGCCTGCATGAGTGGTAGTGGTGCGTAGGTGCCACATAGAGGTTTTTTGCTCCTTAGAAGGTTTGTTGCGCCCCTAGAATAACTTTGTTGCGTCAAGGAGAAGTTGAGTTGCGCCTGTACACCATTCCCACAGTGTAGGCGCACTAAACTACTTAGAAACATTTCCATGAGTTTTGTTGTTTTGTTGAGCCTGTGTGAGCTTTTGTTGCGCCTACACACGGTTTGCAGTGTGTAGGCGCCACTAACCTTTCTTTTAATCTTCTATGGCGCCACAACATACTTTTGTTGTGCCTGCACTCTTATTCCCTTGTGCAGGCGCCACAAACCTTGACTTAGATTTCCTTTGAACTTCAAACTTGATTGTTGAGCCTAAGCCAAGTTTTGTTGCACTGCACATACTGATACAGCTGTGTAGGAACCACCAAGTGTAATATTACTTGCCTTGACATATTTCTTGAAGTGCTTGAAGTAATTACTACTTGATATTCACTCTTCTGGCTTGATCAACTGATTTTCTTCTGATTAACCAAGACAATTCTTTTCTTGTTGTGCTGACGCTTAGTGCACTGGTCTGGTTCACAAATGACTAACAATGAATTGAATTCCCTTGACTTCTATTATGTTTCAGCTGATTTACTTTGGACTGATTCATTGCTTCTGATCACTGCAGCCCTTTGACAATTATACATAAATCATTACATTGACTTTAGCCGGAAATCCACTGAACATTTATTTGTTGCTGAGGCCTGAATATATTAATGAAATTCTCTCGCTGTAGTTCAGTAAACCTTTCATCTTGAATGCTCTGTAATGATGTATGTATGATTCATGTTTACATGTCCTTCTGGATTCATGTGCTGCATATTAGTATTATTTATCTGTCTTTGTTTCTTAATTGAGTTATCGTTATCACTATTACATATTACGTTACATTATGCTTTACAATCTCCTCCTATTTGGTTGTTAGAGTTTGACAAACAAATCCTGTGAGAGGATAACTCAACTGATACTTACAAGAAAAAATAAAATACAGAAAGACAGTAAATAATATTAATTACATTCTGAATTAGATTTTACATTTCCAGATTTCTTGTGTACAATAGAAGTTTGTTCCTCTAGCCTGAACAGATAATTCTATGACATTCTGCTTCTTTGTACCCTGTCTTGCTTGTTCTTAGATCTTGTCCCGGAGTAATGCTTTATCAGCTCTTCTTCCTTCTTCTCCAACCTTGCCTTCACTATATCTCTAGCTTCCACTTCAAGAGTATTGACTGGAGGTGGTTCTTCTAACTTCTTCAAAACTTCAGTCAGAAAAGTGGTTGAGTTTGTCTTGGAGATTGACTCGAAGGCCAGAGATTGAAAACACGAACACTGTTATCCTTTTTGGAAAGCCCTTTACTCGGTCAGTGTCATGCATCGACTCTTCTGGCAATTTCTCCACCAGGACTTCTTCAATCATCCTCAAAGCCTTTTTATCTGATTTGACTGTGGATCTCTTCACCCTTGAAAGGACTTTCTGGATAATTTCAGAATTGTTTCTCCTCAGTTTTGATAGCTCCTTCTTTTTATCCACTATATTCTTCTTGAAAAGGAAGTATTTTGTTCCATTTGGCTCCGTCTGAATGCAAGGTTCAGAATCTCTTATGGTTTCAAGTACTTCGGTGCCATCCTCTCTTCTTACATACACTGGGTCTTGATAATATCTGGTCATTTCTATTAGATATCTTCCTAATGTTTTAATTGCTCTATTCAGCCTGAATGCGTAGATCAACTCAGCAGCCTTTAAATCTTCTTCTATTCTATTCTTCTTGCTTCTGAGTCTCTCTTCTACATACTGCATGAACATTGCATGGCTTGAATCCAGACATTCATCTGACAAGGTTAAGTTATGAAGTGTTGTTACTTTGTAGTACTTGACCACCGGAGGCTTTTCAAATGCTTCGACATCGATCTCCATAATCTTCTTCTCAATCATATCTCTCAGTATTTCATTTATTTTATGCCCACAGAAGATGACTTTCCTCTTCAGCACATACAACTCCGTAATATTCATCTTTTCAAAATTCTTTGTCGACAAAATCTTTGACCCAAGTGTCTTTGAATTTATGAACATTTTCCACCCGTACTTGGATGCACTTACTAACACGCTTGTAATCTCTTCCGATAGCATAACATAGAATTCATGAACATCTTCAAATCTTTCCCTCATGGTTATGAAGAGATCAAGAACTTCTATGTCTTTCTTCTAAGTAAGTGACAACTCTTTCTTCTTGAGCAGATTCCTTGCTTCATCCCAATCAAGACCAATTTTAGCATCTATGTCCTTAATTTTGTTTCTTCTTTCTATTGTGTGCTGTACTCTCTTCCATTTTCTCTTCATCAATTCTTGAGCCTGATCTATACCTTGAGTAATAACTTCATCTACACCAACCAAAAGACAGTCATTATCAAAAGAATTTTCTTCTAAAAACTCCTAATCAACATCTATTCCTGCAGCTTTTGCAGTTTCCTCTATTTCAATCTCGGTTGGAATCTCCAATGGCACATAGGGTTAAAAAATTTCTCCTTCTTCAAGTTTCCTAGCTCCCGGTCTATAGAAGATATCTGACTCCCCCTGAGCTGTGTATTCCAAGATCATTTCAGCTCCAACTTTTTCTTGTGCTAACTTGTCCCCCTCAGTTGGGTTATCCTCCCTTTTGATTGGAGGAATCTGAGTTGTCGAAGTTGATTGAGTAGAAATATGAACTTTCTGAGCCAGTAGTTATTTGACCAAATCTTTGATTTCTTTCATTTCTGCTCTCTGCTGCTTATGCACCTCCAAGATCTTTCTTATTGGTGAATTTCTGTTACTTGGGCCTCCAGATTTAGAATCATTTGGTTGTGTGCAGTGTGTGCAATGAATAGGGTATTTGTTTGGTTAGTAGGTGTCTCACTCCTCACTGTTTCTATTCTAGCACGACCCTCAACACTCACACTCGGATAATCAGGGCCAGGGAATTGAAGATCGCTAAGGTTAAGTGTTTCACACATATTCAAGATAGCATCCTGATCTTCAGTACCTGCATCAAAATCTCTATCCCTTCTATGGGTAGGTTGCCTCTCCACCTGACCACTATGGGTGGGGAGAACTCCTTTTACAAGAACTGGGGGTTGAGATCCAGTGTGGTGACCACTATAGATTCTGTAATGATTGGCAAGAGTATAGAATCCGTGATGCCAGCTGAAGCCATTGAAGGCCTTACCTGCCCAGAGACACCCTGAACAGGTTCTACTGCCGAAGTAGTAGATACTCTATGAATAGAGTCCACAACCCCTCTATGGGTGTGTTGTCCCTCTACCTAACATGTTAATGTGGGGATGACCTCTTGTGTAGGAGCTGGACTTGGAATTTCCAGTGGGTCACCACCTCAGGCAATGTAATGATTGACAAATGAGAGCCTGTGGTGCCTCGCGACGCCTGTGAAGGCACTTCCACTTGAAGTGGTGATGCTGTTGACATAAATACTCCTTGAATGGAGACCTCTTCCCTTCTATGAGAGAGTTGCCTTTCCATTTCACCCTTTCGGGGAGGGAAAACTTCCTGAATAGGATCTGGAGATGTTAAGTTCATGGAGGTCACCACATTTGACAATGTAATGTATGGCTCGTTAGAGTCGGTGATGCCCCCACTGTCTGTGAAGATAGGTTCTGAATTTGATCAACCAAAACAGTACTAGCTACTGAAGTAGCGGATATTGTTTCCATCTCTGTTTCTGTTCCCTTACCTTTCAAGATTTCATCAATTTCAGAATTTAGATTATGAAAGAAAAGAAAGGTTTCAGAGATTGGAGAATCAGGTTACAGGTTGACAAATGCCTTAGGCTTAAAATTTACTTTTTGACGTTTTCGAGAAGACAGAGCTGTAGGGGATATTTCAAAAACTTCCTGATCCGGTAGAGACTCACTCATATCATCTAAAACAATGGTTCTTTTTCTAGTTAGGGGAGATTAAAGAAGTGTTTGTTGTTCTCTGGCAGTGGTTAGAACTGGTTGGTTTTGACCAAGTGCATTGCCAGCTTCGATGGCCACTAAGGGCTGTTGTGTGTGCATTGCCATTTGAGGCACAATAGGAGATATTGTGACAAATTCATCAGTTAGAAAAGCAGAAAAGTCAAAGTCAAGAAGTGTACCTTCATCCATTTATTCATCAGAAATGTTAGGGATGTACACTTCTGTAGTCTGAGGCTCTTCCACTTATGCCTCAACAACTATCTCCTCTGTTTGATTTTCAGGGCTATTCCTTTCTTCTTCTTCAGGAATTGGTTCTTGCTCATGTTCAGAACCAGATTTTTCCATAACTTCATCTTCGTGTTCAGTTCTTGGTTCTTCTTCTTCTTTTGCTGCTGATTTTCCATATTCAGTTGAAGTTTCAGCTTCATCTTCCTCTTCAGAGATTGCTGCATCTTCTTCTGTTGCAGCTTCTTCTTCTTCATCATTAGCATGTCTAAGAAGATTAAGGAAATCTCTGATAGGGTCAGTAATTGGAGCAGGAGTATACCTGTTAGGATAGTCAGCCTCATTCTATAGCAATAGAATTATCTTGAACTGTAGTGAGGGTGACTCTTCCAATTAACTGTTCTGAAACATTTATAGTTGATCAGCTCTCAGAACTTGATTTAACACCAGCTGCAAAAATTTGGGATATAGACAGAAGTTTTCCATCTTTGCCTGGTTCTTGAGAATCTCTGCCATGATCAATTTTCCAAAATTTATCCTGGACCCAGAAGCCACTGCATACCCAATCTCCTTGTTGAACTGTGTAATCCCGTGGAAGCCACCTGTCTTCGGTGTAAAGCCATGAGACAAAATGTTAAGAACAAGTTTCACTCCTTGGGTAGGTGATTCTTGTAAATCTTCTTTGGAAGATTATTATTCACTCTTGTTCAGTGCAGGAACATGAATAAGTTGTCCAAATCTGCTTGAGATTGCTCATGTTCAAAATCTTCTATTGGCAAATGAAGTGCTCTATTGATATCATTCTCAGTTATTCGCACCTTCTGTCTCTGAATCTTACATGTGAAGGTTGAGATGCCATTTGCAGATGTGTCCTGAGCAGACCTGTAAACCTGTCTTAACAAATTTCTATTCAAAGGAACATAAGTTGTTAGTGCATACCGGACTATAGACTGTTCATTTAAAAACCTAGCCCAATTACCTAACTCTTCTGCTTCAGTCCAATTATCTACTAAAATTGATAAATAATTAGTTTTTTTAATCTCAAAATGACCTGCCATTTAATTAAAATGAAAGAAAATTTTTATGAATTAAAATTACTAATTAAAATCTAAAACTTTTAGTAAATTACGAACCAAACCCTAATAATTAAAAATTACTTGGTTTTCGTGAACTAAAAATATTATTATCTCCTAGTAATTTTAAGCACACTTTTAATTTTATTATAATTTTTAATCGATTAAGAATTAATAAACCCTAGCCAATCAGTTCGAGTTTTTGAAAAATAAAGATTTCTAGAACCTTAACCAAAATTAATGGTACCACTTTCAAATTAAAGGAATGATTGTGGGTCTCACAAATATGGTTTTAGTTGAAAAATCGATCAAGAATTGACTGAGATTTGATCAATTAAAAATTACAGATCTTAAGTATTTTGTTGCGCTCCTTAAAGTGTAAGTACTGTGTGTATCGCCACTAAAAATGAGAAAAAATATATTAATCTCTGTATTTATAGGTGCCAAAAACTAGTACCTATTTTGTCTAAGTTTTTTTGTTGCGCCTATACAGTGCTCACACTGTATATGCGCCATTAAAATTCACAGCGCAACAAACTTACTAGTGAATTTCTGTTGCGCCTCCACAGTGTATTCGCTGTGTAGGCGCCACTAAATTCACTAGCGCCACAACTGCTTAAACAAAATCATTAAGTATTTTTTTGCGCCTTTACAGTGGTAAAACTGTGTAGGCGCAACAAAATCCATAGGCGCAACTTGAATTTAACATAAAACAATCTAAGTACTATGTTCATTTTATATTGCGCTTATACAGTTAAAACACTGTGTAGGCGCCACTAAACAACCTAAGCGCCACAAAGTACTTATAAAATATAAAGTTGCTCCTAGATTTTGCTATTAATAAAATAAATAATGTTAATGAATAATTTGTAAATTAATCAGTAATAATTAATTACTCACAAATATTATTTCATAAAATATTTAATAATAATAATAACAATAATTGTTAAAATTATTATCATAAATAAGTTATGCTTCTTATTATTTTACTTTTATTTTAAATATAAGAATAAATTAAAAAATTCATCCTTTTTATTTAGAATAATTTTAAATAATGTTAAAAATATATAAGTGCCAAGAATTTATCATTTAAATACAAGCACTTAAATATTTTATTAGATCGAAATTAAATAAATACCATATTAATAAAATTAGCAGGCATGCACAAGGTATTTATGTAATATATAATCTTATTAACTGGAAAATAATTTGGTAGATAAATTCACAAGTCCTAAAAATATTTATTATTAATTAACTAGTGAATTTAAGAGCTTCAAATTGCAGTTTTAGATTACTAACTAATTAGTTAGTAGAATTTAACATCCCAAGTTCACAAACCAGTCTAGCGAAAGTTATTTCATCCAGTGGTTTAGTGAAGATGTCTACAATTTGCAGCTCTGTTGGTACAAAATGTAACTCTATAATACCATTTATGACATGCTCTCTTATGAATTGATACCTGATATCAATGTGCTTAGTCCTTGAATGTTGAACATGATTATTTGTGATGGCTATGGCACTTGTGTTGTCACATAATATTAGAATTTTGTTCAACAACAGTCCATAGTCTTAAAGTTGGTTCCTTATCCACAGTATTTATGCACAACAACTTTCAGCAGCAACATATTCAGCTTCAGCTGTTGACATTGCAACTGAGTGCTGCTTCTTGCTATACCAGGACACCAATCTTCTACCAAGGAATTGACAACTCCCTAATGTACTTTTTCTATCAATCCTACAACCTGCATAATCAGAATCTGTATAGCCAATAAGGTCAAAACCTGTATCTTTAGGGTACCAAATTCCAAGATTCAGACTTCTCTTAAGATACCTAAAAATCCATTTAACATCTATAAGATGTGATTCTTTAGGGTTAGACTGGAACCTAGCACACAAGCATGTAGAAAACATAATATCTAGCCTAGTTGCAGTTAGATAAAGTAATGAGCCGATCATAGCTCTGTAGCTTGTGATATCTACCTTTTTACCAGGTTCATTTTGATCAAGCTTAGTGGCAGTTGCCATTGGAGTTTTAGCTGTAGATGCATCTTCAAGACCATACTTCTTCAAAAGATCTTTGATGTACTTGGTCTGGAAAATGAAGATTCCATCTTTCTTTTGGCTTACTTGGAGTCCAAGGAAGTAATTCAGCTCTCCCATCACGCTCATTTCATACATACTCTGCATTAGCTTAGCAAATCTACTGCACAACTGATCGTTAGTAGAACCAAATATAATGTCATCCACATATACTTGTACTAATATCATGTCATTTTTATGCATTTTATGAAATAGAGTCTTATCTATGACACCTCTAGTGAAACCATTTTCAAGTAGGAATATAGATAGAGTGTCATACCATGTCCGAGGTGATTGCTTTAGGCCATTGAGTGCCTTGAAGAGGAAGTATATAAAATCTACAAATTCTGGATCTTCAAACGCTGGGGGTTGTTCCACATACACTTCTTCTTCAAGCTCTCCATTCAGGAATGCACTCTTCACATCCATTTGATAGACTTTAAAGTTGGAATGTGCTGCGAATTCCAGAAACTTCCTGATAGCTTCAAGCCTTGCCACTTGTGCATATGTTTCATCATAATATATTCCTTCTTCTTGGGAATAACCTTTAGCAACCAGTCTGACTTTGTTCCTCGTAACAATGTCATCTTCATCCAATTTATTTCTGAATACCCACTTTGTGCCAATTATAGACTTGTTCTTTGGCCTGTGTACCAACTTCCAAACTTTTTGTCTCTGAAACTGATTGAGTTCTTCTTGCATAGCTATTACCCAATCTGGATCTTCCGATGCTTCTTCCACTTTCTTTGGTTCTATTTCAGAGATAAAACTAGAGAATAAACATTCATTCTGAGAAGCACGTCTAGTTTGAACTCCAGCATCTGGATTTCCTAGAATCAACTCAAAGGGGTGATCTCTACTCCACACCTTATGTCTAGGCAGATTTTCCCTAGATGATTCATCTTAATTATCATTGAAGTGCTGAGTCCTGCTAGTAGATCCTTCAGTTGCTCCTCCTGAGCTGCTGCTTGGTTGAGAATGAGATTCTCTACCATTACTAGTAGTTTATGTGAATCTTCCACTATTTCTACTACTAGGGTCAGAATCATCATTGTTGATATTCTCATTTGGTGCTTGTATTTCTGTTGCAGGTACAGGTTCCATTTCACCTTCATCTAAGTTCATATTTTCAAACTGCAGAGTTTCAGTGTTGTCTGTTCTTTGTAGACTTGGGAGCTTGAGATCATCGAAAGTTACATTCATGCTTTCAATGACCTTCTTGTGTTCAATCACATAAACCCTGTACGCCTTAGATTCCAGAGAATATCCAAGAAATATGCCTTCATGAGCCTTTGAAAGGCATAGGTGTACTAACTTGTAACACTTAATTATTATGTAACTCAACTAAGTAAAAGATAAAACAACAGCAAAACAAGAGAAACGGAAGAAGCACATGGAATCAATCAACTGAAGAAATGGTAATGATACTTGGTAACTACAAGTAACTAATTTGGTTAATCAAGGATGCATAAGTGAGAAGAAGTTCAATCTCAGTATTGCTCATGCCCTAACTTATCTAATGGAGAATCAAATTAATGTCAAAGAAGTATCAAGAAGACCAAAGTGATTTCATGTAATGTATATCAACATCTGGATAATGTAAAGGTTAATCAACAAATGAGAACTGACATTCAGAAGCAAGAACCCCTACAAGACTAGTCACTTATGAACCAGACCATTGCATCAAGTGTCAGGACATTGGAGGCAAGTTCATGTCAGTAATAGAAGATCTCATTTGAATTGAGTGAGGAAAAGAAATTGAAGAAGCTAAGGAAACTTGCTCATAAAGGTTAATTCTCAATTAGTCACTAAAGAAGGTCAACATTGGATGTGTGCATATTTGCTAAGGCAAATGTCGATCCACAGCAGATCGAGATGCGGGTCGAGATTTACAAGTGAAGTAAAACACTGCAAAGGCAAATCTCGATCCAGGCGACAGATCGAGATCGAGATCTTCACAGATCGAGATCGAGATCTTCATAGATCGAGATCGAGATTCTCCCAGATCGAGATCGAGATTTTCACAGATCGAGATCGAGATGGGTCCAGGCGAAGATCGAGATGCGGGTAGAAATGTAACATTTAATGTTCAAGGGACAAGTGGCTTATTGTGAACGGTTGATCCAGAGTTGTTGTTAAAGTACTTTTTGTTGTCAAAATCCTGATTGGGCCACGTACACAAAAAGGACAAGATCAAGACTACATGACATTATAAAAGCAGCACTTTGTTTTTATTTAGAAGTAACTTGTATCTCTGTATTTTCAACGATAATTTTTATAAGAGAGAGCATTTACTGTAAAACAAAAAGTGAGAGAGAGGATCAGTTGAATCTAGCTTTAATTGCTGTATTTATTGGTCAACTGATCATGATGCTTTAATGAATGTTGTAGCAAATCCATCAATGAATATAATGATATATTCTTGAAATTCTGTGTCATCATTTATTACCTGCATATTGTTTATTCTCTCATAAATTTTAAACAGTTGTATTCACCCCCCCTCTACAACACTTTGGACCTAACAATTGGTATCAAAGCTCCTGTTAAACACATCTAACAGAGATCCTATTGTGTTGTTTGAGTTGGTTCTTGAAAATCCCAGATCTATTTTTTTTCTTGAAGTTTGAGCCGAAAGTTTTTATTTGTTTCTTCTTGAAAAAGTCGTAGATCTAAAAAGTTCTGAGTCATGGTGTAAGGAATATTTGTACAAAATTCCAAAATACTGTACTTAGAGCTTTGTGGATTTTTCTGTGGTCAAAACTGGAATCAACTGATTGACTAAACAAAAAGGACAATTTCGAACTTCTGTCAACTAGAAAGTGGACACCTTTTTGTTTGAACTTGAAAAATTGTGGACCCTGCTACTGTTCCTGTGATTAAAACTAACTTGCTTGAATCTTAAGTGCAAAATCCGTTGGATATTGAGTGTTGGATATTTAAAGTGAGATAATTAATTTTTCAAGTAAATACAATTTATTGTAATTTGAAAAGTGTATTATCTTAATTTTAAATTTTATTAAAATGGCCGCCGCACACAGATTTAAGATACCTCCGTTTGATGCACAACATTATGACGAATGGACCGGAAGGATGAGAGCTTACCTTGAATCAATAAACAAGGTATACTTGAGAATATTGGAAAATGGTCCATACATACCCATGAGAATTGAGCTAGAGCGAATGGAAGGAGGGATACTAATACCATCCCGGTCTGTTCCTAAAGAGGAAATGGAGTTTTCAGACGCAGATAAAGAATTGGTTGGTATGGATGCGTCGTTACGCAACGTCATAATTGAATCCCTAAACTCAGAGTACTATGTTCAAATAAAGGGATTAAAAACAGCTAAAGCCATGTGGGATAAACTGGCTGTGGTGATGGAGGGGACCGAGGAAGTTAGAGATAATCACAAACGCATTCTGATATCTGAATATGAATCGTTCAGATGCGAACGAGGAGAAAGCGTAGCGGATGTTTACAAACGTTACAGTAAATTGCTTATCGAGCTGAGTATAAGAGATAAATTCTATCCACTAGCAGATTCAAATATCAAGTTTCTATTGAATTTGCCTAAACATCTGGAACACAGGATCACTGCCATTCGAGAGTCAAGAGACTTGAAAAATACTTCTCTCGAAAAGCTGTATGGTGTTTTGAAGACCTACGAGCTGGAGCAGGAACAAAATGACAGAAGAAGATCCTACAATAGTGGAGAAAACAAAGCGGTAAGTGAGTCTGGACTTGTAGCTGAAGAGTCTGCTGTAAAGGCACTTGCAGCTGTCTCATTGAAAACTGCTAATCCTGAAAGAGTGGTATTAGACATTGAAGATCCATCCGAAGAAAGTGAGGATGAATACTATACCCTTGAAGAGCTGGACAAATTAGAAGACAAGTCATATGCTTGTATTGCTCGAGAATTTGCTCATATCAGCTTCAGGAAGCAAAGAAGTGGTAAAGGACGATTTGGTAGTTCTTTCAGCCGAAGAGGCAGCAGTAGCAGCAGAGGCAGTAGTGTAAGTGGTCGGGGAAGTTACAGTGGCCGAGGTAGCACATCCGGTAGTGGCTACAGACCTAACCTGGTAGACAAGAACAAGTTCAGATGCTACAACTGCAATGAGTTGGGGCACTTCGCAACAGAGTGCAAGAAGCCCAAGTACGTTCATCCCAAGGAATCCTATGCTGATCTGAAAAAGAAATATGATGCCTTGGTTAGCAAGCAACAGAAGGAAAGCTGGGCGTATGTTGTGACTGAAGGGAAGGGTTGGGACGAGTCTGATGAAGATGAAGATCAGGAGCTATGCAACTTCGCTTTAATGGCAAAATCTTCAGAACAATCAGAGGTACCAATTCTAACCGTAAATGAAATGTCTATTCCTGAGTACCAAAATGAATTAGCTGCCATGACTAAAGATATGTACAATCTCCAACTAAATCTAATTGCTGTTAATGAGGAAAATGCTAAACTCTCCCTTAAGAATAGACTTCTCGAGGCCAGGGTTGAGGAATTAGAATCAGGAGAGAGTAAAGAAAGGCAGTTAATGAATCAGGTAGACGTTTTAGAACACAAGCTTAAGATTAGGGAAGACCTTAACGAAGAACTTAAAAATGAATTAGCTGAGCTTAAAATAACATGTCAATCTTTTGAAGAAGCCGCTAATAAAGTTTTCGTAGAAAGGGACATGTACATGAAACTGGCAGGCAAGAGTAAAAATGAAAAAGTAAACATAGGACTTGACTACACACAGAAAAAGAAAAATAGGGCTGCTGAGTTGTTAGAGCCAGTGTTAGTCAAAGAAAATGTGCCTGAGGTTTTAATGAATGTTAGAAAACCTATCTTTAAGCATTTTGAGCCTAGGACCATAGATCCTGTTGCTACTAAAATTGAACATAAGATTAAAATTGAAAGAGATTCAGAAGAAAAAGTGGTAGAACCTACAACTTCTAAGAGAGCGAGTAAGATTGCTTATGCTAAGAGAGGTGTAGGAACC
Source organism: Oenanthe sinensis (assembly GCA_028671895.1). NCBI lineage: Eukaryota > Viridiplantae > Streptophyta > Magnoliopsida > Apiales > Apiaceae > Oenanthe > Oenanthe sinensis. The sequence continues at coordinate 16,526,396 of CM053813.1, forward strand.
AAGGAGGCTAAGACGGTGTCATATAAACAATGGGTAGCAGGGTCAGACCAAATGAAAGCACCTGTAAAGGCAGTTAAAACTGAACCTGCATCTGTATCTACATCTATACGAGCTAGAAAGGCATGCTATATCTGTAATCAAATTGATCATTTGTCTTATTATTGCCCGTTCTATGTAGAGGAAGAAAAATCTGGTGGTTGTAATACCATGCCTGCAACTACTGTTTTGCCTAACATGCATGCAAATCATGCCAAATGCAATAATCCAAATTGCATGCCATGTGCTGTAAACATCATGCATGCTTATTTTAATTTAATGAATACTGCTAGCGCATCTGTTGAACATACAACTAGTAGTAGTAAGAAAAAGCATGCGGGGTCAAAGGCTAAGACTTCAAGTCCTCCTAAAGTTAGGAGTGACCAGTCTGCTCCCAAACCTGACAAATCAGTCAAGGTTGACAAGGGAAAAGACAAAGTCAAGATGGATGCCCCTGATGGCAACAAGGCAAAGCCTTCTGTATCTGAAAAGAAAAAGGAAATTATTGATGCCGGGCCCAAACATCATTGGGTTCCGAAGAACACCTAACCTTTCTGGATTTGCAGGGCAGTGAACAGGAAAAGAGTAAAGTCATATGGGTGCTAGACAGTGGAGCATCGAGGCATATGACCGGCAATAAGTCCCTGCTAACAGATTTGGTGTTGAGAGCTGGCTCCGTGGTTACTTTTGGAGATAACAGCAAAGGTTACACCAGGGGATATGGCAAGATCGTTTGTGGAAATGTTATCATTGAGGACGTGTCTTTTGTGGAAGGATTGCGACATAATCTTCTCAGCGTTAGTCAGTTCACCGACAGGGGTTTTGACGTCAAGTTTGGGAAGCATGATTGTTCGATTCGAAGCAAAAAGGATGGAAGCCTTGCTCTCAAAGGAGTAAGGAAGTCAAATTTGTTCATAGCTGACATGAATTTTGCTGATCAGTCTGAAGTCACGTGTTTCTACAGCAAGGCTTCTGCTAATGAAAGTTGGCTATGGCATAAAAGATTATCTCACCTGAACTTTAAAGCAATGAACAATCTCGTAAGGAGAGAATTGGTGAAAGGGCTGCCGCAGATGGAGTTTACTCCAGATGGACTCTGCGAAGCATGTGAGATGGGAAAATCAAAAAGAGCCTCGCATAAGGATAAACAAGTGAATAGCATTACCGAGCCCCTACAACTCCTTCACATGGATTTGTTTGGACCTGTTAATGTTGTGTCAATGTCAAGGAAAAGATATGCGCTGGTAATCGTCGATGACTTTTCCAAATACACATGGGTGAAGTTTGTGACATCGAAAGAGGAAGTGCCACATGAGATCATTAGACATGTACTGGAAATTGAAAATGTAGCAAGTCTGACTGTGAAGACTATCCGATCCGACAATGGGACAGAATTCAAGAACTCAGTGTTAATGGATTTCTGCATATCTAAAGGGATCAGACGACAGTATTCAGCACCGAGAACACCGCAGCAGAACGGGGTGGTAGAAAGGAAGAACAGGACACTGGTTGAAGCAGCTAGGACAATGCTGTATGAGTCAAAACTTCCTTTATATTTTTGGGCTGAAGCAGTTAGCACGGCTTGTTATACACAGAACAGAACCCTGATTATAAAGGACCATAATGAGACGCCGTATTACATGATGAATAAACGAAAACCATCTATCAAGTACTTTCACGTATTTGGTGCCAAATGCTTTGTGTTAAGAGACAATGCACAACTTGGAAAGTTTGATGCCAAAGCAGATGAAGGGGTTTTCATTGGATATTCTCTTGAAGTAGTAGCAGCGTACAGGGTGTTTGTGCTTAATGATCGCAAGGTGGTTGAAAGCCTTAATGTCACATTCGACGACTCAAAGCTCCCTTCTATACAAAAAGAAGATAGTGAGCCCACTTCCCTAAGATTTGAAAATATGGATATTGATGAAGTGGATACAGTTCCTGAGTCTATAGTGCAGGGTAGTGATCCAACGATAAATAATGAAATTAATCAAGAGTCTAGTGTTTCGCAAATTCAAAACACTAGGGCTGAGGGATCACCTTCCGTCAGACCTGGCACTAACTCAGGGGGAGTCAGTATGCACTCAGGGGGAGCAGCTCACTCTGGGGGAGCTAGTACTAGCTCAAGAGAAGCTAGTGAAAGTGCTTCTAGACTAAGTCATCTTAACTTACAAGATCAAGCTGAATCATCAAGAACATTTGCTAGGGATCGCACTTGGAACAAGGACCATCCGTTCGAGCTAATTATTGGTGATCCAGAAGCCGGAGTGACTACTAGAGGAAAAGCTAGAGCTGAAGTTGCCACTGAGAATGAATGTCTATATTCAGTGTTCCTTTCCCAGATGGAACCTAAAGTGGTGGAAGAAGCTCTAGATGACGCTGATTGGGTGATTGCTATGCAAGAGGAACTCAATCAGTTTGAAAGGCAGAAGGTGTGGAAGCTGGTACCCAGACCAAAGAATAGATCTGTTGTTGGGACAAAATGGGTATTCACAAACAAGCTGGATGAAGACGGACGTGTAACACGAAATAAAGCTCGCCTGGTTGCTAAGGGTTATACTCAAAGAGAAGGAATTGATTATGATGAAACCTATGCACCAGTAGCAAGGCTAGAGGCAGTGAGGATGTTCTTGGCATTCGCAGCACATCATGGTTTTAAAGTCTATCAAATGGATGTCAAGAGTGCATTCTTAAACGGTGAACTGGATGAAGAGGTGTATGTCGAGCAACCTCCCGGGTTTATCGATATCAAATATTGTGATTATGTTTATCGACTCTTCAAATCAGTATATGGCCTTAAGCAGTCTCCGCGGAAGTGGTATGAAACTCTGTCAGACTTCTTACTAGAAAGTGGTTTTACAAGAGGAGTAATCGACAAGACGCTTTTCTACAAGAAATGCAAAGATGATCTAATAATGATGCAAGTATATGTGGATGACATTATCTTTGGGTCTGCAAATGAGAAGCTGTGTGCTAAATTCGCTAAGTTAATGCAATCAAGGTATGAGATGAGCATGATGGGAGAGCTGACGTTCTTTCTGGGCATTCAAGTTAGTCAGAAGAAGGACGGGATATTTATCTGCCAGACCAAGTACATTCATGATCTATTGAAGAAGTATGGTCTCCAAGATGTATCACAAGCTAAGACTCCTATGGCAACAGCCACGAAACTTGACGAGGACAAATCGGGTAAACCTGTAGACATCTCAAGCTATCGAGGTATGATCGGCTCACTTTTGTATTTAACTGCTAGCAGACCTGATATTATGTTCTCTACATGCTTATGTGCAAGGTTCCAAGCGGATCCTAGAGAGTCACATCTCATAGCCGTAAAGCGTATTTTTAGGTATCTCAAGGGAACATCAAATCTCGGGATTTGGTACCCAAGAGATACAGGGTTTAATCTTGTTGGCTATTCGGATTCAGATTACGCAGGTTGTAGAATAGATAGGAAGAGCACTTCAGGAAGCTGTCAGTTCCTTGGAAGAAGGTTGGTGTCTTGGCAAAGCAAGAAACAACACACAGTATCTACCTCGACAGCTGAAGCAGAATATATTGCTGCTGGAAGCTGTGTGGCCCAGATACTGTGGATGAAGAACCAACTCAAGGACTACGGTGTGGAAGTATCTAAGATTCCTATCATGTGTGACAACACAAGTGCTATTGCAATGACCAACAACCCTGTGGATCACTCCAGGACCAAGCACATTGACATCAGGTATCACTTTATTAGAGAGCATGTAGAAAATGGAACTGTAGAATTGCATTTTGTGTCTACTGAACGTCAAATAGCAGATATATTCACTAAACCTCTAGACGAATCAACATTTTCTAGATTGGTTGGTGAATTAGGGATGCTTAACACCAGTTAGTTTTGCTACCTATCTGTTAGAATTCAGTTTGTGTACATATTATTGTTGTTCATGAATATTCTTAATTAATAATGTGTCCTTAATTTCAAAAATGTATGTGTTGCATGTCATAAGGGGTTAGAAAGTTTCATGATATTAATCTTGTGTTGATCTGTATATCTTTATGGTTAGTGTCTAAATGAAGTAATGAGAAATTTTCTAAGGCAAATCTCGATCTGGTTCTGGATCGAGATCGAGATCGACTTGAGAAAATTGCTTAAACTCTGTCAAGGTACATCTCGATCTATCCACATCGAGATCGACATCGAGATGTAGATCGAGATCGACATCGAGATGTAGATCGAGATCGACATCGAGATGTAGATCGAGATCGACATCGAGATCAAAATCGAGATGTAGATCGAGATGCGGATCGAGATCGACATCAAGATCGACATCGAGATGTAGATCGAGATGCGGATCGAGATCGACATCCAGATCGACATCTAGAGTAGGATCGAGATGCGGATCTCGAGATCGAGATGTGACCTGTCTTTTCAGTTGCTTCTTTTTAGGCGTGCAAGTATATATTATAGCATTAAAAAGGCTATTCATTATTTACATTAACTTTCTTTCTCTCTTTCAAAAGCTTAAGCTCTTCATATACACACGCGTATACAAACATTACCAGAGTTCTTTTCCCTGCCATTACATCAAGTTTTCTTGTGATTTTCTTAAACAAAAATCACTAACTGTTACGTGAAAGCATTAATCACTAAAACGAAACTCTGCTAAAATTTTGTCTAAAACTGTTGAACTTCTTGTGTTGTTTTAACGCCATTACTGTTCTTGCAATTAGTTCTTTAGTTTTCCTTTTCATTCGAGTGCGTTTGTTTTCGTTTTGTGCTTTCTGATTCTTAAGTTCTTTTGTGTTCTTGAGCAAAATAGTTGTGGGTACTACTGGTTAATCCTTAAAGTGCAACTTTACCGCCGTGTTTGTGGTTTTCTAAAAAAAATAATTTATTTTGTAACGGCTGTTCACTTTAAATTTTCGAAAACTCAACCGTCAATCATTAGTGGGAAGTTAAGTGGTCATTAATGGGCAGTTAATTTGTTTTAATTTGTGTCACTTATTACGTGGGGTAATTAGTGGGGTTCGTGTACGTTTTATTTTGTTTAAATTTAGAACTTGTTCTCTAAAAATTCCATTGCAAAACCACTTTAGAACATTTCTTTTCTCAAACACTAATTTAAAATGGCAAACCCAAATTTCACCATTCCCAAGACCAACTTTGTTAATCTCTCTACTGATCGAGCAACTGGTAGATTTATTCACTATCAGTTCTGGATTGAATCCCTCAACAACACATCAATCATAAGTCATGCTTTAACTGCCTCTCCCATCCTGAATGTCGAAGCCTTTCAAGCTGCTTACTCTACACTAGAGATTCAGGGTGGAAAAGCCAATCCAACAGGCCTATCCTTTACTATTGGTGGTGTCAAATATGAAGTCAGTCTGCGGAAGTTCAATGAGTTACTCGGGCTTCCTACAGAAGATTATGCTCCGGAACCCACTATGGAGGATATGTTGCAATTATTCACGGAGATAGGTTGTCGCCCTCCCATGGGTCCTATCAAGGTAACAAAGGTTAACACCGGTATGCTACCAGCTGAGTGGGATTATGTAGTTCAGGCCATTCAGCGCTGCATGTTCCCAAAGGACAAAGACTACAGGCCAATGAACAACAGCTGCCGGGTAATACTATATGGAGTGGCAAACAACAGGAGAGTGAATGTGGGCAAACATCTGTTGATTCAGTTGCATGAGAGGTGGGCATTGGAGAAAAATGCATCAAGGAATCCGGAAGATGGTCCAGTCAAATGCTGGATGCCAAGATTTCTTCAGATGGTTCTGGATGACGTCCTTTCAGAGGAACACAGACGAGTATTTCAAGGCTCTGAAAGGATGGCATGTTTTGATATGACTCTAAAGAGTATCTTCACCATGGAAACCCAGCAAAAGTCAAGACTTTTTGAGTTGCGCCTGACTCCGTACTTCCAGGATCTGCAAGATGAGTATGCTAGGAGACATGCTTCTCAGTTTACTGCAGTAGAAGCTGAGAGTAGCGGTAATGAAGCTGAAGGTGGAGATCCAGTGCATAGAAATTTGGAAGAAGCAGGTATAGATGTTGACATGGCCGAGGCAAATGTTACAGAAGCTGGAGCTGACAAGGATGACGATCTTCTTAGTCAGGTACCTATTCTTGCTGATCTTGATCAATCATCAATTCAACCTGTTTTCTACAGCCGTGGGCCTGAAAACCCCCAGGCTCTATCCCAGGCTGCAAGCCCTTCTGTTCATAAACGTTCAGCCAGCCCTAAAACTGGTGATAAAAGGAAGGCAAGCTTATCTGAGTCGAGTGATTCGAGTGGAGGGAGTGTAGGAGTTGAGAGAGTAGTCACTTCAGCAGCTCTGCCACCTCCAAAGAAGCAAAAGGTGGATTCAAACCCAGTGGCAACTGCACAACCTGTTAAGGCTAGTTCACCTCTCACAGCCACCACACCTCACGCTGGTGGCTCTCCTCTCCAAATCATTTCAACACAGTCGCACTCGCCTAGGCATGTTGGTGAGAGTCAAGGAGGGGGTCCAGCTCAACAGCCAATAGGAGCTGGCCCTACCTCCCCTGAGTTGTCCGCTCAGGGCTCTTTGAGCAATTTCTCGGAAGGGGAATGGCAAACTGAGACTAGCACTTCTGATACTAGTATCTCAGGAAGTTTTAATGAGGAAGAGTCTGTCGAATCCAGTACGGATGACGCTTCCTCATCTAAATCAGAAAACAAGTTGCTTGCAGAGCAACGACATCTGGTGACTGGTGGGTCTACGCCTCCAGAACAGCCCAGCGAACCAGAAAAGGTTCTAAGTGAACAAGGGGATGACATGGTCATAACGTCATCTCCTATCGTAGACACAGCGCTTAAAGGCTCAGTCTCACTGACCGATATCGCCGACCAACTCACCGCTAGTCCCCAGCGATTAGTGGATGAGGCTCTAGTACTGTTAGGCTCTAAACACGAGGGAGAGACAGGGAGAGTAGATCCCTTCTTTTTAGGGATCTTGAGTGAAACAGAACCCGGCGAGAGTAAACAGTTTAACCCAAGCCAAACACCGTCCCCCAAATTGCAGGATCTAGTGAAGAAAGTGGAGGCTTTGGAGGCTGGAGTTGCTGGTGTTACTGCTGCTGTCTCTTCTCACTCAGGAAGATTGGAGGTCGGAGCTCAGTTCATGGAGAACCTGATTGCCGTCCAGAATCAAATGATTGACAAGATAAACAATCTTGGATTGGCACAGGTGGAGGTTGGGAGATCAGTAGATGATGTCACTTATGGCATGTCTCAAGTTTGGACGAAGCTGAATGAACTACTTGATTCTGTCTTTGGACGTAACAGGGCTGGACCTGGTCCTTCAACCGGTGGTGGTGATGACGATAATAATGGTGATGATGCTCCTGATGAGGATAACACACCTAAGGGGGAGAAGGAGGATCAGGGTCTGAAAAGGCTGACTAGTAAGGGTCCGGTGATCGAGTCCTCAAATAAATCTGGTGAAAAGATGGAGGAGGCTCAACCGGCTCTTAAGGACAAAGGCAAGCAGAAGATGGTAGTTGAAGAAGAAGCTGAGAAAGAAACACCTCTTGTCGATGCATTTATGGGAGACTTTATTGAAGATTCTGATGATGACGAGATGGATGTAGAAGCCTTAGTGGCAAGGAGGTCGAGACTCGAGCAACGGGCAAGAGAGTGGGAACAAGAAAGAGGTCTAAATCCTGGCGGATCTGGCGCAGGAGTTGCAGGTGATGCAGGAGACCACTCGGCTGCTGACGAGCATGTCCCAGAAGAAGAAGTTGATGAAGCGGAGATGCAAGGAGAGATTTTCAGGGAAGCCAGAGAAAGAGTAAATGAAGAAGTACTACAAGGGATAGTTGAAAAAGAACTAATGGCAAAGGAGAAGAGAGCGGCTCAGAAAACTCAGCATGAGTTTGAAATGAAAAAGATCAATGATCCTAAGGTCCAGGCTGACATAAGGAGGGAAGGTCCCGAGTGGGACAAGGCTAGAGAAGCTTTAGCTGGACCAAGAGCCTATGCTCATGACTCAGAAAGATTGAGCTTTCTTCTTCATAAGCTAGAAAATCTAAACCCTGGGCTGCTGAATTATCTAAATTGTATAAGACAGGGATGCACCTCCGTACAAGTCATATTCAAGGAGAAGGCATGGAATCTGATGATCACTTGGACACCCATAACAAAAATCGGGCCGTGTATGGTCGATGAAGCTTTCTTCCATGAAAGGGGTGCAAGTGAACTGGTAGAATTCGCTCACAAGGTAGACACCTCTGTCAAGACTGGAGTGCTGTTTAAGGAGAAATTATTGAAGATGGCTGAAGACAGAGGGGTTGACATTATTCTAAATCCTTACCAGATCAGATATGTCCATGACAAGGTCTTGAGGATCGTAAATCTGCATGACTCGAAACTAACTCCGAGCGGAAATGTGTTGAAGGCAGTTGCAAAGCTAGTCCTCTCTAAGGGTTTTCTAACAAAGGAAAAGAAGCTGGTGGCTAAGGACTTGGAGAAGCTAATAAGAAGGCAAGACGCTAGATACAAGTTGCCTGAAGCTACACTACCAGTGGTTAAGAAGGAACCTGAAGACTATGCATTCGAGCTGCAAAACGAGGCAATAAGAGAGCATGTGCAAAGATACAGAGATCCAAGGATAGACATTCTAGAAGAAGGGGAAATAAGGAAGGAAGCTGGTGCAGTGGCTGGTGCAAATGTCAAGTTTGTCAAGAGCAAAGCTGAGAATGAGAATGATCTGCTGATCTATACAAACAAGCATAAGGTGGAAACCATCATTGAAATCAAGTACGACATCTTTGCAGAACACAGTCATGAAACACTGTGTATTATAAGGGAATTGATTGAGGAGATGGATGATGTTGACGAGTTTGATCAGGATTATCTGAGGGTCATGTTTGATAACTTCTGTAAGAGAAGACAACAGCTTGATATTCAGAGGCTACAGCAATGCACCACCGCTATTGTCATTGGATACCCTAAGCAGCTGGTTATAAGGAAGAAAGGGGAAAAGGGGTACCCTGACAAAGTCACGAAGCTGAGGTTTGAAGACATTCCCACGAAGCTTACCACTCGCAGCATGGTTGAAAGGTGGTTGAGGTTGTTTCGAAATTACAAGATCAGAAATCATGTGGAAGCAGAAGGACTTAATCTTCTCAAGAAAAGAATGGATGAAGTCTGCAACCCTGAGTTCATGAAGAAAGAAAAAGCAGCCAAGAAGAAAGCTCGTGAGGAAGAGGAGCGCAAGAAATCAAAGTTTTAATGTATTTTGCTTGTAATGTTTCTTTGCGTTGTAATTTGTTTTCTTGTTTTCCTGCATTGTAAAAATATATTATCTGTTTTCTTGTGTAGTGTAAGGTAGAAGTTAGTTAGCTAAGTGTCTTGAAACTGGTTTATATCAGGCGTCAATTATTTCGCGAAGTTCGGCGGTGGTAATACTGCTAAAAGGACTTCAGAAGGATAATTGAAGATTGAGTGGACTGTGCTCTTAAAGTACTTAGAGAAAATCTCTAGAAGAGCATGAAGCCATTTAATCGAGCCAACAGGTGTCCAATTTTGGCACTTGAAGTATCAGTAATAGACATGAAGTTAATTAATCAAGCCAAGCATTATGCAAGTTGACATGATCTTTTATGAATGTTATTTTATCTTTTTCAGTCCCTGTTTAGTTGAGTTATCCTCATTGTGAATTTGGTTGTCATTGTTAGACAATCAAATAGGGGGAGATTGAAAGGCATAGGTGTACTAACTTGTAACACTTAATTATTATGTAACTCAACTAAGTAAAAGATAAAACAACAGCAAAACAAGAGAAACGGAAGAAGCACATGGAATCAATCAACTGAAGAAATGGTAATGATACTTGGTAACTACAAGTAACTAATTTGGTTAATCAAGGATGCATAAGTGAGAAGAAGTTCAATCTCAGTATTGCTCATGCCCTAACTTATCTAATGGAGAATCAAATTAATGTCAAAGAAGTATCAAGAAGACCAAAGTGATTTCATGTAATGTATATCAACATCTGGATAATGTAAAGGTTAATCAACAAATGAGAACTGACATTCAGAAGCAAGAACCCCTACAAGACTAGTCACTTATGAACCAGACCATTGCATCAAGTGTCAGGACATTGGAGGCAAGTTCATGTCAGTAATAGAAGATCTCATTTGAATTGAGTGAGGAAAAGAAATTGAAGAAGCTAAGGAAACTTCCTCATAAAGGTTAATTCTCAATTAGTCACTAAAGAAGGTCAACATTGGATGTGTGCATATTTGCTAAGGCAAATGTCGATCCACAGCAGATCGAGATGCGGGTCGAGATTTACAAGTGAAGTAAAACACTGCAAAGGCAAATCTCGATCCAGGCGACAGATCGAGATCGAGATCTTCACAGATCGAGATCGAGATCTTCATAGATCGAGATCGAGATTCTCCCAGATCGAGATCGAGATTTTCACAGATCGAGATCGAGATGGGTCCAGGCGAAGATCGAGATGCGGGTAGAAATGTAACATTTAATGTTCAAGGGACAAGTGGCTTATTGTGAACGGTTGATCCAGAGTTGTTGTTAAAGTACTTTTTGTTGTCAAAATCCTGATTGGGCCACGTACACAAAAAGGACAAGATCAAGACTACATGACATTATAAAAGCAGCACTTTGTTTTTATTTAGAAGTAACTTGTATCTCTGTATTTTCAACGATAATTTTTATAAGAGAGAGCATTTACCGTAAAACAAAAAGTGAGAGAGAGGATCAGTTGAATCTAGCTTTAATTGCTGTATTTATTGGTCAACTGATCATGATGCTTTTATGAATGTTGTAGCAAATCCATCAATGAATATAATGATATATTCTTGAAATTCTGTGTCATCATTTATTACCTACATATTGTTTATTCTCTCATAAATTTTAAACAGTTGTATTCACCCCCCCTCTACAACACTTTGGACCTAACAGCCTTGAATTCGAACTTTCCTAGATGATCATCATCTTTCAATACAAAGCACTTTGTTCCAAACACATGAAAGTATTTTTGTATAGGTTTCTTGTTTTCCATTATCTCGTACGGAGTCTTGTCATGATCTTTATTAATCAGGGTACGATTCTGAGTGTAGCAAGTTGTGTTGACTGCTTCAGCCCAAAAGTATAAAGGTAACTTAGCTTCATTCAGCATTGTTCTTGCTGCTTCAACCAAAGTTTTGTTCTTCCTTTCTACTACTCCATTTTGTTGTGGAGTTCTGGGCGCTAGGTATTGTCTTGAAATCCCTTTTTCAACACAAAATTCATTCAGGGTTACATTTCTGAATTCTGTTCCATTGTCAGACCTTATTTTTCTGACAGGCAAACCAGCTTCTACCTCTATCTTCTTTATGTGATCAATGATTGTTTGAGGGGCTTCATCCTTTGATGCTAGAAACAACACCCACGTGTACTTAGAGTAGTCATCTACAATTACCAGTACATATCTCTTCCTTGACATACACATGACATTTACTGGGCCAAATAAATCCATATGCAAAAGTTGCAGTGGTTCAGTAATGTCTGAAGAGTCTTTGCTTCGGTGAGATGCTTTCTTTGACTTCCCTTTTTCAAATGCTTCACACAAACCTTCTTGATAGAATTTCATCTCAAGTACGCCTCTAACCAATTCCATCTTGACTAAAGAGTTCATTGCTTTAAAGTTAGGTGTGAAAGTTTCTTGTGCCATAACCAACTATCCTCTATTGAAGCTTTGCTATAGAAATATTGAACTTCACCTTTGCTTGCAGAGAATAAGTCAGCTACAAAGAGATTCCCTTTTCTCACTCCTTGAAGAGCAAGCTTCGCATCTTTCCTGTTTTGGATTGCACATCTTTCTTTCTCAAATGTTACTTTGAAGCCCTTGTCAGTGAACTGACTGATACTTAGAAGGTTATGCTTTAATCCATCCACAAGAGAGATATTTTCTATGATAACATTTCCAATTTCCAGATTGCCATATCCCGTTGTGAATCCCTTGTTGTTATCTCTAAAGGTCACTATCGGGCCAGCTTTCTCAATCACATCTGATAGCAGGGTCCCTATCACCAGTCATATGCCTTGAACAGCCACTGTCGAGAATCCACATGACACGCTTGTTCTTTGCTATGCCCTGCAACCACAGATTGATTACTTCTTCTTTGGCACCCAAATTTGATTGGGTCCAAGAGGCTTAGATAAGTAAACAGATTTAGACACAGAAATTTTTTGGTCCTTGTTTTTCTCATCAACTGTGCCCTTGCCCTTTGGTTTAGCCTTGACAGGAGTGTCTTTAGGCTTAGGGACAGGGGCTTCCTTCCTAGACTTAGAAGGACTAGCAGTCTTTTCCCTAACATGCTTTCTATTCATGTTCACATCTGTATTCATGCAAGTACTAGATGATGTATTCATTAAGTTTATGTATGCAGACATGATGTTGAAAGCACATGGCATGCATCCTACTTTACCACACGGTTAATGAGGGATAGACTTGGCAGGCATGACAGGCATATTAGAAGTTTCTTCTTTTACTACTTTTATCTTTTTGCATGCATGCGTAAGATGACCAGTAGAATTGCAATTATTACAAACTTTTCTAATAGATTTAGGAGAGTATGCATAATCATTTTTCTTGTTAACACCTATCTTGCCATTTCTGTTAGCTCTCTTCTTTTCATCCTTGTTGCCTAAATCACTTTTAATCTGTTCATTAGGTTCTACAATTTTTACAGATTTCTTAGGCAACTCCTTTTTACTTACTTCCTCTTTCTTTTGATCCTCAGCAAGAATTTCTTCGTTCATTAAAATTTGTTTTTCATCTAGGGGTTCGAAGACAAACTTCTTGTATAGGGGCTTAGCGACATTTTTTAACATATGTGGGATGTCTTTCTTCACAGGACTTTCCTCAGCAATTGATTCCACATATCTCTTTCCTGCCTTTTTATCATAGTCAAACCATATTCCTATTTTTTGACCTATAACCTGTTTATCTATTGCCTCTTTAATAAGATTAACATATTTCTTATAAGCCTGAAATTTTAACTCTAACTCAGAAATTTTATTCCTAAGCGCAGTTTCTATTTCTTGGTTGCATTTGTCTCTATTCTGGAGATATTCTATCTTCTGTTTTAGATCTTCTAAGTTAACACATGCAAGCTCTAGTTCTTCATTTCTAGCTTCTAGCATTTTATTCTTTAGAACTAGTTTAGCATTTTCTTCTTCAGATGCTAGGATGCTTGTATGAATGTTAAACATTTCTACACTAAGATCTTCTAAAGTTTTCTTATAATCATAATTAGACATATCAACTATGGAAAGAAATGATACATTGGATGACTGAGGTGATGCCTCTGAAGAGTCTGCCATTAGTGCAATATTTCCATATGTCTCCTCTTTATCATTGTCTGAGTCATCCTGACTCTTTCCCTCGGCTATATAAGCTCTACCTTGATGCTTCTTTACCAATGCATCATACTTTTGCTTGAGTTCGTCATACGACTCCTTTCTTTCTTTTCCTTTCTTAGGCTTCCGACATTCAGTAGCAAAATGCCAGGGTTCATCATAGTTATAGCACTTGAACTTATTGCGGTCTACCATCCCCGTCTTATAACCTCCTTTGCTGTAAGACGCTGAAGACGAACCACCTCGGTTGCTATTTCTGAAACTGGACCCACTGTAACTTGAGTTACTCTTGAATTTGTACTTAGGGTTCCTCCTAAACTTGAGGTTCTTGAACTTTCCTTCCATATAGGCCATTGTCTTATTTTCCAATTGTTCAAGTTTTTCCATTGAGTAGAAGTCATCTTCATCACCTGCTTGAGCATTCTCTGAAATTTCATCTTGTAGAATGTCTTCTTTCTCAACAACAGGCTTTACTGTGCTGGTCTCTGTAACAACAAAATCTTTGGCTACAAGTGTTGTAGTCTTCAACAGTGCTATATTCTTACTGTCCACTGTAACTGACCCATAAATGATTTGTCTCTACTCTTGCTCCATTTCATGAGTCTTGAGCTTCTCATATAGCATTTTCAATGGACAAATCATTTATGTCAGTTCTCTCTCTGATGGTAGAGATTCTGTGTTCCAGGTGTGCTGGCAGTGTCAACATGAATTTCTTATTGATCTCCCTACGTGAATAGGCCTTCCCATGCAGTGATGTCATTCAATAATTTATTGTATCTCTCAAAGACTTGAGTGATACTTTCTCCTGGTAGTGACTTGAACACTTCATACTGTGATGTAAGAATATCCAGCCTGTTCTCCTTCACTTCTGTTGTACCTTCCATTGGCAGATCAATCGTATCCCACATTTGTTTGGCACTGGGGCAATTAATCACTTGATTCAACATTGTAGTGTCCAGTGAATCCATTAGGATACATTGAAGATGATTATCCCATGCAACTCGATCTTTGTCAGTGTCAGGGTACTCTGAAGGCTCCTTTGGGGTAAATCCTTGAGGAATCCGTTCGCCATCATCTGAGACTGTTAATGGTGTCAGCTTCTGAGGTACATAGGGTCCATTTTCCAAAATTCCCATGTATTGAGAATTAGTTGATTTAATGAAAGTGGACATCTTCTTCTTCCATAAAATGTATTCATTTTTATCAAAGGTTGGGATTTTGATGCAACTAAGTTTTTGGGTACTCACGGTTGTGAAGAATTTTAAATCTCAAGAAATAATTAATTTCTTAAAAATTAAAATCAATTTGAATAAAAATTAATTTTTGATAAATAAAATTTTAATTCAAATTCTTGATGATTGATAGTCTTCTTAAAATTAGTGAACTTAAGATCTTTGAAAAATTCGAAATTGAATTTTCTTTAATAATAAAGAAATTTCAATATAAATTTTTCTATTTCTAAAAATGTACTTTTTCGAAAAACTATTTTTGGATCTTGATTTATAACTTCAATCAACAAGCTTTGATACCAATTTTTAGGTCCAAAATCATCATAGAAGGGGGAGTTGAATATGATGCGGTAGATTTTTTGTTAAATTACGGATCAAGTGTTTGTGTTCTTGAGATATTAAAATGGCAGTTAATGAAACACAAAAATTCGGGGAAATAACAATGTATTATTAAATCCCTGAGGTGCAACACTTCTAATCAAATGATTAGCTTCAATGGGTTCAATCAATGTTACAATAGAAATACAGTTGGGTGATATAAATGTTAAGCTTTAATGGTGCTCTCGTCTGTATGTTTTTTATTCAAGATGAATGAATTCCTTACTGTCCGTATTGATTTTCACCCATATATTGCTTGACTTCAGTGAGTTTTCTTGGTTAAATGTTTCAATATATTGCATTTACTACTTTAGCATTTCTTTCCTTGTGATTAGTTTCTTTACTTACCACTATTTGTTGGCTTTTCAGGCTAATGCCTATTTCCAGGCTTCCTTCCACCAAACCGAGGTGTGGAAAACATATGCTGGGAAATATAAGAAGGATATGACCATTGTGGAGGCCAAGATGAGGAGTTTAGAAGCAAAGATGGCCGAACAGGCTGAGCTTCTGAAGCAGGCTCAGATAGAGGTGGTAGAACTTCGGGCCGACAAAAATGCAATTATCGACAGCTACCTGGGTTCGGAGGAATACCAAGATTTGATCAAGGAGCATGATGATATGATCTATCCTACCCACTATACCATTGGGTGGAACAAAGCTCTGAAGGCGGTGCTAGCAGAGCATTCGGGGTTGTTTGACCCAAAGGTGGACTTCAAAAGTCCTCAATCAGCCGAAACTTTGCGGCGTTTGATTGATGCACAAAAGGGGGACACCAACGGGGACAGTAGCCCCAACATCAGAAAGAGAAATTATAGTTCTCCTTCACCATCTCCTCGCCGATTCAAGCCTACTAAGGTTACTCCTGAAGAAACTCCTCAGAAGTCGGTGGCAGAGAGTTCTTATGCTTCTAGCTCGTCGGAGGAGGAGGAATCTAGCGATTCAAGAGAATCTTCGGGGAGTGAGGAGGTCGAAGATGTTGAGGGCACCGAGAAGTTTTAGGAATTTTACCTTAGTAGCTTTGTATTTATTTATCTCAGCCTTTTAAGGCATTTTGTATACTCTTGGTGAAAGGCAGAGTGTTTAAACTTGTAACACTATAATTTATGTAACTCAACTAAAGAAAAGATACTTAATCCGAAGACAATCAAGAACGAGAAGTCACAAAGAAATCAATACAAATGAAGACAAAGTAATTGATACAGTTCAACATGGTAAATATGATCAAACAAAGAAGAAATCATTGGAAGAAGTTCAAGTTAAAGTTGTTCATGCCCCAGTGATTTGTAACTCAAAGAATCAAGATCATAACTATCAGTATCAATAAGGCTAATTGATTTCAAGTGAAAAAGAAGGAAAGCAATTGTTGGAAAGCCACATTTCTAATTGAACATGGTAATCTATTCAGAAGCAAGAAACCTATCAAGACTAGTCACTTATGAACCAGACCAGTGCATCAAGTGTCAGGACATTGGTAGCAAGTTCATGTCAGTAGTAGAGTTCCAAGTTCAAGAGCTTGTTGAAGAAAATAGAAGACATGAAGAAATCACAAGTTCAAGATGTTGCATTGAAGTTTCAAGTTGAAGCCCAGAATTTCTCTAAGTACTTACAAGGGAACCTATGTAGAAATTCCTATCTAGAAATTCTGGATAAGTTTCTACTTAGAGCCAAGTAGAAATTCTGGAGTTGGAAATATTTTCTAAGTACTCAACTCAGGAAGCTATCTCGAATTTCCTATGTCGAAATTCCTAAGTCGAATTTCCTATGTAGAAATTCTGGAGGTGAAAATATTTTCTAAGTACTCAGGAAGAAGGCTATCTCGAATTTTCTATGTAGAAATTCCTAAGTAGAAATTCCTATGTAGAAATTCTACTTAGAATTCGAGATAGAGCCAAGTAGAATTTCCTATGTAGAAATTCTACATAGAGGACAGTTTCAACATGACACATGGCATCATCCTGGTGGCAGATTTCCAAGCTTTCAAGACAAGATAAGATTCACGTGGACAACATTGGGCCACTCATATCTTATCTTTTGAAGACTACAAGTCATAGATTACAAAGTAGTATAAATAGAAGTACTTGTGTAACTTGTAATAAAGAGAGAGCAATATTCGAGAGAAACACTTGTAATAAAGAGAGAGTATATTCACAGAGCTTAGTATCATTTACTACCCTCTTTACTTCTGTTGTACTATTGTAATGAATGTTGTAGCAACCCTTTCAAGTTATATATAAGACATATATTCCTTGAATCATTGTGTTCATTTATTACATAGTATTTATTGCCTCATTGATTCAAAAAGTTGTATTCACCCCCCCTCTACAACACATTTGGACCTAACAATTGGTATCAGAGCCTAATGTTTGACAAACAAAACATAGATCCTTGTGTTTGGTAGAAGATTAATGAGTTTTCTCTTCCAGATCTAATTTTCGAGTTTTTCTTGAAAAGTGTGCCTTAATTTTTTTTCGGTGAAAACTCATCCCAAAAATTATTTAAATACTCCAGGTGTTATTATTTAGCTTGGGTGGATTTTAGATAATTTTGGTGAATTAATCTGGGTACTTTGGTTTGTGGTGTTCTTCACATGTTCATCACTGTTCTTGGTAAAGAAGACAAAACCAGCAACTTTAGATCTCCTTTTCAAAAAGACAAAAAGTGAAAAAGGTGTTATTGGCTTTTGATTGGACAAAATACTCACAGCATAAAAAGAATTGTCAGAAGACTCTGTACCTTTCACGTGGGTGTTAGGTGAAGTTAGGTGAGATAAGTCATTAAAGTCAAAAAGTGTGAAAGTGACCTGCAGCAATTTTTTTCTCCAAGGCAAAAGTTCTACATAGAATATCTACTTCAGAATTTCTACTTAGAAATTTCGACTTGACAATTTCTACTTAGAAATTTCGACTTGACAGAATTTCGACTTGGTGAAATTTCGACTTGGCAAAAGTTCCACATAGAAATTTCGACTTAGCCTAGTCTTGTGTACTTAAGTTTTTTTTGTGACCAGTTTTTGAACTTTGATTTATTTTGAGATAATTCAATTTTCTTTTAATTACTACTCAAGTAATAAGAAAAGTTTATTATCTCTACTTTAAATCTATATTAAGATGGCACCTAAAAATCAATTCAAAATTCCAATGTTCGACCGAGATCACTATGAAGAATGGGTGTTGAGAATGAAATTATACCTTGAGTCCATTAATCCTGAATACTTGGAAGTCCTTGTCAAAGGTAAATTTGTTCCAATGGTGGTTGTTCCTGAGCATATGGAAGGAGATGTGGTTGTACCACAGCGGTCTGAGCCTAAAAAGGCAGCGGACTTTTCAGATGCTGATAAGGAGCAGATAGCTTTTGATACATCCGTTCGACAAACCTTGGTGGAATCCCTCGATCACGAAATGTTTAATGTAGTTAAAGGACTAACTACAGCCAAGAAAATCTGGGATAAGATAGAGGTCGTCATGGAAGGTACAGCTGAGGTTAGAAGTAACAAGACACTCATACTCAAGATGGAGTATGACACTTTCAGGATAAGAAAAGGAGAAAGCATAACAGATGTCTATCTAAGATTCAGTCAGTTGGTGTTGGATTTGAATCTGAGAGGTATAACTCTCCCCATGGTTGAAGTCAACACGAGATATCTAAGGAACCAGCCAAAAAGCATTGAACATAGAGTCTACGCTGTAAGAGAAACCAGAGATTTACATATAACTTCTCTGGAAGAGTATTATGGAATTCTAAAGACCTATGAGCTGGAGACCCTTCAAGATCAAGCATGGGACAATGATTCAAGAGGAAAAGAAGTGGCATCAGGATTGGTTGCTGATGAGGAAGAGTCTAAGAAGGCAATGGTTGCAGAGAAACCTAGATCATCACCTGCATCTCATCAAATTGATAATGATGATGAATGCACCTCAAATAGTGATGATGACTACTTCACCCAAGAAGAGCTGGACAACATGGATGATAGTGTCGTGGCATACATGGCGAGGAAGTTCAGCAATATCAGATTCAAAAAGAGTAACCGACCACAGAGAAAATCTTCATCTTTCTATCGGGTTACAAGGGGTGGTGGTAGTTCTTCGGGTTACAAAGGAAAAGGCAAGAGTTCTAGCTACAAATCTCCTTTGGATTTCAAAATGAAGTTCAAATGCTATAACTGTGGTGAAGCTGGACATTTTGCTACGGACTGCAAGAAGCCGAAACAGACTTATCCAAAAGAAAGTTATGAAGCCCTCAAAAGCAAGTATGAAGCCCTGGTGAAGGAAAGACATGGAAAAAGATCTTTAGTTGTAACAGAAGGTAGAGCTTGGGATGATTCAGACGAGGAAGAAGTTATTCATGCAAACTTTGCCCTCATGGCTGAGACATCAGAGGAACCAGAGGTACCAGTTCTAACCCTTAAGGAAGAAATGTCTATTGATGATTATAAGGTGCAGAACGGGGCTCTTAGCGAAGAGATCTATATGTTGTGCAAAAGCCTAAACACTTCTCAAAAGGAACAGAAAACACTTGTTGCCAAATGCAGAATGCTTGAGGCAAAAGTGGAAGAGTTAGAGGCGGTTTGCACTGTAGATACTTCCCTAAGAGACTCTATTAAATCTTTGGAACACAAGCTTAGCCTTAAAGATGAAATAGAAGCATGTCTTAGGAATAAACTAGCTGAGTTAGAAACAAAATGCGAAGCTTATAAACTAGCTGCTAGTAAGGTGAATGTTGACAGTGACACATTTAAGAAGATAACTGGAGTTGGTGTAGGTCTTGATTATTCTAACTTATCTAAGAAAGAAGGGAAAAGACCTGTAGACATTAGTTCCAGTAAGACCAAGACTGAAATACCTACTTTTCTTAAATCAGCTGTCAAACCCATCTTTAAACACTTCGTTCCTCAAGTAGAAGAAGAGACTGAATTATTAGTTAGATATGAGATAGAGATGGAAGATCGAAAGAAAGAACAACCTGTAACTCCTATTAAATCAGTTAAAATCAAATCCACTAGAGAAGAATCTAGACAAGGATTAGGAGCTAAGGCTGTTAAACAACAGAAAAAGGAAAAAGGCATAAAAGAGGTTAAGGCAGAACGTGTTAAGAAAGAGTGCTATCATTGTAAATCTACTGAACATCTTTCTTACGCATGCAAATCTAACATGAATATTCCTATTACTCATGCCATGCCTGTACCACACACAATGAATAACATGCATATGAACCATGCACAATGTGGTCAACCTAATTGTATGCCATGCACTTTTAACGTCATGCAAACATTTGTAAACTTGATGAATGCAACTAGCCAATCATGTCAAAATTCTACTGCTAGTTCTAATGTCAAAAAGAAGCATGATAGAGCTAAGACTGCCAGTCCTCCTAAAGTTAGGAGTGACAAACCTTCTCCTAAGACTAACAAAATTGTCAAGTCTGAAAGAGGAAAAGACGAAGTCGAAAGCTCGAGTAATGTTAAAGTAGGTGCATCTACTGTTGTTAAAACTGATAATTCTCGATCTTATAGAAAAGCCGGGCCCAATCAAACATGGGTTCCGAAGAACGCCTAATCAATCTGTCATTGCAGGGCATTAAGCGAAAAAGGAATAAAGTTATATGGGTGCTAGACAGTGGAGCATCGAGGCATATGACAGGAAACAAGTCCCTGCTTACAGAGTTGGTTATGAAGGCTGGCCCTTATGTTACCTTTGGAGATGACAGCATTGGTGTGACAAAGGGATATGGCAAACTGAAATCTGGTAATGTCATCATTGAAGATGTTTCCTATGTTGAGGGACTAAAACACAATCTGTTGAGTATCAGTCAATTTTGTGATAAAGGATATGAAGTTATATTCAACAAGAGAGGTGTATCAATCACTCACATTAAGGAAGGTTCGTTGGCTTTGAGAGGAGTTCGAAAGGCAGATCTTTTTGTTGCTGATATGGATTCGGCAAACCAGAATGAAGTGACCTGTTTCTATAGCAAAGCGTCAGATGATGAAAGCTGGCTATGGCATAAGAAGCTGTCTCACTTGAACTTCAAAACGATGAATGCTCTCGCAAGGCGAGAACTGGTGAAAGATCTACCTCAAATGGAGTTTGCTCCTAAAGGACTCTGTGAAGCCTGTGAAATGGGAAAGTCAAAGCGAGCATCGCACAAGAGTAAAGAAATTTCTAGTGTCACTGAGCCTCTGCAACTCCTTCATATGGATTTATTTGGCCCAGTGAATGTCCTTTCATTGTCTAGGAAAAGATATGCTTTGGTAATCGTGGATGACTTCTCAAAATATACATGGGTATTGTTTGTAATGACAAAAGACGAAGTACCTTTCCAAATCATTGATCACATCACTGAGATTGAGAATGTTTCAACACTCACTGTGAAGACGATAAGATCAGACAACGGCACAGAATTTTAAAATGCAATATTGAATGACTTCTGTGTTTCTAAAGGAATACGTCATCAGTACTCAGCCCCGAGAACTCCACAACAGAATGGAGTAGTAGAAAGGAAAAACAGAACATTGGTCGAAGCAGCAAGAACTTTGTTGTATGAATCGAAACTTCCTCTATACTTTTGGGCCGAGGCAGTGAGTACAGTGTGTTACACTCAGAATAGAACCTTGATCATAAAAGATAAAGAAAAGACACCATGTGAACTAATGAATAACAGAAGACCAACAATCAAATACTTTCATGTCTTTGGAGCTAAATGCTATGTACTTATAGATGATGAAAATCTAGGCAAATTTGAAGCAAAAGCGCGTGAAGGGATATTTGTTGGTTATTCTACAAATACGGTGGCAGCTTATCGGGTATTCTTGGTGAATGAACGGAAAGTGATTGAAAGCTACAATGTCAGATTCGACGATACCAAACTCCCATCAATTTCTAAAGATAATAGTGAACCTGAGTCCCTAAAATTTCATAATCTGGACTTGGATGAAATTGAGGATGAACCTGAGTTGGTTGTTACTTCAAATATACCAAGTGATCGTGAAGCTATACCTGAGTCTAGTGGACAATCGAATTCTACGAGATCAGAAGAAACTTCTTCCGCACGTTCTGGCAACAACTCAGGGGGAGTAAATAGCAGCTCAAGAACAGGTGATCAAGACTCGAGGAGAAATGACACTAGTTCTGTAGGAGCTGGTACTAACTCAGGGGGAGTTAGTAGAAACAACATAAGTAGTCAGCACAACAATTCAGAAAGTCAAGCTGAATCATCAAGACAATTACCAAGAGAACGGGTATGGAGTAGAAACCATCCGTTTGAATTAATTATTGGTGATCCAGATGCTGGTGTGACTACTAGAAGATCTACAAGAGCTGACATGGCAAATATCTGCTTGTACTCTGGGTTCTTGTCCAAACTAGAACCTAAAGAAATAGAAGAAGCTCTTGGTGATGCTGATTGGGTGATTGCAATGCAAGAGGAGCTCAATCAGTTTGAAAGGCAGAAAGTTTGGAAACTGGTACCCCGACCAAAGAACAGATCAGTAATTGGAACTAAGTGGGTATACAGAAATAAACTGGACGAAAACGGACTTGTAACACGAAACAAGGCTCGTTTGGTAGCAAAAGGTTACTCTCAACGAGAGGGAATTGATTATGATGAAACCTACGCTCCAGTTGCAAGACTTGAGGCAGTCAGGATGTTCTTGGCCTTTTCAGCACACAAGAATTTCAAGGTTTTTCAGATGGATGTGAAAAGTGCCTTCCTGAATGGAGAGCTAGAAGAAGAAGTGTATCTGGAACAGCCACCTGGCTTCATTGATCCAGAACTTGAAGATTTTGTGTTTCTTCTCTTCAAAGCTGTCTATGGCCTCAAGCAATCCCCAAGACGATGGTATGAAACCCTATCCTTGTTCTTAATTGAAAATGGTTTTATTAGGGGAGTAATTGATAAAACATTGTTCTACAAAAATGTAAAGGATGATTTGATACTTGTTCAAGTGTATGTGGACGATATTATTTTTGGGTCATCTAATGAGCGCTTGTGCGAGAAATTTGCCAAGTTAATGCAGGATAAATATGAGATGAGCATGATGGGGGAGCTGTCTTTCTTCCTTGGATTACAGATCAGTCAAAGAAAAGAAGGAATCTTTATCTGTCAATCCAAGTACATCAAAGATTTACTCAAGAAGTACAATCTTGAAGATGCATCAGCAGCTAAAACTCCCATGCCAACAGCCACGAAGCTTGATGAAGACAAATCAGGTAAACCAGTTGACATCACAAGCTATCGAGGTATGATTGGCTCACTTCTCTATTTAACTGCAAGTAGACCCGATATCATGTTCGCAACGTGTTTGTGTGCAAGGTTCCAAGTGGATCCTAGAGAGTCACATCTCATAGCTGTCAAACGAATCTTTAAGTATCTCAAGGGAACACCAAATCTAGGGATTTGGTACCCAAGAGATACAGGTCTTAATCTAATAGGCTATTCGGATTCAGACTATGCAGGTTGCAGGATCGATAGGAAAAGCACATCTGGTGCTTGTCAATTCCTAGGCAGAAGATTGGTGTCCTGGCAAAGTAAAAAGCAACATACAGTATCTACTTCTACTGCTGAAGCTGAGTACATTGCTGCTGGAAGCTGTGTAGCTCAAATACTGTGGATGAGGAACCAATTGAAAGATTATGGCATGGAACATACAAAGATTCCAATCATGTGTGACAACACTAGTGCCATTGCCATGACCAACAATCCTGTAGATCACTCCAGAACCAAGCACATAGACATCAGGTATCATTTCATCAGAGAACATGTCGAGGAGGGGACTGTGGAGTTACATTTTGTACCCACACTGCAACAAATTGCAGATATATTCACCAAGCCTCTTGATGAAGTAACATTCAATAGGTTGGTTGGTGAATTGGGGATGCTTAACACAAGTTAGTAAATCCTCCTATCTGTAAAATCCAAGTTTTTGATCATTTACATATGTTTGTTTTTCTTGTTAATTGCCTAGTTGAAAACATGTGTAAATAATCTTTAAAATTGCTCAAAATATCACTTCTGCATGCCATTTAATCATTTTGAACTTAGACTTTAAGATGTTTAATTAATAATTATTATATGGTGTATGTTGTGTTATTTTTCATAAATTCACTGTGCATTAATTGAAATTATTGATCAAAACTTTGAATTTATGCTCATTAATTGCATGAACATAGGGGGAGTTAAATTCATGGATCTCTAAATTTATCATGATTTTAAATGAATTTTTCTATGTTTTTCATGTAATTTTTTATATAATTTAAAGCCTTAGAATTGTCAAGGAATGTCCCTTTTAATGGTTTTTATTAAAAATCCTTGAATTGGTATTTATTTTAATTTGGCAAAATTTAATTATTGATTTTCCAGAACAATTGCCAAATTTTACTAAGTACCTTCAAAATTTCGAGTTAGAGTCTATCTCGAAACTCATCTCGAAATTCGGCTTGAATTTCGACTTTGAGCTTCCAGGAGTGAAGTTTTAAAAATTCTAAGTCTGGTAAATTTTTCGACTTAGTGTCTATCTCGAACTTTATCTCGAAATTCGACTTGATGTTCGAGATAGAGTTCCAGGTGTAAGAGATTTGAATTTTCTAAGTCTGGGAAAATTTTCGAGTTAGCATCTCTCTCGAAATTCATCTCGAAATTCGACTTGAAGTTCGACTTAGGGTCTATCTCGAAATTCAACTCGAAATTCGACTTGAAGTTCGACTTAGAGTCTATCTCGAAATTCATCTCGAAATTCGACTTGAAGTTCGACTTGGAGTACATCTCGAAACTTATCTCGAATTTTGACTTGAAGTTCGACTTAGAGTCTATCTCGAAATTCATCTCGAAATTCGACTTGAAGTTCGACTTAGGGTCTATCTCGAAATTCAACTCGAAATTCGACTTGAAGTTCGACTTAGAGTCTATCTCGAAATTCATCTCGAAATTCGACTTGAAGTTCGACTTGGAGTACATCTCGAAACTTATCTCGAATTTTGACTTGAAGTTCGAGATGGGTCTTTCCTGAGAGGTTTAATGCTGTTTAAAATTGTTTAAGTGAATTTAATTCGAGTTAGCCTCTATGTCGAAACTTATCTCGAATTTCGACTTGATGTTCGAGATAGAGTTCGACATAGAAGTTCGACTTAGAAGTTCGACATAGAGTTCGACTTAGATTACCCTGTGAGTACTTAAGTTTTTTTTTCATTTTCACAGGGATATTTTTGTCATTTCTCTCTATTGCCTATATATATACAACATTAACCCGATTTTACTTTCACTTTTACCTAATTGTTTTACAACCTAATTTTTACAGCAGCCCTCCCTCCCACCCACGACTGTTCATAGTTGTGGTTGAATCTCTTACATATAACGAACTACTGTCCATTTTGTTTCTTGATTTTACTATCTGCATCACGTTTAACCGTTTAGATTGTGCGTAGTTTTGTGTTTAACATCGTAACTGTTCATCTTCACAGATACATACATACACACGATTTACACACACGTCTCACATAAATATTATTGCTGCAGATTTTGTTTTCATCGTAGTTTGTTACTGATTCTTGTTTAATTCCGTAGTTTAATTTTCACTACAACATCACAGTTGTGTTCTCAATTAAAAGGGATTAACACGATTTTTTTTATAAACAAAAACAAAATGACTCACCAATTTTCTCTTGCAAAACATAATTATTATAATATTCCGACTGAAATTGGTGATCAACTCCCGCGTTTCAAGTTTTGGGTACGATATCTTAATTTGTACTCCAAAGCTAGCACTGCTTTTACTGCAAAACCTACACTGGTCCATGATGCTTTGCAGCAGTTATGGACTAGTGCAGTACCTTTTGGGAGTAAATCGACCCCCTACGGTTTTACTTTTACCTTGGAGGGTCAAAATTTTGAGGTTACAGAGGCTATTTTTAATACAGTTCTTGGTTTTCCAGTCAAGGATTCTTATGACCCTGAACCTACAGCGGCTGAGCGCCAGAATTTTTTTGAAGCAATTGGATGTTATCCTCCCCCTGGACGACTATCCACTTCAAATATTCAAAAACAATTTTTTCATGTGGAATGGAATTACTTTTTCGAGGCCATTACTAGATGCTTTCGGGCACGAGAAAGAGATTTTCATCAAATTTCCATTCCCATGCAAATTTTTGGTGTTTCCCTAACCCAGGAACTAAACATTAATTATGGCAGGCTTGTTCTTTCAGAATTAGTGGCTACAATGGGATCACCTGAAACCAGAGACATTTCACACAATGATATTGTCTGCTGGTATCCTCGTTTCTTGCAAATGCTAATCAATCATCTCGTGCCTTCAAATGCTTTATCACTTAGGCAGGCATTTGTTCGAAGTCCCACCTCTGCACCTCTAGGCATGGGCACTAAGTCACTAACAACTATTGCTAACCAGGATAAACATCAGGGTAAACCTATGTCTATTCCTGAGAACATTCAAGTGTGGCTGTCTTTTGATGCAGGTGTAACTACTTTAGCGGGGACGTCTCAACTCTCATCACATGCTCAGAATCCATCTGCCCACAATGAAGCATTTCAAGGGATTCCTGATGAGCATATTGATGACGACCAAGATGAGGGCCAATCTCTCAGTCACTTCACAGCCAGGCAAAGGGAACAGCAACCGTCTCCTACGACAACACATGCTGCTTCTGATTCCTCTGTTGGCCAAGGTAATGAAGGAGGTACTTTCTTAGAACCTAACACTCCTTCTTCCTCTAATTCTGATTCCGTGGCCCAAGATTCTGCTAACCCGCAGGATCTATCCCAGGGTGATAGCCATATTTCTGCGTCTGCTTCTCTAACTTCTTCACTATCACCCCTGTTAACGGGAGTTAAAAGGCCGGCACCTTTAGAATTAGGTGAGAGTTCTGATGAGAGCGACCCTGAAGTGCAGCCAGTTTTAAGGAAGCGAGCCAAATTTTCACAAGCTGCTACTTCAAAAGCCCAGTCCATCCCTAGCGTGTCTATCACAACCACTCCACCTCACGAGAGTGGTTCTCCCCTTGCACAGTCAACACCTAGGATGGTTGCTGAGGATTCAGTGTCTTCTGAAGAGCCTGTTCCTTCAGTTAGGCCGGAAGTTTTACGAGCTTCGAAAGTACCTTCACCGGTACGTCCTGATGCTGCCGAGAGGATCGGTTCTACTGTTGTACTTGAACACTCTGCAGCCTCTCAGCCTGAGATTCCACCTCAGGACAAAACAGGAAACATTGATCCCATAACTGTTCCTCATTTTTCTTATCCAGTTTCTGCAGGTACTGCTTTGAATCTGAGTGCTATTATTGAAGACATACACGATCGTGAGACAGGGAGTGAGTGTGAGCGTTTAGGGAGTGAGGGACCTTCATTTTTAAGGCCCGAAACTGAGCGTCAAACACAAACAGAACGATTCTTAGAGCGAGAAAACCTAAGCCAAACACCGTCCCTGGTTCTTCAAAATCTTGAAACACGTATGTCAACAGTGGAAAATCAGATACAGCAGTTTGGGCAGTCTATGGGGCAGTTAGGGATTAATGTTGGAGATCACAAGAGGGCTCTTGATGACTACGCAGCACGAATGGCAGGTCAAGCTGAAGCTTTAAAAGATATGACGGACAAAGTCAATGACCTGGGCCATGCTGGTGGTGTCTTGGGCAGCACTCTGTATGAAAGAATGGGGAGTGTGGAGAGCGTTCTGCATACACTGGCAACAGAAGTCAGTCGTATGATGTATGCAGTTCGACACTTAGTTCCCCCGGAGTGCTTCGATGACCATTTCAATCAACCTCCCCCGGATGCTGATGGTGCAGGTGGTGCTGCTGGACCGACTACTGGACCTTCTGGTTTTGGTTCAAGTGCTGGTGGATCGGGTGCACAAGGTGATGTTCAGGATAACTCACCTAAGGGGGAGAAAGGAGGTAATGAGACGACACAACAGTCACCCCGTGCTGAAGAAGAGATTGATCCAATGGTGACTGATGAGGAGGCTCAGAGGAAGCGAAAGGGTAAAGCAGTGATGGTTGAACAAGAAGAGCCATTCACTGACTTTGGTGATCAACAGGAACACGTGCAAGTTGATTCAGATTCTGATATGGAAGACGTACCTCTAGCACATGCAATTAAGAGATCTTTGGAGGAACAAGGTGGAGGTGCTGGGGCGTCTGCTGAAGAGATTCCTGTTGATGAGGAGACCCTGAAAGCTCAGCAGTTAGCTCTGGAACAAGCTCAATTTTTCAAAATGAAGATGATGCAGGATAAAGCTGTTTTTCTTGAGAAGCAAGTGGAGCTCAAGGAAAAGCAGTATGATCATGAGCTTGCCAGACTAGCTGATCCTCAAGTTGATCTGGACAAAAGGAGGATTGGACAGAAATGGGACGATGCACGAAAGATACTGATGGGGTCGTGTGCACATGGAGTTCATAATAAGGAGGCAGATGACTTGTTCTTCAACTTAAACATGAAGAATCCGATGACGATGGACTATATAAATGCTTTGAAGAGAATAATTACTAAAGTCCGTGTTGGATACAAATCGGTGGATAATGAATGGCAAGTTATTTTGTCTTTAATTGATGGAGCCCCGATGTCTTTTATGTATATCGATGATCAGTTTATGTCGAGAAGATCTGCGTCGGAGTTGTTCTTGCTAGCAACTAAAATTCAATATTCTCAAGCTGAGGAGCTAAGCATTCTGTATAGAGATCAGTTAATGCAGTTAGCAGAGGACAAGGGACCAGAATTCTCAGCCAATCCAGACGTTGTCAGAATGGTTGTTGATGGAAAGATGAAGAGGGTTAGCTTGGAAGAAAATGACTTGATGGCTCTATCGGTGGAATCCCTTAAAGCTGTTTGCAGACAAATGATGGGTAAGGGATTCACCTCGGATATTAAAGAAAAATCAGTGGAGTTCATTGAGAAGATAATCTTCCAGAAGAGCAGTGAAATATGGAAGTGCGATGTCATTGCTCCAAATCCTCTGGATAATGTGAAGATTGAGCCAGAGCTAATGCAAAGAAAATGGGATATTCTACAAGCTGTGAAAAGCGTAGATGAAGCTCTGACTCTTCCTTCAGGACCCCTGGAACAAGGAGAGATAAGGGAGGCAGTTGGTGTTCCAGGAAGAGAAAGTGTATACTGGATTCATTCTTACACAGATGATACAGCTGATGCCTTGGTGTTCATTGATGCAGACCAGAATCAAACCTTCTTGCATATGAGTAGGAAATGGCTGCTACAGACTCAAGATGCTGCATTTCTAGACAAAGTCAGAGATGAATTCAAATTTGGAGATGTAGAGGATAGGTTTGCAGATGAAAAGCAGAGACTGTTAAAGTACTTGTCTGAGGTAGTAAAGGAGAAAAGGAGAATGGAGTCAGATGCGGCTAGTAGGCTCAATACCAACCGTGTCAAGGGCTACCCTAAAATGATATACTGTCAGTTCAAAGCTGATAAAGCTCATTGGAAGCCTCAGCTCATCATGAAAAACTTTGAGGACATTCCGAAGATCAGAACTACCCAGGAAGTTGATAAACTAAGAAGGCTTTTCAGACATCCATATCCAGAACCCAAGAATTCTCTGGAAATGGAAGCAGTAAGTTTGCTGAATGCGAGATGGGCACAACTACATGATCCAGTATACAAAAGAGAACAGCAAAGGAAAGAAAGGCGCAGAAAACAAGGAGAAGATAAGCGCAGTGCTGTTAAGGAAGTTAGGAAGGGGAAACGGAATTAGAGTTAAAGTTCAAAGGGATGTGAACTTGAAGTTGGAAAAACTTCATATCTTTTGGTTGCTCTAACTCACTTGAGGAAAATTCACCTGACCACGGTATGCGAGATAGGCTAATTCACCATACTGTAACCGTGAATCAGAGTGGATCCAATAAGGTGATATGAGTTGGACTGAAAGGTATGAAATAATCCAGGTGATAGAGATCATCTCAATGGTCTTTAATTCGAGGTTCGAATTTTCTTTCTAGCTTATATTTATTTTCTAAAGTTCTTTGTATTGTTTTCAAGTTTTTATTCAAGTGTAAAATGTGCAAGACATTAATGTTACTTATCTTTTCTCGTCTCATTATTTAGTTGAGTTATCCTTCTTTAATTTGAATGTCATTGTTAGACAATCAAATAGGGGGAGATTGAAAGGCAGAGTGTTTAAACTTGTAACACTATAATTTATGTAACTCAACTAAAGAAAAGATACTTAATCCGAAGACAATCAAGAACGAGAAGTCACAAAGAAATCAATACAAATGAAGACAAAGTAATTGATACAGTTCAACATGGTAAATATGATCAAACAAAGAAGAAATCATTGGAAGAAGTTCAAGTTAAAGTTGTTCATGCCCCAGTGATTTGTAACTCAAAGAATCAAGATCATAACTATCAGTATCAATAAGGCTAATTGATTTCAAGTGAAAAAGAAGGAAAGCAATTGTTGGAAAGCCACATTTCTAATTGAACATGGTAATCTATTCAGAAGCAAGAAACCTATCAAGACTAGTCACTTATGAACCAGACCAGTGCATCAAGTGTCAGGACATTGGTAGCAAGTTCATGTCAGTAGTAGAGTTCCAAGTTCAAGAGCTTGTTGAAGAAAATAGAAGACATGAAGAAATCACAAGTTCAAGATGTTGCATTGAAGTTTCAAGTTGAAGCCCAGAATTTCTCTAAGTACTTACAAGGGAACCTATGTAGAAATTCCTATCTAGAAATTCTGGATAAGTTTCTACTTAGAGCCAAGTAGAAATTCTGGAGTTGGAAATATTTTCTAAGTACTCAACTCAGGAAGCTATCTCGAATTTCCTATGTCGAAATTCCTAAGTCGAATTTCCTATGTAGAAATTCTGGAGGTGAAAATATTTTCTAAGTACTCAGGAAGAAGGCTATCTCGAATTTTCTATGTAGAAATTCCTAAGTAGAAATTCCTATGTAGAAATTCTACTTAGAATTCGAGATAGAGCCAAGTAGAATTTCCTATGTAGAAATTCTACATAGAGGACAGTTTCAACATGACACATGGCATCATCCTGGTGGCAGATTTCCAAGCTTTCAAGACAAGATAAGATTCACGTGGACAACATTGGGCCACTCATATCTTATCTTTTGAAGACTACAAGTCATAGATTACAAAGTAGTATAAATAGAAGTACTTGTGTAACTTGTAATAAAGAGAGAGCAATATTCGAGAGAAACACTTGTAATAAAGAGAGAGTATATTCACAGAGCTTAGTATCATTTACTACCCTCTTTACTTCTGTTGTACTATTGTAATGAATGTTGTAGCAACCCTTTCAAGTTATATATAAGACATATATTCCTTGAATCATTGTGTTCATTTATTACATAGTATTTATTGCCTCATTGATTCAAAAAGTTGTATTCACCCCCCCTCTACAACACATTTGGACCTAACACTTGGCCTTCGAGCCTTTATATTTGTACACTTTTCACTGTTTCTCCTAAGCCTTGATTTTATTTATTTTTCGTGTTTAATTCGAACATAAACAATAAACGTCCACATGACTTGTAAAGGTTTTTCACAACTTGAAAATATCATAAAAACAAAAATAGCAGGAACGAATCCTTTTATATAATAGGAAGAACCAAATTCTCAAATTCAAACATGTCTAGCCTTCAAGGCTTACAAATCGGTAGGCAAATACTTAAAATGTTTAGGCCTTCAATCAAACATGATCAATCCTCAAGTTAGCAGCATTCCATCTTATTGGGATTTCAATTCCTTCCAAGGTCTGGAGTTTGTACGCTCCTTACCCGGTGTCTTCCTTGACTTGATAAGGTCCTTCCCTATTTGGGGTTAGTTTGTCCTTGGGACTAGCTCCAGAGACTTCAATCTTTTGTAGGACTAAGTCTCATTCACAGAAGAACCTTTCTTTGGCTCTAAGGTTATAGTAAAATGAAGCTTTTTTCTGGCTTTTAACAATTTGAGCATTAGCTTCATCGCGCACTTCATCAATTAAATCCAGGGTAAGTTTCATACCTTCCTCATTCATTTCAGGTTCGAACTCCTGCATCCTTGGTGAGGTATGAGTGATCTCAACAGGCACCATGACTTCTGCCCTGTAGGCTAGTTGAAATGGTGTCGCACCTATTGAGGTTTTACAAGTAGTTCTATATGCCCACAGGATTGAGAATAATTCATCAACCCAAGTCCCTTGAGAGAGCTCAATTCTCTTTTTGAGTCAGTCCAGGATAATTCTGTTGGCAACATCTGCTTGTCCATTTGATCGAGGATGAGCTACCGAAGTAAAACGCAACTCAATGTCATACTTTCCACAGTACTCAGTAAAGTCTTTGTTGTTGAACTGAGTCCCGTTGTCCGTCACTAGGATCTTTGGTAACCCATACCTGTATATGAAATTCTCTCAGAAGAATTATGTCACATTCTTTGTATCAATTTTGGCCAAAGGCTTGGCTTCTATCCGCTTAGTGAAGTAGTCAATTGCAATAATGAGGAACTTCCTTTGTGCACTGGCTATAGGAAATGGGCCTAGAATATCCATTCCCCACATAGCAAAAGGGATTGATGAATTAATAGATGTCAACATCTCAACATAGGGCTGCCTAACTATGGGCGCAAACCTTTGGCAGCGATCACACGTCGTAACATAGGCTTTAGTATCTTTAACCATTTCAGGCCAATAGAATCCCAACCTTACAATCTTATAAAAAATAGCCCTACTTCCTAGGTGCTGACCACATACACCCTCATGAACTTCTCTTAGGGCAGCTTCAGCCTAATTAGGTCTCAGACACTTCAAATACGGTATCACGTGTGACTTCTTGTAAAGTATCCCTTTAATAAGAGCATACTTGATTGTATATTCCACAATGAAGCCCTCGGGGCTTTGCAGAACTAAACCAGCTCTACTTGTTTTTGTTTTTGAAGCTCTGTCAAAAAAGAGTACCCAATACTCCTTGGTTTCTTCCTCATTCTCTTCCTTCTCTTTCTGCCCCCTATTTCTTGGTTGGGGATGGTACACTCAACCCTGAAGTCAGCTAAAGCTTGGGCCTTGTTGGTCGTCCTAGGCCTGTAGCGGATCTCAAATTTTCCAAGCTCAATTGTCCATTTAATCAGCCTTTCACTGGCCTTGGGGCTATGAAGTATGTTTCTTAAGAGCTAGTCTGTCAAGACTTGAATTATGTATGCCTGAAAGTAGGGACATAGCTTTCTTGAAGCCATTATTCAACTATGCACCCTGCAGAATTTTGCTGACATAGTAGATGGGTTTCTGAACCTTGGCTTCCTCTCTCACAAGAACAACACTCAGAGCTGAGCTAGAAACAACCAAGTATAGAAATACACCTCTTCAGGGTTAGGTTTGGTGACCAATGATGGCTCTGCTATATATTTCTTCAACTCCTCAAATGCTGCTTGGCTCTCTTCGTTCCATACAAAATCTATGACTTTCTTGAGGGCGTTGAAGAATGGTAGACATTTCTCTCCAGACATGGATATGTAACGTACTAGGGCTGCTACCCTTCCGATGAGCTTCTAGACATCCTTAATATTTTTAGGGGGCTCCATGTCCAAGATAGCTTGAATCTTATCAGGATTGGCCTCAATGCCTCTCTTTGAGACCATAAGTCCTAGAAACTTTCTGGAGCCTACACTAAAGACACACTTGGCTGGATTTAATATCATTATGTGGGTTCTAAGAACCTCAAATGCCTCCCTTAGGTTCTCAAGGTGATCAGACTTGTCTAAGACTTTTGATAAACATGTCATCAATATAGACCTACATGGTCTTACCGATAAGGTGCTTGAAAATTTTATTCACAAGCCTTTGGTACGTTGCTCATGCATTCTTCAGTCCAAAAGTCATAAAGAGATAATAGAAAACACCAAAGTCGGTTATGAATGATACCTTAGAGATGTCATTGGGGTGCATTTTGATTTGGTTGTAGCCACTGAAGTCATCCATGAAACAAAGCATCTCGTGCCCAGCTGTGGCATCAATCAACGTGTCTGTCCTTTGCAAGGGGAAACAGTCCTTTGGACAAGCATCATTTAAATATGTGAAGTCCACACACAGGGTTTGCTAGCCACTCAGGGAATTGAATCTCTTCAATAAATCCTGCTTCCAATAGCTTATCTACCTCTTATTTAATGGCTTCTTGCCTTTCAGGATGAAAATTTCCCTTCTTTTGTTTGACGGATGTCCGCTTAGGATCTACATTCAGCTGATGTGTAATAATTTTGGGGTCTATCCTTAGCATGTCAGTGGCTGTCCAAGCGAATACGTCGTTGTTGTCTTGCAAGAACTGAACTAGTTGTTGTTTCAGGTCTTTGGGGAGTGAAGACCCAACATAGGTCACTTTCTTAGGATCTTGAGGATCTAGGGGGATAGACTCAAGGTCTTTTGCAGGTTTCCCCTTTTTTTCCTCCTGGTCTCGGACATCCATATCTTCAATGGACAGAGCTTGCCCCGCGACGCCATCGGGTTTTAGAGCAACCACATAATAGCTTCTGGTCATTATTTGATCTCCTCTCTCTTCTCCTACCCCATTCCTAGTAGGGAACTTGAGCTTTAGATGATACGTAGAAGCTATAGCCTTGAAGGCATGCAGCCCAGTCCTTCTAAGGATCGCGTTGTAGGTGGTATTTGCCTTAATAACCAGAAAGTTTAGCATTTGCGTTGACTGTCGAGGGTCCTCACCCATAGTCATAGGCATTTATATTATTTCCTCAATCTGAGATTCCACTCTATTGAAACCATAAATGGGCATGTTAGAAGGAGTTGTTAGTAATTGTGCCCTAGAGATAATTACTTTTATATTATAAGGAAAATATTTTATTATTAAGGATTATGTTTTATTGATTATTATTTATTTATTATGTTTTATTTACTGTGTAATAAATTGAAAGCATAATAAATGTCCTTGGAATTTTTATACGTATTATATATCTTTAAGTTTGTGACTTAAAAATAAGATTATATGAATAATATTTTATTCCTAAAATTTCCTAGTTGAGTATTATTATTTTAGGACAATAATAATGCACAAGACTAGTATGTTTATTGACAGATGATCATATCTCATTGGTCATAGGTATGGTGATACTAAAAGTCAAGAACATAAGTGCATGTCTCAATGCATGGCATTGGAATGACCAACCATGAGATTCTACATGTTAATAAGTGTCATAAGTAATTCTCATTGTGATAATGGTGTAATGATCCTTAGACCCGAAGTCATCATATTTCTATACGAGAATTAATATACTTTGATTACATTAAAAGTTACCTTTGAACGGGTGATGATAAAAGTGGGCATTGGGTATATTATGAATCGTATGAAAAATATGAATGATCTGGATGAGATTTAATCCTCCTAATTTTAAGAGTGATATTATTGGCCTCTTGTTTGAGTGAGACTATAAAATGCACGGCTGTGCTCAAATGTTGATTTGATTTTAATAGTCTTCTAATCGATCAAGCAAAAAAAGATTAAATTATGAAGAGGATGACACGACACGTGCCTTTAGTTAAATCTATAATATCAAGATTAAATGGATTATATTACATTGTACATTATTCACGAAAGACTCAATCGAATCACCGATTTAATTATTATTACTTGGGTAGCAATGATGTATTACTAGATGTTGCTCATTGTTTAGAATTTTATTATTAGATATTAAAATGATTGACAACGTAATAAAAACATATAGGGTCACACACAAAGAACGTTTAAGGATAATTAATTTAAATTATGAATTTAAATTAAATAAGAAATTCGAATTTAATTATGATATTAATTAAGTTGGACTTAATTAATGAATTAATTTGAATTTAAATAGAAGCCCAATATGATTAGGCTTCTCAAAATAGATTGGGCTCTATATATAAATCTCTTTAAGTCTCATATTAGGGTTGCACATTTTATTTGTAAAAAACCCTAGCCATTTGAGAGAAAGAGAGAGATAGAGAGAAATTTGTTCTTTGTGGCTAGTACCTCCCACCTTAGTGTTGATACAAAGCGTTCGTGTGGATACCGATAGAGACGTAAATCGTATATACAGGATACGTGGTGATTGATGGTTTTGTACTCTTCTTTTCTCATGGATATATGGTGATTCAAGCTTAGACCTCCATTATTCATCCATTATTAAAGCTTCGTTTAAGGTAAACATCTAATCTCCGAATTAAATATCATGTTTCACATGGATCCGGCGTTTGGATTTCATTTTTGTATTTATTTTCGCGTTTATTCCACTGCGTTTCTGCCTCGAAACCCTTCAATGGCATCAGAGCGACTTGCGAAACATTTTAATTCGTTATGTGTTTAACAATTTTTTGATGTATGTAAACATGTATATGATATGCCATGGCTATATGTTGATATATATGTTTTATATGATTTTGAATATATGATATTCATTTGATGTATAATCATGTGATGATTTTGTGTATTGTTGTATGTATATGATATATATTTGTTCTTATTATGAGAATCGTATTCGATACGAATTCTGAAACGGCTTCTATAGATTTTCTGAAATTCGTGTCCAGTGTCCAATTTTTATAACCGATATGTGTTTTCTGACTGAAATTGTGTCATTGAGCAATATTGTCATAGTCAGCTTGGCATCTTTAAGCCATTTGATGTCGTTTCAGGCCCTAAAATGGCGATTTATTATTTACTAAATTTTAATTGTTTTCTAAAATTTCAAAATTTGTTATATATGATTATATGATATATTTATATAATATGAGATATATTACATGTGTTATGTGATAACATGGTGGATGATTATGGCCTAAATACCTATATGATAAATGTTTTAATTTATGGTTTTGGTTTCTAAATACGACTTGCATGTCGTTTATTCATTGTAATTTAATTATCTCGAATGTAACTTGAGTTCTTCTTGTAATTTCATTAAAATAGTTTTGTTTCAATATTCAATGTAATTATCAATGAAGGCTTGCAAGCAAGGAGGTGATCCAAAAGAGGATGATGGAGCAATGAAGAATGAAGACATGTAATAGATAGTATTTTTAAACCATCATAGATTGACTTTGATTTTTCCATTAGCTTGGAAAGATCACATAGGATGACGCCATAATCAAACACATTTATTTTACGCACATTACATATATGTATATGAATGCATATATTGGTATGTATGTGGAGATATAATCGAGATGAATGCTTAATATTGATTAATCATTTATGTATTAGATACGATACCCATGTCATGTTTGCTTAAAAAAGATAAAATCTGTAACGATTCAAAATTTTAAAATTGAACAAACGATTATGAGATTATTATATTTATGAAACATGGTATTAAATATGAATTTTCTTGTTTTGATATTGGGAGATTTTGTCAAAAGCGGATTACTAGTTTAATTCGTAAGGAAGCCGGTTTTTAAAATCAATCCATTGAAGAATATTGAAATGAATTATTTGATCAAGGAAAAATTGAGAATCTCTTTATGATGGGATCATGATTGTTCATATAAACATTAAAATCCCTAAATATGTATTAAGTTAATTGGATGTCTTTCAATGTTTAATACTCGTCAAGATCTAGATTAAGAAGGAGTGGATTTGCCAAAGCAAGGTGCTCTTATCAATGGAAGACGTGATAAGTAAGTGTACTTAGTTTGTTGAAACTTTGGGTCTAACTTAACTAAATAATCACAATAGGATTGTGGGTTTAGAGGCATAGAGTTTGGTGAGATTTATTGGATAAATGTGTACAAATGGTTGTTCCACCAAACTTTTCAAGAGTTATATTTGATATAATCAATAAATGTTGTTTACCTAAATAGTCATGTTTTGTGTGTATTAGCCAACGCTATCTTAAAATATGGATGAAATATGGATCTTGGCTCACTAGAAAGATTTAAAGAAATGCTTTTCGAATTAATAGTTAGGGCTATTAGTTTGATAAAAATAGTGGGAGGTATATGGTGATATACCATAATCACTTAAACATAATTAATATTAAAGCTGCAATCTAGTTTATTTTATACACTTTAATATTGTAGATATCAAATGATAAACACAATCAACTTCTCTATACGATCAGTTCTTGAGAAGGACAAGTTGATGAGAACAAATTTTCTCGACTGACATAGGAGCTTGATGATCGTCCTCAGGCACCACGATGTTAGTCAAATCTCTTCCCCTGCTATTAAAGCTGAGAATGTAACATGTGCAAATGATAGTGCTTATTGGAAGTAAATTGATGTTGCGACTAATGTTTCATGTCTCATGCTTGCAACTATGAGTGCTGAGGTTAAGAAGAAACACGAGCATATAGATGCTTGTGAGACGACTGAGAACCCTCAAAGGATATTTGAAGACATACTCTTCAAGATATATTTGATAATTAAAGGGCACTATACACTTACAAGTAGGGAGAGTGAGACCCGGTTATACCACATGTTTTAAAGACTATAGGGTATAATGAGTACCTTAACATTTTGGGTTTTCAGATTGGTCTGGAGGCTCATCTAGATTTGATCTTATAATCTTTGGACAACAAATATTCTTAGTTTGTTATGAACAAAAAAATGAATAAGATTGGTGAAACACCTATTGAGTTGCTAAAGCATGTTGAGAACTACTGAAAGCAACATGATAAATGCATGAAATACTACTATAGTGATGGTAAACATAGGGACTGCAAAAGGGAAAGGAAAATGGAAAGGCAAGGAGAATATTTGATCTATTTTCCTTGTCAAACCAAAGTCCAATCCCAAAACAGGCTCTAAAGTCGGAATGAGCTATTGACAAAGAAGACGATTGTCGCTTTTAAAATCGGGAGACTGGATCTTAAATTGTCATGCTTATATGGAAGATCGGAAGAAGATGATCAGTATGGGTCAAGCTTCGAGTATCAGGTTGGAATTGGAGTAAAGGTAGTTTCTCTGGTTAGAGGAACTCGTTACTTAACTTTTGGCCTACAAGGAAAATTTAGAACTTGATAATTGTTATAACGTGCTTGCAATTAGCAGAGACATTATATTAGTTTCTTGTTTGGACAAAAAGAGGCTTTTTCCTTTTAATTAAATAACAATAGTTATTTATTCTATTTCGATGACGAGGCTTATAATGTTGCACAATTAGTTAACAATTTATATGTCCTAAAGTGACTCAATTCAAATAATACTTTTGGCACTATTGTTGAGGTCATATTAATGAGAAATACATTTCCAGAATATATAATGATACATTCTTGGATAAGTTTGATTATGAATTATACATAAGGATATGAATCTTAGTTTATTTGGCAAAATGACTAAAACTCATTTTACCGGACATGGTGAAAGGGTCACTAAACGAGTATGACTTATACATAATGATGTATGTTGTCATATGCATACGATAACAAAAAGGTAGCTTTTATTATCTTCATAAAATTTACTAATTATTTTAGTAGATACGGATATATGTATCTTTTGAAGAACAAATCCGAATCATTTGAAAAAGTTCAAAGACTATAAAGATGAAGTAGAAAATATCAAAGAAAAGTTTTTTTTTTGATAGGAGGGATCACACCTTGTAGGACATGGTGTGATCAATGTTGAGTCAAGGAATCTTCCAATTAGTTCTAGGGCTACGGCTGGAGACAGCTGCTTATACACTTAACCGAGTTCCTACTAAAATGGTTCAGAAGACTCCGTATGAGATATGGACTGAGAAACATCATAGCATGTCATTCATGAATATTTGGGCATGTGAGGTGTTTGTGAAACATCTAACTTCTGACAAGCTAAGACCTAAATCACACAAATGTAACTTTGTGGGATACCCAATTGAAATAAAGGGTTATTCTTTCTATAATCCTTCCGAAAACAAAGTGTTTGTTGCTATAACTGGAGTGTTCCTTATAAGAGAAATGCTTTCTAAGAAAGACAGTGGGAGGATAATAGATCTCGATGAAGTTCGAGACCCACATGATAACATTGAACCAATGGAGGAACCTGAGCAAAATGTACAAGAAAACAATATTTCTCAAGAAACACATGTTGTTCGTAGGTTTAGTAGGATTCGTCGTGAGCCCAAGAGATATTATGGATTTCTCTTGACTCAATATGGTGAAGTGATGCTTGTGGACGGAGATGAGCCTCTCACCTACCAAGACGCTATGAACACTCCAGATTCTAAGAGATGGTTGGATGCCATTAAATCTGAGATGGAATCCATGTATACTAATCAAGTATAGACTTTGGTTGATTCACCTGAAGGGGTAAAACCTATAGGGTGCAAGTGGGTTTTCAAGAAGAAGGCCGATATGGATGGTAACGTACAGACCTATAAGGTACGATTGTGGAAAAAGGTTCCAAGCAAATTCATGGTATTGACTATGATGAGACCTTTTCACTAGTGGCTATGGTCAAGTCCATCAGAATTTTGTTTCCCATAGCTACTTACTATGACTATGAAATCTGGCAAATGGATGTCAAAACCGCTTTCTTAAGTGGGAGCCTTGAAGAAGATGTGGATGTGTACATGACATAGACTGAGGGTTTTGTTGATCCAAAGGATGCTGAAAATGTATGTAAGTTGCGTCGATCCAGTTATGAATTAAGACAAGCCTCGAGGAGATGTAACATTCATTTTGATGAAACTGTCAAAGAGTTTGGGTTTATTCAAAATGAAAATGAACCACGTGTTTACAAGAAGGTTAGTGGGAGCCATGTGACATTCCTAGTATTATATGTTGATGATAAATTACTAATAGGGAATAACATTCCTTCTCTACAGACTGTGAAGACTTGGTTGAGAAATAATTTCTCAATTGAAACAATGGGTTATTCTTTCTATAATCCTTCTGAGAACAAAGTGTTTGTTGCTATAACTGGAGTGTTCCTTATAAGAGAAATGCTTTCTAAGAAAGACAGTGGGAGGATAATAGATCTCGATGAAGTTCGAGACCCACATGATAACATTGAACCAATGGAGGAACCTGAGCAAAATGTACAAGAAAACAATATTTCTCAAGAAACACATGTTGTTCGTAGGTTTAGTAGGATTCGTCGTGAGCCCAAGAGATATTATGGATTTCTCTTGACTCAATATGGTGAAGTGATGCTTGTGGACGGAGATGAGCCTCTCACCTACCAAGACGCTATGAACACTCCAGATTCTAAGAGATGGTTGGATGCCATTAAATCTGAGATGGAATCCATGTATACTAATCAAGTATAGACTTTGGTTGATTCACCTGAAGGGGTAAAACCTATAGGGTGCAAGTGGGTTTTCAAGAAGAAGGCCGATATGGATGGTAACATACAGACCTATAAGGTACGATTGTGGAAAAAGGTTCCAAGCAAATTCATGGTATTGACTATGATGAGACCTTTTCACTAGTGGCTATGGTCAAGTCCATCAGAATTTTGTTTCCCATAGCTACTTACTATGACTATGAAATCTGGCAAATGGATGTCAAAACCGCTTTCTTAAGTGGGAGCCTTGAAGAAGATGTGGATGTGTACATGACATAGACTGAGGGTTTTGTTGATCCAAAGGATGCTGAAAATGTATGTAAGTTGCGTCGATCCAGTTATGAATTAAGACAAGCCTCGAGGAGATGTAACATTCATTTTGATGAAACTGTCAAA
This sequence comes from Oenanthe sinensis, assembly GCA_028671895.1. Classification (NCBI taxonomy): domain Eukaryota; kingdom Viridiplantae; phylum Streptophyta; class Magnoliopsida; order Apiales; family Apiaceae; genus Oenanthe; species Oenanthe sinensis. The sequence goes on from CM053813.1 coordinate 16,568,012, forward strand.
GAGTTTGGGTTTATTCAAAATGAAAATGAACCACGTGTTTACAAGAAGGTTAGTGGGAGCCATGTGACATTCCTAGTATTATATGTTGATGATAAATTACTAATAGGGAATAACATTCCTTCTCTACAGACTGTGAAGACTTGGTTGAGAAATAATTTCTAAAAGAAAGTCTTAGGTGATGCAACCTATATATTAGGGATTAGGATCTATAGAGATAGATCAAGGAGATTGATCGACCTAAGTCAGAGTACATATATTGACAAAGTTTTGCATCGATTTGGAATGCAAAGAGGCTAAAATGGATATGTCTCAATGTCTCATGGGATAATGATCTCAAAATAAAATTATCCTAAATTATTAGATGATAAGGATCGTATGAGTAAAGTTCCTCTTGCTTCGACAATTGGTTCTATAATGTATGAGAAGATATGTATTCCTTATGATGTCTCATAAGCCTTAAGCATGACGAGCATGTACCAGTCTAATCCAAGTGATGGTCACTGGATGAGAGTCAAAAATATTCTTAAGTACTTAAAGAGGACTAAAGATTAATTCTTGTTATATGGAGGATATGTGAAGCTAGTTGTAAGAGGTTTTAGTGATACTGGTTTCTAGACAGACAACGATGATTTAGTGTTTCTGTCTGGCTTTGTGTTTTATCTATTTAAATTGAGATATTGTATTGCACTGGTTCACAGCAGAGACAGTTGTTGATTCTACAATAGAGACTGAGTATATTGATGCTTGCGAAGCAGCCAAGGATGTTGTTTGGGCTTGTACTTGGGAGATATCACCTAATTAATGAGATTAATGATCAATGAGATATACATATATGTAAAGTGCATACTAATAATAATATTGCAGACTCACTGACTAAGGATTTGTCGCAGCAGAAGCACGAAAATCACACTAGTTCCATGAGTATTGGATACTTGGGTAATTTGCTCTAGTGCAAGTGGGAGATTGTTAGTAATTGTGCCCTAGAGACAATTACTTTTATATTTTAAAGAAAATATTTTATTATTAAGGATTATGTTTTATTGATTATTATTTATTTATTATGTTTTATTTACTGCATAATAAATTGAAAGCATAATAAATGTCCTTGGAATTTTGATACGTATTATATATATTTAAGTATGAGACTTAAAAATGAGATTATATGAATAGTATATTATTCTTAAAATTCCTTAGTCGAGTATTATTATTAAAGGACAATAATAATGCACAAAGACTAGTATATTTATTGACAGATGACCACATCTCATTGGTCATAGGTGTGGTGATACTAAAAGTCAAGAACATAAGTGCATATATCAATGCATGACACTGGATTGACCCGTCATGAGATTTTACATGTTAATAAGTGTCATAAGTAATTCTCACTGTGATAATGGTGTAATGATCCTTAGACCTGAAATCATTATATTTCAATACAAGAATTAATATACTTTGATTACATTAAAAGTTACCTTTGATCGGGTGACGATAAAATTGGACATTAGGTATATTATGAATCGTATGAAAAATATGAATGATCTAGATGAGATTTAATCATCCTAATTTTGGGAGTGATATTATTGGCCTCTTGTTTGAGTGAGACTGTGAAATGCACGACCGTGCTTAAATGTTGATTTGATTTTAATAGTCTACTTATCGATCAAGAAAAATAAAGATAAATTATGAAGAAGATGACACGACACGTGTCTTGCATTTAATCTATAATATCAAGATTAAAAGAATTATATTACATTGTACATTATTCACGAAAGGCTCAATCGAATCACCGATTTAATTATTATTAATTGGGTAGCAATGATATATTACTAGATGCGGCTCATTCTTTATAATTTTATTATTGGATATTAAAATTATTGTCAACGTAATAATAACCTATAGGGTCACACACAAAGAACACTTAAAATTAATTTAAATTATGAATTTAAATTAAATAAGAAATTCTAATTTAATTATAATATTAATTAAGTTGGACTTAATTAATTAATTAATTTGAATTTAAATAGAAGCCCAATATGATTAGGCTTCTCAAAATAGACTGAGCTCTCTCTATATAAACCTCTTTATGTCTCAAATTAGAGTTGCACATTTTTTTTTATAAAAACCCGTAGCTGTTTGAGAGAGAGAGAGAGAGAGAGAAATCTGTTCTTGGTGGCTAGTACTTCCCTCCTTAGTGTTGATACAAAGCGTTCGTGTGGATACTGATAGAGACGTAAATCGTATATACGGGATACATGGTGATTGATGATTTTATGCTCTTCTTTTCTCATGGATACACGGTGATTCAAACTTGGACATCCATTATTCGTCCATTATTAAAGCTTCGTTTAAGGTAAACATCTAATCTCCAAATTAAATATCATGTTTCGCGTGGATCCAGCGTTTGGGTTTCATTTTTGTATTTATTTTCACGTTTATTCAGCTGTTTTTGTGCCACGAAACCCTTCAGGATTAAGTTGGGAGTCGTTGTATCCCATTTTTATAAAAGCATCATAAAACAATATGTCCACTGACGACCGTTTTCTACCTAGACTTTTTTTCCAAATGAATTCCCTATGATAGGGGTGATCACCAGGGGGACATCATGGGGGAACTTCACCCCTTCCAAGTTAGAATCATCAAAGGCCAAAAAGACCTCAGTTCTTGCTCTCTTAGGAGTTTCTCCAACGATACTCATTACTTCTCGGGCATAAGCCTTTCTAGAATTTTGGGAGTTACCCGCAACAGTTGACCTCCCGAGATTACATTGATTACAGGCCTACGGGGCTGGTTACTCCTTTCTTTGGGGTCAGAATCCCTTCGTTTGTCATTGTAACTTCTGTTATTTCTATCACCATCCTTGGTGTATTTGTTAAACTTTCCTCTTTTGATCAAAAATTCAATCTCATCCTTTAATTGATGGCAATCATTAGTTTCATGTCCTACATCTCTGTGAAACCGACAGTAAGCATTCTTATTTCTTTTCTCAGGATAAGACCTTAGTGGTTTCGACCATCAAAGGTCCTTGTCCTTTTCAATATCCATCAATATTTGACTCCGGGCAGTATTTAGCCTTGCATACTCAGTGAACCTTGATCCACCATTCTTCTTGGAGTCATCACCATTGTCACTATTTGCATATTTGGTATTGACCGTATACTCGGTGTCACTTGCTCGGTTATTAGAGTAGGTGTTAGAGGCCTGAAACCCTTGATCTTTCCTCATACTCTCTTCAGCTTTAATATATTTTTCTGCTCTCTCCTAGAGCTCATTCATACTTTCAGGAGCCCTCTTAGCTAAAGACCTCTTAAAATTCTCATCTGAGATCCCTTGCTGTAGGGCTATCATAGCTACCTTCTGGTCCAGATCAGGGACCTATAAGGCTTCTTTGGTGAATCTGTTCATATAATATCTCAGGGACTCACTCTTTCCCTGATGCATATTCATCAATGATGCTGAGCTCTTCTCATAAGTTTTGCTATTGATGAATTGACCTATAAAGGCCCTGCTCAAATCTTTAAATGACCCAACAGAGTTAAGGGGTAGATGACTGAACCACTCTGAGCCATACCACTTAAAGTTTGGGGGAACGCTCTACACTTGACGGCGGTATTCACCGGCTACAACAACAGTGCATTGGTAAAAGTTAGGACACGGTTTGAGGGGTCTCCCGTCCCTTTATAGGCCTTGATTGTGGGCATCTTCCACTTTCTTGAAATTTTTTCTTTCATAATTTCCTCTGTAAAGGGATGTACTGGATCATCGGGATCATCAAGCGGTAACAGGTCATGGGGATCAGCCCTAGAATGAATTGACCTGATACGCCTTCTCATATGTCGGCCCTACACTTGTCGGCGGCTCATCAAGGTCTATCACAGACGTATTCCTTGCTCATATGGGGGATCATAATTTGGTGAAATCCCATAATGTGGATTGGGCACCACCGTTGTTGAGACCTACAATGAGGGAGGAGCAGTAAAAGTAGTACTGAGGGGTGGAATTACCTGAAGTGGGGGAACCGAAGTATGAATTGAGACCTCCGGATTTGAAGGATGAGCAATGACGCTCAAGGGTCCTGCTCGTCGGGAGCTTGTTCCAGGGTCCTCAACAGATGTTTGAATGATAGCTCCTTGTTCCTGCAAGATGGTAGGAGGAACATTTCCGGTGTCAATAGTGGAGTTTCGGTCTTCTCCTTCGAGGGTGCTTGCGGTACTTCGTATTCTCGTCATGGTTATTATTCTCTTCCCACAGACGACGCCAAATGTTACGAATCAAAACCAGATGCAATTAATAGTAATTAATGAGTGGTGAGAGATTTCAAGGGTGCGCAAGGCCCTAGGAATCAGATTAGAGTTAGAAGACTTGCTAGTCAAGTCTCTTCGTGATAAGGTTGTTGAAGCCTTATAGGAATGAGAGTCATCGTTAGACTCTTGCAGATGAGGTCTTATCTTTATGATAAGATTTCTAGAACCTTCCATAGATGAGGGGTATCACAGGACTCTTCGGGTCTTTTATTGAGCCTTTATTAATTATTAATTGAGTTTCAGGCCTTATTAATTGGGTCATCCATTTGGACCAAGCTAGGTTTAATTAATGCAACATTAATTACATATCTAGGATATTTTTTAGCCAATATTAACACTAATCATATTTTTTCTTAAGTAATTTAGGAATGATATCAATATTGTTAGTTTCTATCCTTCATACTTTGTTGTATCATGTAGGAATAATTTTGTCAGTAACCTCGTAGTAAATTGTGATACAATTGGGATAGAATAAATCCTTAAAAATAGTGATCATATCACGCTTCAAAAAAATTTGTCTCTAATTATTTTACAACATTTTGGTGTTGAAAAAAGGTTTCATCTCCATCCATCAATTATTGTACCAACAACACATATAATTTAACACGCTGAGAACAAGACTGTTTTAACAGATAGGAGTATTAAAATTGTCACCAATTTAATTCACCTCTTTTTTTTTTTGCGAAATAATTCACCTCTTCTAAATAAATATTGTCCAATTTAATTTTGTCCAAAAATAAAAGTTTCTGCATACCAGCTTGGAAACTTGCCATGCAAAATTCTATCAAACATACATGATAAATTTTAGTGATTCATTACTACCTTTATCAATATTAATTGTGCCCAATATTACACTAGATTGCACAATTTTACAAATTTATGATTAACTAAATAGTCTGTTAGTATTTTTTTATGAAATACACAATTTACATATTTAGACTATATTTTAAATAAATTAAAAAATATTATATGTTTTTTAATCATAAATTAGTCTAAAAAATTAGAGACAGATAAGAAACATATTGTGCAATGAAGAATTTTTCAAAAACAAAACATTTCTAAACTAAGTCTTCTGTTGTGGTCAAAACTTTTATGTTGTCAAAAAAGTGCTCTCAGATGATTTTAATAAGATTTTTAATTATATTTTAAATTATAATATTAAAAGAAATTATATTTTTGAAAACGTTTGATTATCAAACCTCTACATATTTTATATAAAAATTGAAAAATAATGTTTTTTTTGTAGAGATGCATTTTTTTTACAACAATTTTAGATTAAAAACAATTTTTTGTTAAAAGTATTTGTTGGAATTTATCAAATAATATTTTATTTGTTTTTCAATTAAAAAGTGACGTGCTGTTACCAAACAAGCCCAAGTCCTCGATCATCAAGTTTTTAATTTTAGTTGATTTCTCCTTGTCTATGACCCACCTTTGTCATCTTTTGTAAAGGATCATGGATCATGTCACGGATGACACTAGATTGATATGATAGTATTTGATTGAAACTAATAGAGTCTAGAAGGTGATAAAAAACAAAAAAAAAAAAACAATAGGAGCAAAGTTTATATTATTTTAATGATAGATATTTATATAATTTTCATTTCATTTAACCATCTTATTTCATTTTAAACTTTTTACTTTAAAAAGAATATTTCATTATTTGTCCATTTGATTGATTTCACTCTTATTATGAATTTCACCTATTTATATTTAAAGAAAGTTTTGTTGTTCATCCAACTTTTATTTTCCTAGTTCAAAAACTTGCATAATCTCATTTTTTATCACTTTTTTTATGATTTCAAATTATTTTATTATATTTAATTTCAATAGTGTCCTAGAGAGTGAAACCATTTTCTAATTTTTAATATAAGTTTTTTTTGTATAACAAGCACAATTCACAAAAGCATCATAATTTTTTGGATTAATGTTGATTGTTAAGATATTCAGCTATTATTTTTATTAGTCATTTAAATTAATTATAATTTTAAACTATTAATCTTATTGAAAAAATTAGATATATTCCCATAATCATTAATAACTCGAGGCCAATTTTCACACACGTGTTAGCTCTTATCTTGTGCACTAAATGACTTTTAGAAAGTTGTACAAGAAAATCATTAAAAATTCAAAGCACATTATCAAAGGTTTCCTGGCAGCAAGCTGTGGTTCTGTTTGATTTAAATGGGGATTTTCCAATAATAACTAAAATTAAAAATTCAATTCATGCACTATAACTTAAGATTTTTTTTTCTTTTTTCTAAAAGAACATAACTTAATATGTAAACCATAATATAATATTTTTTTTATCTAAAACACAATATATTTTTTTTTCCAAAAATAAAAAAAAAGAATCTGCAAGAACTAGAAAATGTAATTTTTTCTACAGTATTTTCTAGTAATAGGACTTTGCAATCTCGTACAATTAAAATATAAATAATTTGTAATCAAAATTAATTAGATTCAATTACAACACTATTCTCTACACCCAAAAATCAACACCTATTATAATTAAATAAAAATAGTACTTTTGAAAATATTCTTATAAATAAATAACATTATTAACTAATTTTAAAGAAACAGTACACTTGATAATTTTCTACTTTTTCTTAAGTGTGGATAACAAAAGGAACTTTGAAATATATGTAAATGATATATATACAGCGAGCTTGTTTCTTTATTTCATAAATATATTAAGGGTCCTCTTCCAATCGTTTATCTGAACTACTACCGCGTATAAGATTATCACGTGAAGTTTCTTGAATTCAGACCGGCACGTTATCTATCCTGTGCCCATCTATCCGCGAAAAAAATGCCAAGTGCTTGATACTATATATATATTAAAATATATTTTGAATCCCTAATCATTTTTTAAGTATATATATATAAATTTTATTAATTAAAATTTATCAACTTATATTTGATACTATATTTGGGTAGCTGACATTACTCTGTAATTTTCAGTTAAACCAAACAGACCGAAGTGCTTGAAACTTGCGTGTCTTGTCAGTTGTGATAATGTGTGGACCAACCTTAAACGGAAGCAAGCTGTGTATAAAGAGCCTGCTCCCATTACTTGTCATGACTTAAAAAAAATCTTCATATCTATCAACCATTTCATTCTGTACCCCCTCGCCTCAATCTATAGCATAATTGTTCTCAACACTTTCTTTGTTTTTCAGGTAAAAATGCATCAAATTTATGATATGGGATGGTTAGTAATTACACTAACAGTTGGTGGAATAGCTGCAGTTTATGGTTTCTTGACAAGGGTTAATCATAAATATTGTTATTCATCTTTCCCTTTGGATGACTTGCACTGGGGATCTTCTTTTATTGAGACTGTTTGTACTTTTCTTAAGGCTCTTTCTTGTGTTGGTGATTACTCTAATTCTTGCTGCAGTTCTCATACTGATGTTAGGTATGTACATAAACACACCTTCTCTGTATATATCTTGATATTCTTTGTTTAGTTCTTTTATATTGTTCATTGTTCATATGATGCTGCAGTTGTTCTGTTAGTATGCTATGGAAAAATTTGAGTCTTTATGATTAGATTCTTTAATTTTGATTCATGATGGAAATATAAGGCTAATATGTAACAATTCGGACCCGATATCTTATCGGAAGGGGTGGCAATTTCGGGTTCCTCAGTAGTGTTCATGCTCATAGATGTGTCAATTTCATGTTGTTTTAAAATTTACTCAAATTTAATGAAAATAATACATTGGCTTAGAGTAGCAAATTTTTAATAATGGGTCGTTTCGGATCATATTCTGGTATAAGAGGATGGAGTCGAATCACGAGGGAGCGAGGAGGCTTTGTAAAACATAAAGTACTAGTTTAATGAGAACAAGTTACAAAGTGAAGTAGAAATGGAAAATTGGATGTAGCTGAATTTGCACAGCTTAGATTAATTCATAGGCAAAAAGGGTGCTTCAACTACTACAAGATAGGTGAGCAATTTAAGGTGATTTTTAATTGTAGTTAGATAAATGGATGAACTACGAAAGGTTAATCTTTTTTTAGTTAACGTACTGTTTGTCCTTCATTAAAGTTCAACGAGACACGGGGGAGCAGGGAAAAGAGCATATGGTTGATTTTTTTTTTGGATGATACATATTGCGTGGATTAATCTGTTTGAATTAATTGAATTTTTTATTGTGAAATACTTATCTAAGAGATGTCATCTGATGTGTAGCCAACTGAGCTAGCTGGTTTTAGATCATATCTTAATAAAAACATTGTTTGTTATGTTGGAAACTTGGAAAGACTACTTGATATTTCCCAAAATTATACATATCACTGTCTTTTTCAATTATGTTAAAGGTAACATCATTTAGTAGAAAATATGTGTATAATATATAAAACTCCCTTTCTTTATATTAAAGTTAAAACTTGAACATACTTAAATCAATTATTAGCGATCAACATTTTTCTAACTCGAAATAGACATGCATCGAAAGTTGTATGTCGGTTATGCTGGTTGAATAATATAATTGCAAATTGATGTATGCTCTTTTAGATTTTGTGCTGCTGTCAGTTGTATCTTGATTTCATTCAATTTACTTGTGAAAGTTTAAGATACAAGATTGTTTATACTCTTATAAAACATTGGAGGGCTTATTATTTGTTGGCACTGCTCTGATTAGTTGTCTCTGTTCTTTTAGTGATTGCTTGGAATTTCAATTTTCATCATGGGAAGAGAAAATCATCTCCGCTAAAAAACGCGAGCGTAAAGTTGGTTATTACCTGCAGAAGAAATCAAACGAAAAGTATACTTTGGCAGTCATCGGTAAACAAAACATTGCAAGTCACATGTCATATGAAGTTAATGGGTCCTTTGCTCGTTATTATGCTTCTCACTTGTCTTCACATCAAGATCTCAAGTGGAATACTAAGCGCGAAGTGATTGACTGGTTATCCACAATGGTAACACAGCCTGAGAAAGAACTTGTACTTGATGTATTACTCTCTGCCGTGACTTAAAAGCAATTCCAAGAGAGACTTTTAGAATAAAATGCAGCTCTCAATAATTTAGGAGTTTTTTATTGTATATAAAAAATAACAACGCTATTTATATTTGCTAATTATTATATTCTATATATAATTAGCTAATTATTATATTCTATATATAATTAGAATGAGAGATAATCCTTATTAATCATTAAAATCTGAATTGAATGTAGTCTGGAATTATATCGTACTTATGCAGTACCGCCAGTACGCACACTTCGCCGCACATGTAAATTTCGCCCCACAGGTCTTGCAGACTGAAACAGAGGTTCACAATATCAACATATTGTGAAATTAAGTTCACAATAACAGCATATGGCACCCATCATAAAACTCGAATCGGCCTTTACCACAAACGTTACACTTGAAATTCCGTCTAATTTTGGTGAGTTCAAGGCTGTGTTCATGGAGATATCATCACATTTAAAAATTCTCCCATACTTGATATTTGAATACCCATCTTGATCGGCACAGAAAGTATGAAATGAAGTATCACATTTAGCACAATGATAAAACCAATGGGGTTTGGATTTATATCGTTAGAACAGAGTTCACAATTGAAAGCGTGTGGATGACCTTTAACTGGAGGATACATCAAGATACGATGATCATGTTTGATCATCTTAGATTCTTAGGCAATGCCGCACACACAATATCGATCCAATATGAACATGATTCATCAAAATATAATATTCCGTTGCAGTACCTGTTACAAAAATCGCATATAGGGAAATTGAATGGCTTACTAGTTTGATAACATCGAGTCAATTTGGTGAGCACTTTTTCTGGATGTGATGCATGTTGAATCTCTATTGGTAGCTCTGCAGCGCAACCACTGTCGAGAAAGAAGTTACAATTTGGACATCCATAGAAAGGTTCAGATGACGATAAAAGAGGCTGCTCACATCCATAGCATATCCTTTTATCACTAGTGTTTGTTTCTAGGGCTGCCCCTTGCCAAGACAACCTAAGACACCATCACGACAGGGACACCAAATTTTATATACATTTTAAGAAATTTCTTAACATATATAAATAACATTATTCTATGATCAACATTTCCTAATATGCCTTATTTTTTTAAATATATGATATCAATAATGAAATTTAATATCCATATCACTCTAATCTGATTCATGTTACAAGTGACAACTAAACATACTATCAATATACACATGACAGTATATTTTACTTAGTTAATTTTTAATTAATCTAAGTATCTTAGAGTTGATTACAATGTTAACACCACAATCCCTAATAATCTCCCATAATTTGTTTTTATGTAAAATAAAGACAAATTCAAAGTAGATTGCAAATGTTAACTCAACTAACATAAACTAAACTGTTTGTATAAGAAAATATTCAAGAAAAATTGTAAGTACAAATTTATCTCAAACTAAACTCCTTTAGACTGAGCAATTATTCAACTTCAGATTGAGCTGCATCTTCACTTGTTTTCTGCAATCATCCTTTCATAAAGAACTTCCAGAGCTTTTAGTGTCTATTTTTCTTCATCTATCTTTGCATGATCAGAGACACAATCTAAGACTTGCTTTACCATTTTATAAGAAAGATTCTTCAAGTCTCGATAGGTGTAGTAGTTCTCAGTTGGTCCATTGGAGATGCACAAATACTTTGTCCCAAACATGTCTTTAATGAATCTGTCTTTTGTAGATGAGAAAACCTGCTTCACTCTCAGTTTGTCTATGGCTTCATCTTCTTCTTCTTCTTCTCTCGACTCAATAATCTCCCAGACAATTTTGCTTAGATCTCTTTCAACTTCAAGGAATGAGCCTGTAGTGAGTCTAAAAATCCTTCTCAAATTTTAATTGTTGAGCACCCTGAAATTGGCAGCCTCCACTTCTATGCTATCAATTATGATTCTCAGGGGCCAAAATAAGACTAGAGAAACATAGTTAGACCTTCTTGAGAATTGATCATTCAGCATTGCATGCTTCATGTCAATCTCAGCCTCCTTTATCCTTTCTGTTATTTTCTCCAGCTTCTTTGCAGCTTCAACCTCACTTTCAAACTTCTTCCTCTTTTCCCTTTTTTCCTTTATCTTGGAGTCACAGATCTCTAATGCTTTGTTTTTGAAATTAAACACCTCAAAGTTTGTGACATTGAGGAGTTGTCTCTTGATCAGTTTGACTATTTCTGGATCCTTCTCAGCCAAAGTTTTCAATTCTTCAAATGTAATTTCCTTAGCAGATCCACCAGAGTTATAGAAGATTATTCTTTCAGGATTTCTTAGAAGACATTGTTAGATCTTCTTATACTCCATCTTTTTCTCATACTCCTGTTGTTGCTTTGTTGAGATGATTCTTTGGAGTTTGGAAATGAATCCTTGCTCTTTAGGATATGGAAATTGTTGAAGTTGCTCCACAAGCTTTATTAGGAGTTCAGTATTTTTACCCTGCAAGGAATCTATGCTCCAGAATTCCTTGACTCCATCTTCATTTTCAAACATTACTCCATCTGAGTACACTACATTCTTTGGTCCTTTAATATCATTTGAATCCAAAGGATGAGTTTTGAAAGTTTCCATTAACTCCAAGAATTTTCTAATCAGTATTCTCCTGAAAACTTGAGTCCTAATATCTAGACCATTGATGATTTGAAGCATTCTTCTCACCATAAAATAAGTTTCTTCCTTCAATTCATGTCCCACAACTTCAACCTCATAAGTAGCATAATAGATATTTATCATGCTCAAAGAGTTTAACTCAGTCCATTCAACAATAACTTTAGTGATTAATTCTGCCTTTGACTCAACCATGTTGTTGATTGTGGGTCTCTTGACATCCAGACATTCTTCATGCATTACTTCAATCATTAGCTTCTAATTCTTTCTGCTAGGCTTCCTGCTTAAATGTGGCTTAGGTCTCTCAGCCCTTGCCTTCTTGTATTTTTTGGATATTAATTTTTTTTTGATAGTAACTCTTCCCTCACTTCTTTTGACAGTGACTTCGAAGTTACTGTCAATACAGGCTTGACAATATGTTCCATGACAATAGGTTTTGGTTCTGTGACAGTAGGTTCACCCTTATCACTCCTAACAACATCATTCTTGTCATTTTCAAAACCAAGAACCACCTGCTTCAATGATTTCCCTTCAATTTCATCCTTGTAATCCTCTTCATTCTTCTCATCTTCATCCACCTTATTTCCAGTTCTAGAGGTTCCTTCACTATTGTTATTGTGTTTGCTAGAACTACCTGCACCTCCATCATGCTTTCCATCTTCATTGTCATCACCATTTCCATCCTTACTTCTTCTCATCCTTTCAGCCCTTAGTTTTTCAACTCTTTCTATCTCCCTCTTAAAAATTCTCACTACCTCCATCACCTTATCTTTTTGTTCTAGCTTGCAGAAGTACTCATATGCTTCTCTCACCAATTTCAGCTTGTACTCCTTGATTCTTTCAAGATTCATGAATCTGTATTTGCCATCATTTGAGAAACTGTACCTGATGCTTAGTGGGTTGTAGGTGATTTCTGGAAGCTTATCCCTTATCAATTTCAACAAGGTCCTTTTGAGATTTTCATTCAGGAAAGATTTCTCAGCCTTGATTTTGAGTCTAATTGCTTCAATTACATGAATTTCTTACCTGCTGAGAAATCCTAGGCTAATATACCAACTCAATCCCCCTTGCATTCTTACTGTTGTCACCCATTTGTTACTAACAGATGTCATTACAGCAGCTCCCACTATGGATTGTTTCAATTGATCATAGAATTTCTTGGGGTCTCTTTTGGATGCCATCTTTATATCTTTGATCTTCTCATAGAAGCTAGCATCCTGAAATGCATTGTTATTTTCATTCTCATCAAACATTAACACAGTGGCTTCTTCTTCAGTCAAGTCTTCTCTTTCCACCAAAATAGTATAATCATCATTTATTTGAAAGAGCTTTTCCTTACCTTTACCAGCTGCATGCACCAAATGAGCCTTTTTCACATCACTTTCCTTTATTACTATGCCTTTCTCCTTAAGCTTTTCCACCTTATCACCACCAAGCTTTATAGCAATCTCAGCATCCACCCTAGATAGTAATGCTAGTTGACTCTCCTCCTAATATGTAGCTTGAGTTTTCTCATGTTCAGCCTCACCAACAAACACTTCATCACCTCCATCTCCATTTTTCTCCCCCTTAGTTGGGGTAGCAACTACAATCTTGGAGTTGAATTCTTCCAGTTTAGCAAACACAGCTTTGAATCCTTCATTCTTCATGGTTTCCAAAATAGACATCTTGTTGATAAGCTTCACCTGGTTTCTATCAAATGTATCTAGGTTCTTTGAGAGTTTGGTAACTTTATGGGAAAGGGATTTCAACCTTTCATTAGCTTGTTTGGATGATTTAGAGGCTGTGGGGGTGCTCACACTCTCTGGTTTTTTCTGAGTGATCTCATCACTCCTCACCAACTCACTCTCAAGGCCTATTTCCTTAGATATTTGGTCTCCCATAATTTTCTCTTTTATTTGGCCTTGCTCAGGGCCCTCTCCTTTTGCTTGAGATTTTCCCAACCACTCATTTTTATGCTTAACTCTCTTTTCTTTTATCTCTCATTTTCTTTTCACTCCCTTACTCATCCTAGGTGCAAGAGACTGAGCAGGTACATCTTGCATAGAAGGTTTAGATTGCACTTTAAGTAGAGTGGAAATGAGAGTAGGATCATCATCATCATTCTGAGAAGTTGCAGCCATGGGAGATTTACTGTCTAGAATTTGAATGTTGACAGCATCTTTGGATAAGTTGACAACGTCTGTTGAGAAATTACTGTCATGAGTATTGACAACAACTTTGTCATTAACAGCTATAGAGGCTGTTACAACAATCTCTTCTACCCTTTGAGTAGAAGGTTCTTGTAGATTGTTATGATCAGTCTCATCCAATTATTAGAATAATGCATCAACATTTTGATCTTCAATGTTGGCAAAATGAGATGCACCATAATTGAATGATATGTGTTCCACATGTTCTAGCCCTATTGTGTGTATATCTTTAAGTGTGGGCTCAGGTTGAGTGTATTCAACCTGTTGTGCAGACTCTGTACAAAATACCATGGGAGACTAGCTAAGTTCAATAGATGTCTCCTATTGAGATGAGACATTCAGAGATGTGTTTTGATCCCTTCAAAGAGATGTATCCTTTTGAGAGGACACACTCTGGCTAACAGAGGTTGGTACCCTTGCCTTCTTTCTCCTAGGCTCACCAGGGCCCTCTGTGGGTTCTGTGTACTTGTTACAAGCCTTATTTTTTGCATCTTGTGCAGTTTCACCACCTATATGTGGAAAGGTTTCTATCCTAGGTTTGATGATTCTCTTCCTTTTAGGAGCCTGGTCCTTTTGAGAGGAACCAGACCCTTGGCTAATAGATTTTGAGATTCTAGAAGGTCGGACTCCTTCAAATGCTTTAGAATATGGGTTAGGAATTGTTAGGTCAACACCATTCTCATCACTCAAGGTAAAAACATTAAACTCTCCCCCAACTCTCAAATTGAGTGAGTTTATTATAGACATCATGTGGTCAGTAATAAACAGACCCAACTCATAATTGAGGGGTTTGCTAGAAAGCATGGAGTGAGTATTTTTCTTTACCATGGGGGACTCCATACATTGTATACTATCTAAATTATTATACATACAACAAAATTAATAATAAGCCTAAAGAATCTAGGATAGTATATTACCAGCTTCCTGGTCTCCTTCTTGCCAAGTATTAGCTTGAACAGCGACATAAGGAGCCTCCCAATCTCGATTCTGTAGTTGTGCACCATTGAATGCACAATTTTCCTGATATAGGCTGGCACTTCATTCCAGCCACTTGTCTTGCTTGACATGGTTCTATTAACGACATCCATTATCATGTTCCATTTTTATTCAAATACTTTTTGTCCATTCCTCCTGATGGGTACCAATCATTGTTGTCAGGGTTTGTCTTGGGTCCAGCATACCCAATCATCTTGAAAAATTTAACCAGTTGAAAATCACTTGCAGGCTCCAGAAAAAGCGAACCTTCACCTTCTCCCAGATGGAGAGCTTCATTTATAAAGTGGAATCAATGGTGTAAGAGGTACCATTGATTTCAAACGTGATGGAGCTAAAGTCTTGTTCCCCCTCACAAATTGCAGAAGTCCATAGCTGAGACAATCTTGGGATTTCGAGTAGTGGGCTTTCTATGAGGGCATAGGACATGAAGGAGTTATTCATGAAACTAACAAATGGCTTGAAGGCTTCTCCAGCTTCACCCACTGTAGCCATGGTGGTGAAGTTTGTTTGGGCAAAGAGTACAGACTATTTGAGGTCCAGACATGGTTAAGAGTTTGAAATGTGTTTAGAACTGAAGAGAATGTGAACGAAAGAGATGAAGTTGCAGAGAGAGAATATATGGTTTTTAGGGTGTTAGAGAATTGAGAGTTTAAAAGAGAAGTAAAGAATGTGAGGGATTTTAGCTGTTTGTATATATATGATGTGAAAAAGTTGATGTCAAAGCTGAATTTCAATCGATTTATTTGACAGTTGTATCTATTAATCCATTTGCTTCTTGACAGTAACTTCTGCACTAGAAACAAACATTCTTGAAAGTAACATTAGTGGTTAGAGAATATATAACATAAATGAATAACCCTAATATTAACTATTGACAATATGTTATGTGGGGATTTTAGAAAACGATACTGTCAATGAGTGTTGACAGTAAGTTTCACAGAATTTGACAATAAGTTTCAGTCTCGCATACTATACTGTCAAGACTTCTCAATCGATTGACAATAACTTATTACTATATGACAATATTAATAAAATATACTGTCAAGAAACTTGACAATACTTTTTATTAACCTCATATGAATTAAGTTACTTAAAAATAAATCAGTTAACCTCTCAGTAAAATATAGTCATGTTTTTCCACTGTGACAAAAATCAAAACACCTCAAGAGGCCATTAATTCATAGTGAAATTTAGTTAACTAAATTTTTGATCAACTAAATAGAATTACATTAACAGGACAAATTTAACATACCCAATTCACTCACTAGCTTGTTGAATGTCTTTTCATCCAATGGTTTGGTGAAAATATCTGCAAGTTGTTTCTCTGTGGGCACATAAATCAGCTTTATTGTGCCTTCCTCCACATGTTGTCGAATGAAATGATGTATGACGCCAATGTTCTTAGTCTTGGAGTGTTGAACACGATTTTCAGAAATTGCTATGGCACTGGTGTTGTCACAAAAGATAGGAATTCCTTGTAGAGTCAACCCATAATCCAATAGTTGCTTCCTCATTCAAAGTAAATGAGCATAGCAACTACCAGCTGCAATGTATTCAGCCTCTACAGTTGAATTTGACACTGAATGCTGCTTCTTGCTAAACCATAAAACCAATTCCTTCATGTTGACAATAACATTTTGCCACCAGCCTTGCTTTATTTCTTGTGACAGTACCACGATCATTCATCTTATTTCTATAAACCCATTTGGTGCCTATTATGGATTTATTCTTTGGTCTAAGAACCAATTCCCAAACACAGCTTCTTTCGAATTGATTAAGCTCTTCTTGCATGACATTAATCCAATCTGAATCAGCCAATGCTTCTTATAGAGTTTTGGGTTCAGTTTAGAAAGGAAACAAGAGTACATGCATCCATTAGTAACATTTCTTCTTATGCAGACATACTTGATCATTAGTAAAAGGCATGTTAAAGCAAATACTCATCAAGTTCATTTTACACGAAATGCAATCAAAATCATCAGAGTGAGATGCTTGTTTTTTCTTTAAAGGCATACTGTGTAAATTACCATTAATAGAGGTAGCATTCTTGACATTAGACTTATTTTTATTACAGACATGAGTTAGATGACTAGAAGACTGACAATTGTTACACAATTTTTTAGGCGCATTAGCAATATAGCCTTAATTGTTCTTCTTATTTATTCATAGTTTTCCATTTCTGTTCTTTTTGGTCTTCATGACAGTATATTCAGAAGTTACTGTCATACTGGTGTTGACAGTAGGTTTAGATGGAGTTGTCATGACAATAAGTTTTGATCTTACAGTCTTGACAACAGCTTCTGAACTTACTATCTTGCCAGTGTTGGCAGCATCTTTTAAACACTTGTTACTATCAAGGTTAAAACTAACTGTCTTAGGGATTTTGACAATGTCTTTTACCTTAAGGGACTTGGTGACAGCTTCATTCTCCTCAACATCTATCTCTTGTTTAATCACTAATTCTTCCTCATCAAATTTAAATTCTGTCTTTTTGAATAAAGGATTCTTAACCCTTTTTAAAATGGAAGGTTTGATAGTATGTTTGATGTCTTCCTCTACAATATGTTTCTTTCCATTTTTCTTCTCATAGTTAAACCCTATACCTACCTTTTAATTTTCAGTATTATCATCATGGTATAATTTTAACAAGGAAGAAGAATTTTTGTAAGCCTTGATTTTGAGTTCATTCTCAGAAATCTATTTTATAAGAAATTCATCAATATGGGAAGCACAAACTAACTTGTTTATAAGAATCTCATTTTCTTGTTGTAAGGACTCAAAAGCATTCTGTTTAAGTTCTAGTTCATGATTCTTAATTCTCAGTAACTCATTAGCACTAGACAGTTTGACAATCTCTTCATTAGCAGCTAGCATGCTTGTATGAATATTAAAATTTTCAAAACTTAAACTTTCAATAGTTTTCTTATACTGAGATGTAGTCATATAAACAATAGTAAGAATGGGTACCTGATTTGATGAAGTGGACGAACCCTCTCTAGAGTCTGCTATGAGAGCAAGATTTCCATATTCTTCATCTTCTTCATCATCAGAATCTTTCCAACACTTGCCTTCAGCAACAAAAGCTCTTCCTTGTTACTTTTTGAGCAAGACATCATACTTTGATTTGAGTTCCTCATAATCATTGTCATTTCTTCTCACTTTTTTTGGCTTTTTATATTCTTTTACAAAATGCCCCATTTTATTACAGTTGTAACACCTTATCTTGGATCTGTCCACCGTATCTATTTTATATCCACCTTTGCCACTTTCTCCAAGTTTTAAACTATTTGACTTGTTGAATCTAGAGCTTTGTCCTCTGGGTTTGAAAGATTTGTTCTTATTGAATCTTAGATTGGAGAACTTTCTTGCCATGTAGGCCTTTGTTTTATTTTCCATGTTTTCTAATTCCTCCAAAGTGTAGAACTCATCTTTTTCACCATCTTTGAGTTCAAGAGTTACACTTTCATCTTAATCTATGACTTCTTCAATCTTGATGTGTTGATGTTAAGACTCCTGAAGCTGCAACATCTTTGGATCTTGAACTACTAGAGCATTTGAAGTGTTGCCCATGTTTTCTCTTTGACTAGACTGAATATCTATCTTTTGTTACAGTTCTAGCTCATAGGTTTTAAGTATGCCATAAAAAGTTTCAAGAGAAACTTTTGATAAATCCCTTTCTTCTCTTATGGTACTAACCTTGTGCTCTAGATGGCCAGGAAATGTCAACATGAATTTAATATTTACCTCCTTTTTGTCATAAAACTTTCCATGTAGTTGTAGGTCATTTATCAACCTGTTGAATCTCTCAAACATCTCAGTCAACCCTTCATTTGGTTTGGCCATGAAAGCTTCATACTGAGACACCAATATCTGTCTTTGATTGTCGATCACTTCTTTTGTTCCTTCACAGAGCATCTCAATGGTTTCCCATATTTGCTTGGCACTAGTGCAGTTGACAATATTGTTGTACATGACATTGTCAAGTGCTTCAATGATGATAAATTGTAAGCAATCATCCATAGATACTTTTTCTCTTTCCGTGTCATTGTACTTTGAAACTTTTTTGGGAACCCAGTAAACTGGTATTGTTTCACCATCTACTGTAGTTTCAGGTACATATGTTTTAGAAATGAAAGGTTCATTTTCCAGAATTCCAGGGTAAAGTGGGTTGGTTATTTTTATGAACAACATCATTTTTCTTTTCCAAAGGTTGTAGTGTTCTTTGTCAAAAATGGGTATTATTATTCTGTTTACTTTCTGTGCACTCATATTTAGATCTTTTCAGGTTATGTATATCTAACATGCTGCTCTGATACCAGTTCTTAAAGAGTATGAGCGTTGTAGAAGGGGGGGTTGAATGCAACTTAATAATTTATCACCTATCTCGCTAACAACAAACAAGAAGTAATAATATCAAGTATGAAATGCAGACAACAGTAAGCAAGCAATTTAAAAAAGGTGTTTAACTTCAAAATTTAATTTTATTAATTTTTGTTTGCTACAACTGACTGGAAAATGTTTCCAGCTTCAATAGATTCAATAACAAAAAATTTGCTAGTGTTTCTATGCTTGAGAAAAGTTAAGCTTAGTTACGTTAGGGAAAGTGTTTGCGAGGTAATTGTATTTATACTGAAACACATATCTCACTTACAAGTCTACTTTCCCTTATTCCTAGAACAAAGCTTGAAACAGAAACTTCATTTTTTCTATTCAAATTTGTCTTCATTCCATTTATAGATAAATCCGTTCTGAGATGTACTGACATCTTTGACTCCTTGAGCATGCTTTATCTTTTTGCTTGTCTTCTCTCAAGTTGCAGTAGTAGGCTTGACATACTAGATAGTAATGTCAAAATTAATCCTTAAAGTTCCACTACCTAGTCTGCTACCTGAAATAGACTGTCAGCTTCACCAAAGCTTCTCTTTGGTGATAGTATCTTTGACTCCACATACTTTACTGTCAAACTTGATAGTCTTCTAAAACATGTTGTCTTCTAAAGGTACTGTCAACTATCCCCGCCAATGTTGCTGTTAACTATCCCTGCCAAAGTTGCTGTCAGTAAAACTTGTTGTCTTCAAATCTTCATTCTCATCCAATTTTACTGTCAAAGGAATAGTTGATGTTAATAATACTTGTTGTCTTCGAATCTTCATTCTCATCCAAGTTTACTATCAAAGGAATACTTGTTGTCGTCTATTCCAAATGTGTTGTCAGTTGAAATTGCTGTCATAGGCTTCAGTTGCAGAATGTTATTTTCAATGATTTGATCCTTGCTGTGCATGAACACTTTGTGAACTTTTACATCATAGATCATGTTATTACATTTTTACAAGACAATAACTATTGAGACTTATTGTCACCTACTTGGCTTTTATACATACTATTACAAGTGACAACTAAACATACTGTCAATATACATATGATAGTATAATTTACTTAGTTAATTTCTAATTAACCTAAGTATCTTATAGTTGATTAAAATGTTAACACCACAATCCCTAACATGTGTGCTATATTCTGACGAATTTCTTTTTTCTAGCGATCTCCATATGTATTTATTTATAAAAAACTGGTGACTTTGGTGATTCTTATAATACAAATTAGTGATTTTTATAGTATAAATTTTTGATTTATCTAATATAAATTAGTGATTGCATTTCAATCTGTAACAAATTTAATATAAATTTGTGATTAATTTTGAAGTTGCTGGAATATAGCACATATGGTATGCAAACTAATCATTGGGAGATGGAGAAAAATGTGGTGAAATTAGATTTGACAAAAATTTCACCAATTGACGAGAAAATCAAATTAAAAACGGAGGAGATAAAGTTAGTTTTTAGTTTTTAGTCAAAGTTGGTTTCTATTATAGTAACACCACACACACATATATGAGTAGCATTCTAGAGATAATGTTTTAAATAGAGTTAAAAAGAGAATCATTATATATACACATATAATACATATATTTATCTCATTATTAATCAAATATAAGTATAAATAAATGAAAAATGAACTAATATAATTTTTTTCTTTGAAAATATTGAAAATCACTCATAAAAAATAAAAAATAATTTACTAATTCTCCAATAGAATTAAATCCCCCTAGAATGATTCTACAGTAGAATAAAATTAAAAATTAATTTTTCGCTTAATTGTTTAAGAATTAAATTTTTTGTGAAGATTATGTATGATTAATATTTTGTAGTAGAATCAAATTTTAAAATTATTTATAAGATTCTACATTAGAATCGAAGAATTCTCTACGTTACGTAAATCTATATAAAAGTATTTTTCTATAATATTGATATATATATATGGAGCGGATCTGGGGAATACGTATGCTCTGTAAGGTTTTTAGAGCATATGGGTTCTATGCCGTTGGATGGATGGATGAATGGACTGTCTGGATTTAAAAAAAAGGACGATCCACTGTTAATAATTGCGGCCCGTGTACGGTCCGCTATTATTAACAACGGTTCTGTCCAACTAAAACACAATACCAACATCGATTAACAACAGAAGTCATCCGATACATAGAAGTCGTATAACCCTAGTTCTTCGAAGAAGAAAAGCTTTGGATTGCCTCGGTTACACACCTTGTTTGGATTGATTTTGAACTCATTTTTGATCGAAAGCTTCTAGTAGTGGTTCAATTTCTTCCCCTTGTATAATATGTATTTACTATTATCATGGTTACACACACCTTGTATAATTTGGTTGTTAATTTCGATTGCAGTATATGTATTATTGATGGCTCTAACAATTTTGTTGTAGTATACATGCTTGGTACATTGTTGATTGTGATCTTAATTGTGAAATAGGGTTTAAAGTAGGAACTAGGGTTTATGAAATTGGGTATAGTATGATTTGGGGGTTTTCAATTTAAATTGTAAATTTTGAATAAAAATTTTGAAAATTGGAATAATATGAATTTGTTGATTATTTGAATTAATTGGGAAATAATGTATATATATTTTGAATTAATTAAGAGATATGGATATAGTTCGAATTAAATTAAAAATTGAATATAAATTCGAATATAATTTATTTAGAAATATAGAAAATTAATTAATTTATTTAGAAATATGAATTGAGAATTATTTGCTATATTTTAGGGATAAATGATGGAATATGGATGATTTGATATATGAAATGTGAATTATTTGCTTTATTTTATGGTCAATATGGATATTGAATATTGGATTTGATGTTCTTTGATGAATTTTATTTCAGGGATGGATAATATGGATGATATACTATCCCTGATTCAGGGAAATATAGATATATTAATAAATCTCTGAGGTGCTACACTCTAATCAAATGATTAGCTACGATGACTTTACAATCAATACAACAACAACAACATACAGTTGGGTGTTTAAGAGGTTCTTTAATGAAGCTCTCATAGGTTATTGTGTATATTAAAGACGATGCACACTGAATGCTTCTGATGTAAAAACACATATATAGTGTAGTCTTTAAAATCAATTTGAATTGATTTCTTCACAATGGTAAGTGCTAAGTGGCGCCAAGAAGAGTGTTTACCCTGTATGTATTCAAGTGGCACCTTGATCTTTGAAGTTGCGCCTAGCTTCAAGCTGTGCTTTACCTTTATACGCAAAAGTGGCGCCAATATATTGTTCTACAAAATCTTCAAGTTGCGCCTGTATAGATTAAGTGGCGCCATGTACATCTTGTTCCTTGTGATGCCTCAAGTGGCGCCATTGACTTCAAGTGGCGCTTCTCCCATGTATTTACCTTAATGAACTTCAAGAATACACCAAGTGGCGCCTAGACTTGATAAGTATCGCCACACACAATGCTTGTAGTGTATAAGAAGAATTTGTTATTCTAGTGGTGCTTTTAGCCTTGGAGAAATTCTTGATGCTTTGAGTAGATTCCACTTACTTTCCATTTTTTTGTTTAATCAACTGATTCCTCTTTAGTAAATAAGATATATATTTTCTTGATGTGTTGATGCTTAGTGCACTGGTAAGGTTCACAAATGACTAACACTAAATCAACTTCTCTTATTTTTTTACTTTTCTAGTTGACCATTTCTCAACTTTTCCATTGCTTCAATTTACTGAAATCCTTTGACAATTATACTTGAACCACTGCATTTTCTTTACATTGAATATATCTTGATCCTTTATTCATCATTGAGGCTTGAACATATTAATGAACGTCTCACATTGACGCTTCTGAACACTTCAGACTTTAATTCCCTATAATGATTCATGTATGCATCCTGTTTTATGTCCTTCTAGATTCCTTGTGTTACACATTATTATTATTATCTGTCTTTTTTCTTGTGTTGAGTTATCATTACCTCTATTATATATTACGGTACATTATTTTTTACAATGTATTTTCCAATCCTCAGGTAATTTTTCAAACTGATCAGAGGTAAATATTTACATTGGTCTCGGTGGAGGCCTGAACACATGACACGTTTGCTCTTTGCTATGCCCTACAACCATAAATTGATTACTTTTTCTTTGGCACCCAAATTTGATTGGGTCCAAGAGGCTTAGATAAGTAAACAAATTTAGCTACAGAAATTTTCTGGCCCTTGTCTTTCTCATTGACTGTGCCCTTGCCCTTTGGTTTAGCCTTAATAGGGGTGTCTTTAGGCTTAGGGACATGGGCTTCCTTCCTAGATTTAAGAGGACTAGCAGTTTTTGCCCTACCATGCTTTCTATTCATGTTCACATCTGTATTCATGCAAGTACTAGATGATGTATTCATTAAGTTTATATATGCCGACATGATGTTGAAAGCACATGGCATGCATCCTACTTTACCACACGGCTGATGAGGGATAAGCATGGCAGGCATATTAGAAGTTTCTTCTTTTACTACTTTTATCTTTTGGCATGCATGCATAAGATGACCAGTAGAATTACAATTATTATAAAAAAATTTAATAGCTTTGGGAGAGCAGGCATAATCATTTTTCTTATTAACACCTATCTTTCCATTTCTGTTAGCTTTCTTCTTTTCATTCTTGTTGCCTAAATAACTTTTAATCTGTTCCTTAGGTTCTACAATTTTTACAGATTTCTTAGGCAACTCTTTTTTACTTTCTTCCTCTTTCTTTTTATCATCAGCAAGAATTTCTTCTTTTATTAAGATCTGTTCTTCATCTAGGGGTTCGATGACAAACTTCTTGTATAGGGGCTTAGGGAGATTTTTTAACACATGTGGAATATCTTGCTTCACAGGACCTTCATCAGTAATTGATTCCTCATGTCTCTTTCCTGCCTTTTTATCATAGTCAAATCATATTCCAGTTTTCCGACCTATGACCTATTTATCTATTGTCTCCTTAACAAGATTAGCAGATTTCTTATAAGCCTGAAGTTTTAACTCTAACTCAGAAATTTTATTCCTAAGTGCAGTTTCTACTTCCTGATTGCATTTGTCTTTATTATGTAGATATTCCATCTTCTGTTTCAGATCTTTTAAGTTAACACATGCAAGCTCTAGTTCTTCATTTCTAGCTTCTAGCATTTTAACTTTAGAATTAGTTTAGCATTTTCTTTTTCAGATGCTAGCATGCTTGTGTGAATGTTAAACATTTCTACACTTAGATCTTCTACAATTTTCTTATAATAAGAATTAGACATGTCAACTGTGGAAAGAAATGATACCTTTGATGTCTGAGGTGATGCCTGTGAAAAGTATGCCATTAGTGCAACATTTTAATATGTCTCTTCATCATCATTGTCCGAGTCATCCCAGCTCTTTCCCTCGGCTATATAAGCTCTGCCCTGATGCTTTTTTACCAGTGCATCATACTTTTGCTTGAGTTCGTCATACGACTCCTTTATCTCTTTTCTTTGCTCAGGCTTCTGGCATTCTACAGCAAAATACCTGGGTTCATACAGTTGTAGCACTTGAACTTACTGCGGTCTATCATTCCCGTCTTATAACCTCCTTTGTTGTAAGACCCTGAAAACGAACCACCTCGGTTGTTTCTAAAACTGGAACCACTGTAACTGGAGTTACTCTTGAATTTGTACTTAGGGTTCCTCCTAAACCCGAGGTTCTTGAACTTCCCTGCCATATAGGCCATTGTCTTATTTTCCAATTGTTCAAGTTCTTCCATTGAATAGAAGTCATCTTCATCACCTGCTTGAGCATTTTCTGAAATTTCGGCTTCTAGAATCTCTTCTTTCTCAACAACAAGTTTCACTGTGTTGGTCTCTATGACAGCAAAATCCTTGGCTACAAGTGTCGTAGTCTTCAACAGTGTTGTATTCTTACTGTCTACTGTTCCTGAACCATAAATGATATGTCTTTGCTCTTGCTCCATTTCATGAGTCTTGAGCTTCCCATATAGAATTTCAATGGATATGTCATTTATGTCACTCTTCTCTATGATGACAGAGATTTTGTTATCTAGGTGTGCTGGCAGTGTGAACATGAATTTCCTGTTGATCTCCCTACGTGAGTAGGCCTTCCCATGCAGAGACAAGTCATTCAATAATTTGTTGTATCTCTCAAAGACTTGAGTGATACTTTCTCCTGGTAGTGACTTGAACACTTCATACTGGGATGTAAGAATATTCAGCCTGTTCTCCTTCACTTC
The DNA here is from genome assembly GCA_028671895.1 of Oenanthe sinensis. Classification (NCBI taxonomy): domain Eukaryota; kingdom Viridiplantae; phylum Streptophyta; class Magnoliopsida; order Apiales; family Apiaceae; genus Oenanthe; species Oenanthe sinensis. The sequence continues at coordinate 16,593,701 of CM053813.1, forward strand.
TGTTGTACCTTCGATTAATAGATCAATCGTATCACACATTTGTTTGGCACTAGTTCAATTAATCACTTGATTCAGCATTGTAGTGTCCAGTGAATCCATTAGGATACATTGAAGATAATTAATTTCTTAAAAATTAAAATTAATTCGAATAAAAATTGAATTTCGTGAAATAAAATTTTGTTCGAATTCTTGATGATTGATAGTTTTTTTAAAATTAGTGTATTTAAAATCTTTAAAAAAATCAAATGTTGAATTTTTTTTAAAATTAAAGAAATTTCAATATAAATTTTTCTAGATCTAAAAATGCACTTTTTCTTAAAACTATTTTTGGATCTTGATTTGTAACTTCAATCAAGAAGCTTTGATACCAATTGTTAGGTCCAAAATAATCATAGAAGGGGGGGGGGGGTTGAATATGATATTGTAGAATTTTCATTTAATTGTGGAATAAGTGTTTGTGTTCTTGAGATATAAAAATGGCAGTTACTGAAAAACATAGATTCAGGGAAATAAAGATATATTATTAAATCCCTGAGTGCTACACTTCTAATCAAAATGATTAGCTTCAATGAGTTCAATCAATATTACAACAGATATACAATTGGGTGAGTTTAATGAATGTCTTTAATGGAGCTCCCGTCTGTATGTCTTTTGTGTTGAAGATGAATGAATCACTACTGTCTGTATTAATTTTCACCCATATATATTCTGTAATCTTTTTGGAAATTGATTTCCAACAATGTATAAGTCCTATGTTGCGCCTGTAGAGTGTTGATAGTGTGTAGGCGCCACATAACTATTTGTTACGCTTTGGACATGTTGGTTGCGCCAAGTAAACTTTGTTGCGCCTCTAGACTAAGGTTAGTTGCGTCTATACAATTGTTTCCTTGTATAGGCGCCACTAAATAATTTAGAAACATTCCCAAGAAGCTTTGTTGCGCCTGGTTTACATTTTGTTGCGCCTGCACACTTGTTGCAGTGTGTAGGCGTCACAAAGTCTTCTAAACAACTTATGTTGTGCCTTAACTTAGTTATGTTGCGCCTGCACTCCCATTCCCTTGTGCAGGCGCCACAAACCTTCTCTTTGACTTCACTTAGCTTTGAATTTGGTTTGCTGCGCCTAAGCCTTTATGTTGCGCCACTAGAGTACCTCAAGTGTACAGGAGCCACCAAATGTTAGTATTACTTGCCTTAACATATATCCTGAAATCTTGAAGTAATTACTACTTGGTTTTCACTCTTCTGGCTTGATCAACTGATTTTCTTCTGATTAACCAAGACAATTCTTTTCTTGTTGTGCTGACGCTTAGTGCACTGGTCTGGTTCATAAACAACTAACACTGAATTGAATTCCCTTGACTTCTGTTCTGTTTCAGGTGATTCACTTTGGACTATTGCATTGCTTCTGATCACTGAAACCCTGACATCTATACTTAAATCATTACATTGTCTTTAGTCTGAAATATTCTGAACTCTTATTTGTTGCTGAGGCCTGAACATTTTAATGAACTTCTCTCGCTGACGTTCAGTAAGCCTTACATCTTGAATGCTCTGCAATGATGTATGTATGATTCATGTTTACATGTCCTTTTGTATTCCCATGCTGCATATTAGTATTATTTACCTGTCTTTGTTTCTTAGTTGAGTTATTGTTACCACTATTACATACTACGTTACATTATGTTTTACAATAACAAATTTTGAAATTTCAAAAAATCAAATAAATTTCAGTAAATAATAAATCACTGTTTTGAGGCCTGTAAAGACATCAAGTGGCTTACAGACGCCAAGTTGACTCTTTTAGTATTGTTCAGTGACACGATTTCAGTCATAAAACACATATCGTTTGTGAAAATCGGACAATGGAAACAGATTTTAGAAAATCTATAGAAGTCGTTTCAGAATTCATATTGAATACGATTCCCATAATAAGAACAAACATGTATCATATATATACAACAATACACACAATCATTACTTGATTATACATCACATGAATATCATATATTCAAAATCATATAAAACATATATATTAACATATAGCCATGGCATATCATATATATGTTTACATACATCAAAAAAATGTTAAACATATAACGAATTAAAATATTTCGCAAGTAGCTCTGATGCCATTGAAGGGTTTCGAGGCACAAACGCAGCGAAATAAATGCGAAAATAAATACAAAAATGAAACTCAAATGCAGGATCCATGCGAAACATGATATTTAATTCAGAGATTAGATGTTTACCTTGAGTGAAACTTTAATAATAGATGAATAATGGAGGTCCAAGCTTGAATCACTGTGTATCCATGAGAAAAGAAGAGCACAAAACCTTCAATCACCACGTATCCCATATATACGATTTACGTCTCTATCGGTATCAATATGAATGCTTTGTATCAACACTAAGGAAGGAGGTACTAGCCACCAAGAATAGATTTTTCTCTATCTCTCTCTTTCTCTCAAACGACTAGGTTTTTTCACAAAACGTGCCACCCTAATATGAGACTTAAAGAGGTTTATATAGAGAGTCTAATCTATTTTGAGAAGTCTAATCATATTGGGCTTCTATTTAAATTTAAATTAATTAATTAATTAATTTAAATATTCAATGTAATTATCAATGAAGGCTTGCAAGCAAAGAGGTGATCCAAAAGAGGATGATGGAGCAATGAAGAAATAAGACATATAATAGATAGTGTTTTTAAACCACCGTAGATTGACTTTGATTTTTCCACTAGCTTAGAAAGATCACATAGGATGGGGTCATAACCATACACATTTATTTTACGCACATTACATATATGTATATGATTGCATGCTTTGGTATGTATGCGTAGACATAATTGAGATGCATGCTTAATATTGATTAATCATGTATGTATTAGATACAACACCCATGACATGTTTGCTTAAGAAAGATAAAATCTGTAACGATCAAGATTTTAAAATTGAACAAATGATCATGAGATTCTTGTGTTTATGAAACACGATATTAAATATGAATTTTCTTTTTCTGATATAGGGAGATTTTGTCAAAAGCGGATTATTAGTTTAATTCGTAAGGAAGTCGGTTTTTAAGAGAGACCGCTTGTGACTTCTCCAATGACCTGGAAATCAATCCATTGACGAATATTGAAATGATTTATTTGATCAAGGAAAAATTGAGAATCTCTTTATGATGGGATCATGATCGTTCATATAAATATTAAAATCCCTAAATACATATTAAGTTAATCGGATGTCTTCCAATATTTAATATTCGTCAAGATCTAGATTGAGAAGGAGTAAGTTTGTCAAAGAAAGGTGCTCTTATCAATCATGGGAAGACGTGATAAGTAAGTGTACTTAGTTTGTTTAAACACCGGGTCTAACTTAACTAAATCATCACAATGTGATTATGGGTTTAGAGGCATAGAGTTTTATGAGATTTATTGGATAAATGTGTACAAAGGGTTGTTCCACCAAACTTTCCAAGAGTTATATTTGATATAATCGACAAATGTTGTCTACCTAAATAGTCATGTTCTGAGTATATTAGCCAACGCTATCTTAAAACATGAATGAAATATAGATCTTGGCTCACTAAAAAGATTTAAAAAAATTCTTTCCGAATTAATAGTTAAGGCTATTAGTTTGATAAAAATAGTGGGAGGTATATGCTGATATACCATAAGTACTTCAACATAATTAATATTAAATCTGCAATCTAGTTTATTTTATACACTTTAATATTGTAGATATCAAAAGATAAATACAAATAACTTCTCTATACGATCAGTTCTTGAGAAGGACAAGTTGACGGGAACAAATTTCCTCGACTGACATAGGAGCTTGAGGATCGTCCTCGGGCACCATGATGTTAGTCAAATCTTTTCCCCTGCTATTAAAGCTGAGAATGTAACATGTGCAAATGATAGTGCTTATTGGAAGTAAATTGATGTTGTGACTGATGTTTCATGTCTCATGCTTGCAACTATGAGTGCTGAGCTTAAGAAGCAACACGGGCATATAGATGTTTGTGAGACGAATGAGCACCCTTAAAGGATATTTGAGGGACAAACTTTTCAAGATATATTTGACAATTAAAGGGCACTATACACTTACAAGTAGGTTGAGTGAGACCCGGTTACACCACATGTTTTAAAGACTATAGGGTATAATGAGTACCTTGACATTTCGGGTTTCCAGATTGGTCTGGAGGCTCACCTAGATTTGATCTTACAATTTTTGGAAAACAAATACTTTTAGTTTGTTATGAACAACAAAATGAATAAGATTGGTGAAATACTTATTGAGTTGATAAGCATGTTGAGAACTGCTGAAAGTAACATGATAAATGCATGAACTACTACTATAATGATGGTAAATATAGGAAAAGCAAAAGGGAAAGAAAAATGGAAAGGCAAGGATAAGATTTGATCTAGTTTCCTTGTCAATCCAAAGTCCAATCCCAAAATAGGCTCTAAAGTCTGAATGAGGTGTTGACAAAGAAAAAGATTTTCGCTTCAATGAAAAATTGGGACACTGGAAATTAAACTTTCATGCTTATTTGGAAGATCGGGAGAAGATGATCAGTAAGGGTCAAGCTTCGAGTATCAGGTTGGAATTAGAGTAAAGGTAGTTTCTCTGGTTGGAGGAACTCGTTACTTAATTTTTGGCCTACAAGGAAAATTTAGAACTTGATAATTGTTGTAACGTGCTTGCAATTAGCAGATACATTATATTAGTTTCTTGTTTGGATAAGAAAGGCTTTTTCATTTTAATTAAATAAAAATAGTTGCTAATTCTATTTCGATGACGAGGCTTATAATGTTGCACAACCAATTAACAATTTATATGTTCTAAAGTGACTCAAATCAAACATTACCTTTGGCACTGTCGTTGAAGCCATATTAATGAGAAATGCATTTCCAGAATACATAAGGATGCATTCTTGGATAATTTTGATTATGAATTATACAAAAGGATGCGAATCTTAGTTTATTTGGCAAAATGATTAAAACTCCTTTTACCATACATGGTGAAAGGGTCACTGAATGAGTATGACTTATACATAGTGATGTATGTTGTCATATGTGTACGATGACAAAAGGTAGCTTTTATTAAACTTCATAAAATTTACTAATTATTTTAGCAGATACATATATATATGTATCTTTTAAAGAACAAATGGATATCATTTAAAAAGTTCAAAGATTAAAAAGATGAAGTAGAAAATATCAACGAAAAGGTTTTTTGATAGGAGAGATCACCCCTTGTTGGACATGGTACGATCAATGTTGAGTCAAAGAATCTTCCAATTAGTTTCTAGGGCTATACCCTGGAGACAGCTACTTATACACTTAACCGAGTTCCTACTAAAACGGTTCAGAAGACTCTGTATGAGATATGGACTGAGAAACATCATAGCATGTCATTTATGAAAATTTGGGGATGTGAGGCATTTGTGAAACGTCTAACTTCTGACATGATAGGACTTAAATCAGACAAATGTAACTTTGTGGGATACCCAATTGAAATAAAGGGTTATTATTTCTATAATCTTTCTGAGAACAAAGTGTTTGTTACTCAAACTGAAGGGTTTCGGGCATGAAAACGCAGCGGAATTAATGTAAAAACAATAAAAAAATCGAAACCCAATGGCAGGATCCATGTATAACGTTGAATGATTATGGTGAAGAAGTATATACCTTAACAAAGCTTTCGTATGCCGTTTAATGGAGGTCCAGAAAGATGAATCACAGCAGTCCTTTGTTGCAAAGATTTACTCTCTAAAAAAGTCCACACGAACGCCCGATCGTCCTACGATCACCGGAGTCGGTACTAGCCGAATTGTTTACCTCTCTCTCTCTTTCTCTAGCCTCTCTTGATGTTGAGCAGCTAGGGTTTTTCTCTAAAAACGAAATTTGATGATTAAACCCTAATACTATACATCATTATGTATATATAGGGGAGGGAGAGATTTTGGGCCTAACCCTAATCCATGTGGTTTCCAAAACCCATTATGACTTTGGGTTATTATTATTATTAAATCTGAATTCTAATATAATTAATCAAGTCCCACTTAATTAATTCAATAATTAAATTCGAATAATAATAATACTTATTAAATCCGAATTCTAATATAATTAATCAAGTCCTACTTAATTAATTCAATAATTAAATTCGAATAAACAATAATATATTTAAATTCGTAATTTAAATAAACCTCCGTTTTGACGTTTTCTGCGTGTGACCCTTTAGGTTATTATTACGTTCGCAATAATTTTATTATCTAATAATAAAATTATAAACAATGAGCGGCATCTAGTAATACATCATTGCTACCCAAGTAACAATAATAATTGGTGATTCAATTAAACCTTTCGTGAATAATGTTCCATGTAATATAATCTCTTTAACCTTATATTATAGATCAAACTCGAGGCATGTATAGTGTCATCCTCTTCAACGTTTAATCTCGGTTTCCTTGATCAATGAGTAGACTATTTAAACAAATCAATATTTGAGCATGACCATGCATTTCATAGTCTCACTCAATCAAGAGGCCAATAATATCACTCCTCGAATTGGAGGGTTAAATCTTATATCTATCATTCATATTCCTCATACGATTCATAGCATACCCAATGTACACCTTTATCATTACCCGGTTAAAGGTAACTTTGAGTGTAATCAAAGTATATTAATTATCGTATAGAAATATAATGATTTCAAGTCAGAGGATCATTACATCATTATCACTGTGAGATTTCTTATGACACTTATTAACATGTAGAATCTCACAGCGGGTCTTTCCAGTGTCATGTATTGATGCATACACTTATGTTCTTGACTTTAGTATCACCATACCTATGACCAATGAGATGTGGTCATCCGTCAACAAACATACTAGTCTTATTGCATTATTATTGTCCTTAAATAATAATACTTGACTAGGGAATTTTAGGAATAAAATACTATTCATATAATCTCATTTTTAAGTCACATACTTAAAGATATATATTACGTATTAATATTCCAAGGACATTTATTATCCTTTCAATTTATAACGCAGTAAATAAAGACATAATAAATAATAATTAAATAATCACATAAAACATAATCCTTAATTGTTTTCAATAAAACATTAAAAGTATTGTCTCTAGGACACCAATACTAACACAAACAGCAGTGTTCCTTGAAAGAGAAATGCTTTCTAAGAAAGACAGTAGGAGGATAATAGATCTCGATGAAGTTCAAGACCCACATGATAACATTGAATCAATGGAGGAACCTGAGCAAAATGTACAAGAAAAAAAAAATATTGCTCAAGAAACACAAGTTGTTCGTAGGTCTAGTAGGATTCGCCATGATCCCGAGAGATATTATGGGTTTTTCTTGACTCGAGATGGTGATGTGATGCTTATGGACGAAGATGAGCCTCTCACCTACCAAGACGCTATGAACACTCCAGATTCTGAGAGATGGCTGGATGCCATCTCTCAGAATCCATGTATACTAATCAAGTATGGACTTTGGTTGATTGACCTGAAGGGGTAAAACCTATAGGGTGCAAGTGGGTTTTCAAGAAGAAGGCCGACATGGATGGTAACATACAGACCTATAAGGCACGATTGGTGGCAAAGGGTTTCAAGAAAATTCATGGAATTGGCTATGATGAGACCTTTTCACCAGTGGCTATGGTCAAGTCCATCAGGATTTTACTTGCTATAGCTACTTACAATGACTATGAAATCTAGAAAATGGATGTCAAAACCGCTTTTTTAAATGGGAGCCTTGAAGAAGATGTGGACATGTACATGACACAGCCTGAGGGTTTTGTTGATCCAAAGGATGCTGGAAATGTAGGTAAATTGCGTCGATTCATTTATAGATTGAGACAAGCTTCAACGAGATTGAACATTTGTTTTGATGAAACTGTCAAAGAGTTTGGGTTTATTCAAAATGAAGATAAACCATGTGTTTACAAGAAGGTTAGTGGGAGCCATGTGGCATTCCTAGTATTAAATGTTAATGATATATTACTAATATGGAATGACATTCCTTCTCTATAGATTGTGAAGACTTGGTTGAGAAATAATTTCTCAATGAAAGACTTAGGCGATGCGACCTATATATTAGGGATCAGGATCTATATAGATAGATCAAGGAGATTGATCAGCCTAAGTCAGAGTACATACATTGATAATGTATTGCACCAATTTGGGATGCAAAGAGGCTAAAATGAATATGTCCCAATGTCTCATGGGATATTGATCTCAAAGTAAAATTGTCCTAAATCATTGGATGATAAGGATCGTATGAGTAAAGTTTCATATGCTTCGGCAATTAGTTCTATAATGTATGAGATGATATGTACTCGGTATGACATCTCGTAGGTCTTAAGCATGATAAACACGTACCAGTCTAATCCAAGTGATGGTCATTGGATGAGAGTCAAGAATATTCTAAGTACCTAAAGAGGACTAAAGATTCATTCTTGTTATATGGAAGAGATGTGAAGCTAGTTGTAAGAGGTTCCAGTGATGTTGGTTTCTAGACAAGCAAAGATCATTTAGTGTTTCTGTCTGGCTTTGTGTTTTATGTATTTAAATTAAGATGTTTTTGTAAGATATATATTTTCCTTAAATATTTTAAGGAAAATATTTTATTATTAAGGATTATGTTTTATTGATTATTATTTATTTATTATGTTTTATTTACTGTGTAATAAATTGAAAACATAATAAATGTTCTTGGAATTTTGATACGTATTATATATCTTTAAGTATGTGACTTAAAAATGAGATTATATGAATAGTATCTTATTTCTAAATTTCTCTAGTCGAGTATTATCATTCAAGGACAATAATAATGCACAAAGCTAGTATGTTTGTTGACAGATGACCACATCTCATTGGTTATCTGTCAACAAAGATACTAGTCTTATTGCATTATTATTTTTCTTAAATAATAATACTCGACTAGGAAATTTTAGGAATAAGATATTATTTATATAATCTCATTTTTAAGTCACATACTTAAAGATATATAATACGTATCAAAATTCTAAGGACATTTATTATTCTTTCAATTTATTATGCAGTAAATAAAACTTAATAAATAAATAATAATCAATAAAACATAATCCTTAATAATAAAATATTTTCCTTAAAATATAAAAGTAATTGTCTCTAGGGCACAATTACTAACACTGGATATCTTGGGTCTTGAGGAGAATGTTGGACTTTACATCAGTAACTTCTTTTCACACGATTATCAACTATTCTGTTATAGAGGCAGATGTAGACTTTGTTTCAGCTTGGGCTTTGGCTTGGGCTAATTCAGCCCGAACAATCTGCATTTCTTTCTGGACAGATTCTATTTTCATTAACAGTTCACTGTGTGTGCACTCACCTCACTTGCACTCCTGTTTATTTCACTATAACTATGTGCATGTGTTTCGCTCGGTGTTTGCCTAACAATACTCATGTTTAGCTCCCTTTCAGATTCATTTGCTGTACCTGTATAGATTACCATAGTAGTTGAAGAATCGAAATGTTCTTCTCAAGCCTGTGAAGGTATGTCCACAACAGAATTAACCTGAAATGGCTCCTCTACTGACGTAGCTACTCCTTGAATGGAGCCCCAACTCCCTCTATGGAGTGGTTGCCTCTCACCTAATCCACTAGTGGATGGGAGAACTTCCTTTGAAGGAACTAGAGGTGTTAATTCCAGGGGGTCACCACCTTAGACAAAGTAGTGATTCACTCATTAAAGCTTGTGACGCCACACAAAACCTGTAAAGGCACTTGATACTTCAGAGCATCTAAAATGCTATGGTCCACTGTAAATGTGGAATTAAACATATTTGTATCAAAAAAAATTTCTTCAACATTTGTTGTGCTCTCTTCTCCGTATGTATCTTGGATAATTGGAGGTTCTATTAGAGTGAGTACTAGTTGTGTGCTTGAATCTTCACAAGATGTTGCGGCCGGACAAGAAATGAAGTTGAAGAAGAAAAAGAAACTGTTTGTGGCTCTAACTCAGCTTGAGATTGAACCTGTGTGTTTTCAGGTTCATAGCTAAAATCCTGAAGTGTAAAACCACAATCATAGTCTGACACATATATATTTAAATGTAAAAAATTATACGCTAAGGTTTGAGTTATTACATGTTGTACCTGTGCCTCTTGGTTTGCAAGTTGAGCAGCTTCAAGTAGTAGTTGCGCAGGATGATCAACTTCCATTGGCACTTGATCTTGAATTTGCTCTGGCTTTTGCTGAAGCTGTTGAGCTTGTGTAAGATTTGGAATTTTATCTAAGATCTCAGCCATATATTGAGTCCTCACTATTGGTACCCCTGGATACTTGATCTGTTTTCTCATCCTTGTGAACATATTTTTTTGAGACGTTGGAAATGCTTCCACTGGGCTGTTCTGGAACAATGCTTTATCCTCATCTATAAGAATATCATTCATAAACAACATTAAGAATCTTAGATAATAGCATGATACATTCTGTTCCCTACTTTCTAGCGTTCCCATCTTCTTGATGATTTCAGTCAACAATAGCTTCCCAAAATTAATCCTCCTATTATGGGTCACAGAATACCCAATAATTTTTAGAAGCGAGGAGATATTATTGAAGTTACTCTTCATTGTTGGGGAAAACACTTTAGCCAGTGTATCGAAAAAATAATCACATTCGTTAATCAACTTCCCTTTAGACATCTTGACGAGATTAATTTCACCTTAATACAAAATTGCTTGGAAGAATTCAATTATTTTAGGTACTGTTGGTGAGTCAATGTGATCTTAAGTTGGAAATCCTAAGATTCTGTTAACATATTCTTTAGTCACCATGTACTCATTTTCCCCGATTGTGAAAGAAAACTGTACTCTTGCTGCAACTGATCTATTCCTAGCTGTCGTATATAAAACCCATAATGCATCAACCTGTAATGGGGTATCTAGTGTAATTGCAGTCCTGACTAATGAATGTTCATACATAAATATTATCCAGGGTCTAAACCTTTCAACTGAACTGTTTACGGGATTAAAATAATCCACAAAATTAGTCTTTACAATTTCACAAGCTCCAACCATTTTAACACTTTTATAATTTAAATAATATTAACAGTAAAACCATATAATTCGGATTAAACACAAAAATTCGAATTTAACACCCAATTAATTAGAAAATTTCTCCATAAAATCGACACTCTAACTGCACTAAAAACCCCAAATCGATTAACACCTTCAAAACACAAAATTACTCCACAAATCGTCCTTTAACCAGTAATCAACCAACCAACAGTCCAAAATTAAGTCCAAATCAGTTCACTTATGGAAAAAAATGGGCAGAGTTCCGTTTAATTTATATCAATTTTAATCAAACCAGCAATTAATAAGCTTGAAAACAATGAATAACAATAGCTGATTAGCAGTTTATAAGAATAAAATCATGATTTTCAAGAGTTCTTCAAAGATCATATGCAAGATCTGAGTGTGTGTATCGTGTATGTGTATATACGATTAAAATTGATATGGCTTTTAATAAAACTAACCTGTATGACTTTTAAAAACTAAAGTCGGTATGACTTTTTATTAAAAAGTCTATATAACTTTTAACAAAAACAAAACAACAACAAAAAATAGGTTAATATGACTTTTTGAAAAAGAAAACTCGATACGACTTCTTAAAAAGAAAACTCTATATGACCTTTTAAAAAAAAACTCACGGTATGACTTTTTAATGAAAGCTCAATATGGTTTTTTTAATGAAATAAAAAGTCATGCCAATTTTTTTAAAATAAACAGTTATAGAGTCATGCAGTATTTTTTAATAAAAATTCAAGTTGAACTATAATAAAATAAAATAGTAAACAAGCATATATATATATATATATTATTAATTATTCCAAAATTTAAAATAAAATAATGAAAAGTTTATTCAAATTTTAGATTAAATAATAATAATATAATCAATATTAACATGCAATAATAATTTCAAAAAATAATACAATAATTTACATATTAATGCTTAAAATATTTAAATATAAGATTATAATAAAAAATAAGTACTTATGCTATACTTGAAATAATTGTCTATTAAGAGTATTAATTTATTCTCAAGATAATTTCTCCAAAAATTCATAAGCCCTAGGATACTATTAATTTGAACTTCATAAATTCTTTAAATATTAACATTTAATATCTATGAACTCAAATCAACTCCTAGCGATAAAAAATTAGCATTATTTAACATCCCTAATCACTAAACAACATAGAGAAAGTGGATTCATCAAGTGGTTTCATAAAAATGTCAGTAATTTGATCTTTTGTGGGTATAAAATGTAACTCCATTGTTCCGTTCATGACATGCTCTCGAATAAAATGATATCTTATGTCAATGTGCTTGGTTCGAGAGTGTTGTACATAATTGTTGGAAATAGCTATAACACTTGTGTTGTCGCAGAATATTGGAATTTTGTTCAACGCAAGTCCATAGTCATTTAGTTTATTTCTTATCCACAACATCTATGCACAACAACTACCTGCCACAATGTATTCTGCTTTGATTTTCAAGGTAGATACTGAGTGTTGTTTCTTGCTATACCAAAAGCTCAACCAATGTCTTAGAAACTGACAGTTTCCAGAAGTACTCTTCATATCCATCCTGCATCCTGCATAATCTAAGTCTGTATAGCCTATTAGTTCAAAACATGTATCTTTAGGTACCAAATTTCAAGATTTGGTGTACCCTTTAGATATCTAAAAATTTATTTAACGACTATAAGATGAGATTCCCTAGGATCAGACTGAAACCGCGCACATAAGCATGTTACAAACATTATGTCAGGCCTACTTGTAGTTAAGTATAATAATGAACCTATCATACTTGTGTAGTTTTTGATATCAACATTTTTACTAGTTTAATCTTTGTCAAGCTTGGTGGCTGTTGACATTGGGGTTTTTACCAATTAGGAATCTTCTAGACTGTATTTTCTCAGAAGATCTCTCGTACTTTGATTGGTAAATAAAAATCCCATATTCCTTTTGCTTCACTTGCAATCCAAGGAAGAATGACAGCTCACCCATCATGCTCATCTCGTACTTACTCTGCATTAACTTAACAAATCTCTTGCACAAATTTTCGTTAGTAGAACTAATTATAATATCGTCAACATACAATTGGACAAATATTATATCTTTATCATGTAGTTTATAAAAGAGAGTATTATCTACGACACCTCTAATAAAACTTTTCTCAAGTAAAAACTCAGAGAGAGTGTCATACCATGTCCTCGGTGCTTGTTTGAGTCCATAGAGGGATTTGAAGAGGAAATACACAAAATTAGTAAACTATGGATTTTCAAAGTCAGGGGGTTGCTCCACCTAAACTTCCTCTTCTAACTCTCCATTCAGAAAGGCACTATTCACATCCATTTGATAAACTTTGAAATTGGACTGTGCTGTGAATGCTAGAAATATTCTAATAGCTTCAAGTCTTGCAACTGGTGTGTAGGTCTCATCGTAATCAATTCCCTCTTCCTAAGAGTAACCCTTTCCTACCAGTCTAGCCTTATTCCTTGTAACAATGTCATTACTGTCTAATTTGTTTATGTATCCCATTTAGTGCCAATCATAGATCTGTCTTTTGGCCTGGGTACCAGTATCCATACTTCTTATCTCTCAAACTGATTGAGCTCTTCTTGCATGTCAAGAACCCAATCTGGATCAGTTAGTGCATCTTCAATTTTCTTTGGTTCTTGGGATAGAAAAACTGAAAATAGACATTAATTCAAAGTTACACTTCTAGTTCTAACCCCAACATCTAGATCACCTATGATCAATTCAAAAGGATGACTCGCATTGATATTCATTATGATGTTGTGTTCTGGTAGTAGACCTATGATCTTCCTATGAGATGCTGCCATGATGACTTGTTGATCCACCATTGGAATTAGTAGTATCTCCAGTGTTTTCATTATTTCCACCACTATTACCTGGATCATTATCATAATTATTGTCATTATCATATCATGTTGCAGCCTAAGGTTCTTCTTCATCATTAGAATGTGAGTCTGGATAATTATCAAACTTTAATGACTCAGAAGGATCTTTAGTTTGGATACTTGGGAGTTTAGTGTCGTCGTATGTAACATTCACACTCTCTTTCACTTGGTACTGATAAATTATGTACACCCTATATGTTCTTCTTGAATAACCGATAAAAATAGCTTTGTGTGCCTTGGCTTCGAACTTGCCACGATGTTCATCTCCATCTTTCAGCACATAACATTTGGCTCCAATTACATGAAAGCACTTGAGTATTAGTTTATTGCCAGCCATTAATTCATAAGGAGTCTTCATATGATCTTTATTGATTAAAGTTCAATTCTGGGTATAACATTCTGTATTTACTGCTTCAGTAGGTAACCTTGATTCACGTAACATTGTTCTTGCATCTTCAATCAAGGTGGTTCGATTCTTCCTTTCTACAGCTCCATTCTATTGTGGAATTTTTGGTGCTGAGTATTGCCTTGTTATCATCTTTAGTATGAGCTATTAAACAATTTTCATTGATAAATTTTACTTTGTATCATTTATCATGGAAGTGATTGACACTTAGAAGATTGTGATTAAGTCCTTCCACTAATGAACATTTTCAATGAAAACATTTCCAGCATTTAACTTGCCATATCTCATAGTCATTCATTTGCTGTTATCTCCAAAGGTGACGATTAGGCTAGCTCCTTCAACTACATCTGATAGCAGGGCTCTATCTCTGGTTATATGCCTTGAAGATCTGCTGTCCAGGATCCATACAACCTCGTTTACCTGTTCAACTCCCTGTAATTATCAAATGGTTAAATCTTCTTCGGAGCCTAAAATTGATTGGGCCTATTATACTTAAAGTATTGACATTTGTCAGCTTTGACAACAGATCCCTTCTAAACAACGAAAACATATATCTTGACTATTCTTACATTCCTATAAACAGTTTTAACAACCTTCTATTTAAACTTAGGAACATATATTTCCTTCTTGACAAGTGAAGGAATCGCGGTCCTGGATTTTGAAAATTTATTATTGTCATATTGTCTAGGTGCCATGTTATCATTATTAGCATGCATACTTTTAAAATATGCAGATATAACATTAAAAACATATAACAACAGTTTACAACACCACATGGTTTATGACATACATCAATAATAGGCATATTATTCAAAATAGTAGGTGTCTTACCACTTTTTACTTCAAATTTATCAACAGTTTTAAAGTTCTCAATAGAATGATATCTTTTGTTACTATTTCTACTATTAATAAACTTATTAGGTCTATTCAGATTCTTCTTTAAGTCTTTAGCACTTATACCAGGATCGAGGGAATCAGAAGTTCCCACATCTTTCACTGGTGTCTTGGGAGCCCATTTCTCTTTTTGGACATTAACTCCTTGTATGTCCCTAACTTGCTTCTCTCTTTTCTTTTCTTCCTCGAGGTCCTCTAAATTCATTTCATAAGCAATTAATATAGAGCTCTCAAGGATTGGTTCTGCAACAGGGGTTATGAAAAGAGGTTTAAGTGTGTCATTAACAACATGTGGAATACCCCTTTCTTTAGCACTTTTCCTGAATGAGGGTGATGTTGCTTGCTTTTCTTATAGATTGATTGTACTCAAAGCCTATCCCAACTTTACGTTTTATCTCTTGTTGCTCAATTTGGTCTTTTACAATGTAAGATGAATTCTTATAACCCATACACTTCTTCTGTTCTTCCACTATCTAATTTCTGAGAAAAGCTTCAACCTTAACAGAACTAACTCTATTTATTTGAAAAGCTAAGTCCTCAGTCGATTTGTCATTTTTGGTCTTTAATAATTTAAAACATCTGTTATGGATCAAAAATGAGGTGTATTTAATGAGCAATCAATACTAAGGTTTGGGGGAGTTTCAAGCTTTAATGGCTGCACTAACGTTTCGTGACTTCCTCAGGTCCTCGTTAACGGCCTACGTATCTCTGTTGTATCTAGAGAATCAAGCCAATAATGTAGTTCTAATGTTGAAGCGTTAGACCCTTTATATAGGCGCATGGAAGCCTTGGAATCAGATTAGAAGTAGGAGACTTGGTGGACAGGTCTCCTAGTGTCAAGGTTGTCTAAACCTCTTAGGAGTGAGAGTCCTTATGGGACTCCTCCCATGTTTGGGTTTCCAGATCCTTCTAGGACTAGGGCCTTCAACAGGTTTTTCGGGCCTTAATTAAGCCCTTATTAATTAATTACGAAATTAATTAATAACAAAGGCTTACTGGGCCTATGGCTTCAATAGAGCTGGCGGGCTGGATTTACAAATCCAATTGATTCTTGGATTACAAATCCAGTTGATCCTAGGACTTATTTTCCTAGTTCGTTTCAAGGGCCCAAGCCTTTGGACCACACCAGGTCTAATTAATGAAACAATAAATGCTATATTTATTATTTCCTTAGGGCTATTTTTACCCACATCATTTGCCCCCAACTTTTGGGAAAACTCCATGAGTTTTCATAAAAGTTTCACAAAGGGTTTTAAGTGCCTTACCGGGCTTTTGACTCGATATAGTCAATTTTATCTCATATTTTGGGCTCAGGCCTTTCTACTTATAATTCTTTTAGAGAATTAGTATTGAACAAATGGGTCCCCAAAGGATTTTACCCTTAACAATTTTGTCAAAGATGATTTTCACATTTCTGCCCTAAATCGACTAGGATCGAAGTCGATTTTCGACCTCAAAAACCCTCGAGGTCGAATTGTGTGCTCGAGGTCGTTTTAGGCTTCGAAAACCTTCCAAGTCAAAATCTGTATGTGAGGTCGATTTCGACTTCAATTGAGGTCGATTTAGGCTTCAAAGTCTCTTGGAGTCGAAATACATGTTTGAAGTCGATATCGACCTCGATTAGGGTCGATTTAGGCCTAAAAAATCCTTGAGGTCGAAATACATGTTTGAAGTCGATATCGACCTCGATTGAGGTCAATTTAGGCTTCAAAAATCCTTGAAGTCGAAATGTCTATCTGAGATTGACTTCGACTTCGATTGAAGTCGAATTAGGCTTCAAAAATCCTTGAGGCCGTAATGCATGTTTAAAGTCGATATCGACCTCGATTGAGGTCGATTTAGGCTTTAAAAATCCTTGAAGTCGAAATGTCTATCTGAGATTGACTTCGACTTCAATTTAGGCTTCAAAACTCTTTGAAGTCGTAATGCATGTTTGAAGTCGATATCGACCTCGATTGAGGTCGATTTAGGCTTCAAAAATCCTTGAAGTCGAAATGTCTATCTGAGATTGACTTCGACTTCGATTGAAGTCGAATTAGGCTTCAAAAATCCTTAAGGTCATAATGCATGTTTGAAGTCGATATCGACCTCGATTGAGGTCGATTTAGGCTTCAAAAATTCTTGAAGTCGAAATGTCTATCTAAGATTGACTTCGACTTCGATTGAAGTCAAATTAGGCTTCAAAAATCCTTGAGGTCGTAATGCATGTTTGAAGTCGATATCGACCTCGATTGAGGTCGATTTAGGCTTTAAAAATCCTTGAAGTCGAAATGTCTATATGAGATTGACTTCGACTTCGATTGAAGTCGAATTAGGCTTCAAAAATCCTTGAGGTTGTAATGCATGTTTGAAGTCAATATCGACCTCGATTGGGGTCGATTTAGGCTTCAAAAATCCTTGAAGTCGAAATGTCTATCTGAGATTGACTTCGACTTCGATTGATGTCAAATTAGGCCTAAAAAATCCTTTAAGTCGAAATGTCTATCTGAGATTGACTTCGAGTTCGATTGAAGTCGAATTAGACCTCAAAATTCTTTGAGGTCGAAATCTCTGAGGGCCTCATGGCTTTATGTGCTCTATACATGTGCCTTTTATCGAAGAGTCTAACAGCTTTTTCAGAATAAATGGCTTTCAGGGTTTTTGGATCATGGCTCTTTATTAATTAACTTATAGTCCTTTCATCTTTATTGGGCCTTTTAGGCCTTGGACTATCTATTTTATAGGCCTTTGAGGCTTTTGATTTTGTAACACGAACCTTCATGGTTTTAAGGGTTATCGGCTTTAGAGGTCCAAGCTCTAGATCTTTCCTGGTTTATGGGTTACAGATATTTGGGCCTTAAAACATGGCCTTTTAAGCCCATTCACCGGTCATACCGGTTGATTTTCCCTTCAACGGTCACGTGACCTAGAAACACCTATTAAAAGGCGAATTAAAACGATCATGTCACCGGCTGGGGATTGTATATATGAGTGGTGTGAGGGGCTTCATTTCTCACACTTCTCATTTCTCACTTTTTTCCCCTATATTTGAGCTCTCAAGCTTTCTAGCAATTCCAGTCTTTAGTTTCCTCGAGGATACACAAAAACTCGAAAGGAAGATGGCAGACAAAAGAGCTTTGAGACTGGCAGCTATGAATGCGGGATCGGCTAAAAGAGGTAAACCCCTAAATCAAATCCCCATTTTTTCTACCTACATGTCTTTGATGGATATGATAAATCAAAGGGGAGACGAATACCCAAGTCAATCTCACTTAGACTCGTACAGTCGTTGTAGTAAATTTTTTGATACTGATGTAGTAGAGGAATACAACAAACTTTTTAATTTCCCCCCTAAGTTTACAATTTCCTTGGTGTAGCCTGGCGACAGGACCTGCCATTGGAATCCTAGTCGTTTATTTGTTTATGTAGACACCCTATTAGCGGGGCTTAGGTTTCCTTTACATGATTTCATCCCAACTCTTTTGGCTGATGTTCAAATAAACCCTTGTCAAATCGTGCCCAATGGATGGAGACTCATCCATTGTTTCATGGTTTTATGCTTGGAAAAGAAAATAAAAATGATTGTCCCCCTTTATCGAAAAAATTTCAATTCAAAAACTCTTCCAGCCTTTTCTTGGGTTGGGTTCACATAGCCCACATGCCTAACAAACCCCACATCTTTGACACCTCTTCAATACCTGATAACAACCTTCACTGGAAGGAAAATTTTGTTCAAGTGAAATGGGAAGGGGGAAATTGGGGGACTCTTTCTAGGCCCACATTTAGCATGGTAGCTGATGGGAGTGTTGACTCCATTAAACTCTCAGAGGAGGAGCAGGCCGCCTATACTAGGCTTACTCAGGCGGAAAACAAGCAAGTTTCCTGGGTTCTTCTTGATGAGCACAAATTAAAGGCCGTGGGCCTGTCGAGGGGCTCGAGTAAAGGTATATTGTTCTACTTAGGCCTGCCCCCCCTTTTTTTGATTGTTTTACTTATATGTTTTATGTTCTCTTTTCAGCTGCTGCGTTGATTAACGAGTGGACTATTCCACCCGTGGAGGAAACAGGCCGTATGAAGCGGCTAAAGCTGATGAATGACCCTAGGCAAGGGAAGGAACTTCCGGCATTCTTACAGCCATATTCCGAGCCAAACGAGGTTGAAGGCAGCGAGCCTGTTAAAGCGCCCAAATCCCAGGTGTATAAACAAGGTTGGGGTTTCGGGAAGTCGGACACTGTGGTCGGCTGCACAGATCATGCAAGGGATTGGTCCCTTCATTCCCTTACTCCTTGTGACTACAAGGACATCGTTTTGGGATGTGACGAGGATAGCACCAAGGCTTTGGGTGCGCAGGCATTGGCATCGGTATGTTTCCTCTCTGGCTTGATTCGCATTTCTCAGTTTGGTCATATTTCGGGGATTTCTATATGCTTTGACTTGTTTTGTTACTATTCAGGCCAATGCCTATTTTCAGGCTTCTTTGCATCAAACAGAAGCGTGGAAAACTCGGGCGGGGAAGCACAAGAAGGAGCTTACTGTGGCACATGCCAAAATCAAACACTTGGAGGAGAAGTTGGCCGAAAAGGAGGAAATCCTGAAACAGGCCCAGGTTGAGGTAGTCGAACTTAGGGTTGACAAGAATGCCATTATGGACAAGTATATGGCTTCGGACGAGTATCGGGAGTTGATTGAGGCTCATGATGACCTAGTCTTTCCGGCCAACTATACAATTGGTTGGAATGACACCCTCAAGGAAGTGTTGGATAAGCATCCAGGTTTGTTTAACCCAAGGGTAGACCTTAAATGCCCTCAGTCAGCCGAAGCCTTGAAGCGGTTGTTTGATGAGCATGAGGAGACTGATGGGGAGGACAGCCCTGATGTTAGGACAGAAAAGGCTCGTGAACCTTCTCTTACTCCTTCTTCTTCTCCTCACATGGTTTCCTTAGAGAAGACTGCCCCAAAGGTAACTCCCCAAAAGCCAACAGAAAAAAGCTCCTCCGAAGAGGAAGGGTCAGGTGAAGGTGAAGAGGGTTCGTCTTCATCTAGCGGGGAGGAGTCATCTGAAGAGGAAGAGGCGTCGAAGTAGATAGATTTTATTTATGTTGCCTCTTGGGGCTTTGTAAAAAAATTTAGCCTTCGGGCTTTAATTTATGTATTCATGTCTTCTACTTCCTTGCCTTTTTACTTTGTGCCTTAGTTTTGCTTTGTTTTTCGTGTTTATCTTGAACATAAACAACAAACATTCTCGAGGCTTGTAAAAAGACTAAGTGAAAATGACAAACGTTATATAAGGAAAACAGAAAGCATTTCTCGAATCTTATAATTTAGTATAAAAAGAAACAAATTATGCCTTCGAGGCTTAAACAAGTCAATAATTAAATGTTCTCAAAAATAAAAACTTAAACATAATAAATTCTCAAGTTGGCAGCATTCCAGCTTCTTGGCATTTCGATCCCTGCAAGTGTTTGGAGTTTATATGCGCCCTGTCCTGTGACTTCTTTCACTTGATACGGTCCTTCCCTATGCGGACCTTGGGACTAAGCTCCAGACGCCTCGATTTTCTGTAGGACTAAATCTCCTATGCGGAAGAACCTTTCTTTTACTCTAAGGTTATAATAGAACGAGGCTTTCTTTTGATTTGTCACTATTCGAGTGTTGGCCTTGTCACGTATCTCATCTATCAGATCTAAAGCCAGCTTCATGCCCTCTTCATTGGCGTCAATCTGGAATTCTTGTACTCTTGGTGATGCTTGGGTTATTTCAACGGGCACCACCGCCTCAGCCCCATAGGCTAGTTGAAATGGAGTAGCACCTGTTGAAGTCCTACAAGTAGTTCTGTATGCCCACAAGATTGGAAGCAACTCATCAACCCAAGTCCCTTAGGAGCGTTCAATCCTCTTTTTGAGTCCATCCAAGATAATTCTATTGGCCACTTTGGCTTGTCCATTTGATTGTGGATGAGTGACTGAGGTGAAGCGTAGTTCAATGTCATAGTTTCCAAAGTATTCTATGAAGTCCTTGTTATTAAATTGAGTCCCATTATCCATCACCAGGATTTGGGGTAATCCATACCTGCATATAACACTCTCCCAAAAGAACTGTGTTACATTCTTAGTGTCAATCTTGGCCAGGGGCTTGGCTTCTATCCATTTGGTGAAGTAATCAATGACAACTATGAGAAACTTTCTTTGCGCACTGGCCATAGGAAATGGGCCTAAAATATCCATTCCCCACATGGCAAAGGGGAGAGGAGAGTTAATGGATGTCATCATCTCAGAAGGCTGCCTAACGACGGGTGCAAATTTCTGGCAGCGGTCACACTTCTTAACGTAAGCTTTAGCGTCTCTAAGCATTTCAGGCTAATAGAATCCTAGTCTCATGACTTTATGGGCAAGAGCCCTACTTCCAAGGTATTGCCCGCATACACCTTCATGAACTTCCCTTAGGGCAGCTTCAGCCTCATGGGGTCTTAAACACTTTAAATAGGGTATTACATATGACTTCTTGTAGAGAATTCCCTCTATTAGGGCATACTTCAAGGCCCTTACTGATAGTTTGCGTGCTTCCATGGGATCAGCTGGTATCTTTCCCCTCTCCAAATAAAGCTTGATGGGATCCATCCAACAGGCCCCTAGCTCAATCGGGGCTACCAGTTTAGCGTTAAAACTTGGGGTCTTCAAGATTTGGAAATAAACATTGCCGGAACAATTATCATTCTCTGATGATGCAAACTTGGATAAGGCATCAGCCTTCACATTCTCCTCTCTCAGAATGTACTCGAAGTGACATTCCTCAAATTGCGTGGCTTGAGCCTTAACAATCCTCAAATATTTGGCCATAGTTTCTTCTCGGGCCTCAAACTCCCCAATTACTTGAGAGATCACTAACCTTGAATCACCACAAACTCTCAACTTGTTTTCCCTCAGGGTTCTGGCCAGACCAAGTCCAGTTATCAAAGCTTCATACTCTGCTTCATTGTTTATAGTGGGGAAATCCAATTTGATTGCATACTCAACAATGAACCCATCAGGGCTTTGCAAAACCAAGCCAGCACCACTAGTGCTCGTTTTTGAAGCTCTGTCAAAAAAGTGCAGCATGTATTCTTTGAGTTCCTCCTCTTTTTTCTTGTTCTTTTCAGTTTCTTTGTTTTCCTCCCGCCCCCGACTTCTTAGTTGGGGATGGTAC
This sequence comes from Oenanthe sinensis, assembly GCA_028671895.1. Classification (NCBI taxonomy): domain Eukaryota; kingdom Viridiplantae; phylum Streptophyta; class Magnoliopsida; order Apiales; family Apiaceae; genus Oenanthe; species Oenanthe sinensis. The sequence continues at coordinate 16,616,168 of CM053813.1, forward strand.
ACTCAACCATGAAGTCAGCTAGAGCTTGAGCCTTGATGGCCATTCATGGCTTGTATCTAATTTCGAACTCTCCAAGCTCAACAGCCCATTTAATTAGCCTCCCACTGGCCTTGGGGCTGTGTAATATGTTTCTCAAAGGCTGGTCTGTCAAGACTTCAATAATATGCGCCTGGAAGTAAGGGCATAACTTCCTTGAAGCCATTACTAATGCTAGGTCAAACTTCTCGACTTTCGAGTAGTTCAGCTCTGCTCCATGCAGAATCTTGCTAACGTAATAAATGGGTTTCTGAACCTTTGCTCCTTCCTTCACGAGAACAGCGCTCAGGGCCGAGCTAGAGATGGCAAGGTATAGGTACAGTACTTCTCCAGGCTTTGGTTTGGCAAGCAAAGGTGGCTCAGCCATATATTTTTTTAACTCTTCAAAAGCTACCTGGCTTTCATTGTTCCAGTCAAAATTTTTAACCTTCTTGAGGGCCTTGAAAAATGGCAGGCACTTTTCTCCTGACTTGGATATGAAGCGCCCCAGGGCTGCTACCCTTCCTGTGAGTTTTTGGACATCTCTTACTGTATTGGGCGACTCCATATCCAAGATTGCTTGAATCTTATCGGGATTGGCCTCAATGCCACTTTTGGAGACCACTAGTCCAAGAAATTTTCCAGAGCCTACATCAAAGGCGCATTTGGCCGGGTTTAACATTATCTTGTGGGTTCTCAGAACTTCAAATGCCTCACTCAGGTGCTTAAGATGATCTGCCTTGTCCAAACTCTTGACTAACATGTCGTCAACATAGACCTCCATGGTCTTACCGATGAGGTGCTTGAAGATTTTATTTACAAGCCTTTGATATGTGGCTCCTGCATTCTTAAGTCCAAAAGCCATAACTGGATAACAGAAAACACCAAAGTCAGTAATGAACGATACCTTAGGGACGTTATTGGGGTGCATTTTAATTTGGTTGTAGCCACTGAATCCATCCATGAAGCTAAGCATCTCATGCCCAGCAGTGGCGTCTATCAACATGTCTATCCTCGGTAATGGGAAACAGTCCTTGGGACAGGAATCATTTAAGTCGGTGAAGTCTACGCACATTCTCCACTTTCCATTGCTTTTTTTGACCATTACCGGGTTAGCCAACCATTCAGGGAATTGAATCTCTTCAATGAATCCAGCTTCTAGCAATTTCTCTACTTCCTGCTTAATGGCCTCCTGTCTTTCAGGGGCAAAATTTTTTTTCTTCTGTTTGACCGTTGTCCTTCCAGGATTTACATTCAACTGATGTGTTATAAGCTTGGGGTCTATTCCTGGCATGTCAGCTACTGTCCAAGTGAAAACAACCCTGTTATCTTGCAGGAGCTGTATCAGCTGTTCTTTCAGGTCTTTGGGGAGCGAAGTCCCTACATAAGTTACCTTCTCAGGGTTTAAAGGGTCCAAAGGAGCAGTCTACAAGTCTTCTGCGGGTTTACCCCTCCTTTCTTCTTGATCCCTGACATCCATGTCTTCAATAGGGAGGACCTGCCCCCCAGTTCCACTAGGCTTCAAGGCAGCTACATAACAACTTCGAGCCATTTTTTGATCTCCTTTCTCTTCTCTTACTCCATTCCTAGTCGGGAATTTCAGCTTCAGATGGTATGTAGAGGCTATCGCTTTGAAAGCATGCAGCCCTTCCTACCAAAGATCGCTTTATAAGTGGTCCTAGCCTTGATAACTAGGAAATTTAGCATTTGAGTAGATTGTCGAGGTTCTTCGCCCATAGTCATGGGTAGTTGTATGATTCCTTCTATCCGGGATTCGACTCCATTGAAGCCATAGATTGGCATGTTGGAGGGGGTCAGGTGTGAATCATTATATCCCATCTTCAGAAAGGCTTCATAAAATAGGATATCTATAGACGATCCACCGTCTACCAAGACTCTTTTCACTGGAGAGTTTCCTATGACAGGGGTGATTACCAAGGGATCGTCATGGGGAAACTTTACACCTTCTAAGTCAGAATCATCGAATGACAAAGGGACCTCAGTCCTTGCTCTCTTGGGAGGTTCTTCAACGATGCTCATCACCTCCCGGGCATATGCCTTTCTTGAATTCCGAGAGTTACCTGCCGCATTTGGCCCTCCTGAGATTACGTTGATCACAGGCCCTCTGGGTTGATGGTTTCTATCCTTGGGGTCAGTGTCCCTTCGTTTGTCGTTGTGTCTCTTGTCTTGTCTAGCACCCTCCTTGGTGTATTTTTATAACTTCCCCCTTCTATTTAGGAACTCAATCTCATCTTTTAACTGACGACAGTCGTCAGTGTCATGTCCCACATTCCTGTGGAACCGGCAGTACGCGTTCTTGTTCCTCTTCTCAGGATCAGTCCTTAGTGGCTTCGGCCATCGAAGGTCCTTACCCTTCTCAATGTCCATTAATATTTGGCTACGGGCAGTAGTCAGCCTTGCATATTCCGTGAACCTGGATCCTCCCTTCTTCTTGGAGTCATTATCATCATGCTTAGCATACTTGGCATCGGCAGTATACTCTGCATCACTAGATCGCTTCTTAGAATAGGGGTTCGGGGCTTGAAACCCTTGGGCTTTCCTCATACTTTCCTCAGCCTTGATATACTTTCCAGCCCTCTCCTGGAGCTCGTTCATACTCTCAAGGGCCCTCTTAGATAATGATCTTCTGAAATTTTCATCAGAAGTCCCTTGCTGTAGAGCTATCATAGCTACCTTCTGGTCTAAATCAGGGACCTTCAAGGCTTCTTTTGTGAACCTGTTCATATAATCTCTCAAGGACTCATTCTTTCCCTGGTGCATGTTCATTAGCGAGGCTGAGCTCTTCTCGTGTGTCTTACTGCTAATGAATTGTCCGATGAAGGCCCTGCTCAGATCCTTGAACGACCCAACAGAGTTTGGAGGTAGACGACTGAACCACCACTAAGCCATACCACTCACGGTTTGGGGAAACGCCCTAGACTTAATAGCGTCATTCACAGGCTGCAGCAACAGTGCATTAGAGAACGCGAGAACATGATTTGAGGGGTCTCCGGTTCCATCATAGGCACTAATAGTAGGCATCTTAAACTTCCTTGATATCTTTTCATTCATGATACTTTCAGTGAAAGGGGGAGTAGGATCATTAGGATCTCCAAGGGGTAACAGGTCTTGGGGGTCATCCCTAACATGACTTGCCCTTGTTTGCCTCCTAGTCGGGGGTTCGTCCAAATATATCACAGGCGCGTTTTTTATTGACCCTCCAGTACCTTCAATTCTGGGACGTCATTGTCTGGCTAACACCCTTTCCAAGTCCTTCCTTAGTCGCTGTGCTTCAGCCTCATGAGCTCGTATCCTCTCTTGTAGGTTTGTGGAGTCAGTGTTTTGAGGCCCACGGGGCTGGGTACCCCTTCCTTCAAGAGGCTCCTTGCCAGGTCGCCTCCTTCGAGGATTTATATCCTCGTCAGAAGACTCATCATCGTCCGTTGAGTAAGGCCCAGAAAAATCACGATCTCTTGGTTGCGGGGTATAGTAGGGCAACAGCCCTTGCTCGTATGGAGGCACGTAGTTTCTCGGGAGCCCATAACGAGGGTCGGGTGTAATGGTAGACGAGACATGCAAAGTAGGGGGAGCAATAAAAGTTGTACGAAGGGGAAGAATTACCTGGAGTGGAGGAATCGAAGCATGGATGGACACGTTAGGGTAGGAAGGGTGAACTTAAGGTCCAGCTCGTCGAGTACTTGTTTCAGGGTCCTCAACAGAGGTGGTAGGAACAGTAGTTCCTTGCTAATGTGTCACGGCGGGAGAGTCATTGGTATCGACAACGGTGTCAGGGATATCTCCTTCGAGGATGCTCGTAGTCCTACGTGTTCTTGCCATGGTTGTTATTCGCTTCCCACAGACGGCGCCAAATGTTACAGATAAAAAACGAGGTGTATTTAATGCGCAATCAATACTAAGGTTTGGGGGAGCTTCAAGTTTTAATGGTTGCACTAACGTTTCGTGACTTCCTCAGGTCCTCGTTAACAGCCTACGTATCTCTGTTGTATCTAGAGAATCAAGCCAATAACGTAGTTCTAATGTTGAGGAGTTAGGCCCTTTATATAGGCGCATGGAGGCCTTGGAATCAGATTAGAAGTAGGAGACTTTGTGGACAAGTCTCCTAGTGTCAAGGTTGTCTAAACCTCTTAAGAGTGAGAGTCCTTGTTGGACTCCTCCCATGTTTGGGTTTCTAGATCCTTCTAGGACTAGGGCCTTCAACAGGTTTTTCGGGCCTTAATTAAGCCCTTTTTAATTAATCACAAAATTAATTAATAACAGAGGCTTACTGGGCCTATGGCTCCAATAGAGCTGGCGGGCTGGATTTACAAATCCAATTGATTCTTGGATTACAAGTCCAGTTGATCCTAGGACTTATTTTCCTAGTTCGTTTCAAGGGCCCAAGCCTTTGAACCACACCATGTCTAATTAAATGAAACAATAAATGTTATATTTATTATTTCCTTAGGGCTATTTTTACCCACATCAACATCATTATCATTAGTTAAGTTAATTTGTTGGTGAACTTAGTAGTAATACTATTACTTATATACTAAACATATTATCCCAATCTACTCGAAGTGGGACTGTGATTGTTATTTGTCCCTCAAACAATGAAAATATATTTGTAGAAGGGGGGTTGACTATAAATACAAATCTTTTTAAAGTTTTATATTTGTTCTTCTAAGTTTTAATGTTTTAGAAGTAATATTAAAACTGATAATGCTGAAATTAAAACTTTGAACACAGATATAAAAATTACTGGTGGTTTGTTAGATCCACCAGTGAATTGATTGTTTAAATGTTCTAGGTTAGAAACCTAGTTGCTTTTTACAAAGTTAGAATTGAATCAACTGATCTTACAAGTGCTTTGAAACTTGAACAATTGATTCTTTTTTTAAATGTTCTAACTCAGACAATTCTAACAATGACACCACTCTTATTTATATATTACAAGTGTGTTTCCAATCTCAAGAATAGAGTAAAAGAAATAATACATATTCTAGCAATGTTACTAAACTATCTTTCATTTCTATCTTTTACCATTCTGGGAAAGTTCTTCAATCTAGGAAAGACAGCTTCAATTTGAGTCTTCATAGTCAATGTAGACTGTCTTCCATAGTTGTACTTTTGTCTAAAGATTCCTGACATTTTGTCCTTTGTACTATCCCTATCAATTGATAATTTGCTGTTAAGCATATCAATTGATTCTTCCTTGTATCCTTCAACTGATGTTCTTCTTCAATTGATCTTGACATCCATTGATTGATAATAGTAATTGACTTATCGATTGATAGATGTTATCAATCGATATATCAATCGATGGGTCTTCTTATCAGTCGATGGTCTTCAATCTCCAACTTGGCTTGATATCAATTTATCCTTCATCCATTGATTCTGCAATATCAATTGATCATCCTTCATTTGTATATTTTTCATGCCTTCAAACATTTACAATTTGATAGTCTAAGATATACATCAATTGATGACCTTTATCAATCGACTCCAGTATCAATTGATGATTTAAACACTATCAATTGATCTAGCCTTATCGATTGAAAAGACTAAGTAAAACCATGATACATACCATTTTATCAGTTGATTACTATTGACATTTCAACCGATAAATTGGTTTCTTAATCAATTAATATTTATAAACATCATATCAATTGATCAGTTACAATAAGTAAAATTTCTATGATTCTAAGGTTGAGTTTCTCATCAAGACTACATAGATTCCTAACAATCTCCCCTATTTATGTCTGTGAGACTAACATGCATGTGCAACATAGGCCAGAAAAATACTTATGGCTTCTAACCTTGCAACAGGTGCAAAGGTTTCATCAAAATCTATTCCTTCTTCCTGTGAATATCCATTCGTTACCAATAATGCCTTGTTCCTTGTCACATTACCAGTTTTATCCATTTTATTTCTGAATACCCACTTCGTACTAATAAAAGACTTGTTCTTTGGTTTGGGCACCAACTTCCATATCTTGTTTCTTTCAAACTGATTCAACTCTTCTTGCATAGATATTATCCGATCAGGATCATCCAAGGCTTCTTCAATCCTTTTTGGTTCTTCGTGACATAGAAAGCTACTATACAAACATTTGTTTTAAGTTGCACTTCTAGTTTTGATACCATAATTTGCATCTCCAATGATCAACTCAAAAGGATGACTTTTCGTCCATTTCTTTTGTGGAGGCAAATTGGTTCTTGAGGATGATGCTTCATGATCATTGTTATGATTATGATCATTGTGATGTGATTGATTATTTGAGAACCCTCTCCTGATATGGATACTCTGCTAGATGAATTCTGAGCAGATTGATTATCAACTGAACTGTTATCAATTGATGTATTATAAGTCGATTGATGATTATCAACTGATAAATTATCTGTTGAAATATTGTCATCAATTGATGAGGAATTTCTGGGTATTTAGTTTCCTGGAATATCCAAATCATCATCACTCTCTTCACCATTACCAGTTGATTCATTTTCAAAATGCAAAATTTCATTGTTTCCTTCATCAACCAATCCTTGAATTTTCTCATCATCAAAGATTACATGCACAAATTCCATAACAATGTGTAATCTAAGATTGTAGACTTTGTAGGCTTTGGTTGTAATTTCATATCCAACAAATATAGTTTCATTAGCTTTAGCTTCAAATTTACCCAAGTTTTCACCTTGATTACTCACTACAAAACATTTGCAACGAAAAAAATGAAGAAAATTTATTATTGGTTTCATGTCTTTCTTCATCAATTAATATGGTGTTTTTCCTTAAAGGTGATTAACCATGAAAATATTTTGAATGTAGCATGATGCAATGATAGCTTCTGCCCAGAAATATGTGGGTAATTTGGCTTCTTCCAACATTGTCCTTACAGTTTCAATTAAGGTCCTATTTTTCCTTTCAACTACCTCATTTTGTTGAGGAGTTCTAGGAGTAGAGAAAATTTGAGAGATTCTTTTTTCTTCACAAAACTCTATCATTGTTGAATTCTTGAATTCAGTACCATTATCACTCTTTATTTTCTTGACCTTCCATTTTGTACCAGTGTCAATAATTTTCGCATGATTAATAATGAATTTGCTTGCTTCATCCTTGGAATGTAGAAAATATACCCATGTGAATCTTGGGAAGTCATCCACAATTACTAATGCATATTTTTTTAGCAATTGACATGATGTTGATTGGTCCAAATATATCCATGTGTAATAATTCCAAAGGCTTATCAATTGATGATTCTGATTTAGACTTGAATGATGTCTTTGTTTGTTTTCCCTTTTCACATGCATCACACAAGCCATCATTAGTGAACTCCATTTGTGGAATGCCTCTAACTAAATTCTTTCTAACCAATTGATTCATGGCTTTAAAATTGAGATGAGCTAGTTTCTTATGCCAAATCCAACTTTCATTTATATTGGCCTTGCTAAGCAAACAAGTCATAGAGTTTTCCTTTACAGAGTTAAAATCAGCAACATAGACATTACCTTTTCTTTCACTTGTTAAGAGTACTTCACTATTTTTTACATGTTAGCTATGATGCATGATCCAGTTGAAAACCACACACCATTTCCATTATCACACAATTGACTAATGCTCAACAAATTATTCTTCAATCCATCAACTAGTGCTACAGGTTTAATGATAACATTTTCACTTGAAATTGAGCCATATCCCAAAGTATATCATTTACTATTATCTCGAAAGGTAACTCTTGGGCCAGCTTTCTTCATAAACTTTGTGAGTAGGGACATGTCTCCATCTATGTGCCTAGAACATCCACTATCTAGATACCAGAGACTTCTTCTTCTTTTTCGCAGCACATAATTAAAACAATCAAATTTCTTTTGGTACCCAAGTTGCCTTGGGTCCTCTCTTATTAGTTGTAGTTTGTGCCTTTGTTGTCAATTTTGTTTCCTTTGGTTTTGGTGGATTTAAGTTAACTTTAACTTTGGGAGTTGATTTTTGAGGCACATACACCTTGGAACTCATGGCAAGAATATCATGCACAATTTCAGACTTAATAGTTTGATTAACATGATTGTTAGCAGTTGCAGGCATATTTCATGGCATTCCAGACATGTTCATATTTGCATAAGCAAAGAATGGATTATACATGTATGACATTTGTGTATATGGCATGTGAAAATTTGGTGCAACCAAGTTAGATGTCATGACATTCATGAGTATCGGATTGGCAACCATGGCATTTGCAGTCTTGGTATGTGTAGTGAAATCATTCATAGGTAAGGAATTTTTTTTTCTTGCAGTGCATGAATAAATGATTTACACTACCACACCTTATACAAACCTTTTTAGGTGCATACATGTCAGGGGTATAATTAATATGTTTATTTATACCCACCTTACCATTCCTATTTTCTTCCTTTTCCCAGCTTTAGGTTGAATGATTTCAATAGGTGCTATTTTTTCTAGTTTATGCTTTAATTGTTTCTTAGATAATCTAACTATATTTATCTTTTCAACTCTAGCCTCAACTTGTTCTGTGGGAGTCATTTTCTTTTACAAAATGAATGGGTGCTAAGTTTGTTTTTCTTGATAGTCGTTGATTGTTTACTTGTTAATGGATGCTTATCAGTTGACTTAGAATCAATCGAATGATAATCATCATCAATTAATATAGGATTAGCAGTCGATTGATATTTATCCATTGAGGCATTAATCAATGACTTGCCTACATATTTGGGGGACTCTCCTAGAGTATCCATTCCTTGAACATCAATAATCTGTTTTGAAGTTTTAGTAGACATATTCCATTTGTTGATTGTCTCAATTTCATCATCTAACTGTTCCTTCAATAATTCTTCTCTTTTCAAACTGTTCACGAGTTTATTCCTAGAATCTTTACTTTCCTGTTTAAATCTATCCAAACAAACTAACTCATTTTCAAAAAAATTATTTCTCTCAGTCAAAGCATCAATGGTGTTCTTTAACTTAGAGGGTTTTTTGTTTAGAGATTTAAGAGTGACATGCAAATTGTACAGTTCATTTAACATTTCATTTATGGTACTATTGCATTCATCTTTTGAGAGTTCAGAAAAGTTTGTAGCTAATACATGATTTGATGATGAACTAGCTTCTTCATCCTTATAGTTGACCATTAAAGCTAGATTGATGAATTTTTCACCAAAATCATTGTCCTTAGCAGTCTAATCTTTCTCTTCAGTTACAAGAGCCTTTTCTTTTTGTTTGAGAAGGTCAAAATATTTCCTTTTGTAGTCAATGCCATCATATGGCTTTGCCTTGTTTTCTTGTTTTGTTTTCTGCATTCATTCGAGAAATGACCAGCCAATCCACAGTTATAGCATTTGAATTTATATATATCAACTAAAATTTTGTTTTAATTGTCACTTCTAAACTGTAATTCAGGCCTTTGAGCATTTGGATTCCTTTTGAATTTCAACTTCGAAAATTTCCTTGACAGAAATGCAATATGTTCATCAATTTTATCCAAATTATCTTGAGAGCATGCTTCACTCTCATCAACTTTGGCCTTTCCTTTAGCTTTAGATGATTTAACAACATCATCATTAGCCACCATGTCAGAACCTTCTACACAACCACCTTCACTATTAACCTTCTTGTCCTCATTTCCTTTAATCATCAAAACCATAGTCTTGTCTTTTTTTTAATTTTGCTCAATCTCTTCATCCTGTTGTATTTCCAACTCATAACTTTTGAGAATACCATAAAGTTTCTCAAGAGTATAGTCCTTGAAGTCCTGAGATTTTCTAATAGAGACAGTCATTACCTTTCATTCTTTTAGAAGAGATCTAAGAAATTTCAAATTTGTATCCTCAGTTGTATAGACCCTACCATATAGTTTTAGTCCATTCAAAAGCTTTTGGAACCCACTATTGGTATCATTAATGGACTCACCACTCTTGAAATGAAAATATTCATATTTTTGAATCAAGAGTTGCATCTTGTTTTTCCTAACTTGTTCAGTTCATTCACAGAGAGTATGGAGAGTATCACATACTTCCTCGGATGTTATGCAGTTGATAACATTGTAAAACATGTCTTTGTCTAGACCATTAAATAGAATATTCATGGGCTTTTTATCCTTTAGCACTTCTTTGTCATCTACTTCTGTGAATTCAGTGGTGAGTTTTGGAACATGTTTGTCAAAAACGGGAGTACCATCAAGTTTTACACCTATGACCAGCTTCATGGGAACATGAGGTCCTTTTTCTATGAAGTTGACATATGAAGGTCGAGTGAAAGTAGATGTAGGTGCATTTTTACTTCCTAGGGCAAGTAGTCTTCTTTTTCGAACACTGGAATTTTCACACCTGAATCCTTTTGGCCCATGTTATTTTGTTTCTGATCTAAACTTTTTATATGTTAAAAGCTTACACTCTGATACCAATTATCATTTGTCCATCAAATAATGATAATGTATTTGTAGAAAGGGGGTTGAATATAAATTCAAATCATTTTGAATATTTGTATTTGTTCTTCTAAGTTTTTATGTTTGAGAAGTAATATTGAAACTAATAATACTGAAATTAAAACTTTGAACAAAGATTTAAAAATTACTGGTAGGTTGTTTGATCCACTAGTGAATTAATTGCTCAAATATTCTAGGTTAGAAACCTAGATGCTTTTTACAAAGTTAGAATTGAATCAACTGATCTTACAAGTGCTTTGAAGCTTGAACAGTTGATTCTTTTAAATGTTCCAACTCAGACAATTCTAACAATGCTACCACTCTTGTTTATATATTATAAGAGTGTTTACAATCTCGATAATATAGTAAAACAAAAATAACTATTCTATGAATGTTACTAAACTATCTCTCATTTCTGGCTTTTACCATTCTGGGAAAATTCTTCAATCTAGGAAAGACAGCCTCAATTTGAGTCTTCATAGTCAATGTAAACTGTCTTCCATATATGTACTTTTGCCTGAAAATTCCTGATATTTTTTCTTTTGTATTATCCCTATCAATTGATAATTTGTTGTTATGTATATCAATTGATTCTTCCTTGTATTCTTTAACTGATATTCTTCTTCAATTGATTTTGACATCCATCGATTGATAATATCAATTAACTTATCGACTGATAGATGTTATCAATCGATATATCAATCAATAGGTCTTCTTATCAATCGATGGTCTTCAATCTCTGACTTGGTTTGATATCAATTATTTCTTCATCTATTGATTCTTCAACATCAATTGATCATCCTTCACTTGTATATTTTTCCTACCTTCGAACATTTACAACTTGACATTATAATATATACATCAATTGATGACCTTTATCAATCGACTCCAGTATCAATTAATGATTTAAATAATATCAATTGATCTAGTCATATCGATTGAAAATACTAAGTACAACCATGCTACATACTATTTTATCAGTTGATTACTATTGACATTTCAACTGATAAATTGGTTACCTAATCAATTGATATTTATAAACATCACTCGTGTCTAGACTATGAACTATTATGCAGTGCCCACTAATAATTAAACGTGTAATAAATTACAGTTAGTGTACATTTAGTGTGAGAATTACACTTGTTGGTGGTAATAGCTTAAAAATTATTATACGCAGACCCATAGGGAGTAATAGCTAGCAGGAAATCACCCTACTGCAGTTTACAGCATAAAATCAAACCAGTTGCACCTGTAACTATCCATTGTTATTAATATTTAGTAATTGACATTTGATTATGCAGGTGCAGCATAATGGTGTAAATTTTGAAAGTTGAAATTTACTCTTCACATAGTTACCCAAGCAGGTGAAAGACCTAAATATCCATTTTCTAAATATAAGTTACCAAAATACTTACAAGCGGAGGTAATGACCCCACTAATTACGCATTTAAAATATGCGTGTTTAAGTATACTCACGGTTAACATGCATAGTTTGTTTATTTTTTTAATTTTTACAATCACATACACATGTTAAAAATGCGTATTCAAGTTTTTATTAGAATTGTAAACACTCAAAGGTTAACTTTCAATCTAACTTTTTATTAGAAAGAAATTGCTGCAATTCTAAAATTCAATTATGAATTTCAGCTTCTTGTTCTTAAGAGAAAAAACAGTATGAATCTGAATCTATTTAACACTCTAGACTTGTGAAGCTGTGAACTAGCTAAATAGACAACATGTATTACTTGCACATGCTTTCACAAACTAGTTACTATAACTAAAAATAGACAAAACATACATTGTACACAATCTATTTCTAGCTAAGTTCTTTGATTTGAAATACTGTTGCTTTCTACATTCTTCCTTCTGTCTTTGTCTTGTTCTCTCTTCAAGCTTCATTGTAGACTTGTCATTATCATTCTCAGGTTTGACAAACCTTGATTATGATAATGCTTATATTACTTGTCTGTAGCTTCTGCACATCTCCTTGAAATTAGCTTGATTGAAGTAGTCGAATACTCATGTCTTGGCTCTTCGACAAGTCATAATGTTCACTTCTCGATCGATCACTTCTAAGACTTCTCGAACAGTTCCTTTTGATACTTCTCGATCAGCCTTTTGATTGAGAATTCTCGATTAGCTTACTTTCACTTACTTCTCGATCAGACTCATTTCTTGACTTCTCGATCAGCCACATCCATAGACTTCTCGATTTATTTCTCCAACACTTCAATGACTAACTTCTCGATATGATTTTTCTAGACTTCTCGAATACTTAAATAACTTACTTCTCGAATTGTTAAGAATATATTCATTTGATGATGTACAAAATACTAGAATAGGGTTTAGCATAGTTTATTTGTAATAAGTCTTTCTAGTCTTTAAATTTTTATAATCAGAGTCTAGATAGTCAACATACTTATACTTAGAAAATTTTCTATAGAAAGTAAAACCAGAGTCTAAATGAAGATCAGAGTCTGGAAGGTGATCAGAGTCTATAGACTATCGCAGTCTACAATATGTCAGAATCTACACTTGATCAGAGTCTATAGTCTATCAGAGTCTATATTCTGGAAGAGTCTGAAGATTTCAGAGTCTATAAAGTTGAAGCTAAACTTCGAAGATGATCACAGGAACAGGAAGTCTTCGAAGATAAAGACAAAAATATTGCAGATATGTTATGGGAATGAAAGAGAATTTTAGAAGGAAACTGTCAACTAATAATTAGAATTTCTATTCATATTGTAATTTTATTTTTTGTTTTTAGTTGATACTCTCTATATAAACACTCTATGTAACCTAATTGTAATAGTTGAGAAAAATTGTCAAAGAAAAAAGTTTTGTGAGAGCATAGAGATAAAGAGAGTTGCTGTAAAAACACAAAGAAGTTGTTGGGTTTGTGTACACCTTAGGAGAGTTTGTATTTGTACATCAATAATACAAACAATATTCATTCAAATCTTTATGTTTCATCTTTGTTATTAATTCGAAGCTTTAATTTCTATTGAGTTGATTTTAATCAGGCAGAAAAAGAATACAAGTATTCAACCATCCCTCCTCTTCTACTTGTGCAATTGGGAAAACACGAACAGACATTTTGACTTCTCTATCCAAGTTTCTGAGACTTCTCAACCAGTTCATTTTAGACTTCTCGAATGGATTGACTTGTCGAATAGTATATTGCTCTAGAAGAATTTCCCGTTTGAATTCTTTATTTTGATGAGGCCTTGTTCATTCTGATGCATGATCCATTTTGACTTGAATCTTCTATTAGAGTATTATTGATGTGGCCATTAATTACTTACAACTTCAATTATAGCAGAGAAAACTTCTATTTGAAATTATATAGAATAACATCTTGAGTCACAATCCTATTACAACAAGTACTAATATGTTGCAACTACATTTATAAACAATGACATTCAAACAAGGTAAACTTATCTAGATCCAACAATCCTTTTAATTTAGATGCATATTTGTAGTATGTAAACAATTCATTGAAATTTTTCCATGTCTATTCTTTCTTATTATTCACTTATCATGTAAATAAGTTGATAAGTTACCAGGGTTTTAATTTTTTTTCAGTGCTATTAAAGTTTCCTTAACCGTATATCTGTCTTACTTTTTATCGTCGCTTTTATTTGGAGGATTAATAATAAAAATTTAATATAAGTAATAATTTATAATTTTAATAAAATTTTAATAGGATATTAATAAATACAAATTATAAAATTTCAATATGCACTAATAAAATATTTAAATACTTTTTGTGTACATGCATTATCAATTATTCACTTTGTGTATTTCAAATATGTAATAATAAATAATTGTATAATATCTTTCTTTGTATATTCAGATTACGTAATTTGTGTATCTCAAGTAGCATAATTTTAACACTATTTTAGTATCATCTTATTAACTTACACTATTGATTCTAGGACCATTCTAAAATACCTTTTAAGTATGTTAATGAATTTGATAAATTAGGTTATATAATATGAAGACCGTCTTTTTATTGAAGACTTCGAACACTATATATGTACTATTTGTAGAATATTATAGGACATATTTTCATACAAAATATCTATTTCTTATGTGTGTGTGTGTATATATATATATATATATGTTTTCCCAGTCGTACAAGTAGAAGGGGGGGGGGGTTGAATACTTGTATGTCTTTTCTGCCCGATTTAAAATCAAATTAAGAACAAACTCAAACACAAAAATATGAATAAGTACTGTTTTGTATTATTGATTTGTGAATACAAAACTCTCCTAGGGTGTACACAAACCCTAGCAGCTTCTCTGTGTTTATCACAGCAACTCTCTCTATTTCTATGCTCTCACAGAATTTCACTCAGATAATTATGCTTCGACTTCCACACTTTTATAATTAGGTTACATAGAGTTTATATAGAGAGCTGCCTATCAACTAATAACAGAAAGATAAATTACAATAGGAATAGAATTCCTAATTATTAGTTGACAGTTTCCTTCTAGAATTCTCTTTCTTTCCCATAGCATATCTGCAATATATTTATCTTGATCTTCGAAGACTTTCCATTCCTGTGATCTTCTTCCAAATTTAACCTCAACTATATAGACTCTGAAATCTTCAGACTCTGATGATCTTCAGACACTGATCACATGTAGACTCTGATAGATCATAGACTCTGATAGTCTATAGACTCTGATCACCTTCCAGACTCTGATCTTCATGCAGACTCTGGTTTCACTTTCTACAGATATTCTTCTAAGTACAAGTAACATGAATGTTGACCATCTAGACTCTGATTATACATTTCAGAGACTAGAAAGACTTATTACAGATAAACTGAGCTAGACCCTGTTCTAGTATTTTGTACATCATCAAAATGAATATATTCCTAACAATCTCCCCCTATTTATGCTTTATAAAATGTAAACATAAATCAAGGTTTGATGATGTCAAAACTAAAGAATAAAACTAATAATCTAGAACAGTATAAAAGAATTAAAAAAAAATTACTTTTCATTTAATCTTCTCAAAGGCTGGATTGTTCTTCAAAAATGAGTTTAGCATATTTTCTTCCACAATTGCAAGAGCTTCACCAACAAACTTCTTTAATTTCTTCATTTCTTCATTTGAACATTTGATTTGACAGTAAGCTGCTCTCAGATCATTTGCATTGCTTTCTTGATCTTTTAAGTCCTTCAACATCAGAACACTAACTTTCCCACTCATAGGCTGAAACCCAAAGTAATGACCCACACCTTCTTGAAATTTAATCTGTTTTTCTTCCAATGGCATGACTTGATCATTTCCCTCAGTATCAACATATTTTAAAGAAAATTTGCCCATTTGTCGATTTGCCTGTCTGTGCAAAATCAGCTTCCTATCAATCTCCTTGAACCATTTGTGTGTGACAGCTTCTTTGCTCTTGTTAACTTCATAAGCAATTTGAAGTAGGAATCTAATATACTGTAGTTCCTCAGCCTGTTTGAAAAAGATAAAATTTGACTGACTAATCCATCTTACACTTCCACCTTCTAGAAGTAAACCAGCATCTCATTCTTCACCTTTTATGTACCTCCCTGACCTCCTTGTATCTTCGTTTCAAAAACATTATACACAATTTGAGCAGACACCACTTTATTTAAGTGCTTCTGAGTGATCTTCTCAAACTGCCTATCTGTCAAGGATTGAGGATCCCTGGTTAGAGTAGATGTTCTGTCAATGTCAGATTCTTCAAATCCTCCAAGACCTATCTTCTTTTTAGCTCTAAGTTGCAGATTGGATTGACTGCACTTCTAGTATGAAGGTTCTTGAGTTTGATCAGAGTCTGACTTCTTTCTTTGCTTATCAGAGTCTGACTTAGACTCTGATTTCCCATGTCTAGTCCCTGACTGATATATTTGAGTTCTTGCTACTCCAGATTGCTTTTGTTGCACACCATCAGGACCCTTAGAACCATGATAACTATCTCCATCATCACCATCTCTCCTCCTTTTAACTCCCCTTGATTTATTCTTGCATCCCTCATCCTTATGTCTCCTGGAGGACTCACCTTGATTCACCTTCTCCCCCTTTTTGACATCATCATTACTGGTGACAGCCAAAAGAATCTGCTCAAGAACAGTGGAGATATTTGCCTGGGCTGCAATAACTGAATCAACCTTAGTGGTCAAATCAGAAACTGTAGTTTGAAGAGAGGCTTGAGTGGTAGTGATAGCAGCTAGAGCATCTTTAAAAGCGACCTCTTTGGATAATTGAAGAGAGTGAATTCTGTCAAATCTTATATTGAGCAGAGAAGTTGTATTATCAACACCAGTGAGCTTTGTTTTAATATGAGAAATGTCCTGGACCACACTGGATAATTGAGCAGCAACATCAGGCAGCTTAGCTTTAACAGCTCCATCTAAGACCTGATCTTCTTCACCAGGATAGTAACCATGTTCCTGTTGAAAAGATTTTTTCTGAAAAGCCTTAAGTCTCTCAGAAAGATGAATATCCAAAATACACTCAAAAGAATCTTTATCATTGATGCCTCTTTGCTGTGCAGACTCCCAAGACTGAGGAAACACCTGATCAAAATAGATAAAAGAAGGAGTAACAAGATCATCATCTGCAGAAGTGCATTCCTCAGCAACAGACTCTAGCTTTGTGAATGGAGGTGTAGACTCTGGTGGTGGTGTAGACTCCGAAACTGCAAACGGGACTATAGACCCTGAATCCTCCTGAGAGTGATCAGAGACTGTAGACTCTGGAAGTCTAGCCCTTATAGGCATTATTAAAAGAGGTTCTTCTGACTTCAATGTTGCAGCCTCAGTGAAAATGACAGGGTTATCCACCAAAGCCTCCATGACTCTATCTGCTCTCCTTGCTAGAGAATCCACCAGGTGAAGGTGGGGTCTCTGTGTAAATGATTTCTGAGCAGCAAGAGCCTCCTCCTGTTTGCCAATCTGCACAATCAGACATAGTGAATTGTCATCCATCCCCTGCTCCAACTCATTGGACCAACTCATTGGAAAATCTTGATCCCAATAAGTAAAGCTAGGTTCAGGATACCCTATTCTCTCATGCTCACAGTGGGGTTGGGCACCCACTTTCTCAATCTCACTCAGGCTCTCTACAACCTTATCTACCTCTCCTTTTGCCTGGTCCAGTGCCAGCCTCTCAGAAATTTTGTCACTCAATTTGGAGGGTGCACTCAGTAAACCTACAGAAGAGGGGTTGAGAGATAAAAATGGTGCTTCAATACCTGAACCACCTTGATGGAGGGGAACCCCTTCAAATGTCTGAAGGCTAGGGGTTTCCACCAAGGGGTGAGCATCAACAGATTCTGAACCCTTACTAGCATCTTCTCTCTTTTCAGAGTCTGTTGGCTCCAGTATTCTAGTCTCAGGGTCTACTCTAGACTCTGACTGCTTCAGCATGACTTCATTAGAAGCCAGAGTCTGGGTGTTACCATCTTTGACTGTTGGTGCATGAGACTCCCCCTCAAGGTGGATAGACTCTGATAGAATAGATTGGAAAATCACATCATGAGCATCCATCAGAGTCTGTCCTCCCATATCACTGGGGTTCTCATCAGCTCTTTGATGAGTTGTCAAGGAGGGCCCAACAGCATACTCCCCCGCCCCACTATCACCCAACCTCTGACTAGGTGGTTCTTGTGTGGGTGAGGCAGACTGAGCATCTTTATCACTAGTCACCACTGGTGCACTAGTCCCATCCTCCAACTGCCTTGCACCACCTGCTACCTCCTGTTGTTCTTCAAGAATAAATGCATCCAACTTGTGATGAAAGGCCCTGAGATGGATTGCATTGATTGCCTGGGCATCTGTGATATTGAAGAGGTCCTGCAGTTCCCTTCTTACTCTTTGAAAATAAGTGCCCTTGAATTGATCCAGTCTACTTTGGTAGGTTGGATAGATGTATTTGTTTGCAATTGTACCTATATTATGGACAAGATAGTCAGCCACCTGTCTTGACAGAGGTTGAATTTGAGAGATCCATTGAATGGCTGTCCTGTAGGTAACTCCATTATCCCAAATTGCTTCATAGTTAAAAACTGGTTGCTCAATCTCAGTTTCCAACTCAGCAACAGACTCTGATGCTCTCCTTTTGTGGACCTTAAGCTTTTTAGGCTTCTTTGTAATTTGCTGTTCAGAGTCTGGCACACCTAGTGCTTTGAGAACTTCATTAGTTCTGCCTTCTATGAGCCCAGCTGCTTGTACTTGGAATGAAGAGTTGAATAGGTAGCTGTAGAGATTTTTGACCACATCCTATGCAGACATTTGTAGCTCCTGTTCCATTCTCTTCCTTAGGGCTTCATAGGTTGAAAAAAAATCCAAGACTTGAGATTTAGTCTGATATTGCTCTGGATCTTCAACTGATTCCACCAAAGGATATAAGAATAGCAGTGCCTCATCACTTGGAGTAATGATCTCATCAATTAGGCATGAGGCTGCATCCAATGGCATTCCTTCCCAAAATGTGTCATGATCAGAGTCTAAAGGCAGTCTAGACTCTGACTCAACATTAGACTCTGGTTCAGGTGTTTTCTTGATTTCAGAGTCTGGCTCTGCAGAAGCCTTGGGAGCATCTGTTTCCTGCAAAATAGGGTTAGTAATAATAACAGGCTTGTGTGTGTGTGCAGAATAAGCCTTCCTTAACCTTCTGTACTTCTTAGCAAAAGATTTCTCGGGAGACTCAATGTGAGAATCCTGAGGTGCTTCCCTAGGTTTTTCAGAGTCTGTAGCCTTTTGAGAGTCTACAGACTTGGCTTGAAGGTTAGAATCAAGTGTATCATGACCTTCCTTTAGCAAAGAAAGTCCTTCAACAACTTGCTTCTCTAGTGGATTGAGCTCCTCATCACTGTGCTCATCTATAAGCCTAGTTTGAATCAATTTTCTCCTCTTTACAACTGGTGTCAGTTGAGAGACACCAGAGGTTGGTTTCTTTTTGGATTTTGGTTTGGAAGATTGTATAATTGAAGGGGATTGGGTGACTTGGGTAGGTGCAGGGGGACTCTCCATTACTTGTTCCTGCACCATTTCACCACCAAAAAATGAAGCATTGTAGATAGAAGGTTTGTAGGATGAGAGTTTTACCTGCATTACCTGTGGATATGTCATTGCAGGTAGACTCTTCTTTTTGTCATCAATTCTCTTAATGTCACAGAATATCCTCCTTTGCTGTTTGTATGCCTGCACACAGCAATCATCTGCCAACTTGGTTGACATGTCAGGAATGAAGTGATTGAGGAGAATCATAAGAAATCTATGATAGTAGACTTTCTTTCTCCCCTCATGCACATTATTTAATTTTGCTCCCATTTGAGTGAGCAACATATCACCAATGTTGATTATTCTATCAAATAGGAGACTATGACCAATTTGATAAGTAATAGCAGTAATAGCATCAAATCCACTACACTTACCAGTAAAACACTTAGCAATTTGATCGAAGAAAAATGACCATTCTTTCCTTAAGTAAGGCCTAGTTATCTTGCTCATGTTATCTAAGCTAGCAGAATAACCTATTGCCTTAAACATGCTTTTAATGTCATCATCAGATACAATTTCATCAAAAGTAGACTTAACAGGCAGTTTAAACACAGAATTAAGCACATCTGCAGTGACATCAAATGTAGTCGAACCAAAGGTAAACATTATTTTACCTGGTTAATCCTGAGAAGGATCAACTACCTTTGCAGTGCTCCATGCATGTGATACAGCATCCATGTGAATGACTGGTGATGCCTTGAGAATGTAGTGTAGCTCGGATTGTTCCAAGAAATCCATCACAGGATAGTAGTCAGCGTCTACTCCTTTCCTATCTCCAAGAGCAGCAACATGATTTGTGGTCATGAACTCGAAATCCCCAAATGTGAACGCAATCGCCTTGGGTCCTCTCATGACAGTAGAAACGGCAGCCATTAAAGTTGTTGAGTTGAAAGTGATGGAGAAGCTTGAAGAATTTAGCTAGGGTTCGTAAAAAGCTCTGTGAATATTTTTGCCTTAGAAATCAATTGCAATAAACAAGTGAGTAAATTGTATGAAAAATTCTATTTTGTTCAAGTTGCATACAATACACACGAGTCTACAGCCTGTATCCGGTCAAAAAAATAATTATTACCGCCTATTTCAAGTCATTTGAACATTTTAAATGCAATCAGAGTCTGCAGGCGCGAATTTTAACCGTTTCAGAGTCTAGGCGATAATTTTCTCAGAGTCTACTGACTTTCAAAGTCTACAGACTCGTCAGAGTCTAGACTCTGTCAAGGTAAAATACCAAACAAAATGTTGCACTAACAATTAATCACAGTGTGTTAAGACAGGGACTATAATTAAAGTACATACCTTGCTTCTTGTAATTTTTGATCACTTATATATTTAACATGCCTAATTCACCTACCAGTCTGAGAAAGGTAGACTCATCAAGTGGTTTTGTTAAAATGTCTGCAATCTGTCTGTCAGTTGGAACATAGTGAAGTGTCACAGTACCATTTTCAACATGTTCTCTAATAAAGTGATACCTGACATCAATGTGCTTTGTTCTGGAGTGTTGGACTGGATTCTCTGCAATTTTAATAGCACTAGTATTATCACAATACATAGGAATATTTGAGAATGTTAGTCCATAATCAAGTAATTGATTTCTCATCCACAGGATTTGAGCACAGCAACTTCCAGCTGCAATGTATTCAGCCTCAGCTGTTGAGGTTGATACAGTCTGTTGTTTCTTGCTAAACCAAGAAATTAATCTGTTGCCAAGAAACTGGCATTGTCCTGTTGTGCTTTTCCTATCTACTTTGCATCCTGCATAGTCAGAATCTGAATAGCCAATTAGTAAAAAATCTGACTCTCTAGGATACCAAAGTCCAAGAGTTTGTGCCCCCTTGAGATATCTAAAAATTCTTTTCACAGCTATTAAGTGTGATTCTCTAGGGTCAGCTTGAAATCTAGCACACAGACAAGTTGCAAACATTATATCTGGTCTACTAGCAGTTAAATATAACAATGAGCCAATCATACCTCTGTAACTAGTGTTGTCAACTTTCTTACCCTTTGGGTCAGAGTCTAGCTTAGTAGCTGTTGACATGGGAGTTTTAGCAGATGCAGAATCTTGCATATCAAACTTCTTCAACAGTTCTTTTACATACTTTGTTTGATTGATGAAAATTCCATCATCATTCTGTTTGACTTGAAGCCCCAAAAAGAAGTTTAATTCTCCCATCATGCTCATTTCATAATTTGACTGCATTAGTTGACTAAACTTTTCACAGAGATTATCATTAGTAGATCCAAATATAATATCATCAACATAAATTTGGACAAGCAAAATATCACCTTTATATTTTCTAATAAAGAGAGTTTTCTCAATGGTACCTCTTGTGAATCCATTTTCAAAAAGGAATTTTGAAAGAGTTTCATACCATGCTCTAGGTGCTTGCTTCAATCCATATAGTGCCTTGTCTAACCTGTAAACATGATCAGGAAACTTTGGATCAACAAATCTTGGTGGTTGCTCCACATAGACTTCTTCTTCCAATTCTCCATTTAAGAAAGCACTTTTCACATCCATCTGATACACCTTGAAGTTTGAATGAACTGCAAAGGCTAGAAACATTCTAATAGCTTCCAATCTTACTACTGGTGCAAAAGTTTCATCATAGTCAATTCCTTCCTCCTGTGAGTATCCTTTTGCAACTAGCCTTGCTTTATTTCTTACTACAGTTCCATTCTCATCAAGTTTATTTCTATACACCCATTTTGCACCAACCACTGATCTATTTCTAGGTCTTGGTACAAGTTTCCACACTTTATTTCTCTCAAATTCATTCAATTCTTCTTGCATTGCAATAATCCAATCAGGATCTTGCAAGGCTTCCTCAATTTTCTTGGGTTCATTCTTTGAGAGAAAACAGCTATAAAGACATTCATTTTGAGTGGTTGTTCTTGTTTGTACACCACTCTCAGGATCACCAATTATCAAGTCAGGAGTGTGATTCCTTGTCCATTTTCTAGCAGGTGGAAGATTGGTTCTTGAACTTGAAACTCCCTCTAAGTCATTTGCATCTTCTGTATTTGAGTGAAATTCAAATGAAGAGGCTCCCCCTAAATTGCTTGACTCTGACAAGAGTTTAGAGTTGCTTGATCCAGACCCTGATGAGTTAGACTCTGTCTGTCTAGACTCTGTCTGGATAGACTCTGTCTGGGTAGACCCTGACCTGTTAGACTCTGAATTATTTGGAGTTGAATTTTCTGGCTCCCCCTCAGAATGTGCAGGTTCCTGTGTTAGTTCAGGATTTATTCTAGGGTCTTCATCCTCTTCTTCTTCATTTATCTCAGAACTTTTTAGATTTTCAAATTCCAGTGTTGTAGACTCTGACTCATCCTGTAATTCTGTAAACTTTTTATCATCAAATGTAACATGAATAGATTCCATAACAATTTTGGTTCTGAGATTAAACACTCTGAATGCTTTTGTGTTCGATGCATATCCAAGAAAGATTGATTCATCTGCCTTGGCTTCGAATTTGCTTAGATTTTCAGGATGTACTTTCAGTACATAACACTTGCATCCAAATATGTGAAAGTGTTTCACACTTGGCTTCTTGTCCTTTATCATTTCATAGGGAGTTTTTCCATGCATGTTTATTAGAGTGTAGTTTTGAGTGAAACATGCTGTA
This sequence comes from Oenanthe sinensis, assembly GCA_028671895.1. Lineage (NCBI taxonomy): Eukaryota > Viridiplantae > Streptophyta > Magnoliopsida > Apiales > Apiaceae > Oenanthe > Oenanthe sinensis. The sequence continues at coordinate 16,639,296 of CM053813.1, forward strand.
TTGACTGCCTCAGCCCAAAAGTATACTGGTAGCTTAGACTCTGCCAACATTGTTCTGGCAGCTTCTATGAGTGTCCTATTCTTTCTTTCCACAACTCCATTTTGTTGAGGAGTTCCTGGCGCAGAAAATTGTTGAGTAATTCCCTTTGATGCACAGTGGTTCTCCATGATTGAATTCTTGAATTCAGTACCATTGTCACTCCTCAGAATTCTTACTGTTTTCTGTGATTTTCTTTCCAGAAAAGTGATATGATCTATTATGTGTTGTGAAGCTTCATCCTTTGAATGTAGAAAGAAAGCCCATGTGAATCTTGTAAAATCATCTACAATAACAAGAGTATATTTATTTTTGTTAATTGACATAACATTTACTGGACCAAATAAATCAAGATGCAGTAAATAAAAGGGTTCAAAAATGGTATTTATTGTCTTGCTCTTGAAGGATGATTTCCTTTGTTTTCCAAGTTGACATGCTTCACAAAGTCCATCTTGTACAAAATCAACTTGTGGTAATCCTCTTACAAGATTCTGTTTAACCAACTTGTTGAGTGTTTTGAAGTTGATGTGTGACAGTTTCTTGTGCCATTTCCAGCTCTCTTCAGTTGAGGCCTTGTTGTATAGACATGTGACTTCACTGTTTATGCAATCCTCCAAGCTGGCTTCATAAATGTTACCATGTCTGTGTCCTTTGAAAACCACAATGCCTGTTTCTTTGTGAGTCACAAGACACTCTTTGTTGTCAAAGCCAGTATGGTAACCTTTGTCTCCAAGTTGACTTATGCTTATTAAATTGTGCCTTAAGCCATCAACTAGAGCTACTTGTTCAATGATGACATTCCCAAGTACAATCTTGCCATATCCCAGTGTTTGTCCTTTGTTGCCATCTCCAAAGGATACTTCTGGGCCAGCCATTTCCTCAAAGTCTGTAAGCAGGGATTTCTTTCCAGTCATATGTCCTGAGCATCCACTGTCCAGGATTAGGGTTACTTTCTTTACCCTAGTTCCCTGCATACATAAAGCAACTAGTTAGATGTTTTGAGGACCCAAATAGTTTTGGATCCTTTTCTACTAATTTTAGGAGAAACAGGCTTAATAATTTTCACATTTGGCTTACCTGTCTCTTTTGTTGCTCTAGACTGTGGTGGAGTCTTAACAGTGTCATACCAACTCTTATCAATAGAAGATTTTAGCTCATAAAAATTGTAATACAAATCATGATAGTCCCTACACATATATATAGAATGAAATATGCTACCACAGTGATAACAAGGTTTCTGTGGTATGTAGTGACTTTTCAGAGTCTGAGAAGGACTAGACTCTGATTTCTTCTCAATTTTTGTTTTACAATCTATAGCTAAATGGTTTTGATTGCCATATCTATAACACTTCTTTCTAGGAGCATTAGGATCTTTTTGATAATTATTAGCCTTATTGATGCCTTCCTTACCATTCCTATTTCTCCTAGTTTTGGTGGACTCTGATAAGTTTTCTAGCCTTTCTTTTAACTTAGACTTAGACAAGTACCCTATGTTTATAATTTTCTTAGAGTTATTTGCCCCTGTTTCATCTGTCTTTTTGTCAACAACAGGGGGACTATTGACAGATGAGTTTGTGGCTTCAGTTTTTTCTTTAGAGATCACAAACTTAACAGGAACAAATGTACTTTTGTCTTTAGTCTTATTAATTTTGCTAGTTTCTTCATTGTTATCATTCTCAACAATAGGTCTTTTGTCTTGACTCTTGTCATAGCCTAGACCAGCAGTTTGACACACGTTTTGATTATTGAGAATTTCTTGAACTTTTCTTCCAGAGTCTGTCCAAACTTTAAACTTAAGCCTTTCTTCATCTAGTTCTTTCCTAACATAGTCATAGGCTTTCAAAATTTCAGTGTAGTTATGACTATATTTCTCAGAATCCTTTTTGTATTGTTCAATTAATAATAACTCAGATTCTACATGACAATTCCTTTTAGTTAAGGCTAAATTTTCTTCTCTCAACCTTTCACTTTCACTAGTGAGAGACCTACATGTTGTCATTATTTTATTAACCTCACTTTTCACAATCTCTATGCCATCAGAGTCCAAATTAATTAAGGATTCAGGAGTAAAGATTGATACCTGAGTTTTAGGAGATGAGGGTTCTTTGGGAGACTGTGATTTTCTTGAGGAGGATGCCATCAGTGCTAGATTTTCATAATCAATTTCATCCTCTGAGCTTGAGTCTGCCTAGTCCTTTCCTGTTGATAGAAGTGCTTTTCCTTTTCCTTGACTTTTTGACTTTCTGCATTCACTGGCAAAGTGCCCCAATACTCCACAGTTGAAACATTTGACCTTTGCTTTGTCAAGTTTGATAATTGTACTCTTGCTCTTCTCAACCTTTTCATCTTCCTTCTTGAATGATGGCCTTTTGCTAAATTTGCCAGTTCTTTTGTTGAATTTCATTCTTTTGAAATTTTTAGCAAACATAGCCATCATTTGACTTAGATCAAACTCTTCATCAGAATCAGAGTCTGTGTCAGTAGACTCTGACTCCACAGCAGCTTTACCCTTCTTTCTTGAATCCTTGATTCTTGCTTCTGTGGATGGTTCCTGTTGTTCTTTCTCAGACTCCATCAAGAGTGCCACAGATTTTGTCTTTCCAGACTTCTTATTCTTTCTCTATTGCATCTCCAAATCATATGTCTTGAGTCTGCCATACAATTCTTCTAGAGTTAGTTCATCCAAATCTCTAGCTTCTCTTATGGCTGTAGTCTTATTGTCCCACTCTTCAGGAAGTGCTCTCAGAAACTTGGTGTTCGTATCTTCAGAATCATAAACCTTACCATGCATAGCCATCTCATTCAAGAGTTTTGTAAACCTATCATACATCTCAGTGATAGATTCTCCAGATTTTGCTTCAAAGTACTCATACTCTTGAATAAGCAAAGACCTAGCATTCTTCTTGACATCTTTAGTCCCTTGACAGTGCACCTCAAGTTTTGTCCACATCTCCTTAGCAGTCTTGCATGATATGACACAGTTAGTTAGAACAGAATCTAAACTATTAAAGAGAATGTTCTTTACTTTTGCCTCCTTAAGGACATTTTCTTTGTCCTCTTTTGTCCATTCAGCCTTTGGTTTCTCAACGAGGTGTTCTTCAGTTATTTTGCCTTCCTCATTGATTTGAGGCACAATTTTTAAAGGCACAAAGGGTCCTTCATTAATCCTATCAAGATAGTCAGGGTCTGTTGCTTCCAGATGGTGCAACATCTTAACCTTCCAGTGGGTGAACTCGTTTATCTTAAGCATAGGAATCTTAGAATTGCCATCTTTGTTTCCAGACATCTTTGATCGATTTTAAACGTTAGGCTCTGATACCAATTGTTTTCCCAGTCGTACAAGTAGAAGGGGGGGTTGAATACTTGTATGTCTTTTCTGCCCGATTTAAAATCAAATTAAGAACAAACTCAAACACAAAAATATGAATAAGTACTGTTTTGTATTATTGATTTATGAATACAAAACTCTCCTAGGGTGTACACAAACCCTAGCAGCTTCTCTGTGTTTATCACAACAACTCTCTCTATTTCTATGCTCTCACAGAATTTCACTCAGATAATTATGCTTCGACTTCCACACTTTTACAATTAGGTTACATAGAGTTTATATAGAGAGCTGCCTATCAACTAATAACAGAAAGATAAATTACAATAGGAATAGAATTCCTAATTATTAGTTGACAGTTTCCTTCTAGAATTCTCTTTCTTTCCCATAGCATATCTGCAATATATTTATCTTGATCTTCGAAGACTTTCCATTCCTGTGATCTTCTTCCAAATTTAACCTCAACTGTATAGACTCTGAAATCTTCAGACTCTGATGATCTTCAGACACTGATCACATGTAGACTCTGATAGATCATAGACTCTGATAGTCTATAGACTCTGATCACCTTCCAAACTCTGATCTTCATGCAGACTCTAGTTTCACTTTCTACAGAAATTCTTCTAAGTACAAGTAACATGAATGTTGACCATCTAGACTCTGATTATACATTTCAGAGACTAGAAAGACTTATTACAGATAAACTGAGCTAGACCCTGTTCTAGTATTTTGTACATCATCAAAATTAATATATTCCTAACAATATAAATGAGAAGGAATGAGAGAGACTCCTGTTTAATGGGAGATCAAGAGACCCCTCATCTGAACCGTTGATTTATTTCTAATCCCGCGGTCAAGATTTCATACAAATATACTGGTATTTATACTAATTTAATATTTTAAGAATAGTATTGGTATACTGAAAATATAAAATATGTATACAATATATATACATAGTCAATTAAATTGTTTCCAAATATGAAAAGATTGCGTATATTTTCTAAATTTAAGTTGCTATATATGTTTATCATATCTTCTATTTAAGTTTTTTGGTAGGTGAGATCTTTTATGTTAGAAAACAAACACTGATGCTATCAGAGAATACCAGAACAGAGTTTATGCTGACATCATCAGAGATTAGGAAACTGTAGGTTAGAGTTTACTCTATCAGAGAGTACTCAGTCAGAGTTTATTCTAGCAGAAAATGCTCAATCAGAGAATGACAACCGACAAATTTTACAAATCAGAGTTTGTAAAGGAAACAGACAAATTAGAATATGATTTGGATAGTGAAGAAGGAACTCGAATGCAAGTCAAATTGCCTTATTGAAACTATTATTTTCATAATCTGTTTTGTAATTGAATTGTAACTGTATCAATATAAACACAAACATAGGTTAACATTAAAGTAACATTCATGATATATCTTCCATAACCTTGTAGTTCTTAAGAACAGTGAATTTCTTGAGAGAGTTTTATATTCAAGTTCATTATCATTAATACAAAACAGTGTTTCTTTTTATATACTTGTATTCCTGATCGATTATTTGGTATCTATTATATTCAACCCTCCTTCTATAATAGATTATCATCTGAGAAAATAATTGATATCAGAGCAAGCAGTTAAATTCAACTAAAAGATCATAAAAAATGTCTGGAAACAAGTATGAAAGCATAAGAATTCCAATCTTGAAGAAAGCTGAGTACCCTATATGGAAGGTAAAGATGTTGATGTTCTTGGAAACCAAAGATCCTGATTATCTAGACAGGATCAATGAAGGTCAGTATCTTCTAACCAAACTAGTGTCATCAATAATTGTAGAAGGAAGACAGGTTCCTGAATACTACACCTTGAAATACAAAAAGGAGTGGACCAATGAGGAAAAACTAGAAGTTCTCAAAGATGCAAATGTAAGGAACATTCTACATAACAGTCTTGACTCTGTGATGTCTAACAGGATAATTGCATGCAAAACTGCTAAAGAAATATGGGATGCACTAGAGGTTCAATGCCAAGGAACCAAGGAGATAAAGAAGAATATGAGATATGTCCTTAAACAAGAATATGAATATTTTGAGGCTAAACAGAATGAGTCTCTCACTAATATATATGACAGATTTCTTACTTTATTGAATAATTTGGCATTGGTGAATAAGGTGTATGATGATGAGGATTCAAACACCAAGTTTCTTAGGGCTCTTCCTGAAGAATGGGATTTACAAACATTCTTGATAAGAGACATAGCTGATTTAGATGAGATGCTCTAGATGAAGTCTATGGAAGATTGAAAACTCATGATCTGGAATTACAGTAAAGAAATAATAAGAAAAGCAGCAAGGCAAAATCTATTGCTTTGAATGTTGAAGATAAAATTGAAGATCTAAAGGAAAAAGTCCTTAAAGCCTCAACAAGAAAAGGAAAAGCTGTAATGGTCAAGGAAAGCGGTGAATCGGAGTCTGAAACAAACTCTGATGCAAACTCTGATGACTCCATAAACTATGAAATGATGGAGATGGTTGATATGATTGTCAAAGGCTTCAAGAGAATGAAATATAGGAAAAACAGAAAACAAGGGAACTTCTAGAAGAAGCATGGAGAATTAGAGAAGAAGACATATTCAAGAAAAGAGAAGATAGAGATGAAAAATCCAAACTAATTGATAAATCAAAAGTCAAGTGTTACAAGTGTAACAAGATGGGGCACTTTGCTACTGAATGCAGCATCAAAGAATCTAGAAAAGCACTAATCACATCAAAGAAAGATTGGATGGATTCCTCAGACTCTGAAGTAGAAACTAATTATGCTCTCATGGAAAACACTGATGCTCCCATCTTAAACTCTGATAAGGTACCAAACTATGTCTTCAATTTTAATACTGAAGATATCCATGAATTAAAGTCTTTTCTTATAACTTTGCATGTTATCTTTAAATCACAGTCTCTTGAGAATGAAAGATTAAAATCTAAGATACAAACTCTGACTACTAGGAATGAATTTCTTGAATTTGAAAATTAACACATACTTAGCACTAAGAAAGACTATAATAATGCTATTCACATGCAAACTCAGTTAGAAATAAAAGTTGAACATTTAAAATCTGAGAAAGGTAAAGAAAAATAGACTTTCAGAGTTTGGAAAAACTCTGGCAAGAGAGTCCAACAAATGCTTTCTAACAAGAATTGGACTTCTGCCTTAGGTTATGAATCTAATAAGGATACACACAATAAAACACACACAAAAGGAATATTGAATAAAATTGTGAAATTTTTTAGAGCTACTAACGACAAGAAAACTCCTGGTGAATGCTTTAAAAATAAAGAAAATAGTGTGTCGGAGAATATAAAGGTGAATATAGGATTACTTTCTCATAAGCAACTTAAAGAAAAGTTGAAGGCAGTCAATAATAAAAACAAACCTAAAAAGGTAAAAAGGAATAGAAAGGGCAAAGTAGAAATTACTAAGAAGAATAACTATAAGTCCCTGATCCTCCTGGAAAAACCTATTTTACTTGTGGTAATTCGAATCACCTTGCCATTGACTACAAAAAAATAAAAAGAAGGTACCTAAGAGACCTAGTTTAGAGGCTAGAAAACAAACTAGATATAGACCACAAAATCCCTATTTTCACTGTGGTAGTCTATGACATTCAATTTATACATGCAAAGAATATCATAGTTTGTATTACAATTATTATAATCCATTGCCTCAACTAAATAAATCTCCAAAACATGTTGTCAAACAAATTTATATGATAAAATCTGATAAAAGAAAAGTAAACTCTGACAGTATAAACTCTGAAAAATGCAAACTCTGTTAACATAAACTCTTATAAAAATACTTTTGCTGCAAAAGTTAACAAGTTTCAAAAGAAAGGACCCAAACTTATTTGGGTTCCCAAATTTACTAATTAATTTGCATTAATTGATTGCAGGGAAACAGGAAAAATATCCTAGTAATTAATAGTGGATGTTCTGCACATATGACTGGGAACAAATCCCTGCTTTTAGAATTTGAGGAGAAGGCTGGCCCAGCAGAATCTTATGGAGATGGCTATATAGGAAGAACACTGGGATATGACAATATTGTTATTAGAAATGTCATCATTGAGAATGCAACTCTTGTTGAAGGACTCAAGCATAATCTGTTAAGTGTGAGTCAAATGACTAACAAAGGTTATTATGTGGAATTTTATGAAACTCATTGTGAAGTGAAAAGCAAAAAGGATGGAAAAGTGGTTCTTATTGGTCGCAGACATAACAACTTATTTGAAGCTAGCTTGAATGAAAACTCTGATGGTCCTTTAACTTGTTTACTTGGAAAAGCATCATCTTTGAAAAGCTAGAATTGGCACAAAAAGCTGTCACTTGAATTTTGGAAATATAAATGAATTGGTGAAAAAGGATCTAGTTAGATGTCTTCTAAAAGTTCAATTTCATCCTGATGGACTATGTGATTCATGTTTAAAGGCTAAACAAAAGAAGACATCTTTCAAGAGCAAAACTGAAAATTCTATTGATCAACCTTTTCATCTACTACATCTTGATTTATTTAGTCCTGTCAATATTATGTCCATTGAAAAGAAGAAATATACTCTGGTGATAGTTGATGATTAAACTAGATTTACCTAGGTGTACTTTTTACATAAAAAGGATGAAACTGCAGAGATAATTTTTGATCATATTACAACGATTAAAAATGGATCACCACATAAGGTAAAGAATTTAATGAGTGACAATGGAACGGAGTTTAAGAACTCTGCAATGGAGGAATTCTGCTCCACAAAAGGAATTATTCAACGATTCTCAGCACCTGACACACCTCAAAAAAATGGTGTAGTAGAAAGAAAGAACATAACTCTAATTGAAGTTGCCAGAACAATGCTAGAAGGAGCAAAGCTACCTACTTATTTTTAGGCAGAAGCTATGAATACTACATGCATTACTCAGAATTGAAGAAGTTTGAACTCAAAGCAGATGAAGGAATTTTTGTTGGTTATGCAACAACTTATAAAACCTCTTCAACGGCATTCAAAGTGTATAATCTAAGGATCATGACAGTCAAGGAATCTATTAATGTCTCTTTTGATGAAGGAAAAATAGCTGGGTTACATGATGAAGATGCTCAGGAAACTCTAAGGTTTAAAAATGAATTGCAAAACACAAACTCTGTTGAGCTAAACTCTGATGAGATAAACTATGTTGAACCAAACTCTGGTGAGTTAAACTCTGATCTCTTAAAATCTAATTCAGAAATGATTGAAATAGAAATTGAAGATTCTGCACAAGTTGAGGGGGAGAAACATCAATCAATTACTGATATTGGAGAAAAAACTACCGTCATTGAAATATCAGAGTCTGACCAAACTCTAACCAACTCAAACTCTGAAACCCTAAACTCTGACCAATCAAACTCTGAAACCACAAACACTGATCACTCAAACTCTGATTATTCAAACTCTAAGTACATAAACTCTGAGTCATCAAACACTGATGGAAGCACAACTTCAGGGGGAGGATCAACATTTAAAGAAGAATCATTCTATGAAGGCACAAATCATGGGGGAGCATCTAGTTCAAGAAATTTTCCACATCCAAGAAAATGGACCAAAGATCACACACCTGACTTGATTATTGATGATCTAGAAAGTGGAGTATAGAACGAAAAGCTACTCAGAATGAATGTCTATTTCATAGTTTTCTTTCTCAAACAGAACCAAAGAAGGTTGAAGATGCTTTGAAGGATGCAAATTGGGTTACTGTAATGCAGGAAAAATTAAATGAGTTTGAGAGAAATGAAGTTTGGACCCTAGTTCCAAGGCCAAATAATATATCAATTGTTGGCACAAAGTGGATTTTCAGAAACAAGACATACTCTGATGGAATTATTACAAGGAACAACGCAAGACTAGTTGCCAAAGGTTACTCTCAACAGGAAGGTATTGATTATGATGAAACCTTTGCACCTGTAGCTAGACTTGAAGCAATCAGAATCTTTCTTGCTTATGCTGCACAAAAGAAATTCAAGGTCTACCAGATGGATGTTAAAAGTGCATTTTTAAATGGAGAACTTGAAAAAGAGGTTTATGTTGAACAACCACCTGGCTTTGTCAATACAAAATATTTAAAATCCCGAAAGTGTTCACTTAAATGAAATGCTCCAAAAATCCAATAAATGACACAAGTTCTCAATATCCAACAACTTTCAATCCAAAAATAAAAGGTACAACTTAACTATACAAATTCGAATCTAAATATAAACTTTACAACTCCTCAAAGTCAGCAACTCGCACTCTTCCCATTAATTAGCCCACCTAACATGTCGGGGGAAACAAAGAAATATAGACCGGTAGTGAGCGAAAAGCTCATATACAGATATAAAATTATGCAAAGTGTACAGTCGTTAGAACGATGACAATATGAACAAATAAAATATCTGAATAAAGAATGTTGAAACAAACTGAAAGAGACAAAAGATACTGGTCATACTTAACACACGATATAAACAAATAAAAAGATACGATAGATATTTATCTTACGATCACAACGTACATACTTTTTAATCACAAATCTTCTTACTCTTACTCGTACACTTACTAGTCATATATTATAATGATCAAATACTGAAAGTCAATATACTTACTGATATGAGAGACAATCATACACTTACAGGATGTCCTACATTTCAGTTCTCCAGAATATGTAGTCATCAAAACTTATAGGGGCTTGCATAGAACAAATCAAATGCTACCCAAAATCTTACAAGGGCTTGCACGATACAAAACACAATGCTACCCAAATGGCCAAACAAACATACACAATAGTCATGATTATACGCGTCCCATAACTCCGACGACACGCCCATACAATTTAAATACACCATATAAGTGGTGTCAAAGCATGAGATTATCCACTCATGACGGAGGTCTTACAAAATCTCCCAAATAATACATATATCACAAATTAACTGAAAATATCTTATTAAAAATATCACACACGCCAAATATCATACAATATGGACTATACAAATAAAATCAGATCAGACCAGTCCGGAAAATTAGCAATTTACTCTATAATGATGAACTCAAATGAAAAAGCACAAAACACAGAATCGTAGAGGATTCCGAGACCTTTCCAGAATGGTAAGACTCGTCAAAAACGGATAAGAAACGAATGCAGAAAACAACCAAAGATGAACTGTTAGAATAGAATCAGCACCTGATCACAGTAGTATTTTGAGATTTAAGACATCGAAACCATAGAATCTGACAGTGGAATGTAAACAAAAGATGAAGATCTCGAAAATACTGTTCCAGAGTGATATTACACATAATTATTGAATGAATATTCAATTTATTATGAATTTCAGAAGTTACAGCATATCAATCTGAATTAAACCATCAGATTGCATAAAAGGCAGATTTTGACACCCTTACGAATAGAATTTCAGAAAGCGTAAAGAACAAAAGATGTAGATAATCGAAATACCTTTCTATGTAGTATAAAATCACAGAAATCAGATAAAGAACGAATGAGATACGAATTTTATAAGAATCTGAATGAATACAAACTATACACAATATACATACGAATTGAATAACAAAACAAGAACAAAGTGAGTGTTACGAATACAAAGTGAGTGTAACGAAGATATCCGTATATTAACAATACGATAACAAAGAGAGAGTGTAGAATGTATCCGTACCTTAAGAGTCAAAAATTATGAATTGCTCCCAATCATAAGAACCCCAATTTAAACACCATAACCTATCTTCTTAAGCTTTTTCTCTATCTCCTCTTTATTTCTTTCTTCCTCTCTTTCTCTTTTTCTCTCTCTTCTCCATGGTTGCTCCTAGTATTCTTACGTATCTCTTTTTTTCTAAACCCTAACTCTTTTTCCCCTTTTTCTTTCTATTCTTTTTTCATTTTTTTTCTCTTTTCTTCTCTTAACCAATAATCTCTAAAATAATATCATAATTATAAAATATCTATATTCATATTCAAATAATAATATTAGTAATAAATCACTAATATTATTCTTAATATTACATAAAATATTTAAATATATTATAAAAAATATGGGATGTTACAAAATATCGACATCATGTCTACAGACTGGATAAAGCCTTATATGGACTCAAGCAAGCACCAAGAGCCTGGTATGAAACTCTGACTCAATTTTTACTTGAAAGTGGCTTTACAAGAGATACAATTGACAAAACTTTGTTTTATAGAACTCAAAGTAAAGATTTATTATTGGTTCAAATATATGTTAATGATATTATATTTGATTCCATTAATGAAAAAATCTGTAAAAAAATTTCAAAGCTAATGCAGTCCAGGTATCAAATGAGCATGATGGGATAATTGAGTTATTTTCTAGGGTTGCAAGTAAAACAGACTGATGAAGGTATTTTCATAAATCATTCTAAATATAAAAAGAATTTACTCACAAAGTTTCAAATGCAAGACTCTGCATCTGCATCAACTCCAATGGGTACTGCAACCAAGCTTGATCAAGACACTAGAAAACCTGTAGATATTACAGCATACAGAGGCATGATTGGATCACTTCTCTATTTGACTACAAGTAGACCTGACATTATGTTTGCAACTTGTCTATGTGCTAGATTTCAGGCAAATCCAAGGGAACCTCATTTGATTGATGTTAAGAGAATTTTCAGATATCTCAAAGGCACCATTAATCTTGGATTATGATATCCTAGAGTGTCTGACTTTAAATTAATAGGTTATTCAGATGTTGACTTTGCAGGATGCAAAATTGATAGGAAAAGCACAAGTAGCAGTTGTCAATTTTTAGAAGGAAGAATTGTCTCAAATTCAGTAAGAAATAGAAATCAATCTCAACATCAACAACAGAGGCTGAATATATAGCTGCAGGAAGCTGTTGTGCAGAAATCATATGGGTGATAAATCAACTGTTAAATTATGGTTTGAACTTTTCAAAAATTCCTATATATTGTGATAATCAAAGTGTTATTGCAATGACAGGAAATCCAGTTCAACATTCTCTGACAAAGCACATCAATGTAAGATATCATTTCATAAGGGAACATGTTAGGGATATATTCATTTGATGATGTACAAAATACTAGAACAAGGTTTAGATTAGTTTATCTGTAATAAGTCTTTCTAGTCTCTGAAATGAATAATCAGAGTCTAGATGGTCAACATTCATGTTACTTGTACTTAGAAGAATTTCTGTAGAAAGTGAAACCAGAGTCTGCATGAAGATCAGAGTCTGGAAGGTGATCAGAGTCTATAGACTATCAGAGTCTGTGATCTATCAGAGTCTACATGTGATCAGAGTCTGAAGATCATCAGAGTCTGAAGATTTCAGAGTCTATACAGTTGAGGATAAATTTGGAAGAAGATCACAGGAATGGAAAGTCTTCGAAGATCAGGATAAATATATTGCAGATATGCTGTGGGAAAGAAAGAGAATTCTAGAAGGAAACTGTCAACTAATAATTAGGAATTCTATTCCTATTGTAATTTATCTTTCTGTTATTAGTTGATAGGCAGCTCTCTATATATACTCTATGTAACCTAATTGTAAAAGTGTGGAAGTCGAAACAAAATCATCTGAGTGAAATTTTGTGAGAGCATAGAAATAGAGAGAGTTGCTGTGATAAACAGAGAGAAGCTGCTAGGGTTTGTGTACACCCTAGGAGAGTTTTGTATTCACAAATCAATAATACAAAACAGTACTTATTCATATTTTTGTGTTTGAGTTTATTCTTAATTTGATTTTAAATCGGGCAGAAAAGACATACAAGTATTCAACCCCCCCCCTTCTACTTGTACGACTGGGAAAACAATTGGTATCAGAGCCTAACGTTTAAAATCGATCAAAGATGTCTGGAAACAAAGATGGCAATTCTAAGATTCCTATGCTTAAGAGAAACGAGTTCACCCACTGGAAGGTTAAGATGCTGCACCATCTGGAAGCAACAGATCCTGACTATCTTGACAGGATTAATGAAGGACCCTTTGTGCCCTTAAAAATTGTGCCTCAAATCAATGAGGAAGGCAAAATAACTGAAGAACACCTCGTTGAGAAACCAAAGGCTGAATGGACAAAAGAGGACAAAGAAAATGTCCTTAAGGAGGCAAAAGTAAAGAACATTCTCTTTAACAGTTTAGATTCTGTTCTAACTAACTGTGTCATATCATGCAAGACTGCTAAGGAGATGTGGACAAAACTTGAGGTGCACTGTCAAGGGACTAAAGATGTCAAGAAGAATGCTAGGTCATTGCTCATTCAAGAGTATGAGTACTTTGAAGCAAAATCTGGAGAATCTATCACTGAGATGTATGATAGGTTTACAAAACTCCTGAATGAGATGGCTATGCTTGGTAAGGTTTATGATTCTGAAGATACGAATACCAAGTTTCTGAGAGCACTTCCTGAAGAGTGGGACAATAAGACTACAGCCATAAGAGAAGCTAGAGATTTGGATGAACTAACTCTAGAAGAATTGTATGGCAGACTCAAGACATATGATTTGGAGATGCAACAGAGGAAGAATAAGAAGTTTGTGAAGACAAAATCTGTGGCACTCTTACTGGAGTCTGAGAAAGAACAACAGGAACAACCCACAGAAGCTAGAATCAAGGATTCAAGGAAGAAGGGTAAAGCTGTTGTGGAGTCAGAGTCTACTGACACAGACTCTGATTCTGATGAAGAGATTGACCTAAGTCAAATGATGGCTATGTTTGCAAAAAATTTCAAAAGAATGAAATTTAACAAAAGAACTGGAAAATTTAGCAAGAGGCCATCATTCAAGAAGGAAGATGAGAAGGTTGAGAAGAGCAAGGGTACAATAATCAAACTTGACAAAGCAAAGGTCAAATGTTTCAACTGTGGAATATTGGGCCACTTTGCTAGTGAATGCAGAAAGTCAAAAAGTCAAGGAAAAGGAAAAGCACTTCTATCAACTGGAAAGGATTGGGCAGATTCAAGCTCAGAGGATGAAATTGATTATGAAAATCTAGCACTGATGGCATCCTCCTCAAGAAAATCACAATCTCCCAAAGAACCCTCATCTCCTAAAACTCAGGTATCAATCTTTACTCCTGAATCCTTAATTAATTTAGACTCTGATGGTATAGAAACTGTGCAAAGTGAGGTCAATAAAATAATGATAACATGTAGGTCTCTCACTAGTGAAAGTGAAAGGTTGAGAGAGGAAAATTTGACCTTGACTAAAAGGAATGATCATTTAGAGTCTGAGTTAATATTAATGGAACAATACAAAAAGGATTCTGACAAACATAGTCATAACTACACTGAAATCTTGAAGGCCTATGACTATGTTAAGAAAGAACTAGAAGAAGAGAGACTCAAGTTTAGAGTCTGGACAGACTCTGGTAGAAAAGTTCAAGAAATTCTCAATAATCAAAATGTGTGTCAAACTGCTGGTCTAGGCTATGACAAGAGTCAAGACAAAAGACCTATTGTTGAGAATGATAACAGTGAAGAAGCTAGCCAAGTTAATAAGACTAAAGACAAAAGTACATTTGTTCCTGTTAAGTTTGTGACACCTAAAGAAAAATCTGAAACCACAAACTCATCTGTCATTAGTCCCCCTGTTGTTAACAAAAAGACAGATGAAATAGGAGCAAATAACTCTAAGAAAATTATTAATATAGGGTACTTGTCTAAGTCAAAATTAAAAGAAAGGCTAGAGAACTTATCAGAGTCTACCAAAACTAGGAGAAATAGGAATGGTAAGGAAGGAATTAATAAGGCAAACAATTACCAAAAGGATCCTAATGCTCCTAGAAAGAAGTGTTATAGATGTGGCAACCACAACCATT
Organism: Oenanthe sinensis; assembly: GCA_028671895.1. Taxonomy (NCBI): domain Eukaryota; kingdom Viridiplantae; phylum Streptophyta; class Magnoliopsida; order Apiales; family Apiaceae; genus Oenanthe; species Oenanthe sinensis. The sequence goes on from CM053813.1 coordinate 16,654,498, forward strand.
TGGCTATAGATTGTAAAGCAAAGATTGAGAAGAAATCAGAGTCTAGTCCTTCTCAGACTCTGAAAAGTCACTACATACCACAGAAACCTTGTTATCACTGTGGTAGCATATTTCATTCTATATATATGTGTAGGGACTATCATGATTTGTATTACAATTTTTATGAGCTAAAATCTTCTATTGATAAGAGTTGGTATGACACTGATAAGACTCCACCACAGTCTAGAGCAACAAAAGAGACAGGTAAGCCAAAGGTGAAAATTATTAAGCCTGTTTCTCCTAAAAATAGTAGAAAAGGATCCAAAACTGTTTGGGTCCTCAAAACATCTAACTAGTTGCTTTATGTATGCAGGGAGCTAGGGTAAAGAAAGTAACCCTAATCCTGGACAGTGGATGCTCAGGACATATGACTGGAAAGAAATCCCTGCTTACAGACTTTGAGGAAACGGCTGGCCCAGAAGTATCATTTGGAGATGGCAACAAAGGAAAAACACTGGGATATGGCAATATTGTATTTGGGAATGTCATCATTGAACAAGTAGCTCTAGTTGATGGCTTAAGGCATAATTTAATAAGCATAAGTCAACTTGGAGACAAAGGTTACCATACTGGCTTTGACAACAAAGAGTGTCTTGTGACTAACAAAGAAACAGGCATTGTGGTTTTCAAAGGATACAGACATGGTAACATTTATGAAGCCAGCTTGGAGGATTGCATAAACAATGAAGTCACATGTCTATACAGCAAGGCCTCAACTGAAGAAAGCTGGAAATGGCACAAGAAACTGTCACACATCAACTTCAAAACACTCAACAAGTTGGTTAAACAGAATCTTGTAAGAGGATTACCACATGTTGATTTTGTACAAGATGGACTTTGTGAAGCTTGTCAACTTGGAAAACAAAGGAAATCATCCTTCAAGAGCAAGACAATAAATACCATTTCTGAACCCTTTTATTTACTACATCTTGATTTATTTGGTCCGGTAAATGTTATGTCAATTAACAAAAATAAATATACTCTTGTTATTGTAGATGATTTTACAAGATTCACATGGGTTTTCTTTCTACATTCAAAGGATGAAGCTTCTCAACACATAATAGATCATATCACTTTTCTGGAAAGAAAATCAAAGAAAATAGTAAGAATTCTGAGGAGTGACAATGGTACTGAATTCAAGAATTCAATCATGGAGAACCACTGTGCATCAAAGGGAATTACTCAACAATTTTCTGCGCCAGGAACTCCTCAACAAAATGGAGTTGTGGAAAGAAAGAATAGGACACTCATAGAAGCTGCCAGAACAATGTTGGCAGAGTCTAAGCTGCCAGTATATTTTTGGGCTGAGGCAGTCAATACAGCATGTTTCACTCAAAACTGCACTCTAATAAACATGCATGGAAAGACTCCCTATGAAATGATAAAGGACAAGAAGCCAAGTGTAAAACACTTTCACATATTTGGATGCAAGTGTTATGTACTGAAAGTACATCCTGAAAATCTAAGCAAATTCGAAGCCAAGGCAGATGAATCAATCTTTCTTGGATATGCATCAAACACAAAAGCATTCAGAGTGTTTAATCTCAGAACCAAAATTGTTATGGAATCTATTCATGTTGCATTTGATGATAAAAAGTTTACAGGATTGCAGGATGAGTCAGAGTCGACTACACTGGAATTTAAAAATCTAAAAAGTTCTGAGATAAATGAAGAAGAAGAGGATGAAGACCCTCAAACAACTCCTGAACCAACACAGGAATCTGCACACTCTGAGGGGGAGTCAGAAAATTCAACTCCAAATAATTCAGAGTCTAACAGGTCAGGGTCTACCCAGACAGAGTCTAGACAGACAGAGTCTAACTCATCAGGGTCTGGGTCAAGCAACTCTGAAGCCTTGTCAGAGTCAAGCAATTTAGGGGGAGCCTCTTCATTTGAATTTCACTCAAATACAGAAGATGAAAATGACTTAGGGGGAGCTTCAAGTTCAAGAACCAATCTTCCACCAGCTAGAAAATGGACAAGGGATCACACTCCTGACTTAATAATTGGTGACCCTGAGAGTGGTGTACAAACAAGAACAACCACTCAAAATGAATGTCTTTATAGCTGTTTTCTCTCAAAGAATGAACCCAAGAAAATTGAGGAAGCCTTGCAAGACCCTGATTGGATTATTGCAATGCAAGAAGAATTGAATGAATTTGAGAGAAATAAAGTGTGGAAACTTGTACCAAGACCTAGAAATAGATCAGTGGTTGGTGCAAAATGGGTGTATAGAAATAAACTTGATGAGAAGGGAACTGTAGTAAGAAATAAAGCTAGGCTAGTTGCAAAAGGATACTCACAGGAGGAAGGAATTGACTATGATGAAACTTTTGCACCAGTAGCAAGATTGGAAGCTATCAGAATGTTTCTTGCCTTTGCAGCTCATTCAAAATTCAAGGTGTATCAGATGGATATGAAAAGTGCCTTCTTAAATGGAAAATTGGAAGAAGAAGTCTATGTGGAGCAACCACCAGGATTTGTTGATCCAAAATTTCCTGATCATGTTTACAGGTTAGACAAGGCACTATATGGATTGAAGCAAGCACCTAGAGCATGGTATGAAACTCTTTCAAAATTTCTTCTGGAAAATGATTTCACAAGAGGTACCATTGATAAAACTCTCTTTATTAGAAAATGTAAAGGTGATATTTTGCTTGTCCAAATTTATGTTGATGATATTATATTTGGATCTACTAATGATAAACTCTGTGAAAAGTTTAGTCAACTAATGCAGTCAAATTATGAAATGAGTATGATGGGAGAATTAAACTTCTTTTTGGGGCTTCAAGTCAAACAGAATGATGATGGAATTTTCATCAATCAAACAAAGTATGTAAGAGAACTGTTGAAGAAGTTTGATATGCAAGACTCTGCAACTGCTAAAACTCCCATGTCAACTGCCAGAAAGCTAGACTCTGACCCAAAGGGTAAGAAAGTTAACAACACTAGCTACAGAGGTATGATTGGCTCATTGTTATATTTAACTGCTAGTAGACCAGACATAATGTTTGCAACTTGTCTATGTGCTAGATTTCAAGCTGACCCTAGAGAATCACATTTAATAGCTGTGAAAAGAATTTTTAGATATCTCAAGGGGGCACAAACTCTTGGACTTTGATATCCTAGAGAGTCAGATTTTTCACTAATTGGTTATTCAGATTCTGACTATGCAGGATGCAAAGTAGACAGGAAAAGCACAACAGGACAATGCCAGTTTCTTGGCAACAGATTAATTTCTTGGTTTAGCAAGAAACAACAGACTGTATCAACCTCAACAGCTGAGGCTGAATACATTGCAGCTGGAAGTTGCTGTGCTCAAATCCTGTGGATGAGAAATCAATTACTTGATTATGGACTAACATTCTCAAATATTCCTATGTATTGTGATAATACTAGTGCTATTAAAATTGCAGAGAATCCAGTCCAACACTCCAGAACAAAGCACATTGATGTCAGGTATCACTTTATTAGAGAACATGTTGAAAATGGTACTGTGACACTTCACTATGTTCCAACTGACAGACAGATCGCAGACATTTTGACAAAACCACTTGATGAATCTACCTTTCTCAAACTGGTAGGTGAATTAGGTATGTTAAATATGTAAGTGATCAAAATTAAAGAAGCAAGGTATGTACCTTAATTATAGTCCCTGTCTTAACACACTGTGATTAATTGTTAGTGCAACATTTTGTTTGGTATTTTACCTTGACAGAGTCTAGACTCTGACGAGTCTGTAGACTCTGAAAGTCAGTAGACTCTGAGAAAATTATCGCCTAGACTCTGAAACGGTTAAAATTCGCGCCTGCAGACTCTGATTGCATTTAAAATGTTCAAATGACTTGAAATAGGCGGTAATAGTTATTTTTGACCGGATATAGGCTGTAGACTCGTGTGTATTGTATGCAACTTGAACAAAATAGAATTTTTCATACAATTTACTCACTTGTTTATTGCAATTGATTTCTAAGGCAAAAATATTCACAGAGCTTTTTACGAACCCTAGCTAAATTCTTCAAGCTTCTCCATCACTTTCAACTTAACAACTTTAATGGATGCCGTTTCTACTGTCATGAGAGGACCCAAGGCGATTGCGTTCACATTTGGGGATTTCGAGTTCATGACCAAAAATCATGTTGCTGCTCTTGGAGATAGGAAAGGGGTAGACGCTGACTACTACCCTGTGATGGATTTCTTGGAGCAATCCGAGCTACACTAAATTCTCAAGGCATCACCAGTCATTCACATGGATGCTGTATCACAAGCATGGAGCACTGCAAAGGTAGTTGATCCTTCTCAGGATCAACCAGGTAAAATAATGTTTACCTTTGGTTCGACTACATTTGATGTCACTTCAGATGTGCTTAATTCTGTGTTTAAACTGCCTGTTAAGTCTACTTTTGATGAAATTGTATCTGATGATGACATTAAAAACATGTTTAAGGCAATAGGTTATTCTGCTAGCTTAGATAACATGAGCAAGATAACTAGGCCTTACTTAAGGAAAGAATGGTCATTTTTCTTCGATCAAATTGCTAAGTGTTTTACTGGTAAGTGTAGTGGATTTGATGCTATTACTGCTATTACTTATCAAATTGGTCATAGTCTCCTATTTGATAGAATAATCAACATTGGTGATATGTTGCTCACTCAAATGGGAGCAAAAATAAATAATGTGCATGAGGGGAGAAAGAAAGTCTACTATCATAGATTTCTTATGATTCTCCTCAATCACTTCATTCCTGACATGTCAACCAAGTTGGCAGATGATTGCTGTGTGCAGGCATACAAACAGCAAAGGAGGATATTCTCTGACATTAAGAGAATTGATGACAAAAAGAAGAGTCTACCTGCAATGACATATCCACAGGTAATGCAGGTAAAACTCTCATCCTACAAACCTTCTATCTATAATGCTTCATTTTTTGGTGGTGAAATGGTGCAGGAACAAGTAATGGAGAGTCCCCCTGCACCTACCCAAGTCACCCAATCCCCTTCAATTATACAATCTTCCAAACCAAAATCCAAAAAGAAACCAACCTCTGGTGTCTCTCAACAGGCACCAGTTGTAAAGAGAAGAAAATTGATTCAATCTAGGCTTATAGATGAGCACAGTGATGAGGAGCTCAATCCACTAGAGAAGCAAGTTGTTGAAGGACTTTCTTTGCTAAAGGAAGGTCATGATACACTTGATTCTAACCTTCAAGCCAAGTCTGTAGACTCTCAAAAGGCTACAGACTCTGAAAAACATAGGGGAGCACCTCAGGATTCTCATATTGAGTCTCCTGAGAAATCTTTTGCTAAGAAGAACAGAAGGTCAAGGAAGGCTTATTCTGCACACACACACAAGCCTGTTATTAGTACTAACCCTGTTTTGCAGGAAGCAGATGCTCCCAAGGCTCCTGCAGAGCCAGACTCTGAAATCAAGAAAACACCTGAACCAGAGTCTAATGTTGAGTCAGAGTCTAGACTGCCTTTAGACTCTGATCATGACACATTTTGGGAAGGAATGCCATTGGATGCAGCCTCGTGCCTAATTGATGAGATCATTACTCCAAGTGATGAGGCACTGATATTCTTATATCCTTTGGTGGAATCAGTTGAAGATCCAGAGCAATATCAGACTAAATCTCAAGTCATGGATTTTCTTTCAACCTATGAAGCCCTAAGGAAGAGAATGGAACAGGAGCTACAAATGTCTGCACAGGATGTGGTCAAAAATCTTTATAGCTACCTATTCAACTCTTCATTCTAAGAACAAGCAGCTGGGCTCATAGAAGGCAGAACAAATGCAGTTCTCAAAGCACTAGGTGTGCCAGACTCTGAACAGCAAATTCCAAAGAAGCCTAAAAATCTTAAGGTCCACAAAAGGAGAGCCTCAGAGTCTGTTGTTGAGTTGGAAACTGAGAGTGAGCAATCAGTTTTTAACTATGAAGCAATTTGGGAAAATGGAGTTACCTACAGGACAGCCATTCAATGGATCTCTCAAATTCAACCTCTGTCAAGACAGGTGGCTGACTATCTTGTCCATAATATAGGTACAATTGCCAACAAATACATCTATCCAACCTACCAAAGTAGACTGGATCAATTTAAGGGCACATATTTTCAAAGAGTAAGAAGGGAACTGCAGGACCTCTTCAATCTCACAGATGCCCAGGCAATCAATGCAATCCATCTCAGGGCTTTTCATCACAAGTTGGATGCATTTATTCTTGAAGAACAACAGGAGGTAGCAGGTGGTGCAAGGCAGTTGGAGGATGGGACTAGTGCACCAGTGGTGACTAGTGATAGAGATGTTCAGTCTGCCTCACCCACACAAGAACCACCTAGTCAGAGGTTGGGTGATAGTGGGGCAGGGGAGTATGCTGTTGAGCCCTCCTTGACAACTCACCAAAGAGCTGATGAGAACCCCAGTGATATGGGAGGACAGACTCTGATGGATGCTCATGAAGAAATTTCCCAATTTATTCTATCAGAGTCTATCCACCTTGAGGGGGAGTCTCATGCACTAACAGTCAAAGATGGTGACACTCAGACTCTGGCTTCTAATGAAGTCATGCTGAAGCAGTCAGAGTCTAGAGTAGACCCTGAGACTGGAATACTGGAGCCAACAGACTCTGAAAAGAGAGAAGATGCTAGTAAGGGTTCAGAATCTGTTGATGCTCACCCCTTGGTGGAAACCCCTAGCCTTCAGACATTTGAAGGGGTTCCCCTCCATCAAGGTGGTTCAGGTATTGAAGCACCATTTTTATCTCTCAACCCTTCTTCTGTAGGTTTATTGAGTGCACCCTCCAAATTAAGTGAAAAAATTTCTGAGAGGCTGGCACTGGACCAGGCAAAAGGAGAGATAGAAAAGGCTGTAGAGAGCCTGAGTGAGATTGAGAAAGTGGGTGTCCAACCCCACTGTGAGCATGAGAGAATAGGGTATCCTGAACCTAGCTTTACTTATTGGGATCAAGATTTTCCAAAGAGTTGGTCCAATGAGTTGGAGCAGGGGATGGATGACAATTCACTATGTTTGATTGTGCAGATTGGCAAACAGGAGGAGGCTCTTGCTGCTCAGAAATCATTTACACAGAGACCCCAACTTCACCTGGTGGATTCTCTAGCAAGGAGAGCAGATAGAGTCATGGAGGCTTTGGTGGATAACCCTGTCATTTTCACTGAGGCTGCAACATTGAAGTCAGAAGAACCTCTTTTAATAATGCCTATAAGGGCTAGACTTCCAGAGTCTACAGTCTCTGATCACTCTCAGGAGGAGTCAGGGTCTGTAGTCCCGTTTGCAGTTTCGGAGTCTACACCACCACCAGAGTCTACACCTCCATTCACAAAGCCAGAGCCTGTTGCTGAGGAATGCCATTCTACAGATGATGATCTTGTTACTCCTTCTTTTATCTATTTTGATCAGGTGTTTCCTCAGTCTTGGGAGTCTGCACAGCAAAGAGGCATCAATGATAAAGATTCTTTTGAGTGTATTTTGGATATTCATCTTTCTAAGAGACTTAAGGCTTTTCAGAAAAAATCTTTTCAACAGGAACATGGTTACTATCCTGGTGAAGAAGATCAAGTCTTGGATGGAGCTGTTAAAGCTAAGCTGCCTGATGTTACTGCTCAGTTATCCAGTGTGGTTCAGGACATTTCTCATATTCAAACAAAGCTCACTGGTGTTGATAATGCAACTTCTCTGCTCAGTACAAGATTTGACAGAATTCACTCTCTTCAATTATCCAAAGAGGTCGCTTTTAAAGATGCTCTAGCTGCTATCACTTCCACTCAAGCCTCTCTTCAAACTACAGTTTCTGATTTGACCACTAAGGTTGATTCAGTTATTGCAGCCCAGGCAAATATCTCCACTGTTCTTGAACAGATTCTTTTGGCTGTTACTAGTAATGATGATGTCAAAAAGGGGGAGAAGGTGAAGCAAGGTGAGTCCTCCAGGAGACATAAGGATGAGGGATGCAAGAATCAATCAAGGGGAGTTAAAAGGAGGAGAGATGGTGATGATGGAGATAGTTCTCATGGTTCTAAGGGTCCTGATGGTGTGCAACAAAAGCAATCTGGAGTATCGAAAACTCAAACACATCAGTCAGGGACTAGACATGGGAAATCAGAGTCTAAGTCAGACTCTGATAAGCAAAGAAAGAAGTCAGACTCTGATCAAACTCAAGAACCTTCATACTGGAAGTGCAGTCAATCAAATCTGCAACTTAGAGCTAAAAAGAAGATAGGTCTTGGAGGATTTGAAGAATCTGACATTGACAGAACATCTACTCTAACCAGGGATCCTCAATCCTTGACAGATAGGCAATTTGAGAAGATCACTCAGAAGCACTTAAATAAAGTGGTGTCTGCTCAAATTGTGTATAATGTTTTTGAAAAGAAGATACAAGGAGGTCAGGGAGGTACAGAAAAGGTGAAGAATGAGATGCTGGTTTACTTCTTAGAAGGTGGAAGTGTAAGATGGATTAGTCAGTCAAATTTTATCTTTTTCAAACAGGCTGAGGAACTACAGTATATTAGATTCCTACTTCAAATTGCTTATGAAGTTAACAAGAGCAAAGAAGCTGTCACACACAAATGGTTCAAGGAGATTGATAGGAAGCTGATTTTGCACAGACAGGCAAATCGACAAATGGGCAAATTTTCTTTAAAATATGTTGATACTGAGGGAAATGATCAAGTCATGCCATTGGAGGAAAAACAGATTAAATTTCAAGAAGGTGTGGGTCATTACTTTGGGTTTCAGCCTATGAGTGGGAAAGTTAGTGTTCTGATGTTGAAGGACTTAAAAGATCAAGAAAGCAGTGCAAATGATCTGAGAGCAGCTTACTGTCAAATTAAATGTTCAAATGAAGAAATGAAGAAATTAAAAAAGTTTGTTGGTGAAGCTCTTGCAATTGTGGAAGAAAATATGCTAAACTCATTTTTGAAGAACAATCCAGCCTTTGAGAAGATTAAATGAGAAGTAATTCTTTTTCTTTTTTAATTCTTTTATACTGTTTTAGATTATTAGTTTTATTCTTTAGTTTTGACATCATCAAACCTTGATTTATGCTTACATTTTATAAAGCATAAATAGGGGGAGATTGTTAGGGATATATTCATTTGATGATGTACAAAATACTAGAACAGGGTTTAGATTAGTTTATCTGTAATAAGTCTTTCTAGTCTCTGAAATGAATAATCAGAGTCTAGATGGTCAACATTCATGTTACTTGTACTTAGAAGAATTTCTGTAGAAAGTGAAACCAGAGTCTGTATGAAGATCAGAGTCTGGAAGGTGATCAGAGTCTATAGACTATCAGAGTCTGTGATCTATCAGAGTCTACATGTGATCAGAGTCTGAAGATCATCAGAGTCTGAAGATTTCAGAGTCTATACAGTTGAGGATAAATTTGGAAGAAGATCACAGGAATGGAAAGTCTTCGAAGATCAGGATAAATATATTGCAGATATGCTGTGGGAAAGAAAGAGAATTCTAGAAGGAAACTGTCAACTAATAATTAGGAATTCTATTCCTATTGTAATTTATCTTTCTGTTATTAGTTGATAGGCAGCTCTCTATATATACTCTATGTAACCTAATTGTAAAAGTGTGGAAGTCGAAACAAAATCATCTGAGTGAAATTTTGTGAGAGCATAGAAATGGAGAGAGTTGCTGTGATAAACAGAGAGAAGCTGCTAGGGTTTGTGTACACCCTAGGAGAGTTTTGTATTCACAAATCAATAATACAAAACAGTACTTATTCATATTTTTGTGTTTGAGTTTGTTCTTAATTTGATTTTAAATCGGGCAGAAAAGACATACAAGTATTCAACCCCCCCCTTCTACTTGTACGACTGGGAAAACAGAACATGTCATGGAAGGAACAATTGAAATGCATTTTATTCTCTCAGATCAATAGTTAACAGACATATTCACCAAGCCCCTATGTTAAGAAACTTTTACAAGATTAGTTTCTGAATTAGGAATGGTGACAAGTGGATCAACTCTAGATGAGAAATAACAGACAATCAGAGTATATGATAAACTATGTTAGAGTGTGTGGTAAATTCTGATCATTGGAACATCTAATATCTGATCACAAGTTATCAATGTTTATGGTAAACTCTATAAGAGTATATGGTAAAATATAATTCAAATTTCATATGTTAATCTCTGATCGCTCTAAACTCTGATTTCAGTCAATATGTTAAACTCTGTTTACTTTAAACTCTGATTATTCTAAACTCTGATTTTAGTTTACATGATTAAACTCTGAGATTTATTTATGACATCATATTTCAATTTGTGACATCATAATTATTATTCTCTGATTGGACATCATATTTCAGTTTATCACACGAAAATCGTTTGATATCTATGCACAGATACACACTTGTTGTATTTTAGGAATTGCACTACTCATTACTCTTCCAATAATTTCTTACCACGTGTCCCACTATACACTATATGCAATTGGGAGGGAATAGTTTATTTCATATTTTCACTATCTGCATCTTGTCTTCTCTCTCATTTTCTCTAAAAACCCTAATTTTTATCAACATGCTATCTCTGTATTACAATGGCATCCAAAGGTCTATCTTTCCAAAACTTTACATTTGCTGCAACTAATTACATCTCTATTTTGAATAAAAATGATATACATCAAGATTTTCATATTTTTCAAGACTTTCTTCAGAATAACTACATTAGGTATGCTCTATAAGAACCCTTAAATTTCTCTGCTCAAACTCTGCTCAGAATGTGGTCTACTACAAAGTTTAATAATGCTGGTGATGATAAGGAGCCCATCATCACATTTCAATGCAATGGAAAACACTCTATAACTCCTGTTGTGGTGAGACAAGCCCTTCATCTTCCAGAAGTGGCTGTGTATGATGATTTGGTTAATGATGAACATATTAAGGAGTTCTTTAGAACAATAGGCTATGGAGGAAGCCTATCTAAATTGGGAAGTTTGACAAGGCCAAATCTAAGAAGAGAATGGAGCTTCTTCTTTGATTGTATCACGAGGGCCTTCACCTCAAAATGCACCAACTTTGATGCAATCCCTCAATTATCTCAACAAATTGGGTATTCTCTAACCCACAATTTGCAGTTTAATTTTTAATGTTTAATTATTAGGAAATTAACTAGTAAAATTGATGATGATTCACATATTATCTATTTTGCTAGATGTTTACAATTAATTTTTAGCCACTTATTGCCTGATGTAAATTTTGAGAATGATTAGAGTTTAGTTAGCTTTTGTATGAATAAAAGAATTTTTGTTGATCTATCAAGGAAAGATACAAAGATGGAGGCTGAAGGTAAACTTCCTAAACTCTTTTATCCCACATGGCTCAAGCTTCTCTTACATCAGAGAATGCCTACCATGTATGAGAGGGATTTTCTCTCTATGGCGATGGATCAGAGTTTAGTACCCTCTGATTCTAACCCAAGCCACCCATTAAACACTGATTCTCAAATACAATTTCCAACCTCTACAGTCTCCCAAAAGACTGTAGTTGTAACAAAAACCTCTCCACAGCGCACAAGAAAAAGAAAGGGCAAATCAGTGAAGGAATCTTCTCCAAAGAAGAGGAAATTAAAAGATGAAAATACAGATTCTGATGACAGTAATGGAGGTTTGGTTTTTCCTATGAAAAAGGTTGTTAAGAAGGCTTCTAAGATTCCTCCTACACCATTCATGAAGCCATTCATAGTTAATCCGATGCCTGAAATGAAAAAGAAGAGAATAAGATTGATCAAGGCTGCAATCTATGAAGGTCTAAATTCTGAAGGGTTAAACTATGATGCAGGAATAAACTCTGATAAAATCATAAACTCTGATCAAATCTTAAACTCTGATGTTCTAATCTCTGATCAGCCAAACTCTGCTCAACTTCAAGTACTAAACTCTGATGCTGCTATGAAGGTTTCTGGTAATGTTCAGAAAAGCAACGAAGAGTCTCTGGATGATATAGTAGATCAGAATGCTGATGAGTATGGATTTACATCTGAATTTGAAAAAGGAACAACCCGGGCACTAGGACATGCATTGCCTTACCAAATAGACAGTAACATCAGTGGAATTGAGGTAGAAGGGATGATGAAAATGCCAATAGAAAAGAAAAATGATGAATTGGCTGAAATGAATGGTAATTCTCTTCATGTTAATCCTTTTACCAGTACTGTAACCATCTTGGAAAATATTGATGCTACAAGTGAAGCTATTCCTGTGACAATATCTGATTCTCCTATTCAATCTCCCAAATAAATTATCAAGGAGATATCATATGAAAGAGAAAGGGAATTGGCAGAAGAAGTAAGAAAGGAGATGAAAACAAAGAAGTCAAAATCAACTCCAACTTCTCCTAGTTCTAAACTTTTTTCAAGAAAGAAGAAGAAACAAGTATCTTTTGACAAAGACACACAAGAACCTGCCTCTCAAAGCGAGGTAACAGTCATTTCTAGGCCAGGCCCACAAGAACCTGTTGATCAAAGTTCAACAACAGCCATTGAAGAAGAAGCAAGTGAAGCCAACAGGAATCAGGGGTACAACCCACCAACAGGAATCAGGGGTACAACCCACAAGAACCTTCAACTCAAAGGGTTGAAGAAGTTATTAATGCCCCTGCCACACAACAGCCATTCAATCAATGTTTGGATGTAGGCACAACTATCAATGAAGATTTTGTTGTTGCTGATGCTGAGCAGTCAAACTCTGAGACCATTCCATTGGCAATCACTTATGCTATCATGGTGCAACCATTTTCTGCACAGCCTATGGAAACTCCTTCCATATCAACAAACACTCACGGTATAACTCTAACTTTTCTTCAAAATTTGCTTTCTCTGATAGTATAAGTTCAGATTTTACCTTTCCTATTTTAACTGCTAGGATGACCATGGATAGTCCTGAAAAGGGTACACCTATTCATGTGACTACAAATATCCTTTCTCAACCACCTTTTATTTCTGTAGGACATTGTGTGTTGAGACTTTCTAGTGATCCTGACGTAAATGTGTGAAAAATAGAATTAATAATGAGAGGCAGTCACTGGATCTGGAAAAAGGAGAGATAGAATTGAGAAAGAAGTTAGTTACTTCTAGTGAGCAAAATCTAACTATTAAAAGTTATGATATGTGTGATGTGAGAAGTAATGAGATTATTTTAAAAGAAAAGAGTGATTTAGGTTATTTTTTTTACTTTTACAGGAACACAGAGTTTATCAGTCACCATAAACTCTGATCTTCCAATCTCTGATAAAGCTATAAACTCTGATGGGGAGGACATAGACTCTGATGAGCCAATATTCTTGGATGAAGAAGTTACAGTTCTGTCTATTCCATACACTCAGAGGTATAACACAAAGAGGTGGCCCGTTAATTCTTTTGATGCACATAAAAGACTGAGGATGGATTATCCTGGTTACATGATAGTTGAAAAGCTTAAAGGAGAAATTGAAGCTGCCTTAGATGAAGAAGGTGTCAAAATAGATTTCATCTCAAAAGCAGAACCATCAAATGTAGATTTTCTTAACTCTCACTGACAATCCATCTGGGATATGTCTTGGAAATACCCTAATGAGGAGATATCATGGCCCCATATTCATACATTGATCAACAAGGCATACAAAGAATTAAACTCTGATGAAATGAAAACAGTGTTGAAAACTACTACTGTGTTGCCCAAGGGACTTCACAATTGAAGTTTGTGAGTTAAAAGAATCTATCAACAAGACCACTGCATCTATTCAGACTGCTATTACAACATCTCAACATGCTCTGGAATTAAAGCTCAAGAATGTCTCAGCAAAATAGGATGCTTTGGAAGTCAAGGTTGATAATCTTTCTGCTACTATCAATTCTATGCAGAACATGCTTCATAGAATTGTTGAGATTCTCACAGTCAGAAAAGCCAATGATGTCAGAAAGGAGGAGAAGGTGTCTACAGACAAATGCAAGGAGGATGCTGTATAAAAAGATGACAAACATCATGATGAAGATCAAGGGAGTCATAAGGATGAGAAGCAAACTCTAAAGCAACAAACTCTGACTGGAAAAACTCTGACAACCTCTCAAACTCTGATGACAACAAACTTTGATATAAACTCTGATAAGCAACTCTGATAGATGAAGACTTGGTATTGGCAAAAAGGCTTGAAGAAGAAGAGAAGCCTGATAAGATTGAGGAGAAAAATCTAAAAGATACAGAACTGGCAAGAAAACTTTTTGAAGAAGAAAATCCAAGAATGGATCCAGTTGCTGTTGAATAAGAATTGAAGAAATCTGATACTGACAATGCTCAAGTCTAGGAGAAAAGAAAATATGTGAAGAAAGCTCCAACACAAAGGAAGTCACCTGCTCAACAAAAGAAAATTGCATCTAAGTCTGTCCAAGCCAAACCTGTTGAAGAAAAGACAAATCTAACTCCTGAAATCTAAACAAGGTCAACTTCAAGAATCCAGCAAAAAGCTCTAACAAAACCAAAAACTCCCTTCACTATGTTAGGGACCACATTTCTCCCAGGTGGATTAATTTTTGAAGATGAAGAGGAAGATCAACAAACTCTGATCAGAAAGAAAAAGCCTGATCTTCTGTGGACCAAAACTCAAACTCTGACTCTGAATGCCAGACTTGGTAAAAACAAGGGTGGTATTGGTGATTCTCAAGCTAAAGTCTACATGGGTGAAGCCAATATTTTCAGAGATCCCTTCTCATTGAAAGACAAGCATGAGGAAGATTTAACTCAAGAAGATTTGGACAAATTAATTTCTGTGAACATAGTGAAGGATATTTTTGATGGTGCATAAGGAAAAGAGAAGCTTCTATATTTTTTTGAGAATGGAAGAGTTATGAAAATTGCTGAAGAAGATCTGATTCACAAGGCTTTCAAAGAGCTTGAATCTGTTCTTTATCTTCTTGATGATGAAAATGAAACCACTTCCAGATGGATAATGATTCTTGAAGGAGTGATAAATGAGAAGAAGAAAAAGAATGAGAGGCATCTAATGTTATACTCTGAGGAATATAAACCAGGTTATGTATTTGAAGATGACATTGAGAAAGCTATGGCTAAAGGAGATGCAAATGTCAAGATGGTGTTAGGAATTCCTACACTAATTTTAAATCCTGATGGAAAGAAGGCCTGTTGTATTCCTTTAGATGAAAGGATGGAGAGATCATCAATATACAATTTGAGAGCTGCTATATTTTAAATTGATTAATCTTCTGATAAAATGAAGGATCTCAAGGAAAAGTTAGTTGAAATGCTGAAGAATGCTGAAAAGAAGTTGTTGGACAATTTTCTAAAAGAAGACTTTTCATTCAGAAGGATCTAAGTCAAGGAGAAAGATTCAAACTCTGATGCATTTGTCTCATATTTCTGACATCATAAGTGAAATTTATGTTTTACTTTATAAAGCATAAATTGGGAAAGATTGTTAGAAAATAAACACTGATGCTGTTAGAGAATACCATAACAGAGTTTATGCTGAGATCGTCAGAGATTCGGAAGCTGTCAGTTAGAGTTTCCTCTATCAGAGAATACTCAATCAGAGTTTACTCTAACAGAGACTGCTCAATTAGAGAATGACAACCGACAGAGTTTATAAATCATAGTTTGTAAAGGAAACAGACAAATCAGAATATGATTTGGATAGTGAAGAAGAAACTCGAATGCAAGTCAAATTGCCTTATTAAAACTATTCTTTTCATAATCTGTTTTGTAATTGAATTGTAATTTTGTCAATATAAGCACAAACATAGGTTAACATTAAAATAACATTCAAGATATATCTTTTATAACCTTGTAGTTCTTAAGAATAGTAAATTTCTTGAGAGAGTTTTGTATTCAAGTTCATTATCATTAATACAAAACTGTGTTTCTTTTTATATACTTGTATTCCTGATCGATTATTTGGTATCTATTATATTCAACCCCCCTTCTATAATAGATTATCATCTGGGCAAACATTTTATTTAATTTGTTCCATATATTTCATGGGAGCTAATTCTCATAGAATAAATGCACTTATAATTTTTTTATATTGTTAATTTTAAAATATTGCACCTTTCTTTCATTGTTTAATGTGAATCAATTTTTATATTATCTTTTCACTTTAAAATTTAAAGTTTATATTACTTTTTTATAATATAAATTACATAACTTGTTTATCTAGAATTTAATATTATTAAAATTTATTTGAGATATTTTCAATTTCTTTCTATATGACTACTTTAAAAAAAAAAATATTCAGAAATAAAAGATCATGTAATATTATAAAAAATATTTTTTTATGAGTGCTTAATATTTTTTGTTATAAAATCCACCTACATTTTATATTTTTTGATTTTTAGTGATAAAGAGATTCTAAAATTATTTTTGAAGAATGTTAATAGAAAATATAAACAATCACCAATCACTTTAAAGAATCCAGTAAAATATTTTCTTTTTTAGATATTAATAAATATTTTTATGTAGATCAAAAAATTTACAATTCTTTAAATTTTTTGAAAAAACTAAAATTAATTAGCACCAAGTTTAAATATTAATTCGAATAAAAGGAATGGATATAACGTATCTTGATTTTGTTATAAATAATAATAATATTTATTTTAACAAAATTATAATTTTTTTTAAATAATTGATATATTTACCAAATATCACATTAAATAATCTTTGTCTCTAAAATTAAAAATCACATTAGATTCGCATATAATATTTCTTCTTTATAAATTAATAATAATTACTATAAATTAAAAAAACATATTGGGGATGCAAAACACATAATATTTTTATAAGACAATTTAGAATATTCATGTTCTCTATAAAAAAGTTATTACATTTTTATTAACGATCACCTTATAGATTCTTAAATATTTTTTAAGGAGATTTTAAATTATATCATGCACACACTTTTGAGAAGATTTAAAATTAAGAAAAATAAGTAAAATAATATTACTTAATAATTTGAGAAATATAACTCAAAGAAAATACCTTAAAATCTCATTTAAAATATGTCAGCACTTAAAAGAATCATATTAAAGATCACATATCAATTTTGAAAAATCAATAAAAATGAAAATTTTAATCAAAAATCACATTAAAGAATCTTGTTTCAAAAATGTAAACAATCACACATTAAGTTTGAGAAATTAAATTAAAAATCACATTAAAGAATTTTATTTAAAAAATGTAAACAACCACACAAAACTTTTTAATAAAAAAACTTAATGGAATATTTTAGATGTAAATATACTTTAAATACTAAAAAATATCATAAGGTGTTTATATAAGATTCTTCTTAGTATTTTACATTTTAATTATTTATAATGAACGCATTATAGAATCTTAATATTTAATAGTTGAAAGGCATTTGACTAGGCCTATTTGTAATAATTAGATGACAACTCAACTTTGGCTAATAAAGTGAAGTAAATACTAAACACCAAACAGGAATCAAGACGAAGACAATCAACTAATCACAAAAGATCTAAGTATCAGAAGTATTTTATGGGATTGCTACTCAACACTGGAAGAAGTTCATTAATATGTTCAAGCGTCAGTAAAGATAATAAAGTGGTAGTACTTCTATAGTAAACAGAAGATATAGAAGATTTCAAGTGGTTACTACAGAAGATTCCAGAAGAAGATTAAAGACAGTGAAGCAAAAAAATGATGGAAAAAAATGACAGAAGGCCTCAAGTTAAAAGTTAATAAATGGAGAATATTTATTAATATGACAACAAATGAACCAGACAGTACATTTATGTGTCAACTAAAAATAATATTTATTCTTCATTTAATCCAAGAGGTTTCAAGATCAGAAGTCAAAGAAAGGACGGGAAGATTTCAAGGCTGACTACAGATTAAACAGATCTCTATAATATTTTATTTCTATAAAATAATATATAGTTAATTATTTAATTTATTTAATTAAATTAATTCAAGATTGAATTTAATTTAATTTATAAAATATTTAAATTAACTTAAGTAGAATTAATTTATTATAAAAAGAAATGATTGAAATATATATATATATAAACAGTTGGAATGACTTATTAATAAGTCATACCAAATGACTTATTAATAAGTTATACCGAGATATATATATATATATATAGGAGAGCGTTCAATAGAAAACTTTTATATGGAGAAAACAAGGAGACCTAGTTAATCATCGTTCTTTTTTTTTCGTCTAACGACTAAGATAATAGAAGGTTTAATTAGATTTATACTATATATATACTGTGAGAGTTATTTTGGAAATAAGCGTACACATATATTTATAGCTATGTATTATTTATGGTAAGAAATAAAATCTATTTAAAATCCTGTCAATATTTAATAAGTAATAAAATCTTTTAATTGTGTATAATATATATAAGTCAACATATATAAATAAAATAATATAAATATATTTTTAATTAATAATAGATAGTAGAGTTATTAGCAAAAAAATCCAACCAATTTATACTTTTTTTCATTTTAACGAATTATCTTCCTTTTTTTTCAAGTAAACCCAACCAATTTTAATAAACTATTAGCTAAAATATTACTCCCTCCGTCCCAACCAATTCTTTACACTTTCCTTTTTGGGACGTCCCACCCAATTCTTTACATTACTAAAAATAGTAACTTTTAACAATAAATATATTATTACATCCACTACTTCACTCCACTTTTTCAACACTTTACACTATTACACCCACTACTTCATTTATTTTAACAATAAAATCACTATTACACCCACTATCCTTGGTCTCCGTGCCCGGACCAAATGTAAACATTTGGCCGGGACGGAGGGAGTAATATTTACTTAGATTCTATTAAGTATTGTATTTTGTATTCTACTTAATATTGTATTCTAATATTTAAAATTTGATAGTTATTAATATTAAATTTCAATTAAATGTTCTACTAGGCATTATACTAAATATTTAAGGATTCTATAATCTATTAATATTAGAATTTTATTAAAGTATATTAAAATTATATAGATTTCACTAAGTTTTGTTATATATATAATTTAATTTATTTAAATTTACTGGTATTTATATTAAGATTCTATTAAATGTTCTCTGTTCAATATTTTATGCAAAAAAATTAAGAATTCTACTAGATATTAATAAATTTAACATTATGTTTGTTTTTTGTCTATTTTATCTGATTTGTTCTATTATTGAGTGTATTTATTAATAGGGATTCCATTGGATTAGTTAACATTATTAAGATTTCGTTAGGTATTTTACTAATAATTCTTTTTATTATATTAAGATTTTACTGAATATTCTTTATTTAAATTAGGTAACTACTAAGTATTCTTCTAAAATTTTTAACTAGAATTCTACTAAATATTCTATATTATAACTTCGATTCTACTGAGTATTTTGTATTCTAAAAGTTTATAGTATAAATTTTTTTAACTAGGATTCAACTGAGGGTTCTACTAACAATTATTTTTACTATATTAAGATTTTACTGGGTATTCTATATTCTACTGAGTATTCTACTGAGTATTCTATATTTTAGTTAAGATTCTACCAAGTATTCTTCACACAATTAATTTTATTATAATTTTAATTAAAATATATTTTTATTTATATTATTAATATTCTATAGAACATTATTATGTAATAGTAATACTTTATTTGTATTCCCCCTATTAAAGATTTTATTGCATGTTTTACTAGGTGTTTTAAAATTCTATTAAGTAATATATTTTAATATTAATATTTTATAAAATATTTTATTATAATGTTTGCTACGATTCAATTGAGTATTCTGCTAACAGTTCACTTTATTATATTAAGATTTCATGAAGTATTCTATGTAATTTTATTAATAATCTTATTTAATAATTTTTTTTAATGTGTGAACCCGCAGCCTCTACCCTTTGGGTGCGCATTGGGGCAAACCGCACAAGTGCGACATACTCTGGGTCAGGATGACATAATCACACATTCTCCTCCCGTGAGATTTCTCAATTTAATCAACCGATTCAACTCTTGCGGCCTTCTACTAACAATTTATTTTATTATATTAAGATTCCTTGAAGTATTCTATGTAACTAGGATTCAATTGAGGATTCAACTAACAATTCTTTTTATTACATTAAGATTCTATTGAGTATTATATATTTTAATTAGAATTCTACTAAGTATTCTTCAAACAATTAATTTTATTATAAATTTAATTAAAATATATTTTTATTTATATTATTAATATTCTATAGAACATTATTATGTAATAGTAATACTCTATTTGTATTCCTCTGATATAAGATTCTATTACAAGGTGCTTTAAAATTCTAGTAATATATTCCGATATTAATCTTTTATAAAATATTTCAATATAATGTTTGCTAGGATTCAATTGAGTTTTCTACTAACAATTTATTTTATTATATTAAGATTTCAAGAAATTTTCTATGTAATATTTAATTATTTTATTTTACTCTAAAATTGTACTACGTGTTTAATTAATTAAGATAATATAAATATAAATATTCAAAATCAGTACAAGATTGGAATTTATGTTCAAAATTTGATTGAATTTAATATCTTGATTGAAATGGTAATAAATTAAAATGATAGTTTCCTTTTTAGTTATATCATTTACTAGTAATCCATATAGTTTAATATTATTACAGTTTTGCCATTATTATTTATAACATTAATTACATAAATTCTAATAAGATCAACGGTCTAGATTGTGGTCTTTAAGTTTTCTATCTAAAAGGTTTTCTCTAGATCTCTACCATATATATATATATATATATAAAGAGTAAGTCATACCGAGCACTTGCCGACATTCCTTTTATAATAAGTCATACCGAGCTTATTAAAGGAAAGTCATACCGAAGATCAAATGGAAAGGTCATGCGGGAGCAAGTGGGGAAAAGTCATACCGAGATTTTTTCTTTTAAAATAAGTCATTCTGATTTATTTTAAATAAAGAAAATTCGAATATGACTTACAGAAAGTCATACCGAGCTCAGAATAAGTCATACCGAGCTTATTAAGTCATGCCCAGTTTTTTTCTAAGTCATACAAGGCTTAATTTGAATAAATTAAGTCATATTGATAAAGGTCATTCTAACCATTTTCATTCTCTATAAATATGAGAAGAATGCTTCATTTGTTAAGAGTTAGAAAATCAGTTCAAACATTCAAATTCAGAAATTTGTATGCATTGTAATATTCACATATTTCTGTGCTTAGTTTGGAATATAATTGTTAAACTCGAACAATTCATGTCAAAATCGTTCTAAGCTTTTAAACAGTTATATAAACTTTCTACTAATTAATTTTGTTATACTTTTCAAGTTAAAATTATATCTTCTACTTGAACAGTATTTCATTTCAATTAATATTTCGTGTGAATTTAAAATAATATTTTTAAATCTAATATTCCGCGATAATTAATAGATATTGTATTCAACCCCCCTTCTACAATATCAGGGACCAACAATAGTTACTAAATTATAATGAAGATATTATAGAATCTTAATAGTTACTAAATTATAATGAACCTATTATAGAATCTTAATAGTTAATAGAACATTAATATTTATTAGTTTTTGATATAAAAAAACTCATTATAGAATCTTAATACCTACAAATTATATACTGACACATAATTTTTTTTCAGTAATTTAATTTTAATAACATATAAGACAATTCTATTACTTTTCAAATTATTTTTAAATACATTCATTAGGTTTTTTAGAGTGTGTTGCAAATTATATTTTTAATTAATATTATAAATTTTTATTATTTTAAAAATATTCAATTTTTTTAAAGTTTTGTAAATATATTATTTTACTTTAAATTATATTATGGTGTTCATTAATAGTATATTATATATTATTTCACTAATACGGAATTTTTATTTTCTAAATTTTGAAATACAAGGTTGTAAATTAATGTATAATTTTAATGTATAATTTTAATGTGTTTTAAATTTGAAAATCTTAGTTATTTTATTGTTTAATATATTATACAAGTTTTTGATTAGAAAAATATGACAATGTTACAGATTTTAAGGTGCTCACTACTACTATGATGTTAGTGAATATCTAAGAGAATCTCCACACGAAAAATATCAATATTATTTTCAGAACACATAAAATAATTTTAATAATTAGAAAAGTGTTTATAAATTTATACAAAAATGACTTAGTAATTAATAAAAAAATATATAATTTAATAAATATTTGATAGAATTTTAATAAATACTTAAGAGAATATGAATAATTAGTAATTATATTTAACGTGAGCTAATTCAGTACTACACATGTTTCTAAATTTTAAAATTTTATTAAGTGTTTTTAATATTAATGAATAATAAATTTTATTAAATTTAAATAATTATTCAAAATAATAAGACTAAGAATATAAATTTTATAAATTTATTAAGTGTTTTAATAAGATTCGTTTAAGTGTTTTAGTAGTAGTAGATGATTGATTTTAAATTTTATTAAGAATTTTATAAATAAGATTTTGATTTAATTTAATTAACTATTATATTTAATTATTATATATTTCATTAAAATAAAAGATTCAATCAAGTATTCTTCAAAGTTATATTTTTAATATTTTAATTTTTAAATATTTAAATTCTTTAAAATGTTCAGTTAAATATTGAGATTCTTTAAAATGTTTGGTTAAAGAATTGAGATTCTTTAAAATGTTCAACTACATATTCAGAATTGTTTTGAAAATATTCATTTAAAATATTGAGATTTATTAAAGTGTTCGGTTAAAGAATTGAGATTCTTAAAACTGTTCAACTAAATATTCAGAATCTTTTAAACACATACTGAAATTCAAGTATTATAAACACATGTTTAACTAGACAATTAGTAGGATAAAAATCATTAAAACTTTTAGAAATGCAAAACTTATGTAATTGTTTTCACTGAGAATTTTGTGTAGAGGGTGGCGGGGATTCTAGGATACTGGAACACAATGATGGGGTCTGAACATCTTTTAATATAAGATGGGTAATCACTGATGTATTGAGTGTGCTTAAGTCGGCATTGTCCACTACAACCATTTGTAAAAATAGAAACAGTGCAAAATGGGTCTTCTTGACAAAAATTTTTACACTGCAGCAAACTAAAATGCACACTTGTGTTGTTAGGTGGATAAATACCATAGAGAAAGGTGCGGTTATAAGTAAACATTGTGCAATGAGAACGACAATTATGTTGATATAAAATCAAATATTTTACAATTTTTTTGACAAGACATTTAAACCAAATATTTTACATTAATATCACTTGTTACTGTAGATGGACAATTGTAAACTACGGAGCCAGGTGCATTGTAGAGACATAAGCCATTGAGGCCACATGTACAAAGACATTACACAGATTGTTAACGTGAAAAACTGATCTCCATGATCTTGAAACTTCTATTCTCGAGTATAGCTAAAGGTTCATTTTTTTACATCGGATTCATTGTGATCATCGTCATGTACATGCCATACAGATTTGGATCTTTGATCTAGAAGTTGAAGATCTCCATTGGAACTAAGTACAACCTTCAAAATTGATTCAGAGTGGCTTCCACTAATCCAGTATATACTATCGTTTAATCAAACAGGTGGAGTGCATACATTAGGAACTCTACTTTTAGCAATCTTAGCCCCAAAAAATGATTAGTAAGTCAAATCATGAAACACCTGAGTGCCTCATCATAGTAAAATCTCCTATTTGATCACTTAACAGAATCTCATTACAGTAGACCTTGCATACATATTTCTAGTTGAAAAATGTATTCTTCAAGAGATTCTTTTAAATAGGCAACTACAATCTGTTCAAATAAAAATGTTAATTATTGAACTAAATAAAGACTCATATACTATATTATACACAAACAATATGTAAAATTACCTCTGGTGTCGCGTCTTCATCGTTATGATATTCCCGATTAATATCCTCGCACACGCTTTTTTCAATACTTGTTACGTTGTTTTCGTTGCACTCATCAATCACCTCTATCGATAACATGAATGACAAACCTCCAACCACAATTCTTTTTGTTGGTGAATCCACTTGTAATGGCATCTGTGTAACACCACTAAAACAATATACGTGATAATTTCAGTGTTCTGTAAACGATTCGGTAGCGATTCTCTAATGATTCTATAACAATTAAAGCATTGTATCTTATAAAAGTGAACGAACCTGATTTTGTTATGTTGATTCTCCATTGTTGGCTGGAACAAAAAGGTTAAGCAGATAAAAAACTCGACAAAATATAACAATGATTGTAATTAGCATACGAAAATTACTATATAATTATATTATACACTTACCTTAAATAAAAGATTCATAATAAATATTTTGAATGCTAAATCAAAGTTTCTTGATTTGTTTGACCGTGTATGCATACAAAATATATATTGTATACCCTTGATTATTCAATTTATTTATACAAATACCATTATATACTGTATTTATAATTATTTAAATGTTATATATAATGAACGGGGGAGATTATAGGTCTTTAGGGTCTCTTGATGATTGGGATCTCCCTAAAATCTTACCCTATATATATATATATATGGGTAAGGTTCTAGAGAGATCCTCCTTAGCGAGAGAACCAGAGACCTCAATCGTGACCGTAGATTCTTTTAATCATGACCGTAGATTCTTTTAAAGTAAGATTCTCTTAATTTTTAAATGAAGATTTTGTTAGATTGTGAGTAGATTAACGGTGAATATATAGGGTCTCTGGTTCTCTCGCTAAGGAGGGTTCTCCCTTGAACCTCTCCATATATATATATATATATATATATATATATATATGGTTAGGATCAAATGAGAACTAGGTCTCTAGAGAACTAATATGTTTTGTACTTCCATAACACGTGTTCTGTGAAAATGTTTTCACTATTTTTTTCTCTAAATACATAATTTAGTCTCCTAGTTGTGTTTTTACTTACAGAGCACATAGTGTTCTTGATGAAAAATATAATATATTTAACGAAATGAGATGTGTAGTACTAGTATGTTCTGTAAATCATATATATGTATACTGTAAATATTTTTCATTATTTTTTAAGAATTCAAAGAATTTCCTCATATAATTGTGTTTATATTTACAGATCACTAATATTTTAAACAAAAAGTGTGATGATTTTTACAGAATAAAAAGTATTTTCCAAAATTCTCCAATGAAGTAGTTCTCCATAGGACCCAACTCATATATATATATATATATATATATATGATCTCCAAAATCTTCAATTAAAAGACAATGTTCGTATAATTTTTTCATTAACTAAACCGCATAGTTGATTAATTCTCAAGCCACACGAATACGCATTAATAACATACGTTCAATAAAATAGAAAATCCAAAACCGATCACAAAAACCAAAACAAGAAATTAACAGCTTTTGCATGAGAAATTAATAGGAGTACCATATATACGTGTAAAATATAAACATATAATTCCATATTACTGACGTAAATATTTAAAACTGATCATACGGAAAAGCAATGAAATTGGTGGTATGTGCATGAAAAATTAACGTTATATGAACATGTAAATAAATATTGTTACATCTTTGCATAAGTAGTCCCTTGCTAATTCACTTCAACTCATAAAAAGTATACTTATGCAATATTTCCACATATATTTCCTTTTAACTCTTATCCACATTTAAGTATATTGTATCGAGAAATTATCCACACATATATATATAATAATGGCTAAATCTGCGACCACACTTGCCTTGCTCATTTTCTTCCTCCTTGTAGCTTATTCACACCACATCACCACCACTATAGCTTTGGAACAATGTATCAAAATACCTGAATACATCAATGAATGCAAAATGGATCTGGTGACTAGCATTCAAACCCCCGGAGATTGGCGGAAGTTATTTCCTAAATGTTGTGATGCATTGGAGAAATTACAAGAGCAGTACTGCAAATGTGAAGTCCTCAACATGGCCATCCAAGAGATACATAAACACCTTATACATGGTTAACATGGACGAAACTTGAAGAAAACACAGAACACTATGGCTAGTTTGTCCTACATGTGACCCCATGATCACAGTCAATTTTAAGGACCCGTTAGTAATGAATCCTACACCAAAGGGTACATCAAAGTTCAAGCAAACATAACATGTATATAAATGAATAAATTTTAGTATAAATCAATAATGAATGTTTGTATTCACAACCTATATATCATGGTCTTCTTTGTCAAGGCCATTATTTAAGGTTGTGGAAACAATTTGATGCAAATAAAGAAGTTTATAATCATCCGTCTACTTTATTTCAATTAACCGATGCATTATATTAATTTTTGTGTATTGACCATTTAACCTTTAATTAGAATGAAAGAGTTATTGATCAATATGTTAATTTCTCGATACAATATACTTAAATGAAAATGGTTAAATTAGAAACCGATATAGTCTATATTAACAAAGTACTGTAAATATTATCTTCTATTTGAAAGATAAATTTAATATCATCATATTAACATAAATTTATTAATTTTTATTGAGAAAAGCGCACATAATTGACCAAACTCAATCGACCATATTAAATGGTCATAAATTTATAGTTAAAATTAATCAACTATACCAACCTTAGTCCTCGGTCATAAACAGTGTCCTAACCATTAAAGCCAATGCTCTAACTCGAAGTTACGGGACTGATCACGTTAGAGGCTTTCACATATGTCGAATGTGCCTAATAATTTAAAATATTTTTTGATGTCTTATTATAATAATTATTATTATTTTATATTTTTTAGAGTTGCTTAATTAACACACATTCATATCAGTTATAAAGAGCAATTATAGAAAATATTAATAAACCTATAAAATATAATTATCGTATTTCAAATAAAATTTTAATATTTGTTAAGGTTACCTATGGTAAAACTAAAAACCTGCCTTACAACCTTTTACTCTGTGAGGCAACTTAAAGATAGCAGAAACTACTTGATATATAATAATTTTGTATATTTAACTGATTAAAGTGCACTTCATGTATTTACACTTTTCATGTCACACCGGGCTAATTTGCACGA
Organism: Oenanthe sinensis; assembly: GCA_028671895.1. Lineage (NCBI taxonomy): Eukaryota > Viridiplantae > Streptophyta > Magnoliopsida > Apiales > Apiaceae > Oenanthe > Oenanthe sinensis. Next base: position 16,681,600 of record CM053813.1, read on the forward strand.
GAGCGTGGAAGCTAATAAACTGCTTTGCCAAGTCGGGGAGTATGGGACACCCAGTCTCAGTTATGCTAGTGTGGTTAAATCGATTCGTTGTGGTTATCCTCCTACTTTACGTGGTTTGCGGCTTCTAGGCTATGTTGCTTCAGTACCACTGAGTTATTGATTTGATGCCTTTGAGCCTGCCACATTTTTAATCAATCACGTACCATCTAAAGTTATTGGTTTTAACTCTCCTTGGTAACAATTATTTGGAGTTATGCTTGTTATCCTCACCTTAGGCCATATAATCATAATAAATTACAATTCTGTTCTGGTAAGTGTGTATTTTTAGGGTGTAGCAGTCGTCATCGCGGTTACAAATGCTTACATCTTGAGTCTAATCGAATTTATATAACTCGGAATGTGGTATTTGATGAATCTGATTTCCCCTTTGTCAGGTATAGATCTTCGCAATACGTACCCCAGTCTAATGAACCATCCATACTTGATCTTATTCATATTGCATTTCTTGGTCCTCCCTTTGCACTACTCATCAATCTTTTCCTACAGACTCTTCTTCCGAAAGTCAGCAGACCACTTCTTCAGTACCTAGACGAACATCATCTCTTATTATATTTAATAGTAATGTCTGTGTTCCTAATCAAAGTTCTGTTCACCCAATGCAAACCAGATCACAAATGGGAATAAGAAAACCTAATCCTAAATATGCTTTACTAACATGTTGTCCTGCAGAAACAGAGCCAACAACATCTTATACTTCTGCAGTGAAAGATTCAAAATGGCAACTAGCAATGGCTGATGAGTACAAAGCTCTCATTCAAAATCAAACCTGGACATTAGTGTTGAAAATTAATTCAAAGTTGTTTGACGTGGTCGTTTTATTAATTATTTATTTGATATTAGGATTTCCTAAAATTCAGGTTTGTTTGAGTCAAATTAGTAGTTGTTATGTTCCTACAAGTAAGCTAGTAGTAGATGTTGTGGGTTTATCCTTAATCTGCTAAGTTGCTAGAATTTCTCTATTCCTGTTATCTAGTAGCCTATATAAATAGGCATGTTCATTTGTTTTCAATGTATTGCAGTTAATGAATAAAAAGACTACTACTTAAGTCTTTATTCTTTCCGATATTGCACTGCAACATACACACATATACTGTTTATTTCTTAGTTTTTACCCACAAATTTGGTATCAGACCTTAGGTGGTTAAGTTTAAAGTGAGCAGAGTGTATACACGAGAGTTGAGTGCAAACCCTTCAATGAAGAATAATGTAAACAGCTTGAGTGCATCACAACCACTCATTCCAGTTTTCAAAGGAGAAGGCTATGAGTTCTGGAGCATTAATGAAGACATTACTCAAATATCAGGACCTCTAGGACATGGTAGAAAGTGGTTACAAGGCAACGGATGACGAGAACAAATTGAGGGAGAACAAGAAAAAGGATTTCAAGACATTAGTCATCATTCAACAAGCTGTGCATGATAGTGTGTTCTCGTGCATTGCAGCGGCGAGTACATCAAAGCATGCCTGGTCAATCTTGCAGAAAGAATTTCAAGGAGACCCTGAAGTGAAGGTAGTGCGGATGCAATCTCTTTGATGAGATTTTGAGACCTTAGTCATGAAAAATAGTGATTTGATTGCTAATTTTTTGTCAAAAGCAATGGCAATAGTCATTCAGATGCGTTCTTATGGGGAGACAATAACGGATTAGACCGTTGTTAAGAAGGTACTTCATAGTTTAACTCCTAAATTTGACCATGTTATAGTAGGCATTGAGGAATCTAATGACCTCACGGTGATTAGTTTTGATGAGCTAATGGGGTCTCTTCAAGCACATGAGTCGAGAATTAATAGATAATATGGAAAAAATAATGAAATGGCATTCCAAGTGAAGGACTCGGGAAAACCAAGTGAAGGTGATCATTCACCCGGTAGAGGTCAGGCACGAGGAGATTTTCATGGTGGTTTCCGTGGACATGGAAGCTACCGAGGAAGAGGCTAATATAATGGACAAAGGTAGTCTAGAGAGCAAAGAACTAATAAGAATGGCATTCAATGTTATAACTGCAAGGGATATGGTCATATGAAGGCTGATTGTTGGTATAAAGACCAACGTGCGAATTATGCAGTAGAAAATGATGAAGAAGGTAAGCTTTTTAATGGCTCTTATAAGTACTAATCTAGAATCAAGTGATGTATGGTTTATAGATAGCGGATGTTCAAATTATATGTTAGGAGATCGCACATTATTTAATGATCTCGATGAATCACACAAGCTAAAGGTGCAACTTAGAGATGACAAAGATTTAAAAGTTGAAGGAAAAGGTATTGTGGGTCTTAAAACCAGTCATGGTAATGTGAAAAAGATTCATGATGTTCAGTTTATACCTAATTTGGGATACAACTTATTAAGTGTTGGACAACTAATTACCGGTGGGCATTCTGTACTATTTGATGATGATGCTTGCATTATTAAAAATAAGCTGACAGGTCAGGTGGTGGCAAGTGTCATGAAGGCCAAGAACAATACATTTCCGCTGCAAATTTCAGGCAATGAAGGCATGGCTCTTTTTACTAGTGGAGTAGATAACTCAAAGTTGTGGCACTTGCAATACGGGCATCTGAATATCATACAAGTTGCAGAATGTGTATACTTCCTAGTTCCTAACACAAAATGCATTTAACTCTCAAAAAATTATTAATTTATAAATTTATTTTTTAATTGCGTATAATAATAATTAATACGTATAATATAATTTTAATATGATACACAAAAATTAAGTTATGATTTTCTCGAGGAACTCATTAAATATTCACAATTTTACATTATAAAAATATTTATAGGTAAAAGTTTTATAGAGTATGAAGTATTAGTTAGAGATTTATATATTCTCCATCATATTCTACATGTAATATATTATCGAATTATTCCAGAACCTAATGCAAGATATATTATTCAATTAGTACTCCGATATTTAAGTCTGAATAAAAACAAATATTTATAATATCTCAATTATTACAATCCAATTTGTGAGATACAGTCTTATGGATTATGTTTTGATTATTTTGTATTAAAGATAAGTGTAAATCAAATTAGAATTAGGAAATTACTAATTAATATAGTAATCCTCCCTTAGGTTGTTCGAAATGAGAGTCAACAGAAGAAAGTCAAACTTGGTCAAACAGCTTTTATAAACAAAACTAAATGATTTTCTCTCTACATATATTTAGATAAGATTTATCAAAATAATGATAAAATCAAATCTAATTTATATATGTGACATTTTGTGGCATAGACTGAAGATGAACAAATACAGTTTTTTCAACACTACTTTTACGAGACAGAAAATGTGTTATCTATTCAAAAGAGTGTTTATTTTAAAGGTTTTAAAGTGAATATATTTTTAATATATTCTATAAATATAATTTTTCAATTTATCTTCAGCAAAGTCCTGCCTAGATATAAATACAGATTTTATCCCAAAAGCCTTTAATTGTCCTATTTCTTTGGATAATTTGTATTTTAATTCAAATTAAATATTCCTTGGACTTCATAGTTATTATTATTTTAGGAATATTATATTTGAATGTGTTTTGGGTCAAAACTTTAGTCCAAACGTCGACAAGTTCCGACAAATGGCTATCGATTATTGTTTCAGCCAATAGGGACATCGAAACGATCATTTTCTCAAAAAAATATCTATACATGTCCAAATGACTTGAAACTTGGGAAATGTCATTAGAATATTGAAAAAGAATTTTAGAATAATTTTTATAATTTTTGGGTGACTTTTATTTTTGACATGTATTCCCGATATCAGAATTATTTGTTCAGTCAATTAAAATTGAATGAAGGTCAACTCCAAATTGATTAGGATTTTGACCATGACCTATTGGGATTATTCCCATATAGTTCCCAAAGTTTTAGAGTTTTTGGAGCATATTTTGAAAAATGTCATATTTATCAACTAATCTTTCAGTTATGGAATTATTAGCTTAATTAATTGGCTGATTAAGATTAGCACACTTTTCCAAGCATCTATGTGGCCTCTTTTAGCTGATACAACTTTAATTTGAATTCTTATGGCTCTCCTTGCTCCATGTGAACCCTTGTCCCCTAATTAAATAAATCAAAAATACTCCATTTTTGGCCTATAAATAAAGCCCTCCCCCACACCATTTATCAAGCCATAAAGTGCCAAGTATATGCTTCATATTTCACTCCAAAGAAGCTCTCAAGATTTCATCTCTAAGAGTTCTTGCCCTTTAAGCTTAGTTCTTTCATAGATCTTACCCCTTACAAGCTTAAATACCCATATACTTGCACTTTCAACACACCAACCATACAAGTCCTTTTACACCAACCAAAGACCATACATCTACTGACCTTAGGCTTGTCTAGTTGCCCCCAAAGTTATACCAAAATTTCACTTTCCGGTAATTTTCTGTTGACTTTTTCCGGTGACCTCATTTTGTGTATTTTGGCTTCTAAACTAGCTTTTTCTCTTGATTTCTCTCTAGATCTCAAGGGTTACAAGTTGGTTTTATTATTATATGTTATTATACATATTCGGAATATTATATAATATATATATATATATATATATATACTTGCTTGTTTCGATTTTTAGATATATTATATAGCTAGCCTTGTTTACGATTTATATATACATGAGCTTTAATTGGTTGTTTTCTCTTAGTATATATAGATTGTGTTGGTATTTGGGGGAGCCTTATTTTCATCTCCTATTCTCCTAAATTAGTTGTTCATATCCTTGGCTTACCTATCCGGTATTAATAGCAACTCCAAGTTACTTAAGTTTCGAGTAGAGACCGATTTGTATAAATCTCATATAAAGGTATAAACAAAAAAACTCCTTGTTGAATTTGGTAATTAAACTAGCTTGTATTTCGAGTCAAGACCGATTTGTATAAGTCTTATATAGGACATAAATAAAAGGACTCCTTGTTGAATATTTTCAAGTTAGCCCATTTTATTTCCGAGTTGAGATAAGATTCATATAAGTCTATATTATAAGACATAAACGAACATCTCATTGTTTGAAATAAAAAGATGCATAAACTAACTTATATTCTGAGATTAGAATATTCATATAAATCTCATATATTATTTAGAGATATAAACGAATCTCTCTCACGGAATATTTATAAAGTTTAAGCTCACTTTAATTTCGAGTCGAAAATTTTGTATAAGTCTATATATTAAGACATAAACAAAAGTATTCCTTGTTTGGATTATTAAGTGAAAGAAGTCAACCTAGATTCTGAATTAGATACTATTTGTATAAGTCGAGGTACGACATAAACGAAACATTCTCGTTAAATCTTAGTGGTTTATTTCAAGTTTGTTTTAAAGGCCAATTTAATTATTGCTATAGACCTTAAAAACAACTTTATTTCTAAAACGAGCTTGACACAAGTCAAGTCAATATATTCGGCCATTAGTTTAGATTATATACCCCGGCCTTATATATCGAACAAAAATAAATAAAGTAGTTAGAAAATGTACTTGATCTCATTCAAGTTAAATATATTTGGTCTATATCTTGGCCATATATATTATATATATTTACTTTTAAGTGCTTGCATTGCATTCATACGCTTTACATATCGCAATTTACTTTAGCATATTTACTTTAAAGTACTTGCATTCATACACTTTACATAACTCAATTTACTTTAGCATACACACTTACTTTATTCCATACACGTACACACACTACGTGTGATTCGTCCTTCTAATGAAGCGACTTACCCCGAGTCACATTTATATATTCTGTTATTTCAGCTATATTATAAATATTTGTTTGTTCATTCCCGGTCTAGTACAGTAATATACTAGTCCATCAATCTTATTTTCTTAAACATGGTTATTAAGTCGTAGTACTGGTTATCTAGACTTTGTTAGTGAGGTTAAGTGAAGTGAGGTGATTCTTGTTCTAAGACCCAAGTCATAGGCACACCGACGGGAAGTTGGGTGTCTCTACACCGTGAGGAAGAGGAAAGACCCAAGACCTAAGACATAAGATCCAAGACCTACAGAGGGTTAGAGGAACATAGTCTACACAGGGTTGTAATTTTTCTTAATTGTATTTGAGGAGGTAACGGGGAGTAACGCTCCAAGATAAACTTGTAAGGGTTCTATTTAGATTGTGAGGGGGTAGCGGGGAGTTACGCTCCAAGATAAATCTAGTATGTTTGCTATTGTATTTTGAGGGGTTAACGGGGAGTTAAGGTCCAAGATAAATACATATTGGTTGTAAAGGCTTTTCCGCCACTATAAGGAGTAAATCTTTTTATAGTGGGAAAATCTCGAGTTCGAGGAGGGACTCGGGGACTGGACTAGGGATGAGCTGATCCGTTAAGAGATTGCGTCATCACAAACCAGGATAAAAATCTTATGTGTTGTGCTCTATTTCCTTACTCTCTTTTAATTTCCGTATTTGATTTACTAGTTGACTAGTAACATTTTTAAAAGAGAAGAGAAAAGTTTAAAACGCCAAGCTCTAATTTTAAAAAGGGTAGTAATCTATTCAACCCCCTTTCTAGCTAATACCACATCCTTTCGGACCTAACAATTGGTACCAGATTAGTACTTTTAATTGTGTTTCATGGCCTTTTTCAGTGCCTACTAACGCGACAAAAAGTTGATCTTTTATGGCATATTTGCGTACCATTGGTTATGGTGAAGGTCTCTTGAGTTCGAGACCTCCTTTATTCGACGGCACCAACTTTGCTACTTGGAAAACAAGATTTAGAATTTATGCTAAATCCTAAGGTGTCAAAGTGTGGATGGCTATCGAGGACGGTGTTGTTGTTTCGACTAAAGTAGTTGACGATATTGTCATCGAAAAGAAAGTCAGTGAATATACCCGCGAATAAAAAGAGTTAATGAACATAGCCGCTAAAGCGGAAATGGTCTTAACCAGTGCACTTGTAGAAAAAGAGTACAAACTAGTTAATAACTACAAGTCGGCACAAAAAATGTGGAACAAATTGGTTATTACCTACGAGGGAATAATGGATATTAAAGACTCTCGAATGGATACTCTTATCCAAGAATATGGGAACTTTAAACTCCTCGAGGGTGAAACTATCATCGATATGGAAACGAGATTTACTCGAATTATTTATGAACTTGTATAACTCGGAAAAGCTTATTTGGTTAATAAGAAAAATCGAAGGGTGTTCAAAGCTTTGCCTCCGAGTTGGAAAGTTGAAGTTACCACTATTAAAGAAATGTCTGAATGCATATACCATCGATAGTTTATTCGGCAACCTTCGTGCTTACGAGGAAGGCAATGCTCCGGATAAACCTCTTCCGAAAACTGAAGAGAAGAGGAAAATTATGGCTCTAAAAGCAATACTTATCGATGATGATGAAAACGACGACGATTTAAATGAAGAGTTAGAAAATCTCGATGAGCAAGAAATTACTTTACTGGCGAGAGAACTCCGTCGCGTTTTATAAAGCAAAGCTCAAATATACGGGAAAGGCTTTCTTAAATCCAGTAACCAACAACGAATTTTTAACTCTAAGGGTACGCCAAATTATAAGAACAATTTCCCTAGCACGAGCTATGCTAAATGAAAATGTGTAAAACAATAAGAAATAATGCTTACAATAATAACTCGAAATTTATGAGTAATTATACACCTAAGTCTAAAGAGGCAAATCCTGAGGAAAATGAAAATGTTTGTTTCGAATGTAAACAACCTGGTCATTTTAAAAGGGAATGTCCAAATTTGTCTAAAGGACAAATCCTTGTTGTTGAAAGTGGATGGGACTTAAGCGAGGATGAGGAAACTCCGGAGAAAAATGAAGAAATTGTGAACCTTTGTTTAATGGCGATCAGAGATGAAACTACTCCTATGGAAGCCTCCACTTCTCTACAAGATGTAGTATCTAAAACAAGTTCAATTTTTTCATATAGTAGTAATGATATTAGATTGTCTAAAATTGATCATTATGACATGAATATTTCTGAACTTAGAAATTTGGTTAAAGATTTGAAAATTGGTTATGATGTGTTAAGCCGAAACTATACCAAGACCAAATCTGAAAAAGACAAATATGAGAATTTGTGTCTCCAACTTCAAACAGAGGTCACTAGTTTGACCGACGTACATGTTAAAGACATGGAGTACGTTACTAACATTCTCCCTCTTAATGAAAGCTTGAAAATCGAGACAAACTAAAAGGATGATTAAATTCGTACTCTAGTAGTCGAAAATACGTCTCTAATTCGACAAGCTGAAGAGATTGAGAATGACAAGATTCATTTAGATGAATGCAATCGTGAGCTCCATGTTGAGCTTTTAAATTTGAAAATTTAAAATGAATCACTGATTCAAGAGAATTCTTCAAAATGCAATCGTATAAATGACCTCGAGCAGTCTCTTACGGGAGATCGAGAGGAAGAGCTTTATGAAGCCTTAAAAGAACAAAAATTTGACTACCAACTTCAATTAATGAGTAAAAACATCGATTATGCCAAACTTAAAACTAAGGTAGAAGTTGAACTCGAAAGTCATCAAAGACCTGTCTCGGAATTAGAAATGATGAAGTTGGAAAGTCAAAGGCTTAAAGATAAAAACCAAAAGCTCTTATCTCAAGGTATGGATAAAGAGAGTCTCTTGACTAATAAGATTAATATCTTGATTAAAGAAAAAGAAAATCTTGAATCCACTTTGAAATAATTCACTAAGGGCAGTGCCATTTTAAAAAGAAAGGTATTTGGTACCCGAGAATCATTTAATCGTGAAGGATTGGGTTATGAATATAATGATCCTCCTAAAAAGGAAGAGCATAAACCTAGACCTCCGATTAGTGCTACACCTAAGTCACCTACACCTAAGTGTATGTATTGTAATGTAAGTGGACATACTCGTTTATATTGCAAAGCCATAGAAGGTGAACTCAAGGGAAAGTACAAATGGATTCCTAGCGGATCAATTTCGAAAAATAGAAATGATGAAAAATTATCTCAAAAGAGAAATGATCCTAAAGTGAAAGTTCAAAGTCAACCTAGGTTTTGGTATCATCAAGAACCAATAATCTATGGACCAAGAAACATAAAAAATATTTATCCTAGCTGTAGTTCAACTAGAAGGGATAATGTTTCTCAAAATGGCCCTAAGACTCAAAATCCTAACTATCATGGTCAATCTCGTAATTTAAATGCTAACATGCCTAGAAATGTGAATTATCATGGTAGATCGAGTCATCATGCTAATATAAGTCACAATGCCTACTTTAGTACTTCGAATTCTCATGTTAGACATAATAATACGAATTATAGTGCCAATACTAATTCTAGAAATTCTATTATTACCATATTCCCATAAAGTAAGACTCATAATCATGCTAACTATAAAAAATATACTCCTAGAAGAAATCCCTATCATATTTCTGCTAGGAATAAAGCATCTAGAAGATTATATGATGATGTGCAATATTATCACATGCCTAGATTTGTTAATGCTAGTTCATATATGCCTTATGATGTACTGACCCAAGGACCCTTAAGACAAAAGGGGTACCAAAATGATTAACTGATTTGTTTTCTAGGTATGCCTTACTGCTAAGAAAGGCGCGTGGTACCTTGATAGTGGATATTCCCGACATATAACCGAAAATAAGTCATTGTTGAATAACATTAGAAAGGTAGATGCCGGGAGTGTGACCTTTGGAGATAGCAGTAAATGCAACATCATTGGCATTGAGGATATCAGAAATGAAAATTTTAAAATAATAAACGTACAATTAGTCACAGGACTAAAGTACCATTTGTTTTCCATAAGTCAACTATGTGATAATGGTTGCAAAGTAGTCTTCTGATCGTCACATTGTTCTATTTACGATGCAGACGGAAGACTAGCTCTAAATTGTCCACGTGATAAAAATGTCTATACGTGTGATACTACGAAATATGAGAATATATATTTGGTTTTCATTAATGAGGATCCATGGTTATGGCATCGAAGGTTGGGCCATGTTAACATGAAACTCATTAAAACTTTATGTTCGAAAGAACATGTACGTGGATTACCGAAACTCAATTTCGTTAGAGATCATATATGTGAAGCTTGTGAAATTAGTAAACAAATTTGAGCATATCATAAAGCCAAATTCATGATGTCTAGTTTTAGACCACTTGAGCTATTACATATTGATCTTATTCGGACCAGTCCCAGTGCAAAGCCTAGGAGGAAGTCAATACACCCTCGTGGTAGTTGATGACTACTCTCAGTTTACATTGACAGAGTTTCTTAGATCAAAGAGTGATGCATTTGATTCAATTACCGCTCTTTGCAAATACATACAAAATCAACAAAATGAATCGATCATCTATATTAGGACTGATCATGGAAAGGAATTTGAAAACTCTAAATTTGTTGAATTTTGTGAAGCATATGGTATTACTCACAACCTTTTTGCTTCTTGTACTCCGCAGTCAAATGGGGTAGTTGAAAGGAAAAACAGAACATTGCAAGAAATGACAAATACTATGTTTAACGAATATCGTCGACCAAAATATTTTTGGGCCGAAGCTATTTCTACTACATGCCATGTTCTTAATAGAGTATTGCTACGACCTATCAAAATGAAAACTCCATCTGAGCTTTATTTTGGTAAAACTCCTAAGCTTGGTTACTTCAAAGTTTTTGGAAGTAAATGTTATATCATGAATACCAAAGATTATTTAATGAAATTTGACCCAAAATCTGGAGAGGGTATTTTTCTAAGATATTCTGTGAATAGCAGAGCTTATCGAGTATTTAATCTTAATACTTTGGTTATGGAAGAATCAATGAATGTTGCATTTGATGAATCTAAACCCAACTCAAAGTTTAAATATTTGATAGAGGAGGAACCAGATTCAAATGGTCATATTCCAAGTGATGTTGAAAATGTTATTCGACAAATTAGAAATATGAATCTTGGACCTACAATCCCAAAGAATCCTCTTGAAAAAGATGAAGATGAACTTGAATTGCTTATGAAAATACCATTGCTTAAAGATCATCTAATAGACTATGTCTTAGGGGATTTAACTAAAGGTGTTCAAACTTGTGCTCAAGTTCAAAACATTGTGAGCCATATGGCCTTTTTATCACAAATAGAACCCACAACCGTAAAAGAATCTTTATTGGATGAAGATTGGATTTTTATAATGCAAGAGGAATTAAACCAATTCTCTCATAATAAATTTTGGGAACTAGTTCCACAACCCCCTGATACTTCCATTATTGAAACAAAGTGGGTCTTTCATAACAAGTTAGATGAAAGTGGAACAGTGAATTGATTCGAATGTTTTTAGACTTCGTGTGTCATAGAGGTTTCAAGGTCTATCAAATAGATGGTAAATCTGATTTCCTTAATGGTGTCTTAGAAGAGGAAGTATATGTAAACAACCACCTGGATTTGAAGATCATTTACATCCTTAGTATGTGAACAAATTGTATAAAGCCTTATATAGGTTAAAGCAAGCTCCTAGAGCTTTGTATGAGAGGTTAAGAAAATTCATTATTGAAAATGGTTTCAAAATAGGAGTTGTTGATACCACTCTCTTTACAATGTATGAAAACGATGACATCTTTCTCGTTCAAATTTATGTAGATGATATTATCTTTGGTTCTACCAAGGAATCTCTTTGTAAAGAATTCTCATATATTATGAGTAAAGAATTTAAAATGAGTATGATGAGGGAATTAAATTTCTTTTTAGGAATGCAAATTAAGTAGTGTGATGAAGGCATTCATATTTTACAATCGAAATATTACAAGAAAATGCTTAAGAAATTTGAGATGGAAAATTGTAAGACCATTAGTATCCCTATGTCACCTACATTAAAGATGATTGAAGACCCTGGTGGTATTTCTGTGGATACAAAGAAATATCGAGGAATGATTGGCAATCTTCTTTATATTACTGCAAGTAGGCCTGACATACAGTTTAGTATGTGTAAGTGTGCCTGCTTTCAACTCAACCCTAAGGAATCTCATGTGTCTGTTGTAAAGCAAATATTCAGATATCTTAAAGGGACCACTGATATGGGTTTATGGTATCTAAAAGGACAACCATTTGACCTAGTGTGTTTTTCTAATTCGGATTATGCCGGACACTTGATTGACAGAAAAGAACAAGTGGTACTTGTCAGTTTCTAGGTGGATGACTAGTTTCTTGGTTTTCTAAGAAACAAAATTTTGTGTCTATATCCACTACAGAAGCTGAATATATAGCAGCTGCAAAATATTGTGCTCAAATCCTCTAGATGAAGCAAACACTAGCTGATTATACTATAAAATTTGATGCAGTGACAATTCAGTGTGATAATATAAGTGCAATAAATTTAAGTAAAAATTCTGTGTTGCACTCATTATCAAAATACATAGACATCCGACATCATTTTCTAAGAGATCATGTCTTTAAAATCAATATTAAGATGGTATATATTGATACTGAACATAATATTGCGGATATCTTTACAAAACCTTTGAGCTCTGATAGATTTAATAAACTCCTTCTGGAGTTAAGAATGCTAGTGTGCCCAAAGTAAAGACACTGAGTGTCTCTAATTTTGTTGAATTAATTTTCAGTGAAATTTGCTCCGCTTGTGATTAAGGTTATTATTTGACCGGATTTTGAGGTGAAATTTAGATTTTTCAATAGTGACGTTGATTATAAGTTGTTCAAGCTTTACTGCGAAATTAAGCTTAATAAAATAATATTGGTTATCACATCTATTGATTGGTCTTGGAATACTTCGTATTTCAAAACTCGAGAAAATAGTGAGTGTTAATCAATATGTCCTAAGAAATATATTTTTTAAGGGAAATTTAAAATAAATTTCTTTGTTTAAAAAAATATCCTTCTTGGAGATTAATTATTTTATAACAATTATTTACACTTCTTGATGTAATTGAAATTGTAAAATAATTTTATAGTAGACACACTATTTTATGCAAATTAATTACCAAATTTTGTAATTAAAAGTATAAAATTCATGCAAAATTGAAATTATTTTAATATAATTTTTATTATATTAAATACTATTTTAATTAATTTAACACTTGATTAATCTCAGCTGTCGAATCAATTGGGGGATAAATCCAGGCCTTACATTTTATAAATATAAATAGAAAATATTTTTACTTCATCAGGCGTACGGTCTTTCTTCACCAAAAATCCGATTCTTTCAAAACCCTAATTTTCTAATCTCAAATTCAGCCTCAATGATGAATTCCACAATGGAGTCAGTCATAAATTCGTGTTCTCGGTACTACAAGCTTTCGATTAATACCAGTGTTGTATCCAAATCAATTCAGAATTTATTGGGCTCTCAAACCCTAACTTATCGATTGTCAATTCATTCCAATACATCAAAGATGTAGTCAAACCTTTTATGAGCATGAGGTCTGAAGGGTTTCGGGCATGAAAATGCAGCGAATTTAACGTAAAACAATAAAAAAATGAAACCTTATCGCAGGATCCATGTATAACTTTGGATGATTATGGTGAAGAAGTATGTACCTTAACAAAGCTTTCCGTATGCTATTTAATGGAGGTCCAGAAAAGATGAATCACAGCAGCCCTTTGTTGCAAAGATCTTCTCTCCAAAGAAGTTCACACGAACGCCCGATAGTCCTACGATCACCAGAGTCGGTACTAGCCGAATTACTTGCCTTTCTCTCTCTCTCTCTCTCTCTCTCTCTCTCTTTCTCTAGCCTCTCTTGATGTTGAGCAGTTAGGGTTTTTTCTCTAAAAATAAAATCTGATGATTAATACATAATACTATACATCATTATGTATATATAGGGGAGAGAGAGATTTTGGGCCTAACCCTAATCCATGTGGTTTCCAAAACCCATTCTGATTTCGAAAATTTTAAACTCAATTGTTTTGAAAAGATCTTTATGTTCTCTACAACTTTCGTTCTTTAAAATTTTTCAAAAAATATCGTTTAGAGGGTCAAAAAGCTTAATAAAGATCTGATTATATTAAAAATTTTGAATTTCCAAAAATACCCCTGGGTTTTTTATGGAAAGGGTGCAAAATGCACCGAAAATAAATGTTGTGGGATGCAAAGTGTTACCAATAAAAATATGGGTACCAAAGTGACAATGAAAAAAACCACGGGGATGCAAAGTGCAAAAAACTCTTATTATTATTATTAAATCTAAATTCTAATATAATTAATCAAGTCCCACTTAATTAATTCAATAATTAAATTCGAATAATAATAATACTTATTAAACCTGAATTCTAATATAATTAATCAAGTCCCACTTAATTAATTTAATAATTAAATTAGAATAAACAATAATATATTTAAATTTATAATTTAAATAAACCTCTGTTTTGACGTTCTTTGTGTGTGACCCTTTAGGTTATTATTACGTTGGAAATAATTTTATTATCTAATAATAAAATTATAAAAAATGAGTGGCATCTAGTAATACGTACATCATTGTTACCCAAGTAACAATAATAATTGGTGATTCAATTAAACATTTCGTTAATAATGTTCCATGTAATATAATCCATTTAACCTTATATTATAGATCAAACTCGAGGCATGTATAGTGTCATCCTCTTCAACGTTTAATCTCGGTTTCCTTGATCAATGAGTAGACTATTTAAACAAATCAATATTTGAGCATGACCATGCATTTCATCGTTTCACTCAATCAAGAGGCCAATATTTTATCATCGTTCCATGTAATATAATCCATTCATATTCCTCATACGATTCATAGCATACCCAATGTCCACCTTTATCATTACCCGGTTAAAGGTAACTTTGAGTGTAATCAAAGTATATTAATTCTTGTATAGAAATATAATGATTTCAAGTCAGAGGATCATTACATCATTATCACAGTGAGATTTCTTATTACACTTATTAACATGTAGAATCTCACGGCGGGTCTTTCCAGTGTCATGTATTGATACATACACTTATGTTCTTGACTTTAGTATTACCATACCTATGACCAATGAGATGTGGTCATTTGTCAACAAATATACTAGTCTTATTGCATTATTACTGTCCTTAAATAATAATACTTGACTATGGAATTTTAGGAATAAAATACTATTCATATAATCTCATTTTTAAGTCACATACTTAAAGATATATATTATGTATTAATATTCCAAGTACATTTATTATTCTTTCAATTTATGACACAGTAAATAAAGACATAATAAATATTAATTAAACAATCACATAAAACATAATCTTTAATTGTTTTCAATAAAACATTAAAAGTATTGTCTCTAGGACACCAATACTAACAATCTTCCACTTGTACTAGAGTCAATCTCTCATGTATCTAATACCCATGGAACTAGTATGACATTTGTGCTTCTGTTGCGACAAAGCCTTGGTCAGTGGATCTGCAATGTTATCATTTTTATGCACTTTACATATATGTATATCCCCTTAATTATTAATCTCTCAAAGAATATGATATCGTCTGAGTATATGCTTTTCTCGGGACTGAGACCTTGGTTCCTTAGCCTGCGAAAAGGATCCATTATTATCGTAGTATAAATCTATTGGATCTGTGACTGAAAGAACCACACCAAGACCTGCAATAAATTTCTGAATCCAAACAGCCTCCTTGTCTGCTTTACAGACAACAATATACTTAGCCTCCATTTTAGAATCGACAACCGTCTCTTGCTTTGAACTTTTCCAGCTTACAACACACCTCCATTTAGTCAAAACATAAACCCAGACTGAGAAATCGAATCATCCTTGTCTGTCTAGAAACTAGCATTAGTGTAACCTTTTACAACCAGCTTATCTTCTCCTCCATATACCAAGAATTGATCTTTAGTCCTCTTTAAGTACTTAAGAATATTCTTGACTGCTATCCAGTGACCTTCACCTGGATTAGACTGGTATCTACTCGTCATGCTCAAAGCATACGAGACATCAGGACGAGTACATATCATTGTATACATTAAGGAACCAATTGTTGAAGCATATGGAACTTTACTCATACGGTCCTTATCATCTAATGATTTAGGACTGTTATCTTTTGAGATCGATATCCCACGAGACATTGGGACAAATCCCCTTTTAGCATTTTGCATCCCAAATCGATGCAAAACTTTATCAATGTATGTACTCTGACTTAGGCCGATCATTCTTCTTGATCTATCTATATAGATCTTGATACCTAAAATATAGGTCGTTTCGCCTAAGTCTTTCATTGAGAAATTCTTACTCAACCAAGTCTTAACAGCCTATAAAGAAGGAATGTCATTCCCTATTATTAATATATCATCAACATATAATACTAGGAATGCCACATTGCTCCAACTTACCTTCTTGTAAACACATGATTCATCTTCATTTTGAATAAACCCAAACTCTTTGACAGTTTCATCAAAATGAATGTTCCATCTCCTAGAGGCTTGTTTCAATCCATAAATGGATCGACGCAGCTTATATACCTTTCCAGCATTCTTTGGATCAACAAAACCTTTAGGCTGTGTCATATACACGTCCACATCTTCTTCAAGGCTCTCATTTAAGAAAGCGGTTTTGACATCCATTTGCCAGATTTCATAGTCATGGTAAGCAGCTATAGCAAGCAAAATCCTGATGGACTTTACCATAGCCACTGGTGAAAAGGTTTCATCATGGTCAATACCATGAATTTGCTTGAAACCTTTTGCCACCAATCGTGCTTTATAGGTCTGTACATTACCATCCATGTTGGTCTTCCTTTTGAAAACCCACTTGCACCCTATAGGTTTTACCCCTTCAGGTGGATCAACCAAAGTCCATACTTGATTAGTATACATGGATTCCATATCAGATTTCATAGCATCCTGCCATCTCTTAGATTCTGGAGTGTTCATAGCATCTTGGTACGTGAGAGGCTCATCTTCATCCACAAGCATCACATCACCATCTTGAGTCAAGAGAAATCCATAATATCTCTCGGGCTCATGACGAATCCTACTAGACCTACGAACAACCTGTGTTTCCTGAGAAGTATTGTTTTCCCGTATATTTTGCGCAGGTTCCTCCATTGGTTCAATGTTATCATGTGGGTCTCGAATTTCATCGAGATCTATTATCCTCCCACTGTCTTTCTTAGACAACATTTGTCTTTCAAGGAAAAATACAGTTCGAGCAACAATCATTTTGTTCTCTGAAGGATTATAGAAAGAATAACTCTTTGTTTCAATTGGGTATCCCACAAAATTATATTTTTCTGATTTAGGTCCTAGCTTGTCAGAAGTTAGACGTTTCACAAACGACTCACATCCCCAAATTTTCATAAATTACATGCTATGACGTTTCTCAGTCCATATCTCATATGGAGTCTTCTGAACCATTTTAGTAGAAACTCGGTTAAGTGTATAAGCAGTCATCTCCAAGGCGTAGCCCCAAAAACTAATTGGAAGATCTGCATGACTCGTCAATGATCGTACAATGTCCAACAAAGTACGATTCCTCCTTTTAGAAACTCCATTCCATTGTGGTGTTCCGGGAGGAGTGAGTTGTGATACAATACCACACTCTTTTAATAAACTCTTAAATTAATGACTTAAGTATTCACTTCCACGATCAGATCGTAGAGTCTTAATACTTCCTCCAATTAGCTTTTCTACTTCAGCTTTGTATTCTTTGAACTTTTCAAAAGAATCGGATTTGTTCTTCAAAAGATACACATATTCATATCTACTAAAATCATCAGTAAACGTGATAAAGTAGTAAAAGCCACCTCTTGCCATAGTACGCATAGGACCACATACATCACTATGTATAAGTTCTAATCGTTCAGTGGCCCTTTCACCTTGTCTAGTAAAAGGAGCTTTAGTCATTTTTCTAATGAGACAAGGTTCGCATGCTTCATATGATTCAAAGTCAAACTTATCCAAGTATCCATCCTCTTGTAACTTGGAAATGCGCTTCTCATTTATATAGCCTAAACGACAGTGCCAGAGGTATGTTTGATTTTAGTCATTAGATTTAAGATGTTTTTTATTCACATTATAGATAGGAGTGTCTAAATCAAGAACATATAAACCATTAAATAAACGTGATTATTCAAAGAAAAGGAACAACTATTTTTCTGAATTGAAAATGCAAAACCTTTCTTGTCCAAACAAGAAACAGAAATAATGTTTCTGCAAATTGCAGGCACGTAAAAACAGTTCTCAAGTTCTAAAATAAGCCCAGCGGGCAACGTTAAATAATAAGTCCCTACAGCTAAGGCAACAATCTTTGCTCCATTTCCAACTCATAGGTCGACCTCTCCCTTTGCCAAAGTCCTACTCCTTTACAGCTCCTTCACATTTATACAAATTTGAGAACCATATCCAGTATCCAATACCCATGATGTAGAAGTAGACAAATTGACCTCTATAACATAAATACCTGAATCAGAAGCCTGACCAGCCTTCTTCTTCTTCAGATCCTCCAAATAAGCTTGACAGTTTCTCTTTCAATGACCTGGTTTACCACAGTAGTGACAATCACACTTTGCAACAACACCCTTTGGCTTTAAAGCCTATTTGGGATTAGCCTTTGGCTTGGGACCAGAAGCAGATCCAATCTTCTTCTTTCCCTTCCATTTGCCTTTCCTTTTAGGCTTACCTTTGTTGTCTACCATCAGCATGGCAGCAGGTTCAGTCTTTTTCATGTTGGTTTCAACAGTTCGTAACATGGCCAACAATTCAGTTGGTGTTTTGTCTATCTCATTCATATTGTAGTTCATAACAGAATGAGTATAATTGTTGTTCAAAGATTGCAAGATCACGTCAATCTTAGCTTCCAGGCCAATCAGGAAACCCAAAGTATCAAGATACTCAATATAACCTATCATCTTTAGAACATTTGGTTGAACAAGTTCACGCTCTCCCTGTTTACAAGCATACAGTGCTTTTCTCGTGTTGAACCTTTCTTGATGAGATTGTCCCTCAAACATTCTTTGAAGGTGTTCAATCATCTCAAAAGCATCCATATGCTCATGTTATTTTTGAAGCTTAGCACTCATGGTTGCAAGCATGAGACAAGCAACATCAATCGCATCATCAATATGATTCTGATAAGCATTTTGCTGAACACGAGTTGCATTCTCAGCAGGAGGAGCAGGTGAAAGAATTTCAATGACGTGAAGCTTTCGCTCCTACCTGAGGACAATCCTCAAATTCCTATACCAATCAAGGAAGTTAGTTCATGTCAGCTAGTCCTTCTCAAGGGTTGCTCTCACAGAGAAGTTATTTGTGTTGTTTGCCATTAAATATCTACAATGTATAAAATGCATATTAGTTAGTTGCAAAAGTTTTATTATGTTCAAGTGATTATCATATACATTCATAATATATATCTCCCACTATTTTTATCAAATCAATAGCCCTAACTATTAATTTGGAAAGCATTTCATTAAATCTTTCTAGGGAGCCAAGATCTATATTTCATCCATGTTTTAAGATAGCATTGGCTAATACACCCAAAACACGACTATTTAGGTAGACAACATTAGTCGATTATATCAAATATAACTCTTGGATTGGTTTGGTGGAACAACACTTTGTACACATTTATCCAATAAATCTCACCAAACTCTATGCCTCTAAACCCACAATCCTATTGTGATGATTTAGTTAAGTTAGACCCAATATTTAAAAAAACTAAGTCACTTATCACGTCTTCCCATGATTGATAAAAGCACCTTACTTTGGCAAACTCACTCCTTCTCAATCTAGATCTTGACGAGTATTAAACATTGGAAGGAATCTGATTAACTTAATATGTATTTAGGGATTTTAATGTTTATATGAACGATCATGATCCCATCATAAAGATATTCTCAATTTTTCCTTGATCAAATAATCCATTTCAATATTCGTCAATGATTCGATTTCCAGATCGTCGGAGAAGTCACAAGCGGTCTCACTTAAAACCAAACTTTTTTATGAATAATAATTTGCTTTTGATAAAATCTCCCCATATCAGAAAAAGAAAATTCATATTCAATACTGTGTTTCATAAACACAAGAATCTCATGATCGTTTATTTAATTTTAAAATCTTGAATCGTTACAGATTTTATCTTTCTTAAGCAGGCATGACATGGGTGTCGTATCTAATACATACATCATTCCAACACATACGTATCTACACATGCATTCATATACATATATGTATTGTGAGTAAATTAAACGTGTTTGGTTATGGCCCCATCCTATGTGATATTTCCAAGCTAATGGAATTATCAAGGTCAATCTATAGTGGTTTCAAATACTACACTATTACATGTCTTTATCTTTTTCATTGCTCCATCATCTTGATTGCCTCCTAGCTTCCTTGCTTCCAAGTCTCCATTGAACAATTACATTGAACAATAAATAAATCTATTCTAATGAAATTACAAGAAGAACTCGAGTTACATTCGAGATTAACAATTACAATGAATAAACGACATGCAAGTCATACTTAGAAACCAAAACCATAAAACAAAACCACTATCCTATGGGTCTATAGGCCTTAACCATCCACCATGTTATCACATAACACATGTAATATATCTCAGATTATATAAACATATAATATAATCATATATAATAAATTTCAAAATTTCACAAAATCAAATAAATTTCAGAAAATAATAAATCGCCGATTCGGGGCCTGTAACGTCGTCAAACGGCTTACAGACGTGAAGCTGAATTTAACAGTATTGCTCAGTGACACGATTCCAGTCAGAAAACACATATCGTTTGCGAAAATAGGATACTGGACACAGATTTCAGAAAATCTACCGAATCCATTTCAGAATTCGTATCGAATACGATTCCCATAACAAGAACAAACATGTATCATATACATACAGCAATACACATAATCATCCCATGATTATACAACACATGAATATCATATATTCAAAATCATATAAAACATATATATCAACATATAGACATGGCATATCATATATATGTTTACATACATCGAAAAACTGTTAAACACATAACCAAATATCCCATTATACAAGTAGCTATGATGCCATTGAAGGGTTTTGGGCATGAAAACACAGCGGATTTAACGTAAAATAATAAAAAAATGAAACCCTATCGCAGGATCCATGTATAACTTTAGATGATTATGGTGAATAAGTCTCTACCTTAACAAAACTTTTCATATGCTGTTTAATGGAGGTCCAGAAAAGATGAATCACAGTAGCCCTTTGTTACAAAGATCTGCTCTCCAAAGAAGTCCACACGAAAGCCCGGTCGTCCTACGATCACCGGAGTCGGTACTAGCCGAATTGTTTGTCTCTCTCTCTCTCTCTCTTTCTCTAGCCTCTCTTGATGTTGAGCAGCTAGGGTTTTTTCCTCTAAAAATGAAATCTGATGATTAAACCCTAATACTATACATCATTATGTATATACAGGGGAGAGAGAGATTTTGAGTCTAACCCTAATCCATGTGGTTTCCAAAACCCATTCTGATTTTGGATTATTATTATTATTAAATCTGTATTCTAATATAATTAATCAAGTCCCACTTAATTAATTCAATAATTAAATTCAAATAATTATAATAATTATTAAATCTGAATTCTAATATAATTAATCAAGTCCCATTTAATTAATAAAATAATTAAATTTGAATAAACAATAATATATTTAAATTCGTAATTTAAATAAACCTTCATTTTGACGTTCTTAGTGTGTGACCCTTTATGTTATTATTACGTTGGCAATAATTTTATTATCTAATAATAAAATTATTAACAATAAGTGGCATCTAGTAATACATCATTGTTACCCAAGTAACAATAATAATTGGTGATTCAATTAAACCTTTCGTGAATAATGTTTCATGTAATATAATCCCTTTAACTGTATATTATAGATCAAACTCGAGGCATGTATAGTGTCATCCTCTTCAACGTTTAATCTCAGTTTCTTTGTTCAATGAGTAGACTATTTAAACAAATCAATATTTGAGCATGGTCATGCATTTTATAGTCTCACTCAATCAAGAGGCCAATAATATCACTCATAGAATTGGAGGGTTAAATCATATATCTATCATTCATAATCCTCATACGATTCATAGCATACCCAATGTCCACCTTTATAATTACCCGGTTAAATGTAACTTTGAGTGTAATCAAAGTATATTAATTCTCGTATAAAAATATAATGATTTCACGTCAGAGGATCATTTCATCATTATCACAGTGAGATTTCTTATGACACTTATTAATATGTAGAATCTCACAACGGGTCTTTCCAGTATCATCTATTGATACATACACTTATGTTCTTGACTTTAATATCACCATACCTATGACCAATGAGATAGGGTCATCTGTCAACAAACATACTAGTCTTATTGCATTATTAATGTCCTTAAAAAATAATATTTGACTAGGGAATTTTAGGAATAAAATAATATTCATATAATCTCATTTTTAAGTCACATACTTAAAGATATATTACGTATTAATATTCCAAGGACATTTATTATTATTTCAATTTATGATGCAGTAAATAAAGACATAATAAATATTAATTAAATAATCACATAAAACATAATCCTTAATTGTTTTCAAAAAAATATTAAAAGTATTGTCTCTAGGATACCAATACTAACAAGGTCTTCATTCTCCTAGCATTCTTGGTCACACTGATTTGGTGGTTAATTATGTACATAATTGTAATCTAATGGAAACCCTAATTTGTTACTGCCAAGTGATGAAGAATTTAATCTATTTAATCTATATAGAATAACATCTTGAGTCACAATCCTATTACAAGAAGTAATAATATGTTGCAACTACATTACAAACAATGACATTCAAACAAGGTAAACTTATCTAGATCCAACAATCATTTTAATTTAGATGCACATTTGTAGTATGTAAACAATTCATTGAAATTTTTCCATGTCTATTCTTTCTTATTATTCACTTATCAGGTAAATAAGTTGATAAGTTACCGGGGTTTTAATTTTTTTTTTCAGTGCTATAAAAGTGTCCTTAACCGTATATATGTCTTCCTTTTTATCGTCACTTTTATTTGGTGGATTAATATTAAAAATTTAATATAAGTACTAATTTATAATTTTAATAGAATTTTAATTGGATATTAATAAATACAAATTATAAAATTTCAATATGCACTAATAAAATATTTAAATACTTTTTGTGTACATGTATTATCAATTATTCACTTTGTGTATGTCAAATATGTAATAATAAACAATTGTATAATATCTTTCTTTGTATATTCGGATTACGCAATTTGTGTATCTCAAGTAGCGTAATTTTAACACTATTTTAGTATTATCTTATTAACTTACACTATTGATTCTAGGACCATTCTAAAATACCTTTTAAGTATGTTAATAAATTTGATAAATTAGGTTAGATAATATAAAGACTGTCTTTTTATTGAAGACTTCGAACACTATATATGTACTATTTGTAGAATATTATAAGACATCTTTTCATACAAAATATCTATTTCTTATGTGTCTTTATATATATATATATATATATATATATATATATATATATATATATATATATATATATATATATATAGGAATGAATGAGAAGGATTGAGAGAGACTCCTGTTTAGTCGGAGATCAAGAGACCCCTCATCTTAACCGCTGATTTATTTCTAATCTCGCGGTCAAGATTTCATACAAATATACTAGTATTTATACTAATTTAATATTTTAAGGATAGTATTGGTATACTGAAAATATAAAATATGTATACAATATATATACATAGTCAATTAAATTGTTTCTATATATGAAAAGATTGCGTATATTTTTTAAATTTAAGTTGCTATATGTGTTTATTATATCTTCTATTTAATTTTTTTGGCAGGTGAGATCTTTTATGTTAGAAAACAAACATTGATGCTATCAGAGAATACCAGAATAGAGTTTGTGCTAACATCATTAGAGATTAGAAAGCTGACGGTTAGGGTTTACTCTATTGGAGAGTACTCAGTCAGAGTTTACTCTAACAGAGAATGCTCAATCAGAGAATGACAACCGACAGAGTTTACAAATCAGAGTTTGTAAAGGAAACAGAGAAATCAGAATATGATTTGGATAGTGAAGAAGGAACTCGAATGCAAGTCAAATTGCCTTATGGAAGCTATTATTTTCATAATCTATTTTATAATTGAATTGTAACTGTATCAATATAAACACAAACATAGGTTAACATTAAAGTAAAATTCATGATATATCTTTCATAACCTTGTAGCTCTTAAGAATAGTGAATTTCTTGAGAGAGTTTTGTATTCAAGTTCATTATCATTAATACAAAACAGTGTTTCTTTTTATATACTTGTATTCCTGATCGATTATTTGGTATCTATTATATTCAACCCTACTTCTATAATAGATTATCATCTGGGCAAACAATTGGTATCAGAGAAGGTAATTAAATTCAACTAAAAGTTCATAAAAACATGTCTGGAAACAAGTATGAAAGCATAAGAATTCCAATCTTGAAGAAAGTTGGGTACCCTATATGGAGGGTAAAGATGTTGATGTCCTTGGAAACCAAAGATCCTAATTATCTAGACAGGATCAATGAAGGTCAATATCTTCCAACCAAACTAGTGTCATCAATAATTGTAGAAGGAAGACAAGTTCCTGAATACTACACCTTGAAAGACAAAAAGGAGTGGACCAATGAGGAAAAACTAGAAGTTCTCAAAGATGTAAAGGTAAGGAACATTCTGCATAACAGTCTTGACTCTGTGATCTCTAACAGGGTAATTGCATGCAAAACTGCTAAAAAAATCTAGGATGTACTAGAGGTTCAATGCCAAGGAATCAAGGAGATAAATAAGAATATGAGATATGTCCTTATACAAGAATATGAATATTTTGAGGTTAAACAGAATGAGTCTCTCACCGATATATATGACATATTTCTTACTTTGTTGAATAATGTGGCATTGGTGGATAAGGTGTATGATGATGAGGATTCAAACACCAAGTTTCTTAGGGCTCTTCCTGAAGAATGGGATTTATAAACATTCTTGATAAGAGACAAAGCTGATTTAGATGAAATGTCTCTAGATGAAGTCTATGGAAGATTGAAAAATCATGATCTCGAATTACAGCAAAGAAATAATAGGAAAAGAAGCAAGGCAAAATTTATTTCTTTGAATGTTGAAGATAAAATTGAAGATCTAAAGGAAAAAGTCCTTAAAGCCTCAATAAGAAAAGGAAAAGCTGTAATGGTCAAGGAAAGCAGTGAATCGGAGTCGGAGACAAACTCTGATGCAAACTCTAATGATTCCACAGACTCTGAAATGATGGAGATGGTTGCTATGATTGTCAAAGGCTTCAAGAGAATGAAATATAGGAAGAACAGAAAGCAAGGGAACTTCCAGAAGAAGCATGGAGAATCAGAGAAGAAAGACAGATTCAAGAAAAGAGAAGATAGAGATGGAAAATCAAAAGTCAAGTGTTACAAGTGTAACAAGATGGGGCACTTTGTTACTTAATGTAGCAGCAAGGAATCTGGAAAAGCACTAATCACATCAAAGAAAGATTGGATGGATTCCTCAGACTCTGAAGAAGAAATCAATTATGCTCTCATGACAAACACTGATGCTCCCATATTAAACTCTGATAAGGTACCAAACTCTGTCTTTAATTTTAATATTGAATATATCCATGAATTAAAGTCTTTTCTTAGAACTTTGCATGTTAGCTTTAAATCACAGTCTCTTGAGAATGAAAGATTAAAATCTGAGATACAAACTCTGATTGCTAGGATTGACTTTCTTGAATCTAAAAATTCACACATACTTAGCACTAAGAAAGACTATGATAATGCTATTCACATGCAAACTCAGTTAGAAATACAAGTTGAATATTTAAAATCTGAGATAGGTAAAGAAAAAGAGACTTTCAGAGTTTAGAAAAACTCTAGCAAGAGAGTCCAATAAATGCTTTCTAACAAGAATTGGACTTCTGCATTAGGTTATAAATCTGATAAGGATACACACAGAAAAACACACACAATAGGAATATTTAATAAAACTGTGAAATTTTTTAGAGCTACTAATGACAAGAAAACTCCTGGTGAATGCTCTAAAAATAAAAAAAATGGTGTGTCAGAGAATATAAAGGTTAATATAGGGTTACTTTCTTAGAAGCAACTTAAAAGAAAAGTTGAAGGCAGTCACTAATAAAAACAAACCTAAAAAGGTAAAAAGGAATAGAAATGGAAAAGTAGGAATTACTAAGAAGAATAACTATAAGTATATCCCTGATGCTCCTGGAAAAGCCTGTTTTATTTGTGGTAATTCGAATCACCTTGCCATTGACTGCAAAAAAAAAACAAAAAGAAGGAACCTAAGAGACCTAGTTCAGAGGCTAGAAAACAAACTAGATATAGACCACAAAATCCCTATTTTCACTGTGGTAGTCTATGACATTCAATTTATACATGCAAAGAATATCATAGTTTGTATTACAATTATTATAAACCATTGCCTCAACTAAATAAATCTCCAAAACATGTTGTCAAACAAATTTATGTGATAAAATATGATAAAAGAAAAGTAAATTCTGACAGTATAAACTATGAAAATGCAAACTCTGATAATGCAAATTCCGTTAACATAAACTCTGATAAAAATACTTTTCCTGCAAAAGTTAACAAGTTTCAAAAGAAAGGACCCAAACTTGTTTGGGTTCCCAAATCTACTAATTAATTTACATTAATTGATTGCAGGGAAACAGGAAAAACATTCTAGTAATTGATAGTGGATGTTTTACACATATGACTGGGAACAAATCCCTGCTTTTAGAATTTGAGGAGAAGGCTGACCCAGCAGAATCTTATGGAGATGGCTACATAGGAAGAACACTGGGATATGGCAATATTATTATTAGAAATGTCATCATTGAGAATGTAGCTATGGTTGAAGGACTCAAGCATAATCTGTTAAGTGTGAGTCAAATGACAGACAGAGGTTATTATGTGGAATTTCATGGAACTCATTGTGAAGTGAAAAGCAAAAAGGATGGAAAAGCGGTTCTTATTGGTCACAGGCATAACAACTTATTTGAAGCTAGCTTGAATGTAAACTCTGATGGTCCCTTAACTTGTTTACTTGGAAAAGCATTATCTTTGGAAAGCTGGAATTGGCACAAAAAGCTGTGTCACTTGAACTTTGGAAATATAAATGAATTGGTGAAAAAGGATCTAGTTAGATGTCTTCCAAAAGTTCAATTTCATCTTGATGGACTATGTGATTCATGTCAAAAGGCCAAACAAAAGAAAACATCTTTCAAGAATAAAACTGAAAATTCTATTGATCAGCCTTTTCATCTACTACATCTTGGATTTATTTGGTCATGTCAACATTATGTCCATTGGAAAGAAGAAATATACTCTGGTGATAGTTGATGATTAAACTAGATTTACCTGGGTGTACTTTTTGCATAAAAAGGATGAAACTGTAGAGATAATTTTTGATCATATTGCAATGATTGGAAATGGATCACCACACAAGGTAAAGAATTTAATGAGTGATAATGGAACGGAGTTTAAGAACTCTGCAATGGAGGAATTCTGCTCCACAAAAGGAATTATTCAACAATTCTCAGCACCTGGCACACCTCAACAAAATGGTGTAGTAGAAAGAAAGAACAAAACTCTAATTGAAGTTGCCAGAAAAAAGCTTAAATGAGCAAAGCTACCTACTTATTTTTGGGCAGAAGCTGTGAATACTGCATGCATTACTCAGAATTGAAGAAGTTTGAACTTAAAGCAGATGAAGAAATTTTTATTGGTTATGCAATAACTTCTAAAACCTCTTCAACAACATTCAAAGTGTATAATCTAAGGACCAGGGTAGTCATGGAATCTATTAATGTCTGTTTTGATGAAGGAAAAATAGTTGGGTTACATGATGAAGATGCTCAGGAAACTCTGAGGTTTGAAAATGAATTGCATAACACAAACTCTGTTGAGCTAAACTCTAATGAGATAAACTATGTTGAACCAAACTCTGGTGAGTTAAACTCTGATCCCTTAAACTCTAATTCAGAAATGATTGAAATAGAAATTGAAGATTATGCCCATGTTGAGGGGGAGAAACATCAATCAATTACTGATATTGGAGAAAAAACTACCATCATCGAAATATTAGAGTCTGACTAAACTCTGACCAATTCAAACTCTGAATCCCTAAACTCTGACCAATCAAACTCTGAAACTACAAACACTGATCACTCAAACTCTGATTATTCAAACTCTGAGTACATAAACTCTGAGTCATCAAACACTGATGGAAGCGCAACTTCAGAGGGAGGATCAGCATTTAAAGAAGAATCATTCTATGAAGGCACAAATCATGGAGGAGCATCTAGTTCAAGAAATTTTCCACATCCAAGAAAATGGACCAAATATCACACCCCTGACTTGATTATTGGTGATCTAGAAAGTGGAGTATAGACAAGAAAAGCTACTTAGAATGAATGTCTATTTCATAGTTTTCTTTCTCAAACAGAACCAAAGAAGGTTGAATATGCTTTTAAGGATGCAGATTGGGTTACTGCAATGCAGGAAGAATTAAACTAGTTTGAGAAAAATGAAGTTTGGACCCTAGTTCCAAGGCCAAAGAATAGATCAATTGTTGGCACAAAGTGGATTTTTAGAAACAAGACATACTCTGATGGAATTATTACAAGGAACAAAGTAAGACTAGTTGCCAAAGGTTACACTCAAGGTAAAGATTTATTTTATAGAACTCAAGAGGTATAATTGACAAAACTTTGTTTTATAGAACTCAAGGTAAAGATTTATTATTGGTTTAAATATATGTTGATGATATTATATTTGGTTCCACTAATGAAAAACTCTGTAAAAGATTTTCAAAGCTAATGTAGTCTAGGTATCAAATGAGCATGATGAGAGAATTGAGTTATTTTCTAGGGTTGCAAGTAAAAAAGACTGATGAAGCTATTTTCATAAATCACTCTAAATATAAAAAGAATCTACTCACAAAGTTTCAAATGCAAGACTCTGCATCAGCATCAACTCCAATGGGTACTGCAACCAAGCTTGATCAAGACACTGGAGAACCTGGAGATATTACAGCATATAGAGGCATGATTGGATCACTTCTCTATTTGAATGCAAGTAGACCTAACATTATGTTTGTAACTTGTCTATGTGCTAGATTTCAAGCAAATCCAAGGGAACCTCATTTGATTGATGTTAAGAGAATTTTCAGATATCTCAAAGGCACCATTAATCTTGGGTTATGATATCCTAGAGTGTCTGACTTTAAATTAATAGGTTATTCAGATGTTGACTTTGCAGGATGCAAAATTGATAGGAAAAGCACAAGTGGCAGTTGTCAATTTTTAGGAGGAAGAATTGTCTCAGGTTCAGTAAGAAACAAAAATCAATCTCAACATCAACAGCAAAGGCTGAATATATAGCTGCAGGAAGCTGTTATGCAAAAATCTTATGGGTGATAAATCAACTGTTAAATTATGATTTGAACTTTTCAAAAATTCCTATATATCGTGATAATCAAAGTGTTATTGCAATGACAGGAAATCCAGTTCAACATTCTCTGATAAAGCACATCAGTATCAGATATCACTTCATAAGGGAACATGTCATGGAAGGAACAATTGAAATGCATTTTATTCCCTCAGATCAACAGTTAGCAGACATATTCACCAAGCCCCTATGTTAAGCAACTTTTACAAGATTGGTTTCTGAATTAGGAATGGTGACAAGTGGAACAACTCTAGATGGGAAATAACATACAATCAGAGTATATGATAAACTCTGTTAGAGTGTGTGGTAAACTCTGATCATTGGAATATCTAATCTCTGATCACAAGTTATCAATGTTTATAGCAAACTCTGTCAGAGTATATAGTAAATTATAATTCAAATTTCATATGTTAATCTCTGATTGCTCTAAACTCTGATTTCAGTCTATATGTTAAACTCTGTTTACTTTAAACTCTGATTGTTCTAAACTCTGATTTTAGTTTACATAATTAAACTCTGAGATTTATTTATGACATCATATTTCAATTTGTGACATCATAATTATTATTCTCTGATTGGACTAATCATAGGGTGCGTGTATCTCATGAAAATCGTTTGATATCTATATACAGATACACACTTGTTGTATTTTGAAAATTGCACTACTCATTAATCTTCCAATAATTTCTTACCATGTGTCCCACTATGCACTATATGTAATTGAGAGGGAATAGTTTATTTCATATTTTCACTATCTACATCTTGTCTTCTCTCTCATTTTCTCTAAAAACCCTAATTTTTATCAACCTGCTATCTCTGTATTAAAATGGCATCCAAAGGTCTATCTTTCCAGAACTTTACATTTGCTGCAACTAATTATATTTCTATTTTGAATAAAAATGATACACCTCAAGATTTTCATATTTTTCAAGACTTTCTTCAGAATAGCTACATTGGGTATGCTCTACAAGAACCCTCAAATTTCTCTGCTCAAACTCTGATCAGAATATGATCTACTACAAAGTTTAATAATGCTGGTGATGATGAGGAGCCCATCATCACATTTCAATGCAATGGAAAACACTCTATAACTCCTGCTGTGGTGAAACAAGCCCTTCATCTTCCAGAAGTGGCTGTATATGATGATTTGGTTAATGATGAACATATTAAGGAGTTCTTTAGAACAATAGGCTATGTAGGAAGCCTATCTAAATTGGAAAGTTTGACAAGGCCAAATCTAAGAAGAGAATAGAGCTTTGTTATTCCTTAGAACAATGTCAATATTTGTAGAAGGGGGGGTTGAATACAAATATTAAAACTTTTTTTGTGTGTTCTAATATTTGTTCTTGATGTTTGATAGAATAAGAGAATAAGTTCGAACAAATTAATGCTGAAAAATAAAACTGAATAAAGAGATTTAAAATTATTGATGGATTGGTTTTTCCATCAATATATATTTTTGCTCAATGCTCCTAGGTTAAAAGAAACCTAGCTTCGTTTTTTTACAAGATTAGAAAACAAATCAACTGTTCTTACAAATGTGCTCTCAAGCTTGAACAGTTGATTGTAAAATAATGTCTAACTTGTATGTTTTCTAATAATGCTACTACACTTGTTTATATATCACAAGTGTACTTTTACAATACCTATTCTAGGATTGTTTCTACCTGCCTTCCTTTTACCTTTTTCTATTTTACAAAAAGGTTTGAAAGACAGCTTCTGGTTGAGTCTTCACAGTCACTCTAGACTGTCTTCCATAGGAGTGCTTTTGTTCTCTGGATCTTCAACAGATATTATTTCTGTGTTGTCACACTCAATTGATAATTTGCTGTTAGGCATACCAATTGATCTGTCCTTTAATCCATCAACTGACGTACTTCTTCGATTGATCTTTCTATCCATCGATTGATAAAAGATGGCTTATCGATTGATAGATTTTATCAATCGATATATCAATCGATGGGTCTTCACATCAGTTGATGGTCTTCAATGCTTGACTTGGCTTCTTCGATTGATCCTTCATCCATCGATGCTTCAATATCAATTGATCATCCTTCACTTGTGTAATTTCCTGTCTTCACATAATTACAATTTAACAGTTTAATTTACACATCAATTGATGATCTATATCAATCGACTCTAACATCAATTGATGAACAAAATATTAATTGATTTACACCTTATCGATTGAAATAAACTAAGAACACCTATGCTACAATCCAAATTATCAGTTGATTCATATAAACACTTCAACTGATAAATGGTTTCCTGATCAATTGATATTTATAACTTTCATATCAATTGATCAGTTACATCAAATAAAATTTCTATGATTCTAAGATTAATGTTATCATCAAATCACATGTAGATTCCTAACAATCTCCCCCTATTTGTGTCTGTGTTATTAATAGGCATAAATCTACTTGATGATAACAAAAACCCTTAAAAAAAATTTACATTTAGATAGAATCAAGAAACTTAATTGGCACATTAATTTTGGAAGTACCAGATTGATAGATAACTCCTGCAAGCAGCTTCAATGTCTTCATAATTTAATTTAGTTCCTCTTCCTCCTTTTCTCAGCATTTTCCTTTAGTTGCCTCATGAAAAAACTTCTCAAGATTGCTTCATCCCTGTCAGTTTCTCCAAGTTGCCTCATAAGGTAATGTATTTCTTCATCTGTGATTTTGTCCAGATATTTGCAGATATCAAAGAACTTTGTATTGCCCTCTATATTTGTAAAAATCATAGCATACTTTGGCTCCAACACCACCTTTTTGACCTGTGACTTCCATAGCTTTAGAGGTGAATCAGGTTCAGCTTCTGCCTTGGATCTTCTTAACTTTGAAATTTGTTGTATTTCCTGAGCAATTGTTGTGTTGAGTTTGTACTTTCTGTTGAGTAGAGGAAGAATAGTCTTTAAAACATTGTAGCTTTGCTTCATTATCACCTTCAATGAATAGATTGTTTTCACTCCATTTTCATACTCCAACCTCATTGATTCTTCATGGTTAGAGGTTGTCGGGCGAGTCTTTACTCCAATTAATCCTTTTTCATTGATTACTGGTATTCCCTTCAAATCATATCCTTCAATTGTGACCTCCTCCTTGATTTCTTCTTGTTGACCCTGGAGGTTTTCTTGAACCACTATTTCTTGAGTAGAACTTGAACTTTTCTTGGCCATAGAAACTTTTCTCTTTTTCCTCAGTGGTTGATCCATTAGATGATCTTCCATATTCCATTCCATTTCCATTTGCCTTGCTATTTCCTCATTTTCTTTCTCTTTCTTTTCAGCATCTGACAATCCTGATGAAATGGCTTCTTGAAGAAGCTTCTGGCCAACTGGCTCTTTTCTCTTCTTCTTTTCTTCAATCATTATGGCTTTTCCCTTTTTCTTCTCTTTAAGGGCTTCTTGATCAATTGATAAAAAGGCTTCAGCATCTGAGTTGCTTTCCTTGGTAGCCTTTAGTGCATCTTCATTTATTTTTCTTGTTTGAGCAATGAACTCATCCAAGTCTCCTTTTTCTACTGCCTCTGTTACTAACTAAGTGTTTCTCCTTAGATCTTTAATTCTCTTCTTTTCTCTCTCAATCATTGATTGAGTTTCTTTCTCCCTAGAAATTCTCCTAGCTTCAAGATCATCATCAAACTTCTTGTAATCTTTCTTTTTCTGTTCTAAATTATCTTTTGGAGAATTAGATGACTTAGATTTCTTTAAAGATTGATTGTCCATGTTACTTATGCTTTTATCTCTTCTGGGTGCAGAACCACCAATGCCACTTGACTTATCCATACCAGAACCACCTTTACCATCACCACCATCACCATCATCCTTCTTCTTTGTATTCTCCCCCTTTTTGTTATCATCAATTGGAGGGGGTGGTGGAAGTCTGTCAAGAAACTTTTGAAGAATGGAAGCATGGAGATTTTGACCTCTGATAATATCATCCATCTTCTTTCCTAGAGAACCTACTCTTGTCTCCAAAGATGTAAAATTTTTGGATTCTTTGAAAAGCTTGTCTTTGATGCTATTCATGGTGTTGAATGGTAGCTTCTCATCCAATCTCCTGTCCATTGCATCCTTGTTAGATGATATAGAGTCCTTAATCCTCTCCAGTTCCCTCCTTACTCCTGTTACTGTCATCTTTTGTATTTTCATTGATTCTCTCATATAGTGAGCAATTCTCCTTTGAGTAGGACCTTCAATGTCTCCTTCCACCATTGTTCTTCTATATTGAGAGAGAATTTCAGTCTCAGCAGCTTCTAAGGAACCATCAATAGTGCTCATCCATGGCTCTTCATCAGAATCACTCTCTAACTCTTCAGGTGCCATATAACAAGTGTCTGTTGTATTGGCAATGCTTTCCTTCAGATTCCTGGTCCTTTGATCTGTATGATCAATGCCCAAGAGTTGTTCTGCATTCCTGTTACTTGAAGTAGCCAACCCTTGATATTGTTGATCAGGATGAATGAAATTCTTTGGATCCAATTCACCAGCATCTATTTCCTCTTCAAAGTATTTAGCAATTCCACTCCCACTAGCTTCAGCATTATTTGCTCCCCCTGTCTCCTTTACTCCTTCTGCCATCAGTTCAATTTCCTATTCTTGTGCAAAAAGTAGAATGTTTTTATCACTTTCACTCATCTCTCTATTTTGCATCAGGATCTCATCCTGGAATCTCACCTCTCCCTCACTCATTTCTTGTGCACCTACTAAGGTGGGGCCCTCAAGTGTTTCACTCTCATTCCTGGAAGAAATAGGAATGTTTTTACTCACTTCCTCTCCTTTTGCCAAGTTACAATCCTGCCTCTCACTCAACTCACTCAATCCTAAGAGTGTTTGTGCAACATCAATTGATTGAGCATCAATTGATGTATTGACATTATCAGTTGAAGTGGTGTTTGGGATATCCATCAATTGATGCATACCCATCGATTGATCTTGAGTATCGATCGATGGCTTATCAGTCGATGGCTGAATATCAATTGATGAAGGAACATCAATTGATGGAGAAAAAACAGTTGAGATAATTTGTGAAGTTATGTTTGAGATGATATTGGAAATAGAATCCTGAAAATTCTGAGAAGAAGATTCAGGAGAGAGTGTTGGCTTCTCCTTGAAAAACAAAGAAGGAGAATCTGAAAATGTTCGATAATCTATCAAAACATTTTCTGAAGAAGTTTGAGATGGGGAAAGAAGAATAGAAGAGATAGGAATTGAAAGAGAATGGGGCTGCATATCATCATTTATATGAGATGCATCAAGCAGACTTTGTGAAGGCTCCTCCACAGTTTCCTGTGGTTTTGCAGTGTGTGATTCCCCAAGTGCAAAGGTGACTTTCTTTTCTCTTCTTTTGTATGGTGTTAGTGTTTTGGCTTTTGTGTCCCCAACTTGATTCTGTGCCCCTGGTTGTGGGCTATTTTCAATACTGTCATCCTTTTGAGAGGATGGCAATAGGGATGTGGTATTTTCCATGTTAACATCCACAGTCTTTTGGGAGACTATGGAGTGACTTGGTTGAGGTTGCACACCCTCACTCTCCTTATCCTTCTGGGTTCTTTGATGTTCCCTAGTTCCTTCACCACCTACATCCTCCTCTAATCTATCTACCACAATAGTTGATTTTCTTTTCTTGGTTTTTACAACAACAGGTTTTTGAGAACCTGTTGAGGTTGGTTTCTTAAATTTGGATTTAGAGATTGGTTGTGTGGCTTGGGTAGGAGGGTTGGGGTCATTACTACCACCCTCCATAGTCACAGAAGGCAAAGAAGAATTAGGTTGAGAAGAGTTTAAAGTAGAGATAAATACCTGAACAAAAGGGGGATAGATCAATTCCACATTGCTGTGAAGATTGATCCTAACCAAGTCTTTAAAGACCCTTTTGTTTTGAGTCCAGCAATCCAAAATTTCTGTATTCCTGTCAATCTCAATATCCTTGACAAAGTGGTTAATAATAATCATAATAAATCTTGCATAATAAATATGATTAGATCTATTTATTTTATTCCCCAATTTGGCAGATATTTCATTGAGTAACAGGCTTCCTAAATTATGATATCTATCATATAAAATGCTATACCCTACTTGTTGCATACTTGTTGTTATTGCATCAAAATTACTAACCTTACCAGAAAAACACTTTATTAAAGCATCAAAGAAATATGACCATTCTTTTCTTAGATTCTTTCTAACAATACTACCTAGACTAGCATCAGGAGCAAGGTAATTGATTTCCCTAAGCATGTTTCTAATATCTGTGTCAGTGGGTGCATTTGCAGTATTATTTGACGGAATATTTAAACACTCACCCAAGACCACAGTGGTTAGAATATACCTTTGTCCTTTGCAATCAAAGGAGATGGAAGATAAATCATCTGCTACTTCTGCTGTTGTCCAGAATTCTTCAACTAGATTGCACACTATTTTTGGTGCTTCTGAGAGGGCCTTTGAAATTTTTGAATTCATTAGAAATTCCATTAGAGGATGGAATTCTGTTGGGGCTTCCTCCACCATAGTGCAAGCAACGAAGTTGTTGAGTTCATAGTAGAATCCTGATTGAGAGACCTTCTTTGATGATGCCATAATCGAGTCTAAGGTTATAGAATTGAATTATCTGACAAACTTGTTAGTAATAAAGTAGAAACTACAATTAAACAGTAGTAAATTAGGGTTATTAGCAAAGTGTAGATACAGAGAGAGAGAGATCTAAGATTGAGAAAGAGAAGGAGATAGAGAAGTCGTTAGTAAAAATTGCAAGTAAGAATTAAAAGATGTTTTAATCTCACTATTTATATTTACTGATTTCTCAATCAATTACTTACTCAAAATAGAACAAAATTGACCGTTGGAAGAGTATTTAAGAGTAAAAGTTACCAATTTTGGCAATCGACTGATATACATACAGGAGTGTATGTATTAATCAATTGATAAAATAAGTAATCAACGGCTAGAGTTTGTACAGATCGATTGATGACTTGGACTATTAAAATTCCAGGTCATCGATTGATAAATTGCTTATCCATCGACAGGTACAATTATCCATCGATAGACAAATATATCATTGATTGATATATCTATCTGTCGATAGTTACTCCTATCCATCGATAAACAAATATATCATCAATTGATATATTTATCTGTCGACAGCTCCAATAATATCCATTGATATGTAAAATGTTTATCAGTTGATTATTGAAGAATCAATAAATTAACATAATCAATGGCTACAATCAATATAATTACATAACTTGTCAGACATTTAAAGGGTTAAATATAATTAAGCATTCCTAAATCACAGATCAATCTATTGAAGGTAGATTCATCTAATGGTTTGGTAAAAATGTCTGCAAGTTGTCTTTCACTAGGGACAAAATGTAATTCAACTGTACCATTCATTACATGTTCCCTAATGAAGTGATACCTTACATCAATGTGCTTGGTTCTGGAATGTTGCACAGGATTTTCTGTTATAGCAATGGCACTTGTATTATCACAGAAAATAGGAATCTTGTTCAAGTTGAACCCATAGTCAAGTAGTTGATTCCTCATCCATAATATTTGTGCACAGCAACTTCCAGCTGCAATGTATTCAGCCTCTGCAGTAGATGTAGACACTGAATTCTGCTTCTTGCTAAACCATGAAACAAGCTTATTTCCTAGAAATTGACAGGAGCCTGTTGTACTTTTTCTGTCAATTCTGCAACCTGCATAATCTGTATCTGAATAGCCAATTAGATCAAATCCAGAATCTCTAGGATACCAAATTCCAAGATTTGGAGTTCCTTTGAGATATCTGAATATTCTTTTTATTGCAATCAAATGAGATTCTCTAGGATCAGCTTGAAACCTAGCACAAAGACATGTAGCAAACATTATATCTGGCCTACTTGCAGTTAAATAAAGTAATGAGCCAACCATGCCTCTATAACTTGAAATGTCCACTATTGCTTCCTTAGTGTTTAATTCAAGTTTAGTTACAGTGGCCATGGGAGTTTTTGCAGAGGAACATTCATTTAAATCAAATCTCTTTAATAAATCAGAAATATATTTGGTTTGATTTATGAAAATACCATCTTTAACTTGTTTGATTTGCAAGCCAAGAAAGTAGGTTAGTTCTCCCATCATGCTTATTTCATATTTACTCTGCATCAACATAGCAAACTTTTTACAAAGTTTTTCATTAGTTGAGCCAAAAATAATGTCATCTACATAGATTTGAACAAGAATCATAGAGCCATTTACATTTCTATGAAAGAGAGTTTTATCAACAGTACCTCTTGTGAAGTGATTCTCAATCAAGAATTTAGACAAGGTGTCATACCAGGCTCTAGGTGCTTGTTTTAATCCATAAAGTGCCTTGAGAAGATAGTATACAAATCCAGGATGAATAGGATCAATAAAACCAGGAGGTTGTTCTACATATACTTCTTCTTCTAGTTCTCCATTGAGAAAAGCACTTTTCACATCCATCTGATACACCTTGAAATTTGCATGAGCAGCATATGCTAAGAAGATTCTGATTGCTTCCAACCTTGCAATTGGTGCAAAGGTTTCATCAAAATCTATGCCTTCTTCTTGTGAATAACCCTTTACCACTAATCTTGCTTTATTTCTTGTCACTGTACCAGATTCATCCATTTTGTTTCTGAACACCCATTTTGTACCAATGATAGACTTGTTCTTTGGTTTGGGCACCAGCTTCCATACCTTGTTTCTTTCAAACTGATTCAACTCTTCTTGCATAGCAATTATCCAAATAAGATCATTCAAGGCTTCTTCAATCCTTTTTGGTTCTTCTTGAGACAGGAAGCTACTATACAAGCATTCATTTTGAGTTGCACTTCTAGTTTTGACACCATCATTTGCATCTCCAATTATTAATTCAAATGGATGGCTTTTTGTCCATTTCCTTTGTGATGGTAAACTTGTCCTTGAAGATGATGCTTCATGATCATTGGAAGTGTTATGATCATTGTGATGTGATTGACCATTTGAGAACCCTCCCCCTGAGATGGACACTCTTCTTGAAGATTGTTGAGCAGAGTTAATATCCATCGAATTATTATCAATTGATGTATTATCAGTCGATTGATGATTGTCAACTGATAAGTTATCTGTTGATGCATTGACATCAATTGATGGGAGGATTCTAGGTACTTGAACTCTTGTATTTTCCACATCATCATCACTATCTTCAATATTACTTGTGGATTCATTTTCAAACTGCAATAGATCATGAAATCCTTCATCAAACAACCCTTGAATTTTCTTGTCATCAAAGACTACATGCATAGATTCCATAACAATGTGTAATCTAAGATTGTAGACTCTGTATGCTTTGGTTGTTATTCCATATCCAACAAATATAGCTTCATCAGCTTTGGCTTCGAATTTTCCTAGAATTTCACCTTGATTTCTCAGTACAAAGCATTTGCAGCCAAAGACATGAAGAAAATTAACTGTTGGCTTCTTGTCTTTCTTTATCAATTGATATGGTGTTTTGCCTTGAAGTTTATTGACCATGAAAATATTTTGAGTGTAACAAGTAGTATTAATTGCTTCTGCCCAGAAGTATGTAGGAAGTTTTGCTTCTTCTAACATAGGTCTAGCAGCTTTAATCAAGGTCCTATTTTTCCTTTCAACTATTCCATTTTGCTGTGGAGTTCTTGGAGCAGAGAAATGATGAGTGATACCTTTTTCTTCACAGAATTCTCTCATGGTTGAATTCTTGAATTCAGTACCATTATCACTTCTAAATTTCTTGACCTTCCATTCAGTGCCATTGTCAACATTCTTCACATGATTGATAATTAATTTGCTTGCCTCATCCTTAGAATGTAAGAAATATACCCATGAAAATCTTGTGAAGTCATCCACAATTACTAAGGCATATTTCTTTTTGGCAATTGACATGATGTTTACTAGTCCAAATAAGTCCATGTGCAGTAATTCCAGAGGCTTATCAATTGATGATTCAGACTTTGACTTGAATGATGCTTTTCTTTGTTTTCCCTTTTGACAGGCATCACATAGTCCATCCTTGGTGAATTCCATCTGTGGAATGCCTCTAACCAGATTCTTTCTAACCAATAAATTCATGGCTTTGAAATTCAAGTGGGCTAGTTTCTTGTGCCAAATCCAACTTTCATCTGTATTGGCTTTGCTAAGTAGACATGTCATTGAATTTGCTTTTACAGAGAGAAAATCAGCCACATAGACATTTCCTTTTCTTTCTCCCGTTAAGAGAATTTCACCAGATTCTTTGTTGGCTATGATGCATGATTCAGTTGTAAACCACACACCATTACCATTATCACACAGTTGACTTATACTGAGCAGATTGTGCTTCAATCCATCAACCAGTGCTACAGGTTCAATGATAACATTTTCTTTTGCAATTGAGCCATATCCCAGAGTAAAACATTTGCTGTTATCTCCAAAAGTAACTCCTGGGCCAGCCTTTTCCACAAACTTTGTGAGCAGGGACAAATCTCCAGTCATGTGCCTTGAACATCCACTATCCAAATACCAGAGATTTTTCTTCCTGTTGTCAACTTAGGTTCCTTTTGTTTTGGTGGGTTTAAATCCACTTTATCTTTGGGAGTTGACTTTTGGGGCTTTGACACCTTAGAACTCATGGAAGAATTTCCATGGATTTCATCATTTACATTAGGCATGTTCCATGGCATACCAGGCATGTTCATATTAGGATATGCAAAGAAGGGATTATACATGTATGGAACTTGTGCATAAGGCATATGAACATTAGATGCAACCAAATTAGAAGACATGACATTCATGAGCATAGGATTGGTAAACATGGCATTTGCAGTCATGGCATGTATATTTAAATCATTTGCAGATATAGAATTCTTTTCATTTTTGCATTGCATGGACAAATGATTTACACTACCACATTTAGCACAGACTTTTCTAGGTGCATACATATCAGGAGTGTAGTTATTGTGCTTATTTATGCCTACTTTACCATTCCTATTCTTTTTCTTTTTCTCAGACTTAGATAGAGTAATTTCCACAGGTGCTATCTTTTCTAATTTTTCTTTTAGTTGTTTCTTGGATAAGCTACCTATGTTGATTTTCTCAGCCTCAGCTTCAACTTGATTTTTGGTTTCCTTAACAAACTTAATAGGAGTGCTAAATTTGTTCTTTTTATTAGCCATTGATGATTTACTTGTCGATGGATGCTTATCGATTGATTCAACATCAATCGATTGATAATCCTTATCAGTTGATGAAGGATTAGCAGTCGATTGATCTTTATCCATTGAAGTATCAGCCAATGACTTGCCTATTGATTTGGGGAGTTTTCCTAGAGTATCTACACCCTGAACATCAATAATTTGTTTGGCAGTTTTAGCAGACCTATTCCATTTGCTAATGGTTTCAATTTCTTCAGCCAATTGTTCTTTCAACAATTCTTCTCTTTTCAACTGTTTACTAGTTCATTCCTAGCATCCTTTCTTTCTTGCTTAAATCTATCTAAACAAACAAGTTCATTTTCAAGAAAAATATTCCTCTCAGTTAAGGCATCAATGGTGTTCTTTAACTTGAGATTTTCTTTGTTTAGAGATTTTAGAGTGACATGCAAATTGTACAGTTCATTAGACATTTCATTAATAGTACTATTGCATTCCTCAGATGTAAGCTCAGAAAAGTTGGTAGCTAGTACCTGATTAGATGCTGAACTAGCTTCTTCATCTTCATGGTTGGCCATTAATGCTAGATTGATATATTCTTTAAAATCACCATCTTCAGCAGCCCAGTCCTTCTCCTCAGTGACAAAAGCCTTTTCTTTCTGTTTTAAAAGGTCAAAGTATTTCTTCTTATAGTCAATACCCTCATATGACTTTGCCTTTTCTTGTTTTGGCTTCCTGCACTCATTTGAGAAATGACCAGCCAATCCACAGTTAAAACATTTGAATTTAGATCTATCAACCAAATTTTTATTTTGATTGTTGCTTCTAAACTGGGATCCAGGCCTTTGAGCATATGGATTCTTCTTGAATTTTAGCTTTGAAAATTTCCTTGATAGAAATGCAAGGTGCTCATCAATCTCATCCAAATCATCCTGAGAGCATGTTTCATCTTCTTCACACTTGCTCTTTCCTTTTCTCTTGAATGATTCTTCAACAGCATCACCAGCCATCATGACAGACTCTTCTTCATAGCCATTTTCTTTCTTCTCTTCATTTCCCTTGACTACCAAAGACACAGTTTTCTCTTTTCTTTGATTCTTCTCAATCTCTTCATCTTGTTGGATTTCTAACTCATATGTCTTGAGAATACTATAAAGTTTCTCTAGTGTAAAATCCTTGAAGTCCTGAGATTGTCTAATGGAAACAGTCATTGGTTTCCATTCTTTTGGAAGAGATCTAAGAAATTTTAGATTTGTATCCTCAGTTGCATAAACCCTACCATATAGCTTCAGTCCATTTAACAACTTCTGAAATCTGCTATAGGTGTCATTGATAGATTCTCCACTCTTGAAATGAAATGATTCATATTTTTGAATCAAGAGTTGCATCTTGTTTTTCCTTACTTGTTCAGTTCCTTCACACAGAGTTTGAAGTGTATCCCATACTTCTTTTGATGAAGTACAGTTTATAACATTGTCAAACATATCTTTATCTAGGCCATTAAACAGAATGTTCATAGCCTTCTTGTCTTTGAGTACTTCTTTTTCATCCTCTTCTGTGAACTCAGAAATGAGTTTTGGAACATGTCTGTCAAGTGCAGGAGTTCCATCAGGGTTTACACCTGGGACTAGCTTTATGGGAACATGAGGACCTTTCTCTATGCAGTGAACATAGGAAGGGTCAAGAGAAAGAAGATGCAGATGCATTTTGACCTTCCATGGAAAATATTCATCTTTCTCTAAAACTGGAATTTTCACACCTGAATCTTTTTGGCCCATATTGACTGTTCTTGATCTTTAAACTTTCTGTATGTTGAAAGCCTGCTCTGATACCAATTGTTATTCCTTAGAACAATGTCAATATTTGTAGAAGGGGGGGTTGAATACAAATATTAAAACTTTTTTTGTGTGTTCTAATATTTGTTCTTGATGTTTGATAGAATAAGAGAATAAGTTCGAACAAATTAATGCTGAAAAATAAAACTGAACAAAGAGATTTAAAATTATTGATGGATTGGTTTTTTCATCAATATATATTTTTGCTCAATGCTCCTAGGTTAGAAGAAACCTATATTCGTTTTTTTACAATATTAGAAAACAAATCAACTGTTCTTACAAATGTGCTCTCAAGCTTGAACAGTTGATTGTAAAATAATGTCTAACTTGTATGTTTTCTAATAATGCTACTACACTTGTTTATATATCACAAGTGTACTTTTACAATACCTATTCTATGATTGTTTCTACCTGCCTTCCTTTTACCTTTTTCTATTTTACAAAAAGGTTTGAAAGACAGCTTCTGATTGAGTCTTCACAGTCACTCTAGACTGTCTTCCATAGGAGTACTTTTGTTCTCTGGATCTTCAACAGATATTCTTTCTGTGTTGTCACACTCAATTGATAATTTGCTGTTAGGCATACCAATTGATCTGTCCTTTAATCCATCAACTGATGTACTTCTTCGATTGATCTTTCTATCCATCGA
Organism: Oenanthe sinensis; assembly: GCA_028671895.1. Lineage (NCBI taxonomy): Eukaryota > Viridiplantae > Streptophyta > Magnoliopsida > Apiales > Apiaceae > Oenanthe > Oenanthe sinensis. The sequence goes on from CM053813.1 coordinate 16,724,812, forward strand.
TTGATAAAAGATGGCTTATCGATTGATAGATTTTATCAATCGATATATCAATCGATGGGTCTTCACATCAGTTGATGGTCTTCAATGCTTGACTTGGCTTCTTCGATTGATCCTTCATCCATCGATGCTTCAATATCAATTGATCATCCTTCACTTGTGTAATTTCCTGTCTTCACATAATTACAATTTAACAGTTTAATTTACACATCAATTGCTGATCTATATCAATCGACTCTAACATCAATTGATGAACAAAATATCAATTGATTTACACCTTATCGATTGAAATAAACTAAGAACACCTATGCTACAATCCAAATTATCAGTTGATTCATATAAACACTTCAACTGATAAATGGTTTCCTGATCAATTGATATTTATAAATTTCATATCAATTGATCAGTTACATCAAATAAAATTTCTATGATTCTAAGATTAATGTTATCATCAAATCACATGTAGATTCCTAACAAGCTTCTTCTTTGATTGTATCACGAGGGCCTTCACCGCAAAATGCACCAACTTTAATTTTCCATATTTAATTATTAGGCAATTAGCAAGTAAAATTGATGATGATGCACATACTATCTATTTTGCTAGATTTTTACAATTAATTTTAGCCACTTATTGCATGATGTAAATTTTGAGAATGATCAGAGTTTAGTTAGCTTTTTTATGAATAAAAGAATTTTTTTTGATCTATCAAGGAAAGATACAAAGATGGAGGCTGAAGGTAAACTTCCTAAACTCTTTTATCCCACATGTGCCAAGCTTCTCTTACATCAGAAAAAGACTACCATGTATGGGAGGGATTTTCTCTCTATGGCTATGGATCAGAGTTTAGCACCCTCTGATTTTAACCCAAGCCACCCATTAAACACTGATTCTCAAATACAATTTCCAACCTCTATAGTTTCCCAAAAGACTATAGTTGTAACAAAAACCTCTCTACAATGCACAAGAAAAAGAAAGGGCAAATCAGTGAAGGAATCTTCTCCAAAGAAGAGGAAATTAAAAGATGAAAATATAGATTCTGATGACAATAATGGAGGTTTGGTTTTTTCCTATGAAGATGGTTGTTAAGAAGGCTTCTGAGATTCCTCTTACACCATTCATGAAGCCATTCACAGTTAATCCAATGCCTGAAATGAAAAAGAAGAGAAGAAGATTGATCAAGGCTGCAATCTATGAAGGTCTAAACTCTGAAGGGTTAAACTCTAATGTAGGAATAAACTTTAATAAAATCATAAACTCTGATAAAATCTTTAACTCTGATGTTCTAATCTCTGATCAGTCAAACTCTGCTCAACTTCAAGTACTAAACTCGGATGCTTCTATGAAGGTTTCTAGTAATGTTTAGAAAAGCAACGAAGAATCTCTAGATGATATAGTAGATCAGAATGCTGATGAGTATGGATATACATCTGAATTTGAAAAAGGAACAGCCCAAGAACTAGGACATGCATTGCCTGACCAAATAAATAGTAACATCAGTGGAATTGAGGTAGAAGGTGATGAATAAAATGCCAATAGAAAAGAAAATGATGAATTGGCTGAAATGATTGGTAATTCTCTTCATGTTAATCCTTTTACCAGTCATGTAATCACCTTGGAAAATATTGATGCTACAAGTGAAGCTGTTCCTATGACAATATCTGATTCTCTTATTCAATCTCCCAAACAAATTATCGAGGAGATATCATATGAAAGAGTAAGGGAACATGCAGAAGAAGTAAGTAAGGAGATGGAAACAAAGAAGTCAAAATCAACTCCAACTTCTCCTAGTTCTAAACTTTTTTCAAGAAAGAAGAAAAAACAAGTATCTTTTAGCAAAGACACACAAGAACCTGCCTCTCAAAGTGAGGTAGCAGTCATTTCTAGGCCAGGCCCACAAGAACCTGTTGATCAAAGTTCAACAGCATCCATTGAAGAAGAAGCAAGTGAAGCCAGCAGGAATCAGGGGTACAACCCACAAGAACCTTCAACTCAAAGGGTTGAAGAATTTGTTAATGCCCCTGCCACACAACAGCCATCCAATAAAAGTTTGGATGTAGGAACAACTATCAATGAAGATTTTATTGTTGCTGATGCTGAGCAGTCAAACTCTGAGACCATTCCATTGGCAATCACTGATGCTATCATGGTGCAACCACTTTCTGCACAGCTTATGGAAACTCCTTCCACATCAACAAACACTCACGGTATAAACTCTGACTTTTCTTCAAAATTTACTTTCTCTGATAGTATAAGTTCAGATTTTACCTTTCCTATTTTAACTACCAGGATGACCATGGATAGTCCTGAAAAGGGTACACCTATTCATGTGACTACAAATATCCTTTCTAAACCACCTCTTATTTCTGTAGGACATTGTGTGTTGAGACTTTCTAGTGATCCTGATGTAAAATGTGTGAAAAATAGAATTAATAAGGAGAGGCAGTCACTGGATCTGGCAAAAGGAGAGATAGAATTGAGAAAGAAGTTATTACTTCTAGTGAGTAAAATCTAACTATTAAAAGTTATGATATATGTGATGTGAGAAGTAATGAGATTACTTTAAAAGAAAAGAGTGATTTAGGTTGTTCTGTTACTTTTACAAGAACTCAGAGTTTATCAGTCACCACAAACTCTGATCTTCCAATCTGTGATAAAGCTATAAACTCTGATGGGGAGGACACAGACTCTGATGAGCCAATATTCTTGGATGAAGAAGTTACAGATCTGTCTATTCTATACACTCAGAAGTATAACACAAAGAGGTGGCCCGTTAATTCTTTTGATGCATATGAAAAACTGAGGATGTATTATCCTGTTACATGATAGTTGAAAAGCTTAAAGGAGAAATTGAAGCTGCCTTAGATGAAGAAGGTGTCAAAATAGATTTTATCTCAAGAGCTGAACCATCAAATGAAGATTTGCTCAACTCTCACTGACAATCCATCTGGGATAAGTCTTGGAAATACCCTAATGAGGAGATATCCTGGCCCCATGTTCATAAATTGATCAACAAGGCAGACAAAGAATTAAACTCTGATGAAATGAAAACAGTGTTAAAAGCTACTACTGTGTTGTCCAAGGGACTTCATAATGAAGTTTGTGATTTAATAGAATCTATCAACAAGACCACTACATCTGTTCAGACTGTTGTTATAACATCTCAACATGCTCTGGAATTAAAGCTCAAGAATGTCTCAGCAAAACAGGATGCTTTGGAAGTCAAGGTTGATAATCTTTCCACTACTGTCAATTCTATGCAGAACATGCTTCATAGAATTGTTGAGATTCTCACAGTCAGAAAAGCCAATAATGTCAGAAAGGGGGAGAAGGTGTCTATAGACAAATGCAAGGAGGATGATGTATAAAAAGATGACAAACATCATGATGAAAATCAAGGGAGTCATAAGGATGAGAAGCAAACTCTAAAGCAACAAACTCTGATTGGACAAACTCTGACAACCTCTCAAACTCTGATGACAACAAACTCTAAGATAAACTCTGATAAGAAAACTCTGATAGATGCAGACTTGGTATTGGCATAAAGGCTTGAAGAAGAAGAGAAGACTAATAAGATTGAAGAGAAAAATCTAAAAGATGCAGAACTGGCAATAAAACTTTTTGAAGAAGAAAATCCAGGAATGGATCCAGTTACTGTTGAAGAAGAATTGAAGAAATCTGGTACTAATCCTCAAGTCCAGAAGAAAAGAAAATATGTGAAGAAAGCTCCAACACAAAGGAAGGCACCTGCTCAATAAAAGAAAATTGCATCTAAGTCTGTCCAAGCCAAACCTGTTGAAGAAAAGACAAATCCAACTCCTGAAATACAAACAAGGTCAACTTCAAGAATCCAGTAAAAAGCTCAGCAAAACCAAAAACTCCATTCACTATGTCAGGAACCACATTTCTCCCAGGTGGATTAATTTTTGAAGATGAAGAGGAAGATCAACAAACTCTGATCAGAAACAAAAAGCCTGATCTTCTATGGAACAAAACTCAAACTCTGCCTCTCAATGCCAGACTTATTAAAAACAAGGGTGGTAATGGTGATTCTCAAGCCAAAGTCTATATGGGTGAAGCCAATATTTTTAGAGATCCATTCTCATTGAAAGACAAGCATGATGAAGATTTAACTTAAAAAGATTTGGACAAATTAATTTCTGTGAACATAGTGAATGATATTTTTGATGGTGCACAAGGAAAAGAGAAACTTCTATATTTTTTGGAGAATGGAAGAGTTATGAAAATTGTTGAAGAAGATCTGATTCACAAGGCTTCTAGAGAACTTGAATCTTTTCTTTATCTTCTTGATGATGAAAATGAAGCCACTTCCAGATGGATAAAGATTCTTGAAGGAGTGATAAATGAGAAGAAGAAGAAGAATGAGAGGCTTCTAATGTTATAATCTGATGAATATAAACCATGGTATATACTTGAAGATGACATTGAGAAAGTTATGTCTAAAGGAGATGGAAAGGTCAAGATGGTGTAAGGAATTCCTACACTAATTTTAAATCCTGATGGAAAGAAGGCATGTTGTATTCCTTTAGATGAAATGATGGAGAGATCATCAATATACAATTTGAGAGCTGCTATATTTCAAATTGATTAATCTTCTGATTAAATGAAGGATCTCAAGGAAAAGTTAGTTGAAATGTTGAATAATGTTGAAAAGAAGCTGTTGGACAATTTTCTAAAAGAAGACTTTTTATTCAGAAGGATTTAAGTCAAGGAGAAAGATTCAAACTCTGATGCATTTGTCTCATATTTCTGACATCATAAGTGAAATTTATGTTTTACTTTATAAAGCATAATTTGGGGGAGATTGTTAGAAAATAAACATTGATGCTGTCAGAGAATACCAGAACAGAGTTTATGTTGACATCATCAGAGATTAGGAAGCTGTCGGTCAGAGTTTACTCTATCAGAGAATACTCAATCAGAGTTTACTCTAACAGAGAATGCTCAATTAGAGAATGACAACCGACAGAGTTTATAAATCATAGTTTGTAAAGGAAATAAACAAATCAGAATATGATTTGGATAGTGAAGAAGGAACTCGAATGCAAGTCAAATTGCCTTATCGAAACTATTCTTTTCATAATCTGTTTTGTAATTAAATTGTAACTGTGTCTATATAAACACAGACATAGGTTAACATTAAAATAACATTCAAGATATATCTTTCATAATCTTATAGCTCTTAAGAACAGTGAATTTCTTGAGAGAGTTTTGTATTCAATTCATTATCTCAAAAATTAATTGAAATAGACAATAGTTTTATATTATTGTCTCAAAAAGAAATTGAAATACACAAGTGTTAAACAATTGAAACTATGGTTTAATATAAAAAAGTTATCAAGGAGAATTACAATTAACCTGCAACTAAAAATCTATGTCTAAGATCAATACTATCACAAACCCTATTATACTTTTTGGAATCAAATCACTGTTAGAATTGAAGGGTTTCGGGCATGAAAACGCAGCAGAATTAACGTAAAAATAATAAAAAAATTGAAACCCAATCGCAAGATCCATGTATAACGTTGGATGATTATGGTGAAGAAGTCTGTACCTTAACAAAGCTTTCGTATGCTGTTTGATGGAGGTCCAGAAAGATGAATCACAACAGTCCTTTGTTGCAAAGATTTGCTCTCTAAAGAAGTCCACATGAACGTCCGATCGTCCTACGATCACCGGAGTCGGTACTAGCCGAATTGTTTGCCTCTCTCTCGCTCTTTCTCTAGCCTCTCTTGATGTTGAGCAACTATGGTTTTTTTCTAAAACGAAATTTGATGATCAAACCCGAATACTATACACCATTATGTATATATAGGTGAGAGAGAGATTTTGGGCCTAACCCTAATCCATGTGGTTTCCAAAACCCATTATGACTTTGGGTTATTATTATTATTAAATCTGAATTCTAATATAATTAATCAAGTCCCACTTAATTAATTCAATAATTAAATTCGAATAATAATAATACTTATTAAATCCGATTTCTAATATAATTAATCAAGTCCCACTTAATTAATTTAATAATTAAATTCGAATAAACAATAATATATTTAAATTCGTAATTTAAATAAACCTCCGTTTTGACGTTCTTTGTGTGTGAGCCTTTAGGTTATTATTACATTGGCAATAATTTTATTATCTAATAATAAAATTATAAACAATGAGCGGCGTCTAGTAATACATCATTGCTACGCAAGTAACAATGATAATTGGTGATTCAATTAAACCTTTCGTGAATAATGTGCAACGTAATATAATCCCTTTAACCTTATATTATAGATAAAACTCGAGGCATGTATAGTGTCATCCTCTTCAACGTTTAATCTTGGTTTCCTTGATGAATGAGTAGACTATTTAAACAAATCAATATTTGAGCATGGCCATGCATTTCATAGTCTCACTCAATCAAGAGGCCAATAATATCACTCCTAGAATTGGAGGGTTAAATCATATATCTATCATTCATATTTCCCATACGATTCATAGCATACCCAATGTCCACCTTTATCATTACCCGGTTAAAGGTAACTTTAAGTGTAATCAAAGTATATTAATTCTCGTATAGAAATATAATGATTTCAAGTCAGAGGATCATTACATCATTATCACTGTGAGATTTCTTATGACACTTATTAATATGTAGAATCTCACGGCGGGTCTTTCCAGTGTCATGTATTGATACATACACTTATGTTCTTAACTTTAGTATCACCATACCTATGACCAATGAGATGTGGTCATCTGTCAACAAACATACTAGTCTTATTGCATTATTACTGTCCTTAAATAATAATACCTGACTAGGGAATTTTAGGAATAAAATACTATTCATATAATCTCATTTTTAAGTCACATACTTAAAGATATATATTACGTATTAATATTCCAAGGACAGTTATTATTCTTTCAATTTATGACGCAGTAAATAAAGACATAATAAATATTAATTAAATAATCACATAAAACATAATCCTTAATTGTTTTCAATAAAACATTAAAAGTATTATCTCTAGGACACCAATACTAACAATCTCCCACTTGTACTAGAGCCAATCTCTCATGTATCTAATACCCATGGAACTAGTATGACCTTCGTGCTTCTGCTGCGACAAAGCCTTAGTCAGTGGGTCTGCATTATTCTTATTAGTATGCACTTTACATATATGTATATCTCCTTGATCATTAATCTCATTAATTAGGTGATATCTACTAAGTACATCCCCAAAAAATCTCCTTGACTGCTTCATAAGCATCAATATACTCAGTCTCTATTGTAGAATCAACAACTATCTCTGCTGTGAACCATTCCAGCATACAATATCTCCATTTAGACAAAACACAAATCCAGACTGAGAAATCGAATCATCCTTGTCTGTCTAGAAACTAGCGTCGGTGTAACCTTTTACAACCAGCTTATCTTCTCCTCCATATACCAAGAATTAATCTTTAGTCCTCTTCAAGTACTTAAGAATATTCTTGACTGTTGTCCAGTGACATTCACCTGGATTAGACTAGTATCTACTTGGACTTAGGCCGATCATTCTTCTTGATCTATCTCTATAGATCTTGATACCTAAAATATAGGTCGCTTCGCCTAAGTCTTTCATTGAGAAATTCTTACTCAACCAAGTCTTAACAGCCTGTAAAGAAGAAATGTCATTCTCTATTATTAATATATCATCAACATATAATTATAGGAATGCCACATTGCTCCCACTTACCTTCTTGTAAACACATGGTTCATCTTCATTTTGAATAAACCCAAACTCTTTGATAGTTTCATCAAAACGAATGTTCCATCTCCTTGAGGCTTGTTTCAATCCATAAATGGATCGGCGCAGCTTACATACCTTTACAGCATTCTTTGGATCAACAAAACCTTCAGGATGTGTCATATATACATCCATATCTTCTTCAAGGCTCCCATTTAAGAAAGCGGTTTTGACATCCATCTGTCAGATTCATAATCATAGTAAGCAGCTATAGCAAGCAAAATCCTAATGGACTTGACCAAAGCCACTGGTGAAAAAGTCTCATCATAGTCAATACCATGAATTTGCTTGAAACCTTTTGCCACCAATCGTGCCTTATAGGTCTGTACATTACCATCCATGTCGGTCTTCTTCTTGAAAACCCACTTGCACCCTATAGGTTTTACCCCTTTAGGTGGATCAACCAAAGTCCATACTTGATTAGTATACATGGATTCCATCTTAGATTTCATGGCATCCAGCCATCTCTTGTATTCTGGAGTGTTCATAGCATCTTAGTAGGTGAGAGGCTCATCTTCGTCGATAAGCATCACATCACCATCTTGAGTTAAGAGAAATCCATAATATCTCTCAGGCTCATGGCGAATCCTGTGTTTCTTGAGCAGTGTTGTGGTCTTGTACATCCTGCTCAAGTTCCTCCATTGGTTCAATGTTATCTTGTGGGCCTCAAACTTCACCGAGATCTATTATCCTCCCACTGTTTTTCTTCGAAAGCATTTCTCTTTGAAGAAAAACTGTAGTTCGAGCAACAAACACTTTGTTCTCGGAAGGATTATAGAATGAATAACCCTTTGTTTCAATTGGGTATCCCACAAAATTATATTTGTCTGATTTAGGTCCTAGCTTGTCAGAAGTTAAACGTTTCACAAACGCTTTACATCCCCATATTTTCATAAATGACATGCTATGACGTTTTTTTAGTCCATATCTCATATGGAGTCTTCTGAACCGTTTTAGTAGGAACTCGGTTAAGTGTATAAGCAGCCGTCTCCAGGGCGTAGCCCCAGAAACTAATTGGAAGATCTGCGTGACTCATCATCGATCGTACCATGTCCAATAAAGTACGATTCCTCCTTTTAAAAACTCAATTCCATTGTGGTGTTTCGGGAGGAATGAGTTGTGATACAATACCACACTCTTTTAATAAACTCTTAAATTCATGGCTTAAGTATTCACCTCCACGATCAGATCGTAGAGTCTTAATACTTCCGCCAGTTTGCTTTTCTACTTCAGCTTTGTATTCTTTGAACTTTTCAAAAGAATCGGATTTGTTCTTCATAAGATACACATATCTACTGAAATTATCAGTAAACGTGATAAAGTAGTAAAAGCCACCTCTTGTCATAGTACGCATAGGACCACATACATCACTATGTATAAGTTCTAATCGTTCAGTAGCCCTTTCACCTTGTCCAGTAAAAGGAGATTTAGTCATTTTTCCAATGAGACAAGGTTCGCATGCTTCGTATGATTCAAAGTCAAACTTATCCAAGTATCCATCATTATGTAACTTGGAAATGCGCTTCTCATTTATATGGCCTAAACGACAGTGCCAGAGGTATGTTTGATTTGAGTCATTTATTTTAAGACGTTTGTTATTCACATTATAGATAGGAGTGTCTAAATCAAGAACATATAAACCGTTAAATAAATGTGCAACCCCATAGGTAACATTATTCAAAGAAAAGGAACAACTATTGTTCTGAATTAAAAATGCAAAACCCTTCTTGTCTAAACAAGAAACCGAAATAATGTTTCTGCAAATTGCAGGCACATAAAAACAGTTCTCAAGTTCTAAAATAAGCCCAGTGGGCAATGATAAATAATAAGTCCCTACAGCTAAAACAACAACCTTTGCTCCATTGCCAACTCGTAGGTCGACCTCTCCTTTAGCCAAAGTCCTACTCCTTTGTAGTTCATGTACATTTATACAAATGTGAGAACCACATCCAGTATCCAATACCCATGATGTAGAAGTTGACAAATTGACCTCTATAACATAAATACCTGAATCAGAAGCTTGACTAGCCTTCTTCTTCTTCAGATCCTCCAAATAAGCATGACAGTTTCTCTTTCAATGACCTGGTTTACCATAGTAGTGACAATCACCCTTTGCAACAACACCCTTAGGCTTTAAAGCATGTTTGGGATTAGTCTTTGGCTTGGGACCAGAAGCAGATCCAATCTTCTTCTTTCCCTTCCATTTGCCTTTCCTATTAGCCTTAACTTTGTTATCTACCATCAACATGGCAGCAGGTTCAGCCTTTTCATGTTGGTTTCAGTAGTTCGTAACATGGCCAACAATTCAGTGGGTGTTTTGTCTATTTCATTCATATTGTAGTTCATAACAAAATGAGTATAGTTGCGGTTCAAAGATTGCAAGATTAAGTCAATCTGAGCTTCCAAACCAATCGGGAAACCCAAAGTATCAAGATACTCAATATAACCTATCATCTTCAGAACATGTGGTTGAACAGGTTCACGTTCTCCCTGTTTGCAAGCATACAATGCTTTGCTCGTGTCGAACCTTTCTTGACAAGCTTGTCCCTCAAACATTCATTGAAGGTGTTCAATCATCTCATAAGGATCCATATGCTCATGTTGTTTTTGAAGCTCAGCATTCATGGTTGCCAGCATGAGACATGCAATATCATTCACATCATCAATATGCTTCTGATAAGCATTTTGCTGAACGCGAGTTGCATTCTCAGCAGGAGGAGAAGGTGAAGGAATTTCAATGACATGGAGCTTATGCTCTTGCCTGAGGACAATCCCCAAATTCCTATACCAATCCAGGAAGTTAGTTCCTGTCAGCTTGTCCTTCTCAAGGGTTGCTCGTACGGAGAAAGTATTTGTATTGTTTGCCATTTAAATATCTACAATGTTTAAAATGCATAAAATAAACATTAGATTGTCTGAGTTATTTATTATGTTCTAATGATTATGATATATTCATAATATATCTCCCACTATTTTTATCAAATTAATAGCCCTTACTATTAATTTGGAAAGTATATCCCATAATTCTTTCTAGTGAGCCAAGATCCATATTTCGTCATGTCCTAAGTCAACCACTGGAATCCTTAAAAAAATGATTATTTAGGTAGACAACAGTTGTCAATTATATCATCTATAATTCTTGGATAGTTTGGTGAACAACGATTGATCTTATCTATCTAATAGACTTTTAACCAAACTCTATGCTTCTAAGTTCGTAATGGTTGAATATAACCGTGTATTTTCACCTTATTATGACGACTCAGTTAAGTTAGACCTAATGATACAACGGCCGAATATAACCGTTTATATTCGTCGCATCTCACCACGATAGATAGGAGTCCCCTACCACTGACAGTCCTTCCCCTAATCGATCTAGGATTCGATGAGTGTTCATTTATTGGAAAGCATCCGAGTAAAACTTAATATTTTATTAAGGGGTTTAGAAAATTTATAACGATCATGATCACATCATAAAGAGATCCTTAATTTTTTCTTGAACCAAATATTTCAAATTGACATCTTAAATTGTTCATTTCCCAGGTAGATGGAGGATACCAGTGGTCACGCTTAAAACTCATCAACCTTACGAATACGCATATCCGCTTTTGTCAGAAAATCCCAGTTATAAATATCAAAATCCATATTTAATTCCGTGTTTTAAAATCCATATTTCATAAATACAAGAATCTCATGATCGTTTGTTAATTTTAAAATCTTGAATCTTTACAGATTTTATCTTTCTTAAGCAGACATGGCATGGGTGTCGTATCTAATACATACATCATTCCAACACATGCATTCATATACATATATGTATTGTGCGTAAATTAAACGTGTTTGGTTATGGCCCCATCCTATGTGATATTTCCAAGATAATGGAATTATCAAGGTCAATCTATGGTGGTTTCAAATACTACACTATTACATATCTTTATCTTCTTCATTGCTCCATCATCTGGATTGCCTCCTAGCTTCCTTGCTTCCAAGTCTCCATTGAACAATTACATTAAATAATAAATAAATCTATTCTAATGAAATTACAAGAAGAACTCGAGTTACATTCGAGATTAACAATTACAATGAATAAACGACATGCAAGTCGTATTTAGAAACCAAAATCATAAAACAAAACCACTATCCTATGGGTCTTTAGGCAATAACCATCCACCATGTTATCACATAACACATGTAATATATCTCAGATTATATAAACATATCATATAATCATATATAATAAATTTCGAAATTTCAGAAAATCAAATAAATTTCAGAAAATAATAAATCGCCGTTTCAGGGCCTGTAACGTCGTCAAACAGCTTACAGACGCGAAGCTGACTTAGTCAGTATTTCTCAGTAACACGATTCCAGTCAGAAAACACATATCGTTTACGAAAATCGGATACTGGACACAGATTTCAGAAAATCTACCGAAGCCGTTTCAGAATTCGTATCGAATACGATTTCCATAACAAGAACAAACATGTATCATATACATACAGCAATATACACAATCATCCCATGATTATACAACACATAAATATCCTATATTCAAAATCATATAAAACATATATATCAATATATAGTCATGGCATATCATATATATGTTTACATACATCGAAAAACTGTTAAACACATAACCAAATCATCCCATTATACACGTAGCTCTGATGCCATTGAAGGGTTTCGGGCATGAAAACGCAGCGGAATTAACGTAAAAATAAAAAAAAAATTGAAACCCAATCGCAGGATCCATGTATAACGTTGGATGATTATGGTGAAGAAGTCTGTACCTTAACAAAGCTTTCGTATGCTGTTTGATGGAGGTCCAGAAAGATGAATCACAACAGTCCTTTGTTGCAAAGATTTGCTCTCTAAAGAAGTCCACACGAACGCCCGATCGTCCTACGATCACCGGAGTCGGTACTAGCCGAATTGTTTGCCTCTCTCTCTCTCTTTCTCTAGCCTCTCTTGATGTTGAGCAGCTATGGTTTTTTTCTAAAACGAAATTTGATGATCAAACCCGAATACTATACACCATTATGTATATATAGGTGAGAGAGAGATTTTGGGCCTAACCCTAATCCATGTGGTTTCCAAAACCCATTATGACTTTGGGTTATTATTATTATTAAATCTGAATTCTAATATAATTAATCAAGTCCCACTTAATTAATTCAATAATTAAATTCGAATAATAATAATACTTATTAAATCCGAATTCTAATATAATTAATCAAGTCCCACTTAATTAATTTAATAATTAAATTCGAATAAACAATAATATATTTAAATTCATAATTTAAATAAACCTCCGTTTTGACGTTCTTTGTGTGTGACCCTTTAGGTTATTATTACGTTGACAATAATTTTATTATCTAATAATAAAATTATAAACAATGAGCGGCGTCTAGTAATACATCATTGCTACCCAAGTAACAATGATAATTGGTGATTCAATTAAACCTTTCGTGAATAATGTGCAACGTAATATAATCCCTTTAACCTTATATTATAGATAAAACTCGAGGCATGTATAGTGTCATCCTCTTCAACGTTTAATCTTGGTTTCCTTGATGAATGAGTAGACTATTTAAACAAATCAATATTTGAGCATGGCCATGCATTTCATAGTCTCACTCAATCAAGAGGCCAATAATATCACTCCTAGAATTGGAGGGTTAAATCATATATCTATCATTCATATTCCCCATACGATTCATAACATACCCAATGTCTACCTTTATCATTACCCGGTTAAAGATAACTTTAAGTGTAATCAAAGTATATTAATTCTCGTATAGAAATATAATGATTTCAAGTCAGAGGATCATTACATCATTATCACAGTGAGATTTCTTATGATACTTATTAACATGTAGAATCTCACGGCGGGTCTTTCCAGTGTCATGTATTGATACATACACTTATGTTCTTGACTTTAGTATCACCATACCTATGACCAATGAGATGTGGTCATCTGTCAACAAACATACTAGTCTTATTGCATTATTACTGTCCTTAAATAATAATACATGACTAGGGAATTTTAGGAATAAAATACTATTCATATAATCTCATTTTTAAGTCACATACTTAAAGATATATATTACGTATTAATATTCCAAGGATATTTATTATTCTTTCAATTCATGACGCAGTAAATAAAGACATAATAAATATTAATTAAATAATCACATAAAGCATAATTCTTAATTGTTTTCAATAAAACATTAAAAGTATTATCTCTAGGACACCAATACTAACAAGAATACTATTCCGATGCTTGATTGCTGCTAGTGCATTTCGTCTTTTTGAGATTGAACTTGAGCTTTTGCCATTAGAATGGTATTCAGATACTTGATAGATACTTCTGCATTTATAAACAAACACAATTACTTAAACATTACCCATGAAATATATATTATATCATATCTTAATAGATACACTAAATTTAGACTTAAAGCCTAACAGAAATCACAGAACACCAGCAACCAAACTAGAGTAAGGAGCATATATCATTATTGTTTCTAAATAGATAAACAGTTATGATATTAATTATATAACTATTAGCTCTAAGCAGATTTATCATCAAAGTACAAACAACTTTAATACATACATAAGTTAAGTTTTTCCACCTTCGCTATACCCTCCTCCAGCTTTATCATTTTTCCATCAAATTATTCAAACTCATGTAATATGATATCCGGAACAAGTGCCTGGTAAGAACCAGGGAGAGACAACTTGCTGTCATGGGTTGGGCCAGGTCTCAGAGATACCCTGTATTTGATTACAGAATTTCTAAAATAGGATACATAAGTAAATAAGTACCAAACATATATACACATACACACAAAGACCATAAGCATTGAGAATTAGGCATAAGCTAAACATACTCTCACTAATAGCTAAATCATACAATTCATACAATAGCTAAACTAGGAGAGACAAGGGAGAAATAAGGCATTTACAAGATAAAAGATGAAAAACACTTCTCATAATAAAGATCACTTACAAATTAGAAATGGCTACATGAAACATTTCCACGATGATGAGATGTCATTCACTACTAGGTTTTTCAAATAGTCAATAAGGCAAAAAAGAATAATCCAAATCAGGATACATACGTGAATACTACCAGACATATATACACATACACACGAATAAGACCACAAACATTAAGAATTAGGCATATACTGCTAGCATTGACTCCTTTATCCAAACCACACACAACTCCACCAGTCCTTGCTAATAAAATAACACAAACCCAAATCTTACTCTCACTAGCTAAATCATACAATTAATATAATAACTAAACGTACTATGAGAAATAGGGGAGAGTTGACAAGCAGGCACTTACACAAACTACAAATATGAAAAGAGGTTAGCTTACCAAGCTTCTGAATTAGGTCAACAATTACCAAGCTTTACCTACCGTACTGATGAACAATAGCATCATCAACATCTTGATTGTCATGTGTCTATAGCTAAAATGAGAAATGAGAAAGAAATGGGAAATAAATGTGATAGTCAGGATCTGTGTCTAGATAGTTAGGGGAAATTTGGTTTGGGGGGAAGTTCAGTTTTTTTGGCAGGGAGAAAAAGGGGATTTGCAGGGGATGATGGTGGCTATGGGATTTTCGAAGAGTCTGGGGTTAGAGAGAAAAAGAGGCGTAAGTGATAGAAAAAGAGAATGAAGATGTTATATCATATGTGTATGAATTCATTTTGGATGGTAGAGATTAAATCCCTAATTCAAATAAATGGTTCCAATCTTTAGCTTGAGTAAATCCCTGTACTGCACTTTGAGCCAATAAACATCGACCATTGCAAGCATATGTTTATAGATATATTTCTAATTAGTGTGTAAACAATAGTATTTTATATATTTATTAAATATCTAAAATAAATAAAAAAATTGTAAGTAATTTTACTTGCAAATTATATTATGTATCTAATTATAGTATAAATGTGACCTATTAATTTAAACACCCAGAACTCTATATTTCAATAAAAATAAATAAAATTTTAAACTTGAAATTTTAAAAACCCCCTTGTATTTACTTTTTTGGTTAAAAAATCTTGATTTTAATATAAACTAGAATACTAAACTTGAACATTAATATAATATATCTTTATTTTTACATATATAATAGTTGATTAAGACATGCATTATTCCAAAACTTCTTATTTTACCCGTGACTCATTTTAAATTAAGAAATATTAGTTTTAATACATTACTGAAATTTATAATACACGATTATTCTCCTTATTTTATTATTATTATGTATTATTTGTATTTAGAATTTATTAAAAAATATTATTTAATTAACTTACTAATATTGATAATTTTTAATACTCTTTTTTATTAAGTCAAGGAAAAATTATTATTTCAAAAAAGATTAATAATTTATGAAATATTAAATTTTAAGGATTTTATTGTATTTACTCATTTTCATGTCCAAACCACAAAACTAGGTACTTAGTACTCACAAACAATATAAATGCATACATAACAATATTATAAATTTATTATTCAACTTATAGGGTACAAAAATTAAAATTCATAAAAAAATCTAATCTTTTTAATTTTAAAAAAAAATCTAACTCATTATACAATGATTTTTTTCTTTTTAAAAACTGTTGTCTTATTTAAATTAATACAATGGTTGTTTTAGAAGCATTGTCTTCTTTTATTTCATATAATATTTTATTCTACAAAGGTCTTACGTTGAAAACCGATGTGTTTTTTAACTCTTACAACACAACTGCTCAAAAAAAATGTTGTGTGTTTGACACTACAAGACAAAAAATACATTTTTACAATAAGTCAAAAATTGTTTATTTACTATTTTGACTAGTTTTGTTAAAAAAATATACAAAATAAATTTAAAATATATTGATTTTTTTATACATGACTAATACATATTGATCTTAACATCCGTACGGTCGGATCATCGAAAAAATTAATTTTAATTTTAATAATGACATAATTGTAGATTTACCACCAAGTGATTGTCTACCCCATAACTCATAACAGAAAAGGTATACACATTCTCATATTCAAACAACATAGGTAGTTAGTATTCACAAATATATACATATCCATATTATAAATATATATTTCAAGTTATAGGGTACAAAAATCAAAATTCATAAAGAAAACAATTTTTTTTTAATTTTAAAAAAAATCTAGCTCATTATACAAGTGTTTTTTCGTTTTAAAAATTGTTGTATGACATATTAACGAACAATGATATCAAAAATACTTGTATGAATTCTAATAAAACAATATTTTTGTAAAATAGTTGTATAATATTTAACAACGGTTATGTTTTCTGTTGTATGATTTATAATAACACAATAGTCTTTAGAAACAGTTGCGTAACCTCCACAATTTTGAGTATTTTTTCACAACGGTTCTGAAAACCATTGTATTAAGCCTGGATTAGACCATGGTTTTTCGAGGGCAAAAATAAATCATTGTATGTTAATTCTGGGCAATGCTTTTTTGACCGAGCGTTGTCTGATCAGTATTATCTGATGTTGTTTTTCTTGTAGTGTATATTTAATGAAATAAGATGTGTAGTACTAGTATGTTCTGTAAGTCATATGTATGTGTTCTGTAAATATTTTTCATTATTTTTTAAGAATTCAAAAAAATTCCTCATATAATTGTGTTTATATTTATATAACACTTATATTTTAAACAAAAAGTGTGATGATTTTTACAGAATAAAAAGTGTTTTCCAAAATTCTTCAATGAAGTAGTTCTCCATAGAATCCAACTCATATATATATATATATATATGTATATATATGTATATATATATGATCTCCAAAATGAAAAGACAATGTTCGTATAATTTTTTCATTAACTAAACTGCATAGTTGATTAATTCTCAAGCCACACGAATACGCATTAATAACATACGTTCAATAAAATAGAAAATCCAAAACCGATCACAAAAACCAAAACAAGAAATTAACAGCTTTTGCATGAGAAATTAATAGGAGTATCATATATACGTGTAAAATATAAACATATAATTCCATATTACTGACGTAAATATTTTAAACTGATCATACGGAAAAGCAGTGAAATTGGTGGTATGTGCATGAAAAATTAACGTTATATGAATGTGTAAATAAATATTGTTACATCTACTTGCATAAGTAGTCCCATGCTAATTCACTTCAACTCATAAAAAGTATACATCCATGTATTTCCTTTTAACTCTTATCCATATATATATATAATAATGGCTAAATCTGCGACCACACTTGCCTTGCTCATTTTCTTCCTCCTTGTAGCTTATTCACACCACATCACCACCACTATAGCTTTGGAACAATGTATCAAAATACCTGAATACATGAATGAATGCAAAATGGATCTGGTGACTAGCATTCAAACCCCCGGAGATTGGCGGAAGTTATTTCCTAAATGTTGTGATGCATTGGAGAAATTACAAGAGCAGTACTGCAAATGTGAAGTCCTCAACATGGCCATCCAAGAGATACATAAACACCTTATACATGGTTTACATGGACGAAACTTGAAGAAAACACAGAACAGTATGGCTAGTTTGTCCTACATGTGACCCCATGATCATAGTCAATTTCAAGGACCCGTTAGTAATGAATCCTACACCAAAGGGTACATCAAAGTTCAAGCAAACATAACATGTATATAAATGAATAAATTTTAGTATAAATCAATAATGAATGTTTGTATTCACAACCTATATATCATGGTCTTCTTTGTCAAGGCCATTATTTAAGGTTGTGGAAACAATTTGATACGAATAAAGAAATTTATAATCATCCGTCTACTTTATTTCAATTAACCGATACATTATATTAATTTTTGTATATTGACCATTTGACCTTTCATTAGAATGAAAGAGTTAGTGATCAATATGCTAATTTCTGGATACAATATACATAAATTAAAATGGTTAAATTAGAAACTGATATAGTCTATATTAACAAGGTACTGTAAATATTATCTTCTATTTGAAAGATAAATTTAATATCATCCTATTAACATAAATTTATTAATTTTTATTGAGAAAAGCGCGCATAATTGACCAAACTTAATGAACCATCCATACTTGATCTTATTCCTATTGCATTTCTTGGTCCTCCATTGGCACTACTCATCACTCTTTTCCTACAGACTCTTCTTCCAGAAGTCAGCAGACCACTTCTTCAGTACCTAGATGGAAATCATCTCTTATTATATCTGATAGTAATGTCTGTGTTCCTTGAAGGGTTTCATGACACAAACGCAGCGGAATAAATGCGAAAAATAAATCAAAATAGCGAAACCCTCCGCAGGATCCATGCAAAAACAAAAGATTTAATTCGGAGATAAAGAATAAATACCTTTAGAAGCTTTAACAGTTCATTAATGGAAGATTAATGGAGGTCCAAAGCTTGTTTAATCACCACGTATCCCGCTCTCGCGATCTACGCTCTACGGTATCCACACGAACACTTTTCATGAAGGATTGATGTGTACTAGCACCCGAAAACTTCTTCTCTCTCTATCTTCCTCCTCTCTCAGAGCGGCTAGGGTTTTTGTAAAATCTCTGTCATATTAAATCAGCCCATAAAGAGATTATATAGAGAGAGGAATAAGTTTTCTAATTATAATCCAATTATAATTAATACTAATCCAAAATTCTAAATTATTTAATTAAGTCTCACTTAATTAATTAATTATTAATTTTGGAATTAGTTTAAGTAATTCATTTATTCTATTTATATAATTAATTAAGTCATACTTAATTAATATCATAAATAAAATAAATTACTTATTTAATTTAAATTCATAATTTAAATTATTTCTCCTTCAAGCGTTCTTTGTGTGTGACCCTGTAGGTTATTATTACGTTGGCAACAATTTTAATATCTAATTAAAATTGTAAACAATGAGCGGCATCTAGTAATACATCATTGCTACCCAAGTAATAATAATAAATCGGTGATTCGATTAAGCCTTTCGTGAATAATGTTCCATGTAATATAATTCCTTTAATCTTGATATTATAGATTAAACTCAAGGCATGTCTCGTGTCATCCTCTTCATAATTTAATCTTTATTTTCTTGATCGATGAGTAGACTATTAAAATCAAATCAACATTTGAGCACGGCCGTGCATTTCATAGTCTCACTCAAACAAGAGGCCAATAATATCACCCCTAAAATTAGGAGGATTAAATCCCATCTAGATCATTCATATTTCTCATACGATTCATAATATACCCAATGTCCACTTTTATCATCACCCGGTCAAAGGTAACTTTTAATGTAATCAAAGTATATTAATTCTCGTATAGAAATATAATGATTTCAGGTCTAAGGATCATTACACCATTATCACAGTGAGAATTACTTATGACACTTACTTAACATGTAGAATCTCACGGCGGGTCATTCCAGTGCCATGCATTGATACATGCACTTATGTTCTTGACTTTAGTATCCCCATACCTATGACCAATGAGATGTGGTCATCTGTCAAGAAACATACTAGTCTTTGTGCATTATTATTGTCCTTAAATAATAATACTCGACTAGGGAATTTTAGGAATAAGATACTATTCATATAATCTCATTTTTAAGTCACATACTTAAAGATATAGAATACGTATCAAAATTCCAAGGACATTTACTATGCTTTCAATTTATTACGCAGTAAACAAAACATAATAAATAAATAATAATCAATAAAACATAATCCTTAATAATAAATATTTTCCTTAAAATATAAAAAGTATTGTCTCTAGAGCACAATTACTAACATTCCTAATCAAAGTTTTGTTCACCCTATGCAAACCAGATCACAGTTGGGAATAAGCAAACCTAATCCCAAATATGCTTCACTAACATGTTGTCCTGCAGCAACAGAGCCAACATCTTGTACTTCTGCAGTGAAAGATTCAAAATGGCAACTAGCAATGGCTGATGAGTACAAAGCTCTCATTCAAAATCAAACCTGGACATTAGTGTTGAAAATTAATTCTAAGTTGTTTGACGTGGTCTTGTTATTAATTAATTATTTGATATTAGGATTTCCTAAAATTCAGGTTTGTTTGAGTCAAATTAGTAGTTGTTATGTTCCTACAAATAAGCTAGTAGTGGATGTTGTGGGTTTATCCTTAATCTGCTAAGTTGCTAGAATTTCTCTATTCTTGTTATCTAGTAGCCTATATAAATAGGCACGTTCATTTATTTTTAATGTATTGCAGTTAAGGAATAATAAGACTACTACTTAAGTCTTTATTCTTTGTGATATTGCACTGCAACATACACACATATATTGTTTATTTCTTAGTTTTTCCTAACGAATTTGGTATTAGAGCTTCGATTAGGTTTAAAGTGATCAAAGTGTATACACGAGAGTTGAGTGCAAACTCTCAAATGGCGAATAATGGAAACAGCTTGATTGCATCATAACCACTCATTCCAGTTTTCAAAGGAGAAGGCTATGAGTTCTGGAGCATATGAATGAAGACACTACTCAAATCTCAGGACCACTCGGACATGGTAGAAAGTGATTACCAGGCAACGGATAAAGAAAACAAATTGAGGGAGAACAAGAAAAAGGATTCCAAGGCATTAGTCTTCATTCAACAAGTTGTGCATGATAGTGTGTTCTCGCGCATTGCTGCGGTGAGTACATCAAAGCAGTCCTGGTCAATCTTGCAGAAAGAATTTCAAGGAGACTCTAAAGTGAAGGTAATGCAACTGCAATCTCTTCGACGAGATTTTGAGACCTTAGTCATGAAAAATGGTGAATCGATTGCTGATTTTTTGTCAAAAGCAACGGCAATAGTCAGTCAGATGCGTTCTTATGGGGAGACAATAACGGATCAGACCGTTGTTGAGAAGGTACTTCGTTGCTTAACTCCTAAATTTGATCATGTTGTAGCAACCATTGAGGAATCTAAGAACCTCACGGTGTTTAGTTTTGATGAGCTAATGGGGTCTCTTCAAGCACACGAGTCGAGAATTAATAGATCAATGGGAAAAAATGATTAAATGGCATCCCATAAGAGGTCAGGCACGAGGAGGTTTTCGTGATGGTTTCCGTAGACGTGGATGCTACCGAGGAAGAGGCAAATATAATGGACAAAAGCAGTCTGGAGAGCAAAGAACTAATAAGAATGGCATTCAATGTTATAATTACAAGGGATATGGTCATATGAAGGCTGATTATTGGAATAAAGACGAACGTTCGAATTATGTAATATAAAATGATGAAGAAGGTAAGCTTTTTATGGCTCTTATAAGTACTAATCCAAAATCATGTGATGTATGGTTTGTAGATAGCGGCTGTTCAAATCATATGTCAGGAGATCGCACATTATTTAATGATCTCGATGAATCACACAAGCTAAAGGTGTAACTTGGAAATGGAAAAGATTTGCAAGTACAAGGAAAAGGTATTGTGGGTCTTAAAACAAGCCATGGTAATGTGAAAAAGATTCATGATGTTCAGTTTGTACCTAGTTTAGGATACAAATTATTAAGTGTTGGACAACTAATTGTTGAAGGGCATTCTGTATTGTTTGATGATGATGTTTGCATTATTAAAATAAGATGACAGGTCAGGTGGTGGCAAGTGTCATGAAGGCACAGAACAATACATTTTTGCTGCAAAATCAAGTGATGTATGGTTTGTAGATAGCGGTTGTTCAAATCATATGTCAAGAGATTGCACATTATTTAATGATCTCGATGAATCACACAAGCTAAAGGTGCAACTTGGAGATGGAAAATATTTGCAAGTAGAAGTAAAAGGTATTGTGGGTCTTAAAACCATCCATGATAATGTGAAAAAGATTCATGATGTTCAGTTTGTACCTAGTTTAGGATACAACTTATTAAGTGTTGGATAACTAATTGCTGAAGGGCATTCTGTATTATTTGATGATAATTCTTGCATTATTAAAAATAAGCTGACAGGTCAGGTGGTGGTAAGTGTCATGAAGGCACAGAACAATACATTTTTGCTGCAAAATCAAGTGATGTATGGTTTGTAGATAGCGGTTGTTTAAATCATATGTCAGGAGATCGCACATTATTTAATGATCTCGATGAAGCACACAAGCTAAAGGTGCAACTTGGAGATGGAAAAGATTTGCAAGTAAAAGGAAAAGGTATTGTGGGTCTTAAAACCAGCCATGGTAATGTGAAAAAGATTCATGATGTTCAGTTTGTACCTAGTTTAGGATATAACTTATTGAGTGTTGGACAACTAATTACTAAAGGGCATTATGTATTGTTTGATGATGATGCTTGCATTATTAAAAATAAGCTGACGGTGGCAAATGTCATGAAGGCGCAGAACAATACATTTTCGCTACAAATTTCAGGCAATGAAGGAATGGCTCTTGTAACTAGTGGAGTAGATAACTCAAAGTTGTGGAACTTGCATTATGGGCATCTGAATATGAAAGGCCTGCAATTATTAAACAGCAAAGGTATAGTTCTCGGGCTACCAAAAATTGATTGTATTACTTTATGTGAAGGTTGCATTTATGGAAAACAATGTAAGAAACCGTTTCATGTTGATAAATCTTGGAGGGCTTCACATTGTTTTGAATTAATTCATGATTGTATTACTTTATGTGAAGGCTGCATTTATGGAAAAAAATGTAAGAAACCGTTTCCTATTGATAAATCTTGGAGGGCTTCACAGTGTTTTGAATTAATTCATGCTGACTTATATGGGCCAATGCAAACTAAATCATTCGGTGGGAGTCATTATTTTTTACTCTTTACTGATGATTATAGTCGCATGAGCTGGGTTTATTTTTTGGAGTGTAAATCAGAAACATTTGAGAAATTTAGGCACTTCAAAGAAATGGTGGAAAAACGAAGCGGTACATGCATCAAAATTCTCCGAACAGATCGAGGGAGAGAATTTATGTCCAAAGAATTCAGTTCATTTTGTGTAGAAAATGGCATTCAAAGTGAGTTGACAGCACCTTATACTCCGGAGCAAAATTGCATTGCAGAGCGAAAGAATCATATTGTTGTAGAGATGGCAAAGAGTATGTTGAAAGCGAAGGGGCACTCCAATCAATTTTGGGCAGAAGCTATTGCGATATCTTTTTATCTACTAAATCTCTCTCCAACAAAGGTTGTAATGAATCATACTCTATATGAAGTTTGGAAAAGCAGAAAACCTACTATAAGTCACTTAAGAGTTTTTGGGTGTGTTATTTATGCTTTGGTGAATTAACAAGTACGTCAGAAACTTGATGAAAAATCAGAGAAATGCATTTTTTTTGTTATTGTATTTCATCCAAAGCATATAGATTATATAACCCTATGAATGGAAAAATCTTGATAAAAAGAGATGTGATTTTTGATGAAAATGGAAGATGGGATTTTTCTGAAAATAACTAACAGGTGCAGAAGGTCCGTATATAAATGCAACAGGTTCCATTGCCCGTTGAAGTTCTAAATGAAAGTCAAGCTTCAGATGATACAAACGATGTATCACCAATTAGAGACTCTACATTCTCTCCTTGACAAACTTCAGATGAGACAACACCAAGAAAGTTTAAACCCCTGGTAGACGTATATGAGGCGTGCCAATTTACTTTAGCTGTTTCAGACCCTTTAAGCTATAGAGAGGCATCTGTGAAAGAAGAATGGAGACAAGCAATGACGAAAGAACTCTCATCAATTGAAAAGAATAAGACATGGGAGTTAGTGGATTTGGCGGAAGAAAAGAATGCAATTGGTTTGAAGTGGGTATTCAAGACAAAATTGAATGTGGGTGGAAGCATCCAAAAGCATAAGGCACGACTTGTTGCAAAGGGATATGACCAATAGCAAGGCATCAATTTCGAGGAGACTTTCTCTCTAGTGGCTCGATTTGAGATAGTGAGGACTGTTCTTGCACTAGCGGAACAGTTACAATGGCCAGTTTATCAACTCGATGTTAAGTCAGCTATTCTGAATGGCGATCTGAAAGAAGAAGTATTTGTGACTCAGCCTGAAGGTTTCGTTCTCAAAGGAAATGAAGCAAAAGTATACAAGTTACTTAAGGCGCTATACATACTAAGGCAGGCTTATCGAGCATGGTACACTAAGATTGATAATTATTTTCAACAAAATAATTATCGAATGAGTAACAACGAGCCCACTTTGTATATGAAGAATGAAGGTACTGATTTTATCATTGTAAGTGTATATGTTGATGATATCATATATACCAGTTCTTCTAAGAAATTGTTGGATGAGATTAAGTTGCATATGGAGAACAAATTTGAAATGTCAGATATGGGTTTGTTGCACTATTTTCTGGGCCTTGAAGTGCAACAGATCTTGATGGGATTTTTATTTTTATCAGCCAAAGAAAATATGCAAAAGATCTTCTTAACAAGTTTGGTATGCTTAATTTCCAAGCTTGCTGATACACCGATGAATTTTAATAAAAAGTTGCATAAAGATGACGGTGCAGAGATGCATGATGCTAAAAAGATCAGAAGTTTAGTTGGTGGTTTGATTTACTTGACTCAAACATGTTCGGATATTGCTTATTCTACTAGTTTGATTTCCAGGTTTATGCAACAGCCATCAAAAATTCATTTTGGTGCAGCAAAAAGAGTCTTGCGTTATATTGCAGGAACTATGGAGTGTGGAATTATGTATTCGAAAATACCAAATCTTAGGCTTTGTGGATTAACAGATAGTGACTGGGCAAGTTCATTAGATGATCGAAAAAGTGTCTTAGCAAGTGTGTTTATTCTTGGATCAGGTGTCATTACTTGGAGTTCAAAGAAGCAGCCTATGACAACGTTATCATCAACTGAAGCTGAGTATGTTGCCACTACATCAGCAGCTTGTCAAGCTATTTGGCTAAGACGATTACTAGCTGAAATGAATCAAGTGCAGGAAGGTGTAACTGAAATATTATATGACAACATTGCAGCAATTTCAATGTCAAGGAATCCAACCTTTCATAGTAGAACAAAGCACATCGACATTCGCCATCATTTTATCCGTGACTTGGTTGCACAAGAAAAGATAACTTTGGAGTACTGCATCACACAAGAGCAAGTGGCTGATATATTGACAAAATCATTGTCCAATGAGAAGTTCTGCTACTTCAGAAGTTTGATGGGTGTTTAAAACTTTGAATCAAGGGAGGGTGTTGAAAATTAATTCAAAGTTGTTTGATGTGGTCTTTTTATTGATTATTTATTTGATATTAGGATTTCCTAAAATTCAGGTTTGTTTGAGTCAAATTAGTAGTTGTTAGTGTTCCTACAAATAAGCTAGTAGTGGATGTTGTGGGTTTATCCTTGATATGCTAAGTTGCTAGAATTTCTCTATTCCTATTATCTAGTAGCGTATATAAATAGGCACGTTCATTTGTTTTCAATGTATTGCAGTTAATGAATAATAAGACTACTACTTAAGTCTTTATTTTTTATGATATTGCACTGCAAAATACACACATACTGTTTATTTCCTAGTTTTTTCCAACAATTAATTCCACCTCCTCCAAACAAAAATATTGTTGGAAATAAATGGGTTTTCGCATCAAACGCAAGTCTGATGGTTCCATCGAAAGATTTAAGGTACGTTTAGTGGCCAAGGGCTATAATCAACAACAAGGAGTTGATTTTGAAGAGACATTTAGTCCATTTATTATAATTCTTAGTCTTATTTTACATATAACTGGTCTATAAAGCAACGGGATTTTTCTAATGCCTTTTCGCATGGAATTCTGAAATAACCAATTGGCTTTGTTGATCCACGCTTTCCTTAATATGTATGTCTTTTACACAAATCCATCTATGGCTTGCGACAATTACCTCGTGAATGGTTTACCAAGTTGTCTGATAGTTTACTTCAGTTGGGGTTTGTAGAATCACACATTAATGCCTCTAGTTTCATCATTTGTAATTATTCGGTTACATATATCTTAGTTTACGGTGATGACATATTAATTACTGGCTCATCATCAGAAGATATGAAAATGGTTATTCGAAAATTGTCATCATCTTTTGCGTTGAAATATCTTGGTTCTCTTACTTTTTTCTTGGGCATAGAAGCTTTGCAAACTCCTGCTGGCTTATTGTTGTCTCAACAGAAGTATATAAACGATTTATTACTATGGACCAATATGGAAGAGTGTAAACCCTTGCCCACTCCTATGTCTTATATTACCAGGCTAAGCTCTCATGTCGATGACGTGTTTCCGGATCCTACCCTATATCGACATACAGTTGGTGCTCTATAATACATGACTATTACGCGGCCTGACATCTCCTTTGTGGTTAACAAAGTTTGTCAATATATGCAATCCCCTACACACTTACATTGGATGGTAGTAAAGCGTATTTTACGCTACCTGAAGGATACCATGTCTCATGGTTTGTTAATTCAGAAATGTCCTTTTACCTTGTAAGTTTATTCTGATTCCGATTGGGCAGGTTGTCTAGATGATCGTCGATCTCAAGGTGCTTTTTATATTTTCTTCGGCCCAAATCTGATCTCATGGAGTTGACAGAAGCAAAACATAGTATCTCATTCCAGCACAGAATCTGAGTATCGAAATCTTGCATGTGCCACAACGGAAACTATTAAATGTTACGTGTGCTGCATATATATATCAGTTTATCTTCACCACCAACTCTAGGTGCCACTTGTAGGAAGTATAGATTAGAGGCATACCTGAAATCAAGTAATCAAGAATGAAATACCAAGATTAGTTCGAGGCATGTGAAAACCACACTATCCTTAAAACAGATAAACCCTTTCCGTACGGTGCTTGAAGGTGAGTTGGCCACCGTCTCCCAGGATACAACAAATAAAGATGGTCTTAAGCACAAAAAACCCGTCTTCTACGAATCGAAAAAATACGCTTCTATCTCACAGAAACTGAATCTAGAGCTCTAAGAGTAGTATGCAAGAAGTTATGAAACTTATGAGTAATTTTTTTTCTCAAACAATGATGCCCATGCCTCCTTATATAAGAGTACAAAATATGTAACTCTCATTGTAATCAATTTTATAACTTATACACAATAATGAGCAATACACTAATACACCATTATTGTGAGGAGTTACAAATCAATATAATAAGTAACAAAATAATAAAAAATAAAGTCATGCAATTTCAAATTTATTCAAATCTCTAACAATCCCCCACATAAATAAAATTGACATTACAAAATGACATTTTGACACGGAGATAGAAGCACGTGGTAGAAACCAGCATATGATAGGTATGTGTTACTCCTTGAACCTTCCCTTGTAAGAATGTATTTACATTTCTAGAATCTCAGTAGTCGCGTTGACCTTGAACTGCTCTTTTGTATTGTGAAATGATGATACATCCCCCACTGGAGTCTTTCCCTATATTTATTCAGTTCTCACTGTTAAGCCCATTTTGGTCCTGGGCTTTAGCCTGGTTCTGTGATTTGTACCCAGAATTGGCCCTCATAATTCTTTCTTGAAGTGACCCCACTTCACTCACATAGGTGATCTCTTTAAATAATACGATTATATTATTTTGTTCGACTTATCGACACACAAGGATCATTAAAAGCATAGCTTAACCTTAACCAAATTTTATCACTATTTTTCATCATAGTGATAAAACCCCCACAGTGATCTCACTAAGTCTTTACAGTTAGGTTGTCCCATTGAATCAAGATCTTGGGATCTCTAGTTAACAAGGTTGGGTTTCCTTTGTACCAGCTTTTACTATGGGATTTAGTCCCGTTCCTTTCGAAGATTTATCAACTAACTCTCTTGTTAACCCCTTGGTTAGCGGATCCGCAATGTTATCTTTTGATTTGATAAAATCAATAGTGATAACTCCAGTTGAGAGTAGTTGTCTAATGGTGTTGTTTCGACGATGAATATGCCTCGACATTCCATTATAAAGTACATCCATGTTTAATTGTGTTGTTTCAACTCTAGCTCTTTTGTTTCGACGATGAA
Organism: Oenanthe sinensis; assembly: GCA_028671895.1. Taxonomy (NCBI): domain Eukaryota; kingdom Viridiplantae; phylum Streptophyta; class Magnoliopsida; order Apiales; family Apiaceae; genus Oenanthe; species Oenanthe sinensis. The sequence goes on from CM053813.1 coordinate 16,753,586, forward strand.
TATGTCTAATGGTGTTGTTTCAACTCTAGCTCTTTTGCTTCGACGAGGGGCATCCTCTATTTCAAGTTCATCCATGTTTTTTTGTTCCTCGCCATCACTATTATCATTTTCAGATATAGTTTCACGTGTCCTTTTTGACAAACTTGAATTTTCTCTAGACTTGCGTGGAAATACATGTTCAAAAAATGAAGCATTTCTTGATTCCATTATTGTGTTCTTGTGAATATCAGGGATTTTCAATTCATATACAAGAAACTTGTATGCACTACTGTTGTGTACATATCCAATAAAAATACAATCCACTGTCTTTGGACCAATTTTCACCCTTTTTGGTTCTAGTATTTGAACCTTTGCAAGGCACCCCCACACTCGTAAGAATTTATAAGAAGGCTTCTGTCTTTTCCATAATTCATAGGGTGTCTACTCTTGATTTTTTTGGGGTATCCTATTCAATAGATAATTTGCTGACAAGACAACATCTCCCCGCATATTTTCAGGTAACCCTGAACATAGCAACATTGCATTGCTCATTTCTTTTAAGGTCATATTTTTACGCTCAGCAATTCCATTTGACTGAGGTGAATACGGTGCAGTGACTTCGTGAATAATTCCATGTTTTGCACAGAATTCACCAAATGGTGATACATATTCACCTCATCTGTTACTTCTTATTGCCTTAATTTTTTTCCCTCTGAGTTGAGTTTCAACTTCATTTTTATAGAGTTCAAATTTCTCTATAGCTTCATCTTTGCTTTTCAACAAATAGACATACCAAAATCTGGTATTGTCATCCACAAATGTGATAAAGTACTTGTTATCATCCCTTGTTTGATTTGATTTTAAATCACACACATCGCTATGAATCAAATCTAAGGGTTTTGTATGTCTTTTAATTGTTCGAAACGACGATCTTGTTAATTTTGACTCGACACAAATTTCACATTTGTGTTTCGAACTTATTTGGAATGTTGGTATATGGTTCAAGTTAATTAATCGACACATAGTTTCATAATTAACATGACTTAATCTACCATGCCATAAATTGAAAGACTCAAGCAAGTAAGCAGAAGAATTATTCTTATTAATACTCTTCACAGTCATTACATTGAGTTTGAAAAGGCCTTCACTGACATAGCCTTTTCCTACAAACATTCCATTCTTAGAAAAAATAACCTTATCAGATTCAAACACCTTGCGGAATCCATGCTTATTCAACAACGAGCCAGAAACCAAGTTCTTTCAGATCTCTGGCACATACAGCACATCCTTAAGAGTCAACTCCTTGCCAGAGGTCATCTTCAGCACAATATTGCCCTTTTCAAGGACTTCAGATGTTGCAGAATTCCCCATGAACAGCTTCTCTCCGATGGCAGTTGGTGAGAAGGTATGAAACATCTCCTTTCTTGAGCAAATGTGCCTCGTAGCACCAGTGTCAATCTACCATTCTTTTGGATTAGATCCAATCAGATTCACCTCAGAAACCACAGCAGAGAGACTGATTTCAGATATGTCTTGAGCTACATCATCTACCAAGTAAGCCTCATGTTTTTTCTTCTTTGGTAGTCTGCACGGTTGACTTGTGACCCATCTTGTCATAATTAAAGTATTTTTCTTGAAATTTCTTCTTAGAAACTCCCCCTTTCGGTCCCAAGTTGGGCATCTTGTCTGCTTTCCCCTTCTTAAAGTTGGAGTTCTTCTTGACCTCCACAACATTAGTATTTGAAGAGTTGAATTACCGATTTTTATTATCCTCCTCAATACGGAGTCTCAAGACAAGGTCTTGCACTGTCATCTCCTTTCGTTTATGCTTCAAATAATTCTTGAAGTTCATCCAGCCAGGGGGCAATTTTTCAATAATCACGGCAACTTGGAATGCCTCATTCATGGGCTTACCCTCAACTTCTATGTCATGCATGATCATCTAAAGATCTTGCACTTGATTAACCACTTTCTTGGAATCCACCATCATAAACTCAAGAAGTCGGGCCACTATAAATTTTTTAGTACCCGCATCATCAGTTCTGCACTTCTTGTCGAGTGAGTCCCACATAATCTAGACCTCTTTATCACACTATACACATTGTACAGTGAATCACTCAAGCAGTTCATAATATAATTTCTGCACAAGAAATCTGAGTGGTTCCATGCTTGGACTGCACTAACACGCTGAACATCAGTGTCACCTTCTTTCAGCATAGGTGCATCCTCAATCAAGAACCTCACAAGGTTCAAAGTGGTCAAGTAGAACAATATCTTTTGTTGCCACCTCTTAAAATTCAGCCCCCTGAATTTTTCCGATTTTTCCGCCTGAGCGGTTACCGGCACAGCCGCATTTCGCACCATAAGGGTCGCCGCATTAGGCACAGACACTACATCAGCAGTTATATCACCAGACAAGCTAGCTCCGTCAACACCAGTCATCTCTGAAATCAAGTAATCAAGAATTTCAATTAATCCACTTGAATAAAGTAAACAACTATAAATAATTATTTACTCAATTAAATAAATTAAGAGGAATTATATTATGTTCCAATCATAATCATTTTTTGTCTAGAAATAAATACATCAATTTTGATATATCAGTGAATAATTCTCAAGTGTCGGAGGGGTCACACAGGTCTCACTTAAAACTCAAATTCTAGACAGAATTTTCCATCTTCAATATAAAAAAATAGTATTTTATTCTAAAAAAATCTCACGATTATATTCATAAATATATTCTAACAGCATTGCATGCAAGCTAATAAAATAATTTATTAAATAAAAGAAATATAAAACCATGCAATTCTAATATTTAACAATTTAGAATTACGCACAACCGGAGTTTTGAAAAAAAATTCAAAAAAAAATAATGTGCGGAATTGAAACAAATGAACGCTTACAAGATCGATCGTTATAAACATACAAGTAAAGTCAACGTAATAAAATAAAATCACGCATAAAGCCAAAAAAAATTAATATCTAACACATATAAGATATGTTTTTTTTAATGCATGAATATTAAATCAACTAGCATGTTTTTTGTGCCAAAAAAAATTAAAGATTTTGTATCCGAACTAGGAAGAAAAAAATGAACAATGGCAGCATAAAAACATATAATTATAAAACCCCAATTCCATTATAAAAATAAAATTAGAGATAAAGAAGCATGTTGACATAAAAATATAAGATACTAAAATAAGCATGTTAATAATACTATGACCAACAACAGGAAAACAGGCATGTGTATATAGTATAAAACACATAATGTTTGATTATAGACATATAATTTCAAGAATATAAACTAAAATATAAAGATATCATCACCACGTACCAAAACTAGAGGCATGACTATAAAAATATAGAGTTAAGCACTTAAGTCTACCCAGATATACTTAAACAAAGCCTAAAAAAAATTTAAACATGCATATTAAAACACACAAAACATGAGAATTGACTATTCTAATCAATATATTGACCACATGGAGTCACATGGTATATGCTATAACGCTAACATACCTCTAACGAATGGCAGATGGCAAATAACGCAAAAAAATAAACAAATTGCCAAGATACACCTACTGCATGTATTATCAAGATTACACCCAATCATGTAAAGAGCACAAGATTATCAATCTGACAAATATTACAAATCGTATACTCCAGTAAAAATTCAAACAAACTAGTTTATGGATTAAACTAATTCATATGAATTATGGGATCTGTTTTAAACTTGTAGGAAGTATAGATTAGAGGCATACCTGAAATCAAGTAATAAAGAATGAAATACCAAGATTAGTTCGAGGCACGTGAAAACCACGTCATCCTTAAAACAGATAAGCTCCTTCCGTACAGTACTTGAAGGTGAGTTGGCCTCCGTCTCCCAGGATACAACGAACAAAGGTGATCTTAAGCACATAAAACTCGCTTCTACGAACCGAACAAATACGACTTCTATCTCACAGAAACTGAACCTAGAGTTCTAAGAGTAGTATGCAAGAAGCTATGAAACTTGTGAGTAATTTTTTTTCTCAAACAACGATGCTCATGCCTCCTTATATAGGAGTACAAAATATGTAACTCTCCTTGTAATCAATTCTGTAACTCATACACAATAATGAGCAATACACTAATACACCATTATTGTGAGAAGTTACAAATCAATACAATAAGTTATAAAATAATAAAAAAATAAAGTCATGCAATTTCAAATTTATTCAAATCTCTAACACCACTTTCCTTACTAGGAATCATGTCTTCCATGCTCGAACTAAACATGTGGAAATTCATTTTCACTTTGTTGTCGAGAGAGTAGCTCAAAAATAACTCATTATTTAACATATTGCTACCACTGATCAAATTACTAATGCACTTACCAAACCATTATCACGTGCTCGGTTCCTGCTTCTTCGTGACAAGCTCACCCTTGTTGCACATGAGGGGGGACTCATTATCTTCAATAATTGGTAATCCTAAATATGTGGATCTTGTACATATCCATATAGTCATACGTTGTAACAAACTCCAATATATATAGACATGCAGCCCTGTGTTATGGGTGTGCAGAAAACACCAAATCATTGTGTGCTTGCTCACCTTTGGTTGAATGAAAGAGGGTTTCAATTCAAATAAATCATTGGAAAAATGAATAATTGAAAATACGGAGTCTAGGACTTGGTTGGATGAAGACAACTTGTTTCTTTAGTCAGCAGTTTAGCCTGATGCAAGCAACTCACTAACTACAGCTTCTATCTCCTCTAGGTCCCTGCAACCAGGCCTTAAGGCTTTCTTTATAAGATGAGATGCTTGCTCACTAATCGATTGCTTCTTTCAAGATGCGAAGAATGGCATAAATAAAGATTATCTTGATCCTTTGGAAATAGTTATTTGTATGCTATCGGGCAATTTAAGGATTCCATTAGTTTCAGCTTCACTGCTTTCCTTGGTTTCCTTTCGATTAATACCTTGACTAACTCAAATTAATCAAGTATTCGTGTGTATTAAGCTGAGGAAAGAAAAAGTCCTAAATACTCATCGACTAAACAGACTGACATCACAGGCATTCACGAAAACACGCATTGTATTAAAAAAATTCCGATTTGTGCAACTACATAAACTGCACTTTACTTTATTATTATATATTTAGTTGTATATATATTGAACAAAATATAAATATAAATATTTTAAAAATAAAATGACTTGATATGATGTAAACAATTTATTAAAATAATTGCATGTATTATTTTCACTTCTAAAATATTATTAGAAGTATATGATTACATAATCTTTTATAATCATTATTTATTATCCTAAAAAACTACAGTAACAAAGGTTTCTAATTTATTTAAAATTAAAATACATAAATAAAGAAATATAGTTTGTGTCTTTTAATTTTTATCTTACTTTATGTACAATATAAAAAATATATTTTATAATTATTTTATAATATAAAATTTTATACACACCTATAAAGTTTGGGTATACTAATTAATTAGTTTTATAAAATTTACGTACACAAATGCACAACTAAAATTTATATACATAAATAAATTGTTATAAAGTTCAAACATATAAAATGCACAACTCATAATTTAAATATACAGGTTGCAGAATGTGTATACTTCCTAGTTCCTAACACAAAATGCATTCAACTCTCAAAAAATTATTAATTTATAAATTTATTTTTTAATTGCGTATAATAATAATTAATATTAGTATATGTAATATTTTAATATGATACACAAAAATTAAGTTATGATCTTTTCGAGGAACTCATTAAATATTCACAATTTTACATTATAGAAATATTTATAGGTAAAAGTTTTATAGAGTATGAAGTATTAGTTAGAGATTTATATATTCTCCATCATATTCTACATATAATATATTATCAAATTATTCCAAAACCTAATGCATGATATATATTATTCAATTAGTACTCTGATATTTAAGTCCGAATAAAAACCAATATTTATAATATCTCAATTATTACAATCCAATTCATTAGATGCAATGTCATTAATCTTGCTCTCATTTACTTGTTTTACTGTAAATTACAAGATTGATATATATATTAATAAAAGAGGTTGATAGAGAAGATCAATATGATATTTGAGCCCTTTTATATATTTATAATTAATAATATAAATATATATTTTAAAATTAGTATATTATTGATGAGATTCGAATTTGAGGTATTTAATAATATTTTAAATATTAAAATATAAAATATTTCTTAATATTAAATTTAACAATTTTCATTTAGTGAATTTAAAATTTTTGAGGGTGTTACAAATAATGATTGTCAATGTAAATACAAAGAAATTGACAAGCCACAGTTGTATGTTATAATCCCAATACACACATGCTCATTTCCTATGTTATAAACTTAATACTTTCCTACTGGTACGCGATTATAATTTGTACTATAAATACGAGGTGCATCAGCTGATTTAGATGTACATAATCTAGGAAAGTTTATATAGTATTAAAAGTCACTTTCTCTCCTCTGACTTTATTTCATTTATTATTATTATTGTTATTATTATTACTACTAGTAGTTAAAGAATTATAACACGATAACGTTATGGGTACGAGTCTCTAACCGAGCAAACTTTATTCACCGAAGAGATATTACTCAAGATATTTTATTTAACAAAAGAAGTACAGCTTTATTTATGTACTTGTTTCATGTACTATATGTTTGTTTTCACTACAAGAAAATATGCTTAAATTCAACCGAATAATTTCAACCGCTATTATTTTCAACTATTTATCGTTGATTTTAAGGTTAACTACGCATAAGCTTGACTGAAGGTTATTTTCAACCGGTTATTTCCAACCGACATTCATTTTCAACCGACATTCATTTTCAACTGATTATTTCCGACCGATATTCATTTTCAACCGTTTATTTTCAACCGGGTTCAAAAACAACCGTTTTCGGTTGATATTAAAAATCCCCGCCCTTTCCGAAATTTTCGTAAGGCGGCAAACTTTCACCAATCTCGGCGGGAATTTTCCCTCCAATAGCAGTATTTTGGAAAATACAAATCTAATTATATTTGATTAATATAAATTATTAAAAATATTTACTTGATTAAGAAATATATTTATTTATAATTGTAGAGATTTAATTGAAACACACAAGAGATTTGAAAATATAAATTAGACAATAGTAACACATGAATACTAAATAATTTTTAAAATTTTATGTTTAATAATTTTGCAATATATCATAATATATTTAATATGATACAACACATATATCTTCAATTAATGTTTTAAAAGTCGATGACTAATCGGCTATTAGTAGGTAGTCAGTGCTTTTTCATGTCGATTATGTTATATAATTGGGTGAAAAAACAGTTTTTACAATAATATGTCAATAATTAGGTTACACGACCAATAATCAATTAGTAAAAACACCGTCAATTAATTTTAAAAAAAATCGAATCATAATTCAGGACAAGATTAATTAATTGGAATATGTAGTTTGACTAATATAAAAACACACCAAATAAATTTGAATATTTTTTAAAAAATTCCCACAGCACCAAAATCGTGAGATATTAACATTCGTATAGTTGGATCATCAAAAATATAATTAAAAAAATGAATCATCACTTGGGACAAGAGTAGTTAATGAAAATATATATTTTAACTGCCTTGACTATTATAAAAACACACCAAATAACTTTGAATATTTTTTGAAATATTTTCACATAACTAAAATCGAGAGATATTAATATATGTATGGTTGGATCATAGAAGATATAATCGAGAGATATTAACATCACTAAAATCGTGAGATATTAACATCCGTATAGTTGGATCTTCAAAAATATAATTTAAAAAAATCGAATCATCATTCGGGACAAGACTAGTTATTGAAAAAGTGTACTTTGACTATTATAAAAATACAACAAATAAATTTGAATATTTTTTGAGAAATTTTCAAATCACTAAAATTATGAGATATTAACATCCGTACGGTTGGATTGTCAAAAATATATTTTAAAAAATTCGAATCATCATTTGGGACAAGACTACTTAATGACAAGGTGTATTTAAACTGTTTTGACTATTATAAAACACACCAATTAATTTTGAATATTTTTTTTAAAAAATTCACATCACTAAAATTATGAGATATTAACATCCGTACGGTTGGATCGTCAAACAATATAATTAAAAAAACCAAATCATCATTCGGGACAAGACTATTTAATGACAAAGTGTACTTTGACTATTATAAAAATATACCAAATAACTTTGAATATTTTTTCAGAAATTTCTAAATCACTAAAATTGTGAGATATTAACATCCATGCGGTTGGATCGTAGAAAATATAATTTAAAAAATTGAATCATCATTTGGAAAAACTAGTTAGTGGGAAAGTGTAACTTGACTTCTTTGACTATTATAAAAACACCCCAAATAAATTTAAATATTTTTTTAAAAAAATTCTCATCATTAGAAGCGTGAGATATTAACATTTGTATGAATGGATCGTAGAAAATATAATTTTAAAAAATCTGAATCATCACTTGGACAAGACTAGTTAATGAGAATGTGTATTTTGACCGCTTTGACTATTATATATATATATTATTAAATAAATTTGAATTATTATTGAGTCAAATTTTTAAACGTTAATCTACTAACAAAAACACGTCTCATATTATTCTTCATATTAAAACACATATCTAAATAAAATATACAAATATTATCCTATAAAAATACATATACAAAATAAAGTATAGGAAAAATTATATAAAATATATACATATAACAATAAATATAATTTAAATTATTATTATAAAAATAAAAATATATTCAAATGTTATTAAAAATATTTAAATTAAAATATTATCATCTTCATGTTGAATTTAAACTTAAATGCAATTAGTATTAGTGGATTTTTTGAAATCAACCGTACAAAGTTGGTTCAATTTATTAACACAGCCAGAAATTAAATTCAACCATATACAGTTGAATATATACTGAGTTCCATGTCAGCAATCCGTGTGAAATAAATCCAATGGTTCTTATATAACCCCTAAAACAAGAATCGAACGATCCGGATTTTTAACACATCAATTCCTCATATATACACACACATATACATAAAAATTAACACACATTATTTTCATTCTCTCTTCATCTTCTTCTCATATACCCACACTCTTCTTATTCCACATACACCATAAACATGAAGTTCATTTTTCTCTTAAAAATCTATGGTTCGTACAAGACTAACATCTAGAAAATCAACTCGTGGAATGGTAATTCCAGTGACTAAACCAACTCCGGCATCCGAATCTACTCCGACAACAAAAGCATCTCCGGCGACAAAAGAAGCTCCGGCGATAAAAGAAGCTCCGGTGACCGCTTCCTCTCAAGCAATCAATGAAGAAAATAATGTAGTCAAATCAAATTATGAACATTAAGTTAAATTAGTTTGCACGTAGTTGTTGTAGTTGGAAAGATGTTATCTTTCTTAGGTTGTCTTGCAACTGTAGTTAGATGTTTGCGGCAGGGCTTTAATAAGTTCTAGGTTTAGGTTTGCTTGGGTTCTTTAGCTTTCGATGTAAGATCTATTCCATATCTTGTTGGATGTAGAATATGTTTGAATAAAATTTATGCTTATAAAAAAATTTAGATATTTCTATGTTATTGAATTTGTTTACAAAACAATTGAAATTTCTATTATTTGTGCAGTGAGTGAATGGTTGTTAATGGGGTTCCATATGGTATATTTGATTCAACCACAAACGGTTGAAAATATATTGCAATGCTATCAACCGAATGTGGCTGATTTTAATAATTCTAAATTTAATCAAATTTGGTTGATTTTGAATGTGTGGCGGGAAACTGAATTTTTTACCAAAATTCAAATTGAAAATTTTAAAATTGGACAATCTTATTTTCAACAAAATTTGGTTGAATTTAGTTCGACTATAATCAACCATATATGGTTGCATTTAATTTTATTTCCAACCGGATAGTCATTTTCGACGGCCTTAAATGCTACCGCCTCTGCGCGGTTGGATTTAGTGTATTTTCAACCAAAAACGGTTGGAACCATATTAAAATCAACCGTTGTCTTCCGGTTGGTTTTAGCCGCTTTTGTTGTAGTGTTTATATACTTATTATATCTGAATAAAATCGTTGTTTACATATATATATATAACATAAATAAGGGAGACATATGCATTGCTGATTGTGCAACCACACACACTATTTTATCTGAGAAATTCCTCAATCTGAAAAGCACAAACTATCTTGTTCTTAAGAATCTCATTTTCTTGTTGTAAGGACTCAAAAGCATTCTGTCTAAGTTCTAGTTCTTCATTCTTGCATTTTAATGATTCATTAGCATTAGTCAGTTTGACAATCTCTTCATTAGCAGCTAGCATGCTTGTATAAATATTAAAAATTTCAGAACTTAAACTAGTTTTCTTATACTGAGATGCAGTCATATCAACAGTAGTAAAAAAAGGTACCTGACTTGATGAAGGAGGTGACTCTTCTCTAGAGTTTTCCATGAGAGCTAGGTTTCCATACTCTTCTTCCTCTTCATCATCATATTCCTCCCAGCATTTACCTTCAGCTACAAATGTCATTCCTTGTTGCTTCTTGAGTAAAGCATCATACTGTCACTTTAAGAGTTTTGGTAGTGCAATATATGTTCCTATTGCTCCACCACAAAAAACAAAAAAGGGACCTCAAAGAAGAATTGGCATCTATGTTAGGTTTGATTCTCAATCTATCATTAAATACCTTGAACCATTGACTGGTGATATTTTACTGCTCGTTATGCTGATTGTCATTTTAATGAGTATGTGTTCCCTTCATTAGGGGGAGATCAAAATTTTGCATAAATTAAATTCTGAAATATCATGGCACACTTCAGGATTGAATTCTATTGACCCACGTACTAATCAATGTGAAAATGAGGTTAAAAGAATTATTCATATGCAAAATATTACTAATCAAATGCTAAATGCTTTTAGTGATTCTAGACCCATAATAAAATCACATATACCTACTGTTAATGCTCTAGCGAGGGTTGAAATCCCTAAATATAAATCAATTCCTGAAGAATTGGTTGATGATTCAAAGCCACGCCAAAAGCGTTGTTGACCTGTTGGTGCAAAAGATATTATACCATGAAAAAGGAAATTGATTAGACTTGCCTCTAAAGTGGCAAATGATCATTCGAGAAGTCACATTGATAGAGAATTCAAAGATGTGCAACTGGTAGAGAAGTCTCAAAACTTCCAATGGCTCAGTATTCGATCGAGAAGTTTGTCTGATCGAGAAGTCAAAACATTGGAGCCATTCGAGAAGTACAACAAAGTTATCATTCGAGAAGTCCAGTAAAACAAATCGAGAAGTTAGCTAAAGAAGCAATCGAGAAGTCTGAGTGAAGAGGCCAATCGATTTTCAGTATTATCAACATGGTATGATTTTAACAATGAAGAAGAATTTTTGTAGCCTTTGATTTTAAGTTCATTTTCAGTAATCTATTTTCTGAGAAATTCCTCGATCTAAGAAGCAGAAACTACCTTGTTCTTAAGAATCTCATTTTGTTTTTATAAGGACTCAAAAGGATTCTGTCTAAGCTCTAGTTCTTCATTCTTGGATTTTAATGATTCATTAGCATTAGTCAGTTTGACAATCTATTCATTAGCAGCTAGCATGCTTGTGTGAATATTAAAAATGTCAGAAATTAAACTTTCAACAGTTTTCTTATATTGAGATGCAGTCATATCAACAGTAGTAAGAAAATGTACCTGACTTGATGAATGAGGTGGCTCTTCTCTTGAGTTCGCCATGAAAGCTAGGTTTTCATACTCTTCTTCCTCTTCATCGTCAGATTCCTCCCACCATTTGCCTTTAGCTACAAATGCCCTTCCTTGTTGTTCTTGAGGAAAGCATGTAAAGCATAATGTAACGTAATATGTAATAGTGATAACAATAACTTAACTAAGAAACAAAGACAGTCAAATAATACTAATATGCAGCACAAGAATCCAGAAGGACATGTAAACAGGAATCATACATACATCATTGCAGAGTATTCAAGATGAAAGGGTTACTGAACGTCAGCGAGAGAAGTTCATTAATATGTTTAGGCCTCAGCAACAAATAAGAGTTCAGAAGATTTCATACTAAAGACAGTGTAATGATTTAAGTATAAATGTCAAAGGGTTTCAGTGATCAGAAGCAATGTAAAAGTCCAAGGTTAATCAGCTGAAACAGAACAGAAGTCAAGGGAATTCAATTCAGTGTTAGTCATTTGTGAACTATACCAGTGCAATAAGCGTCAGTACAACAAAAAAAGAATTGTCTTGTTTAATCAGAAGAAAATCAGTTAATCAAGTCAGAATAATGAAAACCAAGTGGTAAATACTTCAAATACTTCAAGAAATTGTTTAAGGCAAGTATTACTACATTTAGTGGCTCTTGTACTCTTGAAGTACTCTAGAGGCGCAACATAAGTCTACATTGGCACAAGGATATATAATTATAAGTTTCTTAGTACTATGTGGCGCCTACACACTACAACTAGAGTGTAGGCGCAACAAATCAAGTACAAGGCGCAACAAACCAAGTAAGATGCGCAACAAAAGTTAATGGAAGATATTTGTGGCGCCTACACAATGAATTAGGTGTAGAGGCGCAACAAACATGAACCTCAGGCGCAAGGAAATCTATGTTGAATTCACCAAGTCATTTGTGGCGCTTATACAGGGCAACAAGTATATAAGTGTAACAAAACAATATCAAGGTGCAACAAAGGTTCCAAAGCGCAACAAACATATTTAGTGGCGCCTACACACTGCAGTCACTCTTGAAGCGCAACAAAGGACTTAAGACATTGAAAATCAATTCTCTTGATTTACAAAATTCTACACAAATATATATGGGTTTAATTCGAAGACATCAGTGTGCATCTTCCTCAGTAAACACAACAAACTTACAGTAGCTCCATTAAAGCCAAGCATTAAACACACACCTGTATTGATTGTTGTAATATTGATTAAACCCACAGAAGCTAATCTCTTGATTATAAGTGTAGCACCTAAGGGATTTAATAATATATCTTTATTTCCCCGAATCGTTGTGTTTCATTTACTATCATTTAAAAATTTCAAGAACACAAACACTTAATCCACATTTAAACGAAAAATATACCAACACATTATTCCACCCCCCTTTCTATGATGATTTTAGACCTAACAATTGGTATCAAAGCTTGTTGATTGAAGTTACAAATCAAGATCCAAAAATAGTTTTACGAAAAAGTGCATTTTTAGATCTAGAAAAAATTATAATGAAATTTCTTTATTTTTAAAGAAAATTCAATTTTGATTTTTTTTAAATACACTAATTTTAAAAAGCTATCAATCATCAAGGATTCGAATTAAAATTTTATTTCACGAAATTTAATTTTTATTCGAATTAATTTTAATTTTTTAAAAATTAATTATTTCTTGAGATTTAAAATTCTTCGCAACCATGAGTACCCAAAAACTTAGTAGCATCAAAATCCCAGCCTTTGATAAAAATGAATACATTTTATGGAAGAAGAAGATGTCCACTTTCATCAAATCAGCTAATTTTCAATACATGAGAATTTTGAAAAATGGACCCTATGTACATAGAAGCTAACACCAGAAACAGTTTCAGATGACGGCGAACGGATTCCTCAAGGATTTACCCCAAAGGAGCCTTCAGAGTACACTAACACTGATAAAGATAGAGTTGCATGGGATAATCATTTTCAATATCCTAATGGATTCACTGGACACTACAATGCTGAATCAAGTGATTAATTGCACTAGTGCCAAACAAATGTGGGATACGATTGATTTGTTAATGGAAGGTACAACAGAAGTGAAGGAGAACAGGCTGGATATTCTTACCTCCCAGTACGAAGCTTTCAAGTCACTACTTGGAGAAAGTATCACTCATGTTTTTTAGAGATACAATAAATTATTGAATTACTTGTCACTGCACGGAAAGGCCTACTCATGTAAGGAGATCAATAGAAAATTTATGTTGACACTGTCAGCGCATCTTGAGCACAAAATCTCTGCCATCAGAGAAAGAAGTGACATAAATGAAATGTCCATTGAACTCAAAACTCATGAAATTGAGCAAGAGCAAAGACACATCATTTATGGTTCAGGAACAGTAGATAGTAAGAATACAGCACTGGTAAAAACTACAGCACTTGTAGCCAAAGATTTTGTTGTCAAAGAGACCAGCACAGTAAAGCCTATAGTTGAGAAAGAAGAAATTTTGGAAGCTGAATTTACAGAAAATACTAAATCAGGTGATGAAGATGACTTCTACTCAATGGAAGAACTTAAACAGTTAGAAAATAAGACAATGGCCTATATGGCAGGGAAGTTCAAGAACCTCAGGTTTAGAAGGAACCCTAAGTACAAATTCAAGAGTAACACCAGTTACAGTGGTTCCAACTTCAGAAACAACAACCGAGGTGGTTCGTCTTCAGGGTCTTACAGCAAAGGAGGTTATAAGATGGGAATGGTAGACCGCAGTAATAATTAAGTGTTATAACTGTGATGAACCCGGACATTTTGTTGCAGAATGCCGGAAGCCTAAGCAAGGAAAGGAAAAAAAGGAGTCGTATGATGAACTCAAGTAAAAGTATGATGCACTAGTAAATAAACATCAGGGCAGAGCTTATATAGCCGAGAGAAAAAGCTGGGATGACTCAGATAATGATGAAGAAAAAACATATAGATATGTTGCACTAATGGTAGACTCTTCAGAGGCATCACCTCGGTCATAAAATGTATCATTTCTTTCCATAGTTGACATGTCTAATTCTGATTACAAGAAAATTGTAGAAGATCTAAGCGTAGAAATGTTTAACATTCACACATTCATGCTAGCATCTGAAGAAGAAAATGTTAAACGAGTTCTAAAGCATAAAATGCTAGAAGTTAGAAATGAAGAACTAGAGCTTGCATGTGTTAACTTAGAAGATCTGAAACAGAAGATTTAATATCTGCAGAATAGAGACAAATACAACTAAGAAGTAGAAACTGCACTTAGGAATAAAATTTCTGAGTTAGAATTAAAATTTCAGGCTTATAAGAAATCTGCTAATCTTGTTAAGGAGGCAATAGATAAACAGGTTATAGGACAAAAAACTAGAATAGGATTTGACTATGATAAAATGGCAGGAAAGAGACATGAGGAATCAATTGTTGAGAAAAGTCATGTGAAGCAAGACATTCCACATGTATTAAAAAATGTCCCTAAGCCCCTATACAAGAATTTTGTCATCGAACTCCTAGATGAAGAACATATCTTAATGAAAGAAGAAATTCTTGCTGAGGATCAAAAGAAAGAGGAAGAAAGTAAACAAAAGTTGCCTAAGAAATCTGTAAAAAACTGAAGAACCTAAGAAACAGATTAAAACTGAAATGGGCAACAAAGATGAAAAGGAAAAACTAACAGAAATGGCAAGATAGGTGTTAATAAGAAAAATGATTATGCATATTCTCCCAAAGCTATTAGAAAAGTTTGTAATAATTGTAATTCTACTAGTCATCTTACGCAGCATGCAAAAAGATAAAAGTAGTAAAAACAGAAACTTTTAATATGTCTGCCATGTTTGCCATGTCTATCCCTCATCAACCATGTGATAAAGTAGGATGCATGCCATGTGCTTTCAACATCATATCTGCATACATAAACTTGATGAATGCATCATCTAGTACTTGCATTAATACAGATGTGAACATGAATAGAAAGCATGTTAGGGCAAAGACTGCTAGTTCTCCTAAGTCTAGAAAGGAAGCCCCTGTCCCTAAGCCTAAAGACACCCTTGTCAAGGCTAAACCAAAAGGAAAGGGCACAATCAATGAGAAAGACAAGGACCAGAAAATTTCTGTAGCTAAATTTGTTTACTTATCTAAGCCTCTTGGACCCAATCAAATTTGGGTGCCAAAGAAGAAGTAATCAATCGGTGGTTGCAGGGCATAGCAAAGAACAAGCGTGTCATGTGGATTCTCGACAGCGGATGTTCAAGGCATATGACTAGTGACAAAGCCCTGCTATCAGATGTGATTGAGAAAGCTGGCCCGATAGTGACCTTTAGAGATAACAACAAGGGATTCACAACGGGATATGGCAATCTGGAAATTGGAAATGTTATCATAGAAAATATCTCTCTTGTGGATGGATTAAAGCACAACCTTCTAAGTATCAGTCAGTTCACTGACAAGGGCTACAAAGTAACTTTTGAAAAGGAAAGATGTGCAATCCAAAACAGGAAAGATGCGAAGATTGCTCTTCAAGGAGTGAAAAAGGGGAATCTCTTTATGGCTGGCTTATTCTCTGTGAGCAAAGGCGAAGTTCAATATTTTTACAACAAATCTTCAATAGAGAATAGTTGGTTATGGCATAAGAAACTTTCACACATGAACTTCAAGGCAACGAACTCTTTAGTTAAGAGGGAATTGGTTAAAGGTTTACCTGAGATGGAATTTTGTCAAGAAGGTTTATGTGAAGCATGTGAAAAGGGGAAGTCAAAGAAAGCATCTCACCGAAGCAAATATTCATTAGACATTACTGAACCACTGCAACTTCTGCATATGGATTTATTTGGTCTAGTCAATGTCATGTCTATGTCAAGGAAGAGATATGCACTAGTAATTGTAGATGACTACTCTAAGTACACATGTGTGTTGTTTCTGACCTCAAAGGATGAAGCCCCTCAAACAATTATTGATTACATAATTCAGGAATGTAACCCTGAATGACTTCTGTATTGAAAAAGGGATTTTAAGACAATATTCATTACCCAGAACTCCACAACAAAATGGAGTAGTAGAAAGGAAGAATAGAACTTTAGTTGAAGCAGCAAAAATAATATTGAATGAAGCTAAGTTACCTCTATACTTTTGGGCTGAAGCAGTCAACACAGCTTACTATACTCAGTATCGTACCCTGGTTAATAAAGATCATGACAAGACTCCATACGAGTTTATGGAAAACAAGAAACCAACACAGAAATACTTTCATGTGTTTGGATCTAAGTGCCTTGTACTGAAAGATGATGAGCATCTAGGAAAGTTTGAATCCAAGGCTCATAAAGGCATATTTCTTGGCTACTCTCTAAAATCTAAGGCATACAGGGTTTATGTGATTGAACACAAAAAGGTCATTGAAAGCATGAATGTAACTTTCGATGATCTCAAGCTCCCAAGTCTGCAAAGAACAGATAACACTGAAAATCTGCAGTTTGTAAATATGAACTCAGATGAAGGTGAAATAGAACCTGAAGCTAAAACAGAAAATCAAGAAACAAATGAAAATAACAATAATGATGATTCTGACCCTAGTAGTGGAAACAGTGGAAGATTCACAGAAATAACTAGTAGTGGCAGAGAATCTCATTCTCATCCAAGTAGCAGCTTAGGGGGAGCAATTGAAGGATCTACTAATAGAACTCAGCACTTAAATGATAATCAGGCTGAATCAGCTAGGGCAAATATGCCTAGGCATAGGGTGTGGAGTAGAGATTACCCATTTGAATTGATTCTAGGAGATCCAGATACTGGAGTCAAAACTAGACGTGCTTCTCAGAATGAATGTTTATTCTCTGGTTTTATCTCTGAAATAGAGCAAAAGAAAGTAGAAGAAGCTCTAGAAGATCCAGATTGGGTTATTGCTATATAAGAAGAACTCAATCAATTTGAAAGACAAAAAGTCTAGAAGTTGGTACTTATGCCAAAGAACAAGTCTATTATTGGCACAAAGTGGGTATTTAGAAATAAAATGGATGAAGATGACATTGTTACGAGAAACAAAGCCAGACTGGTTGCTAAAGGTTATTCCCAAGAAGAAAGAATAGATTATGATGAAACATATGCACTAGTGGCAAGGTTTGAAGCTATCAGGATGTTTCTGGCATTCGTAGCACATTCTAACTTTAAAGTTTATCAAATGGATGTGAAGAGTGCATTCCTGAATAGAGAGCTTGAAGAAGAAGTGTATGTGGAACAACCCTCAGGGCTTGAAGATCCAAAATTTGCAGATTTCGTATACTTTCTCTTCAAGGCACTCTATGGCTTAAAGCAAGCACCTCGGATATGGTATGACACTCTATCTATATTCTTACTTGAAAATGGTTTCACTAGAGGTGTCATAGATAAGACTATGTTTCATAAAATGTATAAAAATAACATGATATTAGTACAAGTATATGTGGATGACATTATATTTGGTCTGATACCAATTGTTTTCACATATGATAATCTATTATAGAAGGGGGGTTGAATATAATAGACACCAAATAATCGATCAAGAACACAAGTATATAAAAGAAACATTATTTTGTATTAATGATAATGAACTTGAATACAAAACTCTCTCAAGAAATTCACTGCTCTTAAGAGCTGCTAGGTTAAGAATAATATGACTTAATTGAATTCTTAATGTTAACCTATTTCTGTGTTTATATATATACAGTTACAAATTCAACTACAAAACAGATAATAAAAAGAATAGCTTCAATAAGGTAATTTGACATGTATTTGAATTCCTTCTTCATTATCCAAATCATATTCTGATTTGTATGTTTCTTTCAAAAACTCTGATAATAAACTATGTGGGTTCGATAATCTCTGATAGAGCATTCTCTCTTAGAGTAAACTCTGATTGAGTATTCTCTGATAGAGTAAACTCTATCCGACAACTTCTTAAACTCTGATGATGTTAGTAACATAAACTCTGTTCTTTGTTATTCTATGACAACATCAGTGTTTGTTTTCTAACAAAGGTCATAAGAAGGTAAAGACAAAAGAGCATGTTCAAGCTAAGAAATAGCGCATGATCATGCCAGAATTGAGATTCATAACGCGAGCAAACGAAACATATAGAGATATAAAGTTTGGTCATGCCGAAAAGTTTGTGTGCTCATGCTAAAACAAGAAATTGTAGTCGTGAGCCCGTGAGAAATAAGGCACTATGCATGATCATGTTTTAATGTTGCATGATCACGTTACTTTTATTTAATATTTGATTTTAGTTAGGATTTAACATTATTATTAGAGTTTAATTATGATTTAGTTTTAGGTTTCTTATATCCTTATATAATCCCTTGACATGTCATGAATGACGTTATTTATGAATTTATTTTAGGGATACAATTAATTTATAGAAAGGGGATGTGTGATGCATAAATAATTATCGTCTCTCAAAAATATTTATTTTAGGGACACAATTAATTTACAGAAATTTATGTTCTTTGTTGTCTATTTTGAAATAAAGTCTTAATAAATTAAAACTAGAAATATAAATTTAAATCAGCTTACTTTTTGATGTGATGAATAAAAAATATTTTTAGTTTTGTTTTTTTCTTATGAGTTGATGCAATTTTTATTATTTTGTTTTCTAATATTTTATGTAAAATTTATCCTCTTCTTGTCGGAATTCTTATTTTGAGTGGGGGCAATTTCTCATTTTAAACAGTGGGCGGGGGAATTAAACTAAATTTTCATGTAGGTCAGGTCGGGTGATGGCCCTATTTTACTCTATTTAAAAAAAAGATGTCCAAAATACGTCTAAAAATATGTGGTCCAATTTACCGATTTGTTACGCATCTTCGTCCATCGTATCACTTAATATGTAGTTTCATATACCGTGTTAGAAGCTAATACATTAGTATCTAATAAAGATACAAGAAATATTTTATATGTCTTGTCTAGTATGTCTAATTTAGTATTTTCCTTATCCAAGTACAAATTTGTTATTGATGTTGGCTGTATTATGGTGACTAGACAGCTTCTATTTTGGCATGTATTTAATCATGGATATATGAGGGGCAACATTTTTCATTATTGAGAGAGCTGAAATAAAGAACTTATTATCTCCATCTCATACTCTGTATCTCCATTATTTCTTTCTTGAGTTTGCAATCTTCATATATTTGTATTAGTCATCATGGTATCAAAGCCAGTAAACAAAGGAATGTTTATCGATCCTATCAACACAATCTTTTCTTTCTAAAACCCACAGTGATTCTATATCAAATCTCTTTCTCTTTCATCTCAGATCTAATTTCTCTCTCTTATTTCTTTCTTGCAATCTGTATCTCTCTTCACTCTTTCTCTTAATGGCTAACCCCGGGCTATTATTTCAAGATATGACGAATCCTTTGTTTATTCATCCTTCTGACAATGCTACATCTATTCAAGTAGAAAAACTACAAGGCTCTTCTGACTACAGATCTTGGAGAAGCTCCATGGAAATCAACCTCTCCTCCAAACGCAAGCTTGGTTTCATTAATGGTAAGGTCCCTCTTCCTACTACTGATACGACTAAAGCTGAGATGTGAGATACTTGTAACAATATGATTATAGCATGGATTACCAACAATGTCTCTTCTTCTATCAAGAAATCCATTATGTACATGACCTTGGCTACAGATATTTGGTCTAATCTAGAAAAATGCTTCTCTTTAACAAATGGTTCTCGAAAGTATAAGCTCTGCAAAGATCTCTACGAAATCAAACAAAACTCTATGCCTGTTAGTGAATATTACACATCTTTGAAGTCTGTTTGGGAAGAGTTAAACTCTCTCAACATGTTACCTACTGTAGCATCCCCTCAACCTGATGTTATCAAACTACTTGAAGCCATTAATACTCAAAAGGAAGAGTCAAGACTATTATTATTTCTAAATGGACTTGATGAAGCATTACATGCTCAAAGAAGCCAATTGTTAATGAACACTCTTTTACCTACGGTTGAGACGGCATGTGCTATATTGGAGCAAGAAGAAGCTTAACGAGCTATCCTTAATGTCTCATATCCCAACAGTGATTTGATGGCCATGTATAGCAAAAATTGTCCTGAAAAATAACTATCATGCAAATATTATCATCAATGCGGTCACTCAAGTGACCGATGCTGGATTGTGATAGGATACCCTCGATGGCATCCCCAGCATAACAAGCAACAACCTTCATTCAAGCCCAGACAATAGGCCTACAACTCAAATAGTAAATGGTCATTTTCAAATCCTCGACAACACCAACACTCTTCCAAACTAGCTGCCTCTGTACATGTTGGGTCCTCTAATAACAGTTCAGGTTTACTCTTTTCACCACAGCAGCTAGAGCAACTTACCAAGATAATGCCTCAACTACAACTGCAAAGTGTCAAAGATTCTAAAACAGATGAAGAACTAGATGGACCTTTTTCAGGAATGATTTCGAGTTGCACTACACAAGTTAAAAAATGTGAATAGATTATCGACTCTTGTGCATCTGATCATATGACACCATACTTGTCTAATTTAGTCAATCCTTTGCCTTTTTAAAGCACTCATAACATTACTTTGCCTACTGGTGACACTGCAGTTATCTCACACACAGGCTCGGTAAAACTGGTACAATTGACTCTCAATAATGTCTTGTGTATTCCAAACTTTAAACATAAGTTGTTATCTATGCATAGACTAGCCAGGGACCACAATTGTGAATTTCAGTTCTTTACAACTCATTGTACTATTGTGGATTCTCGAACAAAAAGCTTGTTAGCAATTGGTCATGCAAAGAATGGGTTGTATTATCTTTCAACAGACAATGCTAGTAGCTCAAGTCACAGGACATCAAATCAAGCAGCAACTTCTGATACTCTTGCTTTATGGCATCACCATCTCGGACATGCTTCAATTACCAAGATACAACACATACCATGTGTTAAACCTCTGGTCAAATCTTCACCTCAGGTTTGTCTATCTTGTCCCATGGCTAAGTTCACTAAGCTTCCATTTACTCTTGGTGATTCATGTGCATCTTTTAAGTTTGACTTGATACATCTATATATTTGGGGTCCGTATAAAATCTGTTATGACTCAAAGTACAAGTATTTTCTCACCATTGTTGATGATAAAACAAGGTATACTTGGATTTATCTCCTTCAAAACAAATCTGATGACTTATTTCACATCAAAGATTTCAATAAATATGTGCAAACACATTTCAAAACCTCTCTTAAATCCATAAGATCAGCCAATGCGCTTGAGTTTAATACTACAGATTGTCAGCTATTCTGTTCTGAACATGGTATTATTCATCAAACATCATGCATATACACACCGCAATAAAATGCACGTGTTGAGAGGAAACACAGGCATATACTTGAAATATCTAGAGCTATCAGGTTTCATGATGCAGTACCTTTGCTTTATTGGGGTGCATGTGTTATGATTGCTGTTCACATTATTAACCGCTTGCCTACCCCTGTACTTCAAAATAAAACTCCTTATGACCTGTTGTAGAAAGAACCTCATCTATATGAACACCTAAAAGTATTCGGTTGTTTATCTTTTGCCTCAAACACCTCACCTACTGCGGATAAATTCAGTCATAGAGGAATCCCATGTGTGTTCCTTGGGTATCCTTCATCAAAGAAAGGGGTTAGACTTCTTGATCTCACAACCAAGAAATTATTTATATCTCGAGATGTCACTTTTCAAGAAAACATATTTCCATTTCATCCAAATTCTACTCAATCTTTTATGCAACCTATACCTCCAACCTACCCTCAACCAGTTCTCATAGACAATGAAAAATACTCTGACCTGTATAGTGAAACTCCACTCCACATACCTCCATTCACTCCATCATCTAGAAACTTACAAATACCCTCAAACACAACTAGCTCTACCACCCAACTCTCTCCTGATGAACCTACATCAACAATTCCTGTAAAAAGAACCACCAGGCCTCATATGCAACCTATCTGGCTTCCAGATTATGTGGCTTCTCAAGTCACTACACATATTTCTCAGTTAGCAATCACCAATGTCTATCCTCAGTTCAACTGCTTCCTCTCCACTTTAACTACCATTCCGGACCCAACAAGCTTTAAAGTTGCAGTACAATCTAATCACTAGGTACAAGCCATGAACAACGAATTGGAAGCATTGGAAATTAACAATGCTTGGGAATTGACTAAGCTTCCTCCAAGAAAGAATGCGATAGGATGTAACTGGCTTTATAAAACCAAGTACAAACAAGATGGCTCAATTTAAAGGTATAAGTCGAGGCTAGTCATTTTGGGGTGTCACCAACAATTGGGAGTTGATTATGCAGAAACATTTGCCCCTGTGGCCAAATTAACCATAGTGAGGACTTTGCTCGTTGTTGCAGCCATGGAGAATTGGTATACTTGCCAAATGGATGTCACAAATGCCTTTTTGCATGGAGAACTATCAGAACTTGTCTACATGAAACTCCCTCCGGGTTATACACACTTGGGATGCAGGATTCAACAACAGTCTCCAACTTCAAAGCCTCCATCAAATTTGGTATGTAGGCTTAAGAAATCACTATACGGCCTCAAACAGGCTCATCGGAACTGGTTTGATAAACTATCTCTTACTCTCTTGCAAATGTGTTATAAACAATCAAAAGCTGATTATAGTTTATTCATATATCACACTACCACATCTATTACACTAGTGCTTGTGTACGTAGATGACCTGTTGATTAGCGGAAATTGCTCGCCTTCAATCAATCACTTGAAGTCCTTTTTGTCAAGTACTTTTCATATGAAAGATCTAGGTGATCTACGATATTTTTTTGGTCTAGAAATTGATAAAAGCTCTGCTGGGATCTTTATGTGTCAAAAGAAATACACATCAGATATTCTTAAAGAATATGGGATGCTTCATGTGAAACCCCTACAACTACCTCTTGACTCACACATCAAACTCGATGCCACGAAAGGTGATCCCCTTCCAGAACCTACAATGTATCAACGAGTACTAGGGAGACTAATTTATTTAACAATTACAAGGCCAGATATATCTTTTGTTGTGCAATTACTGTCTCAATTTATGCAGCAACCAACAACTGTGCATTACCAGGCTGCCAAACGCATTCTCAGGTACTTAGCTGGTACCAGTTCACAAGGTATATTACTTGCTTCCCAATCTGGAGTAAAATTAACAGTTTATTGTGATAGTGATTGGGTCAGTTGCCCAACCACCAGAAGATCCACAACCGGATATTGTATATTTTTTGGTGATTCTCCAATTTTATGGAAAGCCAAAAAACAACCAGTGGTGGCACTTTCCTCCGCAGAAGCGGAGTATAGGGCGATGGCCCTCACCACATATGAAGTCACGTGGCTCGCAGCCCTTCTTAAAGACCTTGGTATAAAGAACCTCCCTCCAACTCTGCTGAAATGCGATAACAAGGCTGCTCTGGCAATAGCTGCTAACCCCGTCCTACATGAGCGCACTAAACATGTGGAAATTGACTACCACTATGTTCGTGATCAAATCAAAACTGGTTCAATATACACTCAGTACACTCCGTCACATGAGCAAGTTACAGACATACTTACCAAAGTTCTACCAATCAAGCTGCATCAACAACACGTTACCAAGCTTGGAGCAACTGCAGAGTCAGTCCCTCCTTCTTGAGGGGGAGTAATAAAGATACATGAAATATTTTATATGTCTTGTTTAGTATATCACTTGTCTAGTATGTCTAATTTAGTATTTTCCTTATCCAAGTACAAATTTTTTATTGATGTTGGCTGTATTATGGTGACTAGACAGCTTCTATTTTGGCATGTATTTAATCATGGATATATGAGGGGCAACATTTTTCATTATTGAGAGAGCTGAAATAAAGAACTTATTCTCTCCATCTCATACTCTGTATCTTCATTATTTATTTCTTGAGTTTGCAATCTTCATACATTTGTATTAGTCATCAGTATCTGTTACGTATTATCCTGAGACGCGACATCAAAAATCGTATGAAGAGTAAATACAATCTTTCTTATTACGTGTTATTTCCATACGTAAACTCATCTTACGTGTCGGGTTTATATAAAACCATATATTATTGATGTTCTGCACGTACTTGGTGCCTTGGGGGTGATGCTGCTTCTATTTTATAAACATGAAAACTTTAGCTGATCTTTAGATCTTGAAATCTTAATATTCGGTCTTGAAGTTTGTGATGAATGGGTCAAACATTATACACTTTTTTTTGGTTTTTCATTCCTCCACCATCGCGAAATCCTTTCATCACCGTCAGTAGCTCACCGCCGGCTCAAAATTTGGTTAAATTTCTCATTTTTGGATCATTTTAAATCTACCCATATCTCATTTGATCCCATTTTTGTTGATATTAAACAAAAACGAAAAGATAGGTTAAAAGTAAAACCAAGATGAATATAGCGATAGGATGGAGCGGTAACTAAAAAAAGGGAAAAATTGTGTGCACTACTGTGTTTGAAAATATATAGTAAATACATCATTAGAACTTACGTATTAAATCAGAGTATATAGGGCCATAAATCCGCCAATCTGTAATTTGGGCCAGGTCTAACAAAAAATAAGTAAAACGGGCATTTTCACAATTTCATGGAAGAGGGGAAGAAGAATGGCACGAATGTGAATATGAAAGCCAAGTGCGGGGAAAATCAAATTAAATTACTTTATCTTAAAAGTTCATCTTGCTTGAAAATATAATAGTTATCTTTCCGTCAAAAATATGGAATAAAATAATATTTAAATATTTGAGGGAAAGGACTAGAATCTAGCAAGTCAAATTCAACTCTTATATTCTCAAGTAAACTGCTCAGTCACACACTACTATAAATATTCGTCATTTTCTTGCAAGATCATGCACAATTTCCACATTCTACTGTAGCTCATTGACTTCAAAACTATCCCAGTTCAGTCTACTCTATGTTTCTTTGAATAAATAGGAGTACCATCCAACTCCACTTTCACAAAATCAAGTGATACAGCACAATAATGGTCAAGACACTAAGCTTGATCATATCACTTGTGCCTTCCATATTCATGCTCATGCTCATGCCATGCTTATCAAAAACAATCCCTTCTCCAGTTCAAATCATCTGTACTCACTATTTTTAATTCCTTAAATTCATCATCCGAAACATCTTTTTTCGGGTTAGAGTCATGGAACTCCAGTTCTGATTGTTGTAAATGGGATGGAGTTGTTTGTAGTTCGCGTTCGCGTGACATAACAGGTTTACACCTTTACTCTCTGCTTCTGATGCCTACTGATGACTCCGTTGTAGTAAATTCAAGAATCTTGGACCCTGTTTTTCGCATTAGATCCTTAATGCTTCTTGATGTGTCCTCAAATCGTATACAAGGAGAAATTCCGGGAAAAGGGTTGGCAAATCTTACTAAATTAGTTCACCTTGACATGAGTGATAATAGCTTCAATGGCTCAATTCCAGCGGAACTTTTTCACTTGAGGTTCCTGTAGTTTCTTGATTTAAGTTCTAATTTACTCAAGGGTGAATTAAGTAGTGAAGTTGACAACCTTGAAAATTTAAGGACATTAAAGTTGGATGAGAATTTTCTTGGTGGAAATATTTCTGCACAAATTGGAAATCTGAGAAAGTTGCAGCATTTTTCTATTCGCCAGAACAAGTTTACGGGTGGGATTCCAGATTCAATTTTGAATTTGAAGCAATTGGAAGTACTTGATCTCAGTAAAAATCAATTATTCATGCAGATTCCAAGTGAGATTGGAAGGTTGTCCAACATTTCTACGTTGGCATTGAGCAAAAACATTTTCACTGGTCTCATACCGCAAATTGAGCAAATTAGAAACACTTCTGCTGGAAAATAATAGGCTTTCTGGGGAAATCCCCACCTGGTTATTTGACATGGAGAGTCTGAGGAATTTGTCTCTTGGAGGAAACGAGATGATTTGGAATAATAATGTCAAAATTGTTCCTAAGTGTATGCTTTCTAAACTCTCTCTCAGATCATGTAAAATTGCTGGAGACATTCCGGAATGGATTTCCACCCAAAAGAATCTTGATTTTCTTGAACTGAGTGACAATCTGCTCACGGGAAGATTCCCTATTTGGCTTGCTGAGATGAAAGTTGGGAGTATTCTATTGTCGGATAACATGCTTACTGGTTCTATCCCATCTCGCCTTTTTCAATCTCTTGATTTATCGGTTCTGGCTCTGTCAAGAAACAATTTTTCTGGGGAGTTGCCTGAAAATATAGGTGAAGCAAATGAGATCATGCTACTTATGCTTTCTGGAAACAATTTTTTGGGGCCCATTCCGAAATCCATTGCAAATATTTATCGACTCTTGCCCCTGGACTTGTCAAGAAATAAATTCTCTGGCAACACATTCCCAATTTTCGATTCTGATGGCTTACTTGCTTTTATGTTGATCTCTCCTCTAATGAACTATCAGGTGACATTCCCCTTTCATTTTGTACATAAACTAAAAGGTGCCAAGGAACCTGACAAATATGAATCAGCTTGAACCTCTCGATCTCCATGACAACAACATTAGTGGTGAATTCCCAGAATTTATTTCCCTAATATCCACTCTTCAAGTTCTTAATCTGCGTAACAACTCTTTACATGGCTCACTACCAGCCAACTCCTTCGCCAACCAGAGTAATCTTCGAATTCTTGATCTCTCAATCAACAATCTTGGTGGAAGTATCCCTTCAGAATTGGGAAAGCTTTCAGTGATTTAATAGTAAATTGGAAGAAGGCTGTACAAGATCTCTCAAGTCATAACCTGGAAATCTACTCTTTGCTGGACTTGTCAAATAACAAGTTTTTAGGTGATATTCCAGCTTCATTGGTATATCTCAAGGGACTAAAGCTACTTAACATCTCCAACAACAGACTCTCAGGAAAGATACCTCAAAGCTTCGGAGACTTGGAGAGTGTAGATACATTGGACCTATGAAACAACAATATCTCTGGTTCGATTCCACAATCATTTACAAGGTTGAAACAACTCTCTTTATTGGATGTGAGCAACAAGAAGCTAAGTGGGAGAATCCCACAAGGTGGACAAATGGACACAATGAATACTCTGAGCTATTTTGCTAATAACAGTGGATTATGCGGGTTACAAATTGGAGTAAAATGTCCAGATTATCAGCTAACACCTGATGCAGAAGGTGAGGATGATGCTGATGAACAAGAGCCATGGTTCTTGTGGGCAGGAGCATTCGTTGGATTTTCACTTGGGTTCGTTACATCAGTAATTAATAGCATTTATTAGTGGCTACTTTGTTTTACCACCACCAACAAAACTGTACTACTCAATTCAGTATAGGGACAAAACAAAGAAGAGTGTTATCGGTTCAGAAACTAATGTGTTTTGCTGTTAATGTTTTTAGATCACTAAGGCTTAATACATCTTTAGTTCTACTAATTAATGCAATTTGTAACAGTGAACAGTGAACGAGTTTCATAGCTGAAGTCTCTATACTTATTTGTACATGTGTGGATGTGTCTTTCTGTACAAACATATACTTTCTGGGTATATGACTGGTAACACGATATCAAACTAAGCTATTTAGCATACGGAATAGTTGGATCATGGATGTTTCAAGGCTTATGTTGCAGGCAATGAGATGATCTGATCGTGGAGTATAAGCTATCACAAATTTAAACTAGATTACACTTGAATGCTAGTTTCCTTAGTACTGTATCTATGCTAGAGAAAACAATATGACAGAACAGAAAGGGGGAAAGGATCAAATTAACTGTGATTCATTGAAGTGGAAGAATTAAACACAAGACTACCGGGAAACAGTATTTTCATATTCTAATGAAGGCACAGGAGTACCCGAGCCTATTCTCCCCAGAAATTATTATATATGCCAGCCAGCAGCAGCAAAGCAACAAATAAGAAGATAATTTAATGACAGATTTCAGCTTCGATGCAGCTCCAGTTATATTCCATGCAACTGAGAAGTCTCCTTTGTTACGTTTTGCATCTTCGGGCATTTTGTAACCGCAATAAAAAAATAGAATGCGCAAAGCAGCATCAAAGAATGACACAAACACAATCCCTGCTGTCTTCATCATAGTCAATATCCCATATTTCACTGTTTACAAATACATGGTAAATGATACAAAATTAGCTTGCAAGAAAAAATAAAAAAATAATAATCATCGAACATGTTACATAGGGCTCCAGCCTCCAGGCCTGCAATATTATGATAAACACAATTTTTTCTGCAGATGTACCAATAAATAGGACCTTGACCTTCCTGTTCTCACCAAATTCTTAATAGAGTTCTAGACGGCAATGAGGGAGCTAAAATTATGTGCAATTTGCTATAATTTTTATCTTAATCATAACGTCAGAAATTATACCAGTATAAAGGGTCAGCTTGAAAATTATTCATCCTCATTTCCTTTAGAAATATGTACGATTATCTAAAGTCTTGTTTTCCTGATGACATTGGACACAAGATACCAGGTCACTCGGTCACTACCAAAAAAACAGTTTCTCCCTGGATACATCCAATATCTTCCACATAGATAAGAGAATACCATAATACTTGTTTTCCTTGCTACTTATTTTTATCATCAAACTAAAAAAGTAGATACCATAAATCAGCCTAAAAGATTTACAACTTGAATTGTACAGTTTACCCAGATCTTGTGTTCTGCTCCACCAAATTGAATGAGCCCATCTACACGTGATTTATTTTTATATGCTAAATATCTACGTGTGATTTATGAGTTTAATTTAAAGTTTAATAGAGATTAGGAGGTGAGCTGCTACGTTATGCTTTAGTTACATCTTCATGTGATTATTTGGTGTTCTTTACTCTTCTAGATACACCCACACTTCTCCTAGGTTCTTCATCTTGTCAGTTGACACTTACTGTTTGAAGTTGCATGATAATGTGTTCCACACCAGCTGCAACTCCAATATATGAGAATTTCTTGGTACGATGTAAGGGAGAATCAGCTTATTATAACTCTTTGGTATCCTTGTCTAGTATATTTTCAAACTATGACAAATATATATTTTTTATCTTGTTTCGTTAATTATTTGTTTTATAATAAAGGTATTTGATTACTATTTCCTTGATTTGTACAATAATGTGCTTATTCAACGCTCAACCTTATTCATACTGTATCAATATTGTCAGACATAAATTTCAGGTAATGTAACCTGACTTAAAACACTGCCCAGGTAATAATGTTAGGCCATGATCCAAACTTTAGAAATTTTTAATCGAAATAAGTGATCTTCCTCAAATCTGTATAACAAACATGACATAAAGAAACAAACTTATAATTCAGCTTCTAACTTGTCATTCTTGCAAGAATAAAAGTGACTTCTAAATTGATGTCGGAGAAGTAAGAAACAGGTACTTATTATGAATGTGCAATTTGACTTTATAAAAATGAAATTAAAAAACTACTACATATAAGTAATGAAAGTAACTTCAAGTGACAAGCAACTTTTTTTAAGGTAATCAAAACCGGTAATAAATCATTTAATTTTCTACAAGAAAGTGAAATAAGATATTAAGCATAAATGAGTTAAACCCATCTACAGAGATCAGATTGAGTTGCATTGCATGATTGCATACAGAATTACAGATCAATTAACAAGGGTATCTCAACCTTAGAAGACAGGATTTAACAATCTTCTGACCAAGAAACATAGTACTGTACAGGCTTTTTCCTCCTCAATGAGCTTATCGTCCGCAATTGTTGCATTGTATGAGTATACTCTAGTACTCTACAGATTAGCACCCATTTCAATGGATGCTTTTTTTTCTTTTCCTAATATGTGATTAAACCTCTGAATTACTTACATTAACCTCTTTCTATAACAAGTTTTTCCCGGAACTTGAGATCATAAATTTCCAATACTACATTTCATTTTCAGTCCTAAATTATCTAATTTAACATGTTTGCAAAAGTTAGTCACATGTTAAAATAAAGTTGCAATTGCTAACAGAACGAGAAAGTCCTAGAGACAAAACCTATATAGCCAAGAAGCATAAACAAAAACATTGAATATAGTACGCACCTCGATTCAAACTCTTTGACATCGGCAAGTTCTTTGCCTATATTATCCACCCATTGCACTTTCTTCTTTTCGACTTCACCAGGTTCGGAAGCAGCCTCCTTACTTCTAATACAGCTCTTGAGAGCATGAACTTCTGATGCTTGTTCCAACTTGTCATCATCTAAACAACTCTCATCCTTCACCTCAACCGTCTCACCACTCAACTGATCCGTGTTCTTACTAATATTATTAGTAGCCGTACTAACAGGCTCAACTCCTAAAGGAAGGACATGTGGAGTATTATCCAATTTCAAAGGTCCAGAAGTGTAAAGATGAGCAGCAGCAGAAGGTTTGCAAAAGCAAATAAATGAAGGACAATGGATCTTGCAAAATAAAACCCTCATGAAAATGCTTTTCATTAACAACACTACTTCATTTCCACCCTTAATTCAATCCATTCACCAATCAAGAAACATAAAAATCTCAACTCTAACTTCAATTTCAACACTAAACCATTCAAGATAATAAAATTGACAGAGCACCCATATATTAAAATTACATATACAAAAACACAACCAAAATCAAGAATATTTTCAAGTGTATAGCAAAAAACTTGAATTCTTGGATTGAACTGTCTATATCATAAATTCCAAATCTAAAGAGAAATGGGTTGCTCTCAAATCCAAAAAAATCTCAAAAATATATACATACAATACATATATAATCAAGAAAACTCAACTTTGATGATTATACTAGTGTTATTGAAGACATAAGACAAGACACGTTTTGTAATCTTCTGAATGAGAACGAAAAAGAGAGAACAAGAGGAAATGACCACTATACCCTATATCATAACATAACATGAAAGATGATCATCAAACAAACTGTTGAAACATAATTGAGAGTAATCAGAAAATATTTATTAGTTTAAGAGTGAGATTAGAAAGAAGAAAAAGAAAGAGTAATTTGTGATTAAGAAGATGAGATTTGATAAACAAAGAGCAAACCAACATTCTATAACATCAAAACATGCCACCTGCAAAGACCTTCTCGTTCAACTTGTACAGGTGGTGGTGGTATCGTCCAACAGCCTCCTGTAAATATTATAAAATATTATGTCCCAGTTATTTAGAACGCGACTCCTTTTACACGTATTCCAATAATATTATTTATTCTATTTCTTAATTATTAAATAACAATATATTTAAATTGTAATCATATTAAAAGAAGGAAAATAATGGGAAAGTGGAGAGAAAATAATATTTTATTATTAAAAGTTAATTTAGGAATGGTCACATCCTTGAAAGTAAGAATTGAAATTGATATCGTAGTTATTTTTAGATTTCTTTTAACTTTATTTAAAAGGAATGGACATATAGATGACCTCAGTCAATTAAGTGTTTCAGTATAACCTAAGGACATATTTGTAAATATAAAAAATAATATATGAACTTACAAATATAATCTTTATATTTATAAGGGTTTTTGTTATAAACTCAAGGATTACTTAGGGATGATCTCAGGTCACGTTACATTATTATATATACATGAAAAATGATCTTATGATAAACTTAGGTAATTAACAAAGGATATGAACTATTTTAATATAAAAATTGAATAATAATTTTGTAATAATAATATATACCCCCAATCCTTATATTTACAAAATTAGTCTTGATTTTATATTATATTTTGTTTTAAGCTTAGGTAATTACTAAGGTCCTATCACCTCTATATATGTATATATATATATATGGATACAAGTTATTATTAAAACTAATAAATTAAGAGTTAATATTAAAATATATATATATATATATATTAAAAATAGATAAATAATATAAAGTAAGAAACATTATAAAATACACTACGGGAAAAAAAAAAAAAAAGACACAAGGAGCATCATTATTTATACCGGTACCTTGTTGCCCTCTTGCGCAATCACCTTTTTTAAATAAAAACTTGCTTTTCCACCAACCTACATATTATTAAATATTCCGGCTTCTTTTAGTTTAATATTTGAACAATATACTTTTTTATTCTTTAAGGGTAGAACTAGAACATGATTGTTGTTTGTGTAATTGTGTGAGAATATGGTCTATAAATTGTTAAATCAAGACATTAATATATTCGTGTTTGTTTTCATTTTTGTTTTGATTTCTTAAAATTTTAAATTCAAATATTATTTTTTATGTTTTATTTGTATAATACATAAAATTATTAACTAATAACTAATTAATTTAATAATAATAATAGTTTATACATGTAAATATGATGAATTATGAGTAAATATTTTTATTTTTTGATATCTAACTATTTTTTTAAAGCTATATATAATTGGGGGTGTTTTGTTTTCTCTTATTTTATAAGAACATATATGCTTATTTTTAGAATATATATATATATAAATATATATACATAATTTTTTAAAAATTAAATACTTATTTTTTAAAAACAAACAAACTGGGCCCATGTTTATGCCAATTGACAACCAGATAACCAACCTCCTATTGTTCTTATGTTTTATATTCTTGACTTTTTCAATATAAAAATAAGACATGTTTGATTATATAAAGTTTTATAACAACTTTCAATTCTATAAGATTATGGTACATAACATCGTCACCTGAAATTCAATTTTGTGATATGGACAATCATATTTCATAGTTGTAAATTGTGGAGTGGGACTCGAAATCATTATTTTAT
The DNA here is from genome assembly GCA_028671895.1 of Oenanthe sinensis. NCBI lineage: Eukaryota > Viridiplantae > Streptophyta > Magnoliopsida > Apiales > Apiaceae > Oenanthe > Oenanthe sinensis. Next base: position 16,787,151 of record CM053813.1, read on the forward strand.
AAAATTAAAATAAAAAATCTATTTTGGATTTATACTTTAAAGAATAATGCTTGAATAGCAAAAATAAAACATGAGTATATGAGTTATTTACTATTTGAAATTAGAAAGACGTACATATTTTATAAATAGTCATATGTATTAAATTAAAATCTAGACGATAAATTCAAATATTCAATACTAGTTGGTGACAACTAATGGAGATTCAAAAGAAAATTTTAGTCCAAGGTTAATCACTAATTTGGTGTGAACGCGGTATGAGAGTGGTGTTTACATCTTATACAAAGCGATTTGAAAGAAACGATTGCGGATAAAATCCTTCTTCTAATTTAAATTAGATTATAAATTATGATTATTTATTATATCAGATATTTGTTTTATCTTCTATATCAGTTAGGGTGTGCACGAATCGATTTGGCTCGGTTTTTATCATAAACCGTTATCAAACCGTGCATGTTGGTTTAGTTTGATGTTTACCTTTTAATCGTCACCGAATTGTTTAAAACAATTTTTTTCGGTCAGGTTAACAGTTTGTCGATTTCAATTTTTTTATTTTTAATTTTCAAAAATTAATTTTATAATATAATGTTGATAAAAAAATTACAACTGCTATTTTAATATTTTACATTGCATAATATTATATGCTATTAGAATTAATATATAATTATCTAACATCAAAACAGTCTAAATGACTTGAGTGTATATAATATAAGTATTATACATATGATATAAAATTTATAAATCTTAAAAATAATATAATTTTCGGTTCGGTTTCTCAATCAATATCGAATCGTAACCAAATCGATATATCTATTTGGTTCGGTTATGATTTTCTACTACCGATTTTTCAGTTTGGTTTTTCGGCTCGGTTTCTATTTTTCTTTTTTTTTTCACACCCCTAAGGCTTAGATATTGAGAAGTTAATTGGCTATGAAAGTTATGGTTGTTCTTGCGTCCGAGACTAAATCAGTTCTCAACAAGATGTTTACGTATTTCAAGCATATTGAGAATCAACCTAAAATGTAATTCTAATAATGAGGGGTTAGACCATTTATATAGACGTCTAGAGTCTTAGAATATGAGTAAGGTTAGAAAATTTAGTGGGCAATACACCTCCTTGATGGGCTTTGTTATTGTTTCCTTGTAAAATTTTGTTTCCTTATTAATAAAGGTGTTTTTGGGGCTATTTTTTGGAATAGTTTCCTTCTATTTGTACACAATTAATTAGGTGTATATTTAATTAATTAATTATGAATTTATTTAATAATTAAGATTTCAGATCTCATTAATTGTTTCCACTCAAGACCAAATTAAGTCTAATATGTCATTAATTATGTGTTTAATACTTATTTCTAGAAGTGCGACTCACTAGAGATCGTAAATAATGCCGATATAAGAACATATAAGTATTTTTGTCAAAAAAAAAATGAACACATAATTATAAGTTCAATATTTTTTGGTGTACTACTAGATGGCACAAGTTCGATCAGATCATAGGGATAAATCATATAATATAATATATTGAGTTCCAAAACAATTATGTTTACGTATGAAATCATCCTAACTTATATCTTGTACTAGACATAGATGAATTTTTTTAATTTTTTTATTTCAATATTTTTATATGTATAATAATAATTTAAATTTTATTTAATATTATACGTATATATTTTTATATAATTTATTTGTATTTATATTTTAATAGGATAATGTTTGTTTGTTTATTTTGTATAGAGATGTATTTTAGTTAGGAGATTAATGTGTGTTTGTATTCGATTTAAACTACTATCTTATTATATTATAAGTGAAATAAATTATACATGTTTAATTTAATTTTTTTAGAAAATATTTATAATTTTTTTGGAAGGCGTTGAATCAATCAAACTACCAAATAAAACCATGTTTACTTATAATAATATAGTATAGATACTTTCAATAATATAATATTAGTACATAAATTTACATTAAAAAGATTATAAATTTAAGATTTTAGAATTCTAATTAAAGTTCGGTTCTGTTTCCTATTATTATTTAAAATGAGAAAATATTAATAAAAAAATTAAATGTTTGATAAGAATTTTGATTTGTACATATTATGAGATACATAATATAAAAATATGAATATTTTTAAGGAGACTTGATATTAAAATATATGTATTTTGTGAAAATTAAAAAACAGTTCTTTTCAAGGACATAATTTATCTAAAACACTTTTCAAATTTTAACAAACTATTTAATATTTTTTTATTAAAAATTATTTATCGACAACGATAATATTAAACGGGTCTAGATCTCTACATATTAACAACTTCACTTATGATTCTAAAATAAAGGGAAAATGAATTTTTTGGTCATTCAACTATTTATTCTTTTGGAAACTTACTACTGAACTATAATATAATTTATTTAAGTCACTAATGTTACTTTTTTACTTGATTATAGTCGTTCCGTTAAGATTCCGTTAAATTTGATTAAATTGATGATTTTAATATTTTAGAAATTGTTTTATATCACTTAACTATTTATAATTTTAGAAACTCATCACTGAATTATTAAATTAATCCAAGTTAAATGTATACTAATTTTATTGTTAAAAATTAATCAAGTATAAATAATTTTGAAATTATATAAGAATAATTGACTTAATCATAATAAAATTATAAGTGCAAATTTTATATTCTATGTACATGAGCAATTCATATTATTTTGAGAATATTCATTAAATATAAATTATATGATAATACTTTTAAGTTTCAAATTAAAAATTTTAAATTTATTTATAAAAGTAATATCATTCTTTATTTTCTTGTACTTTTCCCCATAATTATGTTCACCATTAATAATATATTATTTTTTACAACAATTACCCATTATTTGTATTATGTTTAATAATAAAATTTTAAATAATTGATAATATATAAATTATATTAATTTAATATAATAAATTCAGAAAATGAAATACATCATATTAATAAAATTTTAGTAACCTTTTATAAATAAATTATACTCATATATTATGTTTGCTCAGATGATAATCTATTATAGAAGGGGGTTAAATATAATAGACACCAAATAATCGATCAAGAATACAAGTATATAAAAGAAACACTATTTTGTATTAATGATAATGAACTTGAATACAAAACTCTCTCAAGAAATTCACTGTTCTTAAGAGCTGCTAGGTTGTAAGAATAATATGACTTGAATGAATGAAATAATGTTAACCTATTTCTGTGTTTATATAGACACAGTTACAAATCCAACTACAAAACAGATAATGATAAGAATAGCTTCTATAAAGTGATTTGACTTGTATTTGAATTCCTTATTCACTATCCAAATCATATTCTGATTTGTCAGTTTCTTTCACAAACTCTGATAATAAACTCTGTCGGTTTGATAATCTCTGATAGAGTATTCTATGTTAGAGTAAACTTTGATTGAGTATTCTCTGATAGAGTAAACTCTGACCGACAACTTCATAATCTCTGATAACGTCAGCATAAACTCTGTTAATAAATTCTGTTTGATATTCTCTGACAACATCAGTGTTTGCATTTCTAACAATCTCCCCCAATTTATGTTTTATTAAGTAAAACATAAATTTCGCTTATGATATCAGAAATATTGAGACAAATGCATCAGAGTTTAAATCTTCTTTCTTGAATTAAATCTTTCTGTATGAAAAGTCTTCTTTTAGAAATTTATCCAGCAGCACCTTCTCAACATTTTTCAACAACTCACTTAGCTTTTCCTTTAAATCTCTCATTTGATCAAAAGAATCATCAATTTGAAATATAGCAGCTCTCAAATTGTAAATTGATGATCTCTCCATCCTTTCATCTAAGGGAATGCAACATGCCTTCTTTCCATCAGGATTTAAAATTAGTGCAGGAATTCCTAACACCATCTTGACCTTTGAATCTCCTTTTGTCATCTCCTTCTCAGAATCATCTTCCAGTAAATACCATAGTTTGTACTCCTCAGAGTTTATCATGAGTAGCCTTTCACTCTTCTTCTTTTCATTTATCACTCCTTCAAGAATCTTTGCCCACCTAGAAGTAGCTTCATTTTCATCATTAAGAAGATAAAGAACATATTCAAGTTCTTTAGATGCCTTGTGGATCAAATTTTCTTCAATAATTTTCAACACTCTTCCATTCTCCAATAAATATAGTAGCTTCTCCTTGGCTTGAGCCATCAAAGATATCCTTCACTATGTTGACAGATATCAGTTTGTCAAGATGTTCTTGTGTCAAATCTTCCCCAGGCCTGTCTTTCAATGAGAAGGGATCTCTGAATGTGTTTGTTTCACCCCTGTAGACTTTAGCTTGAGAATCACCAATACCACCCTTGTTTTTACCAAGTCTGGCATTGAGAGTCAGAGTTTGAGTTTTTGTCCACAGAAGATCAGGCTTTTTCTTTCTGATCAGAGTTTGTTGTTCCTCTTCTTCATTTTCAAAACTTGATCCACTTGGGAGAAATGTTGTTCCTGACATAGTGAGAGGATTCTTGATTTGGCTGGAGTTTTCTTCACAATTTCAGGAGTAGGTTTTGCCTGAACAATTGGCTTAGAAGTTTCAACAGATTTGGCTTGGACAGGCTTAGATGCAATCTTCTTTTGTTAAGCAGGTGCCTTCCTTTAAACTGGAGCTTTCTTTACATACTTTCTTTTCTTCTGGACTTGAGCATTGTCAGTACCAGACTTCTTTGATTCTTCCTCTACAACAAATGGATCCATTCCTGGATTTTCTTCTTCAAAAAGCCTTATTGCCAGTTCTGCATCTTTCAAGTTTTGTTCTTCAATTTTCTCAGGCTTCTCTTCTTCTTCAAGCCTTTTAGCTAACTCCATGTCAGCATCCATCAGAGTTTGCTTCTTATCAAAGTTTATATATGAGGTTGATGAAATCAGAGTTTGAGAAGTCATCAGAGTTTGTCCAGTAATCAGAGTTTGTTGAGTCAGAGTTTGCTTTCCATCCTTATGACTCTCTTGATCATCATCATTAGGTTTGTGAGATTTTCTAATATCATCCTCCTTTGTTAGGTCCAAATGTGTTGTAGAGGGGGGGGGGTGAATACAACTTTTTAGATTTATGAAGCAATAAATACTATGTAATAAATGAACACAATGAATCAAGGAATATATGTCTTATATATAATTTGAAAGAGTTGCTACAACATTTATTACTGTAGTACAACAGAAGTAAAGAGGTTAGTAAATGATACTAAGCTTTGTGAATACTCTATCTCTCTTTTACAAGTGTTTCTCTCAATTATTGCTCTCTCTCAAATGTTACACGAGTACTTCTATTTATACTACTTGTAATCTATGACTTGTAGTCTTCAACAGATAAGATATGAGTGGTCTAATGTTATCCACGTAAATCTTATCTTGTCTTGAAAGCTTGGAAATAGCCAACCAGATAATGCCATGTGTCATGTTGAAATTGTCCTCTATGTAGAATTTCTACATAGGAATTTCTACTTATCATCTCGAACATTTAAGTAGAACTTCTACATATGAATTTTCTACTTACACTCTATCTCGAATATTTAAGTAGAACTTCTACATAGGAATTTTCCAATTACACTCTATCTCGAATATTTAAGTAGAACTTCTACATAGTAATTTCGAGATAGCTTCCTTCCTGTGTACTTAGAAAATATTCCACTTCCAGAATTTCTACTTGGCTCTAAGTAGAAACTTATCTAGAATTTCTAGATAGAAATTTCTACATAGGTTCCCCAGTAAGTACTTAGAGAAATTCTGGGCCTCAACTAGAAACTTCAATGCAACATCTTAAACTTGTGATTTCTTCTTGTCTTCTATATTCTTCAACAAGCTCTTGAACATGGATCTCTACTACTGACATAAACTTGTTATCAATGCCCTGACACTTGATGCAATGGTCTGGTTCATAAATGACTAGTCTTGATAGGGTTCTTGTTTCTGAATAGATTACCATATTCAGTTAGTAATGTGGCTTTCCAATTGTCGCTTTCCTGCTTCTTCTCTTGAAATCAATTAGTCTTATTGATACTGATTGTTATGATCTTGATTCTTTAAGTTACACATCACTGAGGCATGAACAACTTTGACTTGAACTTCTTCCAGTGATTTCATCTTTGATTGATCATAATTAACCATGTTAAATTGTATCAATTACCTTGTCTTCAATTTGTATTGATTTCTTTGTGACTTCTTATTCTTGATTGTCTTCTGGTTAAATATCTTTTCTTTAGTTGAGTTACATTAGTTACAGTGTTACAAGTTTAGACACTCTGCCTTTCAATCTCCCCCTATTTGATTGTCTAACAATGACATTCAAATTAAAGAAGGATAACTCAATTAAATAAATGAGACGAGAAAAGATAAGTAACATTAAAGTCTTGTTCATGTTACAACTGAAATGAAAATTGAAAAACAATACAAAGAACTTAATAATTAACTTAAACTAGAAAGAGAATTCGAACCTCGAATCAAAGATCTTTGGAATGATTTCTATCACCTAGATTGTTTCATGTCTTTCAGTCAAACTCATATCACCTTATTGGATCCACTCTGATTCACGGTTACAGAATGGTAAATTAGCCTATCTCGCATACCGTGGTCAGGTGAATTTTCCTCAAGTGAGTTAGAGCAACCAAAAGATATGAAGTTTTTCCAACTTCAAGTTCACATTCCTCCGAGCTTTCATTCTAATTCCGTTTCCCCTTCTTAATTTCTTTCTAAGCATCGTGCCTATCTTCTCTTTATTTTCTGTGCCTTTCTTTCTTTTGTTGTTCTCTCTTGTATACTGGATCATGTAACTGTGCCCATCTAGTATTCAACAGACTTACTACTTCCATCTCTAGAAGATTCTTGGGTTCTGGATATGGATGTCTGAAAAGTCTTCTGAGTTTTTCCACCTCCTGAGTAGTCCTGATCTTTGGAATATCCTCAAAATTCTTCATGATGAGCTGTGATTTCCAGTGAGTTTTACCATCTTTAAACTGACAGTAGATCATCTTGGGGTAGCCCTTGACACGGTTAGTATTGAAGACACTAGCCGCATCTAACTCCATTCGTCTTTTCTCTTGAACTATATCAGACAAGTACTTCAGTAGTCTCTACTTCTCATCAACAAACCTATCCTCTACATCACCCCATTTGAATTCTTCCAATACTTTATCTAGAAATGCAGCATCTTGAGTCTGGAGCAGCCATTTCCTACTCATATGTAAGAAGGTCAGTTTCTGGTCTGCATCAATGAACACCAAGGCATCAGCTGTATCATCAGCGTAAGAGTGAATCCAGTATACACTATCTCTTCCTGGAACACCAACTGCCTCCCTTATTTCTCCTTGTTCCAGTGGTCTAGAAGGAAGAGTCAGGGCTTTATCTACACTTTTCACAGCTTGTAGAATATTCCATTTTCTCTCCATTAGCTCTGGCTCAATCTTCATGTTGTCTAGAGGATTTGGAGCAACTATATCACATTTCCATATCTCGTTTTTCTTGAATATTGTCTTCTCAATGAACTCCACTGATTTTTCTTTGACATCAGAAGTGAATCCCTTGCTCATCATTTGTCTACATATCGCTTTTAAGGATTCCACTGATAGAGCCATTAGATCTTCTTCCTCCATACTAACCCTCTTCATTCTTCCATCTACTACCATACGAACAACATCTGGATTGGCTGAGAATTCTGGTCCCTTATCCTCTGTTAGCTGCATTAACTGATCTTTGTACAGAATGCTAAGTTCATCATCTTGAGAGTATTGAATTTTAGTTGCTAGCAAAAACAACTCTGACGCAGATCTTCTCGAGATAAATTGATCATCCACGTACATGAAAGACATTGGGGCTCCTTCAACTATGGTCAGAATGACTTGCCACTCCTTTACCACTGGTTTATATCCAACACGGACTTTTGAAATCATCCTTTTCAAAGCATTTATGTAGTCCACCGTTATTGGATTTTTCAGGTTCAAGTTATAGAAAAGATCATCTGCCTCCTTGTTATGAACTCCATTTGTACAAGTCCCCATTAATATCTTCCTTGCATCATCCCATTTCTGTCCAATCCTCTGTTTGTCCAAATCAATCTGAGGATCAGCTAACCTTGCAAGCTCATAGTATTACTGCTTCTCCTTGAGTTCCACTTTCTTCTCAAAGAAAACAGCCTCTTCTTGCATCATTTTCATTTTAAAGAACTAAGCTTGTTCCAAGGCCAACTGTTGAGCTCTCAGGGTCTCTTCATCAACAGGGATCTCTTTAGTCTCTCCAGTAGACATCCCAGCACCTCCACCTTGTTCCTTCAAAGATCTTTTAATAGCATGTGTTAGGGGTACGTCCTCCATATCAGAGTCTGAATCAACAACATGTACTTCTTCTTGTCGACCACCAAAGTCAGTGAATGGCTCTTCTTCTTCAACCACCACTGCTTTACCCTTTCTCTTCCTCTGAGCCTCCTCATCAGTAACTGGCTCACTTTCCTTCATTTGCTCCTCTTCAACCAGAGTGGACTGTTGTCTCGTCTCAGGCTCTCTCTCCCCCTTAGGTGAGTTATCCGGAACACCACCCTGAGCAGTAGATCCTGCAGCATGTTGTGAACCACCATAGCCAGATCCAGAAGGTCCAGCACCAGCTCCACCAGCTCCACCAGTTCCACCAGCACCACTATCATCTAGGGGAGGTTGATTGTACTGTTCGTCAAAGCACTCCGGGGGCACGAAATGGCGAATTGCATACATCATTCGACTGATCACCGTTGCCATGGTATGCATTACACTTTCTACGCTCCCCATCCGTTCGTACAGAGTACTGAACAAGACTCCACCAGCATGGCCCAAGTCATTCACCTTGTTCGTTACGTCGTTTAAAGCTTCCGCCTGACTTGCCATTCGTGCTGCGTAGTCATCAAGAGCTCTCCGGTTGTCTCCAACATTTACCCCTAACTGCCCTATCGTCTGCCCGAACTGCTTCATCTGATTTTCAATTGCTGTCATACGAGTATCAAGATTTTCAAGAATAAGGGACAGTATTTGGCGTAGGTGTTCTCGCTCTAAAAATCGTTCTGTTAGTGTTTGTCGCTCAGTTTCGGGCCTTAAAAATGAAGGTCCCTCACTCCCTAAACGCTCACACACACTCCCTGTCTCACGCTCGTGTATGTCTTCAACAATATGACTGAGATTAAAAACAGTACCTGCAGAAACTGGATAAATAACATTAGTAGCAGTTATGGGATCTAAGGATCCTGTCTTGTCCTGAGGTGGAATCTCAGGCTGAGAGGCTGCAAAGTGTTCATGTACAACATCTGACCCGATCCTCTCTGCAGTATCAGTACGTACCGGTAAAGGTACGTTAGAAGCAAATAAAACTTCCGGCCTAGCTGAAGCAACAGGCTCCTTAGAAGGCACAAAATCCTCACCAAAAGTCCTAGGTGTAGAATGTGCAAGGGGAGAACCACTCACGTGAGGTGGAGTGGTTGTGTTAGACACACTAGGTTTTGACTGGGCTTTTGAAGTAGCAGCTTGAGAAATTCTGGCTCGCTTCCGTATTAGGGGCTGCACTTCAGGGTTACTCTCATCAGAACTCTCACCTAATTCTACAGGTGCCGGCCTTTTAACTCCCGTCAACAAGGGTGAAAGTGAAGAAGTCAGGGAATCAGACTCAAAAATTTGGCTATCACCCTGGGATAGATCCCGCGGGTTAGCAGAATCGTGGGCCACGGAATCAGAATTAGATGAAGAGGAAGTATTTGTAGTGTGAACAAAGGGTGCCTTATGTTCAAAGAAATTACCTCCTTCATTACCTTGTTCAGCAAAGGGGTCAGATTCAGCAGGAGTTGACCTAGGAAACGGTTGCTGCTCCCTTTGCCCGGTAGAGTACTGACTGAGAGAATAACCCTCTTCTTCGTCATCATCAAGTTGCTCGTCAGGAATCCCTTGAAATGCGTCAGTATGAGCAGATGGATTCTAAGCATGTGATGATAGTTGTGAAGTCCCCACCAGAGTAGTGACACCTGCATCATAAGAAAGCCACACTCGAATATTCTCAAGAATAGACATAGGTTTACCCTGATGCTTATCCTGGTTAGCAATTGTTGTTAGTGACTTAGTTCTCATACCGAGAGATGCAGAGGTTGGACTCCTAACAAATGCCTGCCTAACTGATAAAGCATTAGATGGTACAAGATGATTAAGTAGCATTTATAAGAAACGGGGATACCAGCAGACAACATCAGTGGTTACAATGTCCCTGGTATCAGGCGATCCCATCATGGCCACAATTTCAGAAAGAACGATCCTTCTATAATTGATGTTGAGTTCACGGGCCAGGGAAACACCAAAGATTTGCATGGGAATAGGAATTTGATGAAAATCTCTTTCGCGTGCACGAAAACATCTTGTGATAGCTTCAAAAAAGTAATTCCATTCCACATGAAAAAAATGTTTTTGAATAGTGGAAGTGGATATTTTACCAGTGGGAGGATAACATCCAATTTCCTCAAAAAACTTTAGGCGCTCGGCCGCTGTAGGTACAGGGTTGTAAGAATCCTTGACTGAGAAACTAAGAACTCTATTAAAAACTGCCTCTGTAACCTCATATTCTTGACCTTCTAAGGTAAACTTAAAACCATAGGGGGTCGATTTACTCCCATAAGTAACCGCACTGGTCCATAATTGTTGCAAAGCATCATGAACACTAGTTGGTTTTGCAGTGAAGGCAGTACTAGCTTTGGAGTATAAAATGAGAAATCGTACCCAAAACTTGAATCGCGGGAGTTGATCACCAATTTTCGTAGAAATATTATAAAAGTTATTTTTAGCAAGTGAAAATTGGTGAGACATTTTTTTTAATTTTTTTTTGTGAATTAATTAGATTTTTGTATATAAAAAATGCATACAATTAAAATAAAGAAAAAAAATAACCAAACAATGTCAGATCAACTCCTTGTAATTAGCAGAGAAGACACAGAGTCATAACTGAAAAATAAACTATGGAATTGAAATGAACGATTACGAATCCTTAGACAACCAAATAACCACACTACTGATTAACGAGATAAGGAACAGTAAATCAAGTCTGCAATTTTAACAGTGCGTATGAGAAGGTGTGTAAATAGTCGCGTGTATATATCGTGTAAATAGAAGAACAGACACGATGCAGAACACAGAAACTCACAGTGATCAGAGATTCAAACAAGAGATTTAGACACAATTTTTACAATAGTTCGTGGTATGTATGAATATTAACACAGAAATCGCTGTGATGAAGAAATCGCCTAGGAGTGAGGGTGGGGGCTGTAAAAATTAGGTTTTAAACAATGGGTAAAAGTGAAAATAACATCGGGTTAGCGATGTATATATAGGCATTATTGAGAAATGATAAAAATACCCCTGTGAAAATTAAAAAAACTTAAGTACGTACATGGTAATCTAAGTCGAACTTCGACTTGAGTTTCGACATAGGTGCTAACTCGAAGTTTAGTCACTTAAATAATTTAAACAGTCAAAACCCTCAAGGAAAACCTATCTCGAACATCAAGTCGATATTCGAGATAAGGTTCAAGATAGAGACTATCTCGAAATTTCCTTAACCCTTAAACAATTTCTAAGTCCCACCAGGGAAAACTATCTCTAATATTAAGTCAATATTCGAGATAATGTTCGAGATAGAACCTATGTCAAACATCAAGTCGATATTCGAGATAATGTTCGAGATAGAACCTATGTCAAATATCAAGTCGATATTCGAGATAATGTTCGAGATAGAACTCAAGTCGAACATAAAGTCGAATTTCTTCCCAGACTTAGAATTTTCAAAATTTCACGCCTGGAAGCCTCAACCCGAAATATAAGTCGAATTTCGAGATAGATTGTATCTCAAAATTTTGAAGATACTTAACAAAATTTGGCACTTTTTAGAAAAAATCAACAATTAAATTTTGCCAAATTAAAATAAATATCAATTCAAGGTTTTTTTTAAAATAAACAATACTAAAAACATTCCTTGACAATTCTAAGGCCTTTAATATCATAAAATTACATGAAAAACATAGAAAAATTCATCTAAAAAATTATGAAAAATTTAGAGAAATATGAATTTAACTCCCCCTATGTTCATGCAATATTATGAGCATAAATTCAAAGTTTTTATCAATAATTTCACTTAAAGCACAATGAATTCATGAAAAATAACACTACATACAATATATAATAATCATTAATGAAACATTTTAAAGTCTAAGTCTATAATGATTAAATAGCATGCAGAAGTGATATTTTTAGCAATTTTCTAAATTATATACATATGTTTTCAACTAGGCACAATTAAAATAGGAAAATTACAAGAAGAAAACATATGTACTTGATCAAAACTGGAATTTTACAGATAAGAGGATTTACTAACTTGTGTTAAGCATCCCCAATTCACCAACCAACCTATTGAATGTGACTTCATCAAGAGGTTTAGTGAATATATCTGCAATTTGTTGCATTGTGGGTATAAAATGTAACTCCATAGTCCCCTCCTCAACATGTTCTCTTATGAAGTGATATCTTATATCTATGTGCTTGGTTCTGGATTGATCCACATGATTGTTGGTCATGGCAATGACACTAGTATTGTCACACATGATAGGAATCTTCTTGTGCTCCATGCCATAATCTTTCAATTGGTTCCTCATCCACAGTATTTGAGCTACACAACTTCCAGCAGCGATGTACTCAGCTTCAGCAGTAGAAGTAGATACTGTATGTTGCTTTTTACTTTGCCAGGACACCAATCTTCTTCCTAGGAAATGACAGGCACCAGATGTGCTTTTCCTATTAATCCTGCAACCTGCATAGTCTGAATCCGAATAGCCTATTAGATTAAAACCTGTATCTCTTGGGTACCAAATCCATAGATTTGATGTTCCCTTGAGATACCTAAAGATTCATTTGACGACTATGAGATGTGACTCTCTAGGATCCGTTTGGAACCTTGCACACAAACAAGTTGCGAACATTATATCGTGTCTACTTGCAGTTAAATAAAGAAGTGAGCCAATCATACCTCTATAGATTGTGATATCAACTGGTTTACCTGATTTGTCTTCATCAAGCTTCGTGGCAGTTGCCATGGGAGTTTTAGTTGCTGACGCATCTTCTAGATTATACTTCTTGAGTAAATCTTTGATGTACTTGGACTGGCAGATAAAGATTCCTTCTTTTCTCTGACTGATCTGTAATCCAAGGAAGAATGACAGCTCCCTCATCATGTTCATCTCATACTTATCCTGCATTAACTTGGCAAATTTATTGCACAAGCGCTCATTAGATGACCCAAAAATAATATCGTCCACATACACTTGAACAAGTATTAAATCACCCTTTACATTTTTATAGAACAATGTTTTATCAATTACTCCCCTAGTAAAACTACTTTCAATTAAGAACAAGGATTGGGTTTCATACCATCGTCTTGGGGATTGCCTGAGGCCATAGACAGCTTGGAAGAGAAAGTATACAAAATCTACAAGTTCTGGATCAATAAAGCCAGGTGGCTGTTCCAGATATACTTCTTCTTCTAGCTCTCCATTCAGGAAGACACTTTTCACATCCATCTGAAAAACCTTGAAGTTCTTGTGTGCTGCAAAGGCCAAGAACATCCTGACTGCCTCAAGTCTTGCAACTGGAGCGTAGGTCTCATCATAATCAATACCTTCATTTTGAGAATAACCCTTCGTTACCAGACAAGCCTTGTTTCGTGTTACAAGTCCGTCTTCATCTAGTTTATTTCTGAATACCCACTTAGTTCCAATTACTGATCTGTTCTTTGGTCGGGATATCAATTTCTAAACTTTCTGCCTTTCAAACTGACTGAGCTCCTCTTACATTGCAATTACCCAATCAGCATCACCAAGAGCTTCTTCTATTTCTTTAGGTTCAAGTTAGGACAAGAACCCAGAGTACAAGCAGATATTAGCCATGTCAGCTCTTGTAGTTCTTCTAGTAGTCACACTGGCGTCTGGATCACCAATGATTAATTCAAACTGATGGTCTCTACTCCATACCCGTTCTTTTGGTAAATGTCTTGATGATTTAGTTTGATTTTCTGAATTGTTGTGTTGACTACTTGTGTTATTTCTACTAACTCCCCCTGAGTTAGTGCCAGTTCCTACAGAACTAGTGTCATCTCTTCTTGAGTTTTGAGCACTTGTCCTTGAGCTGCTATTTACTCCCCCTGAGTTGTTGTCGGACTGTGCTGAAGAAATTTCTTCTGATCTTTCATTAGACTCAGGTATTTCTTCTCGAATACTTGGTATATTTATTGTAACAACCAACTCAGGTTCAGCCTCAACTTCATCCAAGTCCAGATTCTGAAATTTTAGGGACTCAGGTTCACGATTATCTTTAGAAATTGATGGGAGTTTGGTATCGTCGAATCTGACATTGTAGCTCTCAATCACTTTTCGATCGTTCACTAAGAATACCCGATAAGCTGCCACCACATCTGTAGAATAACCCACAAATATCCCTTCACGTGTTTTTGCTTCAAACTTGCCTAGATTTTCATCGTCTATAAGTACGTAGCATTTAGCTCCAAAGACATGAAAGTATTTGATTGTTGGTCTTCTGTTATTCATTAGTTCACATGGTGTCTTTTCTTTATCTTTTATAATCAAGGTTCTATTCTGAGTGTAACACACTGTACTCACTGCTTTGGCCCAAAAGTATAGAAGAAGTTTTGACTCATACAACAAAGTTCTTGCTGCTTCAACCAATGTTCTATTCTTCCTTTCAACTACTCCATTTTGCTGTGGAGTTCTCGGGGCAGAGTACTGACGACGTATTCCTTTAAATTCAGTGCCGTTGTCTGATCTAATTGTCTTCACAGTGAGTGTTGAAACGTTCTCAATTCCAGTGATGTGGTCAATGATTTGGAAAGGTACTTTGTCTTTTTTCATAGCGAACAATACCCATGTATACTTGGAGAAGTCATCCATGATTACTAATGCATATCATTTTCTAGATAATGATAGGACATTCACTGGGCCAAATAAATCCATATGTAGAAGTTGCAGAGGCTCAGTGATACTAGAAATTTCTTTAGACTTATGCGATGCTCGCTTTGACTTTCATTTCACAGGCTTCACAGAGTCCTTTAGGAGAAAACTCCATTTGAGGTAGATCTTTCACCAATTCTCGTCTAGCGAGAGCATTCATCGTTTTGAAGTTTAGGTGAGATAGCTTTTTATGCCATAACCAGCTTTCATCATCTGAAGCTTTATTGTAGAAACATGTGACTTCATTCTGGTTTGCCAAATCCATATCAGCGACAAAAATATCTGCCTTTCGAACTCCTCTTAAAGCCAATGAACCTTCCTTAATGTGAGTGATCGATACACCTTTCTTATTGAAGACAATTTCGTATCCTTTATCACATAATTGACTGATACTCAATAGATTGTGTCTCAATCCCTCAACATAGGAAATATCTTCAGTGATGACATTACCAGTTTTCAATTTGCCATATCCCTTTGTCACACCTTTGCTGTCATCTCCAAAGGTGACATAAGGGCCAGCCTTCATAACCAATTCTGTAAGCAGGGACTTGTTTCCTGTCATATGCCTTGATGCTCCACTATCTAGCACCCATATAACTTTATTTCTTTTCTACTTAAAGCCCTGCAATGACAGATTGATTAGGCGTTCTTCAGAACCCAAGATTGATTAGGCCCGACTTTTCTATAAGATCGAGAATTATCAGATTTAACAACAGGAGATGCACATTCTTTAACATTCCTAGAGCTTTCGACTTTGTCTTTTACTTTTTCAGACTTAACAGATTTATTAGTCTTAGGAGAAGGCTTGTCACTCCTAACTTTAGGAGGACTGGCAGTCTTAGCTCTTACATGCTTCTTTTTGACATTAGAACTAGCAGAAGAATTTAGACATGATTGGCTAGTTGCATTCATCAAGTTCACAAACGTTTGCATGACGTTAAAAGTGCATGGTATACAATTTAGTTGACCACATTGTGCATGATTCTGATGCATGTTATTCATTGTGTGTGGTACAGGCATGGCATGTGCAACAGGAATATTCATGTTAGATTTACATGCATAAGAAAGATGTTCAGATGATTTATAGTGATAACATGCTTTCTTTATTCGTTCTGTCTTAACCTCTTTTAAGCCTTTTTCCTTTTTACTCTGTTATTTAACAGCCTTAGCTCCTAATCCTGGTTTAGACTCTTCACTAGGGGAATTGATTTTAACTGATTTAGTAGGAGTTATAGGTTGTTCTTTCTTCCGATCTTCCATTTCAATCTCATATCTAATTAACAATTCAGTCTCTCCTTCTTCACGAGGAACGAAGTGTTTAAAGATAGGTTTAACAACAGATTTAAGAATTATAGGTATTTCCTTTTTAATCTCACTGGAACTAGTGTCTACAGGTCTTTTTCCTTCTTTTTTAGATAAGTTAGAATAGTCAAGTCCTACACCAACTCTAGTTATCTTCTTAAATGTGTCACTATCAACATTCACTTTACTAGCTGCTAGTATATAAGCTTCGCATTTAGTTTTTAACACAGCTAGTTTATTCCTAAGACATGATTCTATTTCATCTTTAAGGTTTAGCTTTTGTTCCAAAGATTTAATAGAGTCTCTTAGGGAAGTATCTATAGTGCAAGCAACCTTTAATTCTTCTACTTTTGCCTCAAGCATTCTGCATTTGGCAATAACTGTTTTATGTTCTTTTTGAGAAGTATTTAGGCTTTTGCACAACATATAGATCTCTTCACTAAGAGCCCCGTTCTGCACCTTATAATCATCAATAGACATTTCTTCTTTAAGTGTTAGAACTGGTACCTCTGGTTCATCTGATGTCTCAGCCATGAGGGCAAAGTTTGCTGCATGGGTAACTTCTTCCTCGTCTGAATCATCCCAAGCTCTGCCTTCTGTTACAACTAAAGCTCTTTTTCCATGTCTTTCCTTCACCAGGGCTTCATACTTGCTTTTGAGGGCTTCATAAGTTTCTTTGGGATATGTTTGTTCCGGCTTCTTGCAGTCTGTAGCAAAATGTCCAGCTTCACCATAGTTATAGCATTTGAACTTCATTTTGAAATCCAAAGGTGATTTGTAGCTGGTACTCTTGCTTTTCCCTTTATAACCTTGAGAACTACCACCACCCTTAGTAACCCGATAATAAGATGAAGATTTTCTCTGTGGTCGGTTACTCTTTCTGAATCTTATGTTGCTGAACTTCCTTGCCATGTATGCCATGACACTATCATCCATGTTGTCCAGCTCTTCTTGGGTGAAGTAGTTATCATCACTATTTGACGTTCACTCATCATCATTGTCAACTTGATGTGGTGCAGGTGATGATCTAGGTTTTTCTGCAATCATTGCCTTTTTAGACTCTTCCTCATCATCAATTAATCCTGATGCAGCTTCCTTTCCTCTTGAATCATTATCCCATGCTTGATCTTGAAGGGTCTCCAGCTCATAGGTCTTTAAAATTCCATAATTTCTTCCAGAGAAGTTGTATGTAAATCTCTAGTTTCTCTAACAACGTAGACTCTATGTTCAATGCTCTTTGGCTGGTTCCTTAGATATCTCGTGTTGACTTCAACCACGGGGAGAGTTACACCTAGGGCTGTAATCCGAGTCGGGTTTTTTTTGAGCTCGACCCGACTCGACTCGATTAACTCGGCTCGACTCGGCTCGAACTCGTTATCGAGCTCGAACAGATTTCCGGGCTCGATTAAAAACTCGAGTCGAGTCGAGTATTTTTAGGCTCGACTCGGGCTCGACTCGATAAGGCTCGAACTCGAACTCGACTCGGCTCGAGCTCGAACTCGATTAATTTATTTTATAATATATAATTTAATTTATTTAAATATTTTAATTAGTTGATTTCTAAATATATAATATATTAAAATTTGTAGTATTCTTGAATTTATAAGTTATAAGTTATTTATTTTTTAAAAATTTAATTTAAAAATTTGAGACCAAATCTTATTTTTAAAGTCATTTTTCATTTTGAGTTAACAAAATGTCTGTTTGTGTAATAAATCATAAAATGACTTAAAATTGAAAAAATTATGTAATTTTATACCTTTTTTAAATATTAAAATTTAATTTAGAAATTTGAGACCAAATCTTATTTTTAAAATAAAAAGTAAGTTATTTATTTTTAAAAAAATTAATATACACTAAGAGCCCAATTTAAAGTCATTTTTTATTTTGAGTTAAAAAATGTCTGTTTGTGTAATAAATCATAAAATAACTTAAAATTGAAAAAATTATGCAAATTATAAATAACATATAAGTATAGCCAATGCACCTAAATATCTAATGTAATTTCATATTATTATTTCACATTTAATGTTCAAATTAACCGAATTGACTAATAATTGACAATTTTGAAAATTAAAATTTTAAAGTAAATTATATATACTTTTTAGTAATATATTAGTATAACTTTTTAATTTTGTCTAATTAAAGTTACATTTTTGTCTAATTATATAATATTCGGTTAAAGTTTAGTCAATTTTACAATAAAAATCAAATAATCCAATTATCCACTTAACTTGGATAAAAGTATTTTTTCCAAAAAAAAAAAAAAGAAGCTCGATAGGCTCGATTAAAGCTCGAGAGCTCGAAAACTCGTTAAAAGTCCGTTAAGCTCGAAAACTCGTAAAAAAGCTCGTAAGCTCGAAAACTCGCGAGCGGCTCGAACTCGACTCGAATACTACCCGAGTCAAGCTCGAACACATATTTTAGGCTCGAATAATTTTCGGCTCGACTCGACTCAACAAAAAAAAGCTCGAGCTCGACAAAAAAAAGCTCGAACTCGGCTCGACTCGGCTCGAATTACAGCCCTAGTTACACCTCTCAGATTCAAATCCAACACTAACTGACTGAATCTTAGATAGACATCTGTTATGCTTTCTCCTTTTTTTATTCTGAAGGTGTCATACTCCATCTTGAGTATAAGTGTTTTGTTGCTTCTGACCTCAGCGGTACCTTCCATGACGACCTCTATTTTATCTCAAATCTTTTTCGCTGTAGTTAGTCCTTTGACTACATTAAACATCTCATGATCTAGGGATTCCATCAATGTTTGTCGAACGGATGTATCGAAAGCTATTTGCTCCTTATCAGCATCTGAAAAGTCCGCTGCCTTCTTAGGCTCAGACCGTTGTGGAACAATCACATCTCCTTCCATATGCTCAGGAACAACAACCATTGGTACAAATTTACCTTTGTCAAGGACTTCCAGATATTCAGGATTGACGGACTCAAGGTAAAGTTTCATTCTCAACACCCATTCTTCATAGTGATCTCGGTCGAACATTGGAATTCCGAAATGATTTTTAGGTGCCATCTTAACGAGATTTAAAGTAGAGATAATAAACTTTTCTTATTACTTGTGTAGTAATTAAAAGAAAATTGAATTATCTCAGAATAAACCTGGTCACCAACAAAAAATTTCTAAGTACCCAAGACTAGGCTGTGTAGAAACTCTATGTAGAACTTTTGCCTAAGTCGAAATTTCACCAAGTAGAAAATCTGTCAAGTAGAAATTCTCACTAAGTCGAAATTCAGTCCATGTCGAAATTTTCACTAAGTAGAGATTTTGCTCAAGTCGAAATTTCTAAGTAGAAAATCTCAAGTAGAAATTCTATGTAGAACTTTTTGTCCTTAGAGAAAATTTGTTGCAAGTCACTTTTAATATTGAATAAACAATATTATTTTCACACTTTTTGACTTTTGTGTCTTTTCTCACCTAACTCACCTAACACCCACGTGACAGGTACAGAGTAATCTTTAATATCTTTTTGTGCACTGAGAAAGTTGTCCAATCAAAAGCCAATAATACCTTTTTCACTTTTTGTCTTTTGAAAAAGGGAATCAAAAGTTAATGGGTTTGTCTTCTTTATCAAGAACAGTGATGACTTCTTGAAGAACACCAAGAATCAAAGTACCCAGAATAATTCACAAAAATTATCTAAAATCCACCCAAAAATTAGTAAATGATACTAAGCTTTGTGAATACTCTCTCTCTCTTTTACAAGTGTTTCTCTCAATTATTGCTCTCTCTCAAATGTTACACGAGTATTTGTATTTATACTATTTGTAATCTATGACTTGTATTTATACTATTTGAACTTGTGATTTCTTCTTGTCTTCTATATTCTTCAACAAGCTCTTGAACATGGATCTCTACTACTGACATAAACTTGTTATCAATGCCCTGACACTTGATGTAATGGTCTGGTTCATAAGTGACTAGTCTTGATAGGGTTCTTGTTTCTGAATAGATTACCATATTCAGTTAGTAATGTGGCTTTCCAATTGTCGCTTTCCTACTTCTTCTCTTGAAATCAATTAGTCTTATTGATACTGATTGTTATGATCTTGATTCTTTAAGTTACACATCACTGAGGCATGAACAACTTTGACTTGAACTTCTTCCAGTGATTTCATCTTTGATTGATCATAATTAACCATGTTAAATTGTATCAATTACCTTGTCTTCAATTTGTATTGATTTCTTTGTAACTTCTTGTTCTTGATTGTCTTCCGGTTAAGTATATTTTCTTTAGTTGAGTTACATTAGTTACAGTGTTACAAGTTTAGACACTCTGCCTTTCATCCTTGCATTTGTATGTAGACACCTTCTCCCCCTTTCTGACATCATTGCCTTTTCTTATTGTTAAAATGTCAATAATTGTATGTAGCATATTCTGCAAAGAGGTGACTGCAGTAGAAAGAGTATCAACCTTAACTTCCAAAGCATCTTGTTTTTCTGAAACATTCTTGACTTTTAATTCTAGAGCATGTTGAGATGTTGTAACAACAATCTGAACAGATGCAGTGGTTTATTGATAGATTCTTTTAATTCACAAACTTCATTGTGAAGTCCCTTGGACAACACAGTAGTAGCCTTCAAAACTGTTTTCATTTCATCAGAATTTAATTCCTCGTCAGCTTTGTTAATCAATTCATGAACATGGGGCCATGAAATTTCTTCATTTGGGTATTTCCAAGACATATCCCAAATGGATTGTCTATGAGAGTTTAACAAATCTTTCTAAGATGGTCCTGCCTTTGAAGTGAAATCTCTTTTTATACCTTCTTCATTTAGAAGAGCTTCAATTTCTACCTTGAGAGTTTCAACCACCATGTAGTCAAGATATGCCATTCTCAACCTCTCATGAGCATCAAAAGAATCAACATGCCACTTCTTTGTGTTGTACCTCTGAGTGTAGGGAATTGAAAGATCTGTAACTTCTTCATCCAAGAATATTGGCTCATTAGAGTTTGTGTCCTCCCCATCAGAGGTTGCAGCATTGTCAGAGATTGGCAGATCAGAGTTTGTGGTGACTGATAAACTTTGAGTACCTGCAAAAGTAACAGAACATCCTAAATCACTCTGATTTTTTAAAGTAATCTCATTACTTCTCATATCACACATATCATAACTTTTAATAGTTAGAGTTTTCTTGTCAGAAGTAACTAACTTCTTTCTCAATTCAACTTCTCCTTTTGCCAGAATCAGTATCTGCCTCTCATTATTAATTCTGTTTATCACACATTTTATCTCAGTCTCACATGAAAGGTTCAACTCACAGTGTCCTAAAGAAATAAGAGGTGACTGATAAAGGAGGTCTGTAGTCACATGAATAGGGGTACCCTTTTCAGGACTATCCATGATCATCTCAGCAGTAAGAATTGGAAAGGTAAAATCTGAACTTATACTATCAGAAAATGCAAATTATGAAGAAAATTCAGAGTTTATACCTTGATTTGTAGTTGAAGTGGATGTAGTTTCCATAGGTTGTGCAGAAAGAGGTTGCACCATGATAGCTTCAGAGATTGTCATTGAAACTTCATCAGAGTTTATCTTCCAAAATTGTCATTGATAGCAACAACAAGATCTTCCAAAATTGAGTGAGTGCCTGCATCCAAACTTTGATTGGATGGTTCTTATGTGACAGGGGCCTTAACAACTTCTTCAACCATTTGAGCTGAAGGTTCTTGTGGGTTGTACCCCTGATCTTGGATGGCTTCATCTGCTTCAACCCTTTGAGTTGAAGGTTTTTATGTGCCTGGCCTATCAATGACTGCTACCTCACTTTGAGAGGCAAGTTCTTGTGGGTCCTGACCAAAAGATACTGGCTTCTTTTTCTTCCTATTGAAGAGCTTTGAATTTGGAGAAGCTGAAGTTGATTTTGACTTCTTCTCTTCCATTTCTTTTCTAACTTCTTCAGCCAGCTCTTTTACCCTTTCATAAGATATCTCCTTGATTATTTGCTTGGGGGAATGAACAAGAGAATTAGAGATTGTCACTGGAACAACATCACTTGCATCAACATCACCAACAGTTGTATTATCACCAACTAACTTAGTTTTACCAATTCATCAGAGTTTATCAAGGCATCAGAGTTTGTCAGGTTTTCAGAGAATATGGGCTCAGAGTTTAAAATATCTTCAGAGATTAAGGCTGCATCAGAGTTTATGGATGGAGGTTGATCAGAGTTTACTGGATTAGGGATTAAGGCATCAGAGATTGCAACCTTGACCAATCTTCTTATCTTCTTTTTAATCTCAGGCATTGGATTTACTGTGAATGGCTTCATGTATTGTGCTGGTGGAATCTCAGAAGCCTTCTTTACAACTTTCTTCATAGGAAAAACCAAACCTTCATTACTATCCTCAGAATCAGAATTTTCATCCTTCAACTTTCTTTTCTTAGGAGAAGACTCCTTTATTGATTTTCTCTTCCTTTTGTTGCTTGGCCTTGTTGAGAGATGTTTATTATAACTACAGTCTTTTGGGAGACTGTAGAGGTTGGTAATTGTGTTTGGGTATTAGTGTTTGGATTGTGACTTGGGTTAGAATCAGAGGGTGCTAAACTCTGATTCACAGTCACTAACAAAAAATCCCTCCCATACATGGTAGGCATTCTCTGATGTAAGAGAAGCCTGACCCATGTGGGATAAAAAAGTTTAGGAAGTTTACCTTCAGCCTCTTTCTTTGCATCTTTCCTTGTTAGATCAGTAAAAATTCTTTTATTCATACAAAAGCTAACTAAACTTTGATCATTGTCAAAACTAACTTCAGGCAATAAATGACTAAAAATCAATTGTAAAAATCTAGTAAAATATACAGTATGTGCATCATCATCAATCTTGCTAGCTAATTGCCTAATAATTAAACAGGGAAAATTAAATTGCAAGTTATGGGTCAGAGAATATCCAATATGTTGAGATAGCTGAGGAATGGCATCAAAATTCATGCATTTAGCTGTGAAAGCCCTTGTAATGCAATCGAAGAAAAAACTTCATTCTCTTCTTAAATGGGGCCTTATTAAACTCTCCAGCTTTGATAGACTATCTCAATAGCCTATTTCTTTGAAGAAAGCTTTTATTTTTTCATCACTTACTATATCATCATACACATCCACTTCTGGAAGATGAAGGGCTTGACGAACCCATTGTATGTTTCCCATTGCATTGAAAGGTGATTGCTAGTTCTTCATCATTACCAACATTATTGAACTTGACTGTTGACCAGATTTTAGTTAGAGATTGAGCGGAAAAATTGTTTGGTTCCAGTAGTGCATACCCAATGTAGCTGTTATGTAAGAAATCTTGAGGAATATCAGTTTTTGATAAGAGAGAGAGATGTAATTTGTGGAAGCAAATGTGTAGTTTTGGAAAGAAAGTCCTTTGGATGCCATTAAAACAGAGATTTGCAGTTTAAGAAAAAATTAGGGTTTATAGAAAATGAGAGAGAAAGAGAATAATAAGATGCAGATGAGTAATTCAAAGTGAAAATAAGAATTAAACTATTCCCTCTCATTTGCATATACCCTGTAGTGGGGCACGTGGTAATTTTTGAGTGGTTGACTAATGAGTAGTGCAATTCTCAAAATACAGCATGTATGTGTGTATCTGTGTCTAAAAAATGAATCGTTTATCGTGAGATACACGCGCCCTTATAATCAGTCCAATCCGAGAATAATAATTATGATGTCACAAAATGAATTATGATGTCATAAATAATATCTCAGAGTTTAGCATGTAGACTAGGATCAGAGTTTATATAAATCAGAGTTTAATATTCACTGTTAGAGTTTACTACATAATCTGACAGAGTTTATCATAAACATTGATGGCTGATGATCAGAGATTAGATGTTCCAATGATCAAAGTTTACATCATCAGAGTTTATCACATACTCTGATAGAGTTTATTATATACTTGATTGTCTGCTACTTACCATCTGGAGTTGAGCCACTTGTCACCATTCCTAATTCAGAAACCAATCTTGTAAATGTTGCTTCACATAGGGGTTGGTGAATATGTCTGCTAACTGTTGATCTGTGGGAATAAAATGCATTTCAATTGTTCCTTCCATGACATGTTCCCTTATGAAGTGATATCTGATACTGATGTGCTTTATCAGAGAATGTTGAACTAGATTCATATCATTGCAATAACACTTTGATTATCACAATAGATTGAAATTTTTGAAAAGTTCAAACCATAATTTAACAGTTGATTTCTCATCCATAAGATTTGTGCACAGCAGCTTCCTGCAGCTATATATTCAGCCTCTGCTGTTGATGTTGAGATTGATTTCTGTTTCTTGTTATACCATGATACAATTCTTCCACCTAAAAATTAACAACTGTCACTTGTGCTTTTTCTATCAATTTTGCATCCTGCAAAGTCAACATCTGAATAACCTATTAATTTAAAGTCAGACTCTCTAGGATACCATAAGCCAAGATTAATGGTGCCCTTGAGATATCTGAAAATTCTCTTAACAACAATTAAATGAGTTTCCCTTGGGTTTGCCTAAAATCTAGCACATAGACAGGTTGCAAACATGATGGTTGGTCTACTTGCAGTCAAGTAGAGAAGTGATCCAATCATGCATCTATATGCTGCAATATCTACACGGCTCTCCAGTGTCTTGATCAAGCTTAGTTACAGTAGCCATTGGAGTTGTAGTAGATGCAGAGTCATGTATTTAAAACTTAGTGAGTATATTCTTTGTATATTTAGACTGATTTATGAAAATACCTCCATGTAGAGTATTCAAATTTCTTCAAGATTGGAATTCTGATGCTTTCATACATGTCTCCAAATATGTTTATGTGATCTTTTAGTTGAAAATAAATGTCTGCTCTAATACCAATTTTTTGCCCAGATGATAATCTATTATAGAATGAGGGTTGAATATAATAGACACTAAATAATCGATCAAAAATACAAGTATATAAAAGAAACACTGTTTTGTATTAATGATAATGAACTTGAATACAAAACTCTCTCAAGAAATTCACTGTTCTTAAGAGCTGCTAGGTTGTAAGAATAATATGACTTGAATGAATGAAATAATGTTAACTTATTTCCGTGTTTGTATAGACACAGTTACAAATCCAACTACAAAACAGATAATGATAAGAATAGCTTCTATAAGGTGATTTGACTTGTATTTGAATTTTTTCTTCAATATCCAAATCATATTCTGATTTGTCTGTTTCTTTCACAAACTTTGATAATAAACTCTGTCGGTTTGATAATCTCTGATAGAGCATTCTCTGTTAGAGTAAACTCTGATTGAGTATTATCTGATAGAGTAAACTCTGATCGAAAACTTCATAATCTCTGATGACATCAACATAAACTCTGTTAATAAACACTGTTTAATATTCTCTGACAATATCAGTATTTGCATTTCTAACATATTAAGTTAATATATAATAAAATGACACATTCGTTAAAATAAATCAATGATTTTGAAAGAATAAATTGAACAATGTTAAATAGTTGATAATATAAATGATACATTCGTCAAAATAAATCAATGATATTTATTATTTTATAACAAATATTATTCTATTAATAATATAAATCTTTTTGTTAATATTTTTAAAATAATATTTTTAATCAAATTTAACAGATTCTTAACGGAATGGTTATAGTCAAATAAAAGATAACTTTAGTGACTTAAATAAATTATTTTATAATTCAATGATAAATTTCTAAAAGAGTAAATAGTTGAGTGATAAAAGAATTCATTTTCCTTAAAATAAATTTCACTCACAACAATTGATTGAGAAAATAGAACTTGCCAATAAATTTAGAATCCATATTTGCATTTGTCCAGTGCACTACCCGAGTACCGAGTAGGCCTGTTAAATGAATCAGATATTCGAATTGATCAGTAGCTAAGTAAATGAAAATGAATCTTTTACAAAAATATTTATCTGTTAATGATCCAATTCGATAATAATCCAATATGATAAAGAGCGTATATTGATTTAATACGACTCGATTCTTAACAAGGTTCTTCCTGGATTATCGGAGCCCCAGGACGAAAATATTAATTGGACCCCAATTTTTTTTAAAAAATTGGTCATCGCTTTTGAACACTTTACTTTTTATCTTTTATATTATAACCGTTATCATAACTTTGACTCACATTAAGATCAAAAGATTTTGATACTTTTAGCAATTCATTAAAATGGTCAATCCCAGAAATATCATTCACTTTTAATAATTTTTAAAAAAATTCATCTATATTTATTTTGTTACTTAATATATATACACACCGTACAATAAGTGTCATTTGTTCTTAATGATTTATGTATGTGATACAATTAAAAATAATAAAAAATATTTAACATGTTTGATTACTCTTAAAATAGAATTAACGCAAAACACAAGTGCAGAATAAACAAAAACATAAGTGCAGAATAAACAAAAGTTAATCTTTAAGAATACAAATGAATGACTTATCAAAAATTATTAAACACCTTGAATCTATAAGTTAATCCTTAAATCCACAAAGAAAAATAAGAGAAAGTACTTAAGGATTTTTTTATTCAATCAATCAATAATTAATCTTTTATAATATTTAGAGATAATATATATTATCCTTGATAAAGAAATATACTATTAATCAGTCAATATAATTAGGAAATTTTCTCACTTAAATTCTAAATATAATATAATATAAGTAATTATGAAATCTCGAGCATCTTGTCTTACTAAAATACATGATCTCTTCTTTTACATAAATTTTTAGGTTACATAATATATATACTATTTTTCAAGAAAAAAATGTGACCCTTAAATTTTTGGTCCCGGGGTGTCGCCCCCTACCCCGTCAGGGCCATGTCCTTTAATGACTTGATCCGATTATATATATATATATATATATATATATATATATTAGCATTTTAGGGATTTTTTTTATATAGATTTAAAGAGGGTATCATTATATACACACACGACGTACATATATTTATATCATTATTCATTAAATATAAATATAACTAAATTAAAATTGAAGTTTTATAATTTTTCCCTTGAAAAAATATTGAAAATCACTCATAAAATTAAAAAATAATTTAAACTGATTTTATTGTAGAATCAAATCCTCCAGAATGATTTTACATTAGAATCAAATTTAAAATCAATTTTTTTGCTTACTTTTCAAGTATTAAATTTTTTTAGAAGATTATATATGGTTATTATTTTATAGTACAATCAAATTTCCTATTTTATAAATTATAAATATGGTTGATTTTAAAATTATTTATAAGATTCTACGTTAGAATCGAAGGATTCTCTCTGTAACTCTATATAAAAGCGTTCTCTCTCTAAAATAATGATATATATACTTTTGCTCAAATTGAAATAATTTGAATAGAAACTAAATAAAAACTAAGAGAAATAACCCCTATATGACATCACCAACCCCTATATGACATCTTCCACCCTCTATATATCGCCCACCCCCTATATGATATCACTCACCCGGGACCCCCCCTCCATCCACCCCTGAGCCCACCAAAGTCTCACCAAAACTCTAAATAGGCCCTAGATAGGCTCCAGACAAGCCTAATAGACCCCACCCCGTCCCCGCGAGGCCCCACCCCAGCCTCACTAGGCCCCATACCCGACTCACCCCGAGGTCCATCCACAACCCTTCACATTCTCCTTAATAACATTGGTTTCTATTTGGTTTCTATGGGAGTAGAACCCTATATATATGTGAAATATATTATATATTTGTATATTATATATATATATATATATGTATATTATATATGTATATTATGTATTTATATATTATTTATATATTATATATAATATGTAAATATTTATATAATAGTATTATATTATATATATATATATATATATAATAAAAATCTGAAATATCTAATATTAAACATATTTTATTAATTTATTTTCTTTAAAATAAATTATGTTTTAAACGGATCGGATATCGATCCGATAACCTGCAATCATACGGATCGAATATGGATCAGTCTATCAAAAATCGGATTCTCAAATTAAATCTGAATAAAAAAAAATAGATCTGAATATGAATATAGGCCGATTCAATCGAGACCAACATGGCGAGTCAATATTTGCTGATTTTGCTATTCATTAACATAAGAATCCTGGCATCTTCAATTTCAATCGTTATTTACCATTAAGGCAATCCAATTGTCTCACGTGTGCTATCTTTTGAAAAATGATTCTGGCACTAATAATTTATTTAATTTTAAAACCAAAGCAAACTATTCAAATTACTTATGTTGTGTGATTACTGATTATACCAATCCTAGTTTTGTTTTATTCTTTTTCATATTCCGTACTTAAACCTTAATTGTGATTATCATCTTCTACCCCTCTAAGTAGGACAGTAATTAAGGTCTAGGGGACTTAAATCGAAGGCAAATCTAGATGCTTTTTACTTTCAAATTACTCCTTTATGAGCCTTTTTTTCACTTTAAGAATAGACCATCATGGGTTCCTGGCCATGTCTACTTTAGTTGCATGAATCAAAAAGAACTTTAGATATCATTTGGTCTATGATATGCAAATGAAATAACTAGAAGTATAATTTTGAGTAAATAATTATCTCTATATATGTGACTGTCTCTGCTACCCTAGACTTCATACTTTCGGCAACGTATAAGCACTTGAGTTCGAAGTATGCCTCGTTATTTCTCTTGTGACATTCCCCTGATAATTAGAATTGTGGCAGTGGGTGGCGGAATAAGGATATCGAAAAATTTGGAAACAAAATTTCATGCAGAATTAATTGAAAATTAGAATAAAAATTAATGCCAACTTTGTAAGAGATGTCGAGATTTAAAAAGTTATCGATTTTTCAAGAATTTAATTCGGGTTCTCGTCTCCCTGATTGTGCTGCTGCTGGAGCAGAAGTTGGAATTGTAGAAAGACTAAAGCCAAAGAAAATAAGATGAAAGGTAAGTATTTAGTGGGGTTGAAGGCAAAAATTTACCCTTCTTCTGATTACTATTTTTCCCTCTTAAGTGTAGAGACAACATCATGACCTTGTGTATTCGATTGTGGAGGCACATCCTCCTCCACTCTAGCTACTCTGTCCTACAGACATCCAATTTATTTTCCTAAAGAAGTGGCATGGGTATGAGCCAATCATAACAAGCTGCCATTTGTTAGGGACCTTGTTGGACAGCTTGTTTTCAACCACTTGTAACCTCACATGCACAATAATTAGTTGCATGCCGGTGAATCAAGAAGAAAATAATATATCAACACAATAGTAATAACATTCTTGTATGATATTTAGAAAATTCCATTACCAAAGACTTCTTGATGCAACACACTTCGCGTCTTCGTGTCATTCTTAACTATGATAATCATGATTAATAAAAAAAGTTTTACTGATACAGCACATACATGCTCATACCTGTTTTTTGTTAGTGTTATTGCATAGCTAAAGCCACAAGTTTTATGGTTACAATTTCTCTAAGAATAGTTGCAAGGCGTTTGTACATTTTATCCACGGTCAAAACCGTGAGGTCTATGTAAGTTCTCACAAATCATGCCCTCTTCGGATCCTCTTGTATACGAGTTATAAGAGCAGGATACACCAAACCAAACATGTTAGGTTTAGCTTTTTGATACAGCACAAATCTATTTACTAATTGGTAATCGTCAATTCCTCCAATATGAAAACAATTATGTGATCATCGTTTTGAGAGATTTTAAGGATAATTGGTAAACTCTTAGCTGTTAAGAGATGTTTATGACCTTAGTAGTACTTGCAGTCTAGCAGATCTACCCATCTTTCACAGTTTTTTCATATAGTGTGTTATAAGTTTCCACTTGCATTCAAATTAATAAAACATTAACTCAAACATAAAGAAAACAGTTCACGAGTTGCACCAACTTTATATCGTAAAATAAAGCTGACAGGCTTGCATAGAAAGAGCTAAACTTAATCCTCTCAGTCCAAAGGTTGCAGGACTCAGGAGGGTACAAGGAAAGGGTTTTCAGTAGTTGTCTCCATTTCTTGAACCTGAGAAGCGGATGGATTTTCATTAGTATTACCTGATGTCCCTGAATGACTTCCATTCGTCAAATGTTCTGGCAGCTGATGTGCATTGTGCATATCATTCTCCAGCAGCACTTCATCAGCTGACTGTTCTATTTCTACCTGCTGCTGTGCATTGAGCATATTACTATCTAGCTGATTTAGCTTGTCCTGCAAAACAGTTTTGTCTGTCACAATATACCTAATATTGGCTAATAAATTTGGAAAAGAACATGGGCGACTCATAATCTTATCTAATATTTAAGTACAAGATAGATTGACATGTCACTGGTAACTCGGCCTTTTTGCTGAATAAGATATCTGAAGGCGGTGAAGTGGCATACACTTGAGAAAATAAGCTCTGAACTTTTAAAACAATACAGGACAAACTACAATATTTTTCAAATTCAAGTCACACTATTATCCATCTCCGCATCATGTCATGAGGTTCACCCATCTCTTTCCATCTGCGATAACTTCTCCTCCATCTACTAAGAGACCATCCCACAAAACTTAAGGAGGATCCTCTCTTCTTCCTCTTGATTCAACATACACCGGGACTAAAGATCAATGACTTTGAGAAAGAAGTCAGTATGTGCAGGTTTGATGTTCAAAAATATCTAAATATATTCATCAATTTTCTCCCTTACAAAAGAAAAGATTATTTCAGTACTCGTATGGTCAAAGCTGAATATTTTCCTTCTCTGTCACCCTCATTGATGGTAAATATATATTTGTGTTCCTTCCTATTTTTTACTGCATAGAAGGCTGACTTGCCACTGTTGAATTAATGGTAAAAGGAAAGATGCAAGTCTTGGAGGATGAAGCAAATTGCAGTTTTTTTTAGCATGGCCGATTGGGACATAAACAGCGCATTGAAGACATACTAATTTACACACTAGAAGGCAGGAATTTTATATTTTATGTTGGGCAGAGAGGTCATACATAGATGCTTCTGATTGCCTGAAGCCATAACTTATGCAGATTCTGATTAGTTAAAAAATATAAATTTACGGCTGAAGATTTTCGTTTTAGTGTTTCTTAAAAGCCAATAAAGAAGCAAAAAAACGATGGAATTAATTGGTCAATAGATGTTTCAGGTTTAAGATTTAATGGCTAAAGAAGCAATGTTCTTTGTATTATTTTTTTCAAATAAAAAATTGTGATATCAGCTGTGTGTCCCATAGCTGAGTCATAAATAGCTATATTATCAGCGTCCCTGCTACGCAAATCCAAGGTAAGAAAAGATTAAACAAGTTGATAGACTATAGTTGAAGTAACATGTATCTAAGTCGTTTCTCAATCCTAAATAAAATCAAAAATCTAAATAAGCAATTCCAAAGCATAAGAAAATTAACTGCTCGTACATTTACTGCCAATCCATCCAAAAAATCTTAAGATCACAAAATGCATTCGCCACATAATCACATAGAAATGTATGTCACAGGATAGGCAGTATCAATAAAAAAGACGGTATTTAATTTAGGGATTAAATATCAATCAGGTTATTGATTGCGTCCAGATGTATCAAGTAGGTGACTGATTGCAAATTTGACTCATTTTGGTGATTGATTTCACAATTTGACTCATTTCAGTGACTGATTGCACAATTTGACCCATTTCAGTTTTCCGGCCACCTGAAAATTTTCCGACGAAAAAAAATATGCATAAAAAAATCTGAAAAAAATTTATATGTAGTAAAACACCCCGACTTTGAATCTCCTAAACTCAGAATTATCGAAAGGAAATTCAAAACTTAAAATCAAAATTAAATAAATCTTGACCCAAATTTATTTAATTGCGATTTTGAGTTTTGAATTTTATTTCTATAATTCCGAGTTTAGGAGATTCAAAGTCGGGATGTTTTACTACATATAAATTTTTTTCAGAATTTTTTTGCATATTTTTTTTCGTCAAAAATTTTCAGGTGACCGGAAAACTGAAATGGGTCAAATTGTGTAATCAGTCACTGAAATGAGTCAAATTGTGGAATCAATCACCAAAATGAGTCAAATGGACGCAATCAGTGACCTGATTGATATTTAACCCTTTAATTTAGTACATATATCTCCAAATTGTAACAAAACAAATTAATCAGTGACTTCAAGTGAGAGGCAGCACACATTTCGTAATTATTTTTCTAAATTGGTGCCTAAGAAGAGAATAGAGAAGACTGGTTAACTTTAATACACCAAATTAGAGGAATTGGAAACATCAGATTCTAATAAATGAACCACATGTATTTACAAATGGGCTTGTCCCTCAGGTCTCAACAGTTTCCATGTAATGCGTAATGGTAAAATTTATCTCAAGCTTCTATAATCTTTTTTCATGCAAAAGATATACTCCCTCCGTCCAACACAATTGTTATTCTTTCGAAGAGAAGGTCCGGCACGCATTTTAAAGTGCATATAAAGTATAATTCCGTAACATATTTTTAATTTTTTTTTCTGAATAAAAATTAAATTAAATTTTTATTCAGAAAAAAAAAATTAAAAATAAGTTACGGAATTATACTTTATATGCACCTTAAAATGCGTGTCGGACCTTCTCTGCGAAA
Organism: Oenanthe sinensis; assembly: GCA_028671895.1. Classification (NCBI taxonomy): domain Eukaryota; kingdom Viridiplantae; phylum Streptophyta; class Magnoliopsida; order Apiales; family Apiaceae; genus Oenanthe; species Oenanthe sinensis. The sequence goes on from CM053813.1 coordinate 16,820,097, forward strand.
TTATAACAATTGGATGGGACGGAGAGAGTATTTATTTGCTCCCTATCACTGAAAAAAATTATGCCCCTCTTAAAATGCGATTGTGGCCCTTCAAAAACCACCAACAAAACATATGTCATGTTCATTTTACTAATACAATATTAGCTCCTGGCCAAGAATTATTACGGAAAGAAGTATTAGTTCAACACATAACAAGAAATGTAATATCCTCATTTTTTTTCTATATATTAATTTTAGTTATTGAATATATATATTTAAATATATATGTATGAGTGTGATTTTGTATATTATATATAGTTAAAATATATGATTATAAAAGTATTAAAATAGTTATTTTTGTTTTAATTAGAATATATATATGGCTATCTTTTATTTCGGAAAGTTTTTGAAATTTGAATTGGTTATTATACTGATATTATGAGTATTAATTTTGACATCAATTAGGGATTGTGTTAAGGGTCAGGAATATTATAAATAGAGGCTTTGGGTTAAAGAAAAAGACACACAAAGTTAGTCAGATAGTTTCACTCTAGGTAATGTCTTGTTTCTCTAGCAATATTTTTATGTCCATAACAATTTCTTGATGTGATATATAATTCATATATATTACATTGAGTTTTTGTAAACAAATCTTAGTTATAGCATTTCGTTTTATGTTCTTAGCAATTTCTTGATGGGATATATAACTCATATATATTACATTGAGTTTTTGTAAACAAATCTTAGTTATAATATTTGGTGTATATATATATGTATGTATATTATGTTGATTCAATTACTCATCAGTTAGCCATGTTATTGATACTTATTCTCAAGATTTGATTATGTCAAGCTTTATTTAAAATGTAAAGATTGACGGATCCCTATTTGTATAGTTGTATTGTAATATTACGAATGGCTATGGTGCTACTACTGTATATTATATAGTAATTTTGACTTGTTTTAAGATTGGGTTATGTCAGACTTTATTTACAATGTAAAGTTTGACAGAACCTTAATTGTATAATTGTATCGTATAGGTTATAAATGGTTATGGTGCTACCTACTCTCCTGTATAGTATGTAGTATTTTAGCCATTTTGAGTCAAAACCCTTTTTGTAAATTTTAATAATGATTACATTTCTGCATCGGTACTATTTTATTATATCACCACCATTTTATTATATTGTCATTATGTCAGCACAAAATTTTTTGTATCAAACACCTCTTTTATATATTGTTATATTTATTATTTAGTTATAGTTTTGTAGCACATATATTTGTCAATGGATTTGGTCAACAATACTAATATGTTATTTTTCGTTGTTGTTGTTGAATATGTGATTAATTTAGGATCTCTTCGTGAATAGCTTGATTGTTGATTGAGGTAAGTTTCTCTCCGAACCTTTAGTTAGTTTTCGAAATGTATATTTATATGTTTAAACTCTGAAAATTATTGTTTATGTGTCATATTTTATTTTATCCAAATATGGTCAAGTGGTATTAATTTAATTTCGTTATCGTTAAAATGTAATATTTTAGTACCCCAGTTTAGTCTTTGTATTGGACCCGTTAGTACTTGCGTTATAGTTCCGGAACTAGCCTTCGATACCTTACTAGGGCGCACCACTTTTGGGCCCTTCGGGGATGTGCACTTTTATCAATACCTTAGTAAGGGGCGCAATATTAGCAATTTTGTGTTAAGGACCGTGTCACCGGGTAAGTGGCCTGAGTATTAAACTGTGGGGATAAAAATGTTTTCGGATTTTGTATCGAAATTGTTATCGTATTGTATATCGAAAATTGTTTCAAATTGATATATTCAGTTTACTTGTTGTTACTGTACTTACTTGACCAGACTAGTGGCGAGGTTAGTTACTTGCTGAGCTTTGTAGCTCACTCCTTTCTAATATTTCAGGTTATATTTGGGATGAATAAAGACGCTCCAAGCATGCTATGGGACATTTTAATTTTATATCTAAGTTTTAGTATTGTTTATTGTAAGAGCTGCGTCTCTTATTTGTGAACGTTATTTATTATTTGACCTTCAGTTGTACGTTGACTTGTCTTTTGCCATCAATAAATATGCATTTTTTTTTTCTTTTAGTGGCTTTTCGATATAAGTTTAATATCCCAAAAAGTCGGGATGTTACAAGAAAACCCATTATACTACGACCACAACTACATTTTGATATTTGTTTGAGGATACGTGGGTGCACCCAGAATTTGATTTGATTTGTGATTTGATATTTGACGATGACGTTATATATGCTGTACACGTTGTCCAGTTTTTTGCAATGTGTGTATTTGTTATATGTTATATGTTTTGTATCGGTATGAAATATCCTAATCCCTCTTTGCTTCAGACTTGTCTTTAAAAATTAAAGTTTATTTATTATTGTCAAATTATATATCTTGCTTCTATTTTATAAACTGTGTTCCAATTCATATTGGTCATTTGACTCATGCCGTATTCTTTCTTCTGGCAGGTACTTAGGGGGATCTTGAGTTGTGTGATGAAGAACTCCCTTATTTACATTTATTAGAACGCTTGAACTTCTCGCATATCTTTTTAGACATTGTTTATTATTAGAGATTTTGGATTAATTTGCATCTATACACTTTGAATTGTTTTGGAGGTTTTAATATTATTTTGGAGATAGTGTTGGACCTATTTATTTATTATAAGGTGGTTTTTAGTACTATATATACAGGTTTGTAGTTTGGGGGAAACCCTAATATGATTACAATTGTTTCTTGTGCTACATGTGGTGGACATCATCCGGGAAGGGCTTGTTATAGGCAGACATGTGTATGTTTCTTGTGTGGTAGCATGGAGCATGGAGCATAGGGCAAAGGATTGTACAGTGTCACGTAATACTTGTGGTAGAGGAAGTGGCAGTGGAGGAACTAGTAGTGGATGTCAGCAAACCAGAAGAATCCTTTAGGTAGAGTGTTTGCATTAACCGCTAATCAGGCGGCAGCTAACTCAGGTACTGTTTCTGGAACACTTCATGTGGGTACACGTGAAGCTTATGTGTTATTTGATACTGGATCGACTCATTCTGCTGTGTCCTTATCATTTGTTCGTTATCTTAGAGTTTTACCTTTATTACTTGATCATCGTATGTGTATTGCTACCCCAATGGGGAATTCTATTGTCATTTTTGAGGAGTACAGAGGGTGTACAATAGCTGTGTGAGATATAAATTGTAAGGTTAACTTGTTTCCGATGGTGATGCATGACTTTGGCATTATTTTGGGTATGGATTGACTGAGTGAGCATCGTGCAACAATTGACTGTCCGGGGAAATGTGTGATCTTTGGACACATTTCATAATTATTTTTCTAAATTGGTGCCTAAGAAGACAATAGAGAAGACTAGTTAACTTTAATACACCAAATTAGAGGAATTGGAAACATCAGATTCTGATAAATGAACCACATGTATTTACAAATGGGCTTGTCCCTCAGGTCTCAACAGTTTCCATGTAATGCGTAATGGTAAAATTTATCTCAAACTTCTATAATCCTTTTTCATGCAAAAGATATATTTCTTTGCTCCCTATCACTAAAAACATTATGCCCCTCTTAAAATGCGATTGTGGCCCTTCCAACTACTGAAAAACCACCAACAGAACAGATGTCATGTTCATTTTACTAATACAATATTAGCTCCTGGTCAAGAATTATTACGGAAAGAAGTATTAGTTCAACACATAACAAGAAAACCCATTATACTACGACCACAGCTACATTTTGTAAATTGTGCTACGAATGAATATTAGAAATGCCGCAAATAAAGCAGGTCATTCCTAATACTTATGTGAATTAGTAATCGATTCCATTTTGGTGAAGTATGCACACATACTCAATGCTACTAAAACTTGAAAAAGAACCTGTAGATAATCACACATGTCAGTTGCGGTAACAGATGTTCCATTTTGCAGCTGCAACTGGATCCACTCGTACACTCTCATCTGCAAAAGCAAAAACATCATCTATGACAGAGCGACCTTTTTTTTTGGCTGAGTACAAAACAACCTTCCATATACAAGATCTTTTAGGAGTTCAATTGGTCTTAGGGTCGAGTAGAAATAAAATCCATCCAATTTATTAAATCGATGTTTTAGTTTCTCTTTACTCTAACCAATTAATATGCGGCTTGTTTGTGGTATCCGAGGAGCAGAAGTGAATTACTTTCTGGATATATAGTTCACACTCAAATTTAACAGAGAACCCTATAAGGTAACACTCCTCAGCTTAACAACAAAAAGATGACAGAGAACACAGGCAAGTTAAAATAATTGATAACGATTGATCACGCTACCATAATAAGGACAATATTATGAGGATACCTGATAATGATATGTCAAGAGACAAAAGTTTAGCATTTTAAGACAGGCTAAACCAACACATGAAATTTTTCATATGTTTTTATAAGAAGCATATGTTAATATGGTTGACTTGCAATAAAATCATTTCAGCACATATTGCAACAGTTAGCTCTGGCAAGTTAACCAGTACCAAACATTATAAATATTATAAGAAAGTTTGATAACAAACTTGGGCATAGGTTAAACATGAACATGATGCAAATTAATATAATAAGCTCCACTGAATCACGGAGAGGATACAATTCTGGAAATGAGAATGCAAATAAATGTAAAGGGATTAGGGTTAATGTGTAATATTCATTTATTAATAACCAAGAAGATGGTTATACTAACAGTTGGGGAGGTGACAGTTAATAGCTGATGCAGGGTTCAAAGCATCACCAGGTTTGCGATTAGTGTTTAAGATTGAAAACTAAAAAAGAAAAAAATATAAATATATATCGAAAAAAATATTCTCTTGTTACCACGTGATGCAAACAACTCCCTTCGTAAGAGAGTGTGAAGTCATCACTAATCACAGGATAATTAAGTAAACATATGTGAGTAAAATAGACTGACCAAGATGAAAGCACAACTCTACTGAGCTGTACTACTATACATGTAATTTACAATAATTGGTATTGCAATATTGTTTGCCAACTGAGCACAACAGTCCACTAATGGGTTCCTGTAGTCGAACTAAATATGAACAATACTAGTAAATGTCTCTTCAAAGTGAAAAGTAGTTCTACTTATTTGGGAACAGAGACCTAGGATATGTCAATTACAGATTTATCTGTGACAAAAATTTCTCCATGGGGTCTGTTTAGATTACTATACACTCGAATATCGAAAATTACGTAGGCATGTCCAAGTTTCTGGTACACCACGAAATTTTACTTGTGTTTTTAAGATAGAAATATGCATTCTTCCATATCTAGTCTATAGAATATAGTTTATAATCTATAGTCTATTAAATAATGTTGCTTTTCTTGATGTCTTTAGAAGTATAGCTCTTCAGTGAACCTGAGCGAAGAACTACAGAACTGCATATATCACAAAGACCTTGACTTTCCTTATCAACAGATTCCAGTCTCTTCCAAGGCACAGGGACCTCTTTCATAACACTCAGCTTACCCATATTTACCCATGCCAGTTACAGAGAGATGTCACATACCACTTAATGTGATACGGTACAGTGATCATATTATCATACTCTAGCAGACCTGTTCGGCTGTTCCTAATAAAGAGTTTGATTGTCATCTCTCCATATACTTCAAATTACATCCACTCAATTATCCATTTGCATCCGTGGCCACTGTGTCCTTGGGCTGCTCCTTTCAACAATATAGCAGCAGCATGCTCATCATCAGCCTCATCAATTACTCTATAAATACTTATCTGCTCATATTCTTTTTCTTATTATTTTCCCTCAGCCATTTCTCTTTCTTCCTTATATTATTCAATTTCATTTAGTTGTGTCCAACTCAAAACTCCGTTACTGTCTATAGGCTTCTCAGAAATAATGACACATGGCACGACCACAACTTGCCCTTTCATGTCAGTTTAATTTGGAGCCAATTATCAAAAATGACATAAAAGCAAACATTCTATCCTTCAATCTTATGGTTCTTCATTATCTGCATATGGGCTTTTCTTGCTAGGTGCCCATTTTGTACGGGTCTTTCGTTTAATGTTTCTATTCAGTGGACGTGGTTATTGGCAAGAACTTATTGAATCCATCGTTTGGGCTCATAATAAATTAAAAGTTGCTCCTGCTATTCAGCCGAGAGCCTTAAACATTTGTACAAGGAAATGATGAAGGGGAATAAAGGAAGGGAACACAAACGAGAGTCTGTTAAAATGCCCATCTCATCTACTATTAATCCATTCTTCAACAAAGCATAAAACCAAGTCACGAGTTGGTAATTAAAAACAACAAATAATAACATATAAACTGCAATAAATCACAATATAGATTACCAGCAAAGTCACATTCCAAATTAAGAAAATTTGATTGCAAGAGACTACACTACACTTGATCACAAATAAGTATAGTACCAATACAAAATATATACAGAATTCCTAAATCCGCCCTTAAATAAGAGAATAATAGTTATATTTAAATATATGAATAGGCATTAGGAAAAAAGGTTCTTACATAGGCATATCTTGTACCAGCATCAAAAGTAATCTGCCAGCTGTCAAGAGCTGAGGAGTAGAGCTTAGTGAGAGCAAGTGCAGCGCGCGGCCTGACTGACCAGCTGGAAGAGAGAGACACTGACCGGGAAGTTTTACACGCGCTGGAGGGAAAAAAAAAACTGGGCAGGCCCAAATTAGAGGGCTTGACCAACTCTGCCATTTCCAGCAGCTCTTTATTATTTTATTAATTTTTTACAAATCATGCACTTTCAACCAACGGTTATATTACCGTTCTGAAAAAAAGCCGGTGAACGTTATATGTTAAACGTTCAGATTTTCTCCTATAAATATAAAATTTTCACACATAAAATTTTATTTTCCTAAGAATTTATTTCTAGAGAAAAATGAATCTCCATCAATATCCATCTTCAAAATTTTCATTACTTTTCATTTTTATTTTCAATCTAATTAATATTTAAAATTTAAAGTTTTCATTTTTTCATTTTTTTAATCTTTTCATTACTTTGGAAATCTTTTTAAAATCATTTCATTATTTATATATATATATATATATCTTAATTATATTACAAATTAAAAATTATATAAAACTGATTAAATAATAATTAAGTAGGACCTACTAAAAATTGGACTTGGGCTTTGCATTGGAACTAGTTGGCCACTTAATTTACCAAGCCCGTGTTTTGCTTACTTGGCTTCAAAAAGAAGGAAATGGCAGTGGACTTGGGCTCGTCCACTGCACTTGCTCTGAGCTCTCCAGCAGCTTTCTGGAAAAAGAAGTTCAAAGCGTCATCATTTGATATATCTACAACAGGATTCTCAGTTCTTCTCCTTTGTGCCATCTTTTCCCCTCTCAAATGCAACTCTGCATGTCATTTAAACTTAAGTTGGTGTCCCCAATTTGCACCAAAAATATTTATAGTTGCTTAAAAAGGTAGTACATAAGTAAAGACAAACATATAAAGATGTATGATTCAATTAAGGATTTTTTCTGCAAACCTGGACCTTGTGTTATAACAATCCTACCCGATATTCTCAAAAAAATAAATTTCGATACTAAAGTCGTGATCCGCTCTTTACACCCAACTTTCAGGGGAGTGCTAAATATATATGCTCTGCTTTAACTTCTCGTTCTAACTTGTCGATATTTTAGAATTTAGGAGAACGGATAACTTAACACAAAACCATCTAACAAACTCAAAAGACATGCAAGTACAGACATAAGCATGCATCATGTGTGCAAGAAAATACAAATTAGCTGCTAAAGATGTTTGGGTATTTAAGATGGACACGTTTCTTTATAATTCTCGCAGATTTAACTAGAGATTTGCATGCAGATAACTCTTTATCTCATCAAATGAAATATTTGAATGTATGTATTTAAAGATAAGTATATTTAAATAAGGAAATTTTCTGGAAACCTCGAAACCTGATCTTGGGTTCTAACAATCCTACCTGATATTATCAAAAATATAAATTTCGATACTTAAGTTGAATTTTACTCAAAAGATGACTTCCTGGATCCGCTCTTTAAATCCAACTTTCAAGTGAAGGGAGGACTAAAAATATAGAGAATCATGTACCTAAGGATGATCTTAGGTACTACCTAAAGTTATAACAATTTCATATATAAATACATAAGGATAGATTTGTAAATTCAGAATAAATTTTTTGTATTTACAAAAATGTTATTAAATTTGTATGAGAGGAGTTTATAACCTCATGGGAGTTATCTGAGGTCATCCTCAAGTCCATTTTTCTCAAAAATATATATGCTACGCTTTCACTTCGAATTCTCATTCTAACATATCGATATTTTAGAATTTAGGAAAACAAATAACTTAACACAAAACTATATAACAAACTCAAAGGGCATGCAAATAAAAACATATTCACGCATCATGTGTGCAAGGAAAAACAAAATAGCTGCAAAAGATGTGAGGCCGTGGGGGTGTTGAAGATGAACTTTCTCTAGAATTCTCGCAGATTTGGCGAGAGATTTGCATGCAGACAACTCTTTATGACATCAAATGATCTTTGAATGGTTGTGTTATGTTTATTATACAGGAGAAAGATAAGAAGAATTCGGGGTGTGGCTAGCTGGTAAAACGGCCGAGCCAAGTTTGTAATTACACCAGCCGTATGGAGTAACTGTTGGGTAGTCTACTACTGTGGCCACTCCATCATGGTCATTTGCAAATCTGCAAAAAGTGTAAAAATACTAAAAAAAATGACCATTTACAAACCGTAAAAAATTAACACAAACTATTTCAAGTCTGCAAGTTTGTAATTACACCAGCCGTAAAAAAAGTCGATTCTAATCGGTTTCAAGTCATTATCAGATCTACTATTTCGAATTATATTCAGTTAAATTTTCCGGATCGGGTAATTTTCATCGATTTTCGGATATTTATCAGATTATGTAATTTGGATATAAAATCGGAACCGGTTCCATGAATTTCGGTTCGGTTCTTCAGATCCAAACTCATTTTGCCAGGTCTAGTTACAACTTACAATAGATCCCTAATTGCATTATCTTCTATCCCTAATACAAAATTTAAATGAGAGATTAGGGAGTATAAGATACATCTTAGGGAAATTACCTAAAATACATATGATTTTAAATGTAAATATAGAAAGGGTACTTTCGTAAAATCTGGATTCATTTCAAATTTTACTAATATACTATTATTTTATACTAAAATCTTAGAAAATTATCTAAGATGCATCTTATGTTCCGTTTTCTCTTTAAAAAAATATTTATTATTTTATCCCTAAACTAACAATGAGTTTATAGACGAGGGGGTTGAATACAAACTCAAGAACTTTTTGAAAAATTCTTGTGGATTAAAGAGTTTGTATTTAATGGTATTGAGTGATTGAAAGTTGGAACTAGAACTAGAACAAAAGATATAAAAACTAGGCAATTGAAAAATAATTGTTTAAAATTACTAGTGGATTGATTTTTTCACTAGTGAATGTTTTTACTTTCAATTACCATTGGTCTAAAAACCAAGTTGCTTACAAGTATAAAAGAACACACAAAAAGCACTACAAATATTTTTATCTTCTAAGGTACTTTTCTCGCTTGTATATTCTATATGTCTATCACACTTGTTGCAATGTACTACTACATAATATATAGTACTTCACTACCTACACATCTATTTCTATCGACTGATAAAAGTACAAATTACATTTTATAATGTTTGCTCTAAAATATAATGTAGCTTCTTCCAAAGTCTTCATAGGTCTTGGCCTTTTACTAGAAAGTGTTTGTCTTGTTCTTTTTCTTGAAGACTATATTACTTGAAATACTTCACAGTTTTGACAAAAATTGTCTTACATTGATCTAGACCCTTGCAAAGATTCCATCCATCTTGTCTTTATCTATTTTGGGAAACATTGATTAATTGATAATTGTTGTAAAGTTTATCAACCGATCCTTCTTTGCTTATCCATTAACAGATAGGTTATCCATTGCTCAATTGATGTATCAATGGATATTTGAGTATCAATCGATCCCTATCCATCGATTGCTCCTTTATCCGTTGATTATTCTTGATAGATTCATCTGTTGATGTGGATCCATTGATTGACTTATGTTGACTGGTATCCATCGAACAACATCCATTGATTGATATCCATTGACTCATTTATCTGTTGATCACTTCATTTATGAGAATTCTAACTTAGAATATTTACACTTTATCAGTCATCCTTCATATCCGTTGAAGAACTATCAATCGAAGCCAATAAACATCAGTTGACTAATTATTGTGCATCCATCGAACTATTACAACAAATTGATAATTTAAAAAGAACTCTAGATCAACTGTTATAAACCAATTTATCAGTTGACTACAAGTACCTTCAACTGATATATGACTATCTAATCATTAAGGGTTTCGAGGCACAAACGAAGCGGAATAAACGTAAAAAATAAATCAAAATAGCGAAACCCTCCGTAAGATCCATGTGAAAATATAATATTTAATTCGGAGATCATGATGTATTACCTTTTAGAGCTTTAACGAATTGAAGATAAAGATAATGGAGGTCTAAAGCTCGTACGATCACCACGTATCCCGTAGCACGCGATCTATGCTCTAACAGTATCCACATGAACACTTGATCTTCGAAGGAGGAAGGATGTACTAGCACCCAAGCTATTTCTCTCAACCTTTATATCTCTCTCTATGTGGCTAAGGTTTTCCCAAAATTGAATTAGGTTAACTCCTAGAGAAAGAGATGTATTTATAGAGGAAATTGTTGGACCAAATCAAGCTTACTCTGTATGATTACTTGTCTTGATATAACACATGTAATGTTTCTGTATTAGGATGTGTTCTTAGAATGTCTTAATGTATTTGCAGATAGAAGTATATTTCTACTGTGAAGTCAGTATGTAAATGTTAGTCAAGAATAAAGATTGATAGAAGATTCAAGTCTGAATCAGACATCAAATCAATGAAGACTTCATCAAATAAGAATGGTAGTGAAAAGTAGTTCAAGGCAAATACATGATAGAGAAGTCATCCTGATAGAGAAGTCAGAACTGTGAAGCTAATAGAGAAGTCTCAAATGCTCAAGTAACTTATCAATCAATCGAGAAGTGAGAAGTGATCGAGAAGTTAAAGAATTGATAGTTATTCGAGAAGTGTGAAGATTGAACCATTCGAAAAGTACTATTGAACAAATCGAGAAGTTAGCTAGAGGAGTAATCGAGAAGTACTAAAGATTAAACCATTCGAGAAGTACAGTAGAACCAATCGAGAAGTCTGTGTTACAAGTATGATTCGAGAAGTCTATTCAAATCGAGAAATCTATTCTAATCGAGAGGTCTATTTTAATCATAAAGTCTATTCTAATCAAGAAGTCATTCACTGTGACTTCTCAAAGTAAATTCAAGTGAGTACTCGGTTGATTCAAGAAGCTAAATTTTAGGTGATTTGCAGATGAACAAGACAAGTGATTATGAAGCTCTGTCATTACAAGATCAGTCAAACCTGTGAAGATGGAGATAAGTCTACAATGAATCTTAGAAGATGAACAAGACAAATGACAGAAGGGATAAGGGTGTAAGAAAAAGGATTGTCATAGTTTGTGTTAGCTAGAAATAGATAGTAGTCAAATGTAAAATTGTTTTTGTCTATTTCTAGTTTTAGCTTTAACTAATTAGTGAGTGCATGTGCCAAAATACATGTTGCCTATATAGAAATTGCGCAGCCTAATTAGTAAGTAAGCTGAATATTTTCATCAAGTATTTCATACCTTATTTTCTACTTCCAAGAACAAGAAGTTGAAGTTCACTTTGAATTTCAGATTGTAGCTGATTCATTCTAATACACCATTAGATTGAAAGTTAATTCTCTGTGTTCTTACATTTCCACATTTGTCAAAAGTTAATACACCATTATATTTCACTGTCAAATTCTATGATCCTGAGTTCTTAAATCTCAAATTACTATTGTTATCAGGTGTCAATTCTGTTCAACCAACCCATAATTGTTTAGTTTTTGCATTCGTTACTCACCCATTTTTTACGAGTCTTACCATTCTAAAAAGTTCTCGGAATCCTCTACGAGTTCTGTGTTTAGTGCTTTTTCGTTTGAGTTCATATTTATATAGTAAATTGTTAATTTTTCGGACAGGTCAAGTCTTATTGTATTTGTAATAGTCTCTGATATTTGGCGAGTGTGCTATTTTGAATAAGATATTTTCAGGTTATTTGTGATATTCTTTTGATTTGGGAGATATGGTAAGAATCCATCATGAGTGAATTAATCTCGTGCTTTGGCGCCTCTTGTGCGGTGTATTTAAATAGTATGGGCGTGTCGCTGGAGTTAAGGGACACGTATAGTCATGACTACTTTATATGTGTGTTTTGGCCATTTGGGTAGTATGTGTTTTGTGCCATGCAAGCCCTATAAGATATTGGGTAACATTTGCTATGTGCTATGTAAGCCCCTGTATGTTTTGATGACTACTTTTTTTTTATGACCGAAAATGTAGGACATCTTGTAAGTGTAAGATTATCTCCCATTTTTTTAAGTAAGTTCACTTTTGATCTATTTGATATTATTATCAGTAAGTGGTAAGAGTATGTGTAAGAGTAAAAATATTTATGATTTCAGAGTATGTAATTGATATTGTAAGATACCTATCGTTTCTTTTTATTATTTTATTATTTTTTATATTATGAGTTAAGTATGACCAATATCTTTTGTCTCGTTCGATTTATTTCATCATTATTTATTCAGATATTTTATTTGTTCATATTGTCATCGTTTTAACCTTTGTACTCTTTTTATTGTTATATATCTATATATAAGTCTTTCGCACACTGCCGGTCTATGTTTCTTGATTTCCCCCGGCAAGTATCCATTATTAGGTGGGTTACCTTTTGGGAAGAGTGTGAGTTGCTGACTTGAGGAGCTTGTTAAATTCTTAATTTTTATCTGTTGGAGTTAATAAATATGGATTTAGATTTGAATTCGGATATTTGAGTTGTACTTTTAAATTTTAGATTATAAGTTGTTGGATATTGAATAGTTGTAACTTTTTATTGGATTTTTTAAGAATTTGATTTAAGTGAATAAGTTTGAGATTTTAAATTTTTTTACTTTTGGATTGTAAGTTGTTGGACATTGAGTAGTTGTAACATTTTATTGAATTTTTGGAGAATTTCATTTAAGTGAATAATTCGGGATTTTAAAGTTGGCATCAAAGCTAGAGTTTAAATGATTTTGTAGACTTGCCTTTAAGTTTGACTTGTGAGACTTAATAGTTGTATGATAGAGTTTCAAGATTCTGAATATTTGCCTTTAGGCTCGATTTGTGAGTATGGGTAGACAGTAGGTTTGTTGGTTAGTTAAGAATATTATTTGTTTCGTATTTCTTGGATATATTTTTGTGATCGTTTATAATCATTTTTTTCGTGTGATGCTTAACCGTAAGATGAAATGTAAAGACTCAACCGCAAGTAAATTTTTCAAGAAAAATTAGTTTTATGGAAGACAACAACAAGGAAATCTTCATCAATTTTGACTTAACGTTGACTTTTTGTTAGATTTAATTATGGATATCGTGTATGTTAGAGGTATTATAAAAGTACCAATGATGGAAGGAGGCCTACGACACTTAATGGGAATAGATGACATTTTCAGGATAATCATCATATTATGACCGATTTAGGACTTGAAGTGAGTCATCGAGTAAGACTATGATCTTAGTTAAATGCAACTTCAATACAGAGCTACTTACGAGATTAGAGGAAACGGTTCGTGTACGTTATCACAACTATGTTTTTAATAGAGGTGTGCAAGATTAATTTCGATGATGAAATTTCTATTATCCTGAGTTCTTAAATCTCAAATTACTATTGTGATCAGGTGCTGATTCTGGTCACCCAACCCATAATTGTTTAGTTTCTGCATTCGTTACTCACCCGTTTTTGACGAGTCTTATCATTCTGAAAAGGTCTCGGAATCCTCTACAAGCTCTGTGTTTTGTGATTTTTCGTTTGTATTCATGTTTATATTGTAAATTGTCAATTTTCCGGTTAGGTCAGGTCTGATTGTATTTGTAATAGTCTGTAATATTTGTTGTGTGTGCTATTTTAAATAAGATATTTTCAGGTTATTTGTAATATTATTTTAATTTGGGAGATATTATAAGAATCCGTCATGATTGGATTAATCTCATGCTTTGACACATCATATGCAATGTATTTTAATAGTATGAGTGTGTCGCCGGAGTTAAGGGACACGTATAGTCATGACTACTTTGTATGTGTGTTTTGACCATTTGGGTAGCATGTGTTTTGTGTCGTGCAAGCCTCTGTAAGATATTGGATAACATTTGTTATGTGCTATGGAAGCCCATGTATATTTTGATGACTACATATTACTGGATGACCGAAAATGTAGGGCATCCTATAAGTGTAAGATTATCTCCCATTTTTGTAAGTAAGTTCACTTTTGATCTATTTGATATTATTATCAGTAAGTGGTAAGAGTATGTGAAAGAGTAAGAATATTTATGATTTAAGAGTATGTAAGTTGATATTGTAAGATACCTATCGTGACTTTTTACTTTTTTTTATTATTTGTTTATATTGTGAGTTAAATATGACCAGTATCCTTTGTCTCGTTCGATTTGTTTCAGCATTCTTTATTCAGATATTCTTTTTATTCATATTATCAGAGTGTCTAACCATTGTACTCTTTGCAAAATTTTATATCTGTATATAAGCCTTTCGCTCACTGTCGGTCTATGTTCCTTGATTTCCCCCGACATGTATTCATTATTAGGTGAGCTACATTTTGGGAAGAGTGCGAGTTGCTGACTTTGAAGAGTTGTAAAGTTTATATTTTGATTTGAATTTGTGTAGTTGAGTTGAATTTTTTTTATTTTTGGATTGTAAGTTGTTGGACATTGAGAAGTTGTAACAATTCATTGGATTTTTGGAGAATTTTATTTAAGTGAATAAGTTCGGGATTTTAAAAATTATATGAGTTATATCCATCGATTAGTTACAAACATGATATCAAATTTATGATTCTAAGTAGAAATGTTATCATCACACTACATGATTCCTAGCAATCTCCCCCTATTTATGTTTATCAGTAATAGACATAAATCTTGGTCGATGATAACAAACCCCCTAAACAACTTTCATTTTAGCATGAATCATAAATTGACAGAGATATATAAAATATAAAAGAAATTTTCAAGTACTAGTAACCAGTAGATTTTGAGAAGTCTTTGGTGAGTTTGATTTTTTATCACTTCATTTTCTTTCTCTTTGACTCCTCAAGCTCCATGTCTTCATTTTATTTCTTCTGTTTGTAAAGTGACCCCTTTAGTATCTTCTTATCTTCAACATTGTAATCTAGTTGGCTTGCCAAGTAGTTTAGCTCCAGGTTTGGGAACTTCGGTTGTTACTCCTGAATTTGATGGCTTTGAAACAGTGGTAGTGATTTCAATTGGCTTTTCTTCATTGATGGCTTTGTTTTTGCTCACCAATGCATCATATTTAAAATCCTTAACTTATTCACTTAAATAAAATTCTCCAAAAATCTAATGAATCGTTACAATTTCTCAATATCCAATAACTTACAATCCAAAAATAAAAAAAATACTAGATTATAACCCATGCAAAGCATGGGCGAGATAAATAAATTATATATAAATTATTTTATTTGATTTAAATATATAATTTAAATTTTTTATTATATTGGTTATAATAATATAATACATAATAAAAATTATTTATAGATAAAATAATAATATTATTTTAATACTCATGAGATTTAATTAATAAATTTTAATATTCATGAAATTTAATTAATAAGTTGTAATTTCAAGTAGAAGTGAAGTGATATATGTTATTAGATTGTTGTACAGAAAATGATTCACCGATGATAGAGTTATATGTAAAATATATATGTTTTAAAATTAAATTATAATTATATCATAATTGCATAAAAAGACGTATAAAAAGAAAACTTACGGATGATAAAAAGAGTTCTATAAAAAGAGGACTTACCGGATGGACGACCAACTGACCAAACTTTTTATTTTTCTTTAAATTTAATTAGGAAATTTTTATTAATATAAAGATTTACAAATATATTATAAATATTTTAATTAAAATTTAAATAAAAAAGTATATTTTAATGTAGGTAAAATATAATATAATTTTAATATTTAAAAATTTTAATTATAAAATTGTAATTTTAAATAAATTAAAGTATTTGAGCGATGATGAAAATTGAAACATGTTAGTAGATTGTGAGTACGACTATATATTCTAATTAAAAGATAAGTTTGTCTAAAAGAATATAACATAAAAGTATAGATAATATAGATATAATATAATGATAAAATTTAATTAATGTTAATAAAATAATATTATTATTTTAATATTCATAAAATGTAATATTCATAGAATATAATTTAAATATAATATTATTCTATCCGTGATGAGTTTTATAAAAGGAGACTATCGGGGATTAGAGTTATATATAAGGTATTGATATCGGTCTTTTAATTTGAACATACGAGTATTGATGAGAACTGGTTGTTCTAGTTTGAGCAAAATTCTTCTAATTTCAGTAGAGCTTGTGTTTATCATAAACTTTAATGATATATTAAATAAAAATTATAGGATAAGTAGAATTCGTAAAAAATAATATATAGAATATAATTTAAATAGAATATAATATTATCTTATCTTGTATAAAAGGAGGACTACTGGGGTTAGAGTTGTATGTATGATTATATTCTTTTAAAATTATATTTTATTAAAATTCAATGGTTAAGATTGTTTCTATGATTCACATAAAATTGGACGGTCAAGATCTTTTCTATGGTTCACCCAGTACCATACCGACGACCAAAACTTTTAATCTCTCGGTTATAATAATATAGTATAGATAACTTAACTGTACAAATTCAAATCTAAACATAAAACTTTGCAACTCCTTAAATTTAGCAACTCGCACTCTTCCCAAAAAGGTAGCCCACCTAATAATGAATACCTGCCAGGAAACATAAACCGACAATGAATGAAAGGCTCATATACGCATATAAAATTATGCAAAGAGTACAATGATTATAATGATGACTGTAACACCCCAGTCCCACATCGAGTAGATTGGGACAATTTGTTCAGTATATAAGTTAAAAGTATTACTACTAAGTGCACCAACAAATCATGATCTTTTGGGGGCCTGTGGTGGGCTTGTGGATTACCCAAGTTGTTGCATTTGGGCCAGTTTACTTTGCGCCTATTTCAGATTCGTAAGTCGGGACTTGACCCGATTTTCGAAAAAGACTCGGGATTTGACCCGGGTTGTCACATATGGTATCAAAGCCAACTCTCGAAAGCTTGATTCGTCAAGTTGCCGGAGGTGGGGCCTTCGTATCAAGTTGCCGGAGGTGGGGACACGAAGGCTGGTGGTATTATCCCACAATGGATAGAGGTCCGGAGGTGGGGACACGAAGCTAGCCGGTATTATCCCACAATGGCTAGAGAGGTACGATTTGGGCCTATGGGCTATCTGTTCGGCCTGACGAGGACGTCAGGAATTTAAGTGGGGGAGTTTGTAACACCCCAGTCCCACATCGAGTAGATTGGGACAATTTGTTCAGTATATAAGTTAAAAGTATTACTACTAAGTGCACCAACAAATCATGATCTTTTGGGGGCCTGTGGTGGGCTTGTGGATTACCCAAGTTGTTGCATTTGGACCAGTTTACTTTGCGCCTATTTCAGATTCGTAAGTCGGGACTTGACCCGATTTTCGAAAAAGACTCGGGATTTGACCCGGGTTGTCACATATGGTATCAGAGCCAACTCTCGAAAGCTTGATTCGTCAAGTTGCCGGAGGTGGGGCCTTCGTATCAAGTTGCCGGAGGTGGGGACACGAAGGCTGGTGGTATTATCCCACAATGGATAGAGGTCCGGAGGTGGGGACACGAAGCTAGCCGGTATTATCCCACAATGGCTAGAGAGGTACGATTTGGGCCTATGGGCTATCTGTTCGGCCTGACGAGGACGTCAGGAATTTAAGTGGGGGAGTTTGTAACACCCCAGTCCCACATCGAGTAGATTGGGACAATTTGTTCAGTATATAAGTTAAAAGTATTACTACTAAGTGCACCAACAAATCATGATCTTTTGGGGGCCTGTGGTGGGCTTGTGGATTACCCAAGTTGTTGCATTTGGGCCAGTTTACTTTGCGCCTATTTCAGATTCGTAAGTCGGGACTTGACCCGATTTTCGAAAAAGACTCGGGATTTGACCCGGGTTGTCACATAAATTTCTATCCTACGGAAACAACTTGGATATATATTGTTATATGCATATAAAAATGTATTATAAATAGGTTCACAACATATGTTTTTTTAAAAAAACAAAAAGAACAGAAATCGGGGTTAGCCGTCCGAGGAGAGGAGAAAAAAAAAAGGGTTAAAGGTAAACTGACTTGTCTTTTATATAGTAACTCATATGAATTTGCATGCTAGCGTATGGTAGTTTGTTTTTATGTCTGATAATATATATGTGTTTTATGTTATTATTAGTTTAAAGATTAATGCATGAGTTTATATTAATAAAAATAATTTTTATCTGCTTACATGTATTATGTGATGATTGACTATTTTTTTTATGGTTTTATTATACAATTTATAAAATATGTTAATGTCAAGTTTTATATATAAAGATAGTACTATTTTGTATTGTATACTGTTAGATTTAATCTTAAAATTATGTTATTAATAAATTTATAAAACAAATGTTAACTTGGCTATATACGATTCATGCAATATGTGTATATGTGTTACATTATTTTTATGAATTTTTCTGAAATAATAGGCCAAGTCATTGAAATGGGGTGTACAACCGTTTACCAGTTTAATATATGTACTGTATGCTATAAAATTGGGATCGGGGTTATGCCTATTTTTTTTAACTTCTGTGAGATTGTAAGTGGTCATGCCGTGACTAATTTATTATTTTGTTTAGGCATAAATTGTATTGTATGAGTGGTGATCATCAAATACAAGGTAAGTTTACTTTTCGTACTTTCTGGATTATTTTAAATGTTTTATATTTATATTATTTTGTTATGAAATTTGGATCAAGAATGCTATTTTAGATATAAGAAATTTCCAGTTAGCTCTGCTTTTTGAACCCGTTAGTAATTGCGTATAGTTCCGGAACTAGCTTATGATACCTTACTAGGGCGTGCTTTTTATGATACCTTCGGGTGCACAATTTATGATACCTTAGTAAGGGGCGCATTATTGACAATTATGAACTTATGATACCGTGTCACCGGGTATTTGTGACCTTAGCGAACTGTGGAATTAATGTATACGTACTGAAATTTGAAATACGGATTTATGATCTTTGAACTATGAAAATTATGAAATTTTGTAAACTTACTTGATCCACTAGTTAGTTCGAATTGTTTTCTTGCTGGGCTGTATAGCTCATTACTTACAAATTTTCAGGTACTTAGCGAATGGACTTGCATTGGATTTGGATTAGAGCTTTTTAATAATGTTATGAATTTTAGTTAGTTTGAATTTGAGGAGCTGTGCCTCCAATTTAACGTTATATTGAATCGAAATTATTTGACTTTGTTCCTGAATTTTTAGAGTTCTTACGAGATTTTGGGGATTTTATTTTTAGAATTTGGTTTTATTTGAATATTTGACTAATGATAATAGTCCGGAAAGTCGGGCTGTTACAGTTGGTATTTATGTGACAACCCGGGTCAAATCCCGAGTCTTTTTCGAAAATCGGGTCAAGTCCCGACTTACGAATCTGAAATAGGCGCAAAGTAAACTGGCCCAAATGCAACAACTTGGGTAATCCACAAGCCCACCACAGGCCCCCAAAAGATCATGATTTGTTGGTGCACTTAGTAGTAATACTTTTAACTTATATACTGAACAAATTGTCCCAATCTACTCGATGTGGGACTGGGGTGTTACAAACTCCCCCACTTAAATTCCTGACGTCCTCGTCAGGCCGAACAGATAGCCCATAGGCCCAAATCGTACCTCTCTAGCCATTGTGGGATAATACCGGCTAGCTTCGTGTCCCCACCTCCGGACCTCTATCCATTGTGGGATAATACCACCAGCCTTCGTGTCCCCACCTCCGGCAACTTGATACGAAGGCCCCACCTCCGGCAACTTGACGAATCAAGCTTTCGAGAGTTGGCTCTGATACCATATGTGACAACCCGGGTCAAATCCCGAGTCTTTTTCGAAAATCGGGTCAAGTCCCGACTTACGAATCTGAAATAGGCGCAAAGTAAACTGGCCCAAATGCAACAACTTGGGTAATCCACAAGCCCACCACAGGCCCCCAAAAGATCATGATTTGTTGGTGCACTTAGTAGTAATACTTTTAACTTATATACTGAACAAATTGTCCCAATCTACTCGATGTGGGACTGGGGTGTTACAATGACAATATGAACAAATAAAATATCTGAATAAAGAATGGTGAAACAAACTGAAAGAGACAAAAGATACTGGTCATACTTAACTCACAATATAAACAAATAAAAAGACACGATAGATACTTATCTTACAATCCCAACGTACATACTTTTTATTCATAAATATTCTTACTCTTACTCATACACTTACTAGTCACATATTATAATGACCAAATACTGAAATGCAAATTTATTTACTGATATGGTAGATAATCATACACTTACATGATATCCTACATTTCTGTTTTCCAGAATATGTAGTCATCAAAACTTACAGGGGCTTGCATAGAACAAATCAAATGATACCTAAAATCTTACAGGGGCTTGCATGACACAAAGCACAATACTACCCAAATGGCCAAACATACGTACACAATAGTCATGACTCTACGTGTCTCATAACTCCGGCGACACGCCCATACAATTTAAATACACCGTATGTAGCGCCCCCAAATCCGGGGTCAGGAATCTGGTCATCACGTGAAAATCCTCAATATAAAATTACATGTTTAATAATATTTTAAATCACATGTAATCATTCAATATTTGAAATCTACATTTACGACCCCAATTACCAAGATCTTTTAGGTTATAGTTCTAGAAACAAGAATCCAAAACCCAAACATCAATTATTATAAACCTCAAATAATCAAATCAAATCTCGCATGTGACCCCATCCATAAAAATTCCACCAATGATTTCAACAATCTCTTTAAACCAATCTTATATTACCAGTATAACTTTGATAAAAAGTATACCAAACTATATATATAACATAATAATATATAAATAAAACTTACTCTAGATACAAACTTTCTGGATCAAAACTTCTTCGTAAAGACATATTACTTTCTTCTTCCGAGCTACGCGGATAAATCTCATCGATCTACTTTTTCTGAAAGGCTAATATTTTCTCATCCTGTCTGGAAAAGTGTATGATGAAAAGCAAGAATGAGCCAAAGAAATGCTCAGCAAGTAAATATAAAGCTTTGAAATAAAACTGGAATACAAGAATAAAGAACAGAAATGTAAATCAGTTTATGCTGAAAACCAAACAATAAATAAATCACAGTTTATATCGAAACTGAAACAGTGCAGTATGTCATAGAAATGAATCAGCTGCTCAATAACAATATATAATAGCCATGCTAGCAATATGGATTGGATAAAAAAATATAAACACTATTTTCACCTGATCAGTTCAAAAACAATACGACTTCTTTATATCCTATCAGTACATTTCTATACCATAGATATAACAAGGATTCATAATAGGTACCAAATAGGCAATTAATGTTAGCCTATAGGAAGATGGAATGGTTACAATATCCTCCTAAAAATGTTAGACCCAACTACAGAGTCACTTACGCTAAAAATTCCAATCCAATAAAGCAACCGAACTCAAATGTATTCTTAGTTTTAAATACAGACCATATCCTTATTATTTACTACGATAACACAAGATATGATGTGTTATTTATAATCAACTTCCAATATCAGGAATACCAATATCCAGTAACTCTTATTGCACAATAAAAACATTAAAGATTCACAAATAGCTCTGAACAATAACTATTTTTCATGATATGAATAAGTGAAATAAAAAAATAAAAGTGTATAAGATGATCAAGGAGAAAATACTTGCCTGATAGAGATGTAGTCCTAAGCTGAAATGGGTCAACTACACTGTTCATCTTATGGTATCACCTTTTAATAATTCTTTAATCTGACACTATTGCGGTTGCTACGAATCTGAACTATTGAGATCGAGTTCGCACGTCTACATCTATAGTCAAATATAATACGGTACTTTAGTCCTTGAAGTATCTCACTATATTCTACGATCGTTTATAACTTAATTATATTTATATACTTATCTCAGTCATATTAACAAGAGAACACACATCAAACCTAACAAACCAATAAATAAAATATAAACTCAATTATTAACTAATCCTCAAACAACCAATTAACCCTCGAGACTCGAATATTAAACAACAATTAATCATCGAGACACAAATATAAATAAATAATTAATCCTCGAGACACCAATATAAATAAACAATTAATCCTCGAGACTCGAATATAAATAAACAATTAATCATCGAGACTCAAATATAAATAAACATTTAATCCTCGAGACTAACAATTAATCCTCGAACAAAAAAGAAAAAACTAACAATTCTAATTCATACTTTAAAACTTATAACGTCTACTCTCGATGACATTATCAAATTAAACAATTAAAAATAACATTAAATATTTCTAAAATATTTCTAGACTCGAAATGGATCACTAAAAGATCTCGTAAAATATTTATTCCGAGTTTGTAAGGAAATTTAAAATTTAAAACTATTTTTATAACCTCCGAATTATTTTTTTGATCGTAGGAATATTAATTTCGTTTAAAATGGATAAATAGATCAATTAATATTTAATTAATAAGAATAAATCAATTAATAAATAAATCAACTGATTATTCAAATTAATTAATTATTAATCATTTTCAAATAAATTATTTTTCAAAATAATTAACTACTTAATATTTTTAATCAAATAATAATTGAAATCTAAAATAAATACTTTATTAGGAGAATTTTTTTGGAAATATAGTCTTTGTAAAATAAACTTTTTTCCGGGGTCACAGCCTCTCAAAATCAATTCCAAACAATAAAATCTAACTATACTAAAATAAAGTAAACAAATCTAACCCACAAAATAAATTATACATATACACATAAAATTGTCAGAAACAAAAAACATGACTATCAAAACTCAAAAAACCGACTAATAAGGGATCTTTTTGGAGTATAAAAACAATCTCTAAATGTTATGAAATTAATATATATAAACTAACATGCCCGAATATTTAGAAGCGTCAAGTCAGGATTTTAAAAGTCTTACCAAAAGAGCAATTACGGATACCCCATGAGTCTTTTCTAATGATCAGAAAATATTCTCAGAAAAATATGAAATTAATCCCCATACACAAACACATGTCGTACCGCCTCCTAGTTTGATCACCATCATCAAATCCCCTTTCTATATTCCTAAATAAATTATAAAGAAAAATTTGCCCTGAAAATAATCTTCTCAGAACTGATCCAAAATCATACATATGCGTAGGTTTTAAAGCGCAGATCATTTATATATATAGATATCGAAGATTGGATGCATGATTTATAAGTAATGAATTTTGAAAGATTTAAATACATATATATATGAACCAAAATAAGGCATATGAGCGGAGGCAACATCAATATTCAACAGAGAGAGAGGTTGCGGTTGAACCAAAAGAAAAGGGGTTGGTTAACGCAAAGAAACAGGAAGGTGGCGGCTGGGTTTACACACAAAAAAAAACAGGGGAGAGGAGAATATACAGGGATGAGGCTTAACAGGGTAGTTTAGGATAAATATAAAAAAACTTTTTTATAAATCTTTTTATAATTTATAAAACATATTTCTAAAAATAATTTTAATATCATGTTTAATCTCAAACTAATTTTAAATAATCCCAAAAAATCTATAAAAATATTCTATAAGAAAATTATAAATTTTATTATTTCTAAAATGAATTAAAATAATAAATTTCCAAAATATTTAAATATTTCGAATATTCAAAAATATAAAATACTAAATTTTGAATATTCAAATATTTACTCAAAATAAATATTTTCACCTGAAGAAAAATACCGACTCGAGATACTGACCCGATCAGTAAAATAATATAAAAAATTTAAACCGAACTCAGTCCCACTAAACTGAAAATAATTACTAAAATAATAATAATAATATGGAAATGCATCCAACTGGAATAAAATATAAAAATTTTATTTCTCCTCTTTTGAGAAAACCAATAAAATATTTAAATAATAATAATAAATTTTAGAAAATATCTGGGTTGTCACACCGTATAGGTGGTGCCAAAACATGAAATTATCCACTCATGACGGAGGTCTTACGAAATTTCCCAAATCATACATATATCACAAATAAACTGAAAGTTTTTGGTTCAAAATATCATAGACTATTACAAATAAAATCAGACCTGATTGATCCCAAAAAATGACAATTTACTATATCAAGTTGAACTCAAATTAAAAAGTGCAGAACACCAAAATGTAGACAATTCTGAGATCTTTCCAGAATGGCTCGTAAAAAACGGAGAAGTGAAGAATTCATAAACAATTAAAATGTGGACTGTCATAACAGAATCAGGCTATGATCACAGTAGTATTTCGATATTTACGACAACGAAATCAGAGAATTTCACAGCGGAATGTAAACAAAGAACGAAGTGCTCGAAAAGATCTTTCCAGAATTATATTACACATAATTATTGAACCAATATTTAATTTACTATGAATTTCTGAAGCTACGGCAGAACAATTTCAATAACCAACCAGATTATACCAATGACAGAATTTAACATACTTACGAACCGAATTTCAGTACGATTTCGAAGCAACAATACGAATATGAGTAATGATACGAATACGAAGACAAATGAAAGATATCTGTACATTAACCACATGAGAACAAAAAGAGAGTGTGTAAAAATATCTGTACCTAAAAAATATGAATGATCCTCAAAATTTCAAATGTCCCCATCACAAGAACCTAGTTCAACACCATAACTCATTCTCCCAGGTCATTTTCTTCTTTTTCCTCTTTCTCTTTCTGCTTCTCCCTCTCCATCTTCCTCTCTTTCTCCTTCTCTCTCTTTCTATTAGATATAACGTAACTTTCTCTTTTTCCAAAAACCCTAACCCTTTCCTTTTCTATTCCTTTTCCTTTTTCTAATTTTTTTCCATTCTTATTTTAATCAATAATCTCTAAAATAATATCTTAATTATTAAAATATATATATTTACATATAAAGTAATAACAACTCACTAATATTATTCCTAATATGAAATAATATATCTAAATAAATGTTTGCCCAGAAAGATAATCTATTACAGAAGGGGGGTTAAATGTAATAGTACATAATAATCGATTAAGAACCCAAGTATGTAAAAGAAATATTTTTTGTATTAAAGATAATGAATAGAATACAAAACTTTCTCAAGAAACTCTTTGTTCTCAAGAGCTGCTAGGTTATGAAAAATAAGACTTGTAAAAGATACATAATGTTAACCTATGTTTGTGCTTATATAGACACAGTTACAATTCAATTATAAAACAGATTATGAAAAGAACAACTTTAACAAGGAAATATACTTATATTTGGATTCCTTCTTTACTATCCTAATCATACTCTGATTTGATTGCTTCTTGACAAACTCTGATAATAAACTCTATCGGTTGATTATTCTCTGATTTGAGCATTCTATGTTAGAGTAAACTCTGATTGAGTATTCTCTGATAGAGTAAACTTTGATTGAGTATTCTCTGATAGAGTAAACTATGACCGACATCTTCTTCATTCATTGATGACGCCAACATAAACTCTATTTGATATTCTCTGACAATCATTAGTGTTTGCATTTTTAACAATCTCCCCCAATTTATGCTTTATGAATTAAAGCATAAATTCCACTTATGATGTCAGATATATAAAGACAAATGCATCAGAATTTATTTTTCCTTTAAGTCTCAGATTCTTCTGTATGAGAAGTCTTCTTTCAGAAATTGATCCAGTAGCTTTTCTTCAGCATTCTTCAACAAATCAACAAGCTTATCCTTAAATTATTTCATCTGTTCAGAAGAATCATCAATTTAAAATATAGCAGCCCTTAGAGGATAAATTGATGATTTGTTCATTCTTTCATCTAAGGCAATGCAACAGGCCTTCATACCATCAGGATTTAAGATTAGTGTAGGAATCCTTAACACCATCTTGACCTTTGCATCTCCTTTTCTCATTGTTCTCTCTGTTCCATCTTCAAGTATATATCCAAGTTCATATTCTTCAGAGTTTATCATAAGCAGCCTCTCATTCTTTTTCTTTTCAGCTATCACTCCTTCAAGAGTTTTCACCCACCTGGACGTTACTTCATTTTCATCATTGAGAAGGTAAAGAACATGTTCAAGTTCTTTAGATTCTTTTTGAATTAGATCTTCTTCAGCAATCTTCAAAACTCTCTCATCTTCTAAGAAATATAGAAGCTTCTCCTTGGCTTGAGCTCCATCACAAATGTCTTTCACTATGTTGACAGATATCAATTTGTCCAGATATTTTTGTGACAACTCTTCCTCATGCTTATCTTTTAATGAAAAAGGATCTATGAAGATATTTGCTTCACCCCTGTAGACTTTGGCATGTGAATCACCAATACCACCTTTGTCTTTTCCAAGTCTGGCATTGAGAGTCAGAGTTTGAGTCTTGGTCCACAGAAGATCAGATCTTTTCTTTCTTATCAGAGATTGTTGTTGCTCTTCTTCCTCGTCATCAAAACTAGATCCACCTGGAAGAAAAGTTGTTCTAGACATAGTGAGAGGGTTTTTTGATTTTGCTGGGGCTTTACTCTGAATTTTAGTTGAACATGTTTGAATGTTTTGCTTTGCTTGAGTTGACCTTGTTTGGATTGTAAGAGTTGGTTTTGCTTGAATGATTGGCTTTTGAATTTCAACAAGCTTTGTTTGAACTTCAATAGATTTTGCTTGAGAAGTTTTCTTCTTTTGAACTGGAGTCTTTCTTGTTTTTGAACTTCTTTTCTTCTGGAGTTGGGCAATGTCAGTACTAGATTTCTTTAGTTCTTCTTCTACAACAACTGGATCCATTCCTGGATTTTCTTCTTCAAAATATTTTCTTTCCTGTTCTACATCCTTTAAATTTTGTTCTTCAATCTTTTCTTCTTCTTCAAGCCTCTTTGCTAGTTCCATGTCAGCTTCCATCAAAGTTTACTTGTTCTCAGAGTTTATCTTCTTGTCAGAATTTGTTTTCATCAGAGTTTGAGAGGTTGACAGAGTTTGATCAATCAGAGTTTGCTGCTCCAGAGTTTGTTTCCCAACCTTATGACTCCCTTGATCTTCATCATCAGGTTTGTCAGATTTTTGTGCAACATCCTCCTTGCATTTGTCTGAACCCTTCTCCCCCTTTTTGACATCATTTCCTTGTCTAATAGTAAGAATTTCAATAATAGTGTGTAGCATTCCCTGCATAGAACTAATAAAAGTGGAAAGATTATTAACCTTGGCTTCCAATGCATCCTGTTTTGCTAAAACAATTTTGAGTTTTAGCTCCAGAGAGTGTTGTGATGCTGTAACAGCAGTTTGAACAGATGCAGATGATTTGTTGACTGAATCCTTTAGTTCACCAATGTCATTGTGAAGTCCCTTGGACAACACAGTAGTATCTTTCAAGATTGACTTCATCTTTTCAGAGTGTATTTCCTTATCAGCTTTATCAATCAGTTCATGAACATGTGGCCAAGAGATTTTTCATTAGTATATTTCCAAGACGTCCCAGACTTTTTGTCTGTGAGAGGAGAGAAGATCTTCATTAGAAGGCCTTGCTTTGGAAATGAAATCCCTATTTATACCTTCGGCATCTAGGGCAGCTTCAATCTCACCCTTGAGGGTTTCAACAATCATATAATTAGGATAAGCCATTCTTAATCTTTCATGAGCATCATGTGAATTTACATGCCATCTTTTGGAATTGAATCTTTGTGTGTAGGGGATTTATAGGTCTGTGACTTCTTCATCAGCAAAAATCGGTTCATCAGAGTCTGTGTCCTCCTCATCAGAGTTTATAGCTTGGTCAAAGTTTAGCAAAGCCTCAGAGTTTGCAGTAGCAGATAAACTCTTAGTACCTGTAAAAGATATATAATAGCCTAAATCACTCTAATTTTTTAAAGTAATCTCATTACTTCTCACATCACACATATCATAACTTTTAAGAGTTAGATTTTGCTCATTAGATGTAACTAACTTCTTTATCAATTTTACCTCTTCTTTTGCCAGATCCAGTGACTGCCTCCCATTAATTCTGTTTTTCACACATTTTACCTCATTCTCACATGAAAGGCTCAACACACAATGTCCTAAAAAAATAAGAGGTGGCTGAGAAAGGTGGTCTGTAGTTACATGAATAGGGGTATCCTTTTCAGGACTATTCATGATCATTCTAGCAGTTAAAACAGGAAAGGTAAAATATGAACTTGTACTATCAGAGAATGAAAATTCTGAAGAAAAGTCAGAGTTTATTCCTTGAGTATTTGTGATGTTGAAGGAGTCTCCATTGGCTGTGCAGAAATCGGTTGCACCATGATTGCATCAGAGATTGCCATTGGAGTTGTCTCAGAGTTTGTCTCACTTGCATCAGCAACAACAGAATCTTCATTAATAGTAGTTGTGCCTGCATCCAAACTTTGATTGGATGGTTCTTATGTGGCAGGGGTCTTAACAACTTCTTCAAACCTTTGAGCTGGAGGATCTTGTGGGTTGTACCCCTGATTCCTGCTGGCTTCATCTGATCCTACTTCAGTGGCTGTTGTTGAACTTTGATCAACAGGTTCTTTCATGCCAAGCCATGTGGAGATTGCTGCCTCACTTTGAGAGACAGGTTCTTGTGTATATTGGTCGAAAGACACAAACTTCTTCTTTCTTGAAAATTGCTTGGAACTTGGAGATACTGAAGAAGATTGAGATTTCTTTGCCTCCATTTCTTTTCTTACTTCTTCAGCCAGTTCCCTCACTCTTTCATAAGATATCTCCTTGATAATTTACTTAGGGGAAAGTGTAGGAGAGTCAGAGATTGTTACAGGAACAACTTCCTCTGGAGTGACATATGGCCCATCTTTCAAATAATTGTGTTGTCGCTCATGTTCAGCCTTGAGCCAAAGATCAGTTAATTTCCACAAATTTTTCCTGCAGTCTGTCTTGTCAATAGTAACCCCCCGTCTAATACGTTCACGGTTATAATGGGCAACATTTGTCCACCAATCAGCTTTTGACTTGACATACCGAAGAATCATGTTCTCAATTGGAACTGGTAATCCAGGTTCCTTCCAAGGAATATTTTCCTTTCAGCAATGCCATGCTTCATAAGAATTTGTCAAGACATCAGAGTTTATTGGATATGTAGGCTCAGAGTTTAGTATGTCTTCAGAGTTTAAATCTTGAGGTTGTGGCTGATCAGAGATTACGACATTAGAGTTTATTGCTGCATCAGAGTTTAACCCTTCAGTATTTGCAGCATCAGAGATTGCATCCTTGACTAATCTTCTCCTCTTCTTTTTCATTTCAGGCATTGGATTCACTATGAATGGCTTCATAAAAGGTGTAGGAGGAATCTCAGAAGCCTTCCTAACCATCTTTCTCTCAGGAAAAACCAACCCTTCATCAGAATTTGTATCTTCATCAATCAATTTTCTCTTTTTAGGAAAAGATTCTTTCACTGATTTGCCTTTCCTTTTGGTTGTTCCCTATTGAGATGTGTGTTTTACAACTACAGTCTTTTGGGAGACTATAGAGGTTGCCAAAAGTGTTTAGTTATCAGTGTTTGGAGGGTGGCTTGGGTTTGAATCAGAGGGTGCTAAACTCTGATCCATAGTCACAGAGAGAAAATCCCTTCCATGCATGGTAGGCATTCTTTGATTTAAGAGAAGCCTGACCCATGTGGGTTAAAAGAGAGGAGAGAGATTACCTTTCTTTGCATCCTTCCTAGCTAAGTCAGTAAAAATTCTTTTGTTCATACAAAAATTAGCTATACTCTGATCATTCTCAAAATTTACATTAGGCAACAAATGGCTAAAAATCAATTGAAGAAATCTAGCAATATATACAGTGTGAGCATCATCATCTATTTTGTTAGCTAGGTGCCTAATTATCAAACAAGAAAAATTAAAATTAAGATTATGAGTCAGAGAGTACCCAATTTGTTGAGTTAATTAAAGGATGGCATCAAAGTTGGTGCATTTGCCTGTGAAGGCCCTCGTGATGCAATCAAACAAGAAATTCCATTCTCTTCTTAGATTAGGTCTTGTGAGGCTCCCTAGCTTTGACAGGCTTCCTCCATAGCCTATTGTCCTGAAAAACTCCTTTATTTGTTCATCATTTACTAAATCATCATACACAGCCACTTCTGAAAGATGAAGGTCTTGTCGAACCACAGCAGGAGTAATCAAGTGTTTGCCATTGCATTAAAAAGTGATGATATGCTCTTCATCATTACCAGCATTGTTAAACTTTGCAGACGACCAGATTCTTAGCATAGATTGAGCAGAGAAATGTGAAGGTTCCTGAAGCGCATAACCAATGTAACTTTGATTTAGAAAATCCTGAATAACATGAAAATCTTGAGGTGTATCGGTTTAATTCAAAAGAGAGATATAGTTCGTAGCAGCAAATATGTAATTCTGGAAAGTTAGACCTTTGGATGCCATTGAAATAACAAAGATGTGAAGGTTTGAGCAATTAGGGTTTATATGAAATGAGAGAGCAAGAGAAGAATAATAGATACAGATGAATAATTCAAAGTGAAAATAAGAATTAAATTGTGTCCTTTCATTTGCATATACTCTTTAGTGGGACACATGGCAAGATATAATAGAATGAGTAATTATTAGAATGAGACTCAAAATACAGCAAGTGTGTGTGTATATGTGTAATAATATGAACTGTCTTTTGTGAGATACACACGCCCTATTATAAGTCCAATCAGAGAATAGTAATTATGATGTCACAAAATGAAATATGATGTCATAAATATGATCTCAGAGTTTAGCACTTAAACAGAGTTTACCAAGCATGAAATTAGAGTTTATATAATTCAGAGTTTAGTATTTACTGTCAGAGTTTACCACATACTCTAATGGAGTTTGCCTTAAACACTGATAACTTGTGATCAGAGATTAGATGCTTCAATGATCAGAGTTTACTCCATTTTCCATCAGAGTTTACCACATAATTTGACAGAGTTTATTATATACTCTGATTGTCTATTACTTACCATCTCAATTTGAGCCACTTGTCGCCATCCTTAATTCAGAAACCAATCTGGTAAATGTTGATTCAGGCAAAGGCTTGGTGAAGATATCTACTAATTTTTGATCTCTGGGAACAAAATGCAATTCAATTGTGCCTTCCATGACATGTTCCCTTATGAAAAGATATCGAATACTGATGTGCTTTGTCAGAGAATGTTGAACTGGATTTCCTGTTATTGCAATAGCACTTTTATTATGACAATAAATAGGAATTTTAGAAAAGTTTAAACCATAATCTAACAGTTGATTTTTCATCCATAAGATTTGTCCACAACAGTTTCCTGTAGCTATATATTCAGCCTCTATTGTTGATGTTGAGATTGATTTCTGTTTCTTACTGAAGCATGACACAAGTCTTCCACCTAGAAATTGGCAACTGCCACTTGTGCTTTTCCTGTCAAATTTGCATCCTACAAAGTCAGCATCTGAATAGCCTATTAATTTATAGTGCCCTTGAGATATCTGAAATTCTCTTAACAGCAATCAGATGAGGTGCCCTTGGATTTACCTAA
Source organism: Oenanthe sinensis (assembly GCA_028671895.1). Taxonomy (NCBI): domain Eukaryota; kingdom Viridiplantae; phylum Streptophyta; class Magnoliopsida; order Apiales; family Apiaceae; genus Oenanthe; species Oenanthe sinensis. The sequence continues at coordinate 16,852,088 of CM053813.1, forward strand.
AATCTAGCACATAGACATGTGGCAAACATAATGTATGGTCTATTTGCAGTCAAATAAAGCAGAAAACCAATCATTCCTCTGTATGCTGTTATATCTACAGGTTCTCCAGTGTCTTGATCAAGTTTGGTTGCAGTAGCCATTGGAGTTGTAGTAGATGCAGAGTCTTGCATTTGAAATTTAATGAGTAGATTCCTTGTATATTTAGACTAATTAATGAAAATGCTTTCATCGGTCTGTTTTACTTGTAATCCTAGAAAATAACTCAATTCTCCCATCATGCTCATTTTATACCTGGACTGCATTAACATTGAAAATCTTTCACAGAGTTTCTCATTAGTGGAACCAAATATAATATCATCAACATATATTTGTACCAATAATAAATCCTTACCTTGAGTTCTATAAAACAAGGTTTTATCAATTGTACCTCTAGTGAAACCACTTTCAAGTAAAAATTGAGCCAGAGTATCATATCAGGCCCTTGGTGCTTACTTGAGTCCATATAAGGCTTTATCCAGTCTGTAGACATGATTTGGATATTTTGGATTGACAAAGCCAGGTGGTTGTTCAACATAAACTTCTTCTTCAAGTTCTCCATTTAAAAATGCACTTTTAACATCCATCTTGTAGACCTTGAATTTCTTGTGTGCAGCATAAGCAAGAAAAATTATGATTGCTTCAAGTTTAGCTACTGGTGCAAAGGTTTCATCAAAATCAATACCTTCCTATTGAGAATAACCTTTAGCTACCAGTCTTGCTTTATTTCTTATAATGATTCCATTAGAGTCTATCTTATTTCTAAACACACATTTTGTGCCAATAATTGATCTATTTTTTGGCCTTGAAACTAGGATCCAAACTTCATTTCTTTAAAACTCATTAAATTACTCCTGGATTGCAATAACCTAATCTGCATCCTTCAAATCATCTTCTAACTTCTTTGGTTCTGCTTGAGAAAGAAAACTATGAAATAAACATTCATTCTGAGTAGCTTTCCTTGTTTTTACTCCACTTTCTAGATCACCAATAATTAAATCAAGTGTGTGATCTTTTGTCCATTTTCTTGGATGTGAAAAGTTTCTTGAACTAGATGTTCCCCCATTATTTGTGCCTTCATAGAATGATCCTTCTGTAAATGTTGATCCTCCCCCTAAAGATGTGCTTCCATCAGTTTTTGATGTCTTAGAGTTTATGTACTCAGAGTTTAAATTATCAGAGATTGAGGTCTCAGAGTTTGTGGTCTCGGAATTTGATTGATCAGAGTTTAGGGTTTCAGAGTTTATGTTGGTCAGAGTTTGGTCAGACTCTGATATTTCAATAATTGTGTTTTGTTCTCCAATATCAGTAAGTGATTGATGTTGCTCCCCCTCAACATATGCAGAATCTTCAATTTCTATTTCAATCATTTCTGAATCAGAGTTTGAAGAATCAGAGTTTACCTCACTAGTGTTTGGTTGAACATAGTTTATCTCATCAGAGTTTGTTTGAAGAGTGTTTGACTCATCAGAGTTTAGTTCAACAGAGTTTATATTCTGCAATTCATTCTCAAATCTCAAAGTTTCATGTGCTTCTTCATCAAGTAATCCAGCTATCTTTCCTTCACCCAGGTAAATCTAGTGTAATCATCAACTATCACTAGAGTATATTTCTTCTTTCCAATGGACATAATGTTGACAGGACCAAATAAATCAAGATGCAATAGATGAAAAGATTGATCAATTGAATTTTCAGTTTTGCTCTTGAAAGATGTCTTCTTTTAGGGGAAGTCAGTGAAAGAATCTTCTCTTAAAAAGAGAAAATTGATTGATGAAGATACAGATTCTGATGAAGGGTTGGTTTTTGCTAAGAGAAAGATAGTTGAACAGGCTTCTGAGATACCTACTACATCTTTTATGAAGCCATTCACAGTGAATCCAATGCCTGAGGTGAAGAAGAAGATGAGAAGATTAGTCAAGGCGGTAAACTATGAGGCTGCAAACACTGAAGGACTAAACTCTGATGCTGTAATAAACTCTGATGTCCTATTCTCTGATCAGCAAAAATCTCAAGATTTAAACTCTGAAGACATTCTAAACTCTGCGCCAAACTCTGATGTCTTGACAAATTTTGTTGAAGCATGGCATTGCTGGAAGGCAAATATTCCTTGGAAGGAACCTGGATTACCAGTTCCAATTAAGAACATGATTCTTCGGTATGTCAAGTCAAAAGCTGATTGGTGGACAAATGTTGCTCATTATAACCGTGAACGTATTAGACGGGGGGTTACTGTTGACAAGACAGTCTGCAAGAAAAATTTGAGGAATTTAAATGATATTTGGCTCAAGGCTGAACAGGAGCGAAAACACAATTATTTGAAAGATTGGACATATGTCACTCCGGAAGAAATTGTCCCTGAAATAATATTTGATTCTCCTACAAACTCACCTAAGCAAATTATCAAGGAGATTTCTTATGAAAGGGTTAGGGAGTTGGCAAAACAAGTAAGGAAAGAGATGGAAGATAAGAAGTCAAAATTATTTGCCTCTCCAAGTTCAAAACAATTTTCAAGAAAGAAGAGGAAATTTGTCTCTTTTGGCTAGGATACACAAGAACCTATCTCTCAAAGTGAGTAGCAATCTCTACATGGTCAGGCACACAAGAACCTATTGATCAAAGTTCAATAGAAGCCACAATTCTAGCAGATGAAGCCAGCATGGATAAGGGGTACAACTCACAAGAACCTTCAGCTCAAAGGGTTGAAGAAGTTGCTAAGGCCCCTGCCACACAAGAACCATCAAATCAAAGCTTGGATGCAGGCACTCAACCTATCTTAGAAGATTTTGTTGTTGCTGATGCTCAAGGTCAAATTCTGACAGAGTCAAGCCCACAAGAACCTTCACCTCAAAGTGGTGAAGCAGCTGTTGATATGACTCAGGTCCCACAAGAACCAATCATCCATTTTATGATTGCAGACCAAGATTCTAATGTTGGACAGACAAACTCTGATGAAGTTCCACTGGCAATCTCTGATGCTCTTAGGGTGCAACCAATCTCTACACGACCAATAGAGACAACATCCACATCTACAACTCAAGGTATAAACTCTGACTTTTCTTCAGAAATTGCATTCTCTGATAGTTTAAGTTCAGATTTTTCCTTTCCTATTCTAACTGCTAGAATGATCATGAATAGTCCTGAAAAGGTTACCTCTAATCATGTAACTACAGTCAAGCTTTCTCAGCCACCTCTTATTTCTGTAGGACATTGTGTGTTGAACCTTTCTAGTGAGTCTGAGGTAAAATGTGAGAAAAACAGAATTAATGAGAGACATACACTGGATCTGGCAAAAGGTGAGGTAGAATTGAGAAAGAAATTAGCTACTTCTAGTGAGAAAAATCTAACTCTTAAAAGTTATGATATGTGTGATATGAGAAGTAATGAGATTACTTTAAAAAAATAAGAGTGATTTAGGATGTTCTATATCTTTTACAAGTACTCAGAGTTTATCTATTACAAACTCTGATTCTTTGCTAAACTCTGAGAAAGCTGTAAACTCTGATGGGGAAGACACAGACTCTGATGAGCCTATTTTTGCTAATGAAGAAGTCACAGACATGTCAATCCCCTACACACAAAGATTCAATACCAAGAAGTAGCCAGTAAATTCTCATGATGCACATGAAAGACTGAGCGTCCTGATTACATGGTAGTGGAAGAGCTGAAAGGAGAAATTGAAGCTGCATTAGACTCTGAAGGTGTAAAGAGAGATGTTAGGAATATATTCATTTGATGATGTACAAAATTCCAGAACAGGAGTTAGCTTAATTTATTTACAATATATCTTTCTAGTCTCTGAAATGTATAATCAGAGTCTAGATAGTCAATATTCAAATTACTTGTACTTAGAAGAATTTTTACAGAAAATAAAACCAGAGTCTGCATGAAGATCAGAGTCTGGAAGGTGATCAGAGTCTATAGACTATCGGAGTCTAAGATCTGTCAGAGTCTACAAATGATCAGAGTCTATAGTCTGGCAGAGTCTGAAGAATTCAGAGTCTATAAGGTTAAAGCTAAATTTGGAAGATGATCACAGATAAGGGAAGTCTTCGAAGATAAAGCCAAAGATATTGCAGATATGCTATAAAAACAAGGAAGAAGAATTGTAGAAGGAAACTGTCAACTAATAATTAGGAATTGTATTCCTATTGTAATTTATCTGTCTATTATTAGTTGATAGGCAGCTCTCTATATAAACTCTATGTAACCTAATTGTAAAGGTGTGAAAGTCGAAGCAAAATTTGTCTGAGTGAAATTTTATGAGTGCATAGAAATAGAGAGAGTTGTTATGATAAACACAGAGAAGCTGCTAGGGTTTGTGTACACCCTAGGAGAGTTTTGTATTTACAAATCAATAATACAAACAGTACTTATTCATATCTTTGTGTTTGATCTTTGTTCTTAATTCATATCTGTTTATTGCTATTGAGTTGATTTTAAAGCAGGCAGAAAAGACACACAAGTATTCAGCCCCCCTTCTACTTGTGCAATTGGGAAAACAATTGGTATCAGAGCCTAACGTTTAAAATCGATCAAAGATGTCTGGAAACAAAGATGGAAATTCTAAGATTCCTATGCTTAAGATAAACGAGTTCACCCACTAGAAGGTTAAGATGCTGCACCATCTGGAAGCAACAGACCCTGACTATCTTGAAAGAATTCATGAAGGACCCTATGTGCCCTTAAAGCTAGTGCCTCAAATCAATGAAGAAGGCAAGGTAACTGAAGAACACTTCATTGAAAAACCAAAGGCTGAATGGACAAAAGAGGACAAAGAGAATGTTCTTAAGGAGGCAAAGGTCAAAAACATACTCTTTAACAGTTTGGATTTTGTTCTTACAAACTGTGTCATATCATGTCAAACTGCTAAGGAGATGTGGACAAAACTTGAAGTGCACGTTCAATGAACTAAAGATGTCAAGAAAAATGCAAGGTCATTGCTAATTCAAGAGTATGAGTATTTTGAAGCAAAATCTGGAGAATCTATTACTGAGATGTATGATAGGTTTACAAAACTCTTGAATGAGATGGCTATGCTTGGTAAGGTTTATGATTCTGAAGATACCAACACCAAGTTTCTGAGAGCACTTCCTGAAGAGTGGGACAATAAGACTACTGCCATAAGAGAAGCTAGAGATTTGGATGAACTAACTCTAGAATAATTGTATGGCAGGCTCAAAACATATGATTTAGAGATGCAACAGAGGAAGAATAAGAAGTATGTGAAGACAAAATCTGTAGCACTCTTAATGGAGTCTGAAAAAGAACAACAGGAACAACCCACTGAAACAAGAATCAAGGATTCAAGGAAGAAGGGTAAAACTGTTAAGGAGTCAGAGTCTACTGACACAGACTCTGATTTTGATGAAGAGATTGATCTAAGTCAAATGATGGCTATGTTTGCCAAAACTTTTAAAAGAATGAAATTTAACAAAAGAACTGGCAAATTTAGCAAAAGGCCATCATTCAAGAAGGAAGATGAGAAGACTGAGAAGAGCAAGAGTACTATAATCAAACTTGACAAAGCAAAGGTCAAATGTTTCAACTGTGGAATATTGGGGCACGTTGCCAGTGAATGCAGAAAGTCAAAAACTCAAGGAAAAGGGAAAGCACTTTTATCAACAGGAAAGGATTGGGCAGATTCAAGCTCAGAGGATGAAATTGATTATGAAAATCTAGCATTGATGGCATCCTCCTCAAGAAAATCACAATCTCCTAAAGAACCCTCATCTCCTAAAACTCAAGTATCAATCTTTACTCCTGAATCCTTAATTAACTTAGACTCTAATGTCATAGAAATTGTGCAAAGTGAGGTTAATAAAATAATGATAACATATAGGTCTCTCACTAGTGAAAGTGAAAGGTTGAGAGAAGAAAATTTAACCATAACTAAAAGGAATGATCATTTAGAGTTTGAGTTAATATTAATGGAACAATACAAAAAGGATTCTGAGAAAAATAGTCATAATTACACTGAGATTTTGAAAGCCTATGACTATGTTAAGAATGAACTAGAAGAAGAAAGACTTAAGTTTAAAGTCTGGACAGACTCTGGTAGAAAAGTTCAAGAAATTCTCAATAATCAAAATGTGTGCCAAACTGCTGGTCTAGGCTATGAAAATAGTCAAGGCAAAAGACCTATTATTGAGAATGATAACAATGGAGAAGCTATCCAAGTTAATAAGACTAAAGACAAAAGCACATTTGTTCCTGTTAAGTTTGTGACTCCTAAAGAAAAGACTGAAACCACAAATTCATCCGTCAATAGTCCCCTTATTGTTGACAAAAAGACAGATGAAATTGGAGCAAATAACTCTAAGAAAAATATTAACATAGGGTACTTGTCTAAGTCTAAGTTAAAACAAAGGCTAGAGAACTTATCAGAGTCTACCAAAACTACGAGAAATAGGAATGGTAAGGAAGGCATTAATATAGCAAATAATTATCAAAAGGATCCTAATGCTCCTAGAAAGAAGTGTTTTAGATGTGGCAACCACAACCATTTAGCTATAGATTGTAAAGCAAAAATTAAAAAAGAATCAGAGTTTAGTCTTCCACAGACTCTGAAAAGTCACTACATTCCACAAAAACCTTGTTATCACTGTGGTAGCATATTTCACTCTATTTATATGTGTAGAGATTATCATGAATTGTATTTCAATTTTTATGAGCTAAAATCATCTATTGACAAAAGCTGGTATGACACTGTTAAGACTCCACCAGAGTCAAAAGCAACAAAGGAGACATGTAAATCAAAGGTGAAAATTACTAAACCTGTATCACATAAAGTTAGAGGAAAAGGATCCAAAACTGTTTGGTTCCCCAAAACAACTAACTAGTTGCTTTATGTATACAGGGAACAAGGGTAAAGAATGTAACCCTAATCCTGGATAGTGGATGCTCAGGACACATGACTGGAAAGAAATCCCTGCTTACAGACTTTGTGGAAATGGTTAGCCCAGAAGTATCCTTTGGACATGGCGACAAAGGACAAACACTGGGATATGGCAAGATTGTACTTGGGAATGTCATTATTGAACAAGTAGCTCTAGTTGATGGCTTAAGACACAATTTGATAAGCATAAGTCAACTAGGAGATAAAGGTTACCATATTGGCTTTGACAACAAAGAGTGTCTTGTGACTCACAAAGAAACAGGTATTCTAGTTTTTAAAGGTCACAGACATGGCAACATTTATGAAGCCAGCTTGGAGGATTGCATACACAGTGAACTCACATGTCTATATAGCAAGGCCTCAATTGAAGAAAGCTAGAAATGGCACAAGAAACTGTCACACATCAACTTTAAAACACTAAACAAGTTGGTTAAACAGAATCTTGTAAGAGGATTACCACAGGTTGATTTTGTGCAAGATGGACTCTGTGAAGCATGTCAACTTGGAAAGCAAAAGAAAGCATCCTTCAAGAGCAAGACAATCAACACCATTTCTAAACCCTTTTATTTATTGCACATTGATTTATTTGGTCCAGTAAATGTTATGTCTATTAATAAAAAGAAATATACTCTTGTTATTATAGATGATTTTATAAGATTCACATGAGTTTTCTTTCTACATTCAAAGGATGAAGCTCCACAACACATAATAGACCATATCACTTTTCTGGAAAGAAATTCAAAGAAAAGACTTAGAGTTCTAAGGAGTGACAATGGTACTAAATTCAAGAATTCAATCATGGAGGACTACTGTGCATTAAAAGGAATTACTCAACAATTTTCTACACCAGGAACTCCTCAACAAAATGGAGTTGTGGAGAGAAAGAATAGAACCCTCATAGAAGATGGCAGAACAATGCTGGCAGAGTCTAAGCTACCAGTATATTTTTGGGCATAGGCAGTCAATACAGAATGTTTCACTCAAAACTATACTTTAATAAACATGTATGGAAAGACTCCCTATGAAATGATAAAGGACAAGAAGCCAAGTGTGAAACACTTTCACATATTTGGATGCAAGTGTTATGTGCTGAAAGTACATCATGAAAATCTGAGCAAATTTGAAGCCAAAGTAGATGAATCAATTTTTCTTGGATATGCATCAAACACAAAAGCATTCAGAGTGTTTAATCTCAGAACCAAAATTGTTATGGAATTTATTCATGTTGCATTTGATGATAAAAAATTTACAGGATTGCAGGATGAGTCAGAGTCTACTACACTGGAATTTGAAAATCTAAAAAGTTCTGAGATAAATGAAGAAGAAGAGGATGAAGACTCTCAAGTAACTCCTAATCCAACACAGGAACCTGCACATTCTGAGGGGATGCCAGAAAATACAACTCCAAATGATTCAGAGTCTAACAGGTCAGGGTCTACCCAGACAGAGTCTAGACAGACTGAGTCAAATTCATCAGGGTTTGGATCAAGCAACTCTGAACCCTTGTCAGAGTCAAGCAATTTAGGGAGAGTCTCTTCATTTGAATTTCTCTCAAATACAGAAGATGCAAATGATTTAAGGGGAGCTTCAAGTTCAAGAATCAATCTTCCACAAGCTAGAAAATGGACAAGGGGTCACACTCCTGACTTAATAATTGGTGACCCTGAGAGTGGTGTACAAACAAGAACATCCGCTCAAAATGAATGCCTTTATAACTATTTTCTCTCAAAGAATGAACCCAAGAAAATTGAGGAAGCCTTGCAAGACCCTGATTGGATAATTGCAATGCAAGAAGAATTGAATAAATTTATGAGAAACAAAGTGTGGAAACTTGTACCAAGACCTAGAGATAGATCAGTTGTTGGTGCAAAATGGGTATACAGAAACAAACTTGATGAGAGTGGAACTGTAATAAGAAACAAAGCAAGGCTAGTTGCAAAAGGATACTCACAAGAGGAAGGAATTGACTATGATGTAACTTTTGCACCTGTAGCAAAATTGGAAGCTATAAGAATGTTTCTTACTTTTGCAGCTCATTCAAAATTCAAGGTGTATCAGATGGATGTAAAAAGTGCCTTCTTAAATGGAAAATTGGAAAAAGAAGTCTATGTGGAGCAACCACCAGGATTTGTTGATCCAAAATATCCTGATCATGTTTACAGATTAGATAAGGCACTTAATGGATTGAAGCAAGCACCTAGAGCATGGTATGAAACCCTTTCAAAATTTCTTCTTGAAAACGGATTCATAAGAGGTACCATTGACAAAACTCTCTTTATTAAAAAGTATAAAGGTGATATTTTGCTTGTCCAAATCTATGTTGATGATATTATATTTGGATCTACTAATGACAAACTCTGTAAAAAGTTTAGTAAACTAATGCAGTCAAATTATGAAATGTGCATGATGGGAGAATTGAACTTATTTTTGGGGCTTCAAGTCAAACAGAATGATGATGGAATTTTCATCAATCAAACAAAGTATATAAAAGAACTATTGAAGAAGTTTGATATGCAAGATTCTGCAACTGCTAAAACTCCTATGTCAACAGCCACTAAGCTAGACTCTGACCCAAAGGGTAAGAAATTTGACAACACTAGCTACAGAGGTATGATTGGCTCATTATTATATTTAACTGCTAGTAGACCATATATAATGTTTGCAACTTATCTGTGTGCTAGATTTCAAGCTGACCCCAGAGAATCACATTTAATAGCTGTAAAAAGAATTTTTAGATATCTCAAGGGGACACAAACTCTTGGATTTTGGTATCCTAGAGAGTCATATTTTTCATTAATTGGCTATTTAGATTCTAACTATGCAGGATGCAAAGTAGACAGGAAAAGCAGAACAGGTCAATGCCAGTTTCTTGGCAATAGATTAATTTCTTGGTTTAGCAAGAAACAACAGACTGTATCAACCTCAACAGCTGAGGCTGAATACATTGCCGCTGGAAGTTGCTATGTTCAAATTCTATGGATAAGAAATCAATTACTTGATTATGGACTAACATTCTCAAATATTCCTATGTATTGTGATAATACCAGTGCTATTAATATTGCAGAGAATCCAGTCCAACATTCCAGAACAAAGCACATTGATGTCAGGTATCATTTTATTCGAGAACATGTTGAAAATGGTACTGTGACACTTCACTATGTTCCAACTGACAAACAGATTGCAGACATTTTGACAAAACCACTTGATGAGTCTACCTTTCTTAGACTGGTAGGTGAATTAGGTATGTTAAACATGTAAGTGATTACAAATTACAAGCAACAAGGTATGTACTTTAATTATAATTCTGGTTGTAACACATTATAATTAATTATTTTTGCAAAATTTTTATTGGTACTTTATCTTGACAGAGTCTAGTTTTTAGACTCTGACGAGTCTGTAGACTCTGACTAGTCTGTAGACTCTGAGAATCTGTAGACTTTGAAAAACAATTATCGCCTAGACTTCGAAACGGTTCAAATTCGCGCCTGCAGACTCTGATTGTGTTTAAATTGTTCAAATGACTTGAAATAGGCGGTAACAGTTGTTTTTGACTAGAGGTAGACTGTGGACTCGTGTGTATTGTTAGCAATTCAAACAAAATAGAAGATTTTCATACATTTTACTCACTTGTTTATTGCAATTAATTTATAAGGCAGAACTATTCACAGAGCTCTTTACGAACCCTAGCAACTTTCTTCAAGCGTATTCATCACTTTCAATTAACAACAAATTCAATGGCTGTTATCTCAACTGTCATGAGGGGACCCAAGGCAATTGCTTTCACATTTGGGGATTTCGAGTTCATGACCAAAAATCATGTTACCGCCCTTGGAGAAAAGAAAGGGGTAGACGCTGACTACTACCCTGTGATGGATTTCTTGGAACAATCCGAGCTACACTACATTCTTAAGGCATCACCAGTCATTCACATGGATGCTATGTCACAAGCCTGGAGCTCTGCAAAGGTAGTTGATCCTTCTCAGGATCAACCAGGTAAAATAATGTTTACCTTTGGTGATTTTACATTTGATGTTACTGCTGATGTTATTAATTTTGTGTTTAAATTACCTGTTAAACAACCTTTTGATGAAACTGTTTCTGATGCTGAAATTAAAGATATGTTTAAATCACTAGGTTATTCTGGTAGTTTAGAAAACATGGTAAGTTAACTATGCCTTATTTGAGAAAAGAATGGTCATTTTTCTTTGATCAAATTGCTAAGTGTTTTACTAGTAAGTGTAGTGGATTTGATGCTATTACTGCTATTAGTTATCAAATTGGTCACAGTCTCCTATTTGATAGAGTAATCAACATTGGTGATATGTTACTCACTCAAATGGGAGCAAAATTCAATAATGTGCATGAGGGGAGGAAGAAATTCTACTATCATAGATTTCTTATGATTCTCCTCAATCACTTCATTCCTGACATGTCAACCAAGTTGGCAGATGATTGTTGTGTACAGGCATACAAACAGCAAAGAAGGATATTCTCTGATATTAAGAGAATTGATGATAAGAAGAAGAGTCTACATGTCATGACTTATCCATAGGTAATGACGGTAACACTCTCAACCTACAAACCTTTTATCTATAATGCTTCATTTTTTGGTGGTGAAATGGTGCAGGAACAAGTAATAGAGAGTCTCCCTGCACCTACCCAAGTCACCCAATCCCCTTCAAAGACACAATCTTCCAACCCCACTGTGAAACTGAGAGATTAGGGTATCCTGAACCTAGCTTTACTTATTGGGATCAAGATTTTCCAAAGAGTTGGTCCAATGAGTTAGAGCAGGGGATGGATAAAAATTCACTTTGTTTGATTGTGCAGATTTGTAAAAAGGAGGAGGCTCTTGCTGCTCAGAAATCATTTACACAGAGACCACAACATCATCTGGTGGATTCTCTAGCAAGGAGAGTAGATAGAGTCATGGAGGCCTTGGTGGATAACCCTATAAATTTACCTGAGGCTGCAACATTAAAGTCAGAAGAACCACTTTTGATCATGCCTATAAGGGCTCGACTTCCAGAGTCTACAGTCTTTGATCACTCTCAAGATGAGTCAGGGTCTATAGTCTCGATTGCAGTTTCAGAGTCTACACCACCACCAGAGTCTACACTTCCTCTTACATCCCTTGAGCTTGTTGCTGAAGAGTGCACTTTTGAAGATGATGATCCAGTTCAACCTTCTTTTGTCTATTTTGATCAAGTCTTTCCTCAGGCTTGGGAGTCTGCACAGAAAAGATGCATCACTGATAAAGATTCGTTTGCCTGTATTATGGAAATTCATCAGTCTGAGAGACTGAAAGCTTTTCAGAAAAAATCATATCTCCAGGAACATGGTCACTATCCTGGTGAAGAAGATCAAGCTCTGGATGGGGATGTTAAAGCTGAGACAGCGAGTGTTGCTAAACAATTGGCTAGTATGGTCAAAGACATCTCTCATATTCAAACCAAACTTACTGGTGTTGACAATACTACTTCTCTGCTCAGTACCAAATTTGATAGAATTCACTCCCTTCAATTATCCAAAGAGGTCACCTTCAAGGATGCTCTTACTGCTATCACCTCTACACATGCTTATCTCCAATCAAATGTCTCTGATTTAACACCAAGGTTGATTCTGTCATTGCAGCACAGGCCAATATCTCCACAGTTCTTGAACAGATTATGTTGGTTGTTACTAGTTCTGATGATGTCAAAAAGGGGGAGAAGAGAGGTGAATCTTCCCCCATGAGAAATAAGGATAATTCATGTAGAGATGAAAAAAGGGAGTTAAAAGGATGAGAGATTGTGATGATGGAGATAGTTCTCATGGTCCTAGGGGTCCTGGTGATGTATCACTCAAGCATTCTGGAGTGGTTGTCTTATCAAAATCTCAACCACATCAATCAGGTACTGGACATGGGAAATCAGAGTCTAAGTCAGACTCTGATAAACAAAGAAAGAAAACAGACTCTGATGAAACTCAAGAACCTTCATACTGGAAGTGCAGTCAATCAAATCTGCAACTGAGAGCTAAAAAGAAGACAGGTCTTGGAGGTTTTGAAGAATCTGACATTGACAGAACATCTACTCTAACCAGGGATCCTCAATCCTTGACAGATAGGCAGTTTGAGAAGATTACACAGAAGCACTTAAACAAAGTGGTATCTGCTCAAATTGTTTATAATGTTTATGAAAGAAAGATGCAAGGAGGACAGAGAGGCACAGGAAAGGTGAAGAATGAGATGCTGGTTTATTTTTTAGAAGGTGGATCATCTAGATGGATCAGTCAATCAAACTTCATATTTTTCAAATAGGCTGAGGAATTGCAGTATATTAGATTTCTCCTTCAAATTGCTTATGAAGTTAACAAGAGCAAAGAGGTTGTCACACACAAATGGTTCAAGGAGATTGATAGAAAGCTGACTTTGCACAAACAGGCAAATCGACAAATGGGCAAATTTTCTTTAAAATATGTTGATACTGAGGGAAATGATCAAGTCATGCCATTGGAAGAAAAACATATTAAATTTCAAGAAGGTGTGGGTCATTACTTTGGGTTTCAGCCTATGAGTGGGAAAGTTAGTGTTCTAATGTTGAAGGACTTGAAAGATCAAGAAAGCAGTGTAAATGATCTGAGAGCAGCTTACTGTCAAATCAAATGTTCAAGTGAAGAAATGAAGAAATTTGTTGGTGAAGCTCTTGCAATTGTGGAGGACAATATGCTCAATTCATTTTTGAAGAATAATCTAGCCTTTGAGAGGATCAATTAAGAAGTAATTCTTTTTCCTTTATAATTCTTTCATACTGTTCTAGACTAAGTGTTTTATTCTTTAGTTTTGACATCATCAAACCTGGATTTATGCTTACATTTTATAAAGCATAAATAGAGGGAGATTGTTAGGAATATATTCATTTGATGATGTACAAAATTCTAGAACAGGAGTTAGCTTAGTTTATTTGTAATATATCTTTCGAGTCTCTGAAATGTATAATCAGAGTCTAGATAGTCAATATTCAAGTTACTTGTACTTAGAAGAATTTCTGCAGAAAATAAAACCAGAGTCTGCATGAAGATCAGAATCTGGAAGGTGATCAGAGTCTATAGACTATCGGAGTCTAAGATCTGTCAGAGTCTACAAATGATCAGAGTCTATAGTCTGACAGAGTCTGAAGAATTCAGAATCTATAAGGTTAAAGCTAAATTTGGAAGATGATCACAGATAAGGGAAGTCTTCGAAGATAAAGCCAAAGATATTGCAGATATGCTATAAAAAAAAAAAGGAGAATTGCAGAAGGAAACTGTCAACTAATAATTAGGAATTCTATTCCTATTATAATTTATCTATCTATTATTAGTTGATAGACAGCTCTCTATATAAACTTTATGTAACCTAATTGTAAAGGTGTGAAAGTCGAATCAAAATTTGTCTGAGTGAAATTTTGTGAGTGCATAGAAATAGAGAGAGTTGCTGTGATAAACACAGAGAAGCTGTTAGGGTTTGTGTACACCCTATGAGAGTTTTATATTTACAAATCAATAATACAAACAATACTTATTCATATCTTTGTGTTTGATCTTTGTTCTTAATTCATATCTGTTTATTGCTATTGAGTTGATTTTAAAGCAGGCAGAAAAGACACACAAGTATTCAACCCCCCCCCCCCCCCATCTACTTGTGCAACTGAGAAAACAAGAGATTTCACTTCTAAGGCAGAATTATCTCAGGAAAAATTGTTGAATTCTCACAGACAACAAGTCTGGGACATGTCATGGAAATATGCAAATGAAGATGTCTCATGGTCACATATTCATGAGTTGATTGATAAAGCTGGTAAAGAAATCAATTCTGAAGAGATCAAGTCAATTTTGAAAGCTACCACTGTGTTGTCCAAGGGACTTCACAATGAAATTGGTGCACTCAAAGTTTCGGTCAACAAAACCTCTACATCTGTTCAATCTGCGGTTACAGCATCTCAACACTCTATGGAGCTAAAACTCAAGACTGTTTCAGCAAAACAGGATGCATTGGAAGCGAAATTGGATAATCTTTCTAATTCTGTAGTTCTATGCAGGGAATGCTACATACAATAGTTGAAATTCTTACTGTGAACAAAGGGAATGATGTCAGAAAGGGGGAGAAGGGTTCAGACAAATGCAAGGAGGATGTTGTACAACAACTTGACAAACCTGATGATGAAGATCAAGGGAGTCATAAGGAGGGAAAACAAACTCTAAAGCAGCAAACTCTGATTGGTCAAACTTTAACCACTCAAACTCTGATAACAGCAAACTCTGACAAACAGTTAATCTCTGAACAGCAAACTCTGATAGAAGCTGACATGGAACTAGCAAAAAGGCTTGAAGAAGAAAAGAAGCCTGAGAAAATTGAAGAACAAAATCTGAAAGATGTAGAACTGGCAAGGAAGTTATTTAAAGAAGAAAATCCAGGAATGAATCCCGTTGCTGTAGAAGCTGAATTGAAGAAACCTGGTACTGACAATGCCCAAGTCCAGAAGAAAAGAATTACAAGAACAAGGAAGGCTCAAATTCAAAAGAAAACTTCTCAATCAAAATCTGTTAAAGTTCAAGCAAAACCTATTCAAATCAAATCTATTGAAACTCTAAAGTCATCTATTCAGACAAAACCAACTCCTACAATTCAAACAAGATCAACAACAATTCAAAAGAAAGCTCCAGTTAAACCAAAGACTCATCTCACTATGTTTGGAATAACTTTTCTTCCAAGTGGCTCAAGCTTTGATGATGAGGAAGAAGAACATCAACAATCTCTGATAAGGAAGAAAAGATCTGATCTTTTGTGGACCAAGACTCAAACTCTGACTCTCAATGCCAGACTTGGAAAAGACAAAGGTGGTATTGGTGATTCACATGTTAAGGTCTACAGGGGAGAAGCAAATATCTTCAGAGATCCTTTTTCATTAAAAGATAAGCCTGAGGAAGAGTTGACTCAAGAATATCTGGATAAATTAATCTCTATTAACATTATGAAGGACATTTTTGATGGAGCTCAAGCCAAGGAGAAGCTCATTTATTTCTTAGAATGTGGGAGAGTTTTGAAGATTGCTCAAGAAGATTTGATTCAAAAAGCATCTAAAGAACTTGAACATATTCTATATCTTCTTAATGATGAAAATGAAGTTACTTCTAGATGGGTGAAAATTTTTGAAGGAGTAATAGCTGAGAAGAGGAAGAATGAAAGGTTGATGATGATAAACTCTGAAGAGTATGAGCCTGGATACTTACTTGAAGATTGAACAAGAAGAGCAATAGAAAAGGAGATGCAAGGGTCAAGATGGTGTTAGGAGTTCCCACACTGATATTAAATCCTGATGGCTTGAAGGCCTGTTGCATTGCTCTGGATGAAAGAATGAACAGATCATCAATTTATGTTCTAAGGGCTGCAATATTTCAAATAAATGATTCTTCTGAGCAAATGAAGGAATTGAAGGAGAAGCTGGTTGAGCTGTTGAAAAAATCTGAAGAAAAGCTCCTAAATCAATTTCTGAAAGAAGATTTCTCTTATAGAAGGATCTGAATCGTGAAGGAAAAACAAACTCTGATGCATTTGTCTTGTGTTTCTGACATCATAAGTGAAATTTATGTTTTAATTCTTAAAGCATAAATTGGGGGAGATTTTTAGGAATGCAAACACTGATGGCTGTCAGATAATACAAATCAGAGTTTACACTGCTGACGTCATCAGAGAATAAGGAGCTGTCGGTCAGAGTTTACTCTATCAGAGAATACTCAATTAGAGTTTACTCTACAGAGAATGTTTTATCAGAGAATAACAATCGACAGAGTTTAACAAATCAGAGTTTGTCATGAAGCAATTCAAATCAGAGTTTGAATATGATATTAAGAAGGAATCTTAATACAAGTTTGTTTCCTTATTTAAAGCTATTCTATTTCTAATCTCATTTGTAATTGAATTGTAATTGTGTCTATATAAACACAGACATAGGTTAACATTAAAAGAGAGCAAGTCATATTATTCATAACCTAGCAGCTCTTGAGAACAAAGTGTTTCTTGAGAGAGTTTTGTATTCTTTTCAATATTATCAATATAAATCTGTGATTCTTTTTACATACTTGTGTTCTTGATCGATTTATTGGTACTATTACATTTAACCCCCCTTCTGTAATAGAATACTTATCTGGGCAAACAGGGTATATATGCTTTTTTGGGTTCTTAAAATAAGTAATAAGTAATTTATTTTTACTTTTTTTAAGAAATATTAATTATAAAAATTTAAGATTAGATTTTATTATTTTTAAAATAAATATTTATTTTTGAAAAAGGTAAATATTTACGTATTTATTACCATAAATAAGAGGATTACGGGTACATATGCTATAAGAGCCCACCACCACCTGTTAAGTAAAAAGTCTAGGTGGCACTATAATATACATATTAGTTAAAATATATACCCCTCCAACCATAAGACATATTAGCAAAAAGTATAGATATTCTTTATTTCATCTTCTATATATGTTGAGTATGTAGCCATTATATAAAACTTATGCGTTAGCTTTTTACCTTATTTAAATTATATATATTAAGCCGTAAATTATATAATTATATATATAATAATATTTTTGAATATATCTAATCATTATGGCTAATATCATTGGAGTACGGGCTCTTACAGATTCAGTAAAATTTTACATAATAATAATTTATCTAATTATTTTACCTATTACCATTGTAAATGCTCTAAGCATGTAATAAATAAAGGGCAAGAAAAAGAGTATAAGATATTTTAATTGGGATAAGGTGTTTATGGTCAATTGGTCATAGATGGTTAGAAAAAGAAAGTCTGTCTTTAGAAATCTGATCCACAGCCCAATCTAGCAATGGCCCATTTAGATCGAAGATGCATATAAAATGAACACTACAGCATAAGATATTTTAATTGGGATAAGGTGTTCCTAGACACACTCTCTTCCCCTCTCTATGATACATACAAAACATATTCTCTAATTTAAATATAATATAATATTAAGATTTAATTTTAGGTGAACTAAAAATAAAGGATAACCAAAATATGGGTAACAAAGATTATAAAAAAGTTATCTTCTTTGATTATAATAATATAGTATAGAAGTATAAGTTTATACTATAAATTGGCTTAACCAATTATAAATAGATACTTTTGAGATTTTAGTGTTAATAATATATTATAATTTCAATAGAATATTATAATAAATGATAATTTTAAGTTTAATAGAGTTTAAAAAATTTAAATTGTAATTTAGATCGTAAATAGGATTCTTAATATAAATATAAATTTTAGGTTATAATTTAAATGTAATATAATATTAAGATTTAATTTTAGGTGAACTAAAAATAAAGAATAACCAAAATATGGGTAACCAAGATTATAAAAAAATTCTTTTATTTGATTATAATAATATAGTACAAAAGTATAAGTTTATACTATAAATTGGCTTAACCAATTATAAATATATATTTTTGAGATTATAATATTAATAATGTATTATAATTTTAATAGAATATTATAATAAATGATAATTTTAAGTTTAATAGAGTTTAAAAAATTTAAATGGTAATAAAATTGAGATGTATATAAATGTATTTATATTATTATTGTAGTTGGGTAGGGTGTCATGTTTGTAATTGAATAAAAGAAATATATAAGTCGTTGAGTCTCGAAATAACATGTAATATATTTATATTAATTTTTATTTCCCTTTGAAAAGGATTTTAGATTTTTTTAAATGTGTTAGCCAATCAAACTACTATATCAAACCAACAATAAAATTAACCCGTGTTTCGCTGATTATAAACAGTAACACGATATAGATGAGTTGAATGGACAGAAAAGGTGTAATTCTTATAGAAATCGGTAAATAATTAATTAAAGTAAGTACTTAGTATTTGAAAAATACAACTTTTACTCTTTGAAAATTTCCTTTTTTATAGAAGGAAAGTTTATAATAAAAAGCTATATATACTTTTTGTTTTTTGTTTCTCATTTTCTAAAAAGACACTAAAATTCACGTGTATTTTACGCTGAAAAAATAGAAAAAGATTTAAATTTGCAAGAAAACATGACTTTTTCAGTATTCGTAATTTAATTTAATTTTTTTAAGTACTTTCTCTATTTCAAAATAAGTGTCTTCTTGATTTTTGAGTGGTAAAAGTATAAATTTTGACTTAAAATTACACACAATACATAATCAAGGAAATTTTAAAAATCATATCATTTAATCCATTTTAAAGTATATTTTTTAATTTTTTAAAAAAAATTCAGGCAAATTTTTATCAATTAATCACTTAAAAATGAAACAGGATAATTATTTTAATATTAAGGGAGTATAATAATAACAATAGCGTACTAAAAATAAATAGAAATGCAGAATGGAGAACATAATATCGAGTTTCTTCCTTGTGGAGCCCGCGAAAGTGAAACAATGAAATTCTTCATTCTTCATTCTTCTCCGCTTTCTTTGATTCAACTTTTTCATTTTCTAAGTTTACTAATCCACAATCGAACAAAACATGAAAGTAAATAATTCACAAACAAGTCCCCACCAGCAATGACTTGTAGAAATATTGATAGAGTATTATTTGTCTTGGACGATTAGTTGGCACGTTTTATATTTTTTCTGCCTGCCGCCAAAATTTCCTGTAAAAGAAGTGATAGTACTTTCGATATGTAATTATTGATCTTAAATATAGTTTACTTATCATGCATAAACACTTTTATACTAATCAGTAATATTACTAAATTCAAGCACACTATGAATCTATGATTCGCCGCCTACACCACATGAGATAATTAAGAAGATCTAAGCATGAAAGATTAGAGTGTGTATATGCAAGATTATCTATATTATCCTAACATACTCTCACTAGATTATCGAGATTATCTATATGCAATAAACAAGTAAACAACCTTTTGTATGAATCTTCCTTTAGTCCACAAAACACAGATCCTACTCTCACTTCAACTACACTAGTAAGTGGTTCCACTTAGATGTCGACTAATTCCATATACGGGCCAAGGTCTTTGTGGTGTATATAGAATATCTCTAAATTCGGTTGATCTAAAAATATATAATTTAAATAAGTTAAAAAAATAATATAATTATAATATATTTGAATTTTTTAAAATTATAAAAATATTATTAATTTTAAAATAAATCATTTAAATAATAAAATAAAATATTCGTGCATCGCACGGGTTAAAATCTAGTATTATTAAAACCGAAACATTAAAAGTTTGGTAGTCAGTCGATATGTTAGAAATACAAATACTGATGATTGTCAAACAGAGTTTATGCTGACGTCATCAGAGAATGAAGAAGCTGTCGGTCAGAGTTTACTCTATCAGAGAATACTCAATCAAAGTTTACTCTAACAGAGAATGCTCAAATCAGAGAATAACAACCGATCAAATCAGAGTTTATGGTCAATTGGTCATAGATGGTTAGAAAAAGAAAGTCTGTCTTTAGAAATCTGATCCAGCCCAATCTAGCAATGGCCCATTTAGATCGAAGATGCATATAAAATGAACACTCCAGCATAAGATATTTTAATTGGGATAAGGTGTTTCTAGCACACTCTCTTCCCCTCTCTATGATACATACAAAACATATGTGTTTATACATGTGTGGATGTCTTCTCTTTTTTCGTATGGTGGTATGTAAATTTCTTGTGTATGTATCTTCTTTGATTCAATTTTAAATATAAAAAGATATATATTTATTTATTTGGGGAAGCCAATCTAAGCCTATGAGGATTGAAAGATTTGCCGACATTGTCTGATGCTAACTGACTGAGTAATCTTACTTATCTGAGGCTTAGTTGATTAACAAACCCCTGTTTATTTATTTTTAATTTCTGTTTTAAACATTTATTATTGTATGTATATTGGAAACATAGTAGTAATTAAGAAGGTTAATTTTGTTGGTGGCCTGTGATGAAGGAAAGAATTGCCTACATTGTCTGATGTTATTTACATGACTGAGATGTTTGATTTTCCTGAGGCTTTGTAATATATTTAGTTTCGATCTTGGATTGGACCGCGTTCCCCAAATTTGTTAATTTGAATCCAGCTCGTTCGGAATCTCTGAAAACATATTAATTTGTAAAGTTATAATTCTAATTATCAAAAGAAATATGGTGTGAGATTAATTGGTTTAGTTTGTATTATATTTTTAAGTATTTGAAAAAAAAAGAATTTATTGAAGTTGATAAAGAAAATTATATTATTAAAAATCATTTAAAACATGTTAAAAAATAAATGAAACATTAAAATAGGAAAAAGGGTTAAGAAATAATCTATATTATTACATCCCGTATATAATAAGAGTAAGAGGGTTCTCATCCAAATTGTTTCTTGATAATTACATAATATTACGTATTAATTATTTATAAGTTATAATTATTATTAAGATTTTTAACAACTCGCTTCATATTATAACTTAAACTTTATTAAATATATTAGTAATATATAAATTTGAACTTAGAGAACTATTTTGGAGTTAAATTAAAAAGAAAATTCGTAATTATCGTACTCCCTGCACGGCAATCGGCAGACATTGTTTGAACCTTATTTTGAGTTTCAGACATTAGAATCGGACGATTTTACTACCCACTCAAAACTTACAAAATTATCTTTAATTATAAGATAGTTCAACATCCAAAGTCCGACCAGAAAAATCCGTAATCTAGACAGAAAAGACAGTTACGAATCCCGTAATCTAGTCAGAAAAGACAGTTACGAATTTTTATCATAGAATTCTATTTTTTTGAGGAAATTTTTTTATAATTGATTTAAAACATGTTTTATATTATATTTATATAGAGACGTGTCATATATCACACATTATTATATATTATTATTAGAGTATAGTAGAGATCGTATGAGGGTTTTTTACATACAGAAACATATAGGGAGGTCGTAAAAATTTTTGTGCGAGGGAGGATAAAGTTGTTCTTAACCAAATTCTTTCTATAAAAATATTTAATATATTATATAAGATATTACGGTAATTTTATACGAAGAACCAGTACACTTACGGGAAAAATTATTATATTGAGAACTTAGAAGTCTTATTAATTAATTTATTTGTATTGAATTGAAGAAAATGAGTTTTTTTAAAAAAATTATTTGAGTTCATCGGCTAAAAGTTCAACATTGGCCTAATTTTATTTTGTTACTACACATATTTCGAATCATGCTATTTGATAAATAAAATAAATTAAATCAAATTAAAATAAAATAATATAATATAAAATAATAGATATTAATACATTTTTTTAATTTAATCAATTTATATATGGAAAAATTATATTAAATTAATTTTTAATAACTGAGGACTACTGTTAATTATTTTTTATAATTAAAAAACATTTATATTTCTAAAAGAATGTTATTACACGGGTTGAATTGTCATGACAAACAATAAATATTAATATGGAGTAATATGTTTGATTCAATGAAGAATCCGACATATATTAATATAAAAAAGTGGGATGTAAAAATTATTATGACGATAATTGTTATGTATCTTTTTATTTTTTAATATTAACTTAAAGTTTAAATCTTATTAGCAATATAGTAAAATTTATTATTTATTGATGCAAGATTTAAATCATATATTATATAATTATTTATAAATTACAATTAATGTTATACTACTGAAAATCTAATAAAATAAAAAAACTTATTCAAATGAATAATTATACTATCATATTAATAATATATACATATATATTATATCTCATACACCATAATATCTATTAAATTTTACATAAAATAAACATAATAGAGATCTTATCTATATTTAAATCAAATATTTAAAATCTTAAATATATTAAACATATGTTAGATATATTAAAAAATCATATTCACAATATTTCGAATCACAAAATTTTACATATTTATATAGTAGTAATATAAATTTATATTTTCTGCGATGTACATATTTATTTTTAATATTGTATGCTTTTCTTATTTATATTTAATTCGGTTGATCTAAAAATATATAATTTAAATAAGTTAAAAAATAATATAATTATAATATATTAAGACTTTTTAAAATTATAAAAATATTATTAATTTTAAAATAAATAATTTAATTAATAAAATAAAATATACACGCATCACACGGATTAAAATCTAGTATTATTAAAACCAAAACATTAAAAGTTTGGTAGTCGGTCGATATTTGAGCCGGATAGTTATTATTGGGCCTAATTTTTAAAAATTAATCTCCTAACTAAAAAAATAACAAATTACTCTCTTAACTAATACACATCCTCTAAATAAAACACACAAATAATATTATCTTATTGAACATTAATCTCCTAACTAAAACACATCTCAAATTAATCTTCTAACTAATACATATATATAAACAAAACAAACAAATATTATATTATTGAACATTAATCTTCTAACTAAAATATATCTCACATTAATCTTCTAACTAATACACATGTGTACATAAAACATACAAAAATTATTTTATTAAAACACACATACAAATACAAAAGTATATGAAATTTTTTATAAAAACATATACATATAATATTAAATAAATTTTAAATTATATTTATAAAAATTTAAATTCAAATCATATAAAGAAAATATTTAAATAAAAATTATTTAAAATATTAAAATAATTTAATCCGTGCACTAGGTATAAGCTAATGTAATAGTATATGTAATGACTGATGAAGAAAAGATTATTTTTATTTTTCTTTTTTAGATCTTCGGTATTCATAGCTAGATCTTCGGTATTCATAGCTAGATGTTAGGTAAAATGGAGAATGGAGAGAAGAGTGTGAATAGAATAAAAATAAACAACTGGTGTTCACCTAAATATTTTTCGGGACATGATTGCATGAAGCAACAAGGTGATTATATTTGTTTTATAATTTCTTTCTATTGTTAAACGAATTTATTAGATAAAATTTTCATACAAATACACGATATAATAATTATTAATATATATATTAAATTTTAAAATTATAAAACTGCTATTAATAGAGTGGTTCATAGAGTGATACGGGGATAAACTATATTCGTATCATGTGTTTGGTTGAATGGTGTAATGAATTTGTTAATTTAATATATTTTTTAATAAATAAAAATAATATGTGCAACTAATATGAAAAATAAATTACTATTATTTATTAAATATTAAATAACATCATTATAAATTTTTTATTTTAAATATTAACATGTAATTTTATAAATAAATATAAAAATAATAAAATTTTGATTTGATTACTTATATCTCCATCTCATACCCACCTCCCCCTAAGTTTTCAAAAACCCATAATTCATGGGTTTGAAGTATGAGTTTTAAAATTAAAAAATTTTGACCAAACATCGTGTAAGAGTTTAAAATGAACAAAACTATATCTAAAAGTCACGAACCAAACCACCCCTTATAACTTTATGCATGTATTGTTTCCTAGCCTTGAATTAAGATTTTCTCTTGTTTGGGGTTAACTTATTGAAAACACATAGTTAGAAGACATTGGGCCACTTAGCCCACCAATAAATTGGAAAAATCATTCTTCTTGTTAATTATTGAGACCATACAAACAATAATGGTCCCAAATCTTTTATCTTATTTAATTTTTTTTACAGTTAAATCAATGAACTTTTATAATTTATATTATATTTTAAAAATATTAAAAATGTATTTTTAAAGTAAATTAAATATATTCTATAATAATATAATTTTTAGAATTTTTTCCACTATACAATATATGTATCTATATATCGTAAATAAAGTTCAATTAATTTAATCATAAAAGGTTAAATGAGGCTAAATTTGGGACGAAGTATGTTAATTTTAATGCTTTATTTACTTGGATTGAATTTTTCATTCTTTTATATCTTTTTCAATAATGTAAATTGAAATTTTAATTATTCAATTTATAAAATATTTATAAAACCTTTGTCAAAGAAAATATTTATTCAAGGAACAGAAAATTCCTCTTAATAATTTTTTATTTGAAAAATGTATCACAAATGAGAGAGGTCCATTACTATTTAATTTATTTTCTACGTCCTTTCTTCCTTAATAAATTTTGCTACTAATTTTTGTTTTATTTCTTTTCCATCCCATTCTTTTCAAATCACAACGTAAAGTATATAACTAATTTTATTATTAAAAAGGAAGATATAAATATCTGTTTTGATTATTGTATGAATTTTAATTTAGTTATTTGACTTAAATATTATAATTTAAAATATAATAAATTTTAAAAAGGAGCGAACCCCAACGGGGCCAACAAGATATGAACAAGATATCTTGTCACGAACAAGATATGAAAACGTCAGAGAAGATAGAATCTCATGTCCTCATGTCCTCATGTCCTCTCTGGTCTCTACCACTCTCACATTACATAGGGGAAAACTCATTAATGTTTGAGTAAATTTAAAATTTTAATTGTAAATTAAATTTATTTAAAATTTTAATTGTAAATTAAATTTATTTAAATTTAAAAATAAAAATTTTAAATTAATATTTGTTTTAACTTTTAACTAATATTTTAATTAATATATAACTTCTATGTTGTTAAAAATATAAACTTTTAAAAATTGTACATATGAATGATGATATTACCATAGCCTGTGTGCAATTAAGTTAATTTTCCTAATAGAACAGCACAATTCTATATAGTTGACATTAGTGCAGCCTTTATACACCCAAATTTCCTTCTTTTCTTCTTTTTTTGGGAGGGAGTCATGATTACTCAACAGGGCAATGCTGCTGACTTTCCGATTCATCCAGGAGCAGTTTGGTTTATGATATTTATGCATCATTTATGAGTTTTTATCATTTTAACTACATACGTGGTGTTTGGTTAAAGAAATTAAAATTTTTTTTATTTTTTTTTAAGAAAGAAATTTCATTAACCAGAAAACTCAGAAGGAACCATTTCCACCAACAAATCTGGAGGAGATGTAAAACAAATAAAGCTATTTAACAAACATGGAACACGAGCCATAAAGTGCGCAGCCCTGTTTGCTTGTTTTTTAACATGACGTATCGATAAATCGCCTCTATTCTGCAGCTTCACATGACATTCATCAAGGATATGCCCAATCTCTAATTGGTACTGCTCCATCGAATTCACTGCTTGCACCACCACTTGCGAGTCACATTCTATGACAACATTCTGGAGCTCGTTCTGCTCTATCCAACTAATAGCTTCAAACACACCCCGTGCTTCTGCTTCCATGACTGATACTGAACCTGCAATCTTCAATTTCTTCCCCATTACAAACTGACCGGCCTCATTTCGTAAAACCAACCCCAAAGAAAACGTATTATCACCACTAACCAATGATGCATCCACGTTTAACTTACTGAAGCCTACTTCAGGACATTGCCACTTCACCTCTTTCTTTTCCTCTTGCAAAAGCTGGCCGTTATTATGTGAAACCTTACTTCTATTTGCGTCTTGCCAGTCCTGAACTATTTTTCCGCTGAGCTTCATAGCGAGAGACGCAGGTACTGTCAGATTCTCCCAAACCTTTTTATTTCGAGCAAACCAGATACCAGACAAAACAATGACAATTTTCTGGATTTTATCTGAACTCTCATTACTTACCATATCCAATAACCAGGTTGAAGCTACCTCCACTCCCTGCAAATCAATCTCTAGACCTGAATTATGCCAGCATTCCAATGCATATGGACATTCACAAAACAGATGCCTTACATGTTCTATATCAGTTCCGCACATAGGGCATATAATCGTAGTCGCTACACCTTTACTCCTTAGCAAATTTCTAACAGGAATATTATTTCTGCAAAAACGCCAGAGAAACACTCTTACCTTGTGAGGCACCTCCAAATTCCACAATCTAACCCAGCCTTGAGAATCAATCATGATTTCACTACTTATATTATGATCAGCCCAAAATCTGTAACCTGATTTAACAGTATAGATACCTTTACTCGAAACAGTCCAAGCTAGTCTATCCTTGACGTCGTTCTGTGGGATCCTTAACTGAAGAATAAGTCTACTATCTTCAGCATGAAAGTTCTGCTCTACCTTATGCACATCCCAGACTTTGCTATTAGGATGGAAGAAACAACAAACCTTTTCATCTCTGCCAATATTCGTGTGACTATCCTCAACACAAAAATCCATTTTCCCCTGCATCCACGGATCTTTAAATGCTCGAATCTCTTTACCATCACCCAACACCCATCGAAATCCTCCCTTTAACCTCTCTTTTGCCTCCCAAATCCCAGCCCAAATGAAACTTACATCATTTCCTTTACTTGCCTGCAATATATGCTTATCTGGAAAATAGCGAGACTTGAAGATACGTGCCACCAAAGAGCCTGGTTTTTGACTAAAATTCCATATATGTTTACCAAGAAGGGCCAAGTTGAACCCATATAGATCACGAAACCTAAACCCCCTTTACTTTTTGCCACCGCCATCTTATCCCAAGCCAACCACCTTAAGCCTCGACTACTGTTCCCACTCGACTTCCACCAATAACCATTCATTAACCTTTCAATCTCAGAACAAAGCGATTTTGGCAGCAAGAAGCATGACATGCTATACGAAGGAATCGTTTGTGCCACATTTTTAATCATTACTGTTTTACCAGCTTTAGACAGCGTCTTATTACCCCAGTCCTGAACTTTCCTCCACACCCTTTCTTTAACAAATCCAAACACCCTTTTTTTTGACCTGCCCACAAGCGACGGGAGTCCTAGGTACTTACTATCCCCCAGATCTTTATGCACTCCCAGTATGTTCTTTATCTGCTGCTGCTTGTCCCTTCGAACATTGGCACTAAAGAAGATGCCTGACTTCTGATAATTAATTACTTGTCCTGACTCATTGCCATAAACATCTAGAAGAGATTTAATAGCCCTAGTTTCATCTCCCTTTGCTTTAAAAAAAAGAAAGCTATCATCTGCGAAAAGCAGATGAGTAACTTGAGGTGCATTCGAACATATTTTACAGCCATTGATAGACCCTTCATTCGCTGCATTAGTGAGTAACTGAGAAAGACCATCAACACAAAACAGAAACAGATACGGAGACAGCGGATCACCCTGTCTCAAACCACGACTAGGAGTTATAGAGCCCACTGTGCTACCATTGAAAGCTATGGAATAATTTACTGTCGTAACACAAAGCATAATCCACTTTATCCACTCCTTACTGAATCCCATCATTTGCATCCTCCTTTTTAAATAAGACCAGTCAACACGATCATAAGCTTTCGAAATATCCAACTTCAATGCCACCTCACCCTCCTGACCTCTATTTTTCTTTTTCATAAAATGCAACATTTCGAATGCCACAAGCACATTATCATAAATGTTTCTACCGGGAACAAATGCAGACTGATTTTCGGAAATCACACCAGGAAGGATAGTTTTTAGTCTGTTAGCTAGAACCTTCGCTAGGATCTTGTAAATAACATTGCACAAAGCAATTGGCCTCAGGTCTGTCATTCGATCAACATTGTCTTTTTTTGGTATAAGAATCAGGGTCGTGTCATTCAAGCTTGCTGGAAACGAACAATCAGACAACCACAATTTACAACATTGAAACACCTCCTCACCGAGCAGTTCCCAGAAATTCTGGAAGAAGGCTGGATTAAGCTCATCAGGCCCAGCACTTTTGTTTGGGTGCATTTGTTTTACAACTAAAGTGAATTCTGAGAAATTGATTTCAGCCGTAAGCTTCTCATTCTGAGCATCAGATATAACTTGATCAGCGTCATTCACCACATTACTAGTACTGGTATTATCTCCTGTAAATACACCCTTAAAGTACTCCACTACCTCTCTGCACATATCCTCATGACCACTAATAATCTCATTATCATTATTTACGAGATGAGATATATGATTAAGATTCTTTCTTTTCGATGCTGTGGCATGAAAAAACTTAGAATTTGTGTCACCTTCAGACAGCCAAAACGCTTTAGCTCTTTGTTTCCAGTACTGTTCCTCATAAAGCAATAATTCCTCTAGTCTCCTCCTTTCCTCAAAGTAGTGTTTAACACCTTCATTATCTCTTCTGTCAACCAGCTCTACAAGTAGCGCTTTCTGCTTCTTAATTTTATCTCTAAATTTGTGGAAAAACGTCCTGCCCCACTTAGCCATAAAAGAAGATATGGACAGAAGTTTCGGAAGTAAATGCATCCTAGGAATAATCTTCCACTGGTTAGAAACCTCCTCTCTAAAACTTGGTTCATGAAGCCAGGTATTTTCGAATTTGAACCTAAGTTGTTTCCTCGAAAAATCAACATTAACAGGCTCAAGAACAATAGGATCATGATCTGATTTTATAGAGTGAACCACAGCTAACTTACATAATGGAAATTTCCTCCACCAATGATCATCAGCAAAAGCTCTATCCAAGCGTTCCCTCACCCAATTTTCAGTACCTCTGCTTTTTTCCCAAGTGAACTCTCTTCCCATTAGATCTAGCTCCACCAGACCACTGTCCTCTATAACTGATTTGAATCCTTCTAGCAAAGACTGAGGCTGTCCATGAGGCCCAGATTTATCTGACACGAACAACATGTCGTTGAAGTCGCCAAATATGCACCAGGGAGTATTGTCATGTTTAACCAGACTGCGTATAAGATCCCAAGACTCCTGCCTTCTACTCCTTTCTGGGAAGCCATAAAAACAAGTCAGTCTCCAGTCCACCACCTGCCCGACCATAATATGCACATCAATGTAATTATTCGAATGATCAACCACCTTACACCCTACAGTTCTCTTCCACATTAAAGCCAAACCACCACATCTCCCTACTCTATCAACAGCAAAATAATCAAAAAAACCAAATTTCTCTGCGATCTCCTTAATAACCTTTGAATCAACCAAAGTCTCATATAAGAACACTAAATCAGGGTTACGAGATTTTATTAAATCTCCAAACAAACGAACTGCGCGGAGGCTCCCCAGACCTCTGCAGTTCCAGCTTAGATAATTCATAATGGCCGGCTAGCTTGCACTGCAAGCGTAGCCAAAACAGTTTTATTGAATTCTGTATAATCAATCTCAGAAAACACAGCTTCCTTGTTAAAGTCCACAATGATACTACGATCCCCCTCTGCCATTTTATCATCTGTATCCATAGTAGTTTGAGATATTGGCCCAATACGTTTCCTCTTTCTTTCTTCTAAGGATAGCCCATCCTCTTCTTCTAATTGTAACCCATTAGAGATTTGGGCCACAGCACTGGGCCCAATTAAATCTGACTTCCCGCCTTGATTTAACCTCAAAGATATACCTTTTGAATTTTCCCCCTCACTGTTCCTGAAATCACGCCTCAAATTTGATTCCCTATCTTGAACTCCTGACTTTCCGCCCTGAAAGATAGGACAGTTATTCTCACGTCCAATTCGTTCCGTCCATCCAGCATCATCTTCCTCCCTAAGCCACTTACTGCCTCCGTGTCCACCACCGCGTCTTGACGGAGCACGCAGCCACAGACCCCAATCATGAACATTACTCTCATTCCTGGTATCCAATGACTTTCGACAAAACCTTTCTGTATGAGTAACAAGGCCACAAGCAAAACAAAAATCTCCTAATCGTTCATACTTGCACAAGACTACAAACTCCGAACCATTCCTCCTCTTAATCTTTTTCTTCCTTTTCAAAGGTTTTCTAACGTCCAACCTTATTTTGATTCTCATACACTCTCTCCAAATGCTACTATTATTCTTTGGATCGTATAACAGAAACTCACCAAAAAAGTTCCCCAGCTGTTGTCCCACAACTTCCGTCATGAAGCCACTTGGCAAGTCATGTATCTGAATCCATATACTTAACCACCAAAGGGGTACCTTCAACGGATCTTCTCCTATAGGAATCGACTCAATCATGAGCATCGCATTATCAAAACTCCATGGCCCTCCATTCATTACCCAAGCTTTGTCTTCCTTATTGTAAAACTGAAACAAATAGATACCTGACTCCAATTCTTTTATGTTGATACCCATCGTAGGCTTCCATACATCCGCAATCTTCGATTTCATGGCTCTAGTATTAATGTTTTTCTCCGTTAAGAACCTTCCAACCAAACACAACTCATACTTGTTTACCTCCTCCACCACATCCCCCTCAAAGATCAAGTTTTCATTTTCCTCATCCTCCACACTAAGGTCTGCTAGCTGATCATCAATATTCTGGTACCTCGCCATTAGAAAGAAAAACTCACACAAATCTGAATCTCAGATAAGGAGAGAAAAACAACCCCTCACATAGAATGGAGAGAATTATGTTATATTAAAATTTAAAATTCATAACTCAAACATATGAGAGGTGGGTATGAGAGATGTGTATCAGGAATTATTCATTTTTTAAATGAAATAATCGTCTGTTTGGGAATATAAATTTCATTCAAAATTATGAATTTGATCGAATAATATATTTGGGTAACTATAAGAATTTGGATTTGGATTTTATTTGAATTTCATGGAATTCAAATGTTAATACAAATATTAGAATTTGAAATGACAACTCAAATTTTGTCATTTAAAATACATCATTTGAAATGAAATCAAGGTTCTCGAACACAATCTAAATTCATTCCAACACTCAACTAAACACAAGACATGAGGAATGATACTTGAACATTATGTCACCATAACCCAATTTCTCATTCCAATCACGTACCCTTTTGCGAATCAAAGACCTCTTATAAATTCTTTTCAAATTCTAGTTAAACACAAACTTTTATTTTGATTAAAAAAATATTTATTAAAATCTCATACTATTATCTAATTTATAAGTTAAAGTATATATACACACACACAAACTATATTATTAAAATCGAAACATTAAAAATTTGGTAGTCGGTATTTAGGCCGTATAGTTATTATTGGGTCTAATTTTTAAAAATTAATTTTTTAATTAAAACACATTTCAAATTAATCTCCTAATTAATACATATTTTTAAACAAAACATACAAATATTATATTATTGTACATTAATCTTCTAACTAAAATACCTCCAAATACAATAACATTATCTTATTAAAATACAAATACAAATATAAATACAAAAGTATATGAAAAATTATGTAAAAATATATACATATAACATTAAATAAAGTTTAAATTATTATTATAAAAATTAATTTCAAACCATATAAAAAATATATTAAAATAAAAATGATTTGAAATATTAAAATAATTCAATCCGTGCATCGCACATGATATAAGCTATTATATATAATTTATAAATTATTTATAAACAACCACAAACACACATTGTAGCACTAGTCCAGTGAATTCATAAAATTTTTTTAAAGGGATATCAGATTATTTTTGAATATACATACAATCTTATAAAATTTAATTTTTGAGAAAATATTTATATTTTTTTTTTGAAAAAAAGAATCAATTTATTAAACAAAAGTCATACGATATCTACAAATACAATCGAATCGAAATTGCACAGACACTTCATGATATTGCTCTTTAATCCTTTCTTTTTAGAGAGACAACCAAGCGATTTGAAGATAATTTGAATGTATGTACTTGTTTTCACCCGACTGTGAATGTATGTACTTGTTTTCACCCGACTGTGCAATTGACCATATGTGTGATCTCATATTAACTTTTATCCATGAATCAAACCGTTCTATAACCTCGGTTATGGAGAACACCAAGACACAACAAAACAAAAATCAAACTCTCACAAGGAGAGACTAACAAAATCCAAATAAATTGGAAACTTATTGAAGGAAAACAAATTTTTAAACAAGAAAACGAAAAATAAAGGAATTGAGGCTTTCCATGAGTAAAAACCGATGGAAGCCCCCCAAATTTTTTTAATGGAGATTATGGTTTAGGAGAGAGACAATCCAAGATGATAACTAACTATAGAAAATATCTATATATTTTAAAAATTTTAATAATAAATCTTGTCAACATTTTTTCAAAAAATACACATGTACCCGTTCGAAGTTGGAAAACGGAGATCTTATATGTTTTAGTCGTTGTTGGATGGCAACGAGTCAATGACTAACGAGTGAAAGTTGCCATGATTATAGAAAAGATAGCAAACATGATTACAGTAGAACAAATCAGTCTGTGTTTTCTATATATGTATTCTATAACAACTCTACAACTACAATATTATTTTGAGCCTTTTATACTTGTTTTTACTTGAGGTACGATTCATTAAAAGAATGAAAATTAACACCAATGATTCAGTTTCACATATCCAATCCTCCTGTTATATTTTTACTACGACAGTACTTGATTAAAGCTTCTTTCTCTGTCAGGCTGAGGCTCGGGCATGAAACATAAGTTGAGATGACAGAAGATAAATCATATTTTTTCGATATTAATGTACAAAAATGACAAAATCCAAAAGTCATGTCAAATTTAACTATTTGAATTTTCCAATTAAAAATGCATTATATGACACAAACATTTTAAAAATGTGTATTTTTCGAGTGAATTTTTATAATTTTGAAAAGATACCGCTTAATCAAATGTATATCAGCTTTTCTTAATATAATACTAAAGCCTCGTTTGGTATTGCTATTGCAGACAACTACAACAGTTTTTTACTGAAAAGTTTTCAGAAAAGTGTTTTGTAAATTATAAAAAATGTTATGTGAAAAAACGTTTTTAGTCTAAAATCTGCTGTTTGAAAAAGCATGTCCCCCATACTTTTGAAAAAAGCTGCTTTTGATTTTTGCAGGAAGTAGCTATCAGTTTCATCATCAAACCTTCTAAAAACATTATTTTTATATATTATATCTCAAAATATGCATAAATAAAAAAATTATCAAACAGTCATCTCATTTTCCTGACATCACTTTTTCCACCAACACTTTTTCTCACCGTACAACAGTTTTCAACAGCACTTATCTGATTTTCCTGACATCACTTTTCCTACCAACATTTTTTCTCACAGTACAACAGTTTTCAACAGCACTTATCTGATTTTCCTGACATCACTTTTTCCACCAACACTTTTTCTCACAGTATAACAGTTTTCAACAGAACTCTCAAACGGAGCCCAAGACACTCAAGTATCGAATGCAAAATTTATATGGCAATTTTGTCTTTTGGGTCCTATTTAACAAATAATAATAGTTGTAAATGAAATATCAATTTCAAAAACATGCATCTCATTCGTTATTTCTGTTTCTGTATACCCATTTCAAAAACTGTTTACTTTATAAAAAAATTGAAAATTATTATTTTTGGCCACTAGCCACAAAAGTCCCACAAATATTAATTTATATCAAAATAATATCTAGGAAAAGGCCTAGTACGTAGCTCACATGGGCGATGTCCGCATGTAGTACAGACATACCACTAAACATGTGCCCTAGTAATCTAGTCTGTATATATCATTGTCCCATTCCATTCCATAACCATCTCGATAGTAAAGTTTCATTTCATACATACATTTCATGATTTCATCGTATTTAATCCTCTCCATTAACTTTCTTTTTTAATCACAAACTCCATTAACTTTTGAAATAATATAAGACCGTAATAAATTCTCCTTAACATTTTAAGAAAACTGGTAATTTAATATTATATCACAATTTCATCCGGTAGAAATTTTAAATTTGATTTTTTATTACCCTCAATTTTTTCATGATTATTACTAAGGTCTTATTTTTTTAGGATAAAATAATAATTTTATTAAATTATCTCACCTTTTTAAATTGAAAATGGTCCAAAAATAACATTTTCAAAATTAACGGATTTATCTCAATTCGCTAACTATCAAATACTTATATAATCCTATCATATCACTTGCTCAAACCTTTACTTTAGTTGAAGATTCTAAGTTTTTTGTCAAAACTCTAACTTTTAAATAAAGTCTTTATTTGAGATTTTCAAGTAACTTTAGTGTCCGTTTGCTTTTTTTCCCTTCTAAAAACGAATAATTTATTTTCAAAAAATAATACGTAATATCATACTTATTACGTATTTTTAAACAAGTGATTATTTTTGTTTTCAAAATAAAATTTAATTTTAAAATAAATACTTATTTTCAGAAAAATAAAATAAATATACACAATCTCATATATATATTTTAAAAATAAATAACCTATTTTTTATTTTAGGCCTTATTTTTGTTTACCCACCCCCTTGCTATCACCGTGTCTATGTACGTTCGAAACTATCATTACCCATCGGGTTGTTTGAAAATGTTGCCGTTTGGTGCAGCTCTGCTTCCCTCGTGATTCGTGCCCGATTTCTAAATTTAACTTCCTCATTCACCTTTCACTGTATCTTTGTCCTTCATCACCAATACTACTTTCTTTTCGCTTCTATCGACTTTCATTTCTGCAAAATTTTATTGATGATGTATTTATACATGAATCAAGAAAGATACATAATTTTTTTCCTTTGTTGAAATTTATCTTCCACTTTAATGAGTAACTAAGATCCTCAAGAATTCGGATTTAAAAGTATTTTCACTAAAATTTTAAATTAACGGGGTATTGAGAGGAAAAAAAATACTAACCATCTCACTGAATTGATTTTTGGGTAAGATATGAGTTTAACAGTGAAAAATGAATAAAGAAAAAAAGGAAAAGAATATTTATAAAATCTAATATGAATTTTTCTTTTACATATATAATAGGAGAATAAGAGGTTATCTTTGACTCACTTTAATTAAATAATTAGAGAAAATGACTAATATATCACATTTTTAGACATGGTTTGTCTAAATTATCACTTGTCGGGTTCGATGTCCATTTTAATTTGTGAGATATGCATTCTCCATTTGCGCAAATATATTATATCTATATGTATTTATCTACTCCCATTTTTAAGATCTAGTACACAATCACCTTTAAATATATAGTATATATACACTCAATACACTTACACAAATCTTTAAACTCTGATATTTTCTGGATTATGTCTTCTTTCAGACTCTGATAATTTACAGACTCGGATAAATTTCTAGACTTTTGTCTTGATTCTTCTGAAACTCTTTTAATTACAAGTCACTGGTTACACATGTACATGGTGTAAGATATCCCCTGTTAAACAAACTTAACTCTGATAATATATTATTGGTCAGAGACTAAAGTTAGTTAAAAGATCCCCTTGATTTGATCTGAAAAGATCTTCATTCCTTGAACCCTTCAACTTTATTCTCTTGCTCTCTCAAGTTGCAGTAGACTTGACATGATTGCAAATTTGTTTTGAAAAAATCTATGTGATGAACAGTACAATCCTGCTACTTGAAACAAACTGTTATCTATCTAAAGTTACTATTTGTACTTTAGTTTTGTATATCTTTGACAGTATGTTGTCTTCCGATAATGATGCTATCATCAAAAAGTGATGTGTGGAAGACACTGTCATAGCTGCGTCAGTCTTGTTGTTACCTCCCGCTAAACTTGTTATCCGAAAACATGATGTCTTCATATTCCACTTGTGCCCCAACTTTGTTGTCACAGAATTTTGCTATCACATGCTTCATGAATAATGATGTCATTTAAATGTGTTGTCTTCGGAGTTGAGACAGTATCTTTCCAGAGTACTATCAAGGGTTAAAATATGTTGTGCCTGAACAAATCAATGAACTTCTACAATCTATTTCCTTTATTACTTTAATCATAGACAGTAACCTTTAAAATACATGTTGTCATCTATTAAACCATATGACCTACCATCTAAGTGACTGTTACATTAAAAAGGTTGTCTTAGACTGCCCTTATGTTCCACTTAATCTTTTCTAGATTAAGTAAATTTACAATTAATTAATTAAGTTGCTAGCCAATCCTAATAGAAACTAGCAAATCTCTTATCACCTCCAACAAAGACTAAATCGATTCCTAAGATTTTTTTGAGGAAATCAACTGTGCTATATCATGGCGAACACTGAGAGTCTTGTTGTATCTTCTGATAAGGTATCTAATTTTATTTACAATTTTGATATTGTTAACATGTATGAGTTGAAGTCTTTTCTTAGGTCATTGCATTTAGCTTTAAAAATCAATCTCTTGAAAATGTTAGATTAAGTTCTGACATGCTAGAACTTAAGAAGGAAAATGAATTTATAAAAACTGAGGTTGTTCATATGCTAGAAGTTGAAAAAGAATGCAATATAGCTAGACACATGAAGATTCAGTTAGAAAATAAATGCACTTATCAAATATAAAAAGGGAATGACATCAAAATAAGACTTGATTTTTTTAATACCTTTCCAGACTTGATACTGAAATTAGCTGTAGACACTCTCAAGAATTCCATAATCATTGAAAAAATTAAAGCAAAATTGAAATGCGTGGATGCAATTGCTGAGAATCAAAGACAAAAAAATCCAAGGCCAACGCTCAATCTTAATGCATTATAAGTTATTTTTAATTTGGTTATAAAATCGATAGGCTTGTTTCTTGTAAATTTGGTCAAAATAATTTTCTCATAATTTGAGGGAAATTATTGAAACAGACAACCTTATTTACATTATTAGTTGTATAAACCATTTGGATTAGCTACAGAAATGTGAGAACTTAGGAATTTCAATGTAATTTGTTCTAGACAATTTTCTCTTTCAAAAAAATATTTAAATAGCAGGAGAAATAAGTCAAAAGAATAAAATATTGCAGAGTTGAAGAAATCTGTTTAAAACAATATATCGAGAAGTCCAAAGTTCACTATGTAGCAAAGTCCAAAATGACTTGATGTCGTGAACGGAAGATAATGCTCATATTGAAAAGTTCAGAAACACGAATTTTTAATTATCCATCTCTTTATTTATCTCTAAAATATATAAAATTATCTATAAAAACATATGTATTAAATTTTGATTGATTATATTCATAATAAAAATAGCAAACTTTATATTTGCACACAAGCACACTAATTAAAATAAGCTACCTCATTTTTTGAATTTTTTTTAATAAAACAAATTACTTTAAAAATAATGACATTCAACGAGTACTTACATGGAACGGAGACACTATCATCAATCATCATACCATGCCACTCTCATAATTGAGAACTTGGTAAATCATTGAACTGTTAGAAATTTCAAAGCTTACACACAAACAAAATGGAGTTGAAATAAGTTGAGTAATTAAGTAGTCTCCGTACGAGACCTACAAGTATACACAAACCAGTCGAATGTGTATAAATAAATCAATTGTCACTACTCATTTAAATTATCGTTTTTGCACATCTAAGTTTCCAATCCTGTGCAATTTTGTCAATAACGAAAACAATGTTTGTCTTTTGTTCCTTTTCACTAACCCATATGGACATTAATCTGCTGCTACGAAAAATAAACTAGTGTTCTTAAACTCTTTGGAAATTGTGTTGTCAGTGTACAACAAAATTGACCAAAATTTATATGGGAGCACTGATGCAGTCTCGAGTTTAATTTGACCATTGTCGCATGCTCACATTGAGTTCGTACATATTTTTCTAGTTTTATTATAGTATCCATAACTTCATTAGTTTAACAAAATTTATTTTCCATCAAAAAAATTGCAGTACAAGTTTAATGTAGATTTATAAGCACTTTGTTTCAAATTAACTCCTTTGTATAAATTTTTTGAGTTCAATTGATCAAAATTTATTTAGATATTATATTTGTTATATAATTGAAAAATATTTAAAAATTATATTATTAAAAAATATATCTAATTTATTTCTCATTTTTATATTTTTTTGAAAAATAATTGTAAATTTTAAGTTAAAACTTGATCAATTTAATAAAAAAATCGATTACTAAGAGCATCTCTAAGGCCATTATGTAAACTGATTAGTTATAATAATATAAAACAGTGATTATTTAAAATTTATTGAAACTGTAAGTGGTTGTGTTCATGTATTATTAGTTATAATGAATAATTATATTTAAACTAATCTTAAATTACGGTAGAGAAACATATTTAGATAATCGGTAGAGATTCAACAAATATAATATTTATAATTATAACTAGCAATTGTGCTCCCTCAGAGATATTTTATAGGAAATTTATATTTCATAATTAAGAGAAACCTATGGTTGGAGATACTCTAACGGAGTGTATTCAATATGAATTTTATGATTTTTTTAGATTTTATGAATCTAGGTTTATTCAATTATGATTTTAAAATTTTTATTAAAATTTGGTGGTATTAAATAAAGATTCTAAAATATTAAGATGTTAGTATATTTAATTCGAATTTTGAAAAAGACATTAAAATATGATGATATTGAATTTAGATTTTATAATATCTATAAAAATCTGACACTATTTAAAATTTGATGTATTTTTTTTAAATTATATAAAATGGTAGATTTTGATAAATTTTATGTTTTTTTTTAATCTTTTTGATATTCATATAAATTTTTGAAAGATTCTAAATTTCTAACTGCATTTATGAGATTTTATATCGATTCTGCGAGAATAAATATAAAATTAAAATCATTTAAAAAAATTTAAAATTCAGAAATTATTATATATAATGCATGAGGTATATATGAATATAATACTATGGGCAGGATTTGCAGAGAATCTTTGTCAAAGCGAAGCGTAAAACAAATAAACAATACATGCACATTAGTACAGTATTACTGACGAATCCAATATATTATATAAAGCAATAGTAGTAAATTACAGTAATAATAACGTGGTTGAAACTCCACGTTCTGAAACACTGACGCTGCCAGGGATGATTCTCTTGGTGATGTATTCCAAGTTAACGTGTATATTTATCACCTTTTTCTTTGTATTTCAAGTAGAAAGAGTGCTAGGTTAACAGAACGAAATTACCCAACAAAGTGCTATTCAGTTTGGTTGTTGATGCGGTGACCCTTGCTGGTTGCTACCAAACCTAACTAAAAAAATTCGATTATTCAATTCTACATTCATTATATATGTTGGATTTTTTAATAAAAAAGTCGAAACATTACATCAACTCTTAGTTTTATTATTTTTGAAAATTTAAAATAAATGTAAAGACGGGGCACCAATAACAATGTATATATATTAACTTGTGTGAGCCCTATTGAATTACTGAAGTGGTAAGAGTTTATCGACTACCGTCTCAGTATTGAGTTGGACTTGTGCTCACATTAAAATCAGGAAGATTATTAGAAAACAAATCGAGTATTTGGAAGATTATATAGCTTATAACCTACTTTTTCACTAATATGAACTAGTTATTTAAGTGCCATCGGATTCCTATGATAATTGGTTTGCGTATATATACAGGCCCCACAAGCTAATAATCTAAACAAACCGATGACTACTTAAAAAGCCTGATTCACCGCATGGACATGCACATGGAGGGTGACGCTCATGCTTTTACGTCTTACAATTATTTTATGAAGCTTATGTATTATTCACTTCTGTCATTCGTTGAGAGTCGTTAAACCGATTTTAAAATTCCCAGTGTTAAATTATTTAAATATATATAATTTGTAATAACCAAAATTTAAGATATGTTATTCATTAATTTTTCAAGATCGATTAAGGTAAAAATAAATTTTGTACGATAGCATTCGAAAGTCGGCTAAAACCTTTTAAACCGACCACCGTTCGTATATAGAATTACAAACATATAGGTACCATCTACTCATGATACAGTAACTGAAAAAGTTTAGTGATTTTGAATGCACTTGTTACTTAATGATGTACTTTTGTGAAATACAGAATATTGATAGATATTTTTTTGGAAAATATTATTTTTAGAACAATTTTTTAATTTTGAGAATATGTATTGTTATGTTTTCTCTTTTGATAAATAAGAAATTCACAATTCTAATATAAGTTGTTCTGAAAATAAAAAATTTACTATAAAAATAACACTTCCCTATTTTTTACGTATGTTATTTTAGTTACATTATAATTTTTGATACATATTTTTATATGTTTTGACTATATATTAAAAGTTATTTTTAAATATTTTATTTTGTTAATTAAAATATGTAATTAAAATTTTAATTTATAAAATAATTAATTAAAAATTATAATTTTTATTATACGATCAAAATATTTAAATATATATGCATCAAAATTTAAAATGATATATATCTTGAATAGGAGGGAGTATATAGAAGTGAATAAACGGTCAATCATGATACTAATGTTGTTTGGTTGAGATGAATGAAAATGAAAGGAATGGAATTAAAAATTTAAACTAAAATTTATATATCTAAATTGAGATGAAATATTCAATTTTCCCATATGAGTATATTTTCTTATCAAATAAATTTTATACTCAATTTTTTTTCTAAATTTTTAATCCCAGTTACATAAATTTTCTGTACATTTGATTATTCCCGACCAAACACAAGAGAAAAGAAAGCGTCTGTAATTTGATTTCCATATTCATAAATCATAATCACATGTCTTTTAAGTAAATTCACAAAAGATTATACTCCGAACAAATACTAACATGATTGACCGTCAGTTTTTTACAACACGTGGAGGATATACTCATATACAAGCTGATCTCTCTTTTTTGCATGTCATGTTATTCTCTCCATTGCTAAATATCATATTCTTTTTGCATTTATTTGTTTAAGAAGCAACTTTGTTGTACTAAAGTGTTGTCCTAAGTTAAAATTTAAGACATTTTGAATAAATGGGTGTTTCAACAATGTCTTAGAGATACTTTAAAATACTAGACAACCATCACTTGCCTTATTAATATAGCATAACTACACATGCCTCATTTCATTTTTATCAATAAAATATTCACTTCTCTCCTTTTTTATACTTCTTTTCTCTCCTTCTATCTTTTCAAATATAAATATAATTCAAATATATTATTACTAGCTTATAACCCGTGCAAAGCACGGGCGGGATTAATAAATTATATATTAATTATTTTATATGATTTAAATATATAATTTAAATTTTTTTATTATATCGGCTATAATAATATAATATATAATTAAAATTATTTATAGATAAAATAATAATATTATTTTAATATTCATGAGATTTAATTAATAAGTTTTAATATTCATGATATTTAATTAATAAGTTGTAATTTCAAGTAGAAGTGAAGTGAGATATGTTATTAGATTGTTGTACAAAAAATGATTCACCGATGATAGTGTTATATGTAAAATATATATGTTTTAAAA
The DNA here is from genome assembly GCA_028671895.1 of Oenanthe sinensis. Taxonomy (NCBI): domain Eukaryota; kingdom Viridiplantae; phylum Streptophyta; class Magnoliopsida; order Apiales; family Apiaceae; genus Oenanthe; species Oenanthe sinensis. Next base: position 16,894,117 of record CM053813.1, read on the forward strand.
TTAAATTATAATTATATCATAATTGCATTAAAAAATCGTATAAAAAGAAAACCCACGGATGATAAAAAGAGTTGTATAAAAAGAGGACTTACCAAACGGATGACCAACTGACCAAATTTTTTATTTTTTAAAATAAGTTTTTTTTTTAAAATTGGATGGCTAGGATCTTTTCTATGAATCACCTAAAATTGGACGGTTATGATCTTTTTTATGTTTACTTAGGAATGATATTTATATATTAATATTCATAAAATTTAATGATATATTAAATAAAAATTATAGGATAAGTAGTATTCTTAAAATATGAAATATAATTTAAATATAATATAATATTATCATTGAAGAGTTGTATAAAAGGAGGACTATTGGGATAGAGTTGTATGTATGATATATCTTTTTTAAAATAAGATTTTATTAAAATTGGATGGATAGGATCTATTCTATGGTTCACCTAAAGGACGGTTAAGATTTTTTCTATGATTCACCCAGTACAGCATAACCAACCACCACAATCTTCAGAGACTATCTCGAGAGGTTTTAATTTTTATTTTTCTTGTTTTCTAGAGGTTTGTAATTTAATTATTAAGTTTGCTTAGTTTTTTATTGTCAATTTTCTCGATGTGTGTATGATAAGTAGAATATAATATAAGATTATCCTATCTTATTATGATATTTTGTATAAAAGGAGGACTACTTGAGATAGAATTATACGTATGATTACACTTTAATAAAATTATATTTTACTAAAATTGGACGATAAAGATCTTTTCTATGGTTTAATAAAATTGGACGGTCGAGATCTTTTCTATGGTTCACCCAGTACCATACCGACGACCAAAACTTTTAATCTTTCGACTTTAATAATATAGTATAGATTATAGATTAGGAAATTTTTATTAATAAAAAGATTTTTAAATATATTAGATGCACGGATGAATTTTTTAAATTTTTTAAATTTTTTATTTTAATATTTTTTAATGATTTGAATTTATTTGTATTTGTATAATTATAATTTAAATTTTATTTAATATTATATGTATATGTTTTTATATAATTTATTTGCATTTATATTTTAATAGGATAATTTTTGTTTGTTTTGTATAGAGATGTATTTTACTTAGGAGATTAATGTGAGATATTTTAGTTAGAAGATTAATATGAGATTGTATTTTAGTAGTAATGTTTATATTCTTTAGAATTATAATGTTTATGAGTTGTTTGCATAAAAGGAGGATTACTTGTGTTAGAATTGTATGTATGATTATATCCTTTTAAAATTATATTTTATTAAAATTTAACGGTTAAGATTATTTCTATGGTTCACTTAAAATTAGACGGTCAAGATCTTTTCTATGGTTCACCCAGTACCAAACCAACCGACGACCAAAACTTTTAATCTTTCGTCTTTAATAATATAGTATATGATTTTAATAATAGGGCATAAGAATATGATAAATTGTTTGAGATAAATTGTTGGAGTTGATGTATGTGTATAGTGTCCTAAATCACTTGGACATTATATTTTATTATATTTATAAGACATCTTGTAGGATATTGTTGGACTTGCTCTCACTATAAATCTATAAGAGCAAATCCAATAATGTCTTATCCTAACGTGTTGTCCTATACTCAAATTTAGAGCACTTCAAGTAAATGGGTGTTCCAACAATGTCCTAGGGGTGCCTTAAAATACTAAAACATCAATACTATACATGTCTCATTTCATTTTTATTAATAAAATATTCATTTCTCTCATTCTTTTATACTTATTTTCCCTTATTTTATCTTTTTAAATAAAAATATAATTCAAATATACTATTATTTTAATAACAGGGCATGAGAATATGGCAAGTTGTTGGAGTTAAAAATAATATTATATAATATCTTTAAAAAAATATTTATTTTATTGCAGATTGAAGTTATTTTTTAACCAAAATTTAATCAAAGTATGTTGTTAGGGATTGTGGTGTAATCAACTAATGTACATAGTTTAAGTTTAGTTAGTTAAGTAAAACATACTGTCATATAATCATTGACAGTATAGTTAGTAGTCACTTGTAGATAGTACAATTAAAAGTATTAACTAGGTGACAGTACATTTGAAAGTTACTGTCTTGTATAAAAGAATAAAAATGAGTCATGTAGTAGAAGTTCAGTAAGTGTTCATGCATAACATGATTTAAAACTCAAACAACAAGTTTTGAAGTACTAAAGCCTACGACAGTACATTGCAAGTGATAGCACAATTGGAACAGTTGACATCAACTATTCCATTGACAGTAAACTTGGCAGAAAATGAAGATTTGAAGACAACAAATTTCACTAACAACAAAGTTGGCGGAGTAGTTGACAACAACTTTGGCGGAATAGTTGACAACAGCTTTGGAAGACAGTATGTTTCATGGACTATCAAGCTTGACAGCAAAGTATGCGGAGCCAAAGATACCGTCACCAAAGGGAAGTTAAAGGTTAACAGTAAACTTTTAGTGAAGCTGACAGTCTGTTTCAGGTAGCAGACTAGATAATGAAAATACAAGGAATGATTTTGACATCATTATCTAGTCTGTCAAGTCTACTACTGCAACTTGGGATAATTCAAGCAAAAGGTAAAGCGTGCTTAAAGAGTCAAAGATTTCTACACATTTCAGAGCTGCATTGTCTACAAATGGAATGAAGACAAATTTGAATGGAAAAAACAAAATTTCTATTTCAAGCTTTGTCCTAGGAATAAGGGAAAATACACTTGTAAGTGGGATATGTGTTTCAGTATAAATTCACATATATCACAAGTACTTTTAGTGATGCAATTGAGCTAAAAAATTTTCAAGTATAGAAACATTACCAAACTTATTGTTATTGTATCTATCGAAGCTAGATTTATTTTCCAGACAGTTGTAGCAAAACAAAAATTAATAAAACTAAATTTTGAAGTTTAAACACTTTGTCATTTTGTCTGCTTAGTTTAGTTGCATCCTTAACTTATTAATTATTATTCTCGTGGTTGTTAGCAAGAATCTTTAATAATTAAGAGAGTTGCATTTAACCCCCCTTCTACAACACTCATCTTGATTAACAACTGGTATCAGAGAAGGAGGTTTAACTTATCTAACCTGTAAAAATCCAAGACCAGTGTACAGAAAGTAAGCATCATAAAAATACCCATCATTGATAAAGAACGTTACATTCTTTGGAAAAAATGATGTTGTTCATAAAAACAACCAACCCATTTTATCCTGGAATTTTGGAAAATGGTCATTTTATCCCTCAATCATATGTACCTGAAATCACAGTGGAAGGTGAGACAATACATGCCCACTGGATTCCTAAAAAGGTTTCAGAGTACAATGATACAGAAAAAGAAAAACTATCTTTGGATGATTGTTTACAGTTCATAATTATTGAAACACTTGACTATGTTATGTACAACAACATTGTCAAATGCACAAGTGCCAAACAAATATGGGAAACCATTGAGATACTGTGTGAAGGAACAGAAGAGGTAAAAGACAACCAAAGACAAATTCTGGTGTCTCGGTATGAGGCCTTTATGGCCAAGTCAAATGAAGGGTTGACTGAGATGTTTGAGAGGTTCAACAGATGGTTAAATGACTTGCAGTTGCATAGAAAGTTTTATGACAAGAAGGAAGTAAACATGAAATTCATGTGGACACTTCTTGACCCTCTGGAGCACAATGTTACTGCCATAAGAGAAGGAAGGGATTTATCAAAAGTTTCTCTTGAAAATTTATATGGCATACTGAAAACCTATGAGCTAGAGCTGTTACAAAAGAGAGTTATTCAGTCTGGTCAAAGAGGAAAGATGACCAACACCTCAAATGCTCTGGTGGCTCAGGATCCAAAAATGCTGCACCTCTAAGAACCCCAACATCAACAACAGATCAAGATTGAAGAGGTCATTGATGAGGATGATAGTATCACTCTTGAACTCAAAGATAGTTGTGAAGATGAGTTCTACACCCTGGAAGAACTGGACAACATGGAAAACAAAACAATGGCCTATATGGCAAGAAATTTCTCAAACCTGAGGTTCAAGAAGAACATGTCTTTCAAACCCAAAGCATAAATCTCCAAATTAAATAAAGGAAACACATCAAGATCTGGAGGAAGTAGCAAAGGTGGATATAAGACATGAATGGTGGACATATCAAATATAAGATGCTACAACTGTAATGAGATGAAGCATTTTGCAACTGAATGTAAAAAGCCAAAGCAAGTGAGAAGAAATGAAAATGACTATGAGGAACTCAAGGTAAAGTACGATGCCTTGCTCAAGAAGGAACAAGGTAGGGCATTTGTAGCTGAAGGAAAATGATGGGAGGAATCTAATGATGAAGATGAGGAAGAATTTGAGAACTTAGCTCTAATGGAAAACTCTGGAGAAGAGTCACCTTCTTCAGCAAGACATGTACCTTTTCTTACTACTATTGATATGACTGCATCTCAGTACAAGAAAACTGTTGAAAGTTTAAGTTCTGAAATCTTTAATATTCATACAAGCATGCTAGCTACTAATGAAGAAATTGTTAAACTGACAAATGCTAATGAATTATTAAAGTGCAAGAATGAAGAACTATAACTAAAATAGAATGCTTTTGAGTCCTTATAGAAAGAAAATGAGTTTCTAAAGAATAAGGTAGTTTGTGCTTCTTAGATTGAAGAGTTTATCAGAAAATAGATAAATGAAAATGAACTTAAAATCAAAGAATCAAAGCCTACAAAAATTCTTCTTCACTGTTAAAATCTTACCATGCTGATAATATTTGGAAATCAAAAGATAGGTATAAGTTTTAAATATGAGAAGAAAAATGGTAAGAAGCATGTGGTAGAGGAGGACACTATTCTAGATAAACTTATTGTCAGAACTTCTATACTTAAGAATGTCAAGAAGCCAATGTTTAAAAGGGCTGAGTTTGAATTTGATGAGGAATCTTTAATTCTTAAACAAATTCTAAATGATGAGGACAATGTTACTGTTACACATAACTCTAGGTCAAAAGATACTGTTAAACTCCCCAAGACAATTAATTTAACCTTGACAGTACTCAGGGTCTAGAAGATACTGTCAACACTAGTAAGACAGCAAGTTCAGAAGTTGTTGTCGAGTCAGTAAGATTAAAACATACTGTCAGGACAGTTTCATCTAAACCTACTGTCAACACTAGTAAGACAGTAACTTCTAAACCTACTATGTGAAGAACAAGAAGAATATGAATGGTAAGTTGGGAATAAATAAGAAAAATGATTATGGTTATATTCCTAATGCTCCAAGGAAATTGTGTAACAACTATGGGTCTTCCAGTCATTTAACTCATGCATGTACCAAGAGTAAGTCTGAAGTAAAACATTCTATATCTGTTAATGGAAACTTGCATAGTACTCCTTTGTTAGATAAACAAATATCTCATTGTAGAAACTTTGATTGCATGCCCTGTAAATTAAATATGTTGAGCATCTGTTTGAACATGCCTATTGTGTCCAATGAAGTATGCTTACATAAGACAGTCAAAACTGAGAAGGCAAAGACTCCAAGCCCTCCTAAAGCTAGGATGGGCAAGCCACCCAAAAACAAGAATTGAAAACCAAGTATTAAATCTAAACGGGCGGCTACATGAGTCATGATAAAAGCTGATGTAAGCAAACCAACTAATCCTACCATAAACTATGATTTGGCTAAGCCAAATGGACCCAATGAGAGTTGGGTACCAAAAGCAACTTGAAAACTTTGCATTACAGGACAACAGGAAAAATAAAAGAGTCATGTGGATCATTGACAATGGATGCTCAGGACACATGACTGGTGATAAAGCCCTGCTATCATAGTTCAAGGAAATGGCTGGCCCATGTGTAACCTTTGGTGACAACAACATTGGTTTCACAATGGGATATGGCATGCTGGAAGTTGGTAACTTGAAGATTGAGAAAATTTCTCTAGTGACTGGATTGAAGCACAATCTATTGAGTGTTACTCAATTTTGTGAAAAAGGGTTCAAAGTTTAGTTTGATCAAGACAGGTGCCCAATTGTCAACAAGAAGACATGAGAAGAAGTTCTTCAAGGAGTAAGGAAAGAGAGTCTATTCTTTACCGACCTTGACACAATAAGAAAGGATAAAATCTACTATTTCTATAGCAAATCTTCATCTTCTGAAAGCTGGCGGTGGCACAAAAAGCTTTCTCATTTCAATTTCAAAGTATTGAATTATTTGATAAAGAGAGAATTGGTGAAAGGTCTTCCTCAACTTAAATTCTGTCAAGAAGGATTGTGTGAGGATTATCAAAAAGGGAAGCTAAGAAGAGCTACTCACAAAAGCACTCCCAGTGGCTCAATAAATGAAGCTTTTCAACTTATTCATTTGGACTTATTTGGTCCTGTGAATGTTCAGTCACTGGCAAAGAAAAGATATGTCCTTGTAATGGTTGATGATTTTTCAAGATACGCTTGGGTGAGGTTCCTGGCAACCAAGGATGAAGATGCATAAAAGATTATTGATATAGTAACTGAAAGGATACTAACTGACTGAATGGAAACCTACTGTCAAGTACTTCCTTGTAGCTCAACAGAGTTCAAAGGGAAGTGTTATACCAAAGCTTATGAAGGGATATTTATGGGATATGGTATTGACAGAACAACTTATAGAGTCTTTATCATTGATCACAAAGTTATTGATGAAAGTGTAAATGTCACCTTTGATGAAACCAAGTTTCCTGGTGTTGAAGGTAGTCAAGAATCAGAGTCCTTAGTCTTTGAGAATCAAGGCTATTTGGAAGGTGTTGATGAGGAAGAATCACCAAGAGTTGAACACACAATTTCTGGTCCAACTAAGGTTCCTAATCAATCTGAAGAGAATGAAGGAACTGTTCAAACAACAGATTACTCTGAGAATATTCCTTTAGATAGTGGACTTGAAGAAATTGATACTGTCAACAGTGCAAGAGCAAAGGAGGCTGTCAATCAACAGAATGCATAAGATTCTAGAGATTCTATAAGAGAAACTAAGTGGAACAAGGATCACACAAATGATTTAATTATTGGTGATCCAGAAACATGAGTAAACACTAGAAGAAATATGACCAATGAATGCATGTACTCCTGCTTCTTGTTTCAAGTTGAGCCTAAAAGTCTAGATGAAGCCATTATTGATCAAGATTGGATTAATGCAATGCAAGAAGAACTTAACCAGTTTGAAAGAAGTTGTGTTTGAAAACTGGTGGCAAGACCAAATAATAAGTCTGTAATTGACATTAAGTGGGTCTTCAGAAACAAGATGGATGAAAATGGAGTTGTCACTAGAAACAAAGCAAGGCTGGTAGCAAAAGTTTATTGTTAACATGAGGGAATTGATTATGATGAAACATTTTCCCTTGTTGCTAGACTTGAAGCAATAAGAATCTTCTTAGCTTTTGTTGTATTCAACAACTTCAAGGTCTTTTAAATGGATGTAAAAAGTGCTTTCCTAAATGGAGAACTAGAAGAAGAAGTTTATGTTGGACAGCTCTCAGGCTTTGAAGATCCAAAGAGGCAAAACTTTGTGTACAGGCTACTCAAAGCATTGTATGGTCTGAAGCAAACCCCAAGGGCCTAGTATGGCACCCTTTCCAAGTTTCTCATTGAGAACAATTTCACAAGAGGGATTGTGGATAAAACCATGTTCTACAAAAAGCATGGAAAGAATATAATACTAGTCCAAATCTATGTGGATGATATCATTTTTGGCTCAACAAATGAAGAACTATGCAAAGAATTCTCTGAGTTAATGTAGAACAAGTATGAGATGAGTATGATGGATGAATTAGTATTCTTTCTTGGACTCCAGATCTATCAAAAGAAAGATGGAATATTCATTTGCCAAACTAAATTTCAAAGCTCTTTTGAAGAGATTTGATATGGAAGATTCATCACCTGCAAGGACTCCAATCTCAACAGCAACTCAACTAGACAAGGATTCAAAAGGAAAGAATGTGGATAATAAGATGTATAGAAGAATGATTGATTCTCTCCTCTATCTAACTGCTAGTAGGCCTGACATCATGTCTGCTACAGGTCTGTGTGCAAGGTTTTAATCTGATCCAAAAGAGTCACATTTGATGGCAGTTAAAAGAATCTTTAGATACTTGAAAGGCACTCAAGATTTAGGTCTTTTGTATCCTAAAGAATCTGGTTTTGACTTAGTTGGCTACTCAGATTTAGACTATGATGGATGTAGAATTGACAGAAAAATTACAATATGAAGCTGTCAGTTTCTGGGAGAAAGATTGGTTTCATGGTTTAACAAGAAACAACACTCTGTGTCTAATTCAACTGTTGAGGCCGAATACATTGCAGCTGGTAGTTGCTGTGCTCAGTTACTTTGGATGATGAATCAATTATTGGACTATGGTTTTGTTAGGTCCTAAATCATCATAGAAGGGGGGGGGGAGGTTGAATATGATGTTGATAGATTTTCGTTTAATTGCGGATTAAGTGTTTTTGTTTTTGAGATATAAAAATGGTAGTAAATGAAACACAACGATTCGGGGAAATAAAGATATATTATTAAATCTCTGAGGTGCTACACTTCTAATCAAAAGATTAGTTTCTATGGGTTAAATCAATATTACAACAAAATACATGTGGGTATTTAATGCTTGGCTATTAATGGAGCTCCCGTAAGTTTGTTGAGTTTGATGAAGAAGATGCACACCTATTCTTTCGAATTAAACCCATATATATTTTTGTAGACTTTTGGAAATCAAATGAATTGATTTTCCAATAATGCAAGTCCTTTATTGTGTCTGCAAGAGTGTTGGTGGAGTGTAGGCGCCATAAAATATGTTTGTTACGCCTCTAAGTACTTTGGTTGCGCCTGCACTCTCAATCCTTTGTGAAGGCGCCACCAAATGCTTGTCATTAATCATTTCCTTGCGCCTGTGATGTTTTTTGTGCCTCTACGCTTGATTCCTTGTGTAGGCGCCACAAACATCTTCCCTTCAACTTTTGTTGTGCCAAGACTTCACTAAATAACAAGTCAACTACTTTGTTGCGCCTCTATACTTGATTCCTTGTGTAGGCGCCACAAAGCACATCCTCGAGCCTTGGTTGATTTTGTTGCGCCTCATACAAGGTTTCAACTATGTAGGAACAACCAAATGTAGTAATACTTGCCTTAAACAATATCTTGAATTCTTGAAGTATTTACCACTTGATATTCACTATTCTGGCTTGATTAACTGATTTTCTTCTGATATATCAAGACAATTCTTTTCTTGTTGTGATGACGCTTAGTGCACTGGTCTGGTTCACAAACGAATAACACTGAATTGAATTCCCTTGACTTCTGTTCTGTTTCAGCTGATTAAGCTTGGACTTTTGCATTGCTTCTGATCACTAAAACCCTTTGATATTTATACTCAAATCGTTACACTATCTTTAATATGAAATCTTCTTAACTCTTATTTATTGTTGAGGCCTGAACATATTAATGAACTTCTCTCGCTGACGTTCAGTATGCCTTTCATCTTGAATGTTCTGTAATGATGTATGTATGATTCCTGTTGACATGTTCTTCTGGATTTCTGTGCTACATATTAGTATTATTTGACTGTCTTTGATTCTTAGTTGAGTTATCGTTATCACTATTATATATTACATTACATTACGCTTTACAATCTCCCCCTATTTGATTGTTAAAGTTTGATAAGAAAATCCTATGAGAGGATAACTCAACTGATACTTATAAGAAAAAGTAAAGTGCAGAAAGACAGGAAATAATATTAATTACATTCTGGATTGGATTATACATTTCCAGATTTCTTTACAAGTACAAGAGAAGTTTGTTCCTCTAGCCTGAACATAAATTTCTATGATCTTCTGCTTGCTTGACTTGAATCTTGCTTCTTCTTAGATCTTGTCTTGGAGTAATGTTTCCTCAAATCTTCTTCCTTTTCTTCTAATCTTGCTTTTACCAAATCCCTCGCTTCAACTTCAAGAGTGTTGACAGGAGGCAGATCTTCTAAATTCTTCAAAACTTCTGTGAGAAATGCAGTTGAATTTGTCTTTGAGATAGACTCGAAGGCTAGTGATTGTCTTTTTGAAAACACGAACACTGTTATTCTTTTTGGAAAGCCTTTCACTCTGTCAATGTCATGCATAGACTCTTCTGCTAATTTCTCTATCAGAACATCTTGTATGATCTTCAAAGCCTTCTTATCTAATTTGACAGTGGATAGCTTAACTCTAGAAAAGACTTTTCTAATGATGTCAGAATTATTCCTTTTCAGCTTTGAAAGTTCCTTTCTCTTCTCCACTCCATCTTTCTTGAACAAGAAGTACTTTATTCCATTTGGTTCAGTTTGGATGCAAGGTTCATAATCCTTAATAGTTTCAAGTTCTTCAGTGCCATCCTCATTTCTAACATACACTGGATCCTGATAGTATCTGGTTGTCTCCATAAGATATCTTCCTGATGTTTTGATAACTCTGTTCAGCCTGAATGCATAGATTAACTCAGCATCTTTAAGATCTTCTTCAGTTTTGTTCTTCTTGCTTCTAAGTCTTCCCTCTACATATTGCATGAACATCACTTGACTTGACTCCAGACCTTTATTAAACAAAGTCAGATTGTGTAGAGTTGTTGCTTTAAAGTACTTGACCACTAGAGGCTTCTCAAATGCTTCAACACCGATCTCAATAATCTTTTTTTCAATTATATCTCTCAGTATCTCATTCGGCTTGTGTCCCCCAAAGATGACTTTCCTCTTCATCACATACAACTCCACTATATTCATTTTCTTGAAGCTCTTTGTCAACAAGATTCTCGATCACAGTGTTTTTGAATTGATATACATCTTCCAACTATATTTGAATGCACTGATTAACACACTTGTTATTTCTTCTGATAGAACATCATAGAACTCATGAACATCTTGAAATTTTTCCCTTATGGTTCTGACAGGTCAAAGACTTCTCTATCTTTCTTCTGGCTTAAAGTTAATTCTTTCTTCTCCAACAGACTCCTTGCTTCATCCCATTCAGGACCAACTTTAGTTTCGATGTCCTTGATTCTATTTCTTCTTTCCATTGCATGTTGAACTTTTCTCCACTTTCTTTTCATTAAATCTTGAGCTTGAAGTACATCTTGAGTAACAACTTCATCCACACCAACTAGAAGACAGTCATTATCAAATGCATTGTGTGGGGGTGTTTATTTGGTCAGTGGGTGTCTTACTGCTCACTGTTACTGCTTGTACACGTCCATCAACACTTACACTCGGCTGATCAGGGTTAGGGAATTGAAGATCACTCAGGTTAATTGTATCACTCAACTCACTAAAAGCATCCTGATCTTCTGTACCTGCATGTAAATCCCTATCCCTTCTATGGGTAGGTTGCCTCTCCGCTTGACCGCTTTGGGTGATGAAAACTCATTTTTCAGGAACTGGGGGAATTAGACCCAGTGTGGTCACCACTATGGATTCTATAATGATTGGAAAAGTTGAAGAATCCGTGATGCCAACTAAAGTTATTGAAAGCCTTACCTGCTCAGAGGCATCTTGAATAGGTTCTACTACCGAAGAAACAGATACTCTAAGTGTATAGTCTACATACCTTCTATGGGTGTGTTGTCCCTCCACCTGACCTGAAAATGTGGGGATGACCTCCTTTGAAGGAGCATGATTTGTAATCTCAAGGGGGGTCACCACCTCAGGCAATGTAATAAGTGACAAATTAGAGTCTGTGGTTCCCCGCAACACCTGTGAAGGCAATACCACTTGAAGTGGTGATGCTGCTGACGCAGCTAGTCCATGAATGGAGAGTTACCTTTCCACTTCACCCAATTGGGGAGGGAAAACATCCTTACTAGGATATAGAGATGTTAAATCCAGGGGTTCACCACATTTGACAATGTAATGAATGGCTTGTGAGAGTCAGTGATTCCCCCATCCATCTGTGAAGACAGGTTCTGAATTGGATTAACCAAAATAGTACTGGCTACTGAAGTAGCTGATTATATTTCCATCTCTGTTTCAGTTCCCATACCTTTCAGGAGTTGGTCAATTTCAGAATTGAGATCACGAAGAAAAATAAAGGTCTCAGAGATTGGAGAATCAGGTTCTTGGTTCACAGTTGCCTTAGGTTTAAAATTCATTTTACGACGTTTTCGAGAAGGCATAACTGTAGGGATTATTTCAATAATTTCCTGATTTGGTAGGAATTCACTCCTATCATCTATGTCAAGTGATCTTTTTATGGTTTCAAGAGAGATATGGAGTGTTTGTTGATCTCTGGCAGTGGTTAGAACTGGTTCAAGTGTGTGCGCTGCTGTTTGAGGCACAAAATTAGATATTGTGACAAATTCATATTGTAGAAAAGCAGAAAAATTAAAATCAAGAAGTGTACCTTCTTCCATTTGTTCATCAGAAAGGTTAGGTATGTACACATCGTTGTTTCAAGTCTCTTCCACAGCTACCTCTTCTGGTGCATCATTAGGGCTTTTCCTTTCTTTTTCTTGTTCTTGTTCAGGATCTGGTTCTTGTTCATAGTCTGAACCAACTTCATCCATGATTTCATCTTCTTTTTCAATTTCTGGTTCTTTTTCTTGTGATGCTTCTTTATTTCCAAAGGCATCTGATGTTTCAACTTCAGTCTCATCTTGAGAGGCTGCTTCTTCTGAATCCTCATTTACTGATTCATCAGTTTCAGATACATGATCTTCTTCTTCTGCAACTTCTTCAACCTGTCTAAGAAGAGCAAAGTAATCTCGAATAGAATTAGTCATTGGAGCAGAAGTAAACCTGTTTGGGTAGTCACCCTCATGTTGTAGCCACAAGATTATTTTGAACTGTAGTGAGGGTGATTCTTCCAAAGGACTATTCTTAAACGATAGAAGTTGATTAGCGTCCAATATATTGTTCAACATCAATTGCAAAAATCTTGGATATATACAGAAGTTCTCCATTTTTGTTTGGTTCTTCAAGATTTCAGCCATGATCAATCTTTCGAATTTGAGTCTGACATGCGAAGCCACTGCATAAGCTATCACCTTGTTAAACTGTGTAATCCCATGGAAACCTCCTGTATTTGGTACAAAACCATGAGATAAGATATTGAAGAACATGTTCCACTTTTTGGGCAGATAATGCTTGTAAATCTTCTTAGGGAGATTATTGTTTTCCCTTGTGCAGTGCAGCCACATGAATAAGTTGTTTAAATCTGTCTGAGATGGTTCATCTTCAAAATTTTCAGTTGGTAAATGAAGCGCTTGATTGATGTCATTTTCTGTTATTCGCACTTTTTATCGCTGAATTGAAAAAGTGAAGGCTGATACCCCATTTGCAGATGTGTCTTTAGAAGACCTGTACACCTGTCTAAGAAGATTTCTATTCAAAGGCACATTAGTGGTTAGTGCATAACGGACTATTGAATTTTCATTTAAAAACCGGGCCCATTTTCCTAACTCACCTGCTTCAGTCCAATCATCTACTGAAATAGATAAATAATTTGTCTTTTTAATCTCAAAATGACCTGCCATTTAATTAAAAGAGAAAGGTAATTTTTTAAGAATTAAAATTACTAATTAAAATCGAATTAATTTAGTAAATTACGAACTAAACCCTAATTTTAAAATTACTTGGATTGACTTGAAATTAATATATGATGATCTCATAGTAATTCTAAGAACACAACTGATTTTATATAAATTTTTAATTAACTAAAACCTTAACAAACCCTAGCTAGCAGTTCGTGTAATTTGAAATATGAAGATTCTAATTACTTAACCAAATCAGTTAATATTACTTGCAAAAGATAGGCAAGCTTAAGGGTATTACAGAACTGGTTTTAGATTTTAATTTGGACAAAGATTCGTGAAGATATTAGCAATTAAAAACTAGATCTATGTTGCACCTCTAATGGTGTATGAACTGTGTATGTATATTCTAATCGTAACAAAAAAATTGAAAAAATAACACGCAGTTATTTATAGGCGCCACAAAACCTTACAATTATTTTCTAAGGCAGTTTGTTGCGCCTACACAGTGTTGGCGCCACAAACTTTATTGGTGCAACATAAAGGATATAATGCATTTTGTTACGCCTACATAGTGTGTATACTGTGTTGTCGCCACAAAATGGCTTAGCACAACAAAAAGGTTCCAAGTCATTTTGTTGCGCCTACACAGTGTGCCACAAAATGTTTTAGCGCAACAAAATTTTAGTTTATGTGTTTTGTTGCGCCTGTACAGTGTAACCACTGTATGAGCGCAACAAAATTTTTGGTGCAACAAATTCACTTGGTGAATTTTGTTGTTCCAAAAAATTTTGTTGTTAAAAACAAATATATTCATATATATGTGTGTGTGTATGAATAATTCGTAATAAATTAGCAATAAAGTAATTATCCACTAATACAAATATATCACAAATTATTAATAATTTATAATAATAACAATAAATTGTTATAATTATAAATATTTATAATTTATGCTACATTTTTAATATTAACAATTATGGCCTTTAAAATATTAACAATAATAAGGTCCATAATTATTAAATCTCATAAAATATTTAATAATAATAATAATAACATTAATTGTTAAAATTATCAAAATAAATAAATTATGCTTCTTTATTATTTTACTTTTATTTTAAACATGAGAACAAATATAAATATTCATCCTTTCTATTTAAAATAATTTTAAATAATATTTAAATACATAAGTGCTAAGAATTTATCATTTAAATACAAGCACTTAATTTTTTTCTAAGATCAAAATCAAATAAATACCAGATTAACAAAATTAACAAGCATGCACAAGGTATTTATCTAATATATAATCTTAAAAACTAGAAAATAATTTGGTAAATAAATTCATAAGTTCTAAAAATATTGAAATTAATCAACTAGTAAATTTATCAGTTTCAAATTGCAGTTATTGATTACTAACTTTTTAGTTAGTAGAATTTAACATCCCGAGTTCACAAACCAGTCTAGTGAAAGTGATTTCATCAAGTAGTTTAGTGAAGATGTCTGCAATTTGCTGCTCTGTAGGTACAAAATGTAGCTCTACAGTACCACTCATTGAAAGACATTTGACTAGGCCTATTTGTAATAAGTAGATGACAACTCAACTCAAGTAAGAAAATAAAGTAAGTAATAAATACTGAGGAAGGAATCAAGATGAAGACAGTCAACTAGACACAAAGAATCCTAATATCAGAAGTGTTCTAATGAAGCTGCTACTCTACACCGGAAGAAGTTCATTAATATGTTCAAGCGTCGGCGAAAAATAAAAGAGTAGTATTTCAGAAGAGTTCAGAAGATACAGAAGATTTCAAGTGCCTACTACAAAGAGATTCCAAGAAAAGAAATAGTGAAGACAAAGCTAGAAGCCAAGACAAGACACAAAGACCACTACAGCAGAAATGGGAATCAACATTGTAGTTAGTCATCCGTGAACCAGACCAGTGCACAGGGTGTCAACAATGTCAGTGAAGATTCATCATCAAAAAGTTCAAGTGGTTAAAAAGGTTATTGTTGAAGAACAGAAGAGTTAATCTACATCAACAATAGTCAAGCCTTTAATTTAATTCTCTATTAATTAATTAAATTAATTAGTTAAATTAATTAGTAAATTAATTCACTCAGAATTAATTTATTTCTTAAATTAATTAAAGGATTAATTAATTTAGAATTATTTTAGAATGACAGAAGACAGAAGCTGGAAGCTCAAAGAGATACGGTACTGACTTGAAGAACAGACGGAAAAAGAATTGACACGGAAGAAATGCAGAGTCATATATTCTTAAAAGTGGAATCCCGGTTAGAATTGATTTATCATTCCCAAGTCAAAAGGAGTTCGGTTCCAGACCATCAGAAGATCGCAGCTTAGAGCGTAAGGATTTATTTAATTAATAAATATTTTATTTATTTAGTAAATTATATTTATAAATATCTAAATAATATTAGATATTTATTTTTATAATTTATGAATTAAATTTATTATTTATTAATCAAAGATTATAAGCTGTGCGGGTCTAAAAACATTTCTGGGGAGCCTATCTACTAAAAGACGAAATAGGCCCCTTTGAATTGAAATTGGCAGGATGTTTTCTTTTAAAACTACCAGTGAATGGCTGCCACTTGTCCAAACAAGAAGAAAGGAAATGGAAAAGGCAGTTGAGCAAATAAGTCATACCGAACAATTCAAACTAAGTCATACCGAGCAGAATGTTCAAAAGGTCATGCTGAATTGATTTTTTATTTAATTAAAAAAGTCATACCGATTTTTTTAATTAATAAAATAAGTCATACCGAATTTTTCTTGTTCAAAAGGTCATGCTGGACTTATTTTTTATTTAATTAAAAAGTCATACCGATTTTTTAATTAATAAAATAAGTCATACCGGGAGAAATAAGTCTTGCCCAGCTTTTTAAATGTCATACAAGGGTTAAAAAAAGTCATACAGACTTAATTTCAATAAATTAGGTCATGCTGATAAAGGTCATACCAGCCATTTCCATTCTCTATAAATATGAGATGAAGGCTTCACTTTTCAGTTGTTCAAGGAGTTAGAAAATCAGATCAAATTCAGAAATTTGTCTGCATTGTAATATTCACAGATTTCTGTGCAAGTTTGGAATATAATTGTTAAACTCGAACAATTCATGTCAAAATCGTTCTAAGCTTTTAAACAGTTATATAAGCTTTCTAATTATTAATTTTGTAATACTTTTGAAGTTAAAAATTATATCTTCTACTTGAACAATATTTCATTTCAATTAATATTTCGTGTGAATTTAAAATAATATTTTTAAATCCAATATTCCGTGATAATTAACTGATATTGTATTCAACCCCCCTTCTACAATATCAGGGACCAACAATTGGCATCAGAGTTGGTTGATATTTTTCATATTAGATCCAAATCAAATTCCGCGAACTCATACAGATCTCAAAAATTATTTTAAATTCGAAATAATTTTTTAATCGAAATAATTTTTTCCGAAAAATTATTTTTGATCAAAAATTATTTGAAGTCAAAAATTAAAATATTTTTTGAAACACTTAATTTTTAATCTTATTTAAAGATGAGTACTCAAAGAGTCAGTAGCATTAAAATTCCACAATTTGATAAAGACAATTATAATCTATGGAAGAGAAAGATGACCTTGTTTCTTCGAGCTGCAAATCCTAAGTACAAGGATATTTTAAAAACTGGTGTTGCTGTTCCAATAAATATCTTTCCTGAGCATATGGAAGATGGTGAACTCATTCCGCACAGACAATTTGAAAAAGATATTTCTGAGTACACTAAGACAGAAAAGGAACTGGATACATTGGACACCAGTCTGCAGTTAATTTTAGTGGAATCTCTTGATCCCGGAATGTACAATCATGTTGTTAATTGTAAAAATGCTAAACACATCTGGGAAACGATAGAGATACTAAATGAAGGAACAGAAGAAGTAAGGGAGAACAGATTGGAAATCTTAACGTCTCAATATGAGCATTTTAGATCAAATCCAGGAGAAGGTATCTCTGAAGTTTTTGAGAGATACAACAAGCTGATAAATGATCTAAATCTCAATGGCAAACAATATACGAAGAAGGAGATCAGTAGGAAGTTTTTGCTGACAATGCCAGTACACCTAGAGCATAGGATAACAGCCATCAGAGAGTCAAGGGACATGAATGAAATTTCTTTGGAAAGACTTTATGGCATTCTGAAGACCTATGAGCTAGAGCAGATTCAACAGAAAGAAATATATGGTACAGGCAAGGTGGTCAGCAAGTCTACAGCTCTTGTAGCAGAAGAACCAGAGTACAGAAAAGTTAAGACTGAATCTTCTTCAGTCAACATCATTGATCAGGGTATTGTTGCAGAAATTGGTGCAACTCTAGTGAATTCAACTGATAGTGAATTCTACTCAATGGAAGAACTCGATCAACTTGAGGATGAATCTCTGGCTCTAATTGCTAGAAAATTTGGAAATACAAGATTCAGGAGGAACCCTAGTTTCAAATTCAAGCCTATGGCAAACAGATTTCAGACAGGTGGTTCTTCTAGCTCATCCAACACAAAAGGTGGATACAAGACATGGATGGTAGACAGAAGCAAGATCCGTTGCTTCAACTGCAATGAAATGGGACACTTTGCTACTGATTGTAGAAAGCCCAAGCAGGAAAGAAAGAAGGATTCATATGACGAGTTAAACCAGAAATATGAAGCTCTATTGAAGAAGTATCAGGGAAGATCATACTTAGCAGCATGAAAAAGCTGGGATGATTCTGACAACGATGAAGAAGAAGATATGGGAAATCTTGCTCTAATGGCATCTTCTTCTGAAGGATCACAATCCCCACCTCGACAAGGAATTGAGGTAAACCCTAGCTGTCCTAAAATGTTTAAATTGCTAGGTGAGGATTTAACTAATGCTAGAGATCGAATAAAAGTCTTAATTCTCAAAAACCAAGTTTTATCAGATGAGAATTCTGAATTGAAAAAGCTGAAACTTATTAATGTTAAATTAACTGAAGATGTTGCATTTCAAGTTAATAGAGTCAACTGCTATGTTGAGATTGAAGCTTTTTTAAAGAATAAAATTGAAGAAGAAAAGCAAAGGTGTCTAGCTTATAAAAATTCCTCTTATATTGTAAAGAACCTAGTTGACCAACAAGAAATAAACCGAAAAGTTGGAATAGGTTTCGAGTACAATAAATTTGTAGGAAAGCCAAGCAACATTACCCCGTTCAAGCAAAGCGCTGAAGAAAGGGGTATTCCTCATGTTGTTAAAAACACACCCAAACCTCTTTTCATAACACCTATTGCTGAACCTATCCTTGAGAGCTCTATACTGATAGCTTATGAGATGCAGTTAGAGGATCTCGAGGAAGAGAAGAAAAGAGAAGAACATATTAGGGACATAAAAGGAGTAAATGTCCAGAAAGCGAAATATGTACCTAAAAGACCAATAGAAAATGTGAACTCTGCTAGTTCATCCACTCCTGGTTTAGGTGCTAAGAAGTTAAAGAATGACTTGAACAGACCTAACAATAAGTTTGTTAGAAGTAGGGATAGTAACAACAGATGCCATTCTACTGAAAACTTTAAATCTACTGAAAAAGTTAAAGTAGAAATTGTTAAAACTCCTACTGCTGTGAATAACATGCCTGCTATTGATGTATTCCATAAACCTTGTGGTATGTTAAATTGTATGTTATGTGCTTTTAATGCTATGACTGCTTATTTCAAACGCATGACTGCTAATAAAAAGAACATGACACCTAGACAATACATCAATAATAAATTTGATAAATCCAAGACTGCTATTCCTTCACCTGTCAAGAAGGAAAAATATATTCCTAAGTCTAAACAAAAAGTTGTTAAGACTGTTTATAGGAAAGTAAGAACAGTCAAGGAGGATGCGGCTGTTGTTCGAAAAGGATCTGTTGTCTAAGTTGACAAAGGTCAATTCTTTAAGTATGCCGGGCCCAATCAATTTTGGGCTCCGAAGACGAATTAACCCGTTTGATATGTGCAGGGAGTTAAACAGGAAAACCGGGATGTATGGATCCTAGACAGCGGATCGTCAAGGCATATGACCGGAGATAGAGCCTTGCTATCAGACGTGGTTGAAAGAGCTAGCCCAATCGTTACCTTTGGAGATAACAGCAAAGGAATGACTATGGGATATGGAAAGTTAAATACTGGAAATGTTATCATTGAAAACGTCTCTTTGGTGGAAGGACTTAAGCACAATTTACTCAGCGTCAGTCAATTCTGTGATAGAGGTTACAAAGTAAACTTTATCAAGGAGAAGTGCTAAATATCTCATTCTAAAGAAGACAGACTAGCCTTGCGTGGAGTAAGGAAAGGAAACTTGTACGTAGTTGATTTCAACTCGGGAACTGAAGCTGAAGCAAACTGTTTTTATTCAAAGGCTTCATCAGAAGAAAGCTGGCTATGGCACAAGAAACTCTCACACCTGAACTTCAAAACAATGAACTCTCTAGTCAAGAGGGATTTGGTGAGAGGACTACCTCCGATGGAATTTACACAAGAAGGATTGTGTGAGGCATGTCAGAAAGGGAAGTCAAAAAGAGCAACTCACAAAGGCACAGACACTACAAATATTACTGAACCACTGCAGCTGCTTCATATGGATTTATTTGGTCCAGTCAATATCATGTCTATGTCAAGGAAGAAATATGCCTTAGTGATTGTAGATGACTTCACAAAGTACACGTGGGTTTTATTCTTGAACTCTAAGGATGAAACTCCACAGTTGGTGATTGATCATGTAAAGTTGATTGAGTTAGATTCAAAGCTACCTGTCCGGGCAATCAGATCAGATAATGGAACAGAATTCAAGAATGAAATTCTGAATAGCTTCTGCTCAGACAAAGGGATAACAAGACAATTCTCAGCGCCAAGAACTCCGCAACAGAATGGAGTAGTAGAAAGGAAGAATCGAACCTTGATTGAAGCTGCAAGAACAATGTTAAGTGAATCAAGGTTGCCTATCTACTTCTGGGCTGAAGCAGTAAATACAGCTTGTTATACCCAGAATTGAACTTTAATCAACAAGGATCATATGAAGACGCCCTACGAATTAATGGCTGGCAAGAAACCAACACTCAAATAGTTTCATGTATTTGGAGCCAAATGTTTTGTGCTAAAAGATGGAGATGAACATCGTGGCAAATTTGAGGCCAAGGCACATGAAGCAATTTTTATCGGCTACTCAAAAAGAGCATATAGGGTGTACATAATTGATCAGCACCAAGTAAAAGAAAGTGTCAACGTATCATTTGACGACACTAAACTCCCAAGCATCCAAAATGAAGATCCTTCTGAGTCATTAAAATTTGACAATCATCCAGACTCAGATTCGGATAATGAAGAAAAGCCCGAGGTTGCAGCAGGAAATGATGATGACAACAATGATGGTAATGATCCAGGTAATAGTAGTGGAAACAATGGAAACACTGGAGATACTACTAATACCAGTGGTGGATCAACAAGTCATCCAGGCAGCAACTCAGGGGGAGATGAAGGATCAACTGGCAGAACACAACATCACAATGAATTTCGAGGCGAATCATCAAGATCAAACCTTCCAAGGGAAAGGATATGGAGCAAAGATCATCCTTTTGAATTGATCATAGGTGATCCAGATGTTGGAGTAAGAACCAGAAGTGCAACTTCAAATGAATGTTTATTTTCAGTTTTTCTATCTCAAGAAGAACCAAAGAAAATTGAAGATGCTCTAACTGATCCAGATTGGGTTCTTGCCATGCAAGAAGAACTCAATCAGTTCGAAAGGCAAGAAGTATGGACACTGGTACCCAGGCCTAAAGATAGATCTGTTATTGGCACGAAATGGGTATACAAGAACAAGTTAGACGATGATGGCATTGTTACAAGGAACAAGGCCAGACTGGTTGCAAAGGGTTACTCCCAGAAAGAGGGAATTGATTATGATGAGACCTACGCACCAGTTGCAAGACTTGAAGCCATCAGAATATTTTTGGCATTCGCAGCACATTCCAATTTTAAAGTCTATCAAATGGATGTGAAGAGTGCATTTCTGAATGGAAAGTTAGAAGAAGAAGTATATGTGGAACAGCCTCCTGGCTTTAAAAATCCAGAGTTTGCTAATTTTGTATATTTCTTATTCAAAGCCCTCTATGGACTCAAGCAAGCACCGAGGACATGGTATGACACTCTCTCTCAATTTTTACATGAAAACGGTTTTACTAGAGGTGTCATAGATAAAACTCTCTTTTACAAATTACATGATAAAGATATGGTATTTGTCCAAGTTTATGTTGACGATATTATATTTGGTTCTACTAATGAAAACTTGTGCAAGAGATTTGCTAAGTTAATGCAGAGTAGGTATGAAATTAGCATTATGAGTGAGTTGTCATTCTTCCTTGGATTGCAAGTGAATCAAAGTACGTAAGGGATCTTCTAAGGAAATACAATCTAGAAGATTCTACACCGGCAAAAACCCCTATGCCAACAGCCACAAAGCTTGACAAAGATGAAACTGGTAAGAAAGTTGACATCACATGCTACAGAGGTATGATAGGCTCATTATTATATCTAACTGCTAGTAGACCCGATATAATGTTTGCAACATGCTTATGTGCAAGGTTTCAATCTGATCCTAGAGAATCTCATCTTATAGCTGTTAAAAGAATTTTTAGATATCTGAAGGGTACACCGAATCTTGGAATTTGGTACCCTAAAGGTACAGGTTTTGAACTAATAGGCTATACAGATTCAGATTATGCAGGATGCAGGATGGATAGGAAAAGTACGTCTGGAAGCTGTCAGTTTCTAGGACAACGGTTGATTTCCTGGTACAGCAAGAAACAACACTCAGTATCTACCTCGACAGCCGAAGCAGAATATATTGCGGCAGGTAGTTGTTGTGCACAGATCTTGTGGATAAAGAATCAGCTGAATGATTATGGACTTGCGCTATATAAAATCCCAATACTTTGCGATAACACAAGTGCCATAGCAATTTCCAATAATCCTGTACAATATTCAAGGACCAAGCACATAGACATAAGGTATCATTTTATCCGAGAGCATGTCATGAACGGAACTGTGGTGTTACATTTTGTACCCACAGAAGATCAAATTGCCGACATCTTCACGAAACCACTTGATGAATCCACTTTCTCTAAGTTGGTTAGTGAGTTAGGGATGTTAAACATGAACTAATTATTGCATGTTGTTTTAAATTGCATATTTATTTTCAAGCACTGTAAATACATTGTATATATTCCTTAAAATATTTCAAAAACAAACAAACAAATTGAAAAAGAAAAGTCAAAAAGATTTTCCTTATTTTTGTACAGTTTTTTTTCATTGGCATCTCTACTGTAAATATATTTTATATAATGTTTGTTTTCCAACAATTAGTATATATTTTTTATTATTTCCAATAATTGCTCTCAACAATTGGTATATTTAAGTATGTATAGTTTTATTTGTTTTACAACTTGGCATCTTTATTTTTATTATTTTTATGTTTATTTCTATATAAATATGTGCTGATTATTCTCAAGTCTCTTTTGAGAAGTAGGAAAGATCTATGAGCATTGATAATCCAATCGATTCTAAAAGTGAGATCCTAATCATTGGCATCAATCTCTAACCAAGATCTTAGAACCAAACACACAAACACTATCACTTCCATCTCTCTAACCATTAAACAGAATACCTATTTGTTCAGAATGAGGGAGTCAATGCCTTGATTGCATTTGATAAGGTTGGAGATGTGAGTGAACCAACAGCTCTGTCTCCAGAAAGGTGATTCATATATATATAAGCTGAGACAACTGTTAGCTCATCTGTGTTTTCTAAAAAAGATACAGACTTGGAAAAGGCAAAACTGTTACTAGGTTCATTCTCTCAACAGAGTGAGTCTATTGAATTCGGCCTGTCAGCCAAGGCCACTTGTAAAGAGTCAATTTCATCTGACATTTGTCAAGAAACCACATATTTTGTCTTATGTTTTAGGGACCAACACCAAGGGACCAACAATGTAAGGACTTACTTGGGACCAAAAAGGGACCAAGAAGGAGCAGTTGAAATGTCACAGTAAGGATGAATTGACGGAAGCAATTATTCTAAACTTCCATATCAAGGAAGGAAGGATGATTGATGATTCTGACTGAATCAACATGCCTTTACAGGCATCAGGAGGAAACTTGGATCATTTGCTACATTATTGATCCTTGTCTCCCTTCTCAGATGGAACATATCTGGATTCCTAATGGAATAGATCATCTTAGATGATCAGCAACTCACTGAATCTATTCCTGAAGCAATTCGGTTTTTTTTAAGTCAAATATTTTTTTAGATTCAATTGAGGACGGGGATTTACGAAACCCCATTGCACCACCAGTGACCTCTCTTGAAGGGGCTATGGTGATCTTTCTTGCAGGTATAAAAGACTGAGTCATCCGTACTGAGAGAGATATAGTGATGTGAGAAAAGAGTGAAACACAAGTAAGGAAGAGTGAAAATATATATATTCTATGAGTGAAACACTTAGAGAGTATATGAGCGAAACACTTGTGAGGAACACAAAGTAAAATCACACACTAGCACAATTACCGAATCCCTTTCCCAATTCCCTGTTACAGATTTCAAATGTTACTTAACCAAGGTAGAAATTTCTTCAGAAAAGGACCAATAATTGGGGGAGAATTATTAAGAGGATTACTCAACTAAGGGGGAGAATTATTAAGAGGATTACTCCAAAATGTTAAAGTATTCAACTAAGGGGGAGTAGATCAAAAGGGGAGAAGTAAACAAAGACTTTTGCCAGAAGAGGATTACTCAATTGTTGAATAAGAAAAGTTGGATAATTTACGAAAAGGGAAAATGAATCTACCTTGGGTGAGAAGTAAAAACAGAAGTTGGAGAATCAAAGGAAAAATGGTAAGAAGAAAACAAGACATCATCTCTGCCATCCTAAGGGGGAGTAGTGATGAGTCTGAGAAATAAAGATAATACTACATGTATAATATGTTCAGTGCTAGAGGAACAAACATCTTTCATTTCAGTTATTCAAAGAAATCTGAAAATGTATTATATAATCCAGAGAACAATTTATTTACTTACAGTTCTTAAATGTCATTTTAGTTTCTTAGTTGTTAGTTGAGTTATCCTCTAGGAATTTGTGTGTTAAATGTTTAACAACAAATAGGGGGAGATTGAAAGGCATATGACTAGGCCTATTTATAATAAGTAGATGACAACTCAACTCAAGTAAGAAAATAAAGTAATTAATAAATACTGAGGAAGGAATCAAGATGAAGACAGTCAACTAGACACAAAGAATCCTAATATCAGAAGTGTTCTAATGAAGCTGCTACTCTACACCGGAAGAAGTTCATTAATATGTTCAAGCGTCGGCGAAAAATAAAAGAGTAGTATTTCAGAAGAGTTCAGAAGATACAGAAGATTTCAAGTGCCTACTACAAAGAGATTCCAAGAAAAGAAATAGTGAAGACAAAGCTAGAAGCCAAGACAAGACACAAAGACCACTACAGCAGAAATGGGAATCAACATTGTAGTTAGTCATCCGTGAACCAGACCAGTGCACAGGGTGTCAACAATGTCAGGGAAGATTCATCATCAAAAAGTTCAAGTGGTTAAAAAGGTTATTGTTGAAGAACAGAAGAGTTAATCTACATCAACAATAGTCAAGTCTTTAATTTAATTCTCTATTAATTAATTAAATTAATTAGTTAAATTAATTAGTAAATTAATTCACTCAGAATTAATTTATTTCTTAAATTAATTAAAGGATTAATTAATTTAGAATTATTTTAGAATGACAGAATACAGAAGCTGGAAGCTCAAAGAGATACGGTACTGACTTGAAGAACGGACGGAAAAAGAATTGACACGGAAGAAATGCAGAGTCATATATTCTTAAAAGTGGAACCCCGGTTGGAATTGATTTATCATTCCCAAGTCAAAAGGAGTTCGGTTCCAGACCATCAGAAGACCGCAGCTTAGAGCGTAAGGATTTATTTAATTAATAAATATTTTATTTATTTTGTAAATTATATTTATAAATATCTAAATAATATTAGATATTTATTTTTATAATTTATGAATTAAATTTATTATTTATTAATAAAAGATTATAAGCTGTGCGGGTCTAAAAGCATTTCTGCGGAGCCTATCCACTAAAAGACGAAATAGGCCCCTTTGAATTGAAATTGGCAGGATGTTTTCTTTTAAAACAACCAATGAATGGCTGCCACTTGTCCAAACAAGAAGAAAGGAAATGGAAAAGGCAGTTGAGCAAATAAGTCATACCGAACAATTCAAACTAAGTCATACCGAGCAGAATGTTCAAAAAGTCATGCTGAATTGATTTTTTATTTAATTAAAAAAGTCATACCGATTTTTTAATTAATAAAATAAGTCATACCGAATTTTTCTTGTTCAAAAGGTCATGCTGGACTTATTTTTTATTTAATTAAAAAGTCATACCGATTTTTTAATTAATAAAATAAGTCATACCGAGAGAAATAAGTCTTGCCCAGCTTTTTAAATGTCATACTAGGGTTAAAAAAAGTCATACAAACTTAATTTCAATAAATTAGGTCATGCTGATAAAGGTCATACCAGCCATTTCCATTCTCTATAAATATGAGATGAAGGCTTCACTTTTCAGTTGTTCAAGGAGTTAGAAAATCAGATCAAATTAAGAAATTTGTCTGCATTGTAATATTCACAGATTTCTGTGCAAGTTTGGAATATAATTGTTAAACTCGAACAATTCATGTCAAAATCGTTATAAGCTTTTAAACAGTTATATAAACTTTCTAATTATTCATTTTGTAATACTTTTCAAGTTAAAAATTATATCTTCCACTTGAACAGTATTTCATTTCAATTAATATTTCGTGTGAATTTAAAATAATATTTTTAAATCCAATATTCCGCGATAATTAACTGATATTGTATTCAACCCCCCCTTCTACAATATCAGGGACCAACACTCATGACATGCTCTTTTATGAAATGATACATGATATCAATGTAGTTGGTCATTCAGTGTTGAACCGGATTGTTTCTGTTAGGGATTGTGGTGTTAAAATTGTAATCAACTAATATTTTACTTAGATTAATTAGAAATTAACTAAATAAAATATACTGTCAAATACATATTGTTGGGTTCCGAGGCATAAAACGCAGCGGATTAAACGTAAATATAATGAAAAATTTCGGAACCCTAACGCAGGATCATGTATAAGCCTGGACTGATTATTGTGAAACGGAATCATACCTTTGTCTGGTCTTGACTTTCACGAACTCAACGGAGATCCTAGCTTTCACGACTTGTGTCTTCCTCTCGAAAACACCTCTATGGTATCCACACGAGCACCTTCAAGAACGTCTCACGATCTTGATTACGGAATGGATGTACTAGCCTCCTTTGATGATTTCAAATTTTGTTCTTTCTGCCTCCTTGCTGATGCTGCCTTTAGGGTTTTGTTTCTCAAAAAACGTAATCCCTCTTAACCCTATCATTATCTATTTATAATGCTGGTTAAGAGGCCCAATCAGCAAAACCTAACCCATGTAGGTATATGATTAAATAATAAAACGATTTTCTATTATTTAATTAATAACTAAGTCATACTTAATTATTATGGGCAGAAATCCTCTTCAAATTCGAATTTATATTATTTCAATTAATTAAGTCTCACTTAATTAATATAATAAAATTCAAATAATCATCAATTAATTTAAATCTATAATTTAAATTAACTATTCCTCTAAGTGCTCTATGTGTGTGACCCTATAGGCTATTATTTAATTAACAATAATTTTATTCTCCAATAAAATTATAAACAATGAGCGGTATCTAGTAATACATCATTGCTACCCAATTAAATAATAATTAAATCGTGATTCGATAAAACCTTTCGTGATTAATGTTTCCGTGTAATATAATCCCTTTAACCATATATATTATAGATTAAATTCGAGGCATGTATTTAGTCGTCCTCTACAACATTTAATCCGGGTTTACTTGATCCGTGAGTAGACTATGAAAACAAATCATTATTTGAGCACTGCCATGCATTTTATAGTCTCACTCAATCAAGATGCCAATAATATCTCTCCTAATTATAGGAGGGTTAAATCCTTTATCTATCATTCATATTTCTCATACGACTCATGATATACCCGATGTCCACTTTTATCATTACCCGGTCAAAGGTAACTTTTAATGTAGTCAAAGTATATTAATCCTCGTACAGAAATATAATGATCTCAAGTCAGAGGATCATTACACCATTATCACTGTGAGTCTTTCTTATGACTTTATTAAACATGAAAAATCTCACCGTGGGTCTGTCCAGTACCATGTACTCCTGCATGTACCTATGTGTTGACTTTAGTATCCGCATACTTATAACCAATGAGATGTGGTTATCTGTCAAACAACATACTAGTCTATTTATGTATTATTATTGTCCTATAATAATAATACTCGACTAGGGACATTTAAGAATATGATCTATTATATAATCTCAAGTTCAAGTCATGTACTAAACTATACAATGTGTATCATGATTCTAAGGACATTTATTATGCTAACAAATATATCGCAGTATTTAAAGTCATAATAAATACGTTTATTGAATAATCAAATGACATAAATGTCTATTAAAAGAAACATTGTATTGCCTCTAGGGCACCTACACTAACAATCTCCCAATTGCACTAGAGCCAATCTCCCATGTATCTAATACCCATGGAACTAGTGTGACCATCGTGCTTCGTCTGCGACAAGCCTTTGGTCAGTGGAATGTTATCATTTGTGTGCACTTTACATATGTGTATGTCACCCCTTTCATTAATCTCTCGAATGAGGTGATATCTCCTGAGTATATGTTTGGTTCGGGAGTGAGCTCTAGGTTCTTTAGCCTGTGCAATGGCTCCATTATTATCGCAGTATAGATCAATGGGATCTGCGATCGATGGAACCACTCCCAAATCAGTAATGAATTTTCGAATCCAAACAGCTTCCTTAGCCGCTTCACAGGCTGCAATGTACTCAGCCTCCATTGTAGAATCAGCTACTGTTTTTCGCTTTAAACTCTTCCAACTCACAGCACCCCCATTTAGACAAAACACAAAACCAGACTGTGATACAGTATCATCCCTGTCTGTTTGGAAACTTGCATCGGTGTAACCCTTTACAACCAGTTTCTCCTCTCCTCCATACACCAAGAATGAATCTTTAGTCCTTTTCAAGTACTTTAGAATATTCTTGACAGCCGTCCAGTGACCTTCACCTGGATTAGATTGGTATCTGCTCGTCATGCTTAAAGCATACGAAACATCCGGGCGAGTACATACCATTGCATACATGATGGATCCAATTGCTGAGGCATATGGAACCTTACTCATGCGGTCCTTGTCATCCAATGATTTCGGACACTGATCTTTAGAGATCGTTATCCCTTTAGACACGGGGACATATCCCCTTTTTACATTTTATATACCAAAACGATGCAAAACCTTATCGATGTATGTACTCTGACTTAGACCAATCATCCTTCTAGATCTATCCCTATAGATCCTCATTCTTAGAATGTAGGATGCTTCACCTAAGTCTTTCATAGAGAAGTTGCTCCCTAACCAAATCTTAACAGCCTTGAGAGAAGGTATGTCATTCCCCATTAGTAGTATGTCATCAACATATAGTACTATGAATGCCACATGGCTCCCACTAACCTTCTTGTAAACACAAGGTTCATCTTCGTTTTGAACAAAGCCATACTCTTTGACTGTTTCATCAAAATGGATGTTCCATCTCCTAGAGGCTTGCTTCAATCCATAAATGGATCGACGTAATTTACATACCTTGCTAACATTCCTTGGATCGAAAAAAACTTCAGGTTGTGTCATGTACACATCCACATCCTCTTCAAGGCTTCCATTAAGGAAGGCTGTTTTGACATCCATTTGCCAGATTTCATAATCATGGAATGCTGCAATAGCAAGCAAAATCCTTATGGACTTGACCATAGCCACTGGTGAGAAAGTTTCATTATAGTCAATACCATGAATTTGTTTGAAACCTTTTGCAACCAGTCTTGCTTTATAGGTCTGAACATTTCCATCAATGTCAGTTTTCTTCTTAAAAACCCATTTGCACCCTATGGGTTTTACCCCTTCAGGTGGATCAACCAAAGTCCATACTCGGTTTTCGTACATGGAATCCATCTCAGATTTCAAGGCTTCTAGCCATCTCTTAGATTCTGGACTGTTCATAGCATCTTGGTATGTGAGAGGCTCATCTTCATCTATGAGTATCAAATCACCACATTGAGTCAAAAGAAATCCATATCTCTCTGGTTCATGGCGAATTCTACCAGTTCTACGAACAACCTGTGTTTGTTGAGCATTATCATTATCCTGCTCATGTTCCACTTCAGGTTCAATGCTATTTTGTTGTTCTCGATCTTCATCGTGGTCTATAGTTCTCCCACTGTTTCTTTTGGAAACAAAATCTCTTTCCATGAAAACAGCATATCGAGCAATAAACACTTTCTGCTCAGAAGGACTATAAAAATAATACGCCTTTGTTTCTTTAAGGTATCCCACAAAATTGCACTTTTCAGATTTAGGTCCAAGCTTGTCAGATACTTGACGTTTCACAAACGCCTTGCATCCCCAAACTTTCATAAAGTTCATGCCTGACCGTTTCTTCTCCCATATCTCATATGGAGTCTTTTGAACCTTCTTAGTAGGAACACGGTTAAGTGTGAAAGTCGTTGTTTCTAGAGCGTAACCCCAGAAACTAATTGGAAGATCTGCATGACTTATCATCGATCGCTCCATGTCCAACAAGGTGCGATTTCTCCTCTCTGAAACTCCATTCCATTGAGGTGTACCTGACGGAGTGAGTTGTGATACAATACCACACTCCTTTAAATAATCTTTAAATTCTGTGCTCAAGTATTCTCCTCCACGATCAGATCGTAAGATTTTAATACTTGCACTTCCGCCAATTTGCTTATCTACTTCAGCCTTGTATTCTTTAATCTTTTCAAAAGAATCGGATTTATTCTTCATAAGATATACATTTCCATATCTACTGAAATCATCAGTATATGTTATGAAGTAGTAGTAGCCTCCTCTAGCCATCACACGCATTGGGCCACATACATCACTACGTATTAGCTCCAGACGTTCGGTGGCCCTTTGACCCTTACCAGTGAAAGGGGCTTTAGTCATTTTACCAAGCAAACAAGATTCGCATTCTTGGTATGATTCAAAATCAAACTTATCCAAGTATCCATCCTTATGTAATTTGGATATGCGTTTCTCATTTATATGGCCTAGACGACAATGCCAGAGGTATGTTTGATTTGAGTCATTAACTTTAAGTCGTTTGTTTTCTATATTATAGACAGGATTATCTAAGTCAAGAACATATAAACCATTAAACAAATGCGCAACACCATAGGTTAAATCATTCAAAGCAAAAGAGCAACAATTGTTCTTTATCGTAAACGAAAAACCTTTCTTGTCCAAACAAGAAACAGAAATAATGTTTCTGCGAATCGCAGGCACGTAAAAACAATTCTCCAGTTATAAAACAAGCCCTGAGGGCAAAGATAAATAATAGGTTCCTACAGCTAAAGCAGCAACTCTTGCTCCATTTCCAACTCGTAGGTCCACTTCTCATTTAGCCAATGTCCTACTTCTCTGCATTTCCTGCACATTTATACAAATATGAGTAGCACATCCAGTATCCAATACCCAAGATGTAGAAATAGACAGATTGACTTCTATAACATATATACCTGAATTAGAAGCTTGCTCAGCCCTTTTCTTCTTTAGATCCTCCAAGTAAACTGAACAGTTTCTCTTCTAGTGACCAGTTTTCTTACAGTAGTGACATTCACCCTTAGCGACCCCACCTTTAGGCTTTAAAGCCTGTTTGGGACCTGACTTTGGCTTGGGTGTAGAATTAGAACATGTCTTCTTCTTACCCTTCCACTTGCCTTTCCCTTTGGCCTTTATTGCCCACCATCAGTATGGGAGCAGGTTCAGCCGTCTTCATATTGGTCTCATATGTTCTCAACATAGCCAACAATTCAGTAGATGTTTTGTCAAATTCATTCATATTGTAGTTTATGATAAACTGGGTGAATTTGTTGTTCAAAGAATTCATGATTAGGTCAATACCAATTTCCTGAATAATCGGGAAACCCAAAGTTTCAAGGTACTCAATGTAACCAATCATCTTCAGAACATGTGGGCCAACTAATTCACTTGCCCCTTGTTTGCAATTAAAGAGTGATTTACTCGTGTTGAACCTTTCTTGACGAGTTTGTCTTGCAAACATGCTTTGCAAGTGTTCATAGATAGTATATGCATCCATATGCACATGCTGTCTTTGAAGCTCAGCACTCATAGTTGCCAACATAAGACATGCAACATCAGTTGCAGCATTCTCATCCTTTGTGTGGGCCGCTCGTTCCTCAACAGTAGCGCCCTCGGGAAGGGGACCTGCCGGAGGAATATCAATGACATGAAGCTTGCGCTCCTTCCCGAGGACAATCCTCAAATTCCTCTGCCAGTCTAGGAAGTTGTTTCCCCCTGTCAGCTTATCCTTCTCAAGGACAGATCGTACGGATAGTGTGTTTGTGTTGTTTGTCATTACTTGGTATCTACAATGATAAAAGCACAAAATAAACATTAGATTGTCTGAGTTATTTATTATGTTCAAATGATTATGATATATTCATAATATATCTCCCACTATTTTTATCAAACTAATAGCCCTTACTATTAATTTGGAAAGTATATCCCATAATTCTTTCTAGTGAGCCAAGATCCATATTTCGTTATGTCTTAAGTCAACCACTGGAAGTCCTCAAGAATGATTATTTAGGTAGACAACATTTGTCAATTATATCATATATAATTCTTGGATAGTTTGGTGAACAACGATTGATCTTATCTATCTAATAGACTTTTAACCAAACTCTATGCTTCTAAGTTCATAATGGTTGAATATAACCGTTTACTTTCACCTTATTATGACGAATCAGTTAAGTTAGACCCAATGATACAATGGCCGAATATAACCGTTTATATTCGTCGCATCTCACCACGATAGATAGGAGTCCCCTGCCACTGGCAGTCTTTCCCCTAATCGATCTAGGATTCGATGAGTGTTCATTCATTGGAAAGCATCCGATTAAAACTTAATATTTTGTTAAGGGGTTTAGAAAATTTACGACGATCATGATCACATCATGAAGAGATCCTCAATTTTTCCTTGAACCAAATATTTCAAATTGACATCTTAAATTGTTCATTTCCCAGGTAGATGAAGGATACCAGTGGTCACACTTAAAACCCATCAGCCTTACGAATACGCATATCCGCTTTTGTTAGAAAATCCCAATTAAAGATATCAAAATCCATATTCAATTCCGTGTTTTAAAAATCCATATTTCATAAACAAGAGAATCTCATGATCGTTTGTTAATTTTAAAATCTTAAATCGTTAAAGATTTTATCTTGTTTAGTATGGCAAGCATGGCATGGGTGACGTATCTAATACATGCATACATCATTAATCTAATTAAAGCATGCATCTTCTACTCTACACATACATTCATACATCAATATGTAACTTGCAATATGTAAACGTGCTTGGTTATGGCCCCTTTCCTATGTGATCCTTTCGAGCTAATGAAAGGATCAAAGTCAATCTATGGTGGTAAAATATAAATACAATTACATGTCTTCATTCTTCTTGTATCCATGGGTGCTTGCTCCTCTTCTTGGATCATCCTTCAATCTTCAAGTACATTACATGGAATAATTGAATACAACCTATACTAATGTACTTACATAAGAAAACTCGAGTTACATTCGAGGTTAAACAATTACAAGAATGAAGAAAACGACATGCAAGTCGTATTTATAAAATCAAAACCAAAAACCATTAATCTAGGGGTCCAAAGGCCATAACCAGCACCATGCTCAGGTACACAACAAAAATAATGCGGGGGTCCGGGGGCGGCAGCCCCTGGGCGGGGTCCGGGGTGGCAGCCCCCGGCTGGGGTCGAGCTGACAGGTCAGCTCGAAATCAGAATTTTTTTTATTTTCGAAGACCAGTCCTATTCAGAAATCATCAATTTCTGAACTACAGATCATATCTGTTGGCCTTTTCCCCCCACTGCAACTTATGTAGTTTCAGAAGCATGTATCATATACATACTTATCATATCCCAGTTAACAAATCATGTCCAACACAATCTGTCCACCAGTTTATATCACTATACAAACTGACCCTCATGCATAATATACAAATCGCAATAAGGCATATAAATCATTCATGGCAAATCATTAACATGCTAGTATCATCAACCATGTACTCATTATACGAATAACCAGATACTCATCATATAACAGTTTTTAATCATACATATCATGTCATAACAGATTATAACATTGCAGTAGCATGGCAGTCTCAAACAGGCATGACAGTAGCAAAGCAGTAGCATGGCAGTGGCATAACAGATTATGACAAACCAATAGCATGGCATGGCAGTCACCAAAACAGGCATGTATGCATCAAATACATAAAACACGTAACCAAATTAGTCCCTTATACACATAGCTCTGATGCCATTGTTGGGTTCCGAGGCATAAAACGCAGCGGATTAAACGTAAATATAATGAAAAATTTTGGAACCCTAACGCAGGATCATGTATAAGCCTGGACTGATTATTGTGAAACGGAATCATACCTTTGTCTGGTCTTGACTTTCACGAACTCAACGGAGATCCTAGCTTTCACGACTTGTGTCTTCCTCTCGAAAACACCTCTATGGTATCCACACGAGCACCTTCAAGAACGTCTCACGATCTTGATTACGGAATGGATGTACTAGCCTCATTTGATGATTTCGAATTTTGTTCTTTCTGCCTCCTTGCTGATGCTGCCTTTAGGGTTTTGTTTCTCAAAAAACGTAATCCCTCTTAACCCTATCATTATCTATTTATAATGCTGGTTAAGAGGCCCAATCAGCAAAACCTAACCTATGTAGGTATAGGATTAAATAATAAAACGATTTTCTATTATTTAATTAATAACTAAGTCATACTTAATTATTATGGGCAGAAATCCTCTTCAAATTCGAATTTATATTATTTCAATTAATTAAGTCTCACTTAATTAATATAATAAAATTCAAATAATCATCAATTAATTTAAATCTATAATTTAAATTAACTATTCCTCTAAGTGCTCTATGTGTGTGACCCTATAGGCTATTATTTAATTAGCAATAATTTTATTCTCCAATAAAATTATAAACAATGAGCGGTATCTAGTAATACATCATTGCTACCCAATTAAATAATAATTAAATCGTGATTCGATAAAACCTTTCGTGATTAATGTTTCCGTGTAATATAATCCCTTTAACCTTCTGGTGAAACTGACAATCTGTTTCAAGTAGCAAAATAGGTAATGCTAATTCAAAGATTGATCATGTCAATTCTACCTAGTCTGTCAAGTCTACGACTTCAACTTGAGAAAAAGCAAGCTAAAAGATAAAGCTTGTTTAAGGAGTCAAGAATATCAAATCATCTTAGAGCAACTTTATTTACAAATGGAATGAAGACAAATTTGAATAGGAAAAGTGAAGTTTTTATTTCAAGCATTGTCCTAGGAACAAGGGAAAGTACATTTGTAAGTGAGATATATGTTTTAGCTTAAATACACATGTCTCACAAAACACTTTCCCTTATGTAACTGAGCTTAACTTTTCTCAAGCATAGAAATACTAACAATCTCTTGTTATTGTACCTATTGAAGTTGGAAACATCTTCCAATCAGTTGTGGCAAAACAAAAATTAATAAAATTAATTTTTGTAGTTGAACATCTTTCTCCATTTAATTGTTTACTATTGTTTGCATTTGTTACTTGATTTTATTATTTCTTGTTTGTTGTCAGGAAGATAAGTTATAAATTATCAAGTTGCATTCAACCCCCTCTTCTGCAACACTCATACTGTTTAACAACTGGTATCAGAGTAGCAGGTTAGATATACATAATCTGATAAGATCTAAACATGAGTGCACGGAAAGTAAGCAGCATAAAAATATCCACCTTTGACGAAGAACACTACAACCTTTAGAAAAGAAAGATGATGTTGTTCATAAAAACAGCCAACCCACTCTACCCTGGAATCCTGGAAAATGGTCCCTTCATACCTCAAATATATGTACCTGAAATCACAGTAGATGGTGAAATAATATCTGCCTACTGGGTTCCTAAAAAGGTTTCAGAGTACACTGACATTGAAAGAGAAAAAGTATATCTACATGATTGCTTACAATTTATCATCATTGAGGCACTTGACAATGTCATGTACAACAACATTGTCAACTGCACCAGTGCAAAGCAAATATGGGAAACCATTGAGATACTCTGTGAAGGAAAAAAAGAAGTAAAGGAAAATCAAAGACATATTCTGGTATCTCAGTATGAAGCCTTCATGGCCAAACCAAGTGAAGGTTTGACTGAGATGTTTTAGAGGTTTAATAGGTTGATAAATGACCTGCATCTGCATGGAAAGTTTTATGACAAAAAGGAGGTAAACATGAAATTCATGTTGATACTTCCTGACCATCTAGAGCACAAGGATTCTGCCATAAGAGAAGGAAAGGATTTATCAAAAGTTTCTCTTGAAACATTATATGGCATACTTAAAACCTATGAGCTAGAACTACTACAAAAGAGATCCATTCAAGCTGGTCAAAGAGGAAAAATGGCTAACACTTCAAATGCTCTAGTAGCTCAGGATCCACAGATGATGCAGCTTAAGGAATCTCAACATCAATAGCAAATCAAGATTGAACAAATCACAGATAAAGATGAAAGTGTGACTCTGGAACTCAAGGATGGGGAAGAACATGAGTTCTACACTTTGGAGGAACTGGATAACATGGAAAACAAAATAATGGCCTACATGGCAATAAAGTTCTCCAACTTGAGATTCAAGAAGAACAAAACTTTCAAACCTAGATGATAAAGCTCTAGGTTCAACAAGCCAAATATTTCAAAACCTAGAGGAAGTGAGAAAGGTGGATAGAAAACAGGTATGGTGGATAGATCCAAGATAAAATCTTACAATTATAGTGAAATGGGGCATTTTGCAACAGAATGCAAGAAGCCGAAATAAGTGAGGAGAAATGACAATGATTATGAGGAACTTAAAGCAAAGTATGAAGCCTTGCTCAACAAGCAACAAGGAATAGCTTTTGTGGCTGAAGAAAAGTGTTGGGAAGATTCTAATGATGAAGAGGAGGAAGAACATGGAAATCTTGCTCTCATGACTAACTCTGGAGAGGGTTCATCCACTTCATCAAGTCAGGTACCATTTCTTACTACTGTTGATATGACTACATCTCAGTATAAGAAAATTGTTGAAAGTTTAAGTTCTGAAATTTTCAATATTCAGACAAGCATGCCAACGATGAGATAGTTAAATTGTCTAGTTTTAATGAGTTATTGAAGACTAAAAATCATGAACTAGAACTTAAACAGAATGCTTTTGAGTCCTTACAACAGAAAAATGAGATTATTAAAAACAAGGTAGTTTGTGCTTCCCAGATTGAGGAATTTCTTAGAAAACAGATTTCTGAGAATGAACTAAAAATCAAGGCCTACAAGAATTCTATTTCATTGTTAAAATCACACCATGATGATAATACTGAAAATCAAAAGGTAGGTATAGGTTTTAACTATGAGAAGAAAAGTGGAAAGAAACATGCTGTAGAGGAAGACATCAAATATACTGTCAAACCTTCCATTCTAAAGAAAGTTAGGAATCCCATGTTCAAAAAGGCATAATTTGAATTTGACGAGGAAGTATTAGTGATTAAACAAGAGATAGATGATGAGGACAATGAAGCTGTCACTTAGTCCTTTAAGGCAAAAGATACTGTTAAAATCCCTAAGACAGTTAGTTTTGACCTTGACAGTAACTTGTGTTTAAAAGATATTGTCGACACTGGCAAGACAGTAAGTTCAGAAGCTGCTGTCAAGACTATAAAATCCAAACTTACTGTCAAGAAAACTCCATCTAAACCTACTGTCAACACAGCGTGATAGTAACTTCTAAACATACTGTCATGAAGACCAAGAAGAACAGAAATGGAAAACTAGGAATAAATAAGAAGAACAATTATGATTATATTCCAAATTCTCCTAGAAAGTTGTGCAATAATTGTGGGTCTTCTAGGCATCTAACTCATGTCTGCAACAAAAGCAAGTCTAATGTCAAGAATGCTACCTCTGTCAATGGAAATTTACACATCATGCCTTTAAAGAAAAAACAAGTTACTCACTGTGGTGATTTTGATTGCATTTCATGTAAAATGAACTTGATGAGTATGTGCCATAACATGCCAATTGCTAATAATCAAGAATGCCTGCATAAGAGTGATAAAACTGAAAAGGCAAAGACTCTAAGTCCACCTAAAGTTAGGGTGGACAAGCCACCCAAGAGAAAAGCTATCAAACCGGTAATCAAATATGAATGGGTAGCTATAAGAGTCTTGCTAAAAGCAAGAGAAAGAATTATACCTAAATCAACTTCAAACTGTGATTTAGCTAAGCAAAATGGACTTAATGAAAATCGGGTACCAAAAGCAACTTAAAAAATTTGCTTTGCAGGGAAACAAGAAAAATAGAAGAATCATGTGGATCATTGATAGTGGATGCTCAGGACACATGACAGGTGATAAAGCACTGTTATCACTGTTCAAGGAAATGGATGGCCCTTATGTAACCTTTAGTGACAACAACATTGGTTTCACAATGGGATATGGCATTCTAGAAGTTGGAAATTTGAGAATATAGAAAATTTCTCTAGTGAATGGTTTGAAGCACAATCTATTGAGTGTAACTCAATTTTCTGAAAGAGGATTTCAAGTGAGCTTTGTTCAAGACAGATGCTCCATTGTCAACAAGAAGACAGGAGAAGAAGCTCTTCAATGAGTTAAAAAAGGAAGCCTCTTCATAGCTGACTTGCATTCTGTGAGAAAAGATAAAGTCTACTGTTTCTACAGTAGGGCTTCCCCATCTGATAGTTGGCCATGGCATAAGAAATTTTCCCATTTGAACTTCAAATCAATGAATTATCTAATGAAGAGAGAATTGGTGAAAGGGCTTGCTCAACTTGAATTCTATCAAGAAGGATTGTGTAAGGATTGCCAAAAAAGGAAGTTAATTAGAGCTTCACACAAAAGCACTCCTAGTGGCTCAATCAATGAAGCATTTCAACTGATTCACATGGACTTATTTGGTCCTGTGAATGTGCAATCACTAGCAAGAAAAAGATATGATGTAGTAATGGTTGATGATTTTTCAAGATACACTTGGGTGAGGTTACTAGCATCCAAGGATGAAGCTGCACAATAAATCATTGATTTGGTAAGGGTTCTTGACAAGAATCCCAAATACAAAGTGCAGATTTTAAGAAGTGATAATGGTACTGAGTTCAAAAATAGTGTCATGAATGATTTCTGCAAAGACAATAGAATCACTCAACAATTCTCTACACCAAGAACACCTCAGCAAAATGTTGTTATGGAAAGAAATAACAGAACTCCCATTGAGGCTGCAAGAACATTGTTGAGTGAAGTAAAACTTCCTACTTATTTCTCAGGTGAAGCAATCAATACAGCCTGTTATACTCAAAATAAGATTGTAGTCAATAAGGCCTATGGAAAGAAACCCAATAAATTGCTTATAGGAAGGAAACCAACTGTCAATTATTTTCATGTCTTTGGTAGAAGTGCTACTACATGAAAGATTCAACTGAGATCAAAGGAAAATTTGACACTAAAGCACTTGAAGGAATCTTTATGGGGTATGGCATTGACAGGACTGCATACAGAGTCCACATCATTGATCACAAGACTGTGGAAGATAGTGTAAATGTCACCTTTGATGAATCAAAATTTCCTGGAGTTGAAGGAAGTCAAGAAATAGAACCATTGTTCTTTAAAAATCAAGGCTATCTAGAAGTGATTGATGAAGATTCACCAAGAGTTGATCACACAATTTCTGGTCCAACAAATGTTCCTATCCAGTCTGGAGATAATGAAGGAACTGCTCAAACAACTGATTTTTCTGGGAATGTTCTCATGGAAAGTGGACTTGAAGAAATTGATGTTGTTAACAGTGCAAGAACAAAAGATGCTGTCAATCAATAAGGTGATGAAGATTCCAGTGATTCTCTAAGAGAAACAAAATGGAACAGAGATCGCACAAATGATTTAATCATTGGTGATCCAGAAACTGGAGTCAAAACAAGAAGAAATGTTGCCAACGAATGCATGTACTCTTGTTTCCTTTCTCAAACTAAGCCCAAAACTCTAGAAGAACCTTTGGCTGATCCAGATTGGATTAATGCCATGCAAGAAGAGTTTAATCAATTTGAAAGAAGTTGTGTTTGGGAATTGATGCCTAGACCAAAGAACAAATCCATAATAGGCACCAAATGGGTTTATAGGAACAAGATGGATGATTGTGGTACTGTCACAAGAAACAAAGCAAGGCTGGTGGCAAAAGGTTACTGCCAACATGAAGGGATTGATTATGAAGAAACATTTACACCTGTTCCCAGACTTGAGGCAATAAGAATCTTCTTGGCTTTTGCTACTTTCAACAACTTCAAAGTTTTTCAAATGGATGTTAAAAGTGCTTTCCTTAATGAAGAGTTAGAAGAAGAAGTGTATTTTGAACAGCCCCCTAGCTTTGAAGATCCAAAGATGAAGAACTTTATGTACATACTATTCAAGGCATTGTATGGCTTAAAGTAAGCACCAAGGGCTTGGTATGATACTATTTCCAAGTTCCTTCTTGATAACAATTTTACAAGATGGATTATGGATAAAACTCTTTTATACAAAAAGCATGGAAATGATATCATTCTAGTCCAAGTCTATGTTGATGACATTATTTTGGTTCAACAAATGAAGATCTATGCAAGAAATTCTCTGAGTTGATGCAGAACAAATATGAGATGAGTATGATGGGTGAATTGGTATTCTTTCTTGAACTTCAAGTTTATCAAAAAGAAGATAGAATATTTATTTGCCAGACTAAGTATGTTAAAGATCTCCCGAAAAGATTTAATATGGAAGACTCATCTCCTATAAAAACTCCAATCTCAACAGCAACTCAACTTGACAAGGATCCAAAAGGAAAGAAGGTGGACAACAAAATGTATAGATGAATGATTGGCTCTCTCCTCTACCTAATAGCTAGCAGGCCTGACATCATGTTTGCAACAGGGTTGTGTGCAAGGTTCCAATCTGATCCAAAGGAGTCTCACTTAATGGCTGTAAAAAGAATTTTTAGATACATTAAAGGCACTTAAAACTTAGGCCTTTGGTATCCTAAAGATTCTAGATTTGACTTAGTTGGATATTTAAACTCAGACTATGCAGGGTGCAAGATAGACAAGAAGAACACTACAAGTAGCTGTCAATTTCTGGGAGAGAGATTGGTCTCATAGTTTAGCAAGAAGCAGCACTCTGTATCAAACTCAGCTGCAGAGGCTGAATACATTGCA
This sequence comes from Oenanthe sinensis, assembly GCA_028671895.1. Lineage (NCBI taxonomy): Eukaryota > Viridiplantae > Streptophyta > Magnoliopsida > Apiales > Apiaceae > Oenanthe > Oenanthe sinensis. The sequence continues at coordinate 16,935,309 of CM053813.1, forward strand.
GCTGGTAGTTGCTGTGCTCAATTACTTTGAATGAGGAACCAGCTATTGGACTATGGGTTGATTATGCAAGGAATTCCAATATTTTATGACAATATTAATGCCATAGAAATTTTTGAGAAACTTGTTCAACACTCCAAAACTAAGCACATTGACATCAAACATCATTTCATTAGAGAGCATGTGGAGGAAGACACAATCAAGATAATCTATGTGCCCACAGAGAAGCAACTTGTAGATATTTTCACCAAACCACTGGATGAAAAGACATTCAACAGACTAATGAGTGAATTGGGTATGTTAAATTTTTCATGTTAATGTAATTCTATTTAGTTGATTAAAAATTTAGTTTACCAGAATTTCACAGTGAATTAATGGCCTCTTAAGGTGTTTTGATTTTTATCACAGTGGAAAGACATGATGATATTTTACTGAGAGGTTAACTAATTTATTTGTAAGTAACTTAAATTCATATTTGGTCAATAAAATATACTGTCAAGATTCATGACAATGTGTTTTATTCATACTGTCATATAGCATTAAGTTACTGTCAAAATTCTGTGAAAACTCACTGTCAAATGATTGAGAAGTTTTGACAGTATAGTACGCGAGACTAAAACTTACTATCAAATCCTGTGAAACTTACTGTCAAGTATTTGAGAAGTCTTGATAGTATAGTACGCTTGACTGAAACTTACTGTCGAATCCTGTGGAACTTACTATCAAATGTTTGAGAAATCTTGACAGTATAATATGCGAGACTGAAACCTACTGTCAAATTTTTTGAAACTTACTGTCTAACAACTGACAGTATAGTTTTCTAAAATTCTCATATAATATACTGTCAACAATTAATATTAGGGTTATTCATTTATTTTACATATTCTCTAACCACTAATGTTACTGTCAAGAGTGTTTGTGATTTTTAGCGCATAAGTTACTGTCAAGAAATGGAACTAGAAGACAACTGTCATAAAATCGTTTACAATTCCTTCTTGACAGTATCTTTTTCACATCATATAAATACACAGCTAAAAACTTTCTCACTCTTTACTTTTCTTTATTTCTCTCTTAACTTCAAATTCTCTTACATCCTAAAAACTCTCCATTTTCTCAATAACCTCTCATTCTCTAAACCGTTCTTAAAACACTAAACTCTTCTTCATTTTAAACTTCAACAAATTCTCAACCATGTCAGGACCCCAAATCATTTGTTCTCTTGCCCAAACCAATTTCACCACCATGGCTTCGGTGGGTGAAGCTGGAGAAGCCTTTAAACTGTTTGTTGGCTTCATGAATAACTCATATTTGTCATTTGCTCTCAACAATAGCCCAATGCTAGAAATACCAAGGTTATCACAATTGTGGACCTTCTGCAACATGTGAGGGGGAGCAGAACTCAAGCTCCACCATGTTTCAAATCAATGGGCTCTCCTACACCATTGATTCAACCCACATCAATACTGCTCTCCACACTGAAGCTGAGAAGGATACTCCTTTTCAAGAACCTGAAAGTGAAGAACAACTCGCCAAGTTTTTTAAAATGATTGGGTATATTGGACCCAAGAAAAATCCTGACGGTGATGAATGGTACCCCTCAGGAGGCATGGACAGAAAATTCATGAATAAAGAGTGTAGCATGATGCTAGATGTTGTTTCAAGGTCCATGTCTAGCAAGACCAGTGGTTGGAATGAGGTGTCAGCTTACATCAGGAAGATTGTGCACTCCATGATGCAACACTGCAGAATCGACATCAGAAAACTCCTGATGCCATTATTCAAACTGGTGCTTGCCAAGAAAAAAAAAAAGGAAGGCGGTAATTTACTATCCTAGATTCTTTATGCTTATCATTAACTCTGTTGTTGGCATAATTAATTTAGATAGTGTTCAATGCATGGAGTCCACAACCTTAAAGAAAAATAATCATTCTTTATTAATCAGTAAACCACTTAACACTGAATTGAGTTTGTTTATAACTGATTTCATGCTTTCTATTATAAATAGATTAAATTTAAAAATTGTTGGGGACTACAATGTATTTTCCTTGAGTGATGAGAATGGTGTTGACCTCTCCATTCCTAACCCACACTCTAAACCATATGAAGGAGTCTGACCTTCTAGAGTCACAAAATCCATTAGCCAAGGGTCTGGTTCCTCTCAAAAGGACTAGGCTCCAAAAAGAAAGAAAATCAATAACCCTAGTTTAGAAACCATTCCATAAGTAGGGGGTGAAACTGCACAAGTTGCAGCAAATAAGGATGGTAGTATGATCACAGAACACACAGAGGGCCCTGATGAGCCTAGGCGGAAGAAGGCAAGGGTATGAACCTCTATTAGCCAGAGTGTGTCCTCTCAAAATGGCACATCTCTTAAAAGGGATCAATACACATCTCTGGATGTCTCCTCTCAACAGGAGGCATCTATTGAAATTGGCCAGTCTCCCATGACAACTTGTACAGAGTCTGCACAACAGGTTGAACTCATTCAATCTGAGCCCACACTTGAAGATACACACATAATAGGGCTAGAAAATGTGGAACACAGCTCATTCAATTATGGTGCATCACATTTTGTCACAATTGAAAAACAAAATGTTGATGCACTATTTCAACAATTGAATGAAACTGATCATAGCAATACACAAGAACCTTCCACTCAAAGGGTGGAAGAGATTGCTGTCACAACCTCTGTAGCTATTAATGACACAGTTGTTGTCAATCCTCATGACAGTAACTTTTCAAAAGATGCTGTCAACATTCCAATTCTAGATAGCAACTCTCCAATGGCTGCATCTTCTCAACAGAACAATGATGATGATTCTTCTCTTATCTCTACTCTACTAAAGGTAAAATCTAAATCTTAAGTGCAAGGTGTACCTGCTCAATCCCTTGCACCTAGGTTGAGTGAGGGAGAGAAAAATAAAGAGAGAAAAAGAAAAGAGATAAGTGAATAAAAAAGAATAGAGAGGTAGGGAAAAACCCTGACAAAATGAGAGGGCTTTGAGCAAAGCCAAAGAAAAGAAGGAACCCAAATTTCTAAGGCAATAGGACTTCAGAGTGAGTTAGTGAGGAGTGATGAGATCACTCAGAAAAAACCAGAGAGTGTGAGCACACCCATAACCTCCAAATCATCTAAACAAGCTGATGAAAGGTTGAAATCCCTTTCACATAAAGTCACCAAACTATCAAAGAATCTAGACATTGTTGGCAGAAATCAAGTGAAGCTGGTCAACAGGATGGCTAGTCTAGAGAAAACTATGAATGAAGGATTCAAGGCCATCTTTGGCAAGCTTCAAGAGTTCAATTCTAAATTTTCAAACCCTGCAGTTGCTACCTCAACTAAGGGGGAGAAAAGTACAGATCAAGCTGAAGCATTTGTAGATGGGAGTAATAAGGAGACAACTCAAGCTGCATCTCAGGGGGGAGTTAGCTAGCATAACTGTCTAGTGTGGCTGTTGAGATTACTACACAACTTGGTGGTGATAAGGTAGAGAAGAGTGTTGAGAGGCCCAAGGAGAAAGGTATTGTGATCAAAGAATGTGGTGTAAAGAAGGCTCCAATGGTGTATACAACAGGGAAAGGAAAGGAAAAACTCTTTAAAGATGAAAATGATGATTTAATCATAGAAGAGAGAGAAAATTTTGATGATGAGCAGGCTTCTATTATTATGGTTGATGAAAATGAAAATAATAAAGTGTTTGAAGATGCTAAATTCAATAAAAGGATAAATGATCTGAGAGCCTTATCCAACAAAGATCCCAAGAAATTTTCTGATTCAATGAGACAGTCAATAGTAGGAGCAGCTGTGATGGTGTCAAAGAACAACAAGTGGGTAATCTCTATCAAAACTGAAGGAGGTCTTAGCTGGTGTGTGAGCATGAGATATTTGAGCAGACAAGAAATCTCAGTGATAGAAGCCATCAAACTTAAAATCAAGACATACAAGTCATGGATAAATGAAAATCTAAAGAGGACACTACAAAAGCTGATAATTGAAAATTTACCAGAAATAACTCATAATCCTTTGGGCATAAAATTCAGCAGCACTACGGATGGCAAATACAGATCTATGAATCTTGAAAATGTGACTATGTGCAGAGCAAGGTCTGTAAAAGAAGCTTTTGACTACTTTAAGAAAATTCCTGTAAATGATGAAAGAGTTGAAGTATTAAGGGTATTGGATGAAGAATTAAAAAGGTTAGAAGAATTGAAGACAAGGAAGAATGTGAAGAAAACTCAAGAAAGGAGAGATGGAGATAATGATGATGAAAAGCCTGATGGAAGTGTAGGTAGTTCTAGCCAACACAAGAACAATGGTGAAGGATCATCTGGAACTGGAAATAAGGTGGATGAAGATAAGGATGAGGATAAGATGGATTATAAGGATGGTATTGAAGGAAGGGTTTTGAAGACTGTAGTTCTTGGTTTTGAAGAAGACAAGAAAGATGCTGTTATGAGTGATAAAGGTGAACCTACTGTCACAAAACCTACTGTCACAAAACTTACTGTCATGGAACATACTGTCAAACCTGCATTGACAGTAACTTCAAAGTCACTATCAAGAAAAATCTCTTTATCCAAGAAACGCAGGATTGCAAGGGCTGAAAGACCCAAACCTCATTCTAGCAGGAAGCCAAGTAAAGGAGTTGGAAGCTGTTTAATGAGACAATGCATGAAGAATGTCATGATGTCAGGAGACCCACCATCAACAACATAGATGAGTCAAAGGCGGAATTAATCACTAAAGTTATTGTTGAGTGGACTGAGCTTAATTCCTTGAGCATGATAAATATCTTCTATGCTACAGGAAAAGTTGAAGCTTTGGGACATGATCTAAAGGGAGCGACCTACTTTATGGTGAGAAGAATGCTACAAATCATCAAGGGCCTAGATATTAGGACTCAAGTTTTCAGGGGAATATTGATCAAGAAATTCTTGGAGCTAATGGAAACATTCAAAACTCATCCTTTGGATTTCATTGAAGATGAAAAACCTGAAACAGTAATATACTCAGATGGAGTTATGTTTGAAAATGAAGATGGAGTCAAGTAATTCTGGGATATAGATTCCTTACAGGAAAAAAATACTGAACTCGTGATGAAGCTAGTGGAGCAACTTCAACAAATCCCATATCCTGAAGAGCAAGGATTCATTCCCAAACTCCAGAGATTCAAATCAACCAAGGAACAGCAGGAGTATGAGAAGAAGATGGTGTATGAGAAGACTCAATAATGTCTGCTAAGAAATCCTGAAAGAGTAGTCTTCTATAACTCTGGTGGATCTGCTGAGGAAATTACATTTGAAGATTTGAAGACTTTGGTTGAGAATGATCCTGAGATAGTCAAACTGATCAAGAGACAACTACTCAAAATAAAAAACTTTGAGGTGTTTGATCTCAAAAGGAAATCAATACAGATATGTGATTATAAAGAAAAAGAAGAAAGGGAAAAGTGGGAGAAATTTGAAAGTGAAGTGGAAGCTGCCAAGAAGAAGGTAGAGAAGATTACCAAAAGAATCAAGGAAGGTGAGATTGACATGAATCATGCAATACTGAATCATCAATTCTCAAAGAGAGCTACATATGTGTCTCCTGTTTTGTTTGGACCTTTGAGAGTTATTATTGATAGTACTGAAGTAGAGGCTACAAATTTCAGGGTACTAAACAATGAGAATTTGAGAAGGATCTTCAGGCTCACTACAGGCTCATTTGTAGAAGCTGAAAGAGACTTGAGCAAAATTTTCTGGGAGATCATTAAATCAAGAGAGGATGAAGATGAAGCCATATACAAACTCAGAGTGAAACAGGTTTTCTCTTCTACAAAAGATAGATTTTTCAAAGACATGTTTAGGATGAAATATCTATGTATCTCCAAAGGACCAACTAAGAACTACTACACCTACAGAAACTTGAAGGATCTTTCTTACAAAATGGTGAAGTTAGTCTTAGATTGTGTTTCTGAGCATGCCAAGATAGATGAAGAAAAACAGGCACTAAAAGCTTTTGAAGGTTTGTATGGAAGGATGACTACAAACAAGAAGTGAAGTTGAAACTCAAGCTAAAAGTTGAAGATTTGGTCAGTCTAGAGGAGCCTAGTTTAAGAGAAAATTGTACTTATAATTTTTTTCTTGTACAAACACTTCTGTTTTATTAGTTGAGTTAACATTTGCAATTTATTTTGAATTTGTCTTTATTTGTGATAAAAATAAATTGAGGGAGATTGTTAGGGATTGTGGTGTTAACATTGTAATCAACTAATATTTTACTTAGATTAATTAGAAATTAACTAAGTAAAACATATTGTCATATACATATTGACAGTATGTTTAAATGTCACTTTTAATATTATGTACAAAAAGCCAAGTAGGTGACAATAAGTATCAATAGTTACTTTCTTGTAAAAATGTAATAAATGATCTATGAAGTAGAAGTTCACAAAGTGTTCATGCACAACATGGATCAAATCATTGACAGTAACATTCTACAAACATAAGCCAACGACAACATATTCAAGTGACAACACCTTTTGAAACAACTAACAACAACTATTTCTCGACAGTAAAGTTGACGGAGATTGAAGAATCAAAGACATCAAGTTTTACTGAACTCAACTATTCCTCGACAGTAAATTTGGCAGAGATCGAAGAATCAAAGACAACAAGTTTTATTGACAGCAACTATTCCTCAACAGTAAACTTGGTGGAGATTGAAGTATCGAAGACATCAAGTTTCTCTGACAGTAACTTTGGCGGGGATAGTTGACAGCATGTTTGGCGGGATAGTTGATAGTACCTTTGGACGACATCATGTTTAAGAAGACTGTCAAGATTGACAGTAAAGTATGCAAAGTCGAATATGCTGTCACTAAGGATAAGCTAAAGGTTGATTATAACCTTTTGGTGAAGCTGACAGTCCGTTTCAAGTAGCAGACTAGGTTATGCTAATTCAAAGATTGATCTTGTCAATTCTACCTAGTCTGTCAAGTCTACTATTGTAACTTGAGAAAAGGCAAGCAAAAAGATAAAGCTTGCTTAAGGAGTCAAGGATATCAAATCATCTCAGATAAACTTTATCTACAAATAGAATGAAGACAAATTTGAATAGGAAAAGTGAAGTTTCTATTTCAAGCATTGTCCTAGGAATAAAGGAAAGTACATTTGTAAGTGGGATATGTGTTTTAGCTTAAATACACATGTCTCACAAAATACTTTCCCTTATGCAACTGAGCTTAACTTTACTCAAGCATATAAACACTAGCAATATCTTCTTATTGTATCTATTGAAGCTGGACACATCTTCCAGTCAGTTATGGCAAAATAAAAATTAATAAAATTAATTTTTGTAGTTAAACATCTTTCTTCATTTAATTGTTCACTGTTGTTTGCATTTGTTACTTGATTTTATTATTTCTTGTTTGTTGTTAGCAAGATAAGTGATAAATTATCAAGTTACATTCAACCCCCCTTCTACAATACTCATACTGTTTAATAACTGGTATCAGAGCAGCAGGTTAGATATACATAACCTGAAAAGATCTAAACATGAGTGCACAGAAAGTAAGTAGCATAAAAATACTCACCTTTGACAAAGAACACTACAACCTTTGGAAAAGAAAGATGATGTTGTTCATAAAAACGGCCAACCTTTGGCTGGTGATGCATCTTCAAGACCATGCTTCTTCATAAGATCTCTGATGTACTTGGTCTGACAAATGAAGATTCCATCTTTTCTTTGACTTACTTGGAGTCCAAGGAAGTAATTCATCTCTCCCATCATGCTCATCTCATACCTACAATGCATTAACTTAGCAAATCTACTACATAACTGATCTTTAGTAGAAATAAATATAATGTCATCCACATATACTTGTACTAATATCATGTCATTTTTATGCATTTTATGAAATAGAGTCTTATCTATAACACCTCTAATGAAACTATTTTCAAGTAAGAATACAGATAGAGTGTCATACCATGTCCGAGGTGCTTGTTTTAGGCCATAGAGTGCTTTGAAGAGAAAGTACACAAATTCAGCAAATTCTGGATCATCAAACCCTGGGGTTGTTCTACAACACTTCTTCTTCAAGCTCTCCATTCAGGAATGCACTCTTCATATCCATTTGATATATTTTAAAGCCGGAGTGTGCTGCGAATAACAGAAACATCCTAATAGCTTCAAGCCTTGCCATTGGTGCATATGTTTCATCATAATCTATTCCTTCTTCTTGGGAATAACTTTTAACAACCAGTCTGGCTTTGTTCCTCGTCACAATGCCATATTCATCTAGTTTATTTCTGAATACCCACTTTGTGCCAATAATAGGCTTGCTCTTTGGCCTGGGTACCAGCTTCTAGACCTTTTGTCTTTCGAATTAATTGAGTTCTTCTTGCATAACAATAACCCAATCTGGATCTTCTAGTGTTTCCTCTACTTTCTTTGGCTCTATCTTAGAGAGAAAAGCAGAGAATAAACATTCATTCTGTGAAGCACGTCTCGTTTGAATTCCAGCATCTGGATCTCCTAGAGTCAATTCAAAGGGGTGATCTCTACTCCACCCCATATGCCTAGGTAGATTTGCCCTAGATGATTCAGCTTGATTATCATTAGAGTGCTGATTCCTGTTTGTAGATCCTTCAGTTGCTCCCCCTGAGTTGCTGTTTGGTTGAGAATGAGATTCTCTGCCACCACTAGTAGTTTTTGTGTATCTTCCACTGTTTCCACTATTAGGGTCAGAATCATCATTGTTGTTATCCCCAATTGGTGCTTGATTTTCTGTTGCAGCTTCAGGTTCTACTTCACCTTCATCTGAGTTAATATTTTCAAACTGTAGAGTTTCAGTGTTATCTGTTCTTTGAAGACTTGGGAGCTTGAGATCATCAAAATTTACATTCATTCTTTCAATGACCTTTTTGTGTTCAATCACATAAACCCTGTATGCTTTAGATTTCAGAGAGTAGCCAATAAATATGCCTTCATGAGCCTTGTATTCAAACTTTCCTATATGTTCATCATCTTTCAGTACAAAGCAGTTTGTTCCAAACACATGAAAGTATTTCAGTGTTGGTTTCTTGTTTGCCATCAACTCGTATGGAGTCTTGTCATGATCTTTATTAACCAGGGTACGGTTCTGAGTGTAGCAAGCTGTGTTGACTACTTCAGCCCAAAAGTATAGAGGTAACTTAGCTTCATTCAACATTGTTCTTGCTGCTTCAACTAAAGTTTTGTTCTTCCTTTCTACTACTCCATTTTTTTGTGGGGTTCTGGGCACTGAATATTGTCTTGATATCCCTTTCTCAATACATAAATCATTCAGGGATACATTCCCGAATTCTGTTCCATTGTCAGACCTTATTTTCCTGACAGGCAAATAAGCTTCTAACTCTATCTTCTTTATGTGATGAATAATTGTTTGAGGGGCTTCATCTTTTGAGGCTAGAAACAACACCCAAGTCTCTTTCCTGCCTTCTTATCATAGTCAAATCCTATTATAGTTTTTTGACCTATGACCTGTTTATCTATTGCCTCCTTAACAAGATTAGCAGATTTCTTATAAGCCTGAAGTTTTAACTCTGACTCATAAATTTTATTCCTAAGAGTAGTTTCTACTTCTTGGTTGCATTTGTCTCTATTCTGTAGATATTATATCTTCTGTTTAAGATCTTCTATGTTAACACATGCAAGTTCTAGTTCTTCATTTCTAGCTTCTAGCATTTTATTCTTTAGAACTAGTTTAGCATTTTCTTCTTCTAATGCTAGCATACTTGTATGTATATTAAACATTTCTACACTAAGATCTTCTACAGTTTTCTTGTAATCAGAATTAGACATGTCAACTGTGGAAAGAAATGATACATTCGATGACTGTGCTGATGCCTCTGAAGAGTCTTTCATTAGAGCAACATTTCCATATATCTCTTCTTCATCGTTATCTAAATCATCCCAGCTCTTTCCCTCGGCTATGTAAGCTCTTCCCTGATACTTCTTTACCAGTGCATCATACTTCTCTTTCAATTCATCATACGATTCCTTTCTTTCTTTTCCTTGCTTAAGCTTTCGACATTCTGTAGCAAAATGTCCTGGTTCATTACAGTTGTAGCACTTAAACTTACTGCGGTCTACCATTTCAGTCTTATAACCTCCTTTGTTGTGAGACCCTAAAGACGAACCACCTCGGTTGTTGTTTCTGAAGCTGGAACCACAGTAACTGGTGTTACTCTTGTATTTGTACTTAGGGTTCCTAATAAACCTGAGGTTCTTGAACTTTCCTGCCATATAGGCCATTGTCTTGTTTTCCAACTGTTCAAGTTCTTCCAATGAGTAGAAGTCATCTTCATCATCTGCTTGAGCATTCTCTGTGAATTCAACTTTTAGAATCTCTTCTTTCTCAGTTACAGGTTTTTCTTTGTTGGTCTCTGTACCAGTAAAATCTTTAGCTATAAGTGCTGTTATTTTTAACAGTATTGTATTCTTACTGTCCACTGTTCTTGAACCATAAATGATATGTCTTTGCTCTTGCTCCATTTCATGAGTCTTGAGCTTTCCATATAGAATTTTGATAGACATATCATTTATGTCACTTCTCTCTCTGATGGCAAAGATCTTGTGTTCAAGATGAGCTGTCAGTGTCAACATAAATTTTATGTTGATCTATCTACGTGAGTAGGCCTTCTCATGCAGTGACAAGTCATTCAACAATTTATTGTATCTCTCAAACACTTGAGTGATACTTTCTCCTGGCAGTGACTTGAAAGCTTCGTACTGGGATGTAAGAATATCCAGTCTGTTCTCCTTCACTTCTGCAATACTTTCCATTAGCAGATCAATTGTATCTCATATTTGTTTGACACTAGTGTAATTTATCACTTGATTCAGCATTGTAGTGTCTAATGAATCCATTAGGATACATGTAAATGATTATCCCATGCTAGTCTATCTCTGTCAGTGTCAGTGTACTCTGAAGGCTCCTTTGGGGTAAATCCTTGAGGAATCTGTTCTCCGTCATCTGAGACTGATTCTGATGTAAGCTTCTGAGGAACATAGGGTCCATTTTCTAGAATTCCCATGTATTGAGAATTAGCTGATTTAATGAAAGTGGACATCTTCTTCTTTCATAAAATGTATTCATTTTTATCATAGGCTGGGATTATGATGCTACTAAGTTTTTGGGTACTCATGGTTACAAAGAATTTTAAATCTCAAGAAATAATTAATTTTTTAAAAATTAAAATCAATTCGAATAAAAATTAAATTTCGAGAAATAAAATTTTAATTCGAATTCTTGACGATTGATAGCTTTTTTAAAAAAATAGTGGATTTAAAATCTTTAAAAAATTCGAAATTGAATTTTCTTTTAAAATAAGGAAATTTCAATATGAATTTTTCTAGATCTAAAAATACACTTTTTCATAAAACTATTTTTGGATCTTAATTTGTAACTTCAATCAACAAGCTCTGATACCAATTGTTAGGTCCTAAATCATCATAGAATGGGGATTGAATATGATGTTGGTAGATTTTCGTTTAATTGCGGATTAAGTGTTTGTGTTCTTGAGATATAAAAATGGTAGTAAATGAAACAAAACGATTTGGGGAAATAAAAATATATTATTAAATCCCTGAGGTGCTACACTTCTAATCAAAAGATTAGCTTTTATGGGTTCAATCAATATTACAACAAAAATACATTTGGGTGTTTAAAGTTTGGCTATTAATGGAGCTCCCCTAAGTTTGTTGAGTTTGCTGAAGAAGATGCACACCTATTCTTTTGAATTAAACCCATATATATTTGGGTAGACTTTTGGAAATCAAATGAATTGATTTTCCAACAATGCAAGTCCTTTGTTGCACCTGCAAGAGTGTTGGTGGAGTGTAGGCACCATAAAATATGTTGCACCTCTAAGTACTTTTGTTGCGCCTGCACTCTCAATCCTTTGTGCAGGCGCCACCAAATGCTTGTCATTAATCATTTTCTTGCGCCTGTGATGTTTTTTGCGCCTCTACACTTGATTCCTTGTGTAGGCGCCACAAATGTCTTCCCTTCAACTTTTGTTACACCAAGACTTCACAAAACAACAAGTCAACTACTTTGTTGCGCCTCTACACTTGATTCCTTGTGTAGGCACCATAAAGCACATCTTTGAGCCTTGGTTGATTTTGTTGCGCCTCATACAAGGTTTCAATTATGTAGGAATTACCAAATGTAGTAATACTTGCCTTAAACAAGATCTTGAATTCTTGAAGTATTTACCACTTGGTTTTCACTCTTCTGGCTTGATTAATTGATTTTCTTCTGATATATCAAGACAATTCTTTTCTTGTTGTGTTGACACTTAGTGCACTGGTCTAGTTAATAAATGACTAACACTGAATTGAATTCCCTTGACTTCTGTTCTGTTTCAGCTGATTAACCTTGGACTTTTGCATTGCTTCTGATCACTGAACCCCTTTGACATTTATACTCAAATCATTACACTGTCTTTAATATGAAATCTTCTAAACTCTTATTTGTTGCTGAGGCCTGAACATATTAAAGAACTTCTCTCGCTTACGTTCAGTAAGCCTTTCATCTTGAGTACTCTGCAATGTATATATGATTCTTGTTCACATGTCCTTCTAGATTTTTGTGTTACATATTAGTATTATTTGACTGTCTTTGATTCTTAGTTGAGTTATCGTTATCACTATTACATATTAAGTTACATTATGTTTTACAGGTTTGTCATTGCAAGGGATCCGTATTTTTTGTGACAACACCAGTGCAATAGCCATTTCTGAAAATCTTGTTCAAAACTCCAAGATTAAGCACATTGACATCAGACATCACTTCATTAGAGAGCATATGAAGAAAGGCACAATCAAGCTAATCTATGTGTCCATAGATAAACAACTTGCAGAAATTTTCACCAAACCATTGGATAAAAATACATTCAACAGGTTAGTGAGTGAATTGTGTATGTTAAATTTATCATGTTAATATATTTCTATAGCAAGTTGATTTAGTTATAAAAAATGTTAGCTAACTGAAATTCACTGTGAATTAATGGTCTGTCAAGGTGTTTTGATTTCTCATCACAGTGAGAATACATGATGAAATTTTAAGGAGAGGTTAACTAACTTATTTTTAGTGATTTATCTCATATAGTGTCAATAAAAAGTACTGTCAAGTGTCTTGACAGTATATTTTATCTATGTTGTCGTATTGTGATAAACTATTGTCAATCACTTAAAGGAGTCTTGACAACATAGTATGTGGGACTGATACTTACTGTCAATAACTTATTATCAGTATTCATTGACATTATAGTTTTCTAAAATCCCTACATAACATATTTTCAACGTTTAAATTAGGTTTATTGGTTATCTGTTTATTCTCTAACCACTAATGTTATTGTCAAGTGTGTTTGTGATTTCTAGCGCATAAATTACTGTCAGAAGGGAATGGATTGAGCATACAAATGTCAATTTAATTGATTAAAATTCCTTCTTGCTAGTTTCGTTTTCATATAATATAAATATAAATAGTAAAATTACTCTCACTCTTTACTTCTTCTGAAAACTCTTTTACTCTCAAGAGCTCTAAAACTTCTACTCTCTCTCTTCAATCTAGTTCGTTTCATTCTCTTCTCTAGTCAAATTTCTTAATTCTAAACCTTTCTAAAATTATGTATGGACCCCAAATAGTTTGTACTCTTGCCCAAACCAACTTCACCACCATGGCTTCGGTGGGTGAAGTCGGAGAAGCCTTTAAACCATTTGTTGGATTCTTAAATAACTCCTTCCTGTCCTATGCATTACTGGAGAGCCCACTGTTAGAAATTCCAAGATTATCTCAACTCTGGACCTCTTATACATGTGAGGGGGAGCAGAACGTAAGCACCATAACCTTTCAAATCAACAACACCTCATACACCATTGACTCAACCCACATCAATCCTGCTCTCCACATTGAAGCTGATGAAGGTTCGTAATTCCAGGAGCCTGCTAGTGATATTCAGCTAGCCAAATTCTTCAAGATGATTGGGTATATTAGACCCAAGACAAGCCCAACCTCATATTAATGGTATCCATTAGAGGGAATGGATATGAAGTACCTTATCAAAGAGTGGAGCATAATAATGGATGCTGTCACTCGAGCCATGTCTAGCAAAACCAGCGGCTGGAATGAAGTCCTGGCCTACATCAGGAAGATTGTGCACTCCATGGTGCATAATTACAGAATCAATATTAGAAAGATCCTGATGCCTCTCTTCAAGCTAGTGCTAGGCAAGAAGGAAAGCAGAAAGCAAGTAACATACTATCCTAGATTCTTTATGCTTTTTATTAATTCTCTTGTAGGCATAATTAATTTAGATAGTATACAATGTATGGAGTCCCCTACCTCAAAGAAAAATACTTACTCCATACTTTCCTGCAAACCCCTCAATTCTGAGTTGGGTCTGTTTATTACTGACCACATGAGGTCTATAATAAACTTACTCAATTTAAGAATTGTGAGAAATTTTTCTATCTTTTCTTTAAGTGATGAGAATGGAGTTGACCTCTCCATTCCTAACCCACACTCACAACCCTTCAAATCTGTTAGAGCCTCCAGACAATCTAGGGTTGTTAGCCAAGAGCCCGTGTCCTCTCAACAGGATCAAGTTTCTACAAAGTAGAGAACCTCAACCTCTAGGTTAGACACATTAACTAAATTTGTCGAGGGGCACATAGTGCAGCAAATAAGGATTAAACTGTCAATGAACCCACAGAGGGTCCTGATGTGCCTAAGAGGAAGAAGGCAAGGACATCAACCTCTATCACATAGTCTGTGTCCTCTCAAGAGGGCACAAAACTTAATAGCGAAAATAGTTCATCTCTAAGTGTCTCCTCTCAACAGGGGCACCTATTGAACTTGGCTAGTCTCCCATGGCACCTTGTCCAAAGTCTGCATCCCATGTTGAATTCACTCAACATGAGCCTCCACTTGTAGATACACACAATTTTATTTTTGAGCACATGAGGGAATCCTCATTTCAATATGATGTAACTCATTTTGATTTGGGGGAACATTCTACCATAGAGTCTCTCTTTGATAGTGCACAAGAACCTTTCACTCAAAGGGAGGAAGACACTGTCACTCCATTGGGACATGATGCTGTCACAGCCTTTGCTGCAGTTAATGACACAGTTACTGTCAACACTCATCTTGACAATATCTTTGAAGCTGAAGATGCTGTCAACTCTCCTCATCCTGACAGTAACTCTCCTGAATCTGCAACTCCTATAGATAGTGATTCAACTCCTATCTCCTCCATACTAAAGGTAACATCCAAATCTAAAGTGCAAGGTGTACCTACTCAGTCCCTTGCACTTCGGGTGAGTGAGGGAGTGAACAAGAACAAGAGAAAAAAAAAGAAATGAGTTTAAAAAATTAGAGAGGCAGGGAAAGATCCTGGAAAAAGGAGTGCGCCTTGAACATGGCCATAAAATAAAAGAGAGCACCAAAAAATCTAGGGCACTAGGCCCTGAGAGTGAGAGTGTGAGGGATGATGAGATCATCCATAAAAAACAAGAGTGTGTGTGCACCCCAACAACCCCTGCTTCTAAACAAGTTGATGGAAGGTTGAAATCCCTTTCAAGAAAAGTTTCAAAATTATCTAAGCAGGTGGCAACTGTGGGAAAGAATCAAGTCAAGCTGGTAGCCAAGATGGAGCAATTTGAAAAATGCATGAATGTTGGCTTCCAGGTTGTCTTTGATTAATTGAATGAGATGAAGACTCAATTGACAATCCATGCAGCTGCCAACTAAACTAATGAGGAGAAGGTTGGTAATGGTAAAGTGTTTGTGGCTAGGAAGGTTGTGAAAGTGAACAGGAGTGATAATGAGACTCAAGCTGTATCTCATGAGGAAGAGAACCAATTGACATTGATGTCCAAGGTGGCTACTGAGATGGCTGAGAAGCTTGGAGGAGTTAAGGTGGAGAAAGGTATTATGATCAGGGAGGGTGTTGTGAAGGCCCCTGTTCATGTAGCTTGTAAAGAAAAGGAGAAACTATTCAAGGATGATGTTGATGACTTTATTATTGAAAAAAATGAAGATTTAAATGATGAAGAAGCATCTCTGCTAATGGTGGATGAAAATGAGATTAGTAGAGTGTTTCAAGATGCCAGCTTCAATGATATGATCAATGCACTAAGAAACTCTTCCAATAAAGATCCCAGGAAATTTTCTGAAGCCATAAGAGAGTCAACGGTTGGAGCAGCTGTTATGGTTTCTAAGAGCAACAAATGTGTGATCTCTGTTAGGATTGAAGGAGGTTTCTGTTAGTACATCAGCATGGGATACTTGAGTAGACAAGAGATTGCAGTAATTGAAGCCATAAAGCTAAAAAACAAGACATACAAGTCCTTGCACAATGAAAACCTGAAGAGAATTCTGTAAAGAATGGTGGTTGAAAAATTGCTTGAAATTACTTCCAATAATCTCTGTATCAAGTTCAGCAGTTCAACAGATGGAAAGTACAGGTCAATGAACTTGGACATGATTAGTTTGTGCAGACCTAAATCTGTAAATGAGGCTTTCAATTACTTTAACCAACTGCCAAGAACTTAAGATAGAAGTGAAGTGATAAGGGTGTTGGCTGAGGAATTAAGGAGGCTAGAAGAGATGAAATCAAGGAAGATTGTGAAGAAGATTTAGGGAAGAAGAGATGAGGATAATGATGATGAAAAGCCTTAGGATGGTGCAGGCAGTTCCAAGTCCAACAACAACAATAATGGTGATGCAGGGACCTCTGGAATTGGGAATAAGGATGGAGAAGATGAGAAAATAGTTGGTGAGATTGAAGGAAGGGTTATGAAAGTAGTGATACTTGGTTTTGAAGCAGATAAGCAGGAGCTGTCAGGAGAAATAAGGAGGATATTGCTATCAAGAAGTCTGAACCTGCTATCAAGCCTGTGTTGACAGTACTTCAAAGTCATTGTCAAAAGAAGTGAGGGAAGATTTACTGTCAAAGAAAATCTCTTTATCAAAAAATACAGGAAGACAAGAGTTGAGAAACCAAAACCACATTCAAGTAGTAAGTCAAGTAAAAGGAGTTGGAAGTTGACAACTAAAGATCTTCATGAAGATTGTCTGGATATCAAGAGACCTACAATCAACAACCTAGCTCAATCAAAGGAAGAAAAATTAGTAAATGTGAATGTTGGATGGTCTGAGGTCAACTCTCTAAGTAAGATAATTCTTCTCTACTCAAATGGAGAAATTGAAGAGATGAGCTATGAAATATAAGATGCTAGCTATTTCTTGATCAATAAGATGCTATTAATCGTCCATGGGACAAATATTAGAACCCAATTCTTGAGAGGGATGCTAATCAGAAAATTTCTGGACTTAATGGATACTCTCAAACCTTACCCCTTAGACTTTACTGATGAAGAAGAACCTGAGATAGTTGTATACTCAGATGGGGTGATGTTTGCAAATGAAGATGGAATCAAGGAGTTCTGGAGTATGTATTCCTTGCAAGAAAAGAATGTGGAACTCCTTGTAAAGCTGGTGGAGCAGTTGGAAGAGTATCTATACCCTGAGGAGAAAACTTTTATTCCAAATGTTCAGAGAATCATTCAAGCCAAGAAGAAGAAAGAATTTGAAAGGAAGGTTGAGTATGGGAAGATTCAACAATGTCTTCTCAGAAATCCTGATAGGATAATCTTCTACAACAGTGGTGGATCTGGAGAAGAGATCACCTTTGACTAATTGATGATTCTAGCTGATAAGGAACCACAGTTCACAGAACTCAATATTAAAAATTTTGAGGTGTTTGATCTCAAGAAGAAAGCTCTAGAAATATGTGATTTGAAGGAGAAAAAGAAGAAGATGAAGGAAGAGAAGAGAAACAAGGTTGCAGATGATGTTGAAGCCACAAAGAAGGAGATGGAAAAAATCAACAATAGAATCAAAGAATCTGATATTGATCTAAAGTGTGCCAAGCTTAATTGATCAATTCTCCAGAAAAGTTGATAATGTATCTCCTGTCTTTACAAATCCACTAAGAATCATCATTAACAATATTGAATTCAATGTTAAAGATTTTGGAGTAATTAACACTGCAAACCTTAGAAGAATTTTCAAATTAACCACAAGATCTCTTCTAGAAGTTGAAAGAAATCTGAGCACATAAGCTGGAAAAATAATTGATGCTAGATCTAATGAAGATGATGAAGTAGATAACCTGATGGTAAAACAAGTATACACATCTTCCAAAGACAGATTTCTTTCTGATGAATTTGGAGTTCAATTTCTATGCATCTCTAAAGGACTTATAGAAGCTTATTACTCCTTTCAAGACCTGAAGAACCTTTCTCATACAATGGTGAAGTTGGTTCTTGACTGTGTGTCTAATCATGCCAAGACAACAGAAGAAAAGAGGGCCCTGAGGTATTTGGAGTTGTTATATGAAAGGAAGAAACCAAAAGGAAGCTCAAGCTCAAAATAAAGATCAACCCAGTCTAAAGGAGACTAGTTGGGGAAATTAATTTGTTATATTTGTACTTGTAACTTTTCTGTATACATTTCATGTACAAACACTTCAAGTTATGTTAGTTGAGTTTGCATCTGCAATTAGCGTTTAATTTGTCTTTATTTTATGTAAAAACAAATTGGGGGAGAATATTAGGGATTGTGGTGTAATCAACTAATGTACTTAGTTTAAGTTTAGTTAGCTAAGTAAAAATATACTGTCATATAATCATTGACAGTGTAGTTAGTAGTCACTTGTAGACAGTACCATTAAAAGTATTAGCTAGGTGACAATACATTTAAAAGTTACTATCTTGTATAAAAGAATAAATATGAGTCATGTAGTAGAAGTTCACTAAGTGTTCATGCACAACATGATTTAAAACTCAAACAACAAGTTTTGAAGTAGTCAAGCCTATGACACTACATTGCAAGTGACAACACAATTGGAACAGCTGACAACAACTATTCTATTGACAGTAAACTTGGCGGAGAATGAAGATTTGAAGACAACAAGTTTCACTTACATCAAAGTTGACGGAGTAGTTGACAACAACTTTGCGGAATAGTTGACAGCAGCTTTGGAAGAGAGTATGTTTCATGGATTATCAAGCTTGACAACAAAGTATGTGGAGCCAAAGACACTGTCACCAAAGGGAAGCTAAAGGTTGACAGTAAACTTTTAGTGAAGATGACAGCCTGTTTCAGATAGCAGGCTAGATAGTGAAAATACAAGGAATAATTTTGACATCACTATTTAGTTTGTCAAGTTTACTACTGCAACTTGAAAGAATTCAAGCAAAAGGTAAAGTGTGCCTAAAGAGTCAAAGATTTCTACACATCTCAGAGCTGCTTTGTCTACAAATGGAATGAAGACAAATTTGAATGGAAAAAATAAAGTTTCTATTTCAAGCTTTGTCCTAGGAACAAGGGAAAGTGCACTTGTAAGTGAGATATGTGTTTCAGTATAAATACACATACCTCACAAGTACTTTTAGTATGCAACTGAGCTAGAATTTTCCCAAGTATAGAAATATTAACAAACTCATTGTTATTGTATCTATCGAAGTTGGAATTATTTTTCAGACAGTTATAGCGAAACAAAAATTAATAAAATTAATTTTTGAAGTTTAAACACTTTGTCATTTTGTCTGCTTAGTTTAGTTGCGTCCCTGACTTATTAATTATTATTCTTGTGGTTGCTAGCAAGAATCTTTAATAATTAAGAGAGTTGCATTCAACCCCCCGTTCTGCAACACTCATCTTGATTAACATATGTATAAAATAATTAGTTATATTTTGATTGTAAAATCCGCAGATAAAATTGTGATCGAAATAGTTTACTAAATCCTCTTATTTTTGTCGTGAACTAATCCACATGCATAGTACTATGGAAACATAAAATAATTTAATATATATTTATTATTAAAAAATAAAAGAAAAATATAATTAGTGGAAGTAGGAAGAAGTATTGAAAAAATGAGAAATATGAGGTTGAGAGACAATTAGTGGAAAAAGAGAAAATATTATGAAATAAATTGAGGGGAAATGAGATTTAGAAGAAGATGATAAATTTAATAACAAATGATACATAAACTTGACGATGTCATCGATTAATAATAGAGTGATCAGTTTATATGATTTTACGATTTATATGTTTGTAATACAATTATAAATTTAATGTTCATTTAAATAATAATTTTTTAATGAAATGATAAATAATAAAAAATTATTTTAATTGAACCAAAATTTATTTCGTAAAGAATATATAACGGAATCAATTATATTTTTATCATAAAGATCAAAATATAAAATCATTGACGTATAGGGTATTAATTTTTTTTGTTATTTAAATAAGTCAGGGTAAAAAATTTAATTCATAGAATTTCATTACATAGGAATAAAATTATAAAAAGTAGTATTATACAAATATTTAATATTAATAGTAAATATTTGTTTAATTATGAAAATATAAAATAATTTAAAAATTGATAATAATATTAAAGAAGTATAAAAAATGAAAGGAAAGATAATTAGTAGAACTAAGAAGTAGTATTAAGAAAAGTTAAATATGAGGATGAGAGAGAATTGGTGAAAATAGAAAGAATGTTATAAAATAAATAGGTTGAAAATGAGATTTATTTTAATTAGTATAATTTCATTACGGGAAATAAAGTTATAAAAAGTAGTAGTATATAGATATTTAATAATAATAGTAAATATTTGTTTAAGTATGAATATATAAAATGATTTAATAAATATTTGTGTAAATTTTGAAAAAAGATTTAAAAAATTAAAAGAAAGACTTGTCAAAAAAATAATTAAAAGAAAGATAATCAGTAGAAGTAAGGAGAATTAGAAAAAAGTTAAATGAGGATAAAAGAGAAATTAGTGGAACGAAGATAAAAGAGAATTAGCGGAAAGAAAGGTATGTTATAAAATAAGTGAGCGGAAAATGAGGTTCAATGAGAATATGACACATCATCACTGATATAACTAATTTAATAAGAAAATGACACATAAACATGATGATGTCATCATTTAACAATAGAATGATACATTAAAAAGATAATTTCCTACGTGATATTATATTTTATTATACTTATAAGTTATCTCACAGGACATTGTCATACTTGTTCTAATAGGAAATTTGAATTTATTATTCTCTAGACTCTAATATTATACCATTCGCCAAGTATTATTCTATTTTAAAATAATTTTATTTTAAATTTTCACTTTTTTCACTTCATATCACTATTTCTTCGCATTTTACTTCAAACTCATTTTATCTCAATATATAATAGTAATAAAATATGTAAAAGTAGAATTAGAGAAATAGAAAATGTGAAATTTGAGAGAGTTGATTAAAATATTAATATTATTAAATAAATGATATGACTTCAAGAGTTGATTAAAATATTAATATTATTAAATAAATGATATGACTTCAAATTTGAAGTTGTATAACAAATATTTTTATATTTGAAAATAATAATATAACTTAAATATTTACTTTGACAATAAAGAATAGTAAATTGATGTCCCTCCCCTGTTTATTTAAAAAAACAAAAACCAAACAGAAGAGAGAGAATCTGTATTTGAAAGATGAGCCTGAGTCACTGAAGTGTGGTTGCAGTTTTCACAGAGAGAGAGATATCTGAGAGAGAGAGGGAGAGAGGGAGAGAGGGAGAGCATTTTGGGGTTTAGTGGGTGTCTTAGTTTGAGTGCTAGTAGTGTGTGTTTTGAGTGGTGGTGGTGAGCTTTTAGCTCAACAATAACTCATAACCCAAAAAAGTTACAATCTTTGAAGCAAGTTTAATTCAAGATTTGAGGTGGGTGTGAAGGGCTTAGTTAGTTAACCATTTCAATGGCACCTCTTCACTTCATTTCTCCAAAAAGACCATCTTTCACACTCTTTTTCTTTTTCTTGTTCTTTTTCTTGTTCACTGTGTGTTTGAGTAGCCGTTTGCCAAGAGGGGTGTCTAGGCAGAAGCTTGAGGTGCAGAAGCACTTGAATAGACTCAACAAGCCCCCCATCAAATCCATTCAGGTCTGTGTTTGTTTTACATTGTTTGTTATGTATGTATATGTTGAGCATTTGTGTTTAAACTTTGAGGGTGTTAATTAGTGTTATTTCTCAATGAACAGAGCCCAGATGGGGACACAATTGATTGTATACCTATCTCTCAGCAGCCTGCTTTTGATCACCCCTTTCTTAAAGATCATAAAATCCAGGTACCCTTTTAAATTTTTTGAGAAAATGAACAAGAAATGAGGGCTTAAAGTTGATGTTTTGTGTTGGGGTTTGGTTTTTCAGATGAGGCCTAGCTATCATCCAGAAGGGTTGTTTGATGAGAGCAAGATGTCTATAGATTCTAGTGAAAAAGCAAAGCCCATGTCTCAGCTTTGGCACATGAATGGTAGATGCCCTCAAGACACTATACCTGTGAGAAGAACCAAGAAAGATGACATTTTGAGAGCAAGCTCTGTAAAAAGATATGGTAAAAAGAAGCATAGAAGCATTCCTAAGCCTAGGTCTGCAGATCCTGACCTTGTTAATGAAAGTGGTCATCAGGTAACTTCAATAATGAGCTAGTTAGTACATGTTTTATGTTTATGTAGATTACATGTTATCTAACTAGTAATATTTTGTATTGTGATTTTTGGGGATTTTTTTAGCATGCCATAGCTTATGTTGAAGGGGACAAGTATTATGGTGCAAGAGCAACCATAAATGTTTGGGAGCCAAAAATACAGCAGGCTAATGAGTTTAGTTTGTCACAAATTTGGGTTCTTGGTGGTTCTTTTGGTGAAGATCTTAACAGCATTGAAGCTGGTTGGCAGGTAAACTTTTTATTTTAGTTTTGTTTATGGAGAAGTTGCAGAACAGCTTGATTATTTTAGTTTTGTTTATGGAGAAGTTGCAGAACAGCTGGTATTTCTATTATTAGGTCTGACTATAGCATGGTCTTGGTTACAGGTCAGCCCAGATCTTTATGGTGATAATAACACAAGGCTGTTCACTTATTGGACTGTAAGCTCATAAATTTTTATTGCAGTCTTATTTCTTTACTTAAAAGTAGATTTCAAAAGAATACTAATGTTTTTTTGGTTATAATCTGCAGAGTGACGCGTATCAAGCAACAGGGTGTTACAACTTACTCTGCTCGGGCTTCATACAAATCAATAGCGAAATAGCAATGGGTGCAAGCATCTCACCTGTCTCTGCTGTTCGAAATTCTCAATACGATATCAGTATTCTTGTTTGGAAGGTGAAAATCGGAACCTCACTTGCTCATATTCCTTGTGTTTGAACTTTTGCAACTCCTTTTGATTGTCGAAATTACCTAGTAAATTAAAATCAATATTTTTAACAAAAAGCTCCATGATGGTGAAATCAACATCCAAGAAAGTAGCTCAATAATTTAGTTTAGTTTATTTGAAAATAGATTGTGGAATCATATCCAACAACCTATGCCACCGAAGAGAAATATTTTTGAGTGGCCTAAATGTGATCATTGCTTTTGTGCTTAGTATTGACCACTAATATTCTGAATGGACGTTTGGTAAGAAACTAAAACAGTAGGAATCGTCTACATTATGGTGTATCCAAATCTCAAGTTTACTCTTGGCTAGTTTGTAATAGTATTATGTGCTTCATCCATATGTAGGATCCAAAAGAAGGAAATTGGTGGATGCAGTTCGGCAATGGGTACGTATTAGGATACTGGCCTTCTTTCCTGTTCTCATACTTAGCCGAGAGTGCCTCGATGATAGAATGGGGCGGCGAGGTTGTAAATTCCGAGGCGGACGGTCACCATACCTCGACTCAAATGGGCAGTGGAAGATTTCCAGAAGAAGGGTTTGGAAAGGCTAGTTATTTCAGGAACATTCAAGTTGTTGATAGTTCTAACAATCTCAAGGCTCCTAAAAATATTGGCACATTTACAGAACAGTCCAACTGCTATGATGTTCAAACAGGTAGTAATGAGGACTGGGGTAGATACTTTTACTATGGAGGCCCTGGTAAAAACCCAAATTGCCCATGAGAAGTGAAATGTAGTAACAAAAGATTCTCATTTCTCACATTACATTATTCTCTCTCACCTGTATTATTCATCTTACATCCCTACCTCTATCTCTTATCTTTTTAGCATACTTTTATATTTTACATATTTTCTTATTTTTAGGTTTATGTTAGCATGGTGGCCCCTTTTATGTAGTGGGAAGTTTTTGACCCTTTTGCATTTTTGTTGTTTTAATCCTTGAAAAGTTGTTCTCCATGTAAAGTGGTTGGGGAAGTGGCCAAAGTTTCTCAAAAGTATAAAAGAAGCAGGCCCCTGTCTTTTCTGTGTAGTGTTTTCATTTGTTTATATACTCCTTTTTTTGTTGGGAAGTGCTTTGCTACTAATTGGATGAATCAATTTGTTGATCTTGGTTTTGCAGCTCCTCTCTCCATAATGTACATGTATTATAATCAATGTGCAAAGTGGTAACATACTGAGAAATGTAATGGTATTAAAAAGGGTATCTACTGCATTACACTATAATATATACTAATGTACAGTATTAAGCATGCAATATATTGGCCTGTTTGGCCTGTCTTAAAATAAGTCCTTTTGGATTTATTTTCGGGTAAAAATTTTATATTTTAATAAATATTTTTTATACAAGTATTTAATGTATATTTGAAATTCTATAAGTTGTAAAAAAAAGTTAACTTTTTTCAGAAAAAAGTTAAGAATCTCTAACTTTGTCTTAAAATAAGTTGACTTATTCTGGAAAAAATTTCTCACAGACACCCCTTATATAGTTGGTTCGGAAAGAATTTTTGTTTTCGAACCCTTTCGGAACAAAATAAAGCCCTCGCTGTGAAAATAAAAAAGTTTGTGGTCTGAAAATAATGATATGAGAAATGAATGAGATGCAAAATTATAAATAAAATGAAAACCGTTTCAAAAATAAAAATGAAAGGAAGGATGTGTGGAAGAATATTATTCACACATTAGGATTTCGAATAAGATGACCGTTTGATTTTCTCTCGGTGAGCACGATTGGATAGAAGAGAAAATTGTAAATTTTTTTATCTTATCATTTTAAAATCCGCAATTGTGTCGAATAAATATAATTTTACTTTCTAAACATTTTAAAATGATTACAAATCACTAGTTGTATGTTTCAAGTCCTGAATGCAGCCCGCAGCAATTAAGGAAGACTAAGCACTAAAGTTTATCGTTTCAAAGTTTAAGAAGTATCATTAAAGGCAGATGAAATGGAAGAATAATGTGATAATGGAGAATGGAAAGGGTTATACAATGAGATTATCGTATCTTCATTATATAAAAGTTGGCTTTGGATGAGACATGTATGTACGTGGGAATGAAGTGGAGAACTAAACTTTTTTCTTTTCTTTTTTTGATTCCAGTGGAGAACTTTGCAACATTATATTTAGGCCAAACCTCTTTACTTATAGAGGTCAATGCCTTCATCAGTGGAAATCAGGGAATCAAATTAGCCGTTTCAATTGTTTTGGACTTTGGATACACAACAGCTGTTTGTAACTTGTAAGACACAACCCTCATGGCCTCAAATTAGAATCACTTTCTAAAAGGGCCATAAATTTGTAAAGTTTAATATTCCACTCATCTGATAATATAGACATATAGTCTACATTAATCTTTCATATTTCATCTTGAATTCCCAATTATTTTCAAAATGTTTTTCAAATGTCCCATAATATTTTGATTGGTTCGTATAAATTTCACCGATTAAAACATCCCATAATAATACACCATCAAAACCTGTCATTTATGAACAATTTTTGGGACAAAATTTGGAACCTATAGTAGACTCTGTGTGTCTTTTCTTAGAGAACCGTATATTGACACATCAAATTAAATTTGCACCATCAATTTTCATGTAGTTGAATTTCAAAACAAATCCAAAGTACTTGGCCTTCAAGAACTGGGTAAGTGGCTTCAGTTCTGCTGATTGGTTTTGCACACCATATGGTTGGTACCCCAGAAGGAGCATAGCATTTGATCTTTTTAGTTTTAACTTTAAAATCAAAACTGTCATTGAAGTTGTTTTCCTGCCCAACACAGTTAAAGTTATTAACGCGCAGAGATCAAGGACATGAGGGATATCATCAGTGAGAATGTACGATTCCAAGCGCCTGAAATGCATCAGTGGGGTTGTATCTTGTACCGTAAAAGCTTTCAGTTGCAATCGGAATTTTAGATATTGCACTGGAAATGTCATTTTACAAATATATCATCTTTGTCCTTGTAGTATAAGTTCATTTCTTTCCGGTAAACTGGTTATATGTCAATACCCAATTTTTAGATTTCATGCTCAAGTTGAAGTTCTATTTTGACAGGTTACAGGTTAAGATGCGATTCTGACCTCAGCTGGAAGGAAAGCTTATATGCTAGTTACAACTTTCAAGTTTAACTGATAATCTAATATCACATTCTTTCACGAGGTTAAGCATGCCATTGATGTTTCCTGTTTGAGCTGGATTGTTGATTTTTCATGCAAATGGCTACTATCATGCAAAGTGGTGGTTCAAAGATCCTCCGGCATTCTGTTTCTTCTAGCACCAAAGAGGTTTCTGCCATGTACTGTCTGTTGGTTTCATAGTCTCATTTTCTTTACCATTGTTATGGAAATGGAGTTTGTGCCAAGTACACAAGACTCTCGCATCAACTGGATCAGCCGGTGGAGGAAAGTTCATGATATACGCTGCTTAACCCTTATTTTCATTATAAAAAAACAATTTCCAGGCACCAACCTGGAGACAAATGATTTAATAAACATTCTGTCCATATATTCACTTTCATCTCTATATCAGTAAACCCCCTGTCATGTATATCATATGGTCACCGATCAAATGTGAATGAAACAAATCGGCATATAATGGAAGAAACATCATTGAACAACAAAATTAAGAGCACTAACGAACAGACAGAAAAATAAGTTCAAAGAGATGTATATAATGAAGAAATTCTCTTTTTCTCTTTAAAGAATGTTAATACAATTAATTCAGTCAATAGAATCGATTTTCCTACAAAAAAAGACCACAAACAACAATCCTCTCTCGTTCATATTCCTTCTACCACCGTCTGCTTCTATTACCAACTACAGAAAAGCTCTGCCCATTATCAATGTCTTCTCTTTCTGTCGGTAATCTTGTCTGAAGTCTCTCTTTTTATCGATAACTTTCATTCAGAATCAGTTTCCATGCTGCCCATCGCCTTTAATCCTCTAGGTCTCTGCATCACAAAACAATAGTTATTCGTCCTTCTAATAAAATTCTTATCTACCCTACCTCTTCTTTAATCCTCTCTTTATCTATACTCCCTAGTGATTAAACCTTTCAAAAAGATTTCATTAAACAGGACTTGCTCTCTCGTAATGAAAATATATGCATAAATATATATTCATAGGGTAAATGTCAAGTAATCTTACCTTCTTAGAAGTTTTCTTCTCTCTAACTTCATACCTCTCTTGGCACAAGTCAGATAACCATTGACCCGGACTGACAAACTGAAAATAGCCAAAACATAAAACTTGGCACAATCAAACCTTAATGAAACTAAAAATAAAAATCATAGATGATGGATTTCTCCCTTGGTTCTTAACAAAGAAGTGAGAAAAAAAGGCTTACAAGTACACTTTTTTGAATCATTTTGGCCCTCTTTTTAGGCCTGTGGGGTGGCTTACACCCTTTCATTGCCATAAAATCTTCCTCTTTTTCTTTGCTTGACAGTGCTACATATAATTTTGGCCAAACCACCACTTTTTTCTCTTTGGTTGCCTCCATGAACATTTTGTTGTTGTCATCCAGTATTCCTAAGCCAGATCCCCTTGTGCTGTAGTACCGATCTTCCTTTTCCGGAGAGGTATATGATAAAATCTTTCGATTCTCGCTGGCACTTGACCTATTTGTTCCTAAATCTCTACAAAGAGAACCCAAAAATATTGACACCTTTTATAACTTCTAAATTAAAAGATTCTACTAAACAATTTTTTAATATATTCTAATAGAAAAGGAACATACCAACAATGCATTAAATAGATATCCATTTATATGTTCGAGATAAAAGCTCCGGATCCCGCATTATCCGCGAGGCTCACAGAAAAAATGTTAAAAACCTAATGCCTAATTATGTTTCTCTACATCTATTAAGCACCACACTACACACTAAACCATATCTTGGTCTTTTTCAGCTCCTGCTGTCTAACTAGTAACTACAAAACGTGGCCTTTTTCGGCAATACACATCAATATGTATTTGGGATTAAGTCAGGTTTCTGTTGTCTAATTATGAAAAAAAAGATTTCTCTATTGAAACTCGCCGATGAGTGATTTGACATGACTACATTACCATTAAACCAAACCAGATCAAAACCAATACCATTCCCTATGTCCATAGAAAGGAATGAAAATCCCTCTTGAAAAAATAAAGGTATAAATATATTCTACTACCGGGAGAAACACAATTATCAAACAACAGACTATATACTAGAAGAGCTAAATAATCTCAAATCAAAAACCAAACACCCCAACAACAGGGCTCATTAAAAAAATCTGATAGCCAAAGACAGAAACTTAACCAATTACATTAATATCAGGCTTATAGTGTAAAACAAACAGACCCTAAAAGCACTAAAAATTAATAATGTGACCTAATAACATTACATATGTAGTTGATCAAACTAGAACATAATCACAAACAAACATAATTAAGGAGGCTTAAGCGTAAATAATCACCTGTTAAGGCGATTCGGCGACTGAAAAGGAGGACAAGGACAAGAAGCTTGAACTTGTCTACTAGTATTATCACCATCAAGATGATTAGGAGTAGGAGGTGCAACAGCAACAACTCTCCTATCAACTCTAGATGTAGTTTTCTTCTTAACACTGACACCATTACCACCACTTTCTTCTTCAGATTTTGCACCATTCATCACTGATGAACCTGATGAAGACTCCTTCACCTTGACACATCTCAACCTCTTTCTACTCCCCCACTGTAATTTATCCATTTTTCTTCAAATCTCTGCACCAACACCACAAAAAATCACAACCCCGTCTTGGATTCACCAACAAAAACAGCATTAACAAACAATATCACAACATTCAATTCAAAACAACACAAACAACTCAAGATCTATAAGAAAAAAACAAAATTTCACAATTTTAATCACAACCCATTAGAGTAAATCCATACAAGATTATAAAAGAACAGCATATAAAGATAAAAGTTAAAAACTTGTGCTTACCCAAAATTTAAAAACTTGAAAAATATGAGATACAACAATGAACAATAAAAAATATAAAAAGGTCTCAACTTTCTTTATGGGGTTGCTGAAAAATTTCAAATCAAAGGTTGTAACTTGTAAGTATACATGTAACATTTATCTCTATTATTATGTTGTAAATTGTAAGATGTGAAGAGTGGAGTTAGTTCACCCTATTGGGCTTTTTCTTTGAAATTTTACACACATTGATGCACACAGTAGTTAAATTGTGTGAAATGAATGATGACTGTTGGATATAAAAATGGATGGTCAGATGAATTTCCCTCCTAAATTGTGAACTCCGTTGACTAGGACACGCATTTTGATAGCACGTGATACGTTGGAGTGTAACTCTTTCATGCTTAAATTGATTCATTTTAATTAAAACTTACTTTTATTATTTTAAAAAGTTGAAAATTATATTTTATAATATATTATATATATTTTCTAATTTTCTAATTTTATAATATTTTAATTAATTTATTTATAAAAGAATTAAAATGGACTATAGGAGTGCTCTTCTTCTCCTTTATCTAAGGGACTGTTCTTTATCATGATAAGGGTAAATCAACGATTCTAGAATTTGAAATTTACGCACTATTATTATTATTATTATTTTTGGACCAACAAATAGCGGTTTTCATTAAATATAACAGAACACAGTCGACACAAACCCCCAACTGTCGATACAACTATGTTGGAAAATAAATAACATGCTAAAAATAATTAGCTGATTTCTTTTTTGATCGTTTAACACACAGAATTTAAAAATCTTTGAAGCTAAAAACGAAATTGAAGACATCTCAAATGATCCAAACTGCACTAACATTCCTGAAATCAGCAACATCACAATTGACCTTATCACATAAAAACCATTATTAGCCCAGTATTCAGAAACCCCAATTGCATAAACTGAAGTTGGAGGAGCGGCACCCCAGCTATAGACATGGTTGGAAATCCCAATTGCATAAACTGAAGTTGAAGTTGGAGGAGCGGATACTAGTTATAGACATGCAGAAATTGGAAATCCCTATAGAATGAACAATCTTTAGTTGCGAAAGGTGAGCTCTTGCAATGATCACCATCGCCCTAGTTTCGATACGGATTTTCTAGATTCCTAAAAATATCAACAAAATCATTTTTAAAAGATCTATCACCAAATAAACCCAAACATAATTAAATAAAAATATAACAAAACACCGAGAGATAAACAAACACTCCAGAAGAAGAGACACACAAATACAAAAAAAATTGGGTTTTATTGAAGGGAAATTAATGAAAAACGAAAAATACTAAGGGGTTGGAGTTTTATACCGGAAAAAACTCAGTGAAAGCCCCTCGACTAGTTTGAGAAAAAACAAAAGGCGAGGTCGCTCTAGTGTTTTTTTTGAATGCCGAACTTTGATAGTACCATTATTTTAATTTGGAATGAATATGGGCCTAACGCTTACTTTATCGGTTTATCCGTATGCTATCTTCTATATTTTTTCTCTATTTCTTTTTTGAAAAAAGTGGACTCAATTTATTAATAAAAAGTCGTACGACATCTATAAATATAATTGAAATTGAACAAACGCTTAAACATATCACTAATGAATCCTTCTTTCTTGAATAGACAACTAAACGATTTTTTGAAGATATTATGTGTGTATGTACTTATTGTTATCCAACTGTTTTGAGCAATTGACCTATTATTTTAAGCAATCGACCGTATATGCAATTTCATAAAAACCTTTATCATATAATCAAATCCATGAAAATCCTGCAGATTTATAATCCCGGATATGAAGAATATAAAAACAAAACTAAAATCTCACAAGAAGAGATTAACAAAACTCAAAAAAATTGGGAACTTATTGAAGAAAATAGGAGAATAATTAAGAAAAACAACAAAGTAAGAAAGGATTGGGAACCGATGGAAGCTCTTAGAAAATATTAGTGGTGGCGGCGACTCAAGAGAGAGATGTAGGGTTTTGAGAGAGACGGACTCGACTATATTTAAATAATGTTATATTTTCTCTATTTCAAAATATGTGATAGAAAAATATATATTAGCTCGAATCTTTTATTTTCATAGGGGATAGCGGATAGGTGAGACTATCCCTCCTAAAATCGTATAATGAAACTTTATCAGTGGGATAATATTATTAATTTAATGTAGGTTTTAGAGCATCTTCAGTGGAGAGCCCGAGTTCACTTTTTTTTTGTCCCATCATCGTGCCACGTCTGCAAACTTGGGTTTAAGCAAAAAATAGTCTTTTTTCCTCCGGTGCATGACCCAGGCGCATGAGCCCAACTGATTTAAAGCTTCTTTTGTCACTTCTTTTTTTTTAATTATATATTGTATAAATATTTGAAGCTTAAATATTTTTTTCTAATTATAATATAATGATATATAATTAAATGATGAACAATAATTTTAAAATAAATTAAATTATTAAAAAACTTAAAATTTTATTGAATTACATAATAAAAAACATTACAGGAATACGAAAAATATAAAATAAAAAACATTACATATGAATAAAGCACACTGCAAAAATGCAAAATACATAAAATTAAAAACATTACATATTAAATAAATTAACGATTATTATGAAACTGCGAGATATGCTCAATCAAATCAGCTTGTAGTTGGCGATGCTTCTGTATGTCACGGATTCGAACATTATTTTGTATATACCTTTCATACGGGATAAATGGTTCTTCGTCTAGGTTTGGTTGTGATAAACCATTTATTGCATCATCGTAAGTTGGTAAGGGACCAAACGGAGTGACATATGTGTTTCTCTCATCCTCGACAATCATATTATGTAATATGATGCATGCTCTCATTATTTTAGCGAGATCTCCTCTGTCCCAAAATCATGCTGGACCGCGTATAATTTGAAAATTGAGAATTTGGAGGTTGAGGATGATAATTTAAATTTGGTGGATTTGCAAATTGAGAATTTTCAATATTTGGATTTTGGGCATATGGAAAATACGGATTTAGGAATGAATATGGATATTGAATATTCGAAAATTGAGAATTTTGTGAGTTTGAATTTAGTGAGTTTGAAGGTGAATAATTATTTGAGTTCATTTTTTTATCAAAAAAAATGAGAACCACAATTTTAAGAAGGGGAAGAAGTGAAAAAAAATAATAGATGGATCCCATATTTATAGTGAATTTTTTTGAACGTTACAAATTTATAACGTTAATATTAACGTTATGTATTAAACGTTACATTTACTGATCATTTACAGAGCAACGGTAATGAAAATAAAAGAAAATAGCCAGAGGAGCACATGCATGGTCAGACAAAAGTAATTAAATAATCAAAAGCTGCTGCAGGAGGGCGGTCCCAACTCAGGCTTTGTCCAAGTCCAACTATTACTCCAGTGCAAGCAAATAAAAGAGGATCCACCGCACGGAGTCCAACGCAGCACTTGGGCTTGCGTTGGAGATACTCTTGCATTATTATAAATCTTATTATAAAATATTTTACAATAAAATAGTATAAAAATTTCACCAATTTCAATGTTATAGTGTTTAATTTTCTTTTGATGATATCTGATGCATTACATATATCTACATTATATTTATATGGGAAGAACTAAAGAAAAGTGACGATCCAAGTTTGGAGAAATATTTTTTGTGAGTGCTCTATTATTTCTCTGTAATTTTATCTACATTTCGGAGTTAGAAATGAAATTAAAAAAAGAGTAAGAAAATAAAATGTTTGTACCACAAGCACGAGCCTGCATGTTTCTGTCTGCTTCAACTGTCGATATACTCCTCCCTCAGTCCCTTTCGGTTGTTAATTTTGAATTTTTTTTATTCCTAATTTCTTGTTCTTCTCTATTTTTAAAATATTTTTTTTTGAAATAATACATTTATATTATTATTTCTAATATTTAACTAATTCAATTATATAAACAATTCAACTAAGTTAATGAGGGTAGTCATAAAAATAAGTTATCTAATTAATATTTTATTAATATATATATATATATTAAAATGAACAACTAAAAAGGGACGGAAGAAGTACATGTTATATATCATCAATTACAACTTACACATAACTAGTTTTATAATAATATTATTGGGTTTACAGACTTCTAAAATAGATTTATACGTACATGATGATGTTGCTTTATATATACATGACAATTCATATTTGGAGATAAATAATGTTGTACTTTATTTTTGAAGATAAAGATGCAAGGTATGGAAATGTTTTCCTTCAAACCATACTCTTGAAATAAAAGAGCATCTCCAACCATTGACCCCTTGGCCGCTGTTAGTTAAAAAGTTTAGGTGACATCTGATTATAACTATTATGTAAAATAAATAACACTCCAACCATCATCACGTATTAGCTAAAAATATACCTAAGCATTCAGTCGGTTAGGTCTCGGTTCAGACTGAACCGAATAGACCGAGAATCGAATAGTCCATATTTTTGGAACCAAACCGAACCAAAATTTTATTACGGACCAGACCAAATCAAAATATTTCAGTCCGTTCGGTTCAGTCTATATATATATTTTTTAAAATTGATAATTAAATAAGATGAATTTTTAAGGGAATATGAATACAAATATATAAATAAAACTAAATAGATTAATATTTAGGCTAAATATAAAATAATAATACAACAATTAATGTAAAATTGTATTTATCGAACATATATTACAACTTTGGTGGTGTTTGATTGCCCAACTTCCTTGGCTGCCTTATCATCCTGGAACCTCTTAGCTTCTCTAGTCACAAATTTTGAGAGATGTCCCCCTCTTTTCAATTCCTCAATTTGGTCTTTGAGGTGCCTACAATCTGTTGTCTCATGACCATTACTATCATGAAAAGCACAATATTTCCCTAAATCCTTCCTACCAGGGGGACCTGCTCTGTAGGACTTTCTAAATACTCCTGTCTTTTCCGTGACCTCATAAATGTTACTGATAGAGGTGTTGATAGGAGTGTATTCCTTATACCTCAAGAACCTGTCAGCAGGAGAGAATCTTCTCCCATCATGGGCCTTGTCCCTGTTTGCATTTACAGAGATGAGAGCTGTTTTATCATCACGATTATAGGTTCTTGAATAAGAGGTTCCCCTATTAGAGGTTCTCTTCTCATTATTTTTGTCTTTGGGACTGTAAGAGCGATTTCTCTTATTCTTACTCCACCTCGGTACCTTCTTGGTTGACATTCTTTGACAGTTTGACCAATGATTCCTCCACAATCTTGTGAGGTTTCGCCATTGCATAAAAATTAGAAAGGGTTTCAGCTTCCCTTCCTTGGAGCTCCTTCCAAAAGTCAGTACCTGCACTCACACCTGCAATGATGAAGTTTTTCAGAAGCCTTTATCACCCTGGGAACCTCTTCATTGAACCTCCTAAATTAGTCCCTTAGAGTTTCATTACCCCTTTGTTTGATGTTTGCCAATGTGTTGACAGTGGGGCATAAGCCATAGAAGCTCTAAATTGAGCTACAAACAGGTCCCTTATATGCTTCCAGGACCTTATAGAATCGGCTGGTAGCCTTTTAAACCATTGGTGAGCATTTCCTGCGAGGGTGGCAACTAGCAGCCTGCACCTTGTGAGAGGTTCTACCCAATACACCTTTATTTTTGAGGTAAATCGACTTAGATATTCCATAGGGTCCGAGCTTCCATCAAATTTGAGGTCCCCATTCATTCTGTAGAACCTAGGCAATGGGGACAATTTCACCGTTTTGGTAAAGGGGGAAGCTAGGGCTAAACCAGATTGAGACTTCTTTTCGGCCTTTATTCTGTCCAAGACCTCCCTCAATTCTTCAATTTTAACTTTGTCAGGTTCCTCATCAGTGAGTGGAACCTCCTCCTTAGGTTTTGGGGGTCCCCTTGCTTCTGGGGTGTGTTGAGAGCTATCACCCTGTTCAAGCTCCTCCACACTGGGCTCCTTATTTGATTGAGTTTTCTTGTTGGTAGCTCAAGTTTTGGAACGATTCCCTTCTTCTTTCTGACTCCTGGGACCTTCAGCCTTGGAACCTCCTTGTTGACGCTTCTCAGTTGCCCTTTTGCTAGACAACTGGTGACGGCGGTCCCGTTCATTGGCCTTGATTTTGTGTCGAAGGTCCTGATCACTTAGTTTATTTCCCAATCTATCGAACACACTAATATTGGGGCTGACGGAACATGTAGGTTCCTTACTTTCTTTTTCAGTTGATTTTCCCGCCTGGGACGTCACTTTAGCCTCTTTGCCATTCTGGTTTTCTTTGGTGGCTTCAACTTCAGGCTCCTTTTCTCCTTCCCCACTTTCAGAGTCAAACACCAGCTGTTTGGGAGTCACGCTTTTCTGCTTCAACATTTTGCCCGAAGAAGCAGACTTGAACCTTCTTTTTCCCTTCTTGAGAGTTTTCTTTTCGAGTGTTTCCACTCTTGCTCCCAACTGCTTCATGAAGTCCATGACATCATAAAGGGTAACTTCAGGTTGTTCTTCTCCTTGGGGAGCTTCATTGCCAATTGATGGCATTTTTTCGCTGTCTTAGTTGTTAGACATCTTTCACCCTTAAAGATGAATTAGAGCCCTCCTTCTGGCGCCAAAATGTTATGAGAGGAATTTGGTTAGAACACTATGAAGACCCTTTACTGGAATAGCGGAAGAAAAGTAACGTGAATCAGTCAAGAAATAACTTCCTGACCAAGCTTCCAGAGAAGATGGATAGTAGTTTTGGGGATTAAAGGACTGAGTTAGCAAAGATCCAAAGCACATGTGTGTAATCACAACATTATACAGACTAGGTACCTTAGAATATCAAAGAATACTTAAGTTTTACGTGTTCTCTCCCCTCTAAGTATTTTCGAACTCTTTTGCTGGTTGCCTACATACCCTATTTGTAGGGATCAAGTCCATATATTTTTCTTGGCATTTGTGACTCTTTTGATGAGTGATTAGCTGTATTTTGTTTAAGTTTATCCTCTGTTTTGATGTATATCTCGAATTGGCTGAGCTACTAGGAGAGTCCGAGTAGGTTAAGGACTCCTTGGAAGCTCCAATCTTATGTGTAACCGACCATATATATAAATCTATGTAGTTATCTCAGAATTATCCTTAATCTGATAAGAATAATATGATAATTATCTCCCATAATCGTGGAGTAATTGTCTCTTAAAAATCAGGTGAAAGAGTCCAGGTAAAACTATCCTTACAGGAGGTACCAAGCAGCTGCCGTGGGTGGAAGCCGATTTCTAGAACCTATCCCCTGGAACCTGAAACCTGTTTCCTGGAAACTATAGCAAACCAGGATTTCTCAGATCAATTCTCAACTTCATTGGACTTCTGAAACCTCCTTAAATTATGTTCCAGCCTTGATATAATGGAGGCTCCTTGGACAGTGGAACCCCTACATCACCAGGACCTTTTCCCCTAGTGGTTCCTCATCCTTACAGAATCCTTTACCCTCTAAACCCTCTTGGCAGCTTCCAGGGCTCACTCTAGCATTGTGGAACCTCTATAATTCCTGTCAACCTGCTATGGAACCTATCCAGAGGGTTGATTACTTAGTGGATTGGACCTCAAACAGTTTATGGGCACAAATCTAGCCATATGAGATTTTTGGCACAACACTATTCATTATAACTAATACCATTGAAGTACAAACTCTTACATGTTCAATAATTTTACATAATATCTATTTTACATCATTTTAACTGCTCTCGTTGGAGATCCTCTTATAAATGCATGATTGGAGATACCCTAGCCCTAAGAGCAAATCCAACCATAATTTTATATCTCTTATTTTTAGAGTGATATTTGAAGCAAATCTTTTCCAAAGGATTATATTTTTATTTTCAAATATAAAGATTAATGTAGAAATGAAGCAAATCCAATTTTGGCCAAAACACCAGCAATGTTACTGTAATATTGTTAAATAACATATACAAAAACAAAAGCAGCAAATTACATGAACTGAACTAATAATATGAATTATCACAATCACCAATCGCTCATTCTAAGAATACTCATGCATAGGATCAGATCATTTATTGAATTCAAATCTTTAACTAAGATTTTATTGTTATTTATGATTGATAATTATGCAAATAAATAGAGTTTAAGGTAATAAAAGATTTATGCAATAATTTTAAAGTAATGGTCGAGATGAAATAGTAATTTAAAGTAAAAAAAAGTAAAAATATAAAGTTGAAATTGATTTAAAATAGAGTTATATTTGGAGATGGTCTAATATAAATGTCTTATACTCTATCATCACAGTGTGCATGTCCACTATCCACCACATAAAATTAGAAGCCCCCTACATATTTGCTTAGTTTTCTAATTAATATATGGAATCAGTAAGATGTATACATGTAGAAAATCCATAAGCCCTAATGGAAGTGTGTATAAAATGGTAACAAGTAATGGCTTGTTAACGACCAACTCCTGATAAAAAAAATACAATATGGCTAACTTATATCTTATGCACTTTTCTATTTCAAGTTTACATCCAAAGATACACCTATACACAGATTAAACACTACGAAGAATGCCAATTTCAGCACGAGGGAGCAGTAGCCTTGACATTCCAATGTAATTGGGGTCCGATTCGGCGAGAGAAGGTTGTAAATTGTCAATTATCACGTATTTATCCCCCTCTTCCTTTTTTGGTTCATTTACTAGTATGCAAATACAAATATTGCGTGGCAGTGAAAATGTATATAAACAAGAGTATAACATCTCTAGAAATCCATATTATCTGCCACTTCTAGTGCTCTGAAAATATAATATCTCCGCAATCCTATATGTGATAATTCTGGGAACAACCCTCTTCCACTAGACGATGTTGTAGCAGCACCCCGTGTTGCTCTGTGCTCGACTGTTACCATAAGATTGCTTAGGCGTCAAAAAAAGAGACTTGTTTTCTATGCAATTTTTATTGATGCTAAACAGTCATACTAGTTGCTGCAAAATGATAGGAGAATGAAAACATGGTAGAAAAACTGTTGTAGAAAAAAAAAAGTAGAAACAGGAATTTCTTATATTTGAGATAATCTTAGTTATGTACCTCATTCTGAACTATTGATCAGCTGCATAGTTAAGTATCTTGTGCTTCACTTTCGCAATGAGCAAAACAGGAATTTGCCGCCATTTTCTTGTCAATCTCTTTTGTCTCCTTTTGCAACATCATAATATTTCTTTCATATTAGTCAAATTTCTGGGAAGTAACACAGATTAGATCAGACGCACTGTTACATCATTCGTGAAAGCTAAGATTCTTAGCATTAACTCTCGGAGAATCATTGGATGTAATGAATGTGAGAGAAGAACAAGCTGGGTTACCCAGGAGTGATTTGGCATGCCTCAGCCACTGCCTCTGTAGAAACAATCCGAGGGCGACATCACTTCCTCCAAATGCACCCCATATAATCGGTCTAGGTAGAATAGAGTACGTAAAAAAGTATTTATAGAGGAAACTATATAATTTACCTGCTGATGTTTCAAGTTTCAAGTTTCAAAGCTAGCCCAAGAAACAGAATCAGTAAGAAATATGCATTGCGGTCTTTACAGAGTACAAGAGGAAACTAAGTTATGGATATGAAATGGAGAACATTAACAACCTTGCTGTATCCTTTATATCCATTTCCCTCATTAAAACACACATAAACCATGTAGGTGGGGATAGTACTTTTGTTATCATTTTCTGGAAAACAAATCTGCATACAGAACATTGAAATTTAAAGACAACTTCTCAAGTTTCCGTAAAAAAGAATCCACAACGTCTGCTTGAAATTTCTAAGAAACTAAGCATAATCTTAATTTAGGAACAATAATCAATAATCAATTAAATGTCTAATGTGAACCTTAAACAATGACTATACATACATAAATATAATCAATCTAATCTTACTCTCTATTAACTAAGACATTCACACATATCATAGTCCACTTAACTAATAAAGATTTCACGTTTATATTCATAAGTATCAAATCGAATTTTGAATATAGATTCCAACAAAGAGATGACTCTGTGATGCAAAGCAGCATATTAGAATACTCAGAGCTTTAGTTTAGCTTGGCGCACAACATAATATGCACATGGTTCAGAACAAAGAAAGATAGCAGTAATAATTTATTTGTGATATAAATTTGCAGACAATGTAGTACCTTTATTAAGAGAATGCAGCTATATTATATGGTGCAAAATAGAAACTAGGGAAAAAGATTATAAACTTTAATTACAACAATTTCACATAGTTTCTTTTAAAATCACTTCTCTACAGGACAAGTTCTCCAACCTGTTCTAAATGATGTTGACCATATCTTAAATCTAGGAATGTTTAAATCATATTTTTTTTCTATTTTGTGGACAGATGGCAGATTAACCATTACACTCCCAAAAACAATAAAATTAGAGTCAACTACAGATTTTCTAATTTGCAAATAACCTAAAAGATGTAGAGTATGATACAACTTACTTGGTCGAAGATACAACTTGGTTGAAGCCTCCAGGGGAATCAATCTTCTAAACTGCAGATTTTTGATGAATAATTGAGTAAATTTAGACATGTCCAAGCTTAGATTTGCATTATTTTTGTGTCTTGGCCTCTTGGGTGGAACCTTTTAATTTTTATAGTGTTTAGCATGGTCCTGTCTCATTTATAGCAAGCATATCCATATTAGGTGATTTTGGAGCGTCTCGAGCATCTAAACCACGTGATTCTTGATCACTCAGAATATTCTCAATAATATGATTAACGCCATTTCCTCTATCCTAAATAAAATAAAAGAAATCAAATATTAATAAATGCATTAAGATGATTATTAACTGACAAAGCAAGCATCTGCACCTGATAATAGCTATCAAGTTTATGGTTGAACTATTTAGTAGTGTAGCTGAAAATAAATACAATACAAGAGAGGAAAAGAGGGGTACACTGCTCAAGTACTTAAAATTGTGTTAAATATCTGTGGTTCTGTAGTATAAAAATACTCTGAGGCAACACAAATTTGACAATGCATATAAATTTTAGGTTCCGTAGTATTGCTATCATAGTATTTTTGAAATACACGCTGCTTCAAATATAATCAACGGCCTGGATTTAAAAAATAATTGTCACTTTAATACTACTAATGCAAGTCACAAATATTATATGAAAAGCTACCTGACAAACTCCCAACATCCTTACAATCAGTGGTGGATGCAAGGGCGTGACCGGGGGGGGGGGGATAGCCTAGTGGTAAGGGCTTATCCTTTGTCGTCCCAGGGGTTTTGGGTTCGATTCTCGCTCACCCAAGATTATCCAAGAACTGATACTACTTGATAGCTTATAAGCTATGTTAAAAAAAAAACTATTAGTTAGATATTTTTACAGAAATTGAATATTTGGTTTTGCTTAAATAAATAATTAGCATTTAAATCGTGAATTTGGATATAGTTATAAATAGTTAAGAAGTAAAGATGGTATGTAGATTTATTATTCACATAGTATTGTGGGGTTTACAGGTTATATTACCAAAAACACGCTAGTTTCTTTTTATTATGCTATATTTCCTTATTATTTTATTCTAAAGTTTGCAGTATTCTCCTTCCAATTTTCAGAATTCATATCAATTTTATACTAGCTTTCCAAATGATTCAGTGTTTACATACATCACATTGGAGGTGGTCAAAGCTGTTGTGGATCTTAAGACCAGATCCCCCCCTCCAAATGAAACATACATGAACTTACTAAAGTAGTGCAATTCATCAGGCTCAAGTGTAGATCAAATTAGGGATGGCAACAAGTTGGATCGGATCGGATATTTGAGATATCCAAATCCAAACCTGGAATATTTTACTAAATTCAAACCCGATCCAAATCCAATCGGGTTTCAAAAATCAAAATCCAAACCCGATTCAACGGGTTTTGGATCGGGTTCGGGTTTTTACCGGGTTTATCAAAATTTTAAATTTAAAACTGCTAAAAGAAAATAGCACACTAGTAGCAATAGTTCTAATTTTGAATTTGAATTTCATGATATTTGAAATTTAAACCATATTTAAAACATTAAATATTAAAATTTTTAAGGTTAACACAAATGT
This sequence comes from Oenanthe sinensis, assembly GCA_028671895.1. NCBI lineage: Eukaryota > Viridiplantae > Streptophyta > Magnoliopsida > Apiales > Apiaceae > Oenanthe > Oenanthe sinensis. The sequence goes on from CM053813.1 coordinate 16,976,657, forward strand.
TAGAAGATTAAAGAAGTCATGACATCAAAATATCAAATTAAAATGTTATAACTAATAAGTGGTATGGTGGAAGTAAAGGAGTTTAATAATGAGTAATATGTCTTGTTAAATTAAAATTATATATTACTATTATCAATAATAATTAAAAAATAGTAAATCAAATATTATAAACTAACTATTAATATAATATGTGTGTGTATATATAACGGTTTTTTTCGGGTTTCGGGTTTGAATCGGGTTTGGATCGGGTTCCGATACGGAATGCTTGATATCCAAATCCAAATACAAATCAATTCGGGTTTAAAAATAAATCCAAATCCAAAATTCCGAGTTCGGTAAAATCCAATCGGATCGAAATGGATCGGGTATCCATCAGATCGTATTTTTTTGTCATCCCTAGATCAAATAGTTTAGAAGTTTAATATTCACCTTAATTCATTCATGCGGCAATGGGAGTTTTCAGATTGACCAAATCACCCAATCTTACAGAATCTCTTTTCTTATCCTTCACATAGATCAGGGTACACTATTTGAAAAGGCTAAGCTTGGCAAATGCTTTGTCATCATTTGTGGGTAGCAATATGAAGCTAATAAATATGAGCGTGACGGGATAACTTAGTGATAAGGGCTTATCCTCTGTCGTCCCATGGGTTCGATTCTCGCTCACCCGAGATTATCCAAGAACTGATACTACTTGATAGCTTATAAGCTATGTTAAAAAAAAAACTATGGGTTAGATATTTTTACATAAATTGAATATTTGGTTTTGCTTGAATTAATAATTAGGATTCAAAGTCGTGAATTTGGATATAGTTATAAATAGTTAAGAACGAAAGATGGTATGTAGATTTATTCTTCAAATAGTATTGTGGGGTTTACGGGTTATTATCCCAAAAAGACGCTAGTTTCTTATTATTATGCTATATTTTCTTATTATTTTATTCTAAAGTTTGCATTATTCTCCTTCCAACTTTCAGAACTCGTATCAATTTTATACTAACTTCCCAAATCATTCAGTGCTAAAAAACCAAAAAATAGTATATAAGATATATTTTTTCTAAAGTTAGGACCCTCAGTAGAATTTTTTTGCCCCCCCTCCCCCTCCCCCTCTCAACCCATGATTTTTTATTTTGCCATTGCGTATAATTGAGCTAACAATATAAGAAGTTTACACACACCACATTGGAGGTTGACCTTAAGAACGCTGCTGTGGATCTTAAGACCAGATCCCCCTCTCCAAATGAAACATACACGAACTTACTAAAGTAGTGCAATTCATCAGGCTCAAGTGTAGATGAAATAGTTCAGAAGTTTAATATTCACCTTAATTCCTACGGCAATGGCAGGTTTCAGATTGACCAAATCACCCAATCTTAAAGAACCTCGTTTCTTATCCTTCACATAGATCAGGGGTACACTCTTTGAAGAGGCTAAGCTTGGCAAATGCTTTGTCAGCATTTGTGGATAGCAATCTGAAGCTAATAGTATAGCCTGTATTTTATACATTTAGAAACAGAAACTATCAAGAATCTCAAAGGCTAAAAAATTCAACATGAATACCATCATATTTTACTGTGTGTGTTAAATCACATAAAGGTTGAAAAAGCGCATTGTTTTGGAGATGCAATACCCGAACAAAAGGGCCACAATTACACACAAAAAAGGTATGAAAGCATTTTGTCCAACTACATCCTAAGCTAAAAATAAATAAACAATGCACATTCAAAATACAGTAGATTAGAATTTACTGTTAGACAATAAGCATGCCGATAACCAATACCAATATAAGGGGTCAGCGTTCTTTATATGAATCTAAATTAGATTAAAACTGATGTCATGATATTTACTAAATATGCTTAAATAAGCATGACTTTTAAGGACCAATCTACTGTTCGAATTACGAAGTGCATCTTGAAAGACTACAGAGTAAACTATATTTCTAATTTTTTGAATACTTTGGAAAGAAACTGAATAAACTTTGTGAATAATCACATTCATAGATCAGGGGTACACTTTTTAAGGAGACTAAGCTTGGCAAATGCTTTACCAGCATTTCTGGGTATCCCAATAGTATAGCCTGTATTTTATATATTTAATTAAAAACACACTTTTTCAAGACTCTCAAAGGCTCAAACAATCAAAATGAATAACATCATAATTTTACCATGTTTTTAATCACACAAAGGCTAAAACAATGCATTTTTTTGGAAAAGAAATACACAAACAAAAGGGCCACAATTACACACAGAAAAGTATGAAGCATTTTGTCCAACTACATTCTAAGCTAAACAAAAATAAATTAAACAACATACAATCATAATACAGTAGATTAATATTTACTATCAACCAATAAGCCCACTAATAACCAAACTCAAGCGAAGAAATAACCTGCAGTCGAACATTCTCACTGTTTCCGCTTTTGATTACTGGTTTAAAGGTGTCAACTGCAACAACCACAGTGGGCATCCTTTCAAGAACCCTGGTTACATCATTGATCCCAATCGAGAACTGGTGCTGTTATTCAAAATAAAATCAATATCACCTCAAATACATATCGAAACTAAAAAAGTAATAAAAACATTATATATATATATATATATAAAACAGAAGATTACCTTGACCCATATCTTATCAGGCAACCCACTATCTAAAACTCTTGCTGACTCTTTCTCCCTGTTCACATTCACTCATCAAATCAAATCAAGACTCAATTTTTATCACAAAAAAATCATTATAAAAACAAGAAATTAAAAGGGTTAGAACATAGTTACCTCTGAATTGATTTAAGAAGCTGAATAAGATTTTCACCTTCAAAGCAACTAACAACATTCATATATACACACAAAATTAAAATTTTGGAATTGAGAGTAAAGACTCTAGGCAAATCCACTGAACCAAACCAATTACAAGATTAAACAGAAAATTATATTTGGTTTATATATCTATGTATTAGAAGAGATCAAATATAAAAATGAAGACAATGTCCATAACATAGAATAATATGATTACAAACAGAGAAAATATCTCATGCCTATAAGGCTATGCACAAGCCAAACAGGTTCATTATCTAATACTTTTAATAGCCCTGTCCCTGTGATGTCATGAAACGTGGAACAGTCAAGTAGGACCTCCAGATTTCGACTTGAAACTTTACAAATCGTATTAGGTCACTGATAGAATGGTGGGAGCAACCACTGATATATGATTGTAATGGTCCCATGTTGGGTCGACATTTATTATAAACCACTAGCCTGTGATTTGGAATACTTGGTATAAAATACTACATTGATATGCGGAAAGGAAGGTTAGATAAATTACACTCCTTCTGTCCCATCCATTTCATTACGGTTTTCTTTTTTAGACGTCCCTCTCAATTCTTTACGTTTCCAAAAATAGTAAAGTTTTACAATATAAAAATCAACTACACCCACTATATTCCTCCACCATACTCACTTTATACCTGAAATATTAATTGGTCCCACCACTTTACTCATTTTTCTTACACTTCTCCACTACTTTATTCACTTTTCTTAACCTCCGTGCCCAACCCATTTGTAAAGAAATGAGAGGGACGGAGGGAGTACTATTTTTTTAATAAAAAAATCCTACCATCAGTCATCAGTAAATACATTTGTAAGATCAGGTATTCAAGTTTTAAAGAAAATTTAGTTGAAGGCTTGAAGCATCTTCACATATCAAATCTAATGCCACCAACAGTCTGCAGCACGAACACCATACCTGTTGACAGCCCCTTTGTGACTTTGGTATAAGTATTCCAGCTTCTGCTTTCTTATTGTTTCAAAGTGCAAATATGAAATGTGATTAGAAATAATATTGGTAATACTCTTATCATATCATACTTAGATACCATGATTATTATTATAGCCAAAAAATAAACAAATCAAAAAAACATTAATACAGAGATACGATAAAAATATAGATTAGAGTATTTTGTACTGTACATAAGTATAAAACCACAATGATTACAACAAAAAAATGGGGCATTGTAGAAAAACAATTATATTATGCAATAGATATGTAGAAAAAGATCCCGAAAGAGTTTATAAATTCAAGTGGAGTTGCATTGGATTGAAATTTGTTTATTTAAAAGAAAGTATGATTTCATGGGTGATAATGAAGAGATCAAAAGAAATAACAGTAGTTTTATGCTTCTATTTTTTCCCTATTCCTCATTTCTCCACACCTGACACATGCATCATGTTATCAAGATTTTGGACCAGATTTAGGATTTCACTGTGTTTTCTGAATATACCAGCAAATCTATAAAGAAACAAAAGAAATGAAGTAAATATTAGGTGCAGATGAAGAAGATGACATTGTGTCAATTGCAGTTCCGAGGATGAAAGAATATGTAATTTGCAGCCCAGTTTAATGACCCATGAAGGCATTTAACCCTCTTGACAAATCATGCATATGATGCTACTTAATTAGCATGAATTAGGTTTTAATGATCTAAATCTAAAAGTGCAAAGAGTGAAGTAGATATATATCTTATAAATATAAATAATGGAAGCAAATTTCTCATATCACCTACCAGTTCATCAAAACTGCTCGCCAACAAGAAGCCGAGGCTTGTAGTTAAAGTCCAACAAGTTGTTTTAGTCATGATCGATTATTTAAGTCAGTCCTTTAGTTATTTAAAAAATTAAGTCTTTTACGTGATTCAAACTTCAAAGGATGGAGTTTAGTCTTAAAATGAGTTGTATATGCTAATTCTGTCTCAATCTGTCTCTCGGTCTTATTTATATGTAAATGTTTTCTGCTTATTATCTTTTTACAATAATGTTTTTATTCCATCTGCTTTTAACAGTATGGCTGAAGAAGCAGGGATGTTTGTGGTTCAACAAACTGTTGGCAGTGTTTTATGCTGCAAATGTGGTATTCCAATGGCACCAAATGCTGCAAATATGTGTGTCAAGTGCTTACGTACTGAAGTTGACATCACAGAGGGCTTACAAAAGCATGTTATTATCATTCATTGCCCTGAATGCGATACATACTTGCAGCCACCCAGAACATGGATTAAAGCACAACTTGAGTCCAAGGAACTCTTGACCTTTTGTGTAAAGAGAGTAAAGAATTTGAATAAAGTTAAGCTAGTCGATGCAGGGTTTATATGGACCGAACCTCACTCCAAGAGGCTCAAAGTCAAACTGAAAGTACAGAAGGAGGTTCTTAATGGTGCAATTCTTGAACAAACTTGTACAGTTGAGTATGTTGTACAAGATCAGATGTGTGAATCTTGCTCTAGAGTGCAGGCTAATCCTGATCAGTGGGTGGCTGCAGTTCAACTAAGGCAGCATGTTACTCACAGGAGAACCTTCTTCTTCTTGGAACAACTTATACTTAAGCATGATGCAGCTGTCCGTGCCATAAGAATTACACAGATGGACCAGGGAATTGATTTCTTTTTTGCTAATCGCAGTCACGCTGTGAAATTCGTAGAGTTCCTGGGTAAAGTTGCTCCGGTCAAGAGTCGGAGTGACAAACAGCTCGTGTCCCATGATACCAAGAGCAACAACTACAATTATAAGCACACTTTCTCTGTTGAACTCTGCCCAATATGTCGCGAGGATCTGATCTGCCTCCCCCCCAAAGTTTCAGCCAGCTTAGGACATCTTGGTCCACTAGTAATCTGCACGAAAGTAAGCAACAATATTGTTTTACTGGATCCCTTCACTCTTAGACACTGTTTTTTGGATGCTGATCAATATTGGAGGTCAGCTTTCAAGTCCCTACTATCTAGTAGGCAGCTTGTCGAATATATAGTATTAGATATAGAGTCTTGTGCTTCTGAAGTAACTATTGGTGGGTCAAAGTATCTTTTGGCTGATGCTCAAGTGGCGCGTTTATCAGATTTTGGAAAGAATGATACTATATTTTTTGTAAAAACGCATCTAGGCCTTCTTTTATCTCCCGGGGATTATGCCCTTGGGTATGACTTGCATGCTGCCAACACTAATGATATGGAACTAAATAAATACAAAGGTTTTATCCTCCCAGATCTGGTTTTGATAAAAAAGAGCTATGAAGAGAAACGTATGAAGAAGCGTGGGAAGCCTCGTGCTTGGAAGCTTAAATCTCTTGGCATGGAAATTGATGATTCTGCTAAAGGTAAATTTGATGAAGAAAAGATGGATGCAGAATATGAACAATTTTTGAGAGACATAGAGGAGAACCCTGATTTAAGGTTTAATTTGTCGTTGTACCATAACAAAGACTACCAGCCATCAGAAATGGCATCCGTAACTGATGGAGAGGATGCTCCTACTGTGCCTTTAGATGAGTTGCTTGGTGATCTAAATTTAAGTAAAGCAGAAACTGATAATGATGTTATGAAGGAGTAAATGGAAGCTGGTCAATTAAAAGTCCGCAAGGCCAAGAGTAAGTTTTTTTTTGCTCTTATATCAAGTAGTTTGCTATAGATTCTGCTAGAAAAGTCACTTGAATGATATTTGGCAATTAAGAGAGATATATGAAACTATGTAGAACAGGTGAACAAGTGAAACAAACAAGATATGACAATTACTCACAAATTACACAATAATGCATCTACATAGTCTAGCCAACATTTTAGAGGTTGGTGCTCTCCTACTTTTCTACTGCTCACAGTTCTCAATAATCCCACACTGCCCCTGCTGCCTTACTTGGTCCTGCACCTCACATCCCTTCTAGAATATGTCAACACAGGTGGCTTATGCTGATTCCCTGTATAGTACTGCTTACTGTGTTCTGGAATAACTGATCCTGACCTAAGTTTATGAATGTCATTTTGCATTTTGAATTCAACACTAAGTATTGATTCAATTTAGTCTAATTCGTGATGGACATTGTGAACCTTTTATGAATTACAATTGATTTTATGGCTCTATGCACTTTATAATATTTAGGGATAGAGTTAATTTCAAATTCGAGAATTTCTCAAAACGACTTTCAGATATCTTTAATGGTCACTTAACATTGAATGGTGAGAATATTCAATTTTTTTGACCTTAGACTTTCGCGTAATGAGAATGCTCAATTTACTTGATAAAATCTTATGCGAATATCAATTGCTCAAGTTCTGATCATTTAATTTTTTTTAATTAGGCGAATGAGTCAACTAATTTATGGTTGATTGTAGCAGATTTTATTTTGCAGTCAGGCTGGAACGCTCAACTAAATGAAGCTTCTGGGACAATTATGAGCAACAGTAAGATGGAAAGTTTAGTTGGTTTGTAATATGTGTGTAGACTCACTATTTGCTCAGTTGCATATACTTGCTGTCAGCTATTCATTGTTTTTAACAATGACCACTGAATTTAAAAATATTAATCAAGCCCTTGTTTCACAGATAAGTGAATTTTACGCTATCAGGTTATTGTTTCTTGCCTCACAAGTATTAGCGGGATCCTATATTTTCATCTGTTTCTGTAATTTTGTTTACTTTTTTCATCATTAAGAGTCTGGAAGCTGTAACTTTGGGAAGGTTTTGGTCATTTTAGAGACATTTCATCAAGAGGTAGCGTGCATGTTCAAGTCCTTAACATTTAAAATAAATTGACAGCAAATTGTTGTTTAACAACAAGTTGTGCCCAAAACCCAACTTAATTATTGGCCTGTGAGCACAAATACCCTGTTTTAAAGACTTGGAGTTGCAAAAAGTCAGCTAAGCAAATATTTTCAATGGAGGTGGGTTCAGGTTCCATTTTTTTGACATTGTTTGAAATCGGTCTTTAATATGACATTGTTTTAATTGTATGATATTGATCTTTTCAAACAGTGTTAATATTTTTGAATAGCTGCACCTACCGTTTCTTTTTTTGGATCAATATCAGTAATGCAGTTCATCCAATGATAAATCTAATCCGAATTATAGAGCTATGACACAATCAGTGATATGATATTTTTATCTTACACTTAACGTTTTATTCTATCAAATCGGAATCAAAATATTATAAATAGTCACAAATAAGAGTCGAGCCATGGGCCAAACAATCTCTCTTTCTCTCCTTTCTTCCCTCATTTTCCCTCACTTTCCCTTCTGACCCTAATTTGGCCGCCGTTACCATCTCCCTAGCTTCACTTACCATTGATTACCACCGTTGTTTCACTATGTCCATCATTTCCTTCTCTTCTTCGGCCTCGGATCTCTCGAAACCCCATGACAAGCTACCTTGTCACTTGGATGACTCTGGATCTTCTCCACAGCCAGCACAAGTCACAGAGTTCAGTTCTGGAACTCACTCTCCCATACCCATGGAGCAAGCTAAGATGCCGAGACAGGTTTTTTCAAACTTATTACCTAAAGATTTACATGAATTGGACTCAAATCCTGTTCGTTGTTTGTATTCCACTCAACACCATGGAAATGTCAATTACAAGTCTAATGGTACTGTTTGATTAAATCTTCTAATGGTATCTTTGCTACTGCTCAAAAAAATTGTAAACATTGTTGTTTAGACTACTTTGATAGTCATGTTGGTCCGGAAAGTGATGAGGTAGTTAGATTGTTGCTAGAGAAGTACTCTTCCACTGGTCTAATTAGTGTGTTATGAGGTAGTTAGATTGTTGCTAGAAAAGTACTTTTCCACTGGTCTAATTAGTGTGTCTAAGCATTTTGTTGGGTATTTTGTGTTGAAATTTGATACCTTTGAGTCCTACAAAAGAGCTCTTCACTATAGTCCTTTCTCGGTTGGGTCAATCAAATTGCATCTTAATCCTTGGATGAAACATTTTCATAGTATGCAACATGCACCCAGATGGAACACAAAATGTCTGAATATGCCTTGTTAATGTTTCTTTTACTTACTTGACTCCTGATGGCATTTGTGTTATTTGTGATGCAATTGGTACTCATATCGCCTTTGTTAACCAAACCTGGAATAGACTACATAATCTAGATCCTACCCCTGAAGCTTTTGTGCTTGTTAAAATTGTTGCCTTTGATGCCAAGCGTTCAACTGTTCTTGCTCCTATGCCTGGTCATTTTGATAGATTTCTAGCTCGAATCCAAGTTAGATATGTCACTGAGGATGGCTTTTGCCCTATGTGTCTATCTTGTAACTGCAGTCCCTCAAATGATTTATGCCTTGTTTTAGTCAACACTCGACCTCTTGCCAAGAAAAGTGCTAGCCACCTAGGAATAATCTTCACACCTAGTACGGAGTATGTATCTTCAAGTGAAACCTCTCACTTTGATAATGCTCCAGTACAGAAGGAGGACAAGACTATGGTTTACCAACGCATGCGCACTTCCCCAAGATTGGCAATCAAAAGAACTTGCAGGAACATTCATCCAACATTGCTAACTCTGATTCTGTGCAGGTGGTCACTAACCAAGTGAAACACAAGGATAAGGGCAATAACAAGAATTTGGCAAACTTTGATGTTGTGCAGGAAGTCAGCAGTCATACGATGAGCATGACTCAAGAACATGCTAACCATAAGAACAAGGTAGCAGACAAACGTGCGAGGCCAACTCAAGAGGACTCAAATGAAGACAAAGATGAAGCCAACAAGTGTTCCCCAGCCCACGTAACAACAAGTGTTCCCTAGCCAACAATTTGGCAATTGTTGTTGGATTGCCTAGTGCGAAGAATGATCGCTTTGGTCAGTGGCCAAGCGCACGAGGATGCCTACAGACATGAATACTACCAATGAATCTGATTAACTTATGTCTTTAAGTTAATTTTTAAACTTGTTGCTGAATATTGTCTGTTTGTTGTTAAACTTTGTTAACCAACGATGGCCTTGAACGAGTTATTTTGAACCTGTTTCGTTGACACACTTGTACCCCTCCTTGGAGGTTGGATGAAGCTTGTCTACATCCTTTATTTACTATATATAAAATTAAACAATAAATCTAAAAAAAGAAGAAGACTACAATTATACAATACATACGACAATATGTTACATTAGTAGGAAACTAGCATAAAAGCCAGGGCAAGGGCAAGACACAGACCACTAGTTTGATTTTTATTGTCTACATATTTTATATTTTGATTATAATTTTTTTTGAAATTTGATTATCTTTTTAGAATTTGACTTTTTTATTCAACTATATTTAGTTTGATTCAAAATTTAATTAATTAGTTAATGAAATATCATTGTAACATTTCAGTGCCACACCGAAACATGTGCAGACTTTAGTGTCACAATAAAACATGTCCAGATTTTAATGTATATATATAGCACAATACTATTATTAAGTGTATCAATAGTCATGTTCTTTTAGGGCTGATAGTGAACTTGTGTATTATCCAAATTTTTGTATTTGGGTTGGACTTATTTGTTATATGGATTTGAGACTTGATCTGATTTTGAGAGTTTACTTTGATACCATATGTGACAACTGAGTCAAATCTCGAACTTTTTTTCAAACCAAGTCAAATTGTGACGCCCCCAGATCCGGGGTCAGGAATCTAGGTTGTCACTATCCAATTTTCACCACAATAACATCATTCACCTGCTTTAACCATTATAATAACCAAACATAAAAGCAGTGACCCCAAACCAAACACACAACTCGAGTTATAGTCTCAGGGAACGAACTTAAAATAATAACGGTTATTACAAACCAATGTAACCTCAGGATCTCACACTACTAATATAACTTCCACATGATGTTACATTAGAAGTAAACATTACTCCAAGATCTATTGTCACATTACATATTTTTCAACAAGTCTAGGATTCTAATCTGGAATCCCGTCTTTCTTGCACCATTTATCGAAGTCCGGAACCTGACTAGCTCAAGCTCGAAGCTTCCTGTTCCTTAACATAATACCCGAGGTAGACAATTCACAATCATCTCTTTCTGCAAGATATAAGATTTACAAACAGCAAGAATGAGCCAAAGAATGCTCAGCAAGTTATTTATCAGAATATTTCAAGGAAAAGGTGATAGCCATAATTATCCCAACTGGATATTCAACAATAAAGTACTTAACTAGCAATCTGATTGAAGATGTATAACCAGTTATAAACGACTCAAGGTTCACGATGCAAGAAGATATTCACAACAATAATGCAGTTCACGTTACTGCAATACAACAATTTAAGTTTATGATTATTGAGTTTGACAATATCAATAACTTAGCACAATGGCCTCAATCACCGAGTACCATTAGTTTGAGTACCAATAAGCAAGCAGTTCATTATACTGCGAAAAGAATGAACGGAAGTTCATCAATTCCCATTAACACTATGAGTAACTTAGCACCACGGCTTTCGTTATAGTGTAGGAACAATGAAACTGATATATACGAATAAAACGGTACTCAAAACAACCAACCAACTCAGAGTGGATTACATTCCCGTTGACACTATCGGTAACACAACACCTAGGCTTTCGTTACAGTGCAACGTCAAATTCCAATTGGAAGAAACGGGCTTAATCTGGAGATTTTTCAACGCCCTATTGTACGCGATGATCAGTGGCCTTGTACAATAGAAAAACTAGTCACTTTCTCTACTAGTAGAAGGACAACCCCTTATCGGGACGTCACCCTAGACAACACATGGGCCTTTAGTTTACGGCTGGGTCGTGCGTCACCGACCTCTTACGCAACCTTACTCCAGTCCCTGATGAATACTTAAACATTCATCAAACCTAGAAGGAAATTTAATCAAGCCTTCTAGAATAACAACAATCCACTCTAGGATTTCAATCAACTGTTAAGGAAGGGAATTCAATACCACCTTCCAGAACAACAACAATCCATCATAGGATTTCATCAATAGATAAGGAAGGGAATTTAATACAACCTTCCAGAACACAACGACAATCCATCACAGGATTTCAATCAACAGATAAGGAAGGGAATTTAATACAACCTTCCAGAACAACAACGACAATCCATCACAGGATTTCGATCAACAGATAAGGAAGGGAATTTAATACAACCTTCCAGAACAACACAACAATCCATCACAGGATTTCATCAACAGATAAGGAAGGGAATTTAATACAACCTTCCAGAACAACAACGACAATCCATCACAGGATTTCATCAACAGATAAGGAAGGGAATTTAATACAACCTTCCAGAACAACAACGACAATCCATCACAGGATTTCATCAACAGATAAGGAAGGGAATTTAATACCACCTTCCAGAACAACAACGACAATCCATCACAGGATTTCAATCAACAGATAAGGAAGGGAATTTAATACAACCTTCCAGAACAACAACGACAATCCATCACAGGATTTCATCAACAGATAAGGAAGGGAATTTAATACAACCTTCCAGAACAACAACGACCTATTGTAAGATTTCAATATCTGACAATAGCTTGGCTCCCTAAACCAAGTGGGAGTATTCTCGAAACATCTGGGTTGACTCTCAGTCAACGAATTCAACAAGACAGAAACCCTTGAATCAAGGAGACTCAAGAACGCGACCGGGGAGCCGCTAATACTAGCTAAAATAGACTCCACAAAACATTACAGTTTTGGAGTGAAAAATGGGCCTTAAAGGCACCAATATAACTGGGAGGAATATCGAAGTCGGACGTTACCTTTCGAACCTGGAGTTATCGACTCGGAATAAATACAAAATATCCGAGTCATCGTTCACCATTTATTATTTAATGAAAAATAATATTTAAAGAAATTTAGACAACTCCAGAATATTTTTAAAGAACAAATAAATATTTTATTAATATTTAGGAGGCCAAGAATAGTCCTCGAAAAATATTAAAAGGATTTAAAAGAATTAAAATATTTAATCCCAATATAATCAAGATTATTTAATATTTAAATAATCTTAAACGATTCAACATATTTAAATAATATTTAATCAACATTAAATAATATTTAAATAAACCAAAACGAATTGAAAGTATTTAATCAGTAGTTAAATACTTTTAAATATCCTAAAATATTTAAATAATATTTAATCAATATTAAATAATATTTAAATAATCTCAAATCCCTGAAAGTATTTAATTAACCCTTAAACACTTTCTATATTCTTTAAATAATATTTAATAAACTAAATATTATTTAAAACATTGAATATCGACTAACCGTCGAGACACACTAGACTACTCCCGGTCGACCATCGAGCACCAAAAAGATGTACTCGACGCCAGATTCAGTTATACAAAAATGAAAGCAAACGTCCTCTAACTTTTTAAGAAGTTCAGAGGCATCTCAAAACTAGGTTGAAAAGATCTCATTCTACTCACAAGAAATAATCTTAAACAACCCACGCATACTTGTGTCCTACATCAGAATAATAGTGATGAAGCGTCGGACACTTGCATACTCTAACTTTTCGAGAAGTTCAGAGTAGCAGACAATCAAGTTATAAACGAACAAGACAGTTCAAGGGAAATGCCGACGTGCATTTTCAACGACTATAATAAGCTAGATAGTTCCAAACACAGCAAAAATGCATAATTGAAGAACTTATCATTAAGTCAAGGATTTCACAAATTTTGGCATCACCATGAATTAATAATATTCTGATATGGAATAAAACAATAGAGTCGGAAACTTGCCTGGAGTCCAAGGAATGCCATTCCAACTTCTCCACGCTCCGGGTACTCTATAATCATATAAGAACCCACTCTTAGTATACATATGCTCGGGCCTACTTTAACTACTCGTAAAACTATCCTCTCAATAGTTTTTAATCAAGTTCCTTGCACCTACGTATAGTCATGATGTTCCTTAACAACTTTCGTTACTGGGTCGACTCGAGACAAGTCCTCTATCTTGCTCGAAATCATTCCCCAAAACGGTTGTTCAACCTTTTCTTATGTTCATCTCACTTAACACCCTGTTTTCCGTCATTTTTAATAAATTGGAAATTAATCATTTTGACACGATTCCTTCTCTGGGGTCTTATATGAATGTCAAAGAATCTCCCATAAAAGTTTTGGATTTTATTAAGCTCCGTAGCTAGTCCAATCATAGCCTCAAAGTTGGACAAAAACAGGATTTTCATTTCCTGCGCTACCGTTACTAAAACGTCCATAACTTTTGACTCATAACTCCGAATGACGCAAAATTAGCGCTCAAACGATCTAGAGACTATCTATTATCTAACCATATCAACCATAAGCCAAGAACAATGACTGAATGTTCCCAGATTTTTCTGGACAGTTGCAGCAGTTAGGTCACGAAAAAAATTGGCATGGTTACGTTTGTTTTCTCATCGTTTTCCATTTTTATTCCACTCCAAATCAACCAACAAACAATCCCAAACTCCTCAATCAACATCAATCATCCATATACTACAACTTTCAGCCATAAAAATCAGTCAAGCTTCAAGAATTAAGTTTTAGCAATCAAGTAAACAAGTAGATGTTTCCATGGCTAACCAAGCTTGTTCTAAGCTATCCATTACTTATACATCACATAAAAATCATCTAACAAGCCATAGGAACTCAAGAATCCAAGAAAACAAATTTTCAATTTTCGGAGTTACTGTTCACTCGAACCTTCTTTGAATCATAACTAAAGATTTCATGGATGGAATGATGTAGAAATCAAGACAAAGCAAGGTGAGATGATTACCTTCGAATCAAGCCATTAAGCGCAAGAAACGGTGAAGAAATGAGCAAGCAAAGTAATTTTTCTTCTCCCCCCACCATGCTTCGGCTGAGTTCTTCAAGGTGAAGAAATGAAACGCAAAAAGTGATTTTTGTGTGGTGGAAGCTAGTGTTTTAAAAGGTTTGTGCGGGAGTCGCGTAATTTCCCGATAACATTTTAATCTCTCCTTCTCGTTCTCTTTTCTTTCGTTCCACCTAAGTTTTAAAACTTAAAATCTCATATTATGATTCTAATATATTTTAGAATCATTAAATTAATTCTCTTTAATTGTTTCGAGAATTTATGAAACAATTCTCCGAGTAAACACTTTTCACTTACACCATTTCTCAAATTCTGTTACGACTTCCATCCGGACTTCAAATTTATTTTGTTGGACCAAAAATAATTATAAGTCCCATATTGTTTGCATATGCTACCGTAACACCGATACACATATTTTCGAATATCCCGTATATTAAGAATACGGTCTCACACTTCAAGTACCTTATCAAGAAAATAAATCCATAAAATCATTTATTCATAAAATGAAAAATTTTATTTCAAAAAAAATCTTAATAACCCCAAGCGTCAAAAATACGGGTTATTACACAAATAATCCTATCACAAATAATGTTATAGTGCACTGACCCAAATACAACAATTTAAGTAATACACAATTCCATTACTAGCCTCCAAAAGATCCAGATTCATCGATACACTCAATAATATATAATACTCTACTTTAAAAACCGATTAATGTGTTCACATGTTTCTATGACTGTGATGTTACAAACTCCCTTACTTCAATTTTTAACGTCTACAACAGATAGCCCATAGGCCTGTCGAACAAATAGCTCACAGGTCAAAATTCACATGCACAGATCGTACCTTTCTAGTCAATGTGAGATAATACCGACTGGTTTTGTATACTTGTCCCTGAATCTCGGACTATTATATGATAATACCACCGATCTTTGTGTCCTAACTTATGGTAACTTCATTCAAATACAACAAATTGAGTAATCCATAAACCAATCACACGACCCTAGGAGATCACTATTTATTTGTATACTTGATAGTGATATATATCTTGTATACTGAAATAAAATCTACACATGTTTCGATGTGGGATCGGGGTATGTGTTACAATCACTAACTTTAACTTTACATAAATATATTTCAATACTTAAAATGTAATTTTCTTAATAGTATATATATGACATGTTAAATTTGAAATTTAATTTATTTTTACCTCAATTCTAGTCTCTATATTTAAATTAAATTTATAGTATTTTTTTTCAAAATTTTCATTTACTTACACAAATTCAAATACCTTTTGTATATAACACAAACTCTTTATTTTGAGTTTGCATTATTTACATATACAATAATCATTTATATGACTTGTTGTTTAAAGTTTACTTATTTTAATTATGATTATTATATAAAAATATGAATGATTATTTTATGAATTAGAATATTTAATATACAAAATATAAATATAAATTTGAATTTGTATATTTATTGTATATAATAAATTTAAAATCATAAAATAGAATTATATGACTTGTAGTTTAAAATTTCTACACTTATATTAGTTTTATAATAAAGTTATTAAAATTAAAAGGTCATACATTCAATGCACACAATTAATAAAATAACATGATTTTTATTATTTATATAATTAAGGGTATAAGATTCATATTACCTCAATAAAATGATTCATGATTTTTTGGAATAAAATGACTCAATCACTACTCCTTCTCCTCTTAATTTTTTTTATTACATATTCAGTTCTATTTATAATTTTATAATTTAAATTCAATTATTTTATTAAAAATTCACTTTTTAATCTAGTTATATATTTTAATTTTTTAGAGTGTGCCTAATAACGATAAAAAATTAACTTTGTACATAAATACCTTTCTAATATTTAAAATGTACGTTTTTATAATACTTACACAACATATATATTATGTAAGATACTAATTTTAAAATTGAATAATATTTTAACCTAACTTCAATCTTTAAATTTTAATTTATTAAATTATCATATACACTATTTAGGTTCTACTTTGAAATTTCTATTTCCTTAATTAAATCCAATTAAGTTTTATCGATAATATTAAATTTATTTTTAAAATGATGTATTCGAAATTCTATTATTTTAAGTGATTTGACTTTTATCTAATCAATTTTAATAATCGAAGCCCAAATAAATGAATGAAAAATAGACCATATATATGTACCTAGGGTGAAATCAAGTAATTGATCCGAGATTTTTGATATCGAACGAATTTGGCACAAGAATGAAATACATGGAAGGTTGTTAAACAGTATGCGTGTTGCAGAGGGGGGTTGAATGCAACTTAATAAATTTTAAAACTTTTGCTAACAACAAAACAAAAACAAATGTATTAAGTTACAAAACAACGGACAAGTAAGCTATGGACACACAGTGTTTTACTTCAAAAATTAATTTTATTAATTTTTGTTGCTACAACTAACTGGAAAGGATTTCCAGCTTCAATAGATACAATAACAAGAGATTGCTAGAGTTTTTATGCTTGAGAAAAGTTAAGCTCAGTTGTGTGTGTTAAGAAAGTGCTTGTGAGATGTGTGTATTTAAACTACAACACATATCTCACTTACAAGTACACTTTCTCTTATTTACTAGACAATACTCGAAATGGTAATCTCACTTTTTCTTCATGAGCCTTGTCTTCATTCCAAATGTAGATAAAGGTACTATGTGAGGATTTGACATTCTTGACACCATGAGCACGCTTCACCTTTTTGCTTACTTTATCTCAAGTTGCAATTGTAGACTTGACAGACTAAGTAGAAACGTCAAGATCAATCTGTGATTGACTTAATCAAGTCTGCTACTTGAAACAGACTGTCAGCTTCCATGAAAGTTACTGTCAAACTTCAGCTTCACTTTGGTGACAACATCTTTGTTACCGCAAATTTACTATCAGGAACACCAGTCTTCTAAAACATGCTGTCATCCAAAGGTACTGTCAACTATTCCGCCAAACATGCTGTCGATCATCCTGCCAAACATGCTGTCAACTCTCCCCGCCAAAGCTACTGTTAGAAAACTTTGCTCTTGAATCTTCAGTCTACGCCAAGTTTACTACCAGGGGATAGTTACTGTCAATAGAACTTGCTGTCATAGAGTCTTCATTCTCTGCCAAGTTTACTGTCAAGGAATAGTTGCTGTTGTCTGTTTGAAAAAGGTGTTGTCACTCGAACATGTTGTCATAGGCTCCAGAATGTAGAATGTTACTGTCAGAAATTTGATCTATGCTGTGCATGAACACTTTGTGAACTTCTACCTCATTGATCATTTATTCTATTTATGTATGACAGTAACTGTTGATACTTACTATCACCTATTTGAGTATTTGAGCATCTTTATTACAAGTGATATTTTAAATATACTGTCAAACTATATATGACAGTATATTTTTACTTAGTTAATTATTAATTAATCTAAGTAAATATTAGTTGATTACATTGATAGAACCACAATCCCTAACAATCTCCTCTAATTTGTTTTTATGACGAATAAAGACAAATTCAAAGAAAACTGCAGATGCTATCTTAACTAACAAAAATAGAAGTGTTTGTACAGGAAATAAAAGAAATTACAAGTACACTCCTATCTCAAATTTAGCTCCTCTAGACTGAGCAAATCTTCAATTTTAACTTGAGCTGCAGTAACTACTTCTTCTCTGTTGTCATCCTTCCATACAGTCCCTCAAGGGCTTTCAGTTCCCTCTTCTCTTCTTCTGTCTTGGCATGATCAGCAACACAATCTAAGACTAGCTTCAACATCTTGTGAGAAAGACTCCTCAGCTCCTTGTAGGTGTAGTAGTTCTCAGATGGCCCCTTGGATATGCATAAGAACTTCATCCCAAACGTGTCTTTGACAAATCTTTCCTTTGTAGAAGAGTAGATCTGTTTCACCCTGAGCTTGTCAATGGACTCATCCTCTTCTTCTTTGGACTCAATGATCTCCCAGAAAACTTTACTCAGATCTCTTTCAAACTCAAGGAATGAGCCTGTAATCATTCTGAATATCTTCCTTAAATTTTCATTATTGAGCACCCTGAAATTGACAACCTCCACTTCAATGCTATCAACAATGATTCTCAAGGGCCCACACAGGACTAGAGAAACATAGATGGACCTTTTAGAGAATTGATCATTCAGCAAAGCATGCTTCATGTCAATCTCAGCCTCCTTGATTCTCTTGAAAATCTGTTCAACTTTCCTCTTTGCAGCTTCAACTTCATCATCAAACTTCTTTCTTTTCTCCTTCTCCTCCTTCCTCTTAGAGTCACAGATCTCCAGTGCTCTATTTTTCAGATCAAAAATCTCATAGTTTGTGATATTTAGCAGTTGCTTCTTGATGAGCTCAATGATGTGAGGGTCATTGACAGCCAATTTTTTTAACTCCTCAAAAGTGATTTCTTCTGCAGAACCACTAGTATTGTAGAAGATAATTCTGTCAGGATTCCTGAGAAGACATTTCTGTGTCCTCTCATATTCAAACTTCTTCTCAATATAACTCTCAGAACATTTGACATGTATCTGCTTTCCTCAGGATAAGGATATCCTTCCAACTGCTTTACCAACCTTTCAAGTAGATCTAAATTCTTGTCCTATAGAGACTCTGTGCTCCAAAATTCTTTGATTCCATCTTCACCCTCAAACAATACTCCATCAGAGTAAACAACTATTTCAGGTTCTTCAACATCATTGAAATCTAAAGGATGAGGTTTGAAAGAATCCATTAACTCCATGAGCTTCTTTATCAACAGACTCCTTATTAACTGTGTTCTCATGTCTGATCCTTGTGTTATAATCAGCATTCTTCTGACCAGAAAGTAGTTTACTTCTTTCATCTCATAACTCAATTCTTCAACTGTTCCATTTGAATATAAGAGAATCATCTTGCTTAGAGTATTCATCCCAGACCACTCAACTTTCACATTCACCAAGGATTCTGCTTTTGCTTCTGCTATGTTGTTGATGGTTGGCCTCTTAACATCTAGACAATCCTCATGTAGAATTTCAGACATAAGCTTCCACCCTTTCCTACTAGGCCTCCTACTTGAATGAGGCTTAGGTCTCTCTGCCCTTGCTTTCATATACTTCTTGAAAAAGGATACTTTATTTGACAGTAACTTTTGAGAGGTTACTATCAAGTCATGTTTGACAGTAGGTTCTTTGACAACAAGTTTCTCCTTATTACTCCTAACATCATCTTTTTCATCCATTTCAAAGCCAAGAACTACTATTTTCATCACTTTCCCTTCAACACCATCTTTGTACTCATTCTCCTTCTTCTCCTCTTCCAACTCCACCTTATTTCCAGTTCCAGAAGGTCCTTCACCAGTGTGGTGTTGGCTGGAACTACCTGCACCTCCATCAGGCTTTTCATTATCATCTCCATCCTTCTTCTCTTGAGTTTTCTTCTCACTCTTTAAGTCTCCTCAATTCTCCCTCCAGCACTCTCAACACTTCATCCCTTTTTTCATTCCTTGGAAGTTGCTTGAAGTAGTCAAAAGCTTCTTTCACAGACCTTGGCCTACACATGCTCACTCTCTCCAAATTCATAGATCTGTACTTTCCATCTGTGGAGCTACTGAACTTGATTCCCAAAGGATCCTGAGTTACTTCTGGGAGCTTCTCAACAATCAACTTCTGCAGAGTCCTTTTCAGATTTTCATTTAGCCATGACTTATCTGTTTTGATTTTGAGTTTAATTGCTTCTATAACTGCAATCTCCTGCCTACTCAGATAAGACATGCTTACACACCAACTGAAACCTCCTTCAGTTCTAACAGAGATTACCCATTTGTTGCTCTTAGACACCATCACAGCTGCTCCCACTGTTGATTGTCTCATTGAATCAGAAAATTTTTTGGGGTCCCTGCTAGATGAGGCTCTTAGATTATTTATCCTCTTGTTAAACTTGGCATCTTCAAACACTCTGCTGTTTTCATTATCATCCACCATCAGGATTGTAGCTTGTTCATCATCAAGATCTTTTCTTTCTTCTAAAATGAAATCATCACCTTCATCTTGAAAAAGCTTTTCCTTCCCTTTTCCAACAACACTTACCACATAATCTTTCTTCATAACTCCCTCCTTTATCACTACTCCTTTCTCCTTTGGTCTCTCCACCTTATTTCCTCCAAGCTGTGTAGCAATCTCAGCAGCCACACTAGACAACAATGCTAGTTGACTCTCCCCCTGTGATGAAGCTTGAGTTGTCTCCTCAACAGCCACCTTATCACTCAATTCTTCATCTACAACAAACACTTCATCCTTACCACTTTTCTCCCCCTTAGTTGAGCTCCCCCTTAGTTGAGGTAGCAACTGCAGGGGTTGAAAATCTTGCTTGAAATTCCTGAAGCTTATCAAAGATAGCCTTGAACCCTTTATTCATGGTCTGCTCTAAACTGGACATCCTGTTCACCAGCTTCACCTGATTCCTGCCCACTATGTCCAAGTTCTTTGATAATTTAGTAACCTTGTGTGAAAGGGATTTCAACCTTTCATCAGCTTGTTTGGATAATTTGGAGGCTGTGGTGGTTCACACACTCTCTGGTTTTTTATGAGTGATCTCATCACTCCTCACCAACACACTCTCCAGGCCTAATGCCTTTGATTTTTGGGCTCCCACATCTTGTTTTTTATTTTGGCCTTGCTCAGGGCCCTCTCCTTTTGCCTGGGATTTTCCCAGCCCCTCATTTTTAGGCTCACTTCTCTTTTCTTTTATCTCTCTTTTTCTTTTCACACCCTCACTCATCCTAGGTGCAGGAGACTAAGCAGGTACATCTTGCACAAGAGTTGTAGATTTTACCTTGAGTAGGGTAGAAATGAGAGCAGAGTCATCATCACTGAATTGTTGGGATGAGCCAGCCACTGGATAGGATCTATCATGAATAAGAGTGTTGACAGCAACTGTGGATGTGACAGCTTCTTCAGAGAAGTTACTGTCATGAGGATTGATAACAACTTTGTCATTAATAGCTACAGATGCTGTGACAACAATCTCTTCTACCTTGTGAGCAGAAGGTTCTTGTGGATTGCTATGATCAGTTTCATCCAACTGTTGAAATAGTGCATCAACATTTTGATCTTCAATGTTGGCAAAGTGTGATGCACTATAGTTGAATGAACTGTGTTCCACATTTTCTAGTCCTATAGTGTGAATATCTTCAAGTGGGGGCTCAGGTTGAGTGAGTTCAACCTGTTGTGTAGACTCTGTACAAGGTGCCATGAGAGACTGACCAAGTTCAATAGATGCCTCCTTTTGAGAGGGGACATCTAGAGATGAGTTTTTGTCCCTTTTAAGAGATGTTCCCTTTTGAGAGGATACACCCTGGCTTACAGAGGTTGATACCCTTGCCTTCTTTCTCCCAGGCTCACCAGGACCCTCTATGGGTTCTGTGATCTTACTACCACCCTTATTTGCTGCATCTAGTGCAGTTTCACCACCTACCTGTGGAAAGGTTTCTAACCTAGGTTTATTGGTTCTCATCCTTTTAGAGACCTGGTCCTTTTGAGAGGAACCAGATCCTTGGTTTATAGACTTGGAGACTCTAGAAGGTCGGACTCCTTCAAAAGGTTAAGTGTGTGGGTTAAGAATGGAGAGGTCAACACCATTCTCATCACTCAAAGAAAATACATGGTAGTCCCCAACAATTTTTAAATTTAAACTTTAATGGTTGCAAGCATGAAATCAGTTATGTACAGACTCAATTCAGTGTTAAGGGGTTTACTGGTTAACAAAGAATGAGTATTTTTCTTGAGAGTTGGGGACTCCATGCATTGAACACTATCTAAATCAATTATGCCTACAACAGAGTTAATTATAAGCATAAAAAATCTAGGATAATATATTACCGGTTTTCTTGCTTCTTTCTTTCACAGCACCAGCTTGAATAGAGGCATCATGAGCTTTCCAACATCTATTCTGTAATCATGCACCATGAAATGCACAGTCCTCCAAATGTACGCTGACACTTCATTCCATCCACTTATTTTGCTTGACATGGATCTGGAGACTGCATCAAGAATCATGCTCCATTCTTTGTTGAGGTACTTTCTGTCCATGCCTCCCGAAGGATATCATTCATCATTGTTCGCAGTTAGTTTGGGTCCAGCATACCCAATCAACTTGAAGAACTTGGTGAGTTGTTCTTCATATGCAGGCTCTTCAAAAAGCAAGCCTTCAGTCTCTTCCACATGAAGAGCTTTATTGATGTGAGAGGAATCGATGGTGTAAGAAGTACCATCGATTTGAAAAGAGATAGAGCTAGAATCTTGCTCCCCCTCACATACAGCAGAAGTCCAAAATTGAAAAAGTCTAGGAATTTCGAGATGTGGACTTGCAGTAAGGGCATACGTGAGATATGTGTTGTTCATAAAGCCAACAAAAGGTTTGAAGGCTTCACCAGCTTCACCCACTGAAGCCATGGTGGTGAAGTTGGTTTGAGCTAGGGTGCAACGAATTTGAGGTCCAGACATGGTTGATTGTTGTTAGGGTTGAGAAAAAATGAAAGATTTAGGTGATTAGAAGACGGTTTAGAACAAAAAGTTGCAGAGAAACGGGAGAGTTTTAAAGATGTAGGAGAGTGGGAAGTCATGAGAGAAATAAAGTAAAATAAAGAGTGAGAGAAATTTCAGCTGAGTATTTATATGATTTGAAAAGGTACTGTCAAGAAAGAATTTTAAACGATTTTAAGTGACAGTTCTCTTCAAGTTCCATTCCTCAACAGTAACTTTTGCGCTAAAATGACAAACACTCTTGACAGTAACATTACTAAATAATAGTGAGTGAATAAATCTAATGTTAATTGTTGATAGTATGTTATGCGGGTCATTGAAAAACTATACTGTCAAGAGATATTGACAATAAGTTTTAATCCCGCGAAACATACTGTCAAGTTTTCTCAGCCGTTTGACAGTAAGGTCCGTAGAGTTTGACAATAAGTTTTAATCCCTCGGACTTTACTGTCAAGACTTATCAACCATGTGACAGTAGATTTTCACAGATTTTTGACAGTAACTTATCATTATATGACAGTATGAATAAAACATATTGTCAAGTATTTTGACAGCATCTTTTATTGTTCACATAGAAGTTAAGTTACTTAAAAATAAATTAGTTAACCTCTCAGTTAAATATCATCATGTCTTTCCACTGTGAAAAAATCAAAACACCTTTATAGGCCATTAATTCACAGTGAAATTTAGTTAACTAAAATTTCATCAACTAAATAGAATTACATTAACAGGTCAAATTTAACATACCCAATTCACTCACTAGCTTGTTGAAAGTCTTTTCATCCAATGGTTTGGTGAAAATATCTGCAAGTTGCTTCTCTGTGGGCACATAGATTAGCTTGATTGTGCCTTCCTCCACATGCTCTCTAATAAAATGATGCCTGATGTCAATATGCTTAGTTTTAGAATGTTGAACAGGATTATCAGAAATTGTTATGGCACTAGTGTTGTCACAGAAAATAGGGATTCCTTGCAGAGTCAACCCATAGTCCAATAGCTGGTTCTCATCCAAAGTAACTGATCACAGCAACTACTAACTGCAATATATTCAGCCTCTGCAGTAGAATTTGACACTGAATGCTGCTTCTTACTAAACCATGATACCAATCTTTCTCCCAAAAACTGACAGCTTCCTGTTGTACTTTTCCTGTCTATTCTGCATCCTGTATAGTCTGAGTCTGAGTATCTAATCAAGTCAAAACCAGATTCTTTAGGATACCAAATGCAAAGATTTTGAGTGCCTTCCACATATCTCAGAATTCTTTTTACTGCCATTAGATGTGACTCCTTGGGATCAGACTGAAACCTTGCACACAAACCTGTAGCAAACATAATGTCAGGTTTGCTAGCTGTTAGATAGAGAAGAGAGCCAATCATGCCTCTGTACATTTTGTTGTCCACCTTCTTTCCTCTTGGATCCTTATCAAGTTGTGTTGTAGTAGAGATTGGAGTCTTTGCAGGAGATGAGTCTTCCATATCAAATCTTTTTAAAAGATCTCTAACATACTTTGATTGACAAATAAATATTTCATCTTTCTTTTGATACATTTGAAGTCCAAGAAAGAATACTAATTCACCCATCATGCTCATCTCATACTTGTTCTGCATCAACTTAGAGAATTTCTTGCATAGGTCTTCATTTGTTGATCCAAAGATAATGTCATCCACATACACTTGAACTAGAATGATATCCTTTCCATGCTTTTTGTAGAAAAGATTTTTGTCCACAATCCCTCTTGTAAAGTTGTTATCAAGAAGAAACTTGGAAATAGTATCATACCAAGCTCTTTCTTGTTTTAGTCCATACAATGCTTTGAGCAGTCTGTACACAAAGTTTCCCATTTTTGAATCTTCAAAGCCTGGGGGCTGTTCAACATACACTTTTTCTTCTAACTCTTCATTAAGAAAAGAACTTTTGACATCCATTTGAAATACCTTGAAGTTGTTGTATGCAGCAAATGCTAAGAACAGTTTAATTACCTCTAGTCTGGCAACATGAGCAAATGTTTATTCATAATCAATCCCTTCCTGTTGACAGTAACCTTTTGCTACCAGCCTTGCTTTGTTTCTTGTGACAGTGCCACACTCATCCATCTTGTTCCTATAAACCCATTTAGTGCCTATTATGGATTTGTTCTTTGGTTTAGGTACTAATTCCCAAACACAGCTTCTTTCAAATTGATTAAGCTCCTCTTGCATGGAATTAATCCAATCTGGATCAACCAAGGCTTCTTCAAGAGTTTTAGGTTCTGTTTGAGAAAGGAAACAAGAGTACATACATTCATTGGCCACATTTCTTCTTGTCTTGACTCCAGTACCTGGATCACCAATGATTAAATCATTGGTGTGGTCTCTGCTCCATTTAGTTCCTCTTTGAGAATCACTAGAGTCTTCATCATTTTGTTGATTGACAATAACTTTTGTTCTTGTACTGTTAACAACATCAATTTCCTTAAGTCCACTGTTCATTGGAACATTCCCAGAAAAATCAGTTGTTTGGGCAGTTTTTTCATTTTCTCCAGACTGATTTGGAACCATTGTTGGTCCTGAAATTGTGTGATCAATCCTTGGTGAATCTTCTTCGATCTCTTCTAAATAGCCTTGATTTTCAAAGGCTAAAGGTTCTGTCTCTTGACTTCCTTCAATTCCAGGAAATTTAGTTCCATCAAAGGTGACATTCACACTCTCCTCCACAATCTTGTGATCTATGATATAGACTCTATATGCAGTTCTATCAATTCCATATCCTATGAAAATCCCTTCAAGAGCCTTTGTATCAAACTTTCCTTTCAACTCAGTTGAATCTTTCATGAAATAACACTTGCTTCCAAAGACATGAAAATAATTGACAGTTGGTTTCCTTCCTGTGAGCAATTCATAAGGTGTCTTTCTATAGGCCTTGTTGACTACAGTCCTGTTCTGAGTGTAACAGGCTGTACTGATTGCTTCACCCCAGAAATAGGTAGGAAGTTTTGCTTCACTGAACATCGTTCTTGCAGCCTCAATGAGATTTCTGTTTTTCCTTTCAACAACACCATTTTGTTAAGGTGTCCTTGGTGCATAGAATTGTTGAGTAATTCTATTATCTTCGTAAAAATTATTCATGACACTGTTTTGAATTCAGTGCCATTATCACTTCTTAAAATTTACACTTTGAATTTTGGATTTTTGTCAAGGACTCTAACCAAGTCAATAATATCTTGTGCAGCTTCATCTTTAGATGCTAGAAATCTCACCCATATGTACCTTGAGAATCATCAACCATTACTAGAGCATATCTTTTCCTAGCAAGTGATTGCACATTTACAGGACCAAATAAGTCCATATGAATTAGTTGGAAAGCCTCATTTATTGAACCACTAGCAGTGCTTTTATGAGCCGCTCTCCATAGCTTCCCTTTCTAGCAATCCTCACACAATCCTTCTTGACAGAATTCAAGTTGAGGTAGCCCTTTCACCAACTCTCTCTTCATTAGATGATTCATTGCTTTGAAGTTTAATTGAGAGAGCTTCTTATGCCATAGCCAACTTTCAGATAGAGAGGCCTTACTGTAGAAACAATAGACTTTATCTTTTCTTACAGAGTCCAAGTCAGCTATGTAGAGGCTTCCTTTCCTTACTCCTTGAAGAGCTTCTTCTCTTGTCTTCTTGTTGACAATGGAGCATTTGTCTTGATCAAAACTAACTTTGAAACCTCTTTCAAAAAATTGAGTGACACTCAATAAATTGTGCTTCAATCCATTCACTAGAGCTATTTTCTCAATCTTCAGATTTCCAACCTCCAGTATGCCATATCCCATTGTGAAACCAATGCTGTTGTCACCAAAGGTTACATAAGGGCCAACCATTTCTTTGAACTGTGATAGCAGGGCTTTATCACATGTCATGTATCCTGAGCATCCACTATCTATGATCCACATGATTATTTTATTTTTCCTGTTACCCTGCAAAGCAAAGTATTTCAAGTTGCTTTTGGTACCCAACTTTCATTGGGTCCATTTGGTTTAGCTTGATCACAGTATGACGTTGGATTTTTTGAATTTTCTTCTCTTTCTTTTAGCAAGACTCCTGTAGCTACCCATTCTGATTTAATTACTAGTTTGGTAGCTTTTCTTTTGGGTTGCTTGTCCATCCTAACCTTAAGTGGACTTGGAGTCTTTGCCTTTTCAGTTTTAGTATTCTTATGCAGAAATTCTTGATTAGTAACAAAAGGCATGTTAAAAAAGATGCTCATCATATTCATTTTGCAAGATATACAATCAAAATTACCACAGTGAGTTACTTGTCTGTTCTTTAAAGGCATATTGTATAAGTTTCCATTGCTGAAGATACCATTCTTAACATTAGACTTAACCTTGTTGCAGACATGAGTTAGATGACTAGACGACCCACAATTGTTACATAGCTTTCTATGAGCATTAGGAATGTAATCATAATTGTTCTTTTTGTTTATTCCTAAATTTCCATTTCTGTTCTTCTTGGTCTTCATGACAGTATGTTTAGAAGTTACTGTCATGCTGGTGTTGATAGTAGGTTTAGGTTTAGTTGTTTTGACAGTAAGTTTGGATCTTAAAGTCTTGGCATCATCTTTTAAACTTAATGTCGAGCCAGTGTTGACAGTATCTTTTAAACAAATGTTACTGTCAGGATCAATACTAACTGTCTTGGGGATTTTGACAGTGTCTTTTTCCTTAAGGGATTTATTGACAGCTTCTTTGTCTTCATCATCTATCTCTTGTTTGATTAGCAAAGCTACCTCATCAAATTCAAACTCAGCCTTTTTGAACAGTGGATTTTTCACTTTCTTTAACATAAAAGGTTTGACAGTATGTTTGGTTTCTTCTTCAACAACATGTTTCTTTCCATTTTTCTTCTCATAGTTAAAACCTATACCTACTTTTTGATTTTCAGTGTTATCATCATGGAAAGATTTTAACAAGAAAGAGGAATTCTTGTAGGCCTTGATTTTTAATTCATTCTCAAAAATTTGTTTCCTAAGGAATTCCTCAATCTGAGAAGCACACACAATTTTGTTCTTAAGAATTTCATTTTCTTGTTGAAGAGACTCAAAAGCATTCTGTTTTAGTTCAAGTTCATGATTTTTAAGTTTTAATGACTCACTAGCACCGAATAATCTAACTATCTCCTTATTTGCAGCTAACATGCTTGTATGAATGTTAAAAATCTCTGAACTTAGAGTTTCAACAGTTTTATTATACTGGGATGTAGTCATATCAATAGTGGTAATAAAGGGTACCTGATTTGAAGAAGTGGATGAACCTTCTCCTGAACTTGCCATGAGAGCAAGATTTCCATATTCTTCTTCTTCCTCTTCATCTGAGTCTTCCCAGCATTTTCCTTCAGCCACAAAGGCTCTTCCCTGTTGCTTTTTCAGCAAGGCTTCATACTTTGCTTTGAGTTCTTCATAGTCATTGTCATTTCTTTTCACTTGTTTTGGCTTTTTGCATTCTGTTGCAAAATGTCCCATTTCACTGCAGTTGTAACACCTTATTTTGGATCTGTCCACTATGACTGTCTTGTATCCACCTTTGCCACTTCCTCCAGGTTTTGAGATATTTGGTCTGTTGAACCTGTAATCTTGTCCTCTTGGTTTGAAGGCTTTGTTCTTCTTAAATCTTAAGTTAGAGAACTTTCTTGCCATATAGGCCATTGTTTTATTCTCCATGTTGTCCAGTTCTTCCAATGTATAGAGCTCATCTTCTTCACCATCCTTGAGTTCCAAAGTTACTCCTTCATCTTCATCTGTGACTTCTTCAATTTTGATTTGCTGTTGATGTTGTGATTCTTTGAGTTGCATCAGCTATGAATCTTGAGCCACTAGAGCATTAGAGGTGTTGGCCATCTTTCCTCTTTGACCAGCTTGGATGGCTCTCTTTTGTAGTAGCTCTAGCTCATAGGTTTTAATAATGCCATACAAAGTTTCAAGAGAAACTTTTGATAAATCTCTTCCTTCTCTTATGGCTGAAACCTTGTGCTCTAGGTGATCAGGAAGTGTCAACATGAATTTCATGTTTACCTCCTTTTTGTCAAACTTTTCATGCAACTACAAGTCATTAATCAGCCTATTAAACCTCTCAAACATCTCAGTCAACCCTTTACTTGGTTTAGCCATAAAGACTTCATATTGAGACACCAGAATCTGTCTTTGATTCTCCTTCACCTCCTCTGTCCCTTCATAGAGTATCTCAATGGTTTCCCATATTTGCTTGGCACTGGTGCAGTTGACAATGTTGTTGTACATGACATTGTCAAGTGCCTCAATGATAATAAATTGTAAGAAATCATCAAGAGATACTTTTTCCTTCTCAGTATCAGTTTACTCTGAAACCTTTTTTGGAACCCAGTAGGCTGGTATAGTTTCACCATCTACTGTGGTTTCAGGTACATAAGTTTGAGGGACAAAAGGACCATTCTTCAGGATTCCAGGATAGAGTGGGTTGACCGTCTTTATGAACAACATCATCTTTCTTTTCCAGAGGTTGTAATGTTCTTTGTCAAAGGTGGGTATTTTAATATTGCTTACTTTCTGTGCACTCATTTTTAGATCTTTTCAGGTTATGTATGTCTAACCTGCCACTCTGATACCAGTTGTTAAACAGTATGAGTGTTGTAGAAGGGGGGGGGGGTTGAATGCAACTTAATAAATTTTAAAACTTTTGCTAACAACAAAACAAAAACAAATGTATTAAGTTACAAAACAACAGACAAGTAAGCTATGGACACACAATGTTTTACTTCAAAAATTAATTTTATTAATTTTTGTTGCTACAACTGACTGGAAAAGATTTCCAGCTTCAATAGATACAATAACAAGAGATTGCTAGAGTTTCTATGCTTGAGAAAAGTTAAGCTCATTTGTGTGTGTTAAGAAAGTGCTTATGAGATGTGTGTATTTAAACTACAACACATATCTCACTTACAAGTACACTTTCTCTTATTTACTGGACAATACTCAAAATGGTAATCTCACTTTTTCTTCATGAGTCTTGTCTTCATTCCAAATGTAGATAAAGATACTCTGTGAGGATTTGACATTCTTGACACCATGAGTACGCTTCACCTTTTTGCTTACTTTATCTCAAGTTGCAATTGTAGACTTGACAGACTAGGTAGAAATGTCAAGATCAATCTATGAATGACTTAACCTAGTCTGCTACTTGAAACAGACTGTCAGCTTCCATGAAAGTTACTGTTAACCTTCAGCTTCACTTTGGTGACAACATCTTTGTTACCGCAAACTTTACTGTCATCCAAAGGTACTGTCAACTGTTCCGCCAAACATGCTGTCGATCTTCCCGCCAAACATGCTGTCAACTTTCCCCGCCAAAGCTACTGTCAGAAAATTTACTGTCTTGAATCTTCAGTCTCCGCCAAGTTTACTGTGAGGGGATAGTTACTGTCAATAGAACTTCTGTCATAGAGTCTTCATTCTCCGCCAAGTTTACTGTCAAGGAATAGTTGCTGTCGTCTATTTCTAAAAGGTACTGTCACTCGAACATGCTGTCATAGGCTCCAGAATGTAGAATGTTACTGTCAGAAATTTGATCTATGCTGTGCATGAACACTTTGTGAACTTCTACCACATTGATCATTTATTCTATTTACATATGACATTAACTGTTGATACTTACTGTCACCTATTTGACTATTTGAGCATCTTTATTACAAGTGACATTTTAAACATACTGTCAAACTATATATGACAGTATATTTTTACTTAGTTAATTATTAATTAATCTAAGTAAATATTAGTTGATTACATTGATAGAACCACAATCCCTAACAAAGGTAGAGAAAGGAAAATATATGTATTTGTATGTTTACGAGACTCCAACTATATACTTCAAATTTTAGGTTTTTTTGTTATTAATCCATGTAGCAAACATATCATATATGTTTGTCATTTTTTCCGTTAATATTTTTTTCAAAATTAAACGGAGTGATATATATATATATATATATATATATATATATATATATATATATATATATATATATATATATATATATATATATATATATATATATATATATATATATATATATATATATATATATTTATAGTAGTTTAAACGAGTTCCCGTGAAGAGCGAATAATATCTTGTTTTTGGTGAGAATGGTGGGTGCTTTGATATAATATCCAATATTTTTGTATCTACACAAGGTAGACAAATACATACAAATACATATTACGTTTATAATTTTAAATACATGTAATAAAGTGGTCAAGTGGTAAGAAGATGTATAAGTTGGTGTTTTATAAGATCGTTCTCGAACAACATTTCAACAAAAAAAAGAAGGCAAGTTAGTCCTTTTAAATCATTAATAAACTGTTACTAAATATCAAAATATGCAATATTTTTCCATCTACACAAAACAATTTCGCACACACATATTATGCATGAGTATGATAAAAAAATATGTGATAGAGTGATATAGTGGTAGTAAGAATTCTAAGTTAGTGGCAACTCCTTTCAATAACATATTTTTTAAATAAACAATAAAAAAGACAAGTTAGACATTTCAATTGATGAATAAAATGTTCATGATTAAAATATTTCATCAAAATCCCTTGTTGTGTTATTATATATATATATATATATATATATATATATATATATAAAAGAAATATATTATAAATCTCTGACGTAACCACTAAGAGACATATTATAAATCCCTTGCGGTTATTATGTACACCTGGCTGTTTTCATATACCCCGGAGGTGGTAGGGTTGTCCAAACATTGCACCCCGTTTTAAACTGAAAATATTGTACTTCACGGGGCTTTTTGACTGAATAAGCATTACAATTTGATTTAATAAACAAAAAATAATACATAGACGTATTATCGGAAAAGGAGTAATGTGATGATTTGAAATCAATTTTACTCTTAAAGAGAGTAAATTTGATGGGTTTAGACTCATTGGGGTATAGAATGATAGGTGAAATTTTTGTAAAACCTATTGTTACATTGGACACTGAAACACTTATATTACTATCAATTTTTAATTGATTTCTTTTATCGGGATGAAAGAAATAAAAAAAAGTGGAATAATATGAAAGTTTGGATGAGTGAATATTGGATTTGTAGGTTGTAATATTCGATATTTGTATTTTTGGGAGATTGATTTTTGGTGAGTTTTGATTATTTACATAATAAATAACCGTACATGTCGTATTATAATAAGCATGATAAGAGAAATTATTTCAAACAATCGACGGTTGTTAATGATGAAACTGAAGATACCAACTAAGATGTTATATAGAACAAAACCGGGCATTAAAATATAAAATATATTATTATTATTATTATTATTATTATTATTATTATTATCCGAATGGACGAGATTTGGAAATTCTCTCAGGTTATTAACGGAAATATTTTGTTGGCCTTGTATCGGATAAATGTCAACTTCAGTTTCCGTCATATTAATTTCCGGACGAGGAAGTTGATTATCAGGACGATATATGAACCTAAAATATATATATATATATAAATTATTAACAAAGAATATAAACTGTCACTACTACTAAAAAAACCAAAATTTTCATGCAGAAATGAGAAAACCAAATCTAATAAAGTGTACAAAATTACACATCCACTTTGCACATTACCTGAATAAATAAAGGACATATGCTCGCACAAACTGATATATGACCCCCAGCATTATAAACCATGTATTATTAAATATATGTGCATACTCAGAATAGAGACGAATTAAATTAAGAAGAAATACTGATGCTAGCTAGCAGAGTAGCCAGATCTGGAGTTTATATACATGTCCAGTGAAGGCAGTTAGTATAAAGAATTCTTCTACATATGTAATAGTCTGAGAATTCATGTCGTGTACTTTTATGTCATGTACTTCTTGTCAATCTTGTATGATATAGACATAATCATATATAATTATCGTAGTCATTTAAGAAACAAATATGGAAGATCACAATTCATATACACAATAGTTAATTCATATAATAAAACATGACAATACAATCATGCAATTAGAGAATTAATTATAATATAAGGAGAAGTGTTTGAGAAAATAAACAAAGATTGGATTTAATCTCGAGTCCAGAAAATCTGTCTCCTTAAAGCAGTTTCGTCCCTCACCGTCTGTGCATAGTGACATACCTCCCAGAATAAAATGAGATACAGTATCACCGATAAATCGTCGATAATCTCAGCGAACTTGAACTGAGTTAGAAACTATCATCGAAATATTTTAAACTTTAAAACTGAAGAAATTAAAATTATAGAGATGATTATAATTTTCTCAACTTGGTAAAACTGAAACCCTAAGATTCTATTTATAAGGAAAGATTTGAGTGGCCTTGTTATTCTTTTCAATGTGGTACAAGGTATTTATAAGAAAAACCAAGGAATAGGTTTGTACTACTCTTGATGTGGTACAATTCTCAAATACCATTTTAAAGGGTTATACTTTAGAACATTAGTTCTCACTCACCCTTTATCAATTTTGAGCGTTTAAATATTCTTTGGAATTCATTTACAGAGTAGAATATGATCCAACAAATACACAACAGTAACATATAGAGTTTACCACTCAAATTGAGTCTCAAAATGGTTCACAACTTAGTTTAAAATACTAAGTTTTTCTAACAATCCCCCATAAATGAGATTGATGGTCCAGTAACACACACCATATAAACAGACAGACACGGAGCTTGACTTGGTGATAGTTTCCACGGTTAGAAATAGCACACGGCAGGTAGAGAATGCTCCTTGAACCTCCACTCGAGTAAGCATACTGACTTTACTGGTAGAAATTAGACGCGATTGTCCTTGAACTGTTCGACCGTTTGTGTAAACGATGATATGCTTATCACTATAGCTTTCCTGACTCGTTTAGTTCTAATGATTATGTCCATTTTGGCCAGGAAATATCGTCCTGGTTCTGCAGGAGTTTCTAAATAATATTGCCTCTTAATTCTCCTTTGAAGCGGCCCCACTTTTTCCCCACATAGGTGATCATTATCTTATTGAATAACACACGTTTACTCAATTGAATTCCGTGCATTCAAACTTGAACTCCATGTATTCGCCGAAAGCTTATTAGAAACATAAATCTTATCCTCGTACCATACGGGTCTCACTGTTTCTTCATCATAAGAATAGACCTAGGGTCACCCCACAATGATTTGGTCATCATGATTTAGTTGGCCCATTGAACCTAGTTCTTGGGACCTATAGTCAGCAAGGTTGGGTGTCCACCATGACGCCGTTAAGCAGTGGGCTAAAGCCCATCTCTCAATGATTTTACAACTATCTCTCGTTTTAATCATCTGGTTAGTGGATCCATAACATTATCATTTAACTTCACGTAATCAGTCCTGATAATTCTCACTGAGAGTAGTTGCTTAATGGTATTGTGTCTTCATCATAAAGATGAAACTTACCATTGCATAAGTCATAATGTAATCTTTCAATTGCACATTAATTACACAATATTATTGCACATTATATTGAAAATACATTTCCTTGTCATTTAGGAATATCCTCTATAAAGTGGCAACCAATTTAGTCTCTTTCCTGCATATATCATATGCAATAGACTCGTATTCCACCATGAATCAAGTTATATTAAACCTTAGGATTTCAATGACATGGCTGCTTTAACTAGTTTGAATTGTATTTACTAATGACTTTTAAGTTCTTAAAGTCAAACATATAATTTACGTACTATCTCCACATAGTCTAGTTAGATATCTCCTGTAATGCAACCCAAACTCACGAGTACATAACATAATCTTGATTTCATTGCAATCACTTTCAAGTGACCAATTTTCATTGTACATGTGTATCTACTCAGTTTACCAACTGCGTAGTCTACATTTGATTTTGTACAATTTTAAAGAAAAATATAACAAACATTGAAACACTCTTGAGAGACCATTTTACCTTTATACTTGGATTCAGGTAAAATCCATTTCACATGATTCCAATTACATTAGAAACCATTTAATTGATCTTCTCAAGATTTGAGTCATCATCATATCACTTGCATACTATGAGACTCTATGAAATTATTAAAATTTCAAGTCTCATCAATCATGATTGAGATGATCTTTTGGTCACTACTTCTCGTAATGATCATATCACTCACGTACAACCACAATAACCTTGTCTTTCATGTATAAATAACTCAAACACATTTTTCAATCCATTGATTGCTTTTTACCAGTTCATAATTTTAACTTTGGCATATTTCATATTTTGATAATCATTTTCATTAACCATCTATCAAGGCCTCAAATTGTTATTATCATTACCAATTTTAAGCATCCTAAAAATTAGCAATTTTAATTTATCTCAGTACTAAGTTTAAGCGTCCCTAAACTGGTAATATTCATGCATGTAGCTATCCAATTTGAGCGTCCTCAAACTAGCAACCTTATCATATCAGATAAAGCCATCAGTTTTGTCAATATTGTCAATTTTATATGCCATTGTTTTTTTGTTCATTTTGATTCATAATTTTTTCCCACCAAATCACAATCTTTCCACTTTCATATTTCTTAGGTTATCTCATGTAGATTTCATTCAAATCTCTATTTAGAAAGACTATTTCAATGTTCATTTGATGTACTTTTCAATTTCGAACTATAAAAAATTTTAAGTGTATCATCCCGATGAACCTTATTTTCATACAAGAGAATATATCTCAGAGTATTCTATGTTTTCATATTGACTATAATCATTATTCACCAGTCTGACCATGTACACTTTCTTTAACCCGTATTAAAATTAGTTTGGGTCTTGATGGCATCTCTCTCGTAGAAAGATCCATAACTCTAAAACATGATTCCACATAATAGAACCACTATCTCTATACATTTTACGTCCATTTCCCCCACAATGGATTATATAGAGAGTTCAAATTTTTCATATAATATTGTAGTCCATTTTCTAGTACACTTGCTAGAAATTTTGACTCATTGACTTCTCAACTTTAGTCAATTTCACTCTTGATATATTATTTTATCAAAGAATTATCGGATAAACATATATCTTCTTCCAAACTTTTAGATTTATCTTTGAGCAAATCATCAAAGAATCTGCACAAAATTTACATGTCCTAAGTATTCTCTCTTGTTGGGTTCATCATTCTCACATATATCCAAATACTCATAAATTAATTTGGATTACTTACGAATCTATAAGCATTCCTAGATTCCGTAGTTCCATAGTTATGAATCTCATAATTTAGATTCATACATAAGATAACATTGGACACAACCATTGTCCATGTATCTATCCAAATTCTCTCAATTAGTTTTGAATCTTCATTTACTTTTACAAGTATTGGTATCAAGACATCTTCAAGATACCCCTACATTACATTGCACTACATTCCAATATTCATAGAAAATTTAATAATTTTCTCTTCAAGATACCCCTACACTTTTAGTATTTCTAAAATGTTTCAGTACATTTTAGAATCATAGGAAATTATATTATTTCCTTTTATGGTATCTTATTTTAGAATAATTAGTCATTAGGTGACTAAAATTCTCATATTTAGTGATAGTCTGAATTAATCAATTTTTCTTTCACATCTTCCCTAGATTGTGATTCAAATCTATAAATACTCCATTTTACTAATGCGAATAATTTGTAGTATCCTTTATGAATACAGATACTTTGTGAACAAATTTCACTTAGTAATTATTTATTACAAGTGTCATTCTTTACCATTTCAATTATCGAATTAAGTTGGTTTTCAACCTCAAGTCAAAAGAGTTTAAATTTCTCTATATAGCGTCATTCTTACTTTTTAATGTGTACACATAATAAATATATTATTGTCATTCCAAAAAATAATCACAATTTATTACTACCTCTTATTAGAGCAAGTTTTATCATCATTCATTAATACCTTATGAGATTTTAACATAATAATGTTGAATAATATTTAATTATTCTTATCAATAAAATTCAACCATTGAATTTCTCAGAAATTCCAGCATGGTTCACAAGAACTAAAATTTCAATACATTAGGCAAACTGGTATGCAAGATATAAGCCTTCAATAATCCACATTCAGTGATTCTCAATCAGCTGATATGTTAGGATTCATAACATTTTAGATTTCTCCAAATTTCCAGCATACAGAGCTGATAACAATATTGCCGTATAAGGTATCATATGAACTACCATAATAGGCTCGTGTGTCACTGTCGTAATAATATAGACACCAACATGAGAAATAATAGCTTTACTAGAGGAACAAATCCAACCAGAAAATTATTAGTCTCATACTGACCCCATTACCGGTACTCATAATGTACACAGTCTATTGGGTTTTTAACATTATCAATATTCACAAAAGATTTAGTTCAAGTGAACTCATTCTCACATTTCCATTAAGAAAATAAACCAAAATAACTAACTAAATAATTAGTTTAATTAGAAGGTTATAATAATCACATAAGGTGTCCAGGTCAATATGTATGTGAATCAATCAACCAATATGAAATCTCATGGTTAA
This sequence comes from Oenanthe sinensis, assembly GCA_028671895.1. Lineage (NCBI taxonomy): Eukaryota > Viridiplantae > Streptophyta > Magnoliopsida > Apiales > Apiaceae > Oenanthe > Oenanthe sinensis. The sequence goes on from CM053813.1 coordinate 17,014,329, forward strand.
CCAACTAAAAAAATCATGGTATATCATAAAAAAATCACATATAGACTTCATACTTGCACAACATACACATAGAACACCACATACATATTTATGGAAAATTAATTATATTCATGACTTTTAATAAGCCATATCCATATCCACAAAATTTTCAAGTCTCATCACTTATATTATCCATCAAATATTCATAGATATTAATAAAATTAGAAAATAAACTATTAACATCTCATCACTAAAACTATGTCAATTTCCAATCTCAAAATTTACCGTTGTATATTAAACATATACATGCACAAATGACATGTCATAATCCCCAATTAATAGATAATAAATTATCAAAGCCTTCACCATGGGACAATGAATGGATTACATACTATATGATATCAGTTGAATTACAACATAAATCAATAATCAATTTATAAATCAAGAGATATAACTAAGTCATTGAAAATGAGTGAACCAACTTCCTATATTTAAAAAAAGGTTACACGAAAATATATAAACATAATTGTTTTCCATATATCTCAGTTTTCCTAAACAAATCAACATGACATACATATAACATGTATAGACATTTATAATAGCCAAAAGTGCACCATCTCTATAACTCAAGGATTTATCAAGGTCATATAATAAAATTAGTAATCATGTACTCCATATTTTATGACATAATGGTGCATATAGATCATAAACATTCTCTAGATTTAACCATACATCGATATGAAGATAACCCACAAAAAATAATTAAAGATTTTTGCATGTTCTTGGAATTATAAATCAGATAATAATCATGATGGAGTACAAGTTTGACATAGAAACTACTTTAAGATTGTTGTCAATCTTGCATGATATAAACATAATCATATATAATTACCGTAGCCATATAAGAAACAAATATGGAAGATCACAATTCATGTATATAATAGTTAATCCATATAAAAAAGTATAACAATACAATCATGCAATTAGACACTTAACTATAATATAAGGAGAATGGTTTGAGAAAATAAACAGAAATTAGATTTAATCTCTAGTCCAGAAAATCTGTCTACTTAAAGAAGTTTCACCCCTCACTGTCTGTGCATATCGACCTGTCTCCCAGGATAGAGCAATATACAATACCACCGATAAATCGACGATACTCTCAGCAAACTTGAACTGAGTTAGAAACTATCACGAGAATATTTTGAACTTTAAAACTGAAGAGATTAAAATTATAGAGAGGGCTATAATTTTCTAAACTTGGTAAAACTGAAACCTTAAGACTCTATTTATAAGGAGAGACTTGAATGTTCTTGTTATTCTTTTCAATGTGTTACAAGGTATTTACAAGAATAAACCTAGGAATAGGTTCGTACTACTCTCGATGTGGTACGATTCTCAAATATCACTTTAAAGGGTTATACTTTGAGGACCCAATAAATTACTCGGCATATCACCACCTCGTGAATGTCATGGCAGCGGTTGTGGTAATAGCGACGGTGGTCTTGGAAATAACAATAATTATGGTTTTGGAAGTGATGATGATGAATACCTTTGTCGACATGATAATTACCTCAAGACGAGTAATGATAACGATCATTATTAGGAAAATATTCAGTTAATGATGTATAAAATATTAGAACAGAGTCTAACATAGATATATCTATAATAGAACAAGTCTTTCTAGTCTCTGATGCAAGTAAATATAAATCAGGGTCTAGTTAGTCCCTGTACAAGTATCAAGAGTATCTGTACTTAGAAGATTTTTCTTAAGAAACAAGATTAGAGTCTGGATGCAAATCAGAGTATGGAGTTCAATCAGAGTCTATAGACTATCAGAGTTTATAGTCTGTCAGAGACTGAAGATCATTAGAGTATGGAGATTTTCAAAATCTACAAAGCTGAAGTAGAATTTGGGAGACGATCACAGTAATGGAAAGTCTTCGAAGAAAAAGGCAAATATATTGAAGATATGCTATGGGAAGGAAGGAGGATTACAGAAGGAAACTGTCAACTAATAATTAGGAATTCTATTCTTGTTGTAATTTAATTTTCTATTATTAATTGATAGGCAGCTCTCTATATAAACATTCTATGTAACCTAATTTAAAAGTCGAAGTTTTGAGAGAGCATAGTGTATAGAGAGAGTTGTTGTGAGAAACACAGAAAAACTGCTAGGGTTTGTGTACACCCAAGGAGAGTTTGTATTCATACATCAATAATACAAAAAGTATTTATTCATATATTTGTGTTTCTTCTTTGTTCTTAATTCAAAGCTGTTATTTACATTAAGTTGATTTTAAACAGGCAAAAAGAGCACACAAGTATTCAACCCCCCTTCTACTTGTGTAACTGGAAAACAATTAGTATTAGAGCCTAAAGTTTGAAATCGATCAAAGATGTCTGGAAACAAAGATGGCAATTCTAAAATTCCTATGCTCAAAAGGAAAGAGTACACCCACTAGAAGATCAAGATGCTGCACCATCTAGAGGCCACATACCCTGACTATCTAGAAAGAATTCATGATGGACCTTATGTGCCCTCAAGGCTTATTTCTCAAACCATTACTGAAGGAAAAATTATTGGAGAGCACTTTGTTGACAAACCAAAGGCTGATAGGTCAAAAGAGGACAAAAAGAATGTTCTCAATGAGGCAAAAGTGGAGAATATTCTCTTTAACAGTTTGGACTCTATTCTTTAAAACTGTGTAATATCATGCAAAACTGCTAAAGAGATGTGGACAAAACTTGAAGTGCACTGTGAAGGAACCAGGGATGTTAAGAAGAATGCAAGGTCTCTGCTAATTCAGGAGTATGAGTATTTTGAGGTAAAAACTGGAGAAACCATCACTGAGATGTATGATAGGTTTACTAAACTTCTGAATGAGATTGCTATTCTTGGTAAAGTATAGATTCTGAAGACACAAATACCAAGTTTCTAAGAGCCCTTCCAGAAGAGTGGGATAATAAGACAACTTCTATAAGGGAAGCCATAGATTTGGATGAGATAACTCTAGAAGAATTGTATGGTAGACTCAATACATATGATTTAGAGATGCAACAGAGAAAGAATAAGAAATCTGGAAAACCAAAATCTGTGGCACTCTTGATGAAGTCTAAGAAAGAACAACAAGAAGAATCTAAAGAAGTAAAAATCAAAGATTCAAGAAAAAAAGGAAAAACTATTGTTAAATCAGAGTCTATTAACACAGACTCTGATTCTGATATGGAGATAGATTTGAGTCAAATGATGGCTATGTTTGCTAAGAATTTCAAAAGAATGAAATTCAACAAAAGAACTGAAAAATTTAGCAAGAGGCCAACACTCAAAAAGGAGGATGGAAAAGTTGAGAAAAGAAAAAGCACCATATTTAAGCTTGACAAGGCAAAAGTCAAGTACTTTTACTGTAGAATATTAGGGCATTTTGCTAGTGAGTGCCGAAAAGTAAAAGATTAAGGTAAAGGAAAGGCACTCATCTCAACAGGAAATGATTGGGCAAATTCAAGCTCAGAAGATGAAATGGATTATGAAAATCTAGCATTGATGGCTGTCTACTCAGAAAAACCAGAATCTCCTAAAGAACCCTCATCTCCCAAATCTCAGGTATCAATCTTTTCTACTGAATTTTTATTTAATTTAGACTCTGATGGGATGAAATTTTTTCGAAGTGAAGTTAAAAAGTTAATGACTAACTATAGGTCACTTACAAATGACAATGATAGGTTAGCAGAAGAAAATCTAATCTTAACAAGTAGAAATAACCATCTAGAGTCTGAATTAGTTCTTATGGAAAATTATAAAAAGGATTATGAGAACTATAGACACAACCACAATGAAGTTCTAAAATCCTATGACTATATTATAAAAGAACAAGAAGATGAAAGGCTTAAGTTCAAAGAGTGGACAGACTCTGGTAGAAAAGTTCAGAAAATTCTTAACAATCAAAATATGTGTCAAACTGCTGGTCTAGGCTATGACAAAAGTCAAGGAAAAAGATCTATTGTTGAGAATAATAACAATGAAGAAACTAGCCAAGTCAATATGACTAAGGACAAGAGCACCATTACTCTTGTTAAGTTTGTGACTTCTAAAGTTAAGACTGAGCTACATAAAGGAATCACAAATTCATCTGTCAATAATTCCCGTCCTATTGACAAAAAGACAAATGAATCAGGAGAAAAGAAACCTAAGAAAAACATAAACATATGTTTCATATCAAAATCCAAGTTAAAAGAAAGGCTAGATAACTTACCAGAGTTTAACAAAAATAGGAAGAATATGAATGGTAAGGAAGGCATTAACAAGGCCAATAACTATCAAAAGGATCCTAATACTCCTAGGAAGAAATGCTATAGATGTGAAAACCACAATCATCTTGCTCTAGATTGTAAAACAAAAATTGAGAAGAAATCAGAGTCTAAATCCCTTCAGGCTCTGACTAGTCACTACATTCCACAGAAACCTTGTTATCACTGTGGTAGCATATTTCACTCAATTTATATGTGTAGAGACTATCATGATTTGTATTACAACTTTTATGATCTAAAATCTTCTATTGAGAAACGCTAGTATGACACTATCAAGACTCCACCAGAGTCTAAGACAACAAAGGAAACAGGTAAATCCAAAATAAAAATTCTTAAACCTGTTTCATCTAAAGTTAGTAAGAAAGGATGAAAGGCATACGACTAGGCCTATTTATAATAATTAGATGACAACTCAACTCTAACTATAAAGAGAAGTAAATAATAAATACCAAACAGGAATCAAGACGAAGACAGTCAACTAATCACAAAGGATCTAAGTATCAGAAGTATTTTTAGGGGATTGCTATCAACACTGGAAGAAGTTAATTAATATGTTCAAGTGTCAGTGAAAAATAAAGTGGTAGTGTTTCATTAGAATTCAGAAGATGTAAAAGATTTCAAGTGGTTACTACATAAAGATTCCAGAATAAGAGGAAAGACAGTAAAGCAAAAGAATGATAGAAGGCCACAACTTAAAAGTTAATAAGTGGAGAATATTTATTAATATGGCACAAATGAACCAGACAGTACATTTGTTTGTCAACTAAAATAATATTTATTCTTCAGTTAGCTCAAGTGGTTTTATGACAGAAGACAAAACAAAGACAAAAAGACTTCGAAGATGACTACACGGTTATACAAGTCAAGATAATATTTTAATTCTACTATCAAAAGTTAATTGATTATTTTATTTATCTAATTAAATTAATTCAAGTTGAATTTAATTTAATTTATAAATTAACTAATTAAATTAAGTAGAATTAATTTATTTTAAAATATATATGGCTTAGTATGATTTTTAATATAATTCAAATGACTTTTTAATAAGTCATACCGAATTTTATTAAAAAAAGTCATACCGATTTTTATTAATAAAAGTCATACTGATTTCTATTAATAAAAGTCATATCGAATTATATAAAATAAGTCATATCGAGCTTTGTAATAAAAGGGCATACCGATTTCATTTTAAATAAGTCATTCTGATTTATTTAAATAAAAGAAAATCCGAATATGACTTTAGAAATGTCATACCGAATTTTCTAAAGTTATACCGAATTTTAAAGTCATGCCCAGCCTTTTTCAGAAGTCATACAAGGCTTATTTTCATGTTAAAAAGGTCATATTGAAAAAGTCATGCTAGTTTTACAAAGGTCATACAAGGCTTATTTTCATGTTAAAAAGGTCATATTGAAAAAGGTCATACAAGGCTTATTTTCATGTTACAGGAAATTGTACAAGTGAAGGATGATCAATTGATATTTTGAAGCATCGATGGATGAAGGATCAATCGAAGAAGCCAAGCCAAGGATTGAAGACCATCAACTGATGTGAAGACCCATCGACTGATATATCGATTGATAACATCTATCAATCGATAAGACATCTTTTATCAATCGATGGATATAAAGATCAATCGAAGAAGTACATCAGTTGATGGATTAAAGAATGGATCAATTGATATGCTTAATAGCAAATTATCAATTGAGTGTGACAACACAGAAAGAATATCTGTTGAAGATCCAGAGAACAAAAGCACACCTATGGAAGACAGTCTAGAGTGACTGTGAAGACTCAATCAGAAGCTGTCTTTCAAACCTTTATGTAAAATAGAAAAAGGTAAAAGGAATGCAGGTAGAAACAATCCTAGAATAGGAATTGTAAAAGAACACTTGTGGTATATAAACAAGTGTAGTAGCATTATTAGAAAATATACAAGTTAGACATATTTCTTAATCAACTGTTCAAGCTTGAGAGCACATGTGTAAGAACAGTTGATTTGTTTTCTAATCTTGTAAACGCAGCTAGGTTTCTTCTAACCTAGGAGCATTGAGCAAAAATATATATTGATGGAAAAACCAATCCATCAATAATTTTAAATCTCTTTGTTCAGTTTTATTTTTTAGCACTAATTTGTTCGAACTTATTCTCTTATTCTTTCAAACATCAAGAACAAATATTAGAACAAGGAAAAAGTTTTAATATTTGTATTCAACCCCCCCTTCTACAAATATTGACATTGTTCTAAGGAATAACAATTGGTATCAGAGCAGGCTTTCAACTTACAGAAAGTTTAAAGATCAAGAACAGTCAATATGGGTCAAAAAGATTCAGGTGTGAAAATTCCAGTTTTAGAGAAAGATGAATATTTTCCATGGAAGGTCAAAATGCATCTGCATCTTCTTTCTCTCGACCCTTCTTATGTTAACTGCATAGAAAAAGGTCCTCATGTTCCCATGAAGCTAGTCACAGGTGTAAACCCTGATGGAACTCCTGCACTTGACAGACATGTTCCAAAACTTATTTCTGAGTTCACAGAAGAGGATGAAAAAGAAGTACTCAAAGACAAGAAGGCCATGAACATTCTGTTTAATGGTCTAGATAAAGATATGTTTGACAATGTTATAAACTGTACTTCATCAAAAGAAGTATGGGATACACTTCAAACTCTGTGTGAAGGAACTGAACAAGTAAGGAAAAACAAGATGCAACTCTTGATTCAAAAATATGAATCATTTCATTTCAAGAGTGGAGAATCTATCAATAATGACACCTATAGCAGATTTCAGAAGTTGTTAAATGGACTGAAGCTATATGGTAGGGTATGCAACTGAGGATACAAATCTAAAATTTCTTAGATCTCTTCCAAAAGAATGGAAACCAATGACTGTTTCCATTAGACAATCTCAGGACTTCAAGGATTTTACACTGGAGAAACTTTATGGTATTCTCAAGACATATGAGTTGGAAATCCAACAAGATGAAGAGATTGAGAAGAATCAAAGAAAAGAGAAAACTGTGGCTTTGGTAGTCAAGGGAAATGAAGAGAAGAAGGAAAATGGCTATGAAGAAGAGTCAGTCATGATGGCTGGTGATGCTGTTGAAGAATCATTCAAGAGAAAAGGAAAGAGCAAGTGTGAAGAAGATGAAACATGCTCTCAGGATGATTTGGATGAGATTGATGAGCACCTTGCATTTCTGACAAGGAAATTTTCAAAGCTAAAATTCAAGAAGAATCCATATGCTCAAAGGCCTGGATCCCAGTTTAGAAACAACAATCAAAATAAAAATCTGGTTGATAGATCTAAATTCAAATGCTTTAACTGTGGATTGGCTGGTCATTTCTCAAGTGAGTGCAGGAAGCCAAAACAAGAAAAGGCAAAGTCATATGAGGGTATTGATTATAAGAAGAAATACTTTGACCTTTTAAAACAAAAAGAAAAGGCTTTTGTAACTGAGGAGAAGGACTGGGCTGCTGAGGATAGTGATTCTGAAGAATATGTCAATCTTGCATTAATGGCCAATCATGAAGATGAAGAAGCTAGTTCAGCATCTAATCAGGTACTAGCTACCAACTTTTCCGAGCTTACATCTGAGGAATGCAATAGTACTATTAATGAAATGTCTAATGAACTGTACAATTTGCATGTCACTCTAAAATCTCTAAACAAAGAAAATCTCAAGTTAAAGAACACCATTGATGCCTTAACTGAGAGAAATATTTTTCTTGAAAATGAACTTGTTTGTTTAGAAAGATTTAAGCAGGAAAGAAAGGATGCTAGGAATGAACTAGTAAACAGTCTGAAAAGAGAAGAATTGTTGAAAGAACAATTAGCTGAAGAAATTGAAACCATTAGCAAATGGAATAGGTCTGCTAAAACTGCCAAACAAATTATTGATGTTCAGGGTGTAGATACTCTAGGAGAACTCCCCAAATCAATAGGCAAGTCATTGGCTGATACTTCAATGGATAAAGATCAATCGACTGCTAATCCTTCATCAACTGATAAGGATTATCAATCGATTGATGCTGAATCAATCGATAAGCATCCATCGCAAGTAAATCATCAATGGCTAATAAAAAGAACAAATTTAGCACTCCTATTAAGTTTGTTAAGGAAACCAAAAATCAAGTTGAGGCTGAGGCGGAGAAAATCAACATAGGTAGCTTATCCAAGAAACAACTAAAAGAAAAATTAGAAAAGATAGCACCTGTGGAAATTACTCAACCTAAGCCTGAGAAAAAGAAAAAGAATAGGAATGGTAAAGTAGGCATAAATAAGCACAGTAACTACACTCCTGATATGTATGCACCTAGAAAAGTCTGTGCTAAATGTGGTAGTGTAAATCATTTGTCCATGCAATGCAAAAGTGAAAAGAATTCTATATCTGCAAATGATTTAAATATACATGCCATGACTGCAAATGCCATGTTTACCAATCCTATGCTCATGAATGCCATGTCTTCTAATTTGGTTGCACCTAATGTTCATATGCCTTATGCACAAGTTCCATACATGTATAATCCCTTCTTTGCATATCCTAATATGAACATGCCTGGTATGCCATGGAACATGCTTAATGTAAATGATGAAATTCATGGAAATTCTGCCATGAGTTCCAAGGTGTCAAAGCCCCAAAAGTCAACTCCCAAAGTTAAAGTGGATTTAAACCCACCAAAACAAAAGGAACCTAAGTTGACAACATGGACTCAGGCTGCAACTAATAAAAGAGGACCCAAGGCAACTTGGGTACCAAAAGCAACTTGATTGTTTTATATGTGTGCAGGGAAACAGGAAGAAAAATATCTGGTATTTGGATAGTGGATGTTCAAGGCACATGACTGGAGATTTGTCCCTGCTCACAAAATTTGTGGAAAAGGCTGGCCCAGGAGTTACTTTTGGAGATAACAGCAAAGGTTTTACTCTGGGATATGGCTCAATTACAAAAGAAAATGTTATCATTGAAACTGTAGCACTAGTTGATGGATTGAAGCACAATTTGCTCAGTATTAGTCAACTGTGTGATAATGGTAATAGTGTGTGGTTTACAACTGAATCATGCATCATAGCCAACAAAGAATCTGGTGAAATTCTCTTAACTGGAGAAAGAAAAGGGAATGTCTATGTGGCTGATTTTCACTCTATAAAGGCAAATTCAATGACATGTTTACTTAGCAAAGCCAATACAGAAGAAAGTTGGACTTGGCACAAGAAACTAGCCCATTTGAATTTCAAAGCCATGAATTTATTGGTTAGAAAGAATCTGGTTAGAGGCATTCCACAGATGGAATTCACCAAGGATGGACTATGTGATGCATGTGAAAAGGGAAAACAAAGAAAAACATCATTCAAGTCAAAGTCTGAATCATCAATTGATAAGCCTCTGGAATTATTGCACATGGATTTATTTGGTCCAGTCAACATCATGTCAATTGCCAAAAAGAAATATGCCTTAGTAATTGTGGATGACTTCACAAGATTTTCATGGGTATATTTCTTACACTCTAAGGATGAAGCAAACAAATTAATTATCAATCATGTGAAGAATGTTGACAATGGCACTGAATGGAAGGTCAAGAAATTTAGAAGTGACAATGGTACTGAATTCAAGAATTCAACCATGAGAGAATTCTGTGAAGAAAAAGGTATCACTCATCATTTCTCTGCTCCAAGAACTCCACAGCAAAATGGAGTAGTTGAAAGGAAAAATAGGACCTTGATTGAAGCTGCTAGAACTATGTTAGAAGAAGCAAAACTTCCTACATACTTCTGGGCAGAAGCAATTAATACTTCTTGTTACATTCAAAATATTTCCATGATCAATAAACTTCAAGGCAAAACTCCATATCAATTGATAAAGAAAGACAAGAAGCCAACAGTTAACTTTCTTCATGTCTTTGGCTGCAAATGCTTTGTACTAAGAAATCAAGGTGAAAATCTAGGAAAATTTGAAGCCAAAGCTGATGAAGCTATATTTGTTGGATATGGAATAACAACCAAAGCATACAGAGTCTACAATCTTAGATTACACATTGTTATGGAATTTATGCATGTAGTCTTTGATGACAAGAAAATTCAAGGGTTGTTTGATGAAGGATTTCATGATCTATTGCAGTTTGAAAATGAATCCACAAGTAATATTGAAGATAGTAATGATGATATGGAAAACACAAGAGCACAAGTACCTAGAATCCTCCCATCAATTGATGTCAATGCATCAACAGATAACTTATCAGTTGACAATCATCAATCAACTGATAATACATCAATTGATAATCATTCGATGGATATCAACTCTGCTCAACAATCTTCAAGTAGAGTGTCCATCTCAGGGGGAGGGTTCTCAAATAGTCAATCACATCACAATGATCATAACACTTCCAATGATCATGAAGCATCATCTTCAAGGACAAATTTACCATCACAAAGGAAATGGACAAAAAGCCATCCCTTTGAATTAATAATTGGAGATGCAAATGATGGTGTCAAAACTAGAAGTGCAACTCAAAATGAATGCTTGTATAGTAGCTTCCTGTCTCAAGAAGAACCAAAAAGGATTGAAGAAGCCTTGAATGATCCTGATTGGATAATTGCTATGCAAGAAGAGTTGAATCAATTTGAAAGAAACAAGGTATGGAAGCTGGTGCCCAAACCAAAGAACAAGTCTATCATTGGTACAAAATAGGTGTTCAGAAACAAAATGGATGAATCTGGTACAGTGACAAGAAATAAAGCAAGATTAGTGGCAAAGGGCTATTCACAAGAAGAAGGCGTAGATTTTGATGAAAATTTTGCACCAGTTGCAAGATTGGAAGCAATCAGAATCTTTCTAGCATATGCTGCTCATGCTAATTTCAAGGTGTATCAGATGGATGTGAAAAGTTCTTTTCTCAATAGAGAACTAGAAGAAGAAGTATATGTAGAACAACCTCCTGGCTTTATTGATCCTGTTCATCCTGGATTTGTATACTATCTTCTCAAGGCACTTTATGGATTGAAGCAAGCACCTAGAGCCTGGTATGACACATTGTCTAAATTCTTGATTGAGAATCACTTCACAAGAGGTACTGTTGATAAAACTCTCTTTCATAGAAATGTAGATGGCTCTATGATTCTTGTTCAAATCTATGTAGATGACATTATTTTTGGCTCAACTAATGAAAAACTTTGTAAAAAGTTTGCTAAGTTGATGCAGAGTAAATATGAAATGAGCATGATGGGAGAACTAACCTACTTTCTTGGCTTGCAAATCAAACAAGTTAAAGATGGTATTTTCATAAATCAAACCAAATATATTTCTGATTTATTAAAGAGATTTGATTTAAGTGAATGTTCTTCTGCTAAAACTCTCATGGCCACTGCAACTAAACTTGAATTAAACACTAAGGAAGCAAAAGTGGACATTTCAAGTTATAGAGGTATGGTTGGCTCATTACTTTATTTAACTGCAAGTAGGCCAGACATAATGTTTGCTACATGCCTTTGTGCTAGGTTTCAAGCTGATCCTAGAGAATCTCATTTGATTGCAATAAAAAGAATATTCAGATATCTCAAAGGAACTTCAAATCTTGGAATTTGGTATCCTAGAGATTCTGGATTTGATCTAATTGGTTATTCAGATGCAGATTATGCAGGTTGCAGAATTGACAGAAAAAGCACAACAGGCTCCTGTTAATTTCTAGGAAATAAGCTTGTTTCATGGTTTAGCAAGAAGCATAATTCAGTGTCTACATCTACTGCAGAAGCTGAATACATTGCAGCTGGAAGTTGCTGTGCACAAATATTATGGATGAGGAATCAACTACTTGATTATGGGTTCAACTTGAACAAAATTCCTATTTTCTGTGATAATACAAGTGCCATTGCTATAACAGAAAATCCTGTGCAACATTCCAGAACCAAGCACATTGACATAAGGTATCACTTCATTAGGGAACATGTAATGAATGGTACAGTTGAATTACATTTTGTCCCTAGTGAAAGACAACTTGCAGACATTTTTACCAAACCATTAGATGAATCTACCTTCAATAGATTGGTCTGTGATTTAGGTATGCTTAATTATATTTAATCCTTTAAATATCTGACAAGTTATGTATTAATATTACTTGTAGCCATTGACTATGTTAAATTATTGATTCTTCAATAATCAACTGATAAACATTTTACATATCAATGGATATTATTGGAGCTGTCGACAGATAAATATATCAATTGATGATATATTTGTTTATCGATGGATAGGGGTAACTATCGACATATAGATATATCAATCAATGATATATTTGTTTATCGATGGATAATTGTACCTGTCAATGGATAAGCAATTTATCAATCGATGACCTGGAATTTTAATAGTCCAAGTCATCAATCGATCTGTACAAACTCTAGCCGTTGATTACTTATTTTATCAATTGATTAATACATACACTCCTGTATGTATATCAGTCGATTGCCAAAATTGGTAACTTTTACTCTTAGATACTCTTCCAACGGTCAATTTTGTTCTATTTTGAGTAAGTAATTGATTGAGAAATCAGTAAATATAAATAGTGAGATTAAAACATCTTTTAATTCTTACTTGCAATTTTTACTAACGACTTCTCTATCTCTTTCTCTTTATCAATCTTTGAACTTACTCTGTATCTATCTCTTGCTAAGAACCCTAAACTGCTACTGTCTAATTATTGTTTCTGTTATAATTACTAACAAGTTTGCCAGTTAATTCTATTATAAATCTTCAAACTCGATAATGGCATCTTCAAAGAAAGTCTCACAATCTGGATTCTACTATGAGCTTAACAACTTCGTTGCTTGCACTATGGTGGAGGAAGCCCCAACAGAATTTCATCCCCTAATGGAATTTCTAAGGAGTTCAAAAATTGCAAAGGCCCTCTCAGAAGCACCAAAAATAGTGTGCAATCTAGTTGAAGAATTCTGGATAACAGCAGAAGTAGCAGATGATTTTTCTACAATCTCCTTTGAATGCAAAGGACAAAGGTATATTCTAACCATTGTGGTCTTGGGTGAGTGTTTAAATATTCCTGCAAATAATACCGAAAATGCACCCACTGACACAGATATTAGAAACATGCTTAGGGAAATCAATTATACTGCTCCTGATGCTAGTCTAGGTAGTATTGTTAGAAAGAATCTAAGAAAAGAATGGTCATATTTCTTTGATGCTTTAATAAAGTGTTTTTCTGGTAAGGTTAGTAATCTTGATGCAATAACAACAAGTATGCAACAAGTAGGGTATAGCATTTTATATGATAGATATCATAATTTAGGAAGCCTGTTACTCAATGAAATATCTGCCAAATTGGGGAATAAAATAAATAGATCTAATCATATTTATTATGTAAGATTTATTATGATTATTATTAACCACTTTGTCAAGGATATTGAGATTGACAGGAATACAGAAATTTTGGATTGCTGGACTCAAAACAAAAGGGTCTTTAAAGACTTGGTTAGGATCAATCTTCACAGCAATGTGGAATTGATCTATCCCCCTTTTGTTCAGGTATTTATCTCTACTTTAAACTCTTCTAAACCTAATTCTTCTTTGCCTTCTGTCACTATGGAGGGTGATAGTAATGACCCCAACCCTCCTACCCAAGCCACACAACCAATCTCTAAATCCAAATCTAAGAAACCAACCTCAACAGGTTCTCAAAAACCTGCTGTTGTAAAAACCAAGAAAAGAAAATCAACTAGTGTGGTAGATATATTAGAGGAGGATGTAGGTGGTGAGGGAACTGGGGAACATCAAAGAACCCAGAAGGATAAGGAGAGTGAGGGTGTGCAACCTCAACCAAGCCACTCCATAGTCTCCCAAAAGACTGTGGATGTTAACATAGAAAATACCACATCCCTATTGCCATTCTCTCAAAAGGATGACAATATTGAAAATAGCCCACAACCAGGGGCACAGAATCAAGTTGGGGACACAAAAGCCAAAACACTAACACCATACAAAAGGAGAGAAAATAAAGTCACCTTTGCACTTGGGGAATCACACACTGCAAAACCACAGGAAACTGTGGAGGAGCCTTCACAAAGTCTGCTTGATGCATCTCATATAAATGATGAGATGCAGTCTCATTCTCTTTCAATTCCTATCTCTTCTATTCTTCTTTCCCCATCTCAAACTTCTTCAGAAAATGTTTTGATAGATTATCGAACATTTTCAGATTCTCCTTCTTTGTTTTTCAAGGAGAAGCCAACACTCTCTCCTGAATCTTCTTCTCAGAATTTTCAGGATTCTATTTCCAATATCATCTCAAACATAACTTCACAAATTATCTCAACTGTTTCTTCTCCATCAATTGATGTTCCTTCATCAATTGATATTCAACCATCGACTGATAAGCCATCGATCGATACTCAAGATCAATCGATGGGTATGCATCAATTGATGGATATCCCAAACACCACTTCAACTGATAATGTCAATACATCAATTGATGCTCAATCAATTGATGTTGCACAAACACTCTTAGGATTGAGTGAGTTGAGTGAGAGGCAGGATTGTAACCTGGAAAAAGGAGAGGAAGTGAGTAAAAACATTCCTATTTCTTCCAGGAATGAGAGTGAAACACTTGAGGGCCCCACCTTAGTAGGTGCAAAAGAAATGAGTGAGGGAGAGGTGAGATTCCAGGATGAGATCCTGATGCAAAATAGAGAGATGAGTGAAAGTGATAAAAACATTCTACTTTTTGCACATGAATTGGAAATTGAACTGATGGCAAAAGAAGGAGTAAAGGAGATAGGGGGAGCAAATAATGCTGAAGCTAGTGGGAGTGGAATTGCTAAAGACTTTGAAGAGGAAATAGATGCTGGTGAATTGGATCCAAAGAATTTCATTCATCCTGATCCACAATATCAAGGGTTGGCTACTTCAAGTAACAGGAATGCAGAACAACTCTTGGGCATTGATCATATAGATCAAAGGACCAGGAATCTGAAGGAAAGCATTGCCAATACAACAGACACTTGTTATATGGCACCTGAAGAGTTGGAGAGTGATTCTGATGAAGAGCCATGGATGAGCACTATTGATGGTTCCTTAGAAGCTGCTGAGACTGAAATTCTCTCTCAATATAGAAGAACAATGGTGGAAGGAGAAATTGAAGATCCTACTCAAAGGAGAATTGCTCACTATATGAGAAAATCAATGAAAATTCAAAAGATGACAGTAACAGGAGTAAGGAGGGAACTGGAGAGGATATAAGGACTCTATCTCATCTAACAAGGATGCAATGGAAAGGAGATTGGATGAGAAGCTACCATTCAACACCATGAATTGCATCAAAGACAAGCTTTTCAAAGAATCCAAAATTTTTACATCTTTGGAGACAAGAGTAGGTTCTCTAGAAAAGAAGATGGATGATATTATCAGAGGTTAAAATCTTCATGCTTCCATTCTTCAAAAGTTTCTTGACAGACTTCCACCACCCCCTCCAATTGATGATAACAAAAAGGGGGAGAATACAAAGAAGAAGGATGATGATGGTGGTGATGGCAAAGGCAGTGGAAGTGGTGGTATAGGTGGTTCTGGTATGGATAAGTCAAGTGGCATTGGTGGTTCTGCACCCAGAAGAGATAAAAGTAAAAGTAACATGGACAATCAATCTTCAAAGAAATCTAAGTCATCTAATTCTCTAAAAGATAATTTAGAACAGAAAAAGAAAGATTACAAGAAGTTTGATGATGATCTTGAAGCTAGGAGAATTTCTAGGGAGAAAGAAACTCAATCAATGATTGAGAGAGAAAAGAAGAGAATTGAAGATCTAAGGAGAAACACTGAGTTAGTAACAGAGGCAGTAGAAAAAGGAGACTTGGATGAGTTCATTGCTCAAACAAGAAAAATAAATGAAGATGCACAAAAGGCTGCCAAGGAAAGAAACTCAAATACAGAAGCTTTTCTTCAATTGGATATTGAAGCTCTTAAAGAAAAGAAGAAAGGGAAAACAATAGTGATTGAAGAAGAGAAGAAGAAAGAGACTGAACCAGTAAGTCAAAAGCTACTTCAAGGAGCCATCACTACAGGAATCTCAGATGCCTCAAGGAGAGAAAGGGAGAATGAAGAGATTGCTAGACAGATGGAAATGAAATGGCATTTGGAAGAAGAGCTACAGGCAGAGCAACCTTTGAGAAAAAGGAGAAAAGTTTCTATGGCCAAGAAAAGGTCAAGTTCTACTCAAGAAATAGTGGTTCAGGAAAACCTCCAGGGTCAACAAGAAGAAATCAAGGAGGAGGTCACAATTGAAGGATATGATTTGAAGGGAATACCAGTAATCAATGAAAAAGGATTAATTGGAGTAAGGACTCACCCGGCAACCTCTAACCATGAAGAATCAATGAGGTTGGAGTATGAAAATGGAGTGAAAACAATCTATTCATTGAAGGTGATAATGAAGCAAAGCTACAATGTTTTAAAGACTATTCTTCCTCTACTCAACAGAAAGTACAAACTCAACACAACAATTGCTCAGGAGATACAACAACAAATTTCAAAGTTAAGAAGATCCAATGCAGAAGCTGAACCTGATTCACCTCTAAAGCTATGGAAGTCACAGGTCAAAAAGGTGGTGTTGGAGCCAAAGTATGCTATGATTTTTACAGATATAGAGGGCAATACAAAGTTCTTTGATATCTGCAAATATCTGGACAAAATCACAGATGAAGAAATACATTACCTTATGAGGCAACTTGGAGAAACTGACAGGGATGAAGCAATCTTGAGAAGTTCTTTCATGAGGCAACTAAAGGAAAATGCTGAGAAAAGGAGGAAGTGGAACTAAATTAAATTATGAAGACATTGAAGCTGCTTGCAGGAGTTATCTATCAATCTGGTACTTCCAAAATTAATGTGCAAATTAAATTTCTTGATTTTATCTGAATGTAAATTTCAAGGGTTTTTGTTATCATCAAGTAGATTTATGCCTGTTAAGAACACAGACACAAATAGGGGGAGATTGTTAGGAATCTACATGTGATTTGATGATAACATTAATCTTAGAATCACAGAAATTTTATTTTGATGTAACTGATCAATTGATATGAAAGTTATAAATATCAATTGATCAGGAAACCATTTATCAGTTGAAATGTTTATATGAATCAACTGATAATTTGGATTATAGCATAGGTGTACTTAGTCTATTTCAATCGATAAGGTGTAAATCAATTGATATTTTGTTCATCAATTGATGTTAGAGTCGATTGATATAGATCATCAATTGATGTGTAAATTAAACTGTTAAATTGTAATTATGAGAAGACAGGAAATTGCACAAGTGAAGGATGATCAATTGATATTGAAGCATCGATGGATGAAGGATCAATCGAAGAAGCCAAGCCAAGGATTGAAGACCATCAACTGATGTGAAGACCCATCGACTGATATATCGATTGATAACATCTATCAATCGATAAGACATCTTTTATCAATCGATGGATATAAAGATCAATCGAAGAAGTACATCAGTTGATGGATTAAAGAATGGATCAATTGATATGCTTAACAGCAAATTATCAATTGAGTGTGACAACACAGAAAGAATATCTGTTGAAGATCCAGAGAACAAAAGCACACCTATGGAAGACAGTCTAGAGTGACTGTGAAGACTCAATCAGAAGCTGTCTTTCAAACTTTTTGTAAAATAGAAAAAGGTAAAAGGAATGCAGGTAGAAACAATCCTAGAATAGGAATTGTAAAAGAACACTTGTGGTATATAAACAAGTGTAGTAGCATTATTAGAAAATATACAAGTTAGACATATTTCTTAATCAACTGTTCAAGCTTGAGAGCACATGTGTAAGAACAGTTGATTTGTTTTCTAATCTTGTAAACGCAGCTAGGTTTCTTCTAACCTAGGAGCATTGAGCAAAAATATATATTGATGGAAAAACCAATCCATCAATAATTTTAAATCTCTTTGTTCAGTTTTATTTTTTAGCACTAATTTGTTCGAACTTATTCTCTTATTCTTTCAAACATCAAGAACAAATATTAGAACAAGGAAAAAGTTTTAATATTTGTATTCAACCCCCCCTTCTACAAATATTGACATTGTTCTAATGAATAACAAGATTGAAGATCCTGACCTCCCAGTACGAGCAGTTTAGATCCAACCTTGGTGAGAAATATTGAATAAATTAATAAACGAGCTCAACCTCAATGAGAAATATTATCAGAACCAGGAGGTCAACCTGAAGTTTTTGCTAACCTTGCCAGAGCATCTAGAACATAGAATCGTAGCTATCCGAGAGTCTAGGAACATGAAAGAACTTATACTAGACAGACTCTACAGAGTGCTAAAGACCTATGAATTGGAGCAGATTCAGACAAGAGAAACATATGGCAGAGGTAAGGTTCTTAGTTCCTCCAAAACACTGATATTGGAAGCACTTGAGAAGATGGAAGTGAAGGCTACTGTACCTTTAAATAAATCAATGGAGTATGTGGTTCCAGAATTTGGACATACTTCTGATAAACAAGAAGATGATGAATTCTACTCTTTGGAAGAACTGGATAAGTTGGAAGATGAATCTCTAGCTATGGTTACCAGGAAGTTTGGCAACATGAGATTCTGAAGGAACTCCTCCTACAAAGTCAAACCTAATTTTGGAAGTTACCAAAAAGGAGGGTCTTCATCAGCTGTATCAAGAAACGGCTACAAGACCAGCTTAGTTGATAGAAGCAAGTTTCGATGCTTCAACTACAATGAGCTAGGCCACTTTGCAACTGAGTGCAAAAAACCGAAGCAAGGGAATAAAAGAGAGTCTTACGAAGATCCAAGGAAAAGTATGATACACTTGTGAAAAATCATCAAGGCAAATCTTATCTAGCAAAGGGCAAAAGCTGGGATGACTCAAAAAATGATGATGAGGTAGAGCTGGGAAATCTTGCTCTTATGGCTTCATCCGGAGAACCATTGTCTCCCACTCGACAAGGAGGAATAGATGTAAATCCCTCTTGTCCTAAAATGTTTGCATTGCTAGGTAAAGAACTAGATGGTGAAAGAGGTAAAGTTAAGCAACTGATTCTCAAAATCAAAGTTCTAAATGATGAGAATGAAGATTTAAAATCGTTAAAACAAAAAAATGACAAGTTGATTGATAAGTTGACTGAGGACTTAGCTTTTCAAGTCAATAGAGTCAGTTGTTATGTTAAAGTTGAAGCCTATCTCAGAAATCAAATTGAGGAGGAGAAGAAGAAGTGTCTAGCATATAAGAATTCCTCTTATATTGTAAATAACCTAGTTGACCAACAGGCAATAAACTAAAAAGTTGGAATAGGCTTCTAGTATAATAAATCACTAGGAAACTCAAGCAACATAACCCCTTTCAGAAAACGTGCTGAAAAAAGGGTATCCCATATGTTGTTAAAGACACACCTAAACCTCTTTTCATAATCCCTATAGTTGAAGCAATCCTTGAGAGCTCTATACTGATTGCTTATGAAATGCAGTTAGAGGATCTCGAGGAAGAAATGAAAAGAGAGGAACATGTTAAAGATATACAAAGAGTTAATGTCCAAAAAGAGAAGAATGCACCTCAGACACTAGTGAAAGATGTGGGAACTTCTAAATCGCCCAATCCTGGTATAGGTGCAAAAGACTTAAAGAATAAAGTGAACATACCTAATACGTTTATTAATAGTAGGAATAGTAACAACAGATTTCATTCTACTGAGAACTTTAAAATTGCTGATAAAGTTGAAGTAGAAAATGTTAAGTCACCTACTGTTTTGAATAACATGCCTATTATTGATGCTTTCCATAAATCTTGTGGTATATTGAATTGTATGTTATGTGCTTTTAATGCTATGAATGCTTATTTCAAACGCATGGTTGCTAAGAAAGATAACATGACACCTAGACAACACATCAATAATAAATTTGTAAAATCCAAGACTGCAACTCCTACAACTGTTAAGAAGGAAACATACATTCCTAAGTCTAAGCAGAATGTTGTTAAGACTGTTTATAAGAAGGTAGGTACAGTCAAGGATGATGATGTTGTTATTCAAAAAGGATCTATTGTCAAAGCTGACAAAGGTCAATTCTTTAAGTATGTCGGGCCCAATCAATTTTGGGTTCCAAAGATGAATTAATCTGTTTGATATTTGCAGGGAGTTAAACAGGTAAACCGTGTTTTATGGATCCTGGACATCGGATCTTCAAGGCATATTACCGGAGATAGAGGCCTGCTATCAGACGTGGTTGAAAGAGCTGGCCCGATCGTCACCTTTGGAGATAACATCAAAGGAATGAATACGGGATATGACAAGTTACATACTGGAAATGTTATCATTGAAAATGTCTCTTTAGTGCAAGGACTTAAGCACAATCTACTCAGTGTTAGTCAATTCTGTGATAAAGGGTACAAGGTAAACTTCATCAAGGAGAAGTGCTTAATAGCTCATTCTAAAGATGACAAATTGGCCTTACGTGGAGTAAGAAAATGAAACTTGTATGTAGCTGATCTCAACTCTGGAACTGAAGATGAAGCAAACTATTTCTATTCAAAAGCTTCATCAGAAGAAAGCTGGCTATGGCACAAGAAACTCTCACATCTGAACTTCAAAACAATGAACTCTTTAGTCAAGAGGGATTTGGTGAGAGGACTGCCTACGATGGAATTTACACAAGAAGGATTGTGTGAGGCATATTAGAAAGGGAAGTCAAAGAAAGCAAGTCACAGAGGCACTAACACTACAAACATCACTAAACCACTTTGACTCCTTCACATGGATTTATTTGGTCCAGTAAATATTATGTCTATGTCAAGAAATAGATATGCCTTAGTGATTGTAGATGACTTCACAAAGTACACATGAGTTTTACTCTTGAACTCTAAGGATGAAACTTCACAGTTGGTGATTGATCATGTAAAGCTGATTGAGTTAGATTCAAAGTTACTTGTCCGGGCAATCAGATCAGATAATGGAAACAAATTCAAAAATGAAGTTATGAATAACTTCTGCTCAGACAAGGGGATAACTAGAGAATATTCAGCACCAAGAACTCTGCAATAGAATGGAGTTGTATATCGAGACGAATCATCAAGATCAAACCTACCAAGGGAAAGGATTGGAGCAGAGATCATCCTTTTGAATTGATCATAGGTGATCCAGATGTTGGAGTTAGAACCAGAAGTGCGACTTCAAATGAATGTTTATTTTCAGTTTTTCTATCTTAAGAATAACCAAAGATGATTGAAGATGCATTAACTGATCCATATTGGGTTCTTGCCATGCAAGAAGAGCTCAGTCAGTTTGAGACATAAGAATCTGGACACTGGTACCCTGGCCAAAAGATAGATCTGTAATTGGCACCAAATGGGTATACAGGAATAAGTTAGACGGTGATGGCATTGTTATAAGGAACAAAGCTAGATTGGTGGCAAAGGGTTACTCCCAGGAAGAGGGAATTGATTATGACGAGACATACGCACCAGTTGTAAGACTTGAAGCCATCAGGATATTTTTGGCATTCACAGCACATTCCAATTTTAAAGTCTATCAAATGGATATGAAGAGTGCATTTCTGAATGGAGAGTTAGAAGATGAAGTATATGTGGAACAGCCCCTGGCTTTGAAAATCCAAAGTTTGTTGATTTTGTGTATTTTTTATTCAAATCTCTCTATGGACTCAAGCAAGCACCGAGGATATGGTATGATACTCTCTTTGAGTTTTTACTTGAAAATAGTTTCATTAGAAGTGTCATAGATAAAACTCATTTTTATAAATTGCATAATAAAGATATGATATTTGTCCAAGTTTATGTTGACGATATTATATTTGGTTCTACTAATGAAAACTTGTGCAAGAGATTTGCGAAATTAATGCATAGTAGGTATGAAATGAGCATGATGGGTGAGCTATCATTCTTCCTTGGACTACAAGTAAAGCAAAAAGAAGATGAGATTTTTATTTGCCAATTAAAATACGTAAGGGATCTTTTGAGGAAATGTTAGTGTAGGTGCCCTAGAGGCAATACAATAAACCTTTATGTCATTTGATTATTCAATAAACATATTTATCATGACTTTAATTACTGCGATATATTTGTTAGCATAATAAATGTCCTTAGAATCATGATACACATTGTATAGTTTAGTACATGACTTGAACTTGAGATTATATAATAGATCATATTCTTAAATGTCCCTAGTCGAGTATTATTATTATAGGACAATAATAATACATAAATAGACTAGTATGTTGTTTGACTGATAACCACATCTCATTGGTTATAAGTATGGGGATACTAAAGTCAACACAGAGGTACATGCAGGAGTACATGGTACTGGACAGACCCACAGTGAGATTCTTCATGTTTAATAAAGTCATAAGAAAGACTCACAGTGATAATGGTGTAATGATCCTCTGACTTGAGATCATTATATTTCTGTACGAGGATTAATATACTTTGACTACATTAAAAGTTACCTTTGACCGAGTAATGATAAAAGTGGACATCGGGTATATCACGAGTCGTATGAGAAATATGAATGATAGATAAAGGATTTAACCCTCCTATAATTAGGAGAGATATTATTGGCCTCTTGATTGAGTGAGACTATAAAATGCATGGCCGTGCTCAAATAATGATTTGTTTTCATAGTCTACTCATGGATCAAGTAAACCCGGATTAAATGTTGTAGAGGATGACTAAATACATGCCTCGAATTTAATCTATAATATATATGGTTAAAGAGATTATATTACACGGAAACATTAATCATGAAAGGTTTTATCGAATCACGATTTAATTATTATTTAATTGGGTAGCAATGATGTATTACTAGATACCGCTCATTGTTTATAATTTTATTGGAGAGTAAAATTATTGCTAATTAAATAATAGACTATAGGGTCACACACATAGAGCACTTAAATGAATAGTTAATTTAAATTATAGATTTAAATTAATTGATGATTATTTGAATTTTATTATATTAATTAAGTGAGACTTAATTAATTGAAATAATAAAATTCGAATTTGAATTCTGCCCTTAATAATTAAGTATGACTTAGTTATTAATTAAATAATAGAAATTCGGTTTTATTATTTATTCTAAACCTACATGGGTTAGGTTTTGCTGATTGGGCCTCTTAACCAGCATTATAAATAGATAATGATAGGGTTAAGAGGGATTACGTTTTTAAGAAACAAAATCCCTAGAGGCAGCAGCAAGCACACAGCAGCAAGCACAACAAGGCAGAAACAAATTCGAAATCATCAAAGGAGCTAGTACAATCCATTCCGTAATCAAGATCGTGGGACGTTCTTGAAGGTGCTCGTGTGGATACCATAGAGGTGTTTTCGAGAGGAAGACACAAGTCGTGAAAGCTAGGATCTCCGTTGAGTTCATGTAAACCAAGACCACATAAAGGTATGATTCCATTTCACAATAATCAGTCTAGGCTTATACATGATCCTGCGTTTAGGGTTCCGAATTTTTATTATATTTACGTTTAATCCGCTGCGTTTTATGCCTCGGAACCCAACAGGAAATTCAATCTAGAAGATTCTTCTCCGGCAAAAACCCCAATGCTAACAGCCACCAAGCTTGACAAAGATGAAACTGGTAAGAAAGTTGAAATCACAAGCTACAGAGGTATGATAGGCTCATTATTATATTTAACTGCTAGTAGACCTGATATAATGTTTGTAACAGGCTTATGTACAAGGTTTCAATCCGATCTTAGGAAATCTCATCTTATAGATGTTAAAAGAATTTTTAGATATCTGAAGGGTACACCAATTCTTAGAATTTGGTACCCTAAAGGTACATGTTTTGACCTAATAGGCTATACAGATTCAGATTATGCAGGGTGTAGGATGGACAGGAAAAGTATTTCTAGAAGCTGTCTGTTTCTGGGAAATCAGTTGATCTCCTGATACAGCAAGAAATAGTACTCAGTGTCTACCTCGACAGCCGAAGCAGAATACATTGCGGCAGGTACTTGTTGTGCACATATCTTATGGATAAGGAATCAGCTAAATGACTATGGACTTACATTGAACAAAATTCCAATTTTCTGTGACAACACAAGTGCTATAGCTATTTCCAATAATCATGTCCAACATTCAAGAACCAAGCACATAGACATAAGGTATCATTTCATCCGTGAGCATGTCATGAATGGAATTGTGGTGTTACACTTTGTACCCACAGAATATCAAATTGCTGACATTTTCACAAAACCACTTGATGAATCTACTTTCTCTAAGTTGGTTAGTGAGTTTAGGATGTTAAACATGAATTGATTATTGCATGATGTTTTAAATTGCATATTTAATTTTAAGCAATCCTTGTAAATATACTGTATATATTCCTTAAAGATATCAAAAATAAACAAACAAAATGAAAAAGAAAATTCAAAAAGATTTTCTTTATTTTTGTATAGTTTATTCGATTGGCATCCGTACTGTAAATATATTTTATATTGTTTTTGTTTTCAAACTTTTAGTATTATTATTTCTATATATATGTGTGTAAGTTTATTTTCATTGTCAAATATAAGTTGGCATCGTTATTTTTATTTTTTTAAATTCTCTATACATATATAAAACAGTGCTGATTATTTCGCGTTACTTTTGAGAAGTAAGAAAGATCTATGAGCTTGATCAACCAATAGTTTCTAACAGTTAGATCCTAATCATTGGCATTAATCTCTATCCAAGATCTTAGAACCAAACACACAAACACTATCACATACATCTCTCTTACCATTAAACAAAATACCTAATTATTAAGAATGAGGGAGTCAATGCCTTGAGTGCATTTGATAAGGTTGATTATGTGAGTGAACCAACAGCTCTGTCTCCAGAAAGGTGTTTCTAATATATAAAAACTGAGACAACTTTTAGCTCATCCGTGTTCTCTCAAAAGGGTACAGACTTGGAAAAGGCAAAACCATTACTAGGTCCATTCTCTCAACAGAGTGAGTCTATTGAATTCATCCTGTCAGCCAAGGCTACTAAATTAAGAGTTAATTTCATCTGACATTTTCAAGAAACTACAAATAGATTGTTTTATTTTTGAGGAACAATAATTGGTATCCAAAAGGGACCAACAATTGGGACCAAGAAGGAGCAACTGGAATGTCACATGAAGGATGAATTGACGGAAGCAATTATTCTAAACTTTCATATCAAGGAAGGAAGGATGATTGATGATTCTGACTGAATCAACATGCCTTCACAAGCGACAGGAGGAAACTTGGATCATTTGCTACATTATAAATCCTTGTCTCCCTCCCCAGATGGAACATATCTGGATTCCTAATGGAATAGATCAACTTAAATGAACAACAACTCATTGAATCTATCCCTGAAGCAATTCAGTTTTCAAAGTCAAATATTTTAATAGATTCAATTAAGGATGGAGATTTATGAAACCCTATTGCACCACTAGTGACATCTCTTGAAGGGGCTATGGTAATCTTTCTTGCAGGTATAAAATACTATGTCATCCGTACTGAGAGAGAAATAGTGTTGTGAGAAAAGAGTGAAACACAAGTGAGAAAGAGTGAAAATATATATATTCTATGAGTGAAACACTTAGAGAGTATATGAGCGAAACACTTGTAATATACACAAAGTAAAATCACACACTAGCACAATTACCAAATCTCAATCCCAATTCCCCGTTACAGATTTCTAATGTTACTCAACTATGGGGGATAATTTTTTTTCTGAAGAGGATTACTCAACTAAGGGGGAGAAATGTTGAACGAGATCCAAATGGGAGAATTGATGAACAAAAGAGGATTACTCAACAAAAGGGGAGAAATGTTGAACAAGAAAAGGGGATATATAACAACATGCTTGGATTGGATAAAACTAATGATTATTAGTTCTTCTATTCCATTTGATTTTAGAATATTCTTATATATAAGATTAATCGGATTTTTTAAAATGCATAACATGTCATAGTTTGCAATTTTTTATATATCTGCGATGGTTTAATATTGTATGTATGCCATGTCTGTTACCTCTATTAAAATGGTTGGATAATTCAAGTAAGGGGAGAATGAATTCACCTTGGGAGAGAAGGGAAGACAGGAGTTGGAGAAACAGAGGAGAAGTGGTAATGAGAAGAGAATAAGACTACATCCCTGCCATCCTAAGGGGGTAGTGATGAGTCTGGGAAATGAAGATAATACTACTTGTATAATATGTTCAGTGCTAGAGGAACAATCATTTTTCATTTCTAGTTTACTTATGAAATCTGGAAATGTATTATATAATCCAAAAAACACTTTATTATTTACAGTTTTTATATGTCGTATTACTTTCTTAGTTGTTAGTTGAGTTATCCTGTAGAAATTTATGTGTTAAATGTTTAACAATAAATAGGGGGAGATTGAAAGGCATATGACTAGGCATATTTGTAATAATTAGATGACAACTCAACTCTAACTATAAAGAGAAGTAAATAATAAATACCAAACATGAATCAAGACGAAGATAGGTAACTAATCACAAAGGATCTAAGTATTAGAAGTATTTTTATGGGATTGCGACTCAACACTGGAAGAAGTTCATTAATATGTTCAAGCGTCAGTGAAAAATAAAGTGTTAGTGTTTCATAAGAGTTCAAAAGATATAAAAGATTTCAAGTGGTTACTACAGAAAGATTCCAGAAGAAGAGGAAAGATAGTAAAACAAAATAATGATAGAAGGCCACATCTTAAAAGTTAATAAGTGGAGAATATTTATTAGTATGGCACAAATAAACCAGACAGTACATTTGTGTATCAACTAAAATAATATTTATTCTTCAGTTAGCTCAAGTGGTTTTATGACATAAGACAAAACAAAGACGGAAAGACTTCGAAGATGACTACACGGTTATACAAGTCAAGATATTATTTTAATTTTACTATAAAAAATTAATTGATTATTTAATTTATCTAATTAAATTAATTCAAATTTAATTTAATTTAATTTATGAATTAACTAATTAAATTAAGTAGAATTAATTTATTATAAAATATATGACTTAGTATGATTTTTAATATAATTCAAATGACTTTTTAATAAGTCATACCGAATTTTATTAATAAAAGTCATACAAGTTTTTATTAATAAAAGTCATACCGAATTATATAAAATAAGTCATATCGAGCTTTTTAATAAAAGGTCATACCGATTTAATTTTAAATAAGTCATTCCAATTTATTTAAATAAAAGAAAATCTGTATATGACTTTAGAAAAGTCATACCAAATTTTAAAGTCATGCCCAGCCTTTTTCAGAAGTCATACAAGGCTTATTTTCATGTTAAAAAGGTCATAGTGAAAAAACCATGCTAGCTTTACAAACCTCTATAAATATGAGGTCTCCGCTTCATATTTTACGTCATTGTTAAAAACATTTAAATTCAGAAATTTGTATGCATTGTAATATTCACAGATTTATGTGCAAAGTTTGAAATATAATTGTTAAATCCGAACACTTCATGTCGAATTCCTTCTAGATAACTTTATTAATTATAGACTTTTGATCAGATTAATTTTTGTAATACTTTTCAAGTTATAAATTATATCTTCTACTTGAATAGTGTTTCATTAAAATTTATATTTCGTGATTAATTAATATAAAATTTTTAAATCAGAAATACCGCGAGAAATTCAGATATTGTATTCAACCTCCCTTCTACAATATAAGGGACCAATAAGTGATCCAAAACTATTTATGTCCTCAAAACTTCTAACTAGTTGTTATCTGTATGCAGAGAATAAGGGTAAAGAAAGTAACCCTAATCTTGGACAGTGGATGCTCAGGATACTTGATTGGAAAGAAATATCTTCTTATAGACTTTGTGGAGCCTGAAAATATCCTTTGAAGATGGCAATAAAGGAAAAACACTGGGATATAGCAAGATTACATTTGGAAGTGTCATCATTGGACACGTAGCTCTAGTTGATGGATTGAAACATAACTTGATAAGTATTAGTCAACTTGGGGATAATGGTTACCAAACTAGATTTGACAACAAAGAGTGTCTTGTAACTCACAAAGAAATAGACATTTTAGTTTTCAAAGGACTCAGACATGGTAACATATATGAAGCCAGCTTTGAGGATTGCACTCACAAAAAATCACATGTTTATACAGCAAGGCCTCAACTGAAGAAAGCTGGAAATGGCACAAGAAACTGTCTCACATCAACTTCAAAACACTCAACAAGTTGGTAAAAATAGAGTCTTGTGAGAGTTTTACCACTTGTTGATTTTGTTCAAGATGGACTTTGTGGAGCTTGTCAACTTGGAAAACAAAAGAAAATATTATTCAAGAGAAAAACAATAAACACCATTTCTGAACCCTTTTATCTATTACATTTTAATTTGTTTGGTCTAGTAAATGTAATGTCTATTAACAAAAAGAAATATGCTTTTGTCATTATAGATGATTTTACAAGATTCACATGGGTTTTCTTTCTGCACTCAAAGGATGAAGCTTCTCAATACATAATAGAGTCTCTTTTCTAGAAACTAAATCAAAGAAGAAAGTAAGAATTCTAAGGATTAACAATGGTACTGAATTCAAGAATACAATCATAGAGGAATACTGTGCATCAAAGATAATCACTCAACAATTTTCTACACCAGGAACACCACAACAAAATGGAGTTGTGGAGAGAAAGAATAGAACACTCATAGAGGCAGCAATGACAATACTGACAGAGTCTAAACAACCATTATATTTTTGGGCTGAGATAGTCAATACAATATGCTTCACTCAAAATCGTACCTTGATAAATATGCATGAAAAGAATCCCTATGAAATGGTGAAGGACAAGAAGCCAAGTGTAAAAAATTTTCACATATTTGGGTGCAAATGCTTTATACTGAAAGTACATCATGAAAAACTAAGTAAATTTGAAGCAAAAGCTGATGAAGCTATATTCCTTAGATATGCATCAAATACAAAGGCATTCAGGGTCTTCAATCTCAGAACCAGAATTGTTATGGAATCTATTCATATTGCATTTGATGATAGAAAGATTACAGGTATGCAGGATGAACCAGAGTCTACAATACTTGAATTTGAAAATTTTAAAAGTTCTGAGATAGATGAAGATGATGAAAATGAAGAGTCTCAAATCACTCCTGAGAAAATGCTAGAACATGCATACTCTAAGGGGGAGCCAAAAAATCCCAGTTCAATTAACTCAAAGTCTAACAATTCATGGACTAGTCAGTCAGTGTCTAGACAGACAAAGTCTAGTTTTTCAAAGTCTAGTCCATCAGGGTTTGAATCAAATAACTCTGAATCCTTTGCATGGTCAAACAACTCAAGGGGAGCCTTCTCATTTGATCTCCACTCACAAACAAAAAATGTTAATGATTTAGGGGAAGCTTCAAATTCCAGAACTAATCTTCCACCAACTAGAAAATGGGCAAGAGAACACACTCTTGATTTAATAATTAGTGATCCTGAGAGTGGTGTGCAAACAAGAAAATCCACTCAAAATGAATGTCTATACAACTGTTTTCTCTCAAAGAATGAACCAAAAAAAATTGAGGAAGTTTTGCAAGACCCTGATTGGATTATTGCAATGCGGGAAGAACTAAATGAGTTTGAGAGAAACAAAGTGAAGCTTATACCAAGACCTAGAAATAGATCAATTATTGGTGCAAAATGGGTGTTTAGAAACAAACTTAATGAGAATGGTATTGTGGTAAGAAACAAAGCAAGACTAGTTGCAAAGGGATACTCACAAGAGGAAGAAATTGACTATGATGAAACCTTTGCACCAGTAACAAGACTGGAAGTAATCATAATGTTTCTTGCATTTGCAACTCATTCAAAATTCAAAGTCTATCAGATGGATGTGAAAAGTGCCTTCTTAAATGGAAAATTGGAAGAAGAAGTCTATATGGAGCAACCCCCAGGATTTGTAAATCCAAAATTTCCTGCAGTCCAAATTTATGTTGATGATATTATATTTGGTTCTACTAATGAGAAACTTTGTGAAAAGTTTAGCAAACTAATGCAGTATAAATATGAAATGAGCATGATGGGAGAATTGATCTTCTTTTTGGGACTTCAAGTCAAACAAACAGATGATGGAATTCTCATCAGTAAATCAAAGTATATGAATGAACTCTTAAAGAAGTTTGGTTTACAAGATTGTATAACTGCCAAAACTCCCATGTCAACAGCCACTAAGCTAGACTCTGACCCAAAGGGTAAGAAAGTTGACAATACTAGCTACAGAGGTATGATTGGTTCATTATTATATTTAACTGCTAGTAGACCAGATATAATGTTTGCAACATGCCTGTGTGCCAGATTTTAAGCTGACCCTAGAGAATCACATTTAATTACTGTGAAATTTTTTTTTAAATATTTCAATGGTGCACAAACTCTAGGTCTTTGATATCCTAGAGAGTCTGATTTTTCATTAGTTTGCTATTAAGACACTAATTATGCAGGATGCAAAGTGGACATGAAAAGCACAACAGGTTAATTTCTTGGTTCAACAAGAAACAATAGACTATATCAACCTCAACAGCTAAAACTGAATACATAGGAGCTGGGAGTTGTTGTGCCCGAATTCTATGGATGAGAAATCAATTACTTGATTATGATAATACTAGTGCTATTAAATTTTGCAGAAAATCCAGTCCAACATTCCAGAACAAAGCAGATTGATGTCAATTATCATTTTATTAGAGAACATGTTGAAAATGGTACTGTTGAACTTCATTACATTTCAACTGACAGACAAATTATAGACATTTTAATAAAACCACTTGATGAGTCTACCTTTCTCAAACTGGTAGTTGAGTTAGGTATGTTAAATATGTAATTACATGATCATTACAACCAGCAAGGTATGTACTTTAATTATAGTCTCTCTGAATTGTCAAACTA
The DNA here is from genome assembly GCA_028671895.1 of Oenanthe sinensis. Taxonomy (NCBI): domain Eukaryota; kingdom Viridiplantae; phylum Streptophyta; class Magnoliopsida; order Apiales; family Apiaceae; genus Oenanthe; species Oenanthe sinensis. The sequence continues at coordinate 17,045,533 of CM053813.1, forward strand.
TAATTGGTTATTGCAATATTCATGAAGTACATTATGTTGACAGAGTCTATTTTCCAGACTCTGACGAGTCTATAGACTCTGAGCATCTATAGACTCTGAAGGTCATGACTTATAGACTCCGAAACAGTTAAAATTTGCGCCTGCAGACTCTGATAATTTATAAATCTTTCAAATGACTTGAAATAGGCGGTAACAGTTACTTTTTACTGGGTACAGGATGTAGACTCGTGTGTATTGAATGAAAAGTTCACAAAACATCAATTCTATATGCAATCAACTCACTTGTGTATTGCAATTTATTTTCTATGGCAAAAATATACTTAAAGCTATTCTCGAACCCTAGTAAAGCTTTTCAAGAATTTTCTTCTCTATTAACTTAATCAATTCAATGGCTGCTCTATCAACTTTCATGAGGGGACCCAAGGTAATTGCTTTCACATTTGGTGATTTTGAGTTCATGAAAATAAATCATGTTTCATCCCTAGGAGACAAGAAGGGTGTAGACGCTGAGTACTACCCTGTGATGGACTTTTTGGGGAAAAGTGCGATAAGCTTTGTGTTGAAGGCATCTCTAGTCATTTACATAGATGTCGTATCTCATGTATGAAGCTCTGCCAAGGTAGTTGATCCTACCCAGGATCAACCAGGTAAGATTATGTTTACTTTTGGTGACATAACATTTGATGTAACTGCTGATGTTCTTAACTCTGTGTTTAAACTTCCTGTTAAAACATCTTTTGATGATACTATCTCTGATGAAGATATTAAGAGCATGTTTAAATCATTAGGTTATTCTGCTAGCACTGATAACATGACTAAGTTAACTACGCCTTATTTGATAAAGGAATGATCATTTTTCTTTGATCAAATTGCTAAGTGTTTCATTGGTAAATGTAGTGGTTTTGATGCTATTACTTTTATTACTTATCAAATTCGTCACAGTCTCCTATTTGATAAAGTGATCAACATTGGTGATATGTTGCTCACTCAATTGGGAGCAAAATTCCATCATAGATCAACAGTCTCCTATTTGATAAAGTGATCAACATTGGTGATAGCAAAATTCTACGATGGAATTAAACAGACTTTGTGACTTCTTCTATGATAAAGTCTATTATCATAGATTTTTTATGCTTCTCTTGAACCACTTTGTTCCTAACATTTCTGCCAAGCTTGCAGATGAATGCAGTGTGTAGGCATACAAGCAATAAATGAGATTTTCTCTGACATTAAAAGAATTGATGACAATAAATAGAGTCTACCTGCCATGGTGTATCCACAGGTAATGTAGGTAAAACTCTCTTCTTGTAAACCTTCTGTCTATACTAGGTCTAAATCTGCCAGCCTGTAAAGCATAGAAAACATTCCATGTCACCTAAGCATGCATCTAGTTCTGAAAGTATTAATCAAGCTAAAGGTCATAATAGGAAAAATGAGAACATGCATGGGTAGACAACTAAAAATGTTAAAGACAAGAATGACACTCATGTAACTAAGCGTAAAGGACCCAACCTTGTTTGGGTACCAAAGAAAACTTGATTTGTATTTATTTGTAGGGTACAGGTAAGAAGAAGGTCATGTGGATTTTGGATAGTGGATGTTCAAGGCATATGACTGGTGACAAGGCCCTACTGTCATAATTCAAAGAGGAGGCTGGCCAAAAGGTAACTTTTGGAGACAACAGCATTAGTTTCACCATGGGATATGGAAAATTAATTCATGGAAATGTTATCATTGAAGATGTAGCCCTGGTTAGTGATTTGAAGCATAATCTCCTCAGCATCACTCAATTCTGCAATAAAGATTTGAAGGTGGAGTTTGAAAAGGAATTGTGTCTCATATCACACAGAAAGACCAAGGAAATTGCTCTGCAAGGAGTGAGAAAGGGAAGCCTGTTTGTAGCAGATTTGGACTCTGCAAACAAGGAGAAAATTTGTCGTTTCTACACCAAAGCCTCAGAAAAAGAAAGTCTATTTTGGCACAAGAGATTGTCCCACTTAAATCTCAAAAACATTAATTCTTTAGTAAAAAGAGAATTAGTGAATGATTTGCCTACACTTGAATTCTGCATAGAAGGATTGTGTGAGGCTTGTCAGAAAGGGAAAATGAAGAGATCAAATCACAAAAGTAAGGAATTCACTTCAATCACCAAACCACTGCAATTAATTCATATGGACCTATTCAGACCAGTAAATGTTATGCCCATGTCTAAGAAAAGATTTTCTCTAGTCATGGTTGATGATTTTTCAAAGTACACTTGGGTATAATTCTTGCATTCAAAAGATGAAGCTCCTGAGGTTATCATTGAAAATATGAGAAGATTGGATAAAGGTCCTACACCAGTAGTTGCCATAAGGAATGACAATGGTACATAATTCAAAAATGCTATACTCAATGAATTCTGCAAAGAGAAAGGCATCACTCACCAATTCTCAGCCCCAAGGACTCTACAACAAAATGGAGTAGTTGAAAGAAAGAACATGACTCTCATTGAAGATGAAAGAACCATGTTAGTAGAAGCAAATCTACCAACTAGTTTTTAGGTTGAAGCTGTTAGAACTACTTGTTACACTCAAAAAATAACACTCATCACAAAGCCAGTTGGAAAGACTTCTTGTCACATCATGACAAATAGAAGGCCATCTATAAAATACATGCATGTGTTGGAACAAAGTGCCTTGTTCTCAAAGATGATGTCAACAATCTTGGGAAATTTGAAGCCAAGGCATATGAAGGAATTTTTGTGGGATACTCATTGGAAAAAACTATTTATAGAGTGTATGTGATTGATCAATAAAAGATTATAGAAAGTACAAATGTGATATTTGATGATTTCAAATTTCCTGCTATGAATTTGGAAGGTGAAAACTGTGACACCTTGAGATTTGAAAATGAAATGGAGTCTGTAACAGTTGCAACTGAAAATGGTGTCAACACTCATGAAGAATCACATGTAGACATCTCACATGGATCAATTGAGGAAAGATGTAATGAAGAATACAGTCACATTCAACTTGAGAACTCTCCACACAACCCTAGCATCAACTCAGGGGGAGATTCTCAAGGATCGACAACAACTTCAATCAGGAAGAAACATGCTCAAATGATAGAGATGGAACTCATCAAACTAAATGGAATAGAGCTCATACGCCTGATCAAATCATTGGAAATCCTGATGAAGGTGTGAGAACAAGAAGAACAACTATGAATGAATGCCTATTTCCTTGCTTTCTGTCTCAAAATGAGCTAAAAAGGATTGAAGAAGCCCTGCTAGATCCAGACTGGATAATTGCCATGCAAGAGGAAATGAATCAGTTTGTGAGAAACAATGTTTGGGAATTAGTGCCACCTCCAAAGGACAGATCAGTAATTGGCACTAAATGGGTCTACAGGAATAAAATCGATGAACATGGAATAGTAATAAGAAACAAAGCAAGGTTGGTTGCAAAAGGGTATTCACAAAAAGAAGGCATTGACTATGATGATACTTTTTCTCTTGTTGCAAGACTGGAGGCAATCAGAATTTTTCTAGCATTTGCAGCACACTCAAACTTCAAGGTCTATCAGATGGATGTCAAAAGTGCCTTTCTAAATGATGAATTAGAAGAGGAAGTATATGTGCAATAACCACCTGGCTTTGAAGATTCAAACTTTCCAAACTTTGTTTACAGACTCATCAAAGCATTGTATGGACTCAAACAAGCCCTTAGAGCATGGTATGACACTCTGTCAAAATTTCTTCTGGAAAATCAATTCACTAGAGGAACAATTGACAAAACTCTTTTCTACAAGAAACACCATGAAGATGTTATACTAGTTCAAATTTATGTGGATGATATCATTTTTGGATCAACAAATGAAAAACTATGTCAAAGGTTTTCTAAGCTTATGCAAAGTGAATATGAGATGAGCATGATGGGAGAGCTCAATTACTTTCTAGGTCTTCAAATAAGTCAAAGGGCTAATGGCATTTTCATAAGTCAAACAAAATACATAAATGACTTACTCAAAAGGTTTGACATGCAAGACTGCTCAACTGCCAAAACTCCAATGTCTACAGCTACAAAACTGGATGAAGATAAGAAAGGAAAAAGTGTATACATAAAGACCTACAGAGGAATGATTGGATCTCTTCTCTATCTCACAGCTAGTAAACCTGACGTAATGTTCTCTACATGCCTATGTGCAAGGTTTCAGGCAAATCCCAAAGAATCACATCTCATTACTGTCAAAAGAATTATGAGATTTCTCAAAGAAACATCCTTTATGGGATTATGGTACCCTAAAGAAACAGGATTCAACCTAGTTGGATATTCAGATGCTAATTTTGCTGGTGGCAGATTGGATATGAAAAGCACTTCAGGAAGTTGTCAATTTTTTGGACAAAGATTGGTGTCTTGGTTCAGTAAAAAGCAATAATCATTATCTATTTCCACATCTGAGGCTGAATATATTACTACTGGAAGCTGTTGTGCTCAAGTGCTTTGGATAAGAAATCAATTAAGAGACTATGGACTTGTGTTGGAAGGAATTCCTATCATGTGTGACAACGCTAGTGCCATATCAATTGTTGCCAATCCAGTCAACCATTCCAAGATAAAGCATATTGTTGTAAGGTACCATTTCATAAAGGAACATGTTGAAAATGGAGTGATTAAATTTTTCTATGTTCCTACACAAAAACAATTGGCTGATATATTTACTAAACTACTTGATGAAGCCACCTTTAACAGGTTGGTTAGTGAGATTGGAATGCTAAATTCTTCAGGATAAGTGGCTCAATAAATATATCTCTCCAACTGTTACAACAATTGTTTCACAGACATGAACATAAATGATTTATCTAAGTGAAATAAAATTGATGTATATTTATAAATATGGCAGTTATATTGTTGTATATTTTTTTTTAAAATTGAAACCAACTTGGAATTATTTCCTAGTTCTAAGTAAACCTGAAAAGAACTATTATACTTGTGCATCATTAAATAACAAGTATGATAATTCAAACTTCAGAAATATTAATCAATCACATTTCTCATATTAGGGTGAATAAATAAATTTTATTTATCTAAGGAATGATGGTTGTAAATTATTATTTTATTTTCCAAGTGAAGATTGAATAATTTCTTAAAAACTGGAGTTTGAAGTTAAGTTGCCATTCTTTCTGACTTCTCGACTAAGTATAAATTCTTGAGTTATCGAATCATTCAATTTTAAGAGTTCTCGAATGTCTTGAGTTCTCGAATCATTCAATTCTAAGAGTTCTCGAATGTCTTGAGTTCTCGAATCATTCAATTCTAAGAGTTCTCGAATGTCTTGAGTTCTCGAATCAGTCTTATCTAGAGTTCTCGATCAAGCACTATTGAGAGTTCTCAAATCACCAGAGTTCTCGAATATAGCTTGAGTGAGTTCTCGATTGTCTTAGTTCTCGATCAAAGTCTGACAGTTCTCTACTAAAACAGCTTTACTCTCTTTTGAGTTCTCGATCCCTAAAATCGATTACTATTCTAGTTGAGTTATCTGTGTCATATAAATAGCAAAGTAGATCTAACATTTCATTTCTACGCTTAACTACAAACTCAAAGAAACCTTTGCATTCCAACTGTTACTCTTGAAGACTTATTTTCTTTCTCTCACTCTCTAAAAATTCTGTTTCTTCTTTTCTCTATTTCTATACACTAACTCAATGGAGTCCTCAAGTTCAGTTTCAACCGAAGTTTTTGTCATTCCAGAAATCAACTTTTCAGCCATATCCAGAGATGCAGATGCTAAACCACAGTACAAATGTTTCACAAGATTTCTCATAGACTCGTACCTAAAAGAAGCCCTGTTAGCAAACCCAACTCTTTATCTTGACATTCTCGAATAATTTTGGGCAACTGTAGACTGGGAGAACATAGCTCTGGAGGATGGGAGCTCAAAAGTGGTAGTAACCTGCAAAATCCAAGGAGTAGATATAAGTTTTGATGGAGATGTCAACAAAAGCTTGAAAATTCCAATTGAAGAGTTTAATGAGGAACCAACTGAAGATGACCTTCTATACTTCCTGAAGATCATTAGGTACTCTGATACTATGGACAAAGAAGGTGAGAAGTTAAAACTTGGAAAGATAAACAAGAAGTTTATGAGGAAGGAGTGGTCATTCCTGTTTGACACTATCCTGAGAGTTTTCACCTGCAGGAAAACAAGATTTGACCAGGTTAGACTCATTGCCATGAAGCTGGCCCACTCATTGGCCTACAAACAAAGGCTCAATGTTGGAAAGCTAGTTCCTAGTGAACTCATAACCAGGATTTCCAGGAAAGGTAATGAGATTTTCTTCCCTCGCTTTATTCAATTAATTCTCAATTATAAAAATGCTAGTTTAATTGAATTGCCTGGGATGAATAAACAGAGAATTGGCTATTCCAAATCCATGTCAAAAATTATTTTTGCTACATTGGATAGGAGAAAAACAGTCAATGTGCCCCTTCAAATTATATCTCACATGTTGAGTGTATTTAGGGGGTACCCACTTGTGCAGCCTAAATATGGTTACCTTGATGCAGTAGGAGGTCCTAAGGTAGCAGAAGAACCAAATGCACCTAACCCAAGGACCTCTAACCCAATTACTAGCCCTTCCTTGAATCGAATAGATGCTAGCCAACTAACCTCTATATCCTCTCAACAGGATGTAGTTGTAAAGAAGAAAAAGGAGAAAACAGTAAGAAAAAGGGCACTAGAGACTGTTGTAGAAAATGAAAATGAATTGGATGATTCACATGTGGAACCTTTAACCAGGAGAAAGAAAAATAAAAATGCCACCACAGACCACTCTACATCCTCTCAACATGATGTAGAGATTAATAAGGGATTAAACTTACTTCTAGGTGTACTTTCTCAACAAGGTGCATCTATTGAAATTGGGAGCCAACTCACTCCATCCGGTACAGATTCTGCACTATTGCAGGAATTCACTCCTGTCAACGAAGATGTTTTAGTTGAAAAGGAGACATATTGTGCACAAGTAGGATCTTCTCTTCACAAGTGGCCCTAGCTCTCACTCTCTATCACAAGGCTGGAACCTGTGCAACATGGAAGGGAACCAGGACCATCAACTCTTGGTGGGTCACTTTCTGATGAAAAACTAAAGGAACTGTATGGAGATCAGTTGGAAGGATTTTATCACATTGCACAACAGCTATTGACTTCTCATTTTCCAAATAAGGATTATGCTGCAATAATGTTGGAGTATACAAAAGATTATGAGGAGTTGAAAGAGAAGAATGCAAATGTGGTTGAAGATAAAGATGTCGATGTAGATGCCTGGCTGGATGGTAAATCTGCAGTTAACATGGAGGAAGTTTTGGAATGGACTAGACAGAAGTATCTCACCTCTTTTGGATCATGTGAGAAGATTTTTACTCCTAGTGCCATATATGATGCAATTCATAAAGCTGCCAAAGTCCAACTGAAGTCAAACCACTACTTTGCCAAAGGAGTACAGTCTGAAATAAATGATCTCAGGGCCAAGGTAGAGGGTACATTGAAGGCTATTGAAGACAAGCTAAGACCTGGTGGTTTTTATGGAGGAATTCCAAGAGGAGATTCTGCAAAGTCTTCACTTCTCCATTCTAAGATGGATTCTTTGGAGAAGGTGTTTAAGGAAATGGTTCACAGTCACCCTGCCATCTTCGACAATCAATGGAAAATCAACAATATGGTTGAAGTCTTATTCAAAAATAGGCATGCAGACAGACTGCCTAAGGATGTGCCTCTTCACACCTTATCACCATTCCAAGTGGATCTTTACTATCAGTCAAAGGATAAAGATAAAGCTGCAAGGGCCACTACCATTGATACTTTGAATGCCAGAGTTGACTCTCTTTCCACCACAGTTGCCACAGTTATGTCAGATGTCCAAAATCTGAAGAAGGAGTTTGTCAATTCTTCTGCAACTCAAGGCACTACACTTGCCAACATATCTGCTCAACTCACTTCTCTACAAACACTTATATCTAACTTGGGCCAATCAAGTCAATCCCCTCCAGAACCAGTTCCAACTCAAATCAAGCCAAGTCATTCTACCTTTCTCCCAAGACAAGATATCATCCTAAGGGGAGAAGGAAATGAGAGAAGAGATAGAGGCTGAAAGGCCAAATGGAGTTATGACAAAGCTCAGAAGTGAAATTCTAAAGCCTAATTCTGAAAAAGATTTCTTGGACCTTCTACATCACATCAAAAAGAAAATCAAGGGCAATCACTGGAGCTACAAGAAGATGCTTGACAATGTTATTATTGCAGTAAGGGGAGTTAAATTTGAGCAGAATGGGCAAATGTTTAAAGAGCCTTTAATTCTGATGGAATCTGGTTACTTCAAAGTCTTAGTTGCACTATTTCAAAGATTATCTTATACTGAGCTGAAGTGTCTGCACAAAGCAGTGAAGTTAGAAACTTAGGAGGATGAAGAATTGAAGAATCTAATATTAGGACCTCTCCTACCCAATGCACTTCCTAAAACTTACTGCAGCCCAGATGGTGTGATGTACATGGCTAGAGGAGAAAGGCTTGCACATTTCAAGGTTCCTCAACATCTCAACTCAGGGAACAGAAGTCTAATCATAAATATGATTGAGTTGATTGAAAAGAAAAAGGTGAACCAAGTTGAAGGCAATGTGATTGTAGAAAAGATGAAGAAGTTTATAAGTGGACAAATATCTGACTTTGCAAGTGAAGAGTTGAAGAAACAGAAGAAGGATGATGAGGACAAGGATCAGGACAAGAAGGACAAAAATCCTGAGTCCAGGAGTGATAATGGTGAAAAGAAGGAAGACAATAAAAGGGAAAATGTGAACAAAAAGAAAAGAGAAGAATCTGATAAAGGTAAAAAGTATCGAAGGAGAAATTCTTCCAAGCAGCAAGCTGTTGGTACTCATTCTAGTACACCTACCAAATCTCAGGGTACTAGTGTGATCCCAATAATTTCTGAAACTGCTATTGCCCCTAAATCCAAATCTCCAAGAAGACTGTTTATGAAAGTTACTACACATGGAGTGATAAGGAAGGAAATTGGAAAAAATCAGATAAAGAAATTGAAGCCAAGTCAACAGATCAAGGTCAATACTACCACAACAACTAAATTCAAGAATTCTACTAGCTCATTGCTAGTTAGATGTCCTAAGTGGAGGAAGCAGCTCATTGTTCCTGATAAGGGTCTACAAGTTAAGCATATCCAAGAAATTGCAGAGATTAATAAAAGAATGATCAAATAGTGGAAGGCCAATATAATTGTCAAGGTTGAAATCAGGGACAAAAGAATGTTTGTTACAACTGTTGATGGAGAAAAAAGAAGTTTCCATCATGATAACTCTAATGCTACCACTCATGATATTAGGAGAGTGATCAGCTTATTTGACAAAAGAAGCATGATTGATAAATTAAAGATGATGGAAATGGCTCAGTACCTGACAAAGAAATATCAGAAAAAGATTGACAAAGTCAAGTATATGGAGGAGATGGTTGTCAAGAAGAGGAAGAAGGAGGAAAGAATAGAAAAGTTGTTTGAAGAATAAAGAATACAGGGAAAGTGCAGAGTGTTCAAGGATCCTGATAGAATTGAATTTAAACTGTGAAGTGGAGCCACAATCAAAATCAGAATGAAGTTTATTCAAGACTATCATATGTAAACCCTCAAGATTGTTGCTGACATGTTAAAAGATGTTATATTAATTGAAGAAGTCATGGCCAGGCAACAGATTCTAGAGGCTATTGAAGAAATCAAGACAATTGAGGAAAGAGAAATAAAAGAGAGATATGATTAGGCAATTCATCAACAACAACAACAGAATAGGTAGGCTTGATATCTTGTATTAATTTGTAAAATTTATCTTTTTCCAAATTGGGGGAGATTGTTAGACCCAAATCAAGCCTAGCCTATGTAATTATTTGTCTTGCTGTAACATAGTTTGTACTTTTGTAATAGTGTAGTGACTTAGATATTCTTGTGTAATATTATAGATAGAAGTCCACTCAGTTTGTATTTCAGTTGTAAATAAATTCAAGAATAAAGTCTGTTAGAAACTTCAGGTTGAATCATGCAACAAGACAAAGAAGACTTTTTGGAAAAATAAGGAAAGCAGCCTGAGAATTCTACTAAGGCAATTACTCAGTCGAGAAGTCACCTATTCGGGAAGTCAGAACTATGTAAATAATTTGAGAAGTCTCAAGACACACTCAACAACTCAGTACTCGATCGAGAAGTTAGTCATTCGAGAAGTTAAAGTATTGAAGCCATTCAAGTAGTGTTAAATGTGAATCATTTGAGAAATGTAGAAAAGCAATTTGAGAAGTTAGCAAAATGAGCATTCGAGAAGTGGTAAAGCTGAGTCATTCGAGAAGTCATAGTTTCAAGTTTACATTCGAGAAGTCTAGCCTAAACGAGAAGTCATCAAACAGAGTATGCGATCGAGAAGTCTAGTCATTTGAGAAGTCAATCATTCAAAGATTAATCGAGAATTCACAGCTAGTACTCAATCGAGAAGTCAATCACTATGAGTTCTCGAATCAATTTAAACAGAGTACTCGACTGCACCAATGAGCTATTTTCTAGGAGAATTGCAGAACAAGACATATAATTTTGTAGTTCTATTTTTGCAGGATAAGTCTCAAGCCTGCAAAGATAGAGACAAGTCTACAATGAAGCTGAGAAAATAGTCAAGAAAAATGACAGAAGGTATAAGGCTGGATGCAACAGTCTGTCACAACAGTGTTAGTTAGAAATAGATATTAGTCAAATGAAAAGTATGTCTTGTCTATTTCAAGTTTTAGCAAATCTATATTATGTGAGCATGTGCACATGGCATGTTGTCTATATATTTTATGCACAACCACATTTGATAGGTGTCTTTTAATTTTATATTGTAATCTTCCTAGAATAAAAATCTGAAATTTAAGTTGAATTTCAGATTGTAGCAAAAATTCATTCTAATAAAATTAGATTGAAAATTACATCTTGTGTTTACTATATTCACTGGTATATGCTCTTTTAAATAACTTAACTTATTTCACTAGCTTGAGATTCAATCTATTGAACAGTTTATCAAAGCCTTCTAAATCAAAAAAGGGTAAAAGGCTTGAAGTATACATTCACCCTCTCCCCTCTGTAAATTTCTGGGACTCCTAATTCCTAATAATTAATGTTGCATTAATTAAACCTAGTTTGGTCTAAAGGGATGACCCAATTAATGATGCCTGAAACTGAATTTATTTCATTATTAATAAAGGCTCAATTAAAGGCCTGAAGAGTCCTACGATGCCTCTCATCTATTGAAAATTCTAGAAATTCTATCACAATGATAAGACCTCATCTGCAAGTGTCTAATGAGAACTCTCATTCCTAAGAGGTTTCAACAACCTTGTCACTAGGATACTTGGAGTGCATAACCCCTCTACATTATAACTACGTCTTTTGGCTTAATTCTAATCTTTTGAGATACGTAGACATCATGCTAGAACAGAGATAGTTCCGACAAGCAAGAACAACCATTAAAGCATGAAAGCAATCACCACTCATTAATTACTATTAATTGCATCTGATTTTGATCCGTAATAGTTGATTTTCATGATGCAACATTCTTTGAGAATGTGTTCTCTATGAAGACTAGTATACATTATGATATTTCTGATGATGATCTCACTCGTACATCGAGTTCCATTTCTGATCATGTGGAAATGATGACAAATGTGGGGGTGGATCCTGCTAGTAGCTCTACTCCTAATGAAGTAGATAAACCTAGAAAGAGTAAGAGTGTAAAGGTGGTCAAGGACTTTGTAAGTGATTTTATCACTTAAAATGTCGAGAATGAACCTTTGACTTTCCGGTAGGCCATGGACTCTTTGGAGTCAAGGTATTAGAAAGGCACTATAAAGAGTGAGATCGACTCTATTATTTCTAATGCAACATGGGAGTTGTTTGATTTCCCTCCTGGGTGTACTATTATAGGACGAAAGTGGATTTTCAAAAGAAAAATGAACATGGATGGCTCAATAGATAAGTACAAGGCTAGGCTGGTAGCTAAGAGTTTTAGAAAAATGGAAGGAATTGACTATTTTTATACATACTCTCCTGTTGCAAGAATAACAACAATTCGAATGCTTATAGCATTCGCTTCCGTACATGGTCTATCATCTATCAGATGGATGTAAAGACAACTTTTCTTCATGGTGATCTTGAAGAAGAGATTTATATGGATCAGTCTAAGGGATTTATTGCTTCTGGAAATGACAGGAAAGTGTGTAAGTTAGTCAAGTCTCTCTATGGCTTGAAATAAGCTCCTAGAGACTGACACAAAAATTTTGATGAAACTGTTTTGACTTTCAATTTTGTGGTTAATAAATGTGATGAGTGTGTCTACTATATGGTTAAAGGAGATAAAAAGTGATTTTGTGCCTATATGTGGATGACATACTGTTGTTTGGAACCAATATTGAGATTATTAAAGAGGCTAAAAGTTTCTTGGAAAGACACTTTGAAATAAAGGATATGGGTGAGACTGACGTGATTCTTGGTATCAAACTGACTCAGTCGGCTGATGGAATAACCTTGTTACAATATCATTATATAGAGAAATCTATATTTGAGAAGTATGATTATTCAAATTGTAGAATCGCAAGCACACCATATGATTCAAAAGTTATGCTTGCCAAGAATAAGTCAGGAGTTCCTGTGTCTCAATTAAGATATTCATAGATTATTGGTAGTTTGCAATATCTTGCTAATAATATTAGACCAGATATTTCATAATATGTGTCTAAGTTAGCTAGATATATAAGATGTCCAACCAAGACTCATTGGGATGCTCTTGATAAAGTGCTTAGATATCTGAAAGGCACCATCAACCTTGGTTTGCATTATTGGAGGTTTCTTGGAGTGCTAGAGGGATATAATGATGCGAGTTGTATAGCTAAAAAATCTGGTTCCAATGGAGTGACTCAATATGTGTTTACACTTGCGGGCGGAGCTATATCCTGGAAGTCTGTTAGACAGACTATTGTAACTCGGTCTACTTTTGTGGTCGAGTTGACATTAGATTACATGGGGACGGAGGCTGAATGGTTGCATGGACCTATGTCTGTGATTCCTGTAGTAAGCCAACTGCTTCCTGCTCTTGCTGTTCATTGTGATAGTCGTACAACTATCAATAAGATAAACGGTAAGAAGTATACTGTAAAAATAAAGAGACACATCCAAGTTAGACTAAAGTCTATAAGGGGTCTGGTGTCTGACAGGATCATTTCTATTGAGTTTTTTAGAACTCAAGATAACCTAGTTGATCATTTGATTAAGTGACTTGAGCATGCTATTGTCCTTAAGTCGAGGTTGTGGATAAAACTGATAACCCATTTTAATTCATCAACAACGGGAACCCAATACACATGAGAGGAGATCTCTCGAATTGCATTGAATGTGGTAATAAGAAGTTGTGAGGGTGATTCAGTAGTACCTCTACTACAAATATCTAGATACTCAGGTATCTGAGTCTTTTCCTTGTAAACCTCAAGAGGTACTATAACTACTAGTTAGCAAGAGTTTTAAGAACTCTGAATGGGGTTAAGTCATGAGACGAGATGTTGGCAGTAAATTTTTTGAGATGCCCAACAAAGCGAATGTTATTGTGTGGTCGCAATTAGAGGATAGGGTTATTCCTCGAAGCATTCGACGAACAGGATCGAGACATGACTATTAACGTCTCAAAGTAGTAGATTAGCATCATAGCCTTTGATTTGTCGTCTATGGAGTGTGGTTACACCAAACGGATAAAGATTCAAGGTAAAACATTCCATCTATATCTGGTAGCCATCGAAGTAGGGGGCTTAGAAGGGTTCAAACCCGGAAGGGTACTGACTCTGAAAAACAAATCCTGATGAAAACTGATATGCATTTTTGTATGGATTTGTGGGGGAATGTTAGAAAATAGAAAGTTTAAGCAAATTTTATATATGTTCTTGATGTAATTTTCAGAAACTAATGGTGGTTGTTCCTTACTTTGAGGACTTAAACTTTCATGTTTGGATCTAAAACATTTTTTTAGTGGAATCCATATAGAAATTGAGTTGAAGTTACTTGCTTGAAATGGGTTATGTGGGGATTGTCCTATATTGAATTTGTAAAAAAATGATAATGAGTTTATATAGGATCTTGTGTTATTATTGTTTACAACTACTAGTGTAAATGGAATACTTATGTCACATGATGCTATTAAATAATTTATATTTTTTAATTACAAGTTTATTTGATTTATTTATATTAATTATTTAATATTAATATTAAATTTATTGAGTAAGGTTTATTTTAATAATCGGACTCTAAATATATATTTCAATATTAATATTACTTAATCTGAATAATATAAGTAACAAATAAAACCAATCTCTTTGCAAAACTCTATTTCTTTGTAAAACATTATATCCCACATCGAAGAGAATAAGAGAAGAGCAGCTCAAGATGCCTATATATTGAGGCTTGCATATCTAGTTGTGGGGTGCCTCTTGGTTGTACATTGCATATAACTCCTACCTCGCATACATATAAAGTTGCATATGTTTTTGAGCTAACTGAGGTGCTATTCACTGTTGAGTGTTACGTATCTGTGCATGAAGTACTCTGTGTTATTTTATCCTGAAAGTGATATTGCTGCAACTCAACACAGCGTAGTGGGATAATTATCTCTTCAATAACGATTAAGACTTCTTGCAAGTTTTGGCGACTCAGCTGTTCATTTTGGTTGTATCAGTGTCTGCATAAATCTTCTGTTAGAGCTAATTTTTCTATATTTTCTCTCGTCTTTATAGTTACTGATTCGTATTTTGTTTACCTTCGTGTTTGTTTCGTAATTGGTATCTATTTTTTCTTATTAATTATCATCATATAACTGTCCATTGTTGTGTTTAGATAATAATATTCCCGACACCTTGATCTCTAGTGATGACTCATTACTGATTATTATGGGGCCAATTTGTCGCCCAAATATTCTCAAACACAAATAAACCCTGATTATGATAGTGTTGTATGTCAGAAACATGGATATAAAGAACTATATTAAACTCTTGTGAAACTTTTTATGAGAAAATTAGTAAGATTATCTAAATTTTCAGATGGATATTTGTACCTCAGAAAGCCTAAACAAACCCCCATACTCAGTGTCTTTCTTAGTTTCAAGTGTTTGGGCACCTATTCTGTTGACACAAGTGTGTTATTGCACCAGCAGTAGTATAATTTTATAGAGACTTCAAGACAAAATAATGCATAAATAAATTAACAGACAAGACAGATGATTAATAATTGTATTCAATTTTTATGCATTTTCGAATAAAAATTATGTAAATTTCCATAGGAAAAAAACAACCAATAAATTAAATAAGCTTACCCATTCAAATCAAAAGTCGACATCAAAATATTGGGTGAGTTTGTTGGGGTGAAATGTGGACCCACATTATATGCATTATTTTGGTTGTCTAAAATGATAAATAGAGATTTTTTTATGAGTACTATAGATAAAAATATATGAATTTAATGGAGTTCATGATCATTCACACAAGTTGCATGGCGAAAACTTGCGTGGATCCATAATATTGCTTAGATTTTGATTGTGGTTGATACTATGTTGAAAATAAAATAAAGGTCAGATGAAACCATTATATATATTATGAAATTTATAAAGAATATGCATCCAACCTAAAACATATATTGCAAAGTTGTAATAAAGTTACTGTCAAATTATAATTTAAAGGTGTTAAATGTAGTAATTTAAACGTGTTAATAAAATTATTTAAAGGTGTTCATTTAAAATTTGTAATGAAATTGTGATTTATATTAAAATATAATTTCAATGTTAATACTTGATGTTGAGCGATAAATAGCAAGGCATGGAAGGTGTATTGTTTATGTTATCACAAATTTTAAAACATTAAGGGTACCAAAAATTAAACAATCTCTTGATATCACGAATTGTGTCAAGATTGTATGAATCATTTTAATGTGAAACTGTGAATTGTGTGCAAAGATGGTATGAATCATCATTTTGGTTGAATCACATAATAATATTAGATGAACATTATACATACAAATGAGTTTAATATGCCTAAAGTCTATAAATGAAAGCATAGAAAATTCAATCTTGCCTTGATCCATTATATTGTTTAAATTTTATAATAATTCTATATATAAAATGAACACAAATTAAATAAATAAGTACATTCTAAATTCATAGAAAACATTTACTAAAAATTAGATTTACATGTAAAAATGTTATAGCAGAATAAAGTATAGAAATGTACATCAGACCAATTGAAAAAACAGTCAGAATAATTCTCACAGGAGGAGCAGAACACCTCTTGTTGGATGGGAAGAGCAGTACAAGGATGGGAAGAGCAGCACAAGGAGCAACATCATTAGAATAAACTACAAAGAGTATCGTCAATAGTTTTCTCTTATATTTCATAATATCGAAAAGATGTATATGATATCTGAAAATATTTGAATTTTGTTAATAAATTATCAAATATTATTTATATTATTTTTACTAAGACTATAAAATTATTTATTATTTACTTAAATTATTCCGTTGAAAGATAAGTAAGAACGTGTGAAGAACGTGTCAAATACAAATTTTTTAAAGACCCTGTTATAATAATTTTATTCATATTATATTATAATTATTTTGTTAAATGAGAATCTCACGGGACTATCAATTAAACGTTCTGTGATTATTAAAACATATAGTAAAACATCTTCTTTCATAAGTTAATAATTATATTTAGATGATCAAAGTAACTGACTATATCTATATTTAAAATTATTAAAATTTATTAATAAATTTATATCTACATTATTGTTTGTGATGGGTCACATACCTATACATAAATTTTTATTATATATTATACAATTAGTTCTTATTAACTTAAATAGTTGCTAGCAAAAGATAAGTGCAGCAAACACCTGCTAGATACAAAATTTTAAAGTCTTAATTTTAATAATTTTGTTCATATTTATACCAAAATTTAGAATTTAATTTCTAGTTAATGGTAAGAAAAATAATAATCATTAAATAAAATAAATAAACTCAAATCACTAAATTTAATATTAAATAAGATTATCTATTCTAATATATATATTTTATGTTCAAATTTCTTCAAAAAAATATTAAATTTAAACACATATTTATTAGTATTTTTAAAGATAAAACGGTTTGGAATTTCAATGCATATCACTATATTATATTTTAAATAAATTTTATTGTATAAATTAATTAATATAACTTAAAATATAACAATAATTTTTTAATAAAACCATTATAAGAAGAAAAATAAAATTTATATAGAATATATTAAATATAAATTTAAAAATATTAAAAATAAATCAGTATATTATTGGGGTTATAAACTTGTTATTATAATTTTATTCGATGATTAAATATGCATGTAAAATGTGAGTTTTTAGAATGTCGGGTTTTTGAAGAACCGGTGGTGAGGGATGTTATTTCTTGGGTGACTTTGATTGTTGCGTATGCGAAGAGAGGATACATGAGTTCTGCTGCTGAGTTGTTTAATGGGTAGCGTGTTAAAGATATGGAGGCTCGGACTACAATGGCTACGGGGTATGCACATAGTGCTTGTCCGAGGGAGGCATTGAATCTGTTTAAGAGGATGCAGGATGCTGATGTTGAGACGGATGAGGTTAAGTTAATTGGGGTTATTTCTGCTTGTGCTCAATTGGGTGATGCTAAGTATGCAAGTTGGGTTCGGAAGATTGCTGAGGAATTTGGACAGAGACGTATTAGCAAAGTTGTTGTCGGGTTTGCATTTATAGACATGCATGTATGCGAAGTGTGGAAATGTGGAGGAGGCATATAGGATTTTTGAGACAATGAGTGAAAGAAATGTCTATTCTTATAGTTAAATGATCATTGGGTTTACTATGCATGGTCAAGCGACTGAGGCTATTAATTTGTTTGAAGAGATGGTAAAGCCAGAGTTAAAATTTAATAGGATTACTTTTGTAGTTCTTACCGCGCGTAGTCATGCTGGCTTAGCAGAACTCGGTGAGAATGTTGAAATAGGTTATATGTCATCTGTTCTTCTAGGACCACACCTGTCACTCTGAGACTGCACAATATCCTTCTCCAATGATGGGTACAAAGTTTCAAGAAAGTTTGTTAGGCATTAATAAAAGTTACTTGATATATAGTCTATGTAGCCAATATATATGGCATAATTACTTTCATTTGAGACCATGCAGTATTTATAATATTACAATATTTTGCTCTACATCTTTATCTTTCATCCTCATGATTATATCCATCATGATAATTATGATTAATCTTTATTCAGCTATCATGGTATCACAACCTTCTTTGATCTGTGTTCATGTTTAATTGCATTTCTTGTCATTTGAGCCAACCAAGAACAGAATTTTGTCTTCACTATTTTTCAGTTCTAATTTTTTCTTTCATACCTATATACTCGGATCTTTTTCTTTCATCATGAACAATCTTCATATCACTTATCAAGATATGCCCAACCCATTGTTTTTTCATCCTTCAGATGGTGTTAATTCCATTCAGTTCGAAAAACTTGAGGGAAGTATGGACTATAGATCTTGGAAAAGATCCATGGAAATCAATTTATCTTCAAAACAAAAGCTTGGCTTTATTAAATAAAATGTGCCTCTGCCTACTGTTACTGATGACCCTGTGTGAAAGCAGAAATATGGGAGACTTGCGACAATATGGTAATTTCTTGGATCACCTCCAATCTTTCTCCCGCTATTTAAAAATTGGTCATCTATATGAACACTTCTAAAGAAATTTGGAGCAACTTAGAACAACGTTATTCTCTCACCAATGACTCTCGAATATACAAACTAAGAAAACATCTTTATGATACAAAGCTAGGCAAACTTAGTGTCAATGAATATCATACAACAATGAAAATTGTCCGTGAGGAATTAGATTCATTAAATTGTTTACCCCCTGTTTCTACTCTGGCCAACTGAAGAAATCACAAAATTACATGCTGAGATTGATTTACAATGTGAAGAATATAAGTTTTTCCAGTTTTAAAATGGATTGAATAAAGTTTAGTCACCTCAAAGGATTCAAATTCTCTCACTAAATCCTTTACCAAGTGTCGAAAATACATCTGCCATGATACAACAAGAGGAAGCTCAAAGGGAGTTAGTACAAGGCTCCAAATGTGCAGATTCTGAGATTCTGGCAATGTATATATAGCAGATGTAACAATAGTAAAGTGTTTAATTGCACCGCTTGTGGAGGAAATGGACACACTCAAGATAAATATTGATCTGTAGTTGGCTATCCAAAGAGGCATGCCAATTACAAAGTTAATGTTAATTATGCCAATCAGCGCATAATTTTCAAAACACTTCTCAAGGTAATAAATCACGATGAATGGCACATAACAGGCAACAGACTTATAGAACAACAAACTTAGCTCAAGTACTAGTTTCAAGCAGTGACAACACCATTTTTTCCCCACAACAACCGACTCAACTTGCTTATGCACCTTTCAAATTTACAACCTTCAGCTGCTAGCACTAGCAGTGAAACTCTTGACATACCTTTCTCAAGAATGATGAGTAGTAACATTAATGTTAGTGATATTAAATATAATTATGCAATATAATTGTTTAATTGATGCTACGTGATCTTTCTAATTTTATGTAATATCTGTACAATTAAGCCATATAGGTAATCTTTTATACAACTAGAGATATTGAGTAATTATAGAAGGGATAGCTCCAGCAATTACTCCTTTGTGTGTATATATAGTTGTGTAATGCAGTACAAATGACACAAGGGGAATTGCTCATATTCTAGCATGGTATCACAACCATACATCCTACCCTAGTTCTAATTTATTTTATTTCCGCTGCTCTCTTTACTTGTTTTCCCCTAAACACTCTTACGATGACTAACACAAATAGCGAGTCTATTCAATCCTCTTATACAACATTCCTTACTCTTCCCCTACCGTTTTTTTCTCTTTCACCCTACCCAAACAGTCAGCAACATTCAAAACTTCATTCCCTTGAATTTCGACCCACAACAGGTTACATACCCCTCTTAAGATGTTATCTGATCAACTCTCGGACGTGGATCAATCAGTAAGTGACCAATGACTAGTGATTTAATTAATTAATGGTTTATCTCGTGATTATGATACAGTTGGCACAATCATTAGTAACACTAGTACTTTCTCCTCATTTGATTCAGCATGTAGTATGCTTCTCCGAGAGGAGGCAAGTCATGGTTGGCACTCTGAAAATTAGGCCTTAGTTGCTCCTACACCACAACCTAATCCACACCCTCCCATTATATTCTGTAATAATCAAGGAGGGGGTAGTAACAATATCAATCGAAATCGTGGAAGGAATAAGGGTTCCCGTAACAACAATAATAATCAACATCAGCCTCGCAACATGACATCTCAACAGCCTCACACTTTGCCACTATCGTAGCCAGCGTTTGCTTAATGGCTAGCACCTGGATAGTGGCCTTCACCCTCATAATGGGGTGCGCCATGACCAATTCGTCTTTGCCCTTACCCCACCAGCGACCCTGCATATCAACGGTCCCCCTCTTCTAGTATTCTTGGTAGTGTCAGTTCGTCAACTTAACAATGAAAATAATGTGTTTGTTGAATTTGACCCATTTGGTTTTTCTGTGAAGGATTTTCATAAGGGGGCTACTGTCATGAGACGTAATAGCTCTGGAAGTCTTTACCCAGTTTGTCAAAATACTAAGACATCCACCACTCCTCAAGTCTCTCTTGTAACTTTGTGTTTCCAAGATTGATATTGTCGTCTAGGACATCCAGGAGATCATGTTTTTAATTTTCTTAAAATTTAAATTTTAATTTCATATAATAAAAAATGCTCCAATAGTTTGTGTTCTTCATGTCAAATTGCTAAACATAGGCAATTACTATTCTCTTCATCTTTGACTCCGACTTTTACACCATTTGTTATTATTCATAGTGATATTTTGACTTCTCATGTGTTAAGTAGAAATGGTTATCATTATTACCATGTTTTACTTGATGATTTCACTAATTTTATTTGGGTTTACCCTCTTAAACAAAAATATGAAATTTATGACAAATTTCTTCATTTGTGTGCATTCGTGAAGATTCAATTTGAGCGTGACATATAATGTTTTCAATGTGATATGGGACATGTTTGCCCAGATGAATAAACTATTATAGAAGGGAGGTTGAATGTAATAGTACTAGTAAATTGTTTAAGAACACAAGTATGTAAAAAATGAATAATGTTCTATATTAAAAATAATGAATATGTTATAAAACTCTCTCAAAAATTTCTTTGTTCTCAAGAGCTGTTAGGTTATGAAGGATATTGTTTGTAAAGATTTGCAAAAGATTACTTTGATGTTATCCTATGTATGTGTTTATATAGACACAATTATAATTCAATTACAAATCAGATTAGAAATAGAACAGCTTTACATAAGGAAATAGACTTGTATTAGGATTCCTTCTTATTATCCTATTCAGACTCTGATTCAAATTTCTTCTTGACAAACTCTGAAAATAAACTCTATCAGTTGTTATTCTCTGATAGAGTATTCTCTATTAGAGTAAACTCTGATTGAGTATTTTCTAATAGAGTAAACTCTGTCCGACAGCTCCTTAAACTCTGATGACATCAGCAGTGTAAGCTCTGATTTGTATTCTCTGACAACCATCAGTGTTTGCTTCCTAACAATCTCCCCCAATTTATGCTTTAAGAATTAAAACATAAATTTCACTTATGATGTCAGAAATCCAAGACAAATGCATCAGAGTTTGTTTACCCTTTTTAATTCAAATTCTTCTGTAAGAGAAATCATCTTTCAGAAATTGATTCAAAATTTTTTTATTCAGCATTTTTCAACAAATCAACCAGCTTCTCCTTCAATTCCCTCATCTGTTCAGAAGGATCATTAATCTGACATATAACAGTCCTTAAAACATAGATAGATTATCTGTTCATTCTTTCATCCATGACAATGCAACATGCCTTCATACCATCAGGATTTAAGATTAGTGTAGGAATTCCTAACACCATTTCGACCTTTGCATCTCCTTTTCTTATTGCTCTTCTTGTTCCATCTTCAAGTACATATTCAGGCTCATACACTTCAAAGTTTATCATCATTAGCCTTTCATTCTTCTTCTTCTCAGCTATTACTCCTTCAAGAATCTTCATCCATCTAGAAGTAACTTCATTTTCATCATTTAGAAGATGTAGAACATGTTCAAGTTCTTTAGATGCTTTTTGAATTAAATCTTCTTCAGCAATCTTCAAAACTCTCTCATCCTCTAAGAAATAAATGAGCTTTTCCTTAGCTTGAGCACCATCAAAGATATCCTTCACAATATTAACAGAGATTAGTTTGTTTAAATGTTCTTGAGACAACTCTTCTTCAGGGTTATCTTTTAATGAAAAGGATCTCTGAAGATATTTGCCTCACCCCTGTAGAATTTGGCATGTGAATCACCAATACCACCTTTGTCTTCTCCAAGTCTGGCATTGAGAGTCAGAGTTTGAGTCTTTGTCCACAGAAGATTAGATCTTTTCTTCCTTATCAGAGATTGTTGTTGTTCTTCTTCCTCATCTTCAAAACTTGAACCACCTCGAAGAAAAGTTGTTCCAGACATAGTGAGAGAATTCTTTGGCTTAGCTGGAACTTTTTTGTTGAATTCTAGAAGATTATCTTGTTTGAATTTCTTAGACTGATTTTGATTGAGCAACTGTCTTGGGAGTTTCAACATTTTTGATTTGAAAAGACTTTGATTCTTGTTTCTTCTATTGAACAGGTATCTTCTTCTGAATTGAACCTCTCTTTACATATCTTTTCTTTTTCTGGACTTGAGCATTGTCAGTACCAGACTTCTTCAATTCAGCTTCCTTAGCAACTGGATCTAAGCCAGGATTTTCCTCTTTAAATAGCTTCCTTACCAATTCTATATCTTTTAAATTTTGTTCCTCAATTTTCTCAGGCTTCTCTTCTTCCTCAAGCCTTTTTGCTAAAGCCAAATCAGCTTCTATCAGAGTTTGTTGTTTGTCAGAGATTAGCTGTTTGTTAGAGTTTGTTGCCATTAGAGTTTGAGTGGTTGACAGAGATTGACTAATCAGAGTGTGCTGCTTCAGAGTTTGTTTTCCCTCCTTATGACTCCCTTGATCTTTATCATCAAGTTTATCATGTTATTGTGCAGCATCATCCTTGCATTTTTCTGAAACCTTCTCCCCCTTTCTGACATCATTCCTTGACTTGACAGTAAGAAGTTCAACTATTGTATGTAACATCCCCTGCATAGAACTAACATATTTAGAAATATTGTCCATTTTAGCCTCCAAAGCATCATGTTTTGCTGAGATAGTTTTTATTTTCAGCTCCATAGAGTTTTGTGAAGATTGAACAAAAGCAGAGGTTTTGGTGATAGAATTCTTGAGGTCACCAATGTCATTGTGAAGTCCCTTGGAAAACACAGTTGTAGCTTTCAAAATTTACTTCATTTCAACAGAATTGATTTCCTTATCAGCCTTATCAATTATCTCATGAGCATGTGGCCAATAAATGACTTTATTTGAGTATTTCCAAGAACTATCCCAAAATTATTGTTTGAGAGAATCTATCAAAACATCTTGAGGAGTTTCTGCCTGAGAAGTGAAATCTCTCTTTATACCTTCAGCATTTAGAGCAGCTTCAATTTCTCATTTGAGCTCATCTACCACCATATAATCAAGATAATCCATACTCAGTCATTCATGTGCAACATGAGAATTGATTGGCCACTTCTTTATATTGTACCTTTGTGTGTAGGGGATTGACAGGTCTGTGACTTCTTCATCAGCAAAAATAGGCTCATCAGAGTCTGTGTTCTCCCCATCAGAGTTTATAGATTTCTCAGAGTTTATCAGAGGATCAGAGTTTGCAATAGATAAACTCGGAGTACCTGTAAAAGATATGAAACATCCTAAGTCACTCTTATTTTTTAGAGTAACCTCATTACTTCTCACATCGCACATATCATAACTTTTAAGAATTAGATATTTCTCACTAGAAGTATCTAACTTCTTTCTCATTTCTACCTCACCTTTTGCCAGATCCAGTGTCTGCCTCTCATTAATTCTGTTTTTCACACATTTTCCCTCAGACTCACTAGAAAGGCTCAACACACAATATCCTACAGTAATAAGAGATTGCTGAGAAACGTTGACTGTAGTTACATTATTAGGTGTACCCTTTTCAGGACTATTCATGATCATTCTAGCAGTTAAAATAGGAAAGGTAAAATATGAACTTAAACTATCAAAGAATGCATATTCTGAAGAAAAGTCAAAGTTTATACCTTGAGTTATGGAGGTGGATGTTGCCTCCATTGGCTGTGCAGAGATTGGTAGCACCATAAGAGCATCAGAGATTTCCAGTGGAGCTTCATCAGAGTTTGTCTGTCCGACATTTGAGTCTTGGTCTGCAATCATAAAATGGATGATTGGTTCTTGTGTGACCTGAGTCATATCTTCAGCTGCTTCACCACTTGGAGGTGAAGGTTCTTGTGGGCTTGACTCTGCCAGAAATTGGCCTTCAGCATCAGTAACAACAAGGTCTGCTAGAATAGGTAAATTGCCTGCATCCAAACTTTGATTGGATGGTTCTTGTGTGGCTGAGGCCTTAACAACTTCTTCAACCCTTTGAGCTGAAGGTTCTTGTGGGTTGTACCCCTGATCCAAGCTGGCTTCATCTACTGGAATAGTGGCTGCTGTGGAACTTTGATCAATAGGTTCTTGTGTGCCTAGCCATGTGGAGATTGCTATCTCATTTTGAGAGATAGGTTCTTGTGGATCCTGGCCAAAAGTGATAGACTTCCTCTTCTTCCTTGAAAATTGTTTTGAACTGGGAGAGACAGATGATTTAGACTTCTTATCTTCCATCTCTTTCCTTACTTGTTCTGCCAACTCCCTAACTCTTTCATAAGAAATCTTCTTGATAATTTGCTTAGGTGAGTTTGTAGGAGAATCAGAGATTGCTACAAGAACAGCTTCCCCTAGAGTGACATATGACCCATCTTTCAAATAATTGTGTTGTCGCTCCTGTTCAGCCTAGAGCCAAAGATCATTTAAATTCCCCAAATTTTTCTAGCAGACTGTCTTGTCAACAGTAGCCCCCCGTCTAATACGGTCACGGTTATAATGGGTAACATTTGTCCACCAATCAGCTTTTGACTTGACATACAGAAGAATCATGTTCTCAATTGGAACTGGTAATCCAGGTTCCTTCCAAGGAATATTAGCCTTCCAACAATGCCATGCTTCAACAGAATTTGTCAAGACATCAGAGTTTGGCTCAGAGTTTAGGATGTCTTCAGAGCTTAAATCTTGAGATTTTAGCTGATCAGAGATTAGGACATTAGAGTTTATTGCTGCATCTGAGTTTAGTCCTTCAGTGTTTGCAGCCTCAGAGTTTACAACCTTAACTAATCTTCTCATCTTCTTCTTCACCTCAGACATTGGATTTACTGTGAATAGCTTCATAAAAGGTGCAAGAGGTATCTCAGAAGCCTGTTCAACAGTCTTTCTCTTGGCAAAAACCAACCCTTCATCATAATCTGAATCTTCATGAATCAATTTTTTCTTTTTATGAGAAGATTCTTTCACTGCCTTCCCCTTCCTTTTGCTTGTGCCCTGTTGAGAGGTGTGTTTTACAACTACAGTCTTTTGAGAGACTGTAGAGGTTGGCAAAAGTGTTTGGGTGTCAGTGTTTGGAAGGTGACCTGGGTTTGAATCAGAGGGTGTTAAACTCTGATCCATAGCCACACAGAGAAAGTCCCTTCCATACACGGTAGGCATTCTATGATTTAAGAGAAGCCTGACCCATGTGGGATAAAAGAGAGGAGATAGATTACCTTTCTTAGCATCCTTCCTAGCTAGATCAGCAAAAATTCTTTTATTCATACAAAAACTAGCTAAACTCTGATTATACTCAAAATTTACATCAGGCAATAAATGACTAAAAATTAATTGAAGAAATCTAGCAAAATATATAGTGTGAACATCATCATTTATTTTGCTAGCCAGCTGCCTAATTATTAAACAATGAAAGTTAAAATTGAGATTATGGATTAGAGAATACCCAATTTGTTATGCTAGTTGTGGGATTATGTCAAAATTCGTGCATTTGCCTATGAAGGCCCTTGTAATGCAATCGAAGAAGAGACTCCATTCTCTTCGAAGATTAGGTTCTTGCAAAGCATAGCCAATATAACTCTACATTAAAAAATCTTGAACAACATGATAATCTTCAGGTGCATCGGGCTTATTTATCAGCAAAATATAGTTGGTGGCAGCAAGATTATAAGTTTGGAAAGTTTGTCCTTTGGATGCCATTGTAGAGCTAATGATTTGCATGTTTGAATAGTTAGGGTTTACGAGAAACTAGAGAAAGAGAGCAAATAAAGAATAATAGATAAAGATTAATAACCCAAAATGACAATTAGAATTAATCTGTGCCTTTTCATTTGCATATAACCTATAGTGGGACACGTGGCAAAAACTGATTTGAAGAGAAATTATTAATACAAGTCTCAAAATAAGGCAAGTGTTTGTATATCTGTGTAAGTATATGAACCGTCATTCGTGAGATACACGCGCCTTATTTCAAATCTAAACAGAGAATAATAATTATGATGTCACAAAAATGAAATATGATGTCATAAATATGATCTCAGAGTTTACCACTTAAACAGAGTTTATCAAGCATGAAATTGGAGTTTATATAAGTCAGAATTTAGAATGTACTGTCAGAGTTTACCATAGATTCTAACAGAGTTTACCATAAACACTGATAACTTGTAATCAGAGATTAGATGCTGTTATGATCAGAGTTTACTCCAATTTCATCACAGTTTACCCCATACTCTGACATATATTCTAATTATCTGAGACTTGCTAAGTCAAGTTGAGCCACTTGTTATCATCCCTAATTCAGAAACTAGTCTGTTAAATGTTGCTTCAGGCAAGAGTTTGGTGAATATATCTGCTATTTATTGATTTGTAGGAACAAAGTGTAATTCAATTGTGCCTTCCATAACATGTTCCCTTATAAAATGATATCTGATACTGATGTGCTTTGTCAGAGAATGTTGAACTGGATTTCCTATCATTGCAATAGCACTTTGATTATCACAATAAATAGGAATTTTAGAGAAGTTCAAACCATAATCCAGTAGTTGATTTTTCATCCATAATATCTGTGCACAACAGCTTCCTGCGGCTATATATTCAGCATCTGCTGTAGATGTTGAGATTGATTTCTGCTTCTTGCTAAACCATGACACTAGTCTTCCACCCAAAAATTGGCAACTGCCACTTGTACTTTTTCTGTCAATTTTACATCCTGCAAAGTCAGTATCTGAATAACCAATTAATTTAAAATCAGACTCTCTAGGATACCATAAGCCAAGATTAATAGTGCCCTTGAGATATATGAAAATCCTCTTCACAGCTATCAAATGAGGTGCTCTTGATCTGCTTGAAATCTAGCACAAAGACATGTGGCAAACATTATGTCTGGTCTACTTGCAGTCAAATAAAGTAGAGAACCAATCATTCTTCTATATGCAGTAATGTCAACAGGTTCTCCAGTGTCTTGATCAAGCTTTGTTGCAGTAGCCATAGGAGTTGTAGCAGATGCAGAATCTTGCATTTGAAATTTTGGGAGTAGATTCTTTGTATATTTAGGCTGATTAATGAAAATGCCTTCCTCGGTCTGCTTTACTTGTAAACCTAGAAAATAACTCAATTCCCCCATCATGCTCATTTGATACTTGGACTGCATTAACTTTGAAAATTTTTCATAGAGTTTCTCATTAGTGGAACCAAATATTATGTCATCAATATATATTTGAACCAATAATAAATCCTTACCTTGAGTTCTATAAAAACAAGGTTTTATCAATGGTACCTCTAGTGAAACCAATTTCAATTAAAAATAGAGCTAAAGTTTCATACCAGGCCCTTGGTGCTTGCTTTAGTCCATTTAAAGCTTTATCCAGTCTGTAAACATGGTTCAGATATTTTGGATTGAGAAATCCAGGTGGTTGTTTAACATAAACTTTTTCTTCATGTTCACCATTTAAAAATGCACTTTTAACATCCATCTGGTACACCTTGAATTTCCTCTATGCAGCATAAGCAAGAAAAATTCTGATTATTTCAAGTCTGGCTACTAGTGCAAAGGTTTCATCATAATCTATGTCTTCCTGTTGAGAATAGCCTTTGGCTACCAGTCTTGACTTATTTCTTATAATGATTCCATCAGAATATGTCTTGTTCCTGAATACCCATTTTGTGCCAATAATAGATCTGTTCATTGGCCTTGGTACTAAAGTCCAAACTTCATTCCTTTCAAACTCATTCAATTCTTCCTGCATTGCAGTAACCCAATCTGCATCCTTCAAGGCATTTTCAACCTTCTTTGGTTCTGTTTGTGACAGAAAACTATGAAATAGACATTCATTCTGAGTAGCTTTTCTTGTCTTCACTCCACTTTCTAGATCACCAATAATCAAATCAGGTGTGTGATCTTTTGTCCACTTTCTTGGATGTGGAAGATTTCTTGAACTGAATACTTCCCCATGATTTGTGCCTACATAGAAAGATTCTTCTATAAATGTTGATCCTCCCCCCGAATATGTCCTTCCATCAGTGTTTGATGTCTCAGAGTTTATGTACTCAGAGTTTGAATTATCAGAAATTGAGGTATCAGTGTTTATAGTCTCAGAGTTTGATGGATCAGAGTTTAGGGGTTCATAGTTTGGGTTGTTCAGGGTTTGGTCAGACTTTGATATTTCAATTACTGTGTTTTGATCTCCAATGTCAGTATTTGATTGATGTTGCTCCCTCTCAATATGTGCAGAATTTTCAATTTCTTTTTTCAATCATTTCTGAATCATAATTTAAAGAATCAGAGATCACCTCACCAGAGTTTGGTTGAACAGTATTTATTTCATCAGAGTTTGGTTCACCAGAGTTTATTTTCTACAGTTCATTCTCAAATCTCAGAGTTTCCTGTGCGTCCTTATCATGTAATCCAACTATTTTCCCTTCATCAAAAGAGACATTGATTGATTCCATGACTGTCCTTGTCCTTAGATTGAACACTTTTAATTCCCTTGAAGAGGTTTTAGAAGTTGTTGCATATCTAACAAAAATTCCTTCATCTGCTTTAAGTTCAAACTTCTTCAATTGCTCAGGATGTGTTTTGAGAATAAAACACTTGCTTCCAAAGATATGAAAGTACTTAACATTTGGCTTTCTTCCCTTCAAAAGGTTCATAAGGAGTTATTCCATGTTTGTTTATTAAGGAACAATTTTGAGTAATGCATGCAGTGTTCACAGCTTCTGCCTAAAACTAAGTAGGTAGTTTTGCACCTTCTAGCATTGTTTTGGAAGCTTCTGTAAGTGTTTTGTTCTTTCTTTCAACTACACCATTTTGTTGAGGTGTACCAGTTGCTGAGAATTGTTGAATAATACCTTCTATTGAGCAAAATTCTTCCATTACAGAGTTTTTAAACTCTGTTCCATTGTCACTTCTTAGATTCTTCACCTTGTGAGTTGATCCATTCTCAATCATTGCAATATGTTCAAAAATTATTTTTGCAGTTTCATCCTTTTTATACAAAAAGTATACCTAAGTAAATCTAGTGAAATCATCAACTATCACAAGAGTGTATTTCTTCTGTCCAATGGACATAATGTTGACAAGAACAAATAAATAAAGATGCAATAGATGGAAAGGTTGATCAATTGAATTTTCAGTTTTGCTCTTGAAAGATGTCTTCTTTTGTTTGGCCTTTTGACATGAATCACAGAGTCCATTAGGATGAAATTAAACTTTTGGAAGACCTCTAACTAGATCCTTTTTCACTAATTCATGAATGTTTCCAAAATTCAAGTGACACAGCTTTTTGTGCCAATTCCAGCTTTCCAATGATGATGCCTTTCCAAGTAGACAAGTTAAAGGACCATCAGAGTTAATATCCAAGCTAGTTTCAAATAAATTGTTATGTCTGTGACCAATAAGAACTACTTTCCCATTCTTTTTATATTTCACTTCACAATGAGTTCCATGAAATTCCATAGAATAACCTATGTCTGTCATTTGACTCATACTTAGCAGATTATATTTGAGTCTTTCAACCAGAGCTACATTTTCAATGATGACATTTCCAATCAAAATATTGTCATATCCCAGTGTTCTTCCTATGTTGCCATCTTCGTAAGATATTGATGGGTCAACCTTCTCCTTAAACTCTGAAAGCAGGGATTTACTTCCAGTCATATGAGCAGAACATCCACTGTCAATTACTAGGATGTTTTTCCTATTTCCCTGCAATCAGTAAATGCAGCTTAATTAGTAGGTTTGGGAACCCAAACTAGTTTGGGTACTTTCATTGAAAACTTGTTAACTTTTGTAGTAGAAGTACTTTTATCACAGTTTGTGTTAACAGAATTTACAGAAACAGAGTTTGCATTCACAGAGTTTGTACTATCAGAGTTTACACTCCTTTTATCAGACTTTATCACATATATTTTCTTGACAGTTTGTTTTGGAGAAATATTTATTTGAGGCTGTG
Organism: Oenanthe sinensis; assembly: GCA_028671895.1. Classification (NCBI taxonomy): domain Eukaryota; kingdom Viridiplantae; phylum Streptophyta; class Magnoliopsida; order Apiales; family Apiaceae; genus Oenanthe; species Oenanthe sinensis. The sequence continues at coordinate 17,076,229 of CM053813.1, forward strand.
GTTTATAAAAACTGTAATACAAATTATGATATTTTTTGCAAGTATAAATTGAATGACTCATACTACCACAATGAAAATAGGGATTGTATCTTGATTGTTTTCTAGCCTCAAAACTGCATTTTTCAGATTCTTCATTTTCTTTTGTTTGCAGTCTATAGCAAGGTGATTTGAATTACCACAAGTAAAGCATATTTTCCTAGGAGCATCAGTGATTCATATAGTTATTCTCCTTAGTAATTCCTACTTTGTCATTCCTATTTCTTTTAGGTTTAACTTTATTAGTGACTTCCTTCAACTTTTCTTTAAGTTGTTTTTGAGAAAGTAACCCTATATTCATCTTTTTAGGTTCTGACACGCCATTGTTTTTAGAGCTTTCTATAGAACTTTCCTTATTATTACTAGCTCTAATAAACTTCACAGATTTATTCAATATTCCTTTTGTGTGTGTTTCAGATTCATAGCATAAAGCAGAAGTCCAATTCTTATTAGTCAGCATTTGTTGGACTCTTTTTCCAGAGTTTGTCCAAACTCTGAAAGTTTCTTTTTCTTTTGCTATTTCAGATTTTAGGTATTCAACTTGAATTTCTAACTGTGTTTGCATGTGAATAGGATTATCAAAGTCTTTCTTAATTTTTAACATATCAGAGATTTTAGATTGAAGCATGTTATTCCTAGCAGTCATAGTTTGTATTTCAGATTTTAGTCTTTCATTTTCCAAAGTCTTTGACTTAAAACTGACATGCAAAGATCTAAGAAAAGACTTTAGTTCACAGATATTATCAGTTTGAAAATTAAAGACAGAGTCTGGTACCTTATCAGAGTTTGGAGAATCAGTGTTTGCTATGAGTGCATAATTTCTTTCTTATTCAGAATATGAGGAATCCATCCAATCTTTCTTTGATATGATTAAAGCTTTTCCTGATTCCTTACTTCTGCATTCAGTAGCAAAGTGCCCCATCTTGTTACACTTATAACACTTATAACACTTAATCTTTGACTTATCAACAGTCTTTGATCTCCCATCTCTATCTTCTCTTTTCTTGAACGTGTCTTTCTTTTCTGACTCACCATGCTTCTTCTGAAAATTTACTTGCTTCTTATACTTTTTATATTTCATATTTTTAAAGCCCTTAACTATCATAGCAACCATATCCATCATATTAGAATCTGTGGAGTCATCAGAGTTTGCTTCAGAATTTGTTTCAAACTCTGATTCACTGCCTTCTTGGATCACTACTTCTTTCCATTTCCTTGTTGAAGCCTTAAGCACCTTTTCTTTTAGTTCTTCAATTTTGGCTTCAACATTTAAAGCAATAGATCTTGCCTTACTGTTCTTCCTGTTTCTTCTTTGCTGTAACTCCAGATCATGAGTTTTCAATTTTTCATAGACTTCATCTAAAGACATCTCATCTAAATCAGCCCTGTCTCTAATTAAAGATGTCTGCAGATCCCATTCATCTGGAAGAGCCCTTTGAAATTCAGTGTTAGAATCTTCATTATCATATACTTTGTCTACTAAGGCTAAGTTGTTCAACAAGGTTAAAAATTTGTCATAAATATCTGTGAGAGATTCATTCTGCTTAGCCTCAAAATATTTATACTCTTGTTTGAGCACATATCTCCTATTTTTCTTGATTTCCCTTGTTACTTGACATTGAACTTCAAGAGCATCCCAGATTTCTTTTGCAGTTTTGCATGTTATTACCCTGTTGGACATTACAGAATCAAGACTATTGTGTAACATGTTTCTTACCTTAGCATCTTTGAGGACTTCTTGTTTTTCCTCATTAGTCCACACCTTTTTATCTTTAAGAGTATAGAATTCAGGAATTTGTCTTCCTTCTATAATAGTTGCAGGTACCAGTTTTGTTGGTAGATACTGGCCTTCATTGATCCTGTCCAAATAATCAGGGTCTGTTGCTTCTATGAACATCAACATCTTCACCCTCCATGTGGGGTACTCAGCTTTCTTCAAGATAAGAATTCTTATGCTCTCTTACTTGTTTCTAGACATGATTTATGATCTAACAGTTGAATTAAACTACTTGTTCTGATACCACTTGTTTTCCCAGATGAATAAACTATTACAGAAAGGGGGTTGAATGTAATAGTACTAGAAAATTAATTAAGAACAAAATTATGTAAAAGATGAATATTATTCTGTATTAAAGATAATGAATAGGTTACAAAACTCTCTCAAGAAGTTCTTTGTTCTCAAGAGCTGTTAGGTTATGAAAGATATTGCTTGTAAAGATTTGTAAAAGATTATTTTGATGTTATTCTATGTCTGTGTTTATATAGACACAGTTACAATTCAATTACAAACTAGATTAGAAATAGAACAGCTTTACATAAGGAAATAGACTTACATTAGGATTCCTTCTTACTATCCTATTCAGACTCTGATTCGAATTGCTTATTGACAAACTCTGATAATAAACTCTATCGGTTGTCATTCTCTGATAGAGCATTCTCTTTTAGAGTAAACTCTGATTGAGTATTCTTTAATAGAGTAAACTCTGTCCGACAGCTCCTTAAACTCTGATGACGTCAGCAGTGTAAGCTCTGATTTGTATTCTCTGACAGCCATCAGTGTGTGCCTCCTAACATGACGCGAATTTAATGACTCTTCTTTTAAATCATTTTATCAAAAATACAGAATGATCTTTTGTTTCTCATGTCCTCAAACTTCGCCACAAAATGGGAACGTAGAACGTCTGTTTCAAACTCTTAATGACATAATTCGAAGTCTCCTCACACATGTTTCCCTTCCCCCTAACTTTTTGGTTTCCTCCCTTCATGTGGCACTTTATCTTCATAAATATTTATACATGAAGACATTAAATTATAAAACTTTTGCGCATATTCTATACCTTCGAGCACCTTCTTATTTTCATCTTAAAAACTTTTGGATGTCTTTATTTTCCCAACTTGACAGAGTCAACCTCTCACAAGTTGTCCCCTCGATCTAAACCTTTTGTTTTTCTTGGTTACTCTCTTTCTCATCGTGGTTACTATTGTTTAGACTTGTCCACTTATAAGCTTTATATCTCTCGTCATATTACTTTTGACGATAATATTTTTTCTTTTTCAAAGATAAACAATGTTTCATGTTCATCGTATCAATTTTTTAACGACGATATACCATCTCCATATATATTAGAGCATCTCATGACCGTCTCAAGTTCTGTGGCCCCACATCTACCATCTCACCATCATGCCCAACAAATAAATTTAGACCCTCCACGAGCAGCTCGTCCTCTATTAGTTTATAACCACCTTCCTAGACAACCTAAAAACTGTCAACCTCAACAACCTCCTTCTCGCCAACACCCAATGGTTACCTGATGCCAAACATCAAATCAGTATAATTTATACACCAATTCTATCTATCCCTTGCCTCGATCATATCTTAGTCCCCTTAAAGAGTCCAACTGTAATGCCACCATGCAAGAGGAATATAATGCCTCGATTAAAAATGCTACATGAGATTTACTTCCCCGACCTTCTAATTCTAATATTATTCGGTGTATATAGTTGTTTAAGAATAAGTTTGATTCTAATGGCCATTTAAAATGCCATAAAGCTCGTATGGTGTTCAGAGTGTCAAAATAGTCAATTACATATCTGTTCAGAATTGGAATCATGGAGAAATTCGACATTTGAGTTGTCCAATATACGATATTTTCGATTGAGTACTGAAGATTGAATATATGATCTAATATGGTGTGAATTTGTTGTTCGCGTAACTGAGGTAAGTAACTATTTATTGCTCTGTATTATTATGTAATTAAATATTTTTGCTCTGTATTACTGTGAAACATGTTTTGTGTTATTAGATTACTTGTTCACTCCTATTTGTTTCAATATCGTATATAGTATATTGAGTTATTGACATATAATTACTAAAAAAAGAGTTTTTCATAAATTCCTAATCTTAGTCATGTGAAGTATAAGATCCTAACCACTGGAAAAATGTGATATAAAGTATAAGATCTCAGTCACCGAAAAAGTGTGACATAAAGTATAAGATGTCAGTCACTGACAAAGTGTGACATAAAGTATAAGATACCGGTCTCTGGAAAAGTGTGACTTAAGAATAAGAATAAGATGTCGGTCACAGGCATAGTGTGACCATGATTTAAAATTGTGGGGATAAGAATATGGATATTTTTTTAGATTTAGTTATAGCCTAATAATTTTATATATGTGACTTGTAGAATGCATTAATTGTTGTGATTTAATTGATTGTGTGAAGATCGTTATGATAATTGTATCGAGTATATTGTGTACAATTATGTGATAAACATTATGTGGTACATGTTTAAGTTGTGTTTTTGAAAAGATAAAATAATATTTTGAGCCTTTGAACGGTAGTTGCTTGCTGGGATTTGTAGCCCATTTTCTTTAATATTTCAGGTTTGGTGTAAGAAAAGTTGGAGTGCATTGGATTTCAAGGAACTTGTGAATATATGGATTAACTCGACGCTTTTGTAATTTAGATTTAGTCGATGGTTGATTCATAGAATTGTATTTCATGTTTGGAGTAAAGATGTATTGAATTTTGCCATGCTTTCACTTGTATTTGTTATTATTAGTTTTAGATTTTTTAAAATTAATGGTCTGAAAATGGCGAGCTGTTACATAATCAGTTTGAAGAAATCGAGAACAAAAGAGATATAAATTCGAGCGTTTAATTAAACTAAATATTAGATCTAGTATCAATCCCCTAATTTTTAAAAATACTGGTGAAATTTTGAGTTAAATAAACTTAGCAAGTGGCTCATTAAAAGTTAGAGAAAAAACTAGTGCCTGAATCGTGTTGAGAAGAAAAAAGAACTCCATCGTAACGAACGTCTAATATTCTTTTTTGTTTGAATAAAAATTTAATTTCAAGAAAAAAAAAGCTCGGCACCTAATTTTTTTACTAATATCAAAATTAAAAGGAATAGGCTAGTGAGTGCTTGATTTTTAATAAGGCTTTAACACTTGATTTTAAAAAGAAGATATAAATATTGGGTCTTTCAAAACCAAATAAAGAGATATTGGGTCTATCAAAGCCCAATAAAACCCTAAAGTGACAATTATATATAAGCATATTTTCCACAACCACTGCTTAAGATTATATGAATGGGATATAGGGACGGAGCTACATACAATCCATACCGAAAACTTTCATGAAAAACCATTTGATTTATTAATACATCGATTTATGATCTCAACTCATCTTTATCGATGTTAGATAGTCTCTACACAAATGATTTTAGTCAGCTTGTTATATCGGAGTGCAAAGATTCTATCGTGATTCAACCACTTAAAACATCTACAATTATGAAACATCATAACAGGTATAAATTATTATTGAAATGTAATTATTTTTCTTCTTTATAGAATTTTTACAGATCGTTGTTAGAATATTAATGATGTTATTCTATTTAGTCGATTCGAGTCACGGATAGGGATAAATCAATTTAAATAAACTAATCTTTATTCTTTAACATGTAATATAAACTAATTAAAATTAACTTTTCCATTATGAAAAGATGACATTTAGCAATTCTGGTATCGTTTAATACATAAGATGAATGTTTGAGTCTTTTATCAATGATTACCCTTCATTCTAAAATTATTATCCACGTAACATTTTATTCTATTTAGTCAGAATTATTCGGGTTTGGGTCAATTTCAGGTTTGGGTCGGGTCACTTTAGGTACATTATTTAAAGTTTAGGTATATTATCTAAAGTTAAAATATATTAAAATATAATATTCTGATTAATTTGTTGTATTAAAAATATGGCATACTATAGTCAATAACAGATAAATTAAGAAACTTAATCTAAAATTATAATAGAAAACCAATTATAATTACCAACAAAAGCACACACATCCAATGAATAAATCAAGACATAAACAATCCATGCATTAACAAATCAAGATATAACATCCATAATATCGCTAATACATGAGAGTAATTTTATTGGGATATATTCATGATAACAAATACCACTTGTGTAGTTGTGTCTATTAAAATTTAAAATCATCAAAGTCGTCCAAAAAGTCATCAGGTGGGGTAGTCATGAGATTCTGGAAACAAATTGGAGTCTGCAAAATCATTAAAACGAACTAATTATTTATATATTAATGCTAGCAAATTAGTCCTTCATTATTAGACATCTTGCTACACCTAATTAATAAGATAAATAATTTTTGAAATGAACGTGTATATATATATATATATATATATATAAAGCTCATAACCCAACCTGCAAATGGGACTTCACATGACCTGTAGTTAACCCCTCTACATTCATTTTCTTCATAATCTCATGTGGTGTTGCATCTGTAAATATACATTGTGAATATATATAATTATGTATGTGTGCATATAATATTATTTGAAAATTTTGTAGATATGTACTTACTGAAAAAGCCACCAAGTTCCTTGACTGCATCCAGGAAAAGTTCATGAAGTTTACGAGTCCACCGAAGGCGGCCGGACTTATCAGACAGTATAACTTTTACCTCCTCAACGCTTTGTGGCTCGGCATGGTTCATGGCCTGAGTCACTACCGGATGATGAATGCCCTAGGGAGCTGGATGATTCATGGCATGAGCTGCTTGATGACTAAAGCCAGGATAATACATGGCACTTTGATCTCCAATGATGACTCATTGTTGATTATTATGGGGCCAATTTGTCATTCAAATATTCTCAGACACAAATAAACCCTGATTATGATAGTGTTGCATGACATAAACATGGATATAAAGAACTATATCAAACTCTTGTGAAACTTTTTATGAGAAAATTAATAAGATTATCTAAATTTTCAGATGGATATTTGTACCTCATAACGCCTAAACAAACCCCCATATGTTTGGGCGCCTATTCTGTTGATACAATTATGTTATTGCACCAACAGTAGTATTACAAGTATATAATTTTATTGAAATTTCAAGACAACATAATGCAAAAATAAACTTACCCATTGAAATCAAAACTCGACATCAAAATATTGGGTAAGTTTGTTCGGGTGAAATGTGGACCCACATTTTATGCATTATTTTGGTTGCCTAAAATGATAAAAAGAGATTTTTAAACAATATTATTGTTAATAGATATATTAGGATATTGTTGAAATTAAAATATTTTATTAAGATGTGATAGGTTTCCATTATTAAAAGATATTATACTTGTTGACCAGATCTTGTAATGTATATATATTGAATTATTATGAATGAGAAAGAGGGGAGATTGAGAATTTTATCAGATAAAAATATATGAATTTAATGGAGTTTATTATCTTTCACACAAGTTGCATGGCGAAAACTTGCCTGGATCTACAATATTGCTTAGATTTTGATTGTGATTGATCATGTGTTGAAAATAAAATAAAGGTTAGACGAAACAATTATATTATGAAATTTATAAAAAAAAATATGCATCCAACAGAAAACATATATAACAAAGTTATAATAAATTAGTTACCGTCAAATTGTGATTTAAACGTGTTAAATGTAGTAATTTAAACATGTTAATAAAATTATTTAAACGTGTTAATTTAAAAGTTGTTATGAAATTGTGATTTATATTAAAATATAATTTAAATGTCAATACTTGTTGATGAGTGATAAATAGCTAGGCATGAATGGTGTATTCTATATGTTATCACAAATTTTAAAACAAGCCTACCAAAACTTAAATAATCTCTTGATTGATATGAGGAGTTTGTGTGAATTTTTTCTTTTTGACAAGTGGAGTTAGTGTGAATTGTGTGTCAAGACTATATGATTCATTTTATTATGAAACTATGTGTGAAACTGTGAATTGTGTGCAAAGATTGGATGAATCATCATTTAGGTTGAATCATATAATAATATTAGATGAATATTACACATAAAATGAATTTAATATGCCTAAAATATGTAAATCATAATGTAAAGTAACATGTAATAGTGATATTGATAACTCAACTAAGAAATAAAGACAGGCAAATAATACTAATATGCAGCACAGGAATTCAGATGGACATGTGAACATGAATCATACATACATCATTGCAGAGCATTCAAGATGAAAGGCTTACTAAACCTCAGTGAGAAAAGTTCATTAATATGTTCGGGCTTCAGTAACAAATAAGAGTTCAGAAGATTTCATATTAAAAACAGTGTAATGATTTGAGTATAAATGTCAAAGGGTTTCGGTGATCAGAAGCAATGCAAGAGTCAAAGATTAATCAACTGAAACAGAACAGAAGTCAAGGGAATTACATTCAGTGTTAGTCGCTTGTGAACCAAACCAGTGCACTAAGCGTCAGCACAACATGAAAAGAATTGTCTTGTTTATGTCACTATGATGTTCCTACACACTTGTCACAATGTGTCAAGCACAACAAAGACTCCTCAAGGCACAAGGAAATAATTTTTAAGTGATTTATATGCTTTGTGCCGCCTACACTAGGGATATAGAGTGTAGGCGCAACAAAATGTTCTGCCTTGATGTTATGGAGTTAAAGGCGCAACAAGAATTGAAGGAACGTGTTTATGGCGCCTATACAGTGTGTATGGCGCCTATACAGTGTGTATAGAATATAGGCGTAACAAACCGGTTACTTAGGTGCAAGGAAACTTCTCAAAAGTGAACAAGTAGGTGTGTGACGCCTACACAAGGGAATGGGAGTGCAGGCGCAACAAAACTTCTACCTTAGCGCAACAAACCATATAGGCGCAACAAAGTCATTTAGTGGCAGGTGTACACTACACTCAGGTTACAAGGCCCAACAAAGGACTAAAGCAATTGTTGGAAAATAAATTCAATTGAATTTTCAAAAGTCTAGACAAATATATATGGGTTTAATTCGAAAGCATCAGTGTGCATCTTCTTCAGCAAACAAAACAAACTTACGGGAGCTCCATTAAGAGCCAAACATTAAACACCCACTTGTATTTTTGTTGTAATATTGATTGAAAGCATAGAAACTAATCTTTTGATTAGAAGTGTAGCACCTCAGGAATTTAATAGTATATCTTTATTTCACCTCTATTTCATTTACTACCATTTTTATATCGTTATGGATTTAATAAACTATAAAGAGTAACGTCAATGGTTTTCTCTTATATTTGATAATATCAAAAAGATATATATGATAACTGAAAATATTTTAATTTTGTTAATAAATTATCAAATATTATTTATATTATTTTTACTAAGACTATAAAATTATTTATTATTTACTTAAATTATTCGGTTGAAAGATAAGTAAGAACGTGTAAAGAATGTGGCAAATACAAATTTTTTAGAGAACCTGTTATAAATATTTTATTCATATTAAATTATAATTATTTTATTAAATGAGAATCTCACCGGACTATTAATTAAACGTTTTGTTATTATTAAAACATCTTCTTTCATAAGTTAATAATTATATTTAGATGATCAAAGTAACTGATTATATCTATATTTAAAATTATTAAAATTTATTAATAATTTTATATCTATATTATTGTTTGTGATTGGTCACATACTTATACATAAATTTGTATTATATATTATACAATTAGTTCTTATTAACTTAAATAGTTGCTAGCAAAAGATAAGTGCAGCAAACACCGGCTAGATACAAAATTTTAAAGTCTTAATTTTAATAATTTTGTTCATATTTATACCAAAATTTAGAATTTAATTTGTAGTTAGTAGTAAGAAAAATAATTATCATTAAATAAAATAAATAAACTCAAATCACTAAATTTAATATAAAATAAGATTATCTATTCTAATATCTATATTTTATGTTCAAACTTCTTCAACAAAATATTAATTTTAAACACATATTTATTAGTATTTTTAAAGATAAAACGGTTTGGAATTTCAATGCATATCACTATATTATATTTTAAATAAATTTTATTGTATAAATTAATTAATATAACTTTAAATATAACAATAATTTTTTAATAAAACCATTATAAGAAGAAAAATAAAATTTATATAGAATATATTAAACATAAATATAAATTTAAAAATATTAAAAATAAATCGGTATATTATTGGAGTTATAAACTTGTTATTATAATTTTATTAGATGATTAATATGCATGTAAAATGTGAGTTTTTAGAAAGTCGGGTTTTTGAAGAAATGGTGGTGAGGGATGTTATTTCTTGGGTGACTTTGATTGTTAGGTATGCGAAGACAGGGTACATGAGTTCTGCTGAGTTGTTTAATGGGTGCGTGTTAAAGAAGTTGAGAGAATTATGAACACTCTCTAAACTGCAGCTAGAACACACTAACCGCAGGCCTAAGATCAAACTTAACAAGTTAAGCAGAATTATGCACAAACGCACACACACACTGCTGTTTGACACTGATAAAACGATAGATATTTCTGAAATATTGAACTGAATTCATGAATCTTATTTTCTACAATATGTAGAGTACATTATATAGTAGGTGTAGAATATTCTAGATGATAAGCTGTAGAATATTCTAGATGATAAGCCTCGATAGATACATAGTACATATAATAAATGCCAATACATGAACCTATGAATGCATATGATTATCTTCTCAATAATTCTAGAAACTTCAGGAAGTTTGCACCATATTTCAACACTCCCTCTTTGTGCGAACTTCGGAGACCAGACCAAGTTGTGTTCTAAGAAACTCAAATTTTACATTAGGCACGGCCTTCGTAAATATATCAGCTACCTGTTCACTTGTATCAATTTTGACAAGTTCAATTTCCTCTTCCAACCATTTCTCTCGTATGAAATGATAGTGAACTTCAATATGCTTAGTCCTTGCGTGGAATACCGGATTTGAAGCTAGTCGAATCGAACTCATATTATCACAATAAAGCTCAACCGGTTCCATAGAAGAATGACTGATAGCCTTAATCAATCTTGTTAACCATGTGCACTCCTGTGCAGCAAGTGTAGCAGCATTATATTCTGCTTCTATACACGCCACAGTAGCTTGTTTCTTGCTACACCAGGATATTGCAGCTGAACCAAGGTCAAAAATATAGCCAGAAGTAGATCATCTAGATGAAGGATCACCTGCCTAACTGCATCGGTGAATCCACTAAGTAAAATCTCAGTGCCTTGCTTATACAACAGCCCATAATTCATTGTATGTTTAAGATAGCGAAGTATCCTATTTGCAGCATCCAAATGAGGCTTCCTTGGCTTTTGCATAAATTAACTAACAACTCCAACCGGAAATGAAATATTTGGTCTTGCAATTGTCAAATATATTAAGATTTCAACCAAAGTGCGATAATGTTTTATATGCTTGAGCTCCTTTCCAACATTAGCTCTTAACTTCAAATTCTGCTCCATCGGAGTAGCTGCTGGTCTGCAGTTAATCATCTTAAATTTCTCAAGAATCTTTTTAGCATATTGACCTTGAGAAACAAGAATACCTTCCTTGCACCTTGATACCTCCAAACCCAGAAAATGTTTTAGTTTCCCAAGATTTTTTATCTCAAAACGAATAGCAAGTTCATCTTTCAACTTGTTTATCTCTTGCTCATCATTACCGGTTATTATCATGTCATCGACATATAATAACAGAAGAATGTGCACCTTTAAATCTTTCTTTATGAATAGACTTGCATCAGCACTTGTGGACATTTAACCACAAAATGTTAGATATTGAGCAATTTTCCCGAACCAGGCCCGTAGAGCTTGTTTAAGCCCATAAATAGCTTTCTTGAGTCGACAAACAAAATCTAGAAATTTCTTTCATTTGAATTCCCAAGGCTGCTCCATATAAATTTCTCTATCAATATCTCCGTAAAGAAATGCGTTCTTTACATCTAGTTGCCAAAGTTTCCATCCTTTTGAGGCTGCCACAGATAATGTAGCTTTAACATACATCATCTTTTCTACTGGACTGAAAGTTTCCCCATAGTCCAACCCATATTTTTGGGAGAACCCATGAGCCACAAGCCTCGCTTTATACCGATCAACACTTCCATCAGATTTACGTTTCACTTTGTAAACCCATTTGCAAGAAATCGGTTTTACTCCTTTAGGTTTCTGAACTAAATCCCATGTCATTTTTATGAAGTGCTGATATTTCTTCTTTCATAGCAGCTTCCCGATTTGAACTGCCTTTAGCATCTTTATATGATGATGGTTCAGAATCATCAAATGGGCCAGCAAAGAAACATTCTGTTATTTTATCATAATCAGCTCATATAGTATAGTCCTTATACCTTTCATTCCTCTTGCGTGTTCTTTGTGACCTTCGAGGCAGCTGATCACTTCTTTGACTTCCATCATTTTCTTTATGAGTTGTTTCACTTTCACTTGTAGAACCATCATGAAGAATGGTTGGAGTTGGAGGATTTGTTTTGTCTTGCACATCTTCATTTTCAATGTTTGATGGATGTCGAATATTTGATAATATAGGCTGCACATAATAAGATGATGTTTCATCAAAGACAACATCTCTAGATGTCACAACTTTGAAGGTATCAGGATCCATACATCACCAACCTTTTCTTTCAGGATCGTAGCCTACAAAGACATATTTATTTGCCTTTGCATCCATTTTAGCACGCAGCTGATCAGAAACATGGACATAACATATATAGCCAAAAATTCTGAAATATGCGACAGAAGGTTTCTCCTTATAGATAAGCTCGTATGGTGTTTTCATGTTGATGACTTTTGAAGGAAGTCAATTTATCACATGGCAAGCACAACGCATAGCCTCTGCCCATAGCTCTTGAGGAAGACTTTTCAAATTCATCCAACTTCTACTAACATCTTGTAAATGCCTTAATTTCCGTTCAGCAACTCCGTTTTGCTGTGATGTTCTTGGACATGTAAATTGTCTTTTTATTCCATGTCTTTCACAAAAATCAGCAAACTCGTTGGATGTAAATTCTCCTCCATTATCAGTTCGCAAACACCTAATTCGTCTTCGAAGATCCCCCTCAATCTTTCTCTTGAATTGCTTGAAGATCATGAATGTATCGTATTTTTCTTTCATGAAGAACACCCATGAAAATCTTGTATAATCATCAACAATAACAAGCATATAACGAAGGCCACTATAACTTGCTGCATTGCTTGTTAATAAATCAGAATGGATCAACTGCAAAGGTTTTGTAGTTCTGATTTAAGATTTGCCAAATAGAAGACGATGTGTTTTACCATATTGACAACCTTCACAAACAGCTTCATGATGAAAACTTTCCAAGTTAGGCAGTCCGTTAACAATATTATTTGTTGAAATATTCTTCAACTTCTCATAACTCACATGAGCCAAACGAGTATGCCACAAGGAGGCTTTATCTTGTCGACTTGTCTTCTCTACAAATGCATCACTTGTCGACAAAACATAGAGAGAATTAACTCTTTTCCCTTTCAACATTGTATCAGCCTCAATGCTTCGAACATTTTCCAAAATCTTGACATCATTTGGGCCAAATAGAATATATCTACTAGAATTTAAAAGCTGAGATACTGATATCAGATTTTTAGTCATACCGGGAACATGATATACATCATTTAGTGTGACCTGGCCGGTGCTTGTATCCATTGTCTTCATTTTAACATGCCCTTCATTCCTTACAGGATGAACAGAGCCGTCCGCCATCATAATTGCTTTGTTTCCCTTGTGTTCTCTTTGAGATGAAAGTAAAGAAATGTCGCCTGTTACATGATGAGAGCAGCTGGAGTCGATGATCCAATCTTATGAGTAATTGATAGTTGTCATACCTCCTTCCAAAGTGTCTCCATCACAAGAAGTCAGTGCATATTCTTCTGAAATATTTTCTAAACTTGCTATTTCCGTAGAAAGACATGTTTCCCAAGCATGCTTTTTGTCTTCATTTGCAGAGATGCTTGCATTTCCTTCGACAATTTTAGACCTACAAAACCTTTTTATTTGTCCAGCTTTACCACACCTGTTACATATAATTTTTTTCCTGGCCTCGTATTGCGAATTTTCAAAATTAGTCTCCTTCTGCTTAAAATTCTCTCCTGGCCAGCTTCTGCATTTATTTAAATCTTTTAGTCTCCATTGCTCTGCACTGCTGGAACTCTGTCCTTTCCAATCAGCTGCACCTTTTAGATTATGTGCCTTCCAACTCTTGTAATTATAGTTGTTATGCCTTTGTTTTCTAGCGAACAACGCCTCATCATTTTCTGAAATCGAAGCTTTTGCCATCTGCATTGCTAGGGCTTCTTGATTAGTAAGAAGATTCTCTAACTCGATGATGCTAGGCTGATTTTCCCATCCTTGAATGAATGTCAAGAACGAAGTGTACTCCTTCTTTACACCATGAATAAGATATCTTCGCATTCGTTCTTCCACAAGATCTGTGCACAACAGCTACCTGCCGCAATATATTCTGCTTCGGCTGTCGAGGTAGACATTGAGTGCTGTTTCTTGCTATACTAGGAGATCAACCGACTTTCTAGAAACTGATAGCTTCCAGACGTACTTTTCATGTCCATCCTGCATCCTGCATAATTTGAATCTGTATAGCCTATTAGTTCAAAACCTGTATCTTTAGGGTACCAAATTCCAAGATTTGGAGTACCCTTCAGATATCTAAAAATCCATTTAACGGCTATAAGATGAGATTCCCGTGGGTCAGATTGAAACCTTGCACATAAGCATGTTGCAAACATTATATCGGGTCTACTAGCAGTTAAATATAAAAATGAGCCTATCATACCTCTATAGCTTGTGATGTCAACTTTCTTACCAATTTCATCTTTGTCAAGCTTAGTGGCTGTTGACATTGGGATTTTTGCCGGTGAAGAATCTTCTAGACTGTATTTTCTCAAAAGATCCCTTGCGTACTTTGATTGGCAAATAAAAATCCCATCTTCCTTTTACTTTACTTGCAGTCCAAGGAAGAATGACAGTTCACCCCATCATACTCATTTCATACCTACTCTGCATTAACTTAGCAAATCTTTTGCACAAGTTTTCGTTAGTAGAACCAAATATAATATCGTCAACATAAACTTGGACAAATATCATATATTTTTCATGCAATTTATAAAAGAGAGTTTTATCTATGACACCTCTAATGAAACCATTTTCAAGTAAAAACACAGAGAGAGTATCATACCATGTCCTCGGTGCTTGCTTTAAATAGAAAATACACAAAATCAGCAAACTATGGATTTACAAAGCCAGGGGGCTGTTCCATATATACTTCCTCTTCTAGCTCTCCATTCAGAAATGCACTCTTCACATTCATTTGATAGACTTTAAAATTGGAATGTGCTGCGAATGCCAGAAATATCCCCATGTTGATTCTCATTTCTGCTATAGTGGTCTTTGTGTCTTGTCATGTCATGTCTTGGCTTCTTTTTCTTCTTCCTCTATATTCAATATTTATTATTTACTTCGCTTTCTTATCTGAGTTGAGTTGTCATCTACTTATTACAAATAGGACTAGTCATATGACTTTCAAACCCCCTTCTGTAATAGATTATCTTTCTGGGCAAACAAACTTAATTCGTTGCTGGTAAAAGAAAAGAAATTTTAAAGGCTTAGTTCTAATAATTTTGTTCATATTTATACCAAAATTAGATTTTTGTAGTTAATAGTAAAAAAATAATAATAATTAAATAAAATAAAGAAACTCAAATCACTAAATTTAATATTAAATAAAATTAAATATTCTAATATCTATTTTCTATGTTCAAATTCCATCAACAAAAAATTGAATTTAAGCATATATTGATTAATATTTTTAAAGATATAAAGTGTTCAAATTTCATCTAATGCATATCACTATATTATATTTTAAATAAATTTTATTGTATAAATTAATAATATGACTAAAATATAAAATAATTTTTTAATTAAACAATTACTAGAAGAAAAAAGTTATATTAAATATATTAAATGTAAATATAAATTTAAAATTATTAAAATAAATTTGTATATTACCGATTTATAAAGTTGTTATTATAATATATGAATGAATTAGCAAAGATTATAAAAATTGGCAAAGAAATATGTAGTATAATATGAATTTTTTATTTACAATTGTATTCTCAATAATTCAAAAACAAATTGATGCCTACGACATTTTTGTTTAGATATTTAAATAATTTGAGTATTGCAATTTTAATTTTTTGAGTATTCAATGTTATTATTAGGATAAATTTTTATTTTACTATTTAATAATTATTTCTGTTAATCAAATAAATCATATAATAATTAAAATATAAACCGTAAAGTAGGGCTTTTATTAATGTTTGGTCCATCTTTGTGAGTTTGTGTTGAGTAATCAATGATATAGTATTTTTAATAAATACCCTAATTTCTATTTACATTACTGTCAAATTTATGAATTAATGTTTGTGGTACATTTTTATTAAACAAAAATTAAAAATTTCTAATAACTTATAATATTAATTTTAAAATGATATTTAGTGTCAATTTTTACCGAATAGTAAGTATTGATATTAATAAAAATCACTCAAATAATTTTTTTACCATACTAATATGAATTTAGTTTTTGTCAACCCTAAATACTAGTATTTTTTAATTTATAAATTTGTGCTACATAAATAGAAGTAAAAAATATAATGTTATTAACAAAAATTAATTTTATATTGATACTATTAAAAATATCCTTTAACATAATTACATTATAAAATTCATAAAAAATATGTATCACCAAGAAATAAATATGTAAATATTGTAAGACGAAAGGTGTTTTCGACTTTTCGTAAGTCCGAAGTATAATAAATCTCAATAATTTCATTGGTTATATAAATTATTATAATTATGATAGAATTCTATTATCATATTAAATAATTAGAAAAAAGTTTAAAATATATTTTAACTAAAAAATTTGGTTAAACAATATTTTTATAGTTGAAATATCTTATTTTACAGTAGAATAAAATATTTTAAAATGCAATTAACAAATTTTTAGGGTGAAGGCCATATATATTTAATTTAAACAAACGCATATTACAAATGCATATTTAATAGATTCCTGCCAGCTGTACGTTCCTCTTTGATATATGTGTATAAAGCTTTTGTTGTGTGTGTATGGATGAAGTGTGAACATTAAATATTAAATGATTAAATTAAACAATTAAGGGCCATCATCCCGGCCAAAAGGTATTTAAGGCATTTAATACTCATTTTGAGATATTTTAGTTATTATCTCAAATTTATTTATGAATAATTAATATATTATAACTAAAATATTTATAGTAAAATAAACTATAAACAATAATAATATACTGAGTAATAAATATAAGTTTGCAGTACAATGATATTAACCGTAAATAATACAATAAATATTATTTATTGTTAATGAAAAGGCCATGGATCAATGGTGTTATGATATCCCAAAGTTGCTTATAGTTCTTGTGGTTAATGAAAAGGCCATGTATCGTGTTATGATATCACAAAGTTGCTTATAGTTCTTGCTAATATGGGTGTTCCCCTAAATATTTATGCACAAAATATGTTTGATAAAGTGCGGCAAAGAAATAATTTTATTTGAACTGTGGAACCAATATTTTAAAATAGTCGGAACTTAAAATTTTATTCATTCAAAAAATACGAAAACTTCTCGTGATCTCAAAAATGAGGTATATGTTGTAAACCAGGTAATCACAATTAAATGTATATTCAAACTTTTGTAAAAGTTAACCTCTATCTTATCCCATTTTTGTCTCATATTATTATATTATTATGTAGGAAAAATATGTGATAGGTTTTGTTTTTTATTTTACCTTGCTTGTGAAATTAGTGGAAGGAACCCTTCAAATGTATTTTTCTAACTTTTAGTTATTATGAAAATATATATAATGTGCCCTTTCCGACTTAAGAAAATGAAACTATAAATATTATGAACCCCGGATACATAACATATTCCGAGTGAATCCACTTAAAATATTTACTAAACTATGAGCGGACATCATATCAGCAAATAAACATATTCATGAGCTTAATGCGCGAAAAAAACGACAAACGACAATTTATTTTTTTGAAATCCCACGATAGTAATGTAATAGTGTACTCTAACCAATCTAACCAATCATATTGTGTAAATCAATTTAATTGAAAATTTATTTTAGTTTATTGTATATTACTTTTTTGATAAACTGTAATCAAATGGTTATAAGGAGTAAAATCAAGAAAATTGGATAAATGTGTAAAATCTTTTTTGTGAGAATTGTAATTTAACTATCCAAGAACGGATGGTATAATAACGTGAGAGATAACGTGAGAAATAATGACAACTAACAAGTACTAGAATTGTAAGTAAAGGTATTAGAATTGCAAATAATAGAAGTTATTATCTAACGAGAACTTTAAAATGATCAAAAATAAAATAATATTAATTATTTTGACTTCAGTCGGACCATCAGCCTCCCTTGGTCCCCTCGGCCGCCTCTCTTCCCTCGCCCCTGTAGACTGCTCTTTATAGAGGGTATTATGTAAAAGGGTCTATTAAAGAAGTTGTTGCGTTGTATAGTATGATGATAATGGAGGGGATTGGTAATGATTTGTTTACGGCTTTTCTTAAGGCGTATACATGGGCGAGGATGTTGATTTGGGAATGCAGATGCAGAGTAAGATTGTTAGGATTGGTGAGTTTGAGTTTTAGTCTGATTTGTTCGTGTTGGGTCCCGAAGTATCGTAGAAAGGGAGTTGAATACGATACTCATAATAATTTAAATTCTTTTCGGAATTTACGGATAAATAAATTATTACTTCAGAGTGGGTTTTGCCATTTTTAGTGTTTAGGTGAACTGCCTACTAATTTTCTGTGTGTCCGGATAAGTGAATTAGGTTCAAAAAAATTATCAAGCAAAATAAACGGGACACGATTCGGGGAATATATCTTTTGTATATAAACTCAGAGGGGTGCTACACCAAGTTAAAAATATAATTGGCTTTCAAAGAACAAATTAGTTCTTTGCTACTAACACAAAAATATAAGGCTCAGTTCCTATACAAATATATCTAAATTAGTACAAGGAAAAACTGAGTCCGTATGGAGTGATATCTAGGAGCCTTGAGTATTTTTCGTTGAAGAATCGGGTCCTAATATCTGACCAGGAGCAAGGTATGGGTTTGTATAAATTGTATCTTCTTTCTCCGGCCATGACAGTAGCTCTCTACATATTTTTGTGTTGAAGAAGACGACTCCTTGAAATGAGTGGCTTTTATCTTTTTATCTGTGTAGTCTTTTAATTCAATAAAGTAGGCTGCTTGAATTTGATTGTCTGAGGGCTATGTGGGGCAAAGAAATATTTTATTTCGCCTTGGATTTTTGTTGCGCCAGAGAATAAATTTGTTGCGGTCAGAAACTTTGTTGCGCCTTTAAATTTATGTTGCACCAAAGAAATGTTGTTGCACTTCATATTCATTTACATGGTCAAAGTGATGTTTAGTCGCTACACTTTGACCCTCTATTCATTCATTGACTGAAGTACGCCAACTTCCATTTTTTGTACCAAAGTCTTGTCACCTTATACCCTGAACCCTGAGCTGTTTCCGTTCTTCGACTGTAGTTCAGAAACTTTCACTTTTCGTACCAAGGTTGTGACACTTTGCACCCTGCACCCTTTCAGCTATTTAGCTCTTTGGTTGTAGCCTCTACAAATCACTTTTCGTACCTTAATAAATAACCGTTCTTTCCAAGTACGTTCTTCAACTTAACAATTTTTCTATAGTTAATACTCAGATTCCTTTCACAAACTGTTGACGCCTAGTGCAACTGGTCTGGTTTACAAACGACTAACTTTGATCCAGGTCTTCGTATTATAGCCTTACGTACATTGTTAAGTTTTCAGCAACTTCATTGCTTCAAACACTAACTGTCAATAAACATTGTAGCTTTCACTGGAATCTTTTCTGGTACTTCGACAACGTCTCCATTATTACCACAATCTTGAATACATCATTCTCTATTCTTCACTAACGCTTGAACATATAACTGAACTTCTTTCAGTTAGTATAGCTTTAAGACTGCAGCTGTCTTCTTTAACCTTTGTCTTTACCTTGTCTTCGATCCTTCTAGATTCCTATGATTCGAACACTGTCTATTTTCAATCAATGCCTTTACGCTGAAATCTTCTAGTGGCACTTCTATACAGAATCTTCAACATTTCTGAAACCCTGAAAGTCTTCAACCATTATTCTTCACTGAGGCATGAACATATTAATGTACATCTCTCAATGACCTGTAGTAGACTTCAAAACTTCTTCTAATGTCTTGATTCACTGTATCTGCCTTGTCTTCATTTCTTCTTGATTTTTATGTAGGCGTAGTATTATTTACTTGTAATATTTTAGTGTTGAGTTATCACAATTACTGTTCATACAGCTTCGATATTTCACCAAAAATCTCCCCCTATTTGATTGTTAAACTTAGCAAACAAATCTCATAGAGAGGATAACTCAACTAACAACTAGAAAAAGTAATGGTACGAGACTTGTAAATAATGCTACTAATTTTTCTAGACCAGATTCTGCATTTCCAGATTTCTTGTATAACTGAAATGAAAGATGTTTGTTCCTCTAGCACTAAACTGATATTCATGTAGTATCATCTTCATTTATGTCTGTGTTTGAGCTTTCTCTGCTTCATAATCCTTCATAGTTGAACTTAAAGAACTTATCATAAACAGAACTTCATAAGAATTAAAATTCCTGGGAATGTCCTCAATAGAATATAAAACATAGCTCAAGTAATGTTCTCCCCCTGAGAATGTAATAATTCTTCTTTTTCTTGTCTAAATTCCCCCCCTAAGGATATTAACTTCTCCTAAGGATACGAAGATAAGACTTTATTAACTTCTCCTTTTTCCTTTTTCTTACGAAATTCTCCCCCTTAGTTGAGGAATCCTCCAGTGGCCCATCTTTTAAATGGCTTGTCTTACAATGAAGGTTCTCATCTGTCATTGATTGGGGAAACATAGTAGCTTTTGTTTTAGAAGTAACAAGTAGCAAGGGTAAGTGTTTGGTCTATGGTTTCCTCACTTCTACTACGTTCTGTTAGTGTTTACACTAAAGTGTCAAGCACTTTGAAGTGTTTCACTCTTTCTCTCCCTATCTCTCACTCAAGTGCATCTTTCCCTTACTTTCACTTAAGTGTTTCTCTCTCTCACTTTCACTCTGCATTCCAAATATAGCATTATGTACCTGCAAGTAAAATTCGTCAATTCATATATTCCCAATACCTGATTCATCAGAATGAACTGAATCACTATCAAGTAGAGAATTATCTCATAGAGGTGTTCTTGATCTGTCATGCATAAGCATTGTCTGCGCACCAGACTCAATAGCGTTTGTTAAATCACTGTCTAGTGGAGCCTCACCTCTTTGAGATGGGTTATCCCAAGATATTAATATCTGTTAGGGAATCCTGTCTTTTTCTATCGAGGAGTTGCCTCACACCTTTTCAGTAAACGGAAGGTGGACATTCCTTTTTAGGATCTGGAAATGTTCCTTCCAGAAGGGGCGACGTAGTAAGCAATGTAATGAATGGCAATTTAGAGCCTACATTTCCCTCATAACCCTGTGACTGGAATTTTGTATGAAATACCCTACTTGACTCATCCGAAGAATTCTTGCCAAGAAGTTGCCTCTCAAGCCCAGATAAATCTGTACAAGAGATCTCCTTTTCGGGATGCAGAAGATTAACTTCTGTTTGAGCTAGATAATTGGACAATGTAATGTATGGCTAGAGACCATATCTCCTCTGAATGCCTATACCTCTCACTGTGCACGCCTTGCAATGTGTTCCTAGAATTTATCTATTTAGGCTTACCATCAGCGTGAGTGCCAGTAGTGTGCTTGACTCATTACAAGGTGCTCTAGCTGATGAGCGAATTTCAATGGACTCACTCTGTTGAGAGAATGATTCCAGAGACAGTTTTATTGCCTTTTCAGCGCTGCATCCTTTTGAGAAGATGCAGATGAGCTTACAGTTACCTCAGTTATATACTACTTTACCTCTGTTGAGGTAGAGCTGTGGGTGCACTTCTGCTTCATCCTTATTTGATGCATCATGTGCAGTTTCTCCCTTATCAACCTCTAACTAACAAAGTTCTTTTATCTCCAAAGGATTAATATATGGAAGTTGATGAATCAGTGTCTGGTACTAAGGCCTGGGTAAGAGATTGATGGGTTTTCAACCTCCTGGCCAGCTTCTATAGCCTCTAGGGGCTAATCGGGAAGAATCAATCAAGATTAAAAGATAATCACCTTAACATTCCAAAATATATTTTTTCATCCCAATGAGAAGAAAAAATATAATAAGGAATGGTAATGGATTGCATTAAAGCAATTTTAGTAAAAGAGTTTTATCGGTTCTAAAGATTTATCATTTAAGAACATGATACTAATAGAAATTTTCTTTAAGATACTTATCCCATAATAAAATGCGGGAATTTATACCAAAGAAGAAAATCAACTCTTTTATCAAATTCTTTTCTAAATAAAATGACTATTTTCCTTTAAAACCTAAGTACTATAAGTTTTGAAAATAGTTTTGCAAAACATCCTTATCAGATAAGGGACTATTACTCATAATGAAATAATGATTTACATCATTTTCGTTCACATGATAGTATCCCGACTTAAAATAAAAATATGACAATTGGGGTGAATGAATGCTTAACAATACAACACTAGACCTTCAAAGCAACAACCACTGTTTAGGTACCCTGAATCAATGTGAAACATACATTGAAAGAAGTATTTAAGAATAAATAAAATTTACAAGTGATTGGTACCTCGAAGTAAAAATAATTTCTCCAAATAAAATAGCAGTCACAAAGTATCTGCCACTTTAAAAAGAAAAATTAAGAGAGAGAAAGTTTTGTAAGATAAAACTTTTAAAACTAGCTTTTGGGAGAGGATAAAAGATTTTGAGATTGGAGAAAAATTATCCTCAAGAAAAATTGATTCACACCCTAGGATTTAGAAATCAAAGTATGGTTGTAAATCAAAAGATTTTCAAAAGAAAAGTTTTGAAAAAGAATTTTGAAGTTTTCTTCTCTAAAACTGATAGAAAGATGAATGTATCTTTTAGTAAAACATTTTGAAAAAGAATCAGACAAGAAACTCTTTTTAATACATTCAAGTTTAAAATTCAGTCAAAGAAAGAAAACTAAATATACTAATACTAACGGCTTTTTCAAAAACCAATGTTTACTTAAAATAAAAACTAAGCAAATCCATTAGTATCAATATATCACAATTATTTTGTAATAAAATATTAATCAATTATCACAAAGCAATAAAAGAAAATATTTATACTACGAATAATTATGCTGCAAATTTATTTTAATTTACTTAAATCATGGAACCAATATATCACTTAATTGTTTTATATCTTCATAATTTAAATAAATCAAAATAAATTAAATAATTATATTGTACTAAACAATTACCAATAACATGCATATATATAAATCAAATAGGCATGATAATCATTCAGTAGAATAATAAGCATTAGGACATTTTTTTAGTGATTTCAGATAAACAACTCGTATTATCACTAATATTAAAAATATCACAATTAATTGCACAGAAATATTAAAAAAATATCATTACTTGATATTTATCAATAATTTCAAAATGCAAGAAATTATGCTTCTAATATTTTATCAAAT
Organism: Oenanthe sinensis; assembly: GCA_028671895.1. NCBI lineage: Eukaryota > Viridiplantae > Streptophyta > Magnoliopsida > Apiales > Apiaceae > Oenanthe > Oenanthe sinensis. The sequence continues at coordinate 17,099,869 of CM053813.1, forward strand.
CAGAATTATGAAACCAATAATCATTGAATTGCTTCAATCCATAATTTTAATAAAATAAAATAATTTTTCTAAATACTAAATATTCATAGGATTGAATATTAGCATCTAACTTCCTACGCTATATATAATAATTGTCACTCAAACATATTGCAATTATACTCACAACAATTTTTAATGATATACGTAAGCTCGAGGAAATAGATGAAAAGAAATTTACAAGTTCTTTAAATATTGACATTTAATACACATGATTCTTATAACAATCTCTTGCAAACAAAATCAAAATTAGAAATATTTCCCATGTATTTAAAATATTGAGAATTTTATACACATAACTTAGAAAATATTTCAGCTTTCAATATTAGTTATTTTTTTAAAATATGCATTGTTTACTTAGAATAGAAATTCTAAATAATATCACTAATACTAAAAGTATCACAATTATTTACAATAAAATATTTAAAAATATCAGAACAATTAAGCAAGATATCATAGACTAATACTCAGCAAATATTTAACATACAAATAATTATACTGCTAACTTTATGCTAAATCATTTAACTACCACATATGCATATAACATTGTAAGCATGATAATTAAACTAATAGCAAATAGTATGAGGTACTGGATTTAAAAATAAATTCATAAGTCCTTTAAATGTGGACGATTTAATACTTGTGAACTCATTTGAGAATTCCTTGCAGATTGGATTTCTAACAAATATGCACATAAATAATATCTCAAATTCACTAACCAACTTAGACAAAATAAATTTATTAAGTTGTTTAGCAAATATCTACAAGTTATTCTACCAAGGACAATCTCGAGAGAAATGATACCTGATGTCCATGCGCTTGTTCCATACGTGGTGTAGAGGATATCCAGCAGAGTTGTTGGAGTTGAAGAAGTTTTCTTGTCTAGAAGATCAGAGCATCACATTCACATGTTGCTTTAATTTCAGCCTTTGCTGCAACTATGTGCTGAGTGCTTCTTCTCATTTCAGCAAGAAATCAACTTCTTCCATGAAATTGATAGCTTCTAGGAATGACTTACATGTCTTTCTCACAACCTGCATTATCTATATCTATATAGCCAATTAGGTTAAACCTAGTATCTTTAGGGTACCTGATTCCAAGAATTGGTGATCCCCTAAGATATCCAACAATTCATAACTTAGCTATAAGATAAGATTCTCTAGTGTCCACTTGGAAACTTGCACATAGGCATATCGAGAATAAAATATATGGTCTTTATGCACTTGAATAAGTAATGAGATGATCATACCTCTATAGCTTGTCACTTCAGTTCATATACCTGATTTGTCCTGATCAAGCTTAATGGTTTGTTGGCAAGAAGTCTTGGTAGGTCTAGAATCTTCCAAATTACGCATCATCAAAAGATCTTTGATTTACTTTAATTGCCATCATTCTTTTGAATTATTTGTAATCCAAAAAGAATTGCAACTCTTCCAACATGCTTATGTTGTACCTACTCTACATTTACTTAGCAAATATCTCTTGCCTAATTTTCATTAGTAGACCCACATATAATATAATCATGGTATACTTGCACATATATTATATTCTGTGTGTGCCTTGTATCATAGAGATATATATGTATAACGACTCTACCAAAATCACTTTCAAGTAATTAGTAGTTAGAGTGTCATACCGTGTTCTTGACGATTTGATTGAATCCCTAACTTCATTAATAGAGAGTTTGTGAAGAGGATGATATACAAATTCCAATGATCTGCAACTTCAAAGTCCAGGAAATGTTGTACATCAACTTCAAATTCTAACTCATCATTCAGGAGTGCACTTGACCACATTCATCTGATAGATATTCATGCTTGAATGCTCAACATGTGCTGGGGATATCCTGTTATTAGGTCCTCATCTTGTTCAACCCTAAAAGGATCAAGTCTCGTCTCTGTTGCTTGCTGTTATATCTTAAAGTCCCGAAGATTTTGTTTCCATCATCATTGATACCTTCTACTTGATAGTAACCTGTAGCAACCAGTTTGGCCTTGTCCCACATAACAATGCCAATAATTATCCAGTTTCTGAAAACCCTTACTGTACCAATTTAAGTTTCGTCTTGTGGTCTGGGTTCCAACTTCAGTAGATTCTGTGCTCGAACTGATTGAGATCATCTTGCATTACAATCACTCAATCTGGATCAATCAGTTCTTCTTCAGTATTCTTTGGGATTCCAGATGTTTGGTTCCAAAAAATATATATTCATTTTGATTAGCACTTCTAGCCTTTACTCGATAATCCGGTTTACTAAGAACTAGACTCCAGGATTGACTTTGACTTTAAATCTTTTGTCTAGGCAGATATGTTCTTGATGTATTCATTTGATCTTCATTGTGTTGAGTATTACTAGTAGATCCTTCTTTTATTTGCTCCCCCTAAGTTGTTGCTAGGATGTGTTGAAGATCCTTCATCTTGTTAAGTGGATTCTATTAAAGTTCACAAGTTGTGTAGTTTCACTACCATTTCCACTAATAGGATCTGAATCATCATCATTATCATTGATTCCTTCTATAACCCCAGTTTCATCATCAGTATCTGAATTTGACTCTGACGGGATATCAAACTTCAAAGATTCCGAATAGTCTTTCATTTGAATGCTTGGGAGCTTGGTGTAGTAGAACGAAACATTTAGACTTTCAATCACCTTCTGGTTTTACATCATTTCAATGAGTAGCCGAGGAAAATTATTCCATGAGCCTTAACTTAAACTTGCCAAGATACTCATCAAGATCTTCAGTAAATATCAATTTTCTCCATACACACGAAAGAGCTTCAATGTTTGCTTCTGGTTGGCCATTAACTCATATGATGTCTTTTCACGATCTTTGTTGATTAAAGTAACATGTTGTGTTAATTGCTTCAGCTTCAAAGTACCTTTATTAGTGCAGACTTCATTTAGAACTTCATTCGCGAAATTGACTTCCAATATCTGACTTCAAAGTTCTCACAGCTTACTTTGCTTCAACTTGATCTTCCTGATGTGATCAATCACTATCTGTGATATTTTGTTTGTTGAATGCACGAACATCACCAACTTGTAACTAGGGTTGTCATCAACCACCACTAAGCATATTTCTTCCATGACATAATTTTCTTCAGTGTGATGTTTTTATTGACTTCCCTATATGACATACTTCAAAATTTCCTTCTGGATTGAATTCCATATGAAGCAGTCATCTCACCAATTTCATCTTTATTGGAGAATCCATTGTCTCGAATATCAAGTGTGAGAGCTTCTTATGTCATAGCTAACTCTTTACTGATGAAGCTTTTCTGAAAAGTTACTTCACCTTTGCATACAAAATCCTTGTTAGCTACAAATAAAATTCATCACTCTCAATTTGAGTGAGCTTCCAACCTTCTTGTTTGAGAACAAACACTTTTCCTTTTTAATGACTTTCCAGAAAACCCTTGACAAAGAATTCTCTAGTGCCCTGTAGATAGTGCTTAAGTCCTTCCACAAGAAAGATACTCCCACTAATGACAATTCCAAATATAGCCAAATCCATTCTACATCCTTTGCTGTCATCTCCAAAGGTTACCGTTGGGTAGGCTTTTTTAACCAACTGTGATAGTAGAGCTTCAATCTTAATCACATGCCTTATGCAATAAATGTCACGAAGTCACATACCTTTTATCTTTTGTTACATACTTTGTAATCATAAATGATTAGGCTTCTTGGTACTCAACTTTAATTGAGTCCAGATGAGTTAGAGATATTACTATCAACAGTGGTAACAACGACTTCAATATGCATATTAGAAAATTCATAACTATCTACTTTAATCATTCTACACAAGTGTAACAGATGTAAAGTAGATTTACAGATATTCAAAAATTTTCTAAAAGCACGTGGATAGAAGAACTAACAAATTAATTACTAATTATGTCTAATCCATTTCTGTTGTTATCTAACATTTTTAACTATCTTTAATTACCTAAGTCAGTTTTAGATTAAGCTTCGAATCTACATATGTTACTGACTACTTAAATAATTCTACCATCTTTGAGTATTCTACTCCTTAACAAGCATGAAATGATATGACATTTAAGTGCAACTATGTGTGTGAGGGAAAATCATGTGAAAATAAACACATAAACAATTTTAATAATATGCAGAATATTTGAATAAGTCATTATGAGCAATATCAAATTCCACATATACTTATCAAGTCATTTATCATAATAAGAGCAAATATTAAATATCTGATCTATGACCTGTTTGTCTATTTAGCAATTTTCACAACATTAGTAGAGGTATTAAATCACAGAAAATTTAAATCAGGTTCCAGCAAATGTTCAGGGTTACACCTAACCGTCTAGAACACCCTGTCTAATTCTAGATATTAATTTTACTGCATAGAAAATCAAGTATGAAATGTACTTATTCAAACTCATGAATCTTAGCATGCAATCTTATTCTTAGCAGTCAATTACGCATTTAAGTCCTAAGATGCTAACATGCTGACATGAATATAATACATTTCAATACCTAATAATTATACAGTTTTGAATTAGATAAATGTATACTAGTTAGAATATGTACCTGTGAAGTGCTTAGTGATTCATCTCCAGTGTTGGTCATTGATGCCAGATATCTATTTGGTTCATCACTGTCACCGATAGAATCAATCTTGCATTTAACTTCACCAATAAACGCTTTCCCTTGCTATATCCTCACTAATTCCTGATATTCCTGCTTCCACCAAACACAGTGTTTGTCATCATTTGCTTGTACAGGCTTCTTCAAACTGTTTAGCAAACCCTGATCTTCTCTTCTATAATCAACCATCCCTGTCTTGCAACCGCCTCTTGAACTGATCTTAAAAATCTCCTTTATAGAATGTATAGGTAAGGACCTTGTATATAGAATTGGGATTCCGTTTGAATCTAATGTCACTGAACTTCCTGTTGCCCAGCAGGCTTGATTTACAGTCCAGTTCTCAGGTTATTCCAAAGTGTAAGATTCACTTATAACACCTTGACCATTACCTCGAGCTATAACATCTTCAATTTAGCTTCTAGGATTAATCTATTTCTGTTCAGAGGTTCTCAACCTTGACTTCAATCAAATTTGGTTCCTGGGTCACAAATACAGTGGATATGCTAACAACCTGTTTTACCAAATATTATCTTCTTTAGCTCTTGTTCTAGTTCATAGGCCTTCAGTACACAAATAGTTCCTCTAAAGATAATGTGGTTATATCCTTAGATTCCCATTGGCTGTAATCCCTGTGTTCCAGATGATCTACAGTGTTAGCACAAACTTTCTGTAATCTCCCTGTAGAATAATCTTTAAGGCTTGTACTGAGATGACAGGATGTCCAGTCTGTTCTCCTTCACTACTTCAAACCCCTAAGATTTTTCATCCAAATATTCAACTCAAATTAACCAAAAACTGTACCCAAATTAATTTCTTCTTTTGCAGCTTCCAAAATATTAGTGGGATCCTATGGAATAAACCTCTAAAGAAATTAATACCACTATTTCCTTAGTCTATTCTAGAATTAACCTCATCAGATAATTTTCTGTCAATTTTAGTTGTCTTCAATACCCAGAAAAATCTTCAACTACAAACCCTTGAGCACCCTCGAATTAATATTTAAGAAAAATTTAGATTTACAAATTTTTTAATTTTCTTAGAAAATAAATTAATCAAAAAAATAAAAATTTACAAATAATTAATTTTCAAGAATATTTGAAATATCTTAAAAATTAAAAATTCGTAAATTAATATTTTAGGAAAAAATTTAGTTTTTAAGAATTTTAAATTTTCTGGAAAAATAAATAAATCTAAATTAAAAATTAAAAATTAAAGAGTACAAAATTTGGGATATCAAACTGCATTTTGGTATTTGGTGGTGCCTAGCTATTTCTGTGGCACCTATACAATGTAGTCCCTATATAGGGGCAACAAACACAACCGCGTTACACACATTTTTTTTTGTTTAGGTTCGTGGCGCCTTACATAGTACACACTTTGAGCAGGCGCAACTAAAAAAAATTGCCTTAGAATTAATTTGCGTTGCTCGAGTTTGAAACAACCATGAACACTTGCTTGAGTGAATGTATTGGTCGCGTGTAATACAGTTGTGGGCCACCTAAAGTCATGCTGCTAACAAAAGTCGAGAATGGGAAGAGAAAAAAAAAACTTGACCACGTTAAATAAATTTAAAAGAATTTTTTTTATAAATTTTATAAAATAAACTAATTAAAATTTATAATGTAAACTAATAAAAGTTTATAAAATAAATTTTATAAAAGTTTATAAAATAAATTTAATATAAAATTTATAAAATAAACTAATTAAAATTTATATCATAAACTAATAAAAGTTTATAAAATAAATTTTATAAAATTTATAAAAATAAATTTATAAGAAGTTTATAATTAAACTTATTTAACAATGCCTCATTTTGAGTAAGCAGCTTGGGCTTGGTGAGCTCCACTGGGTTTCGGATCATGATTTGTATATACAGTTAGCTCTGATATCAATTGTTGGGTCCCGAAGTATCGTAGAATGGGGTTGAATACGATACACATAATAATTTAAATTCTTTACAGAATTTGCGGATAAATAAATTATTGTTTCAGAGTGAGTTTGACCATTTTTAGTGTTTAGATGAACTGCTTACTAATTTCATGTGTGTCCGGATTATTAGTATTTGTGTCCTAGAGACAATACTTTTAATGTTTTATTGAAAACAATTATGTTATGTGATTATTCAATTAATATTTATTATATCTTTATTTACTGCACATAAATTGAAAGAATAATAAATGTCCTAGGAATATTAATACGTAATATATGTCTTTAAGTATGTGACTTAAAAATAAGATTATATGAATAGTATTTTATTTCTAAAATTCTCTAGTCAAGTATTATTATTTAAGGACAATAATAATGCAATAAGACTAGTATGTTTATTGATAGATGACCACATCTCATTGGTCATAAGTATGGTGATACTAAAGTCAAGAACATAAGTGTATGTATCAATACATGACACTGGAAAGACACGTCGTGAGATTCTACATGTTAATAAGTGCCATAAGAAATCTCACAGTGATAATGATGTAATGATCCTCTGACTTGAAATCATTATATTTCTATACGAGAATTAATATACTTTGATTACACTCAAAGTTACCTTTAACCGAGTAATGCTAAAGGTGGACATTGGGTATACTATGAATCGTATGAGGAATATGAATGATAGATATAGGATTTAACCCTCCAATTCTAGGAGTGATATTATTGGCCTTTTGATTGAGTGAGACTATAAAATGCATGTCCATGCTCAAATATTGATTCGTTTAAATAGTCTACTCATTGATCAAGGAAACCAAGATTAAATGTTGAAGATGATGACACTATACATGCATCGAGTTTGATCTATAATATAAGGTTAAATGGATTATATTACATGGAACATTATTCACGAAAGGTTTAATCTATAATATCAGAAAATTATTCACGAAAGGTTTAATTGAATCACCAATTATAATATAGGATGATCGGACATTTGTGTGGACTTCTTTGGAGAGTAGATTTTTCCAACAAAAGGCTGCTGTGATTCATCTTTTCAGGACCTCCATTAAATAACATACAGAAAGCTTTGTTAAGGTACAGACTTCTTCACCATAATCATCCAAAGTTATACATGGATCCTGCGATAGGGTTTCATTTTTTATTATTTTACGTTATATCCGCTGCATTTTCATGCTCGAAACCCTACAATGGCATCAGAGCTACGTGTATAATGGGATGATTTGGTTATGTGTTTAACAGTTTTTCGATGTATGTAAACATATATATGATATGCCATGACTATATGTTGATATATATATTTTATATGATTTTGAATATATGATATTCATGTGTTGTATAATCATGGGATGATTGTGTGTATTGCTGTATGTATATGATACATGTTTGTTCTTGTTATGGGAATCGTATTCGATACGAATTCTGAAACGGCTTCGGTAGATTTTCTGAAATCTGTGTTCAGTGTCCAATTTCCGCAACCGATATGTGTTTTCTGCCTGGAATCGTGTCACTGAGCAATACAGACATAGTCAGCTTCGCCTCTGTAAGCCGTTTGACGAAGTTACAGGCCCCGAAACAGCGATTTATTATTTTTTGAAATTTATTTGATTTTCTGAAATTTTGAAATTTATTATATATGATTATATGATATGTTTATATAATCTGAGATATATTACATGTGTTATGTGATAACATGATGGATGGTTATGGCCTAAAGACCCATAGGATTGTGATTTTGTTTTATGGTTTTGGTTTCTAAATACGACTTGCATGTAGTTTATTCATTGTAATTGTTAATCTCGAATGTAACTCGAGTTCTTCTTGTAATTTCATTAGAATAGATTTATTTGTTATTCAATGTAATTGTTCAATGGAGACATGGAAGCAAGTAAGCTAGGAGGCAATCCAGATGATGGAGCAATGAAGAAGATAAAGACAATTAATAGTGTAGTATTTGAAACCACCATAGATTGACCTTGATAATTCCATTAGCTTTGCAATATCACATAGGATGGGGCCATAACCAAACACGTTTAATTTACGCACAATACATATATGTATATAAATGCATGTGTAGATACGTATGTGTTGGAATGATGTATGTATTAGATACGAGACCCATGCCATGCCTGCTTAAGAAAGATAAAATTTCTAACGATTCAAGATTTTAAAATTAAACAAATGATCATGATATTCTTGTGTTTATGAAACACGGTATTGAATATGAATTTTCTTTTTCTAATATGGGGAGATTTTGTCAAAAGAGAATTATTATACGTAAGAAAGTTGGGTTTTAAGTGATGGCGCTTGTGACTTCTCTGACGGTCTGGAAATCGAACCATTGACGAATATTGAAATGGATTATTTGATCAAGGAAAAGTGGAGAATCTCTTTATGATGGGAGCATGATCGTTCATATAAACATTAAAATCCCTAAATACATATTAAGTTAATCGGATGCCTTCCAATGTTTAATACTCGTCAAGATCTAGATTAAGAATGCGTGGGTTTGCCAAAGCATGGTGCTTTTATCAATCATTGGAAGACGTGAAAAGTAAGTGACTTAGTTTGTTGAAATATTGGGTCTAACTTAACTAAATCATCACAATAAGATTGTGGGTTTAGAGGCGGTGAGATTTATTGGATAAAGTGTTGGTGAGATTATATTTGATATAATCGACTAATGTTGTCTACCAAAATAGTCGTGTTTTGGGTGTATTAGCCAACGCTATCTTAAAACATGGATGAAATATGGATCTTGGATCACTAGAAAGAATAAATGAAATGCTTTCCGAATTAATAGTTGGGGTTATTGATTTGATAAAAATAGTGGGAGATATATATTATGAATGTATATGATAATCACTTGAACATAATTAAACTTCTGCAACTAACTAATATGCATTTTAAACATTGTAGATATTTAATGGAAAATAACACAAATAACTTCTCTGTGAGAGCAACCCTTGAGGAGGACAAGCTGACAGAAACCAACTTTCTTGATTGGTATAGGAATTTGAGGATTGTCCTCAGACAGGAACGAAAGCTTCACATCATTGAAATTCCTTCACCTGCTTCTCCTGATGAGAATGCAACTCGTGTTCAGCAAAATGCTTATTAGAAGCATATTGATGATGCGAATGATGTTGCGTGTCTCATGCTTACAACCATGAGTGCTGAGCTTCAAAAACAAAATGAGCATATGGATGCTTATGAGATGATTGAACACCTTCAAATAATGTTTGAGGGACAGACTCGTCAAGAAAGGTTCGACACGAGCAAAGCACTGTATGCTTGTAAACAGGGAGAACGTGAACTTGTTCAACCACATGTTCTAAAGATGATAGGCTATATTGAGTATCTTGATACTTTGGGTTTTCCAATTGGTCCGGAAGCTCAGATTGACTTGATCTTGCAATCTTTGAACAACAACTATACTCGTTTTGTTATGAACTACAATATGAATGAGATAGATAAAACACCCACTGAATTGTTGGCCATGTTACGAATTGCTGAAACCAACATGAAAAAGGTTGAACCTGCTGCCATGCTGATGGTAGACAAGAAAGGTAGGGCTAAAAGGAAAGGCAAAAGGAAGGGAAAGAAGAAGTTTGGATCTGCTTCTGGTCCCAAGCCAAAGACCAATCCCAAACAGGCTTTAAAGCCTAAGAGTGCTGTTGCAAAGGGTGATTGTCACTACTATGGTAAACTAGGTCATTGGAAAGAAATTGTCATGCTTATTTGGAGGATCTGAAGAAGATGAAGGCTGGTCAAGCATCTGATTCAGGTATTTATGTTATAGAGGTCAATTTGTCTACTTCTACATCATGGGTATTGGATACTGGATATGGTTTTCACATTTGTATAAATGTGCAGGAGCTGCAAAGGAGTGGGACTTGGGCAAAGGGAGAGTTCGACCTACGAGTTGGCAATGGAGCGAAGGTTGCTGCCTTAGTTGTAGGAACTTATTATTTATCGTTACCCACTAGGCTTATTTTAGAACTTGAGAACTGTTTTTACGTGCCTGTAATTTGCAGAAACATTATTTCAGTTTCTTGTTTGGACAAGAAAGGTTTTGCATTTTCAATTCAGAATAATAGTTGTTCCTTTTTTTTTAATAATGTTACCTATGGGGTTGCACGTTTATTTAATGGTTTATATGTTCTTGATTTAGACACTCTTATCTATAATGTGAATAACAAATGTCTTAAATCTAATGACTCAAATCAAACATACCTCTGGCACTATCGTTTAGGCCATATAAATGAGAAGCGCATTTCCAAGTTACAAGAGGATGGATGCTTGGATAAGTTTGACTTTGAATCATACGAAGCATGCGAACCTTGTCTCATTGGAAAAATAACTAAACCTCCTTTTACTGGACAAGGTGAAAGGGCCACTGAACGATTAGAACTTATACATAGGATGTATGTGGTCCTATGCGTACTATGGCAAGAGATGACTTTTACTACTTTATCACGTTTACTGATGATTTCAGTAAATGTGGATATGTGTATCTTATGAAGAACAAATCCGATTCTTTTGAAAAGTTCAAAGAATACAAAGCTGAAGTAGAAAAGCAAACTGGCGGAAGTATTAAGACTCTACGATCTGATCGTGGAGGTGAATACTTAAGCCATGAATTTAAGAGTTTATTAAAAGGATGTGGTATTGTATCACAACTCTCTCCTCCCGGAACACCACAATGGAATGAAGTTTCTGAAAAGAGGAATCGTACTTTGTTGGACATGGTACAATTGATGATGAGTCATGCAGATCTTCCAATTAGTTTCTGGGGCTACGCCCTGGAGACGGCTGCTTATACACTTAACCGAGTTCCTACTAAAACAGTTCAGAAGACTCTGTATGAGATATGGACTGAGAAACGTCATAGCAAGTCATTTATGAAAATTTGGGGATGTGAGGCTGTTAGGTCCAAAGTGTTGTAGAGGGGGGGGGGGGGGGTGAATACAACTTTTAAAAGTAATGAGAGAATATACAAATATGCAGGTAATAAATGATGACACAGAATTTCAAGAATATATCATTATATTCATTGAGGAATTTGCTACAACATTCATAAAAGCATCATGATCAGTTGAACAATAAATACAGCAATTAAAGCTTGATTCAACTGATCCTCTCTCTCACTATTGTTTTATAGTAAATGCTCTCTCTTGAAATATATCGTAGAAAATACAGAGATGGATAAAAATCTATATATTTTTTAACAAATGAAAACAAAGTGCTGCTTTTATAATGTCGTGCAGTCTTGATCTTGTCCTTTTTGTGTACGTGGCCCAATCAGGACTCGATAACAAAAAGTACTTTCCCAACCACTCTGGATAAACCGTTCACAATAAGCCACTTGTCCCTTGAACATTAAATGCTACATATCGACCCGCATCTCGATCTCGGTCTGGACCCATCTCGATCTCGATCTAAGTCGACAATCTCGATCTCGATCTGTGAGAATCTCGATCTCGATCTATGAGAATCTCGATCTCGATCTGTGAGAATCTCGATCTCGATCTCGATCTGCCGTGGATCGAGATTTGCCTTAGCAAATATGCACTCATCCAATGTTGACTTTCTTTAGTGACTAATTGTGGATTAATCTTTATGAGCAAGTTTCCCTAGCTTCTTCAATTTCTTTTCCTCACTCAATTCAAATGAGATCTTCTATTACTGACATGAACTTGCCTCCAATGTCCTGACACTTGATGCAATGGTCTGGTTCATAAGTGACTAGTCTTGTAGGGGTTCTTGTTTCTGAATGTCAGTTCTCATTTGTTGATTAACCTTTACATTATCCAGTTGTTGAGATACACCACATGAAATCACTTTGGTCTTCTTGATACTTTTTTGACATTAATTTGATTCTTCATTAGATAAGTTAGGGCATGAGAAATACTGAGATTGAACTTCTTCTCACTTAGGCATTCTTGATTAACCAAATTAGTTACTTGTAGTTACCAAGTATCATTACCATTTCTTCAGTTGATTGATTCCATGTGCTTCTTCAGTTTCCCTTGTTTTGCTGTTGTTTTATCTTTTACTTAGTTGATTTACATAGTAATTAAGTGTTACAAGTTAGTACACCTATGCCTTTCAATCTCCCCCTATTTGATTGTCTAACAATGACAACCAAATTCACAATGAGGATAACTCAACTAACCAGGGACTGAAAAAGATAAAATAACATTCATAAAAGATCATGTCAACTTGCATAATGCTTGGCTTGATTAACTAGCTTCATGTCTATTACTGATACTTCAAGTGCCAAAATTGGACACCAGTTGGCTCGATCAAATGGCTTCATGCTCTTCTAGAGATTTTCTCTAAGTACTTAAGAGCACGGTCCACTCAATCTTCAATTATCCTTCTGAAGTCCTTTTAGCAGTATTACCACCGCCGAACTTCGCGAAATAATTGACGCCTAATATAAACCAGTTTCAAGACACTTAGCTAACTAACTTCTACCTTACACTACACAAGAAAACAGATAATATACTTACAATGCAGGAAAACAAGAAAAACAAATTACAACGCAAAGAAACATTAAAAGCATAATACATTAAAACTTCGATTTCTTGCGCTCATCTTCCTCACGAGCTTTCTTCTTGGCTGTTTTTTCTTTCTTCATGAACTCAGGGTTGCAAACTTCATCCATCCTTTTCTTGAGAAGATTAAGTCCTTCCGCTTCCACATGATTTCTGATCTTGTAGTCTCGAAACAACCTCAACCACCTCTCAACCATGCTGCGAGTGGTAAGCTTCGTGGGAATGTCTTCAAACCTCAGCTTAATGACTTTGTCAGGATACCCCTTTTCCCCTTTCTTCCTTATGACCAGCTGCTTAGGGTATCCAATGACAATAGCGGTGGTGCATTGCTGTAGCCTCTGAATGTCAAGCTGTTGGCTTCTCCTACAGATGTTATCAAACGTGACCCTTAGATAATCCTGATCAAACTCGTCAACATCATCCATCTCATCAATCAATTCCCTTATGATACACAGTGTTTCATGACTGTGTTATGCAAAGATGTCGTACTTGATCTCAAAGACGGTTTCCACCTGATGCTTGTCTGTATAGATCAGCAGATCATTCTCATTCTCAGCTTTGCTTTTGACAAACTTGACATTTGCACCAACCACTGCACTAGCTTCCTCCCTCATTTCTCCTTCTTCAGGAATGTCTAATATTAGATCTCTGTATCTCTACACATACTCCTTTATTGCCTCTTCTTGCTGCTCGAATGCATAGTCTTCAGGCTCCTTCTTAACCACTGGTAGTTTGGCTTCAGGCAACTTGTATCTAACATCTTGCCTTCTTATCAACTTCTCCAAGTCCTTAGCCACCAGCTTCTTTTCCTTTGTTAGAAAACCCTTTGAGAGGACTAGCTTTGCAACTGCCTTCAGTACATTTCCGCTCGGGGTCAGTTTCGAGTCATGCAGATTTACGATCCTCAAGACCTTGTCATGGACGTATCTGATCTGGTAGGGATTTAGAATAATGTCAACCCCTCTGTCTTCAGCCATCTTCAACAGTTTCTCCTTAAACAGCACTCCAGTCTTGACAGAGGTGTCTACCTTGTGAGCGAATTCTACCATTTCACTTGCACCCCTTGCATGGAAGAAAGCTTCATCGACTATACACGGCTCGATTCTTGTTATGGGTGTCCAAGTAATCATCAGATTCCATGCCTTCTCCTTGAATATGACTTGTACGGAGGTGCATCCCTGTCTTATACTGTTTAGATAGTTCAGCAGCCAAGGGTTTAGATTTTCTAGCTCTTGGAGAAGGAAACTCAATCTTTCTGAGTTAGGAGCATAGGCTCTTGGTCCAGCTAAGGCTTCTCTAGCCTTGTCCTACTCGGGACCTTCCCTCCTTATGTCAGCCTGGACCTTAGGATCGTTGATCTTTTTCATTTCATACTCATGTTGAGTTTTCTGTGCCGCTCTCTTCTCCTTTGCCATTAGTTCTTTTTTCACTATTCCTTGAAGCACTTCTTCATTCACTCTTTTTCTGGCTTCCCTGAAAATCTCTTCTTGCATCTCCGCTTCTTTCATTACTTCATCAACTTCTTCTTCTGGCACATGCTCGTCAGCAACCGAGTGGTCCCCTGCATCACCTGCAACTCCTACGCCGGATCCGCCAGGATTTAGACCTCTTTCTTGTTCCCACTCTTTTTCCCGTTGCTCGAGTCTCGACCTCCTTGCCACTAAAGCTTCTACATCCATCTCATCATCATCAGAATCTTCAATAAAGTTTCCCATAAATACATCACCGAGAGGTGTTTCTTTCTCAGCTTCTTCTTCAACTACCATCTTCTGCTTGCCTTTGTCCTTAAGAGCCGGTTGAGCCTCCTCCACCTTTTCACCAGATTTGTTTGAGGACTCGATCACCGGACCCTTACTAGTCAGCTTTTTCAGACCCTTATCCTCCTTCTCCCCCTTAGATGGGTTATCCTCATCAGGAGCATCATCATCATTATTATCGTCACCACCACCACCGGTTGAAGGACCAGGTCCAGCCCTGTGACGTCCAAAGACAGCATCAAGTAGTTCATTCAGCTTCGTCCAGACCTGAGACATGCCATGAGTGACATCATCGACTGACCGCCCAACCTCCACCTGTACCAATCCAAGATTGTTTATCTTTTCAATCATTTGATTTTAGACGGCAATCAGGTTCTCCATGTACTGAGCTCCGACCTCCAATCTTCCAGAGTGAGAAGAGACAGCAGCAGTAACACCAGCAACTCCAGCCTCCAAAGCCTCCACCTTCTTCACTAGATCCTACAATTTAGGGGACGGTGTTTGGCTTGGGTTAAACTGTTTACTCTCGCCGGGTTCTGTTTCACTCAAGATCCCTAAAGAGAAGGGATCTACTCTCCCTGTCTCTCACTCGTGTTTAGAGCCTAACAGTACTAGAGCCTCATCTACTAGTCGCTGGGGACTAGCGGTGAGTTTGTCGGCGATATCGGTCAGTGAGACTGAACCTTTAAGCGCTGTGTCTACGTTAGGAGACGGCGTTATGACCATGTCATCCCCTTGTTCACCAAGAACCTTTTCTGGTTCACTGGGCTGTTCTGGAGGCGTAGACCCACCAGTCACCAGATATCGTTGCTCTACGAGCAACTTGTTTTCTGATTCAGATGAGGAAGAGTCATCCGTACTGGATTCGACAGACTCTTCCACATATAAACTTCTTGAGATCCTAGCATCGGAAGGTCTAGTCTCAGTTTTCCTTTCCTATTCTGAGAAATTGCTCAAAGAGCCCTGAGCGGACAACTCAGGGGAGGTAGGGCCAGCTCCTATTGGCTGTTGAGCTGGACCCCCTCCTTGACTCTCACCAATATACCTAGGTGAGTGCGAACGTGTTGGGATGTTTTGGAGAGGTGAGCCACCAGCGTGAGGTGTGGTGGCTATGAGAGGTGAACTATCCCTAACAGGTTGCGCAGTTGCCACTGGGTTAGAATCCACCTTTTGCTTCTTTGAGGGTGGCAGAGCTGCTGATGTGACTACTGTCTCAACTCCGACACTCCCTCCACTCGATTCACTCAACTCAGAAGAGCTTGCCTTCCTTTTATCACCAGTTTTAGGGCTGGCTGTATGTTTGAGAACAGAAGGGCTTGCAGCCTGAGATAGGGCCTGGGGGTTTTCAGGCCCACGGCTGTAGAAAACAAGGGTTGGTTGAATTGACGATTGGTCAAGATCAGCAAGAATAGGTACCTGACTCAGAAGATCGTCATCCTTGTCGGCTCCAGCTTCTGCAACATTTGCATCGGCCATGTCAGCATCCACACCTGCTTCTCCCAAATTTCCAGACACTTGATCTCTACCTGCAGCTTCGTTACCGCTACTCTCTGCTTCTACTACGGTAAACTGAGAAGCGTGCATCCTAGCATACTCATCTTGCAGATTCTGGAAGTACGGAGTCAGGCGCAACTCAAAAAGTCTTGACTTTTGCTGAGTTTCCATGGTGGAGATACTCTTTAAGGTCATATCAAAACATGCCATCCTTTCAGAGCCTTGAAATACTCTTCTGTGCTCCTCTAAAAGGACGTCATCCAGAACCATCTAAAGGAATCTTGGCATCCAGCATTTGACTGGTCCATCTTCCGGATTCCTAGATGCATTCTTTTCCAATTCCCACCTCTCAAGCAACTGAATCAACAGATGTTTGCCCACATTCACCTTCCTGTTGTTGGCCACTCCATATAGTATTACCCGGCAGTTGTTGTTCATCGACCTGTAGTCTTTGTCCTTTGGGAACATGCAGCGTTGAATGGATTGAACTACATAATCCCACTCAGCTGGTAGCATACCGGTGTTAACCTTTGTTACCTTGATAGGACCCGTGGGAGGGCGACAACCTATCTCCGTGAATAATTGTAACATATCCTCCATAGTGGGTTCCGGAGCAAAATTTTCTGAAGGAAGCCCGAGTATCTCATTGAACTTCTGCAAACTAACCTCATATTTAGCACCACCGATAGTGAAGGATAAGCCTGTTGGATTTGCTTTACCACCCTGAATCTCTAATGTTGAGTAAACAGCTTGAAGGGTTTCGATATTCAGGATGGGAGAGGTGGTTAAAGCATGACTTATTATGGATGTGTTGTTGAGGGACTCAATCCAGAACTGGTAGTGAATGAATCTACCAGTTGCTCGATCAGTAGAGAGATTAACAAAGTTGGTTTTGGGAATTGTTAAATTTGGGTTTGCCATTTTAAATTTGTGTTTGAGAAAAGAAATGTTCTGAAAAGGTTTTGCAATGGAAATTTAGAGAACAAGTTCTAAATTTAAACAAACAAAAAAAACGTACACAATCCCCACTAATTACCCCACGTAATTAGTGACACAATTTAAAACAAATTAACTTCCCCACTAATGACCACTTAACTCCCCACTAATGATTGACGGTTGAGTTTTAGAAAATTAAAGTGAACAGCCGTTTAGTTGTTTTAGCTTTGAAAAAAAACTTATATTTCGGAAAAACACAAAACAGGGCGGTTAAGTTGCACTTTATGAATTAAACAGTAATACTCACACCTATTCCACTCAAGAACACAAAATAAATGAAGAACAAGAAAGCACGAAACCAAAAAGAACAAACTCACTCGAATGAAAAGAAAACTAAAGAGCGATTTGCAAGAACACGAATGACGTAAAATAAGCGCAAAGAGTTCAACAGTTTTATTTTAAACAAAATTTTGGCAGAGTTTTGTTTTAGTGATTAATGCTTTCAAGTAACAGTTAGTGATTTTTGTTTAAGAAAACTTGGTGTAATGGCAGGGAAGAGGATGCTGTGTATGTATGTATATGCGTGTGTATATGAATGAACTTAAACTTTTTGAAAGAGAGAGAGAGAGAGAGAAAGTTAATGAAAATAATGAACAGTCTATATAATGCTATATATATAGACACGCTTAAAAAAAAGTAACTGAAAAGACAAGTCACATCTCGATCTCGAGATACGCATCTCGATCCCCATCTCGATGTCGATCTCGATGTCGATCTCGATCTACATCTCGATGTTGATCTCGATGTTGATCTCGATGTCGATCTCGATCTACATCTCGATCTCGATGTGGACAGATCGAGATTTACCTTAAACTTTTTAAGCAATTTTCGCAAGTCGATCTCGATCTCGATCCAGAAACAGATCGAGATTTGCTTTAGAAAATTTCAATGAAATTACAGGAATTAAACATTTATATGTAAAATTCATAAGATTTCACCACAAATTTTCACACCATTTTAGAAACTTACAATTTTGAAATGACAGGGAATTTAGCAAATAAATTATGCATTTCAAAAATTAAGTCTAGCATTGAATCCCATCACTTCATTTGACATTAATCATATAGATACACAGATCAGCACAAGATTAATTTCATGAAACTTTCTAACTTTCCCTTATGACATGCAACACATACATTTTTGAAATTAAGTACACATTATTAATTATGAATATTCATGCACCACAATAATATGTACACAAACTGAATTATAACAGATAGGTTGCAAAACTAACAGGTGTTAAGCATCCCCAATTCACCAACCAATCTAGAAAAAGTTGATTCGTCTAGAGGTTTAGTGAATATATCTGCTATTTGAAGTTCAGTAGACACAAAATGCAACTCTACAGTTCCATTTTCTACATGCTCTCTAATAAAATGATACCTGATATCAATGTGCTTGGTCCTGGAGTGATCCACAGGGTTGTTGGTCATTGCAATAGCACTTGTGTTGTCACACATGATAGGAATCTTAGATACTTCCACACCGTAGTCCTTGAGTTGGTTCTTCATCCACAGTATCTGGGCCACACAGCTTCCAGCAGCAATATATTCTGCTTCAGCTGTCGAGGTAGATACTGTGTGTTGTTTCTTGCTTTGCCAAGACACCAACCTTCTTCCAAGGAACTGACATCTTCCTGAAGTGCTCTTCCTATCTATTCTACAACCTGCGTAATCTGAATCCGAATAGCCAACAAGATTAAATCCTGTATCTCTTGGGTACCAAATCCCGAGATTTGATGTTCCCTTGAGATACCTAAAAATACGCTTTACGGCTATGAGATGTGACTCTCTAGGATCCGCTTGGAACCTTGCACATAAGCATGTAGAGAACATAATATCAGGTCTGCTAGCAGTTAAATACAAAAGTGAGCCGATCATACCTCGATAGCTTGAGATGTCTACAGGTTTACCCGCTTTATCCTCGTCAAGTTTCGTGGCTGTTGCCATAGGAGTCTTAGCTTGTGATACATCTTTGAGACCATACTTCTTCAATAGATCATGAATGTACTTGGTCTGGCAGATAAATATCCCGTCCTTCTTCTGACTAACTTGAATACCCAAAAAGAACGTCAGCTCTCCCATAATGCTCATCTCATACCTCGATTGCATTAACTTTGCGAATTTAGTACACAGCTTTTCATTTGCAGACCCAAAGATAATGTCATCCACATATACTTGCACCATTATTAGATCATCTTTGCATTTCTTGTAGAAAAGCGTCTTGTCGATTACTTCTCTGGTGAAACCACTTTCTAGTAAGAAGTCTGACAGAGTTTCATACTACTTCCGCGGAGACTGCTTAAGGCCATATACTGATTTGAAGAGACGATAAACATAATCACAGTATTTGCTGTCGACAAACCCGGGAGGTTGATCGACATACACTTCTTCATCCAGTTCACCGTTTAAGAATGCACTCTTGACATCCATCTGATAGACTTTAAAACCATGATGTGCTGCGAATGCTAAGAACATCCTTACTGCCTCTAGCCTTGCTACTGGTGCGTAGGTTTCATCATAATCAATTCCTTCTCTTTGAGTATAACCCTTAGCAACCAGGCGAGCTTTATTTCGTGTTACCAGTCCATTTTCATCCAGCTTGTTTCTGAATACCCATTTTGTTCCAACAACAGATCTATTCTTTGGTCTGGGTACCAGCTTCCACACCTTCTGCCTTTCAAACTGATTGAGTTCCTCTTGCATAACAATCACCTAATCAGCGTCATCTAGAGCTTCTTCCACCACTTTAGGTTCCATCTGGGAAAGGAACACTGAGTATAGACATTCATTCTCAGTGGCAATTTCAGCTCTAGCTTTTCCTCTAGTAGTCACTCCGGCATCTGGATCACCAATAATTAGCTCAAACGGATGGTCCTTGTTCCAAGTACGATCCCTAGCAAATGTTCTTGATGACTCAGCTTGATCTTGTAAGTGAAGGTGACTTAGTCTAGAAGCATTCCACTAGCTCCCCCTGAGTTAGTACCAGGTCTAACGGAAGGTGATCCCTCAGCCCTAGTGTTTTGTATTTGCGAAACACTAGACTCTTGATTAATTACATTATTTACCGTTGGATCACTACCCTGCACTTAAGACTTAGGAACTGTATCCACTTCATCAATATCCATATTTTCAAATCTTAGGGAAGTGGGCTCACTGTCTTCCTTTAGTATAGAAGGGAGCTTTGAGTCGTCGAATGTGACATTAAGGCTTTCAACCACCTTGCGATCATTAAGCACAAACACCCTGTACGCTGCTACTGCTTTAAGAGAATATCCAACGAAAACCCCTTCATCTGCTTTGGCATCAAACTTTCCAAGTTGTGCATTGTCTCTTAACACAAAGCATTTGGCACCAAACACGTGAAAGTACTTGATAGATGGTTTTCGTTTATTCATCAGATAATACGGCGTCTCATTATAGTCCTTTATAATCAGGGTTCTGTTCTGTGTATAACAAGCCGTGCTAACTGTTTCAGCCCAAAAATACAAAGGAAGTCTTGACTCATACAACATTGTCCTAGCTGCTTCAACCAGTGTCCTATTCTTCCTTTCTACCACCCCATTCTGCTGCGGTGTTCTCGATGCTGAATATTGTCGTCTGATCCCTTTAGATATGCAGAATTCCATTAACACTGAGTTCTTGAATTCTGTTCCGTTGTCGGATCGGATAGTCTTCACAGTCAGACTTGCTACGTTTTCAATTACCAGTACATGCCTAATGATCTCATGTGGCACTTCATCTTTCGATGTCACAAACATCACCCATGTGTATTTGGAAAAGTCATCGACAATCACCAGCGCGTATCTTTCCCTTAACATTGACATAACATTACGGGTCTAAACAAATCCATGTGAAGTAGTTGTAGGGGCTCGGTAATGCTATTCACTTGCTTATCCTTATGTGAGGCTCTTTTCGATTTCCCCATCTCACATGCTTCGCAGAGTCCATCTGGAGTAAACTCCATCTACGGCAGCCCTCTCACCAGTTCTCTCCTTACGAGATTATTCATTGCTTTAAAGTTCAGGTGAGATAATCTTTTATGCCATAGCCAACTTTCATCAGCAGAAGCCTTGCTGTAGAAACACGTGACTTCAGACTGATCAGCAGAATTCATGTCGGCTATGAACAAATTTGACTTCCTTACTCCTTTGAGAGTAAGGCTTCCATCCTTTTTGCTTCGAATCGAACAGTCATGCTTCCCAAAGTTTACGTCAAAACTCCTGTCGGTGAACTGACTAACGCTGAGAAGATTATGTCGCAATCCTTCCACAAAAGACACGTCCTCAATGATAACATTTCCACAAACAATCTTGCCATATCCCCGGGAGTAACCTTTGCTGTTATCTCCAAAAGTAACCACAGAGCTGGCTCTCAACACCAAATCTGTTAGTAGGGACTTATTGTCGGTCATATGCCTTGATGCTCCACTGTCCAGCACCCATATGACTTTACTCTTTTCCTGTTCACTGCCTTGCAAATCCAGAAAGGTTAGGCGTTCTTCGGAACCCAATGATGTTTGGGCCCGGCATCAATAATTTTCTTTTTCTTTTCAGATACAGAAGGCTTTTCCTTGTTCCCATCAGGGGCATCCATCTTGACTTTGTCTTTTCCCTTGTCAACCTTGACTGGTTTGTCAGGTTTGGGAGTAGACTGGTCACTCCTAACTTTAGGAGGACTTGAAGTCTTAGCCTTTGACCCAGCATGCTTTTTCTTACCACTACTAAATGTATGTTCAACAGATGCACTAGCAGTATTCATCAAACTAAAATAAGCATGCATGATGTTTACAGCACATGGCATACAATTAGGATTATTGCATTTGGCATGATTTGCATACATGTTAGGCAAAGCAGTAGTTGCAGGCATGGTATTACAACCAACAGGTTTTTCTTCCTCTACATAGGATGGGCAATAGTAAGACAAATGATCAGTTTGATTACAGATATAGCATGCCTTCCTAGCTCGTGTAGATGTAAATACAGATACAGGTTCAGTTTTAACTATCCCTACAGGTGTTTTCATTTGGTCTGACCCTGCTACCCATTGTTTATATGACACTGTCTTAGCCTCCTTGGTTCCTACACCTCTCTTAGCATAAGCAATCTTACTCGCTCTATTAGAAGTTGTAGGTTCTACTACTTTTTCTTCTGAATCTTTTTCCATTTTAATCTCATGTTCAATTTTAATAGCAACAAGATCTATGGTCCTAGGCTCAAACTGCTTAAAGATAGGTTTTCTCACATTCACTAGAACCTCAGGCACATCTTCTTTGACTAACACTGGCTCTAACAACTCAGCAGCCCTATTTTTCTTTTTCTGTGTGTAGTCAAGTCCTATGTTTACTTTTTCATTTTTACTCTTGCCTGCCAGTTTCATGTACATGTCCCTTTCTACGAAAACTTTATTAGCTGTTTCTTTAAAAGTTTGACATGTTATTTTAAGCTCAACTAATTCATTTTTAAGTTCTTCGTTAAGGTCTTCCCTAATCTTAAACTTGTGTTCTAAAACGTCTACCTGATTCGTTAACTGCCTTTCTGTAGTTTCTCCTGATTCTAATTCCTCTACCCTGGCCTCGAGAAGTCTATTTTTAAGGGAGAGTTTCGCATTTTCCTCATTAACAGCGATTAGATTCAGTTGGAGATTGTACATGTCTTTAGTCATGGCAGCTAATTCATTTTGGTACTCAGAAATAGACATTTCATTTACGGTTAGAATTGGTACCTCTGATTGTTCTGAAGATCTTGCCATTAAAGCGAAGTTGCATAGCTCCTGATCTTCATCTTCATCAGACTCGTCCCAACCCTTCCCTTTAGTCACAACATACGCTCGGCTTTCCTTCTGTTGCTTGCTAACCAAGGCATCATATTTCTTTTTCAGATCAGCATATGATTCATTGGGATGAACGTATTTAGGCTTCTTGCACTCTGTTGCAAAGTGCCCCAATTCATTGCAGTTGTAGCATCTGAACTTGTTCTTGTCTACCAGGTTAGGTATGTAGCCACTACCAGATGTGCTACCTCGACCGCTGTAACTTCCCCGACCACTTACACTACTGCCTCTACTGCTGCTGCCTCTTCGGCTGAAAGAACTGCCAAATCGTCCTTTACCTCTTCTTGACTTCCTGAAGCTGATATGAGCAAATTCTCGAGCAATACAAGCATATGACTTCTCTTCTAATTTGTCCAGCTCTTCAAGGGTATAGTATTCATCCTCACTTTCTTCGGATAGATCTTTAATGTCTAATACCACCCTTTCAAGATTAGCAGTTTTCAATGAGACAGCTGCAAGTACCTTTACAGCAGACTCTTCAGCTACAAGTCCAGACTCACTTACCGCTTTGTATTCTCCACTATTGTAGGATCTTCTTTTGTCATTTTGTTCCTGCTCCAGCTCGTAGGTCTTTAAAACACCATACAGCTTTTCGAGAGAAGTATTTTTCAAGTCTCTTGACTTTCGAATGGCAGTGATCCTGTGTTCCAGATGTTTAGGCAAATTCAAGAGAAACTTGATATTTGAATCTGCCAGTGGATAGACTTTATCTCTTATACTCAGCTCGATAAACAATTTACTGTAACGTTTGTAAACATCCGCTACACTTTCTCCTCGTTCGCATCTGAACGATTCATATTCAGATATCAGAATGCGCTTGTGATTATCTCTAACTTCCTCGGTCCCCTCCATCACTACAGCCAGTTTATCCCATATGGCTTTAGCTGTTTTTAATCCCTTTATCTGAACATAGTACTCTGAGTCTAGGGATTCAATTATGACGTTGCGTAACGACGCATCCATACCAACCAATTCTTTATCTGCGGCTGAAAACTCCATTTCCTCTTTAGGAACAGACCGGGATGATATTAGTATCCCTCCTTCCATTCGCTCTGGCTCAATTTTCATGGGTATGTATGGACTGTTCTCCAATATTCTCAAGTATACCTTGTTTATTGATTCAAGGTAGGCTTTCATCCTTCCGGTCCATTCGTCATAATGTTGTGCATCAAACGGAGGTATCTTAAATCTGTGTGCGGCGGCCATTTTAATAAAGTTTAAAATTAAGATAATACACTTTTCAAATTACAATAAATTGTATTTACTTGAAAAATTGATTATCACACTTTAAATATCCAACACTTAATATCCAATGGGTTTTGCACTTAAGATTCAAGCAAGTTAGTTCTAATCACAGGAACAGTAGCAGGGTCCACCAGTTTTTCAAGTCCAAACAAAAAAGTTGTCCACTTTCTAGTTGATAGTAGTTCGAATATGTCCTTTTTTTTGTTCAGTCAAACAGTTGATTCAAGTTACCTAGTCAACCAATTAAATATTCTTTTATAACCAGATTTTTGACCACAAGAAAACCCACAAAGCTCTAAAGTACAACGTTTTAGAATGTTGTACAAATATTCCTTACACCATGACTCAGAACTTTTTAGATCTATGAACTTTTCAAGGAGACACAAATAAAAGCTTTCGGCACAAACTTCAAAAAAAATTGGATCTGGGATTTTCAAGAACCAACTCAAACAACACGGTAGGATCTCTGTTAGATGGGTTTAACAGTAGCTCTGATACCAATTGTTAGGTCCAAAGTGTTGTAGAGGGGGGGGGGGTGAATACAACTTTTAAAAGTAATGAGAGAATATATAAATATGCAGGTAATAAATGATGACACAGAATTTCAAGAATATATCATTATATTCATTGAGGAATTTGCTACAACATTCATAAAAGCATCATGATCAGTTGAACAATAAATACAGCAATTAAAGCTTGATTCAACTGATCCTCTCTCTCACTATTATTTTACAGTAAATGCTCTCTCTTGAAATATATCGTAGAAAATACAGAGATGGATAAAAATCTATATATTTTTTTACAAATGAAAACAAAGTGCTGCTTTTATAATGTCGTGTAGTCTTGATCTTGTCGTTTTTGTGTACGTGGCCCAATCAGGACTCGATAACAAAAAGTACTTTCCCAACCACTCTGGATCAACCGTTCACAATAAACCACTTGTCCCTTGAACATTAAATGCTACATATCGACCCGCATCTCGATCTCGGTCTGGACCCATCTCGATCTCGATCTAGGTCGACAATCTCGATCTCGATCTCGATCTGTGAGAATATCGATCTCGATCTATGAGAATCTCGATCTCGATCTGTAAGAATATCGATCTCGATCTTGATCTGCCGTGGATCGAGATTTGCCTTAGCAAATATGCACTCATCCAATATTGACTTTCTTTAGTGACTAATTGTGGATTAATCTTTATGAGCAAGTTTCCCTAGCTTCTTCAATTTCTTTTCCTCACTCAATTTAAATGAGATCTTCTATTACTGACATAAACTTGCCTCCAATGTCCTGACACTTGATGCAATGGTCTGGTTCATAAGTGACTAGTCTTGTAGGGGTTCTTCGTTTCTGAATGTCAGTTCTCATTTGTTGATTAACCTTTACATTATCCAGTTGTTGAGATACACCACATGAAATCACTTTGGTCTTCTTGATACTTCTTTGACATTAATTTGATTCTTCATTAGATAAGTTAAGGCATGAGCAATACTGAGATTGAACTTCTTCTCACTTAGGCATTCTTGATTAACCAAATTAGTTACTTGTAGTTACCAAGTATCATTACCATTTCTTCAGTTGATTGATTCCATGTGCTTCTTCAGTTTCCCTTGTTTTGCTGTTGTTTTATCTCTTACTTAGTTGAGTTACATAGTAATTAAGTGTTACAAGTTAGTACACCTATGCCTTTCAGAGGCGTTTGTGAAATGTCTAACTTCTGACAAGCTAGGACCTAAATCAGAAAAATGTAATTTTATAGGATACCCAATTGAAACAAAGGGTTATTCTTTCTATAATCTTTCAGAGAACAAAGTGTTTGTTGCTCGAACTGCAGTGTTCCTTGAAAGAGAAATGTTGTCTAAGAAAGACAGTAGGAGGATAATAGATCTCGATGAAATTCGAGACCCACATGATAACATTGAACCAATGGGGAAACCTGAGCAAAATGTACAAGAAAACAATATTACTCAGGAAACACAGGTTATTCGTAGGTCTGGTATGATTCGCCATGAGCCCGAGAGATATTATGGATTTCTCTTGACTCAAGATGGTGATGTGATTCTTGTGGATGAAGATGAGCCTCTCATGTACTAAGACGCTATGAACACTCCAGAATCTAAGAGATGGCAGGATGCCATGAAATCTGAGATGGAATCCATGTATACTAATCAAGTATGGACTTTGGTTGATCCACCTAAAGGGGTAAAACCTATAGGGTGCAAGTGGATTTTCAAAAAGAAGACCGACATGGATGGTAATGTACAGACCTATAAAGCACGATTGGTGGCAAAAGGTTTCAAGCAAATTCATGGTATTGACTATGATGAAACTTTTTCACCAGTGGCTATGGTCAAGTCCATCAGGATTTTGCTTGCTATAGATGCTTACCATGACTATGAAATCTGGTAAATGGATGTCAAAACTGCTTTCTTAAATGGGAGCCTTGAAAAAGATGTGGATGTGTATATGACAGAACCTGAAGGGTTTGTTGATCCAAAGAATGCTGAAAAAGTATGTAAGTTGCGTCGATCCATTTATGGATTGAAACAAGCCTCAAGGAGATGGAACATTCGTTTTGATGAAACTGTCAAAGAGTTTGGGTTTATTCAAAATGAAGATGAACCATGTGTTTACAAGAAGGTAAGTGGGAGCAATGTGGCATTCCTAGTATTATATGTTGATGATATATTAATAATAGGGAATGACATTCCTTCTTTACATGCTGTTAAGACTTGGTTGAGTAAGAATTTCTCAATGAAAAACTTAGGCGAAGCGGCCTATATTTTAGGTATCAACATCTATAGAGATAGATCAAGAAGAATGATCGGCCTAAGTCAGAGTACATACATTGATAAAGTTTTGCATCGATTTCGGATGCAAAATGCTAAAAGGGGATTTGTCCCTATGTCTCATGGGATATCGATCTCAAAAGATAACAGTCATAAATCATTGGATGATAAGGACCGTATGAGTAAAGTTCCATACGCTTCAGCTATTGGTTCCATAATGTATGCAATGATATGTACTCATCCTGATGTCTCGTATGCTTTGAGCATTACTAGTCGATACCAGTCTAATCCAGGTGAAGGTCACTGGACAGCAGTCAAGAATATTCTTAAGTACTTGAAGAGGTCTAAAGATCAATTCTTGGTATATGGAGGAGAAGATAAGCTGGTTGTAAAAGGTTACACTGATGCTAGTTTCCAGACAGACAAGGATGATTCGATTTCTCAGTCTGGGTTTGTGTTTTGTCTAAATGGAGGTGCTGTAAGATGGAAAAGTTCAAAGCAAGAGACGATTGCCGATTCTACAATGGAGGCTGAGTATATTGCTGCCTTTGAAGTAGCCAAGGAGGCTGTTTGGATTCGTAAATTTATTGCAGGTCTTGGTGTGGTTCCTTCAGTCACAGATCCGATAGATTTATACTGCGATAAAAATGGAGCCATTTCGCGGGCTAAGGAACCAAGGTCTCATTCTCGAAAAAAGCATATACTCAGACGATATCATCTTCTTCGAGAGATTAATAATCGAGGGGATATACATATATGTATAGAGCATATAAACGATAACATTGTAGATCCACTGACCAAGACTTTGTCACAATAGAAGCACGAAGGTCATACTAGTTCCATGGGTATTAGATACAAGAGAGATTGGCTCTAGTACAAGTGGGAGATTGTTAGTATTGGTGTTCTAAAGACAATACTTTTAATGTTTTCTTGAAAACAATTATGTTATGTGATTATTTAATTAATATTTATTATATCTTTTTTACTGCATCATAAATTGAAAGAATAATAAATGTCCTTGGAATTTTAATACGTAATATATGTCTTTAAGTATGTGACTTAAAAATGAGATTATATGAATAATATTTTATTCCTAAAATTCCGTAGTCAAGTATTATTATTTAAGGACAATAATAATAATAATGCAATAAGACTAGTATGTTTGTTGACAGATGACCACATCTCATTGGTCATAGGTATGGTGATACTAAAGTCAAGAACATAAATGTATGTATCAATACATGACACTGGAAAGACCCGCCGTGAAATTCTACATGTTAATAAGTGTCATAAGAAATCTCACAGTGATAATGATGTAATGATCCTCTGACTTGAAATCATTATATTTCTATACGAGAATTAATATACTTTGAGTACACTCAAAGTTACCTTTAACCGGGTAATGATAAAGGTGGACATTGGCTATGCTATGAATCGTATGATGAATATGAATGATAGATATAGGATTTAACCCTCCAATTCTAAGAGTGATATTATTGGTCTCTTGATTGAGTGGGACTATGAAATGCATGACCATGCTCAAATATTGATTTGTTTAAATAGTCTACTCATTGATCAAGGAAACCAAGATTAAACATTGAAGAGGATGACATTATACATGCCTCGAGTTTGATCTATAATATAAGGTTAAAGAGATTATATTACATGGAACATTATTCATGAAATGTTTAATTGAATCATCAATTATTATTGTTACTTGGGTAGCAATGATGTATTACTAGATGTCGCTCATTGTTTATTATTTTATTATTGGACATTAAAATTATTGCCAACGTAATAATAACCTAAAAGGTCATACACAAATAACGTCAAAACGGAGATTTATTTAAATTACGAATTTAGATATATTATTATTATTAATTCGAATTTAATTATTGAATTAATTAAGTGGAACTTGATTAATTATATTAGAATTCAGATTTAATAAGAATTATTATTAATTAGAATTTAATTATTGAATTAATTAAGTGAGACTTGATTAATTATATTAGAATTAGGATTTAATAAGAATTAGGATTTAATAAGAATTATTATTAATTCGAATTTAATCATTGAATTAATTAAGTGGAACTTGATTAATTATATTAGAATTCGGATTTAATAATAATAATAACACAAAATCATAATGGGTTTTGGAAACCACATGGATTAGGGTTAGGCCCAAAATCTCTCTATCCCCTATATATACATAATGATGTATAGTATTAGGGTTAATCACCAGATTTCATTTTTAGAGAAAAAACCTAGCTGCTCAACATCAAGAAAGGCTAGAGAAAGAGAAAGAGAGAGAGAGAGAGAGAGAGAGAGAGAGAGAGAGAGAGAGAGAGAGAGACAAACAATTTGCTAGTACCGACTCTGGTGATAGTAGGACGATCGAGCATTCATGTGGACTTCTTTGGAGAGCAGATCTTTTCAACAAAGGGCTGCTGTGATTCATCTTTTCTGGACCTTTATTAAATAGCATACGGAAAACTTTATTAAGGTACAGACTTCTTCACCATAATCATCCAAAGTTATACATGGATCCTGCGATAGGGTTTCATTTTTTATTGTTTTACGTTATATCTGCTATTTTTTCATGCTCGAAACCCTACACGGATAAATCAATTAGGTTCAAGAAAATTAGTAAGAAAAATAAACGGGACACGGTTCGGGAAATATATCTTTCATATATAAACCTAGAGGGGTGCTACACCCAGTTAAAAATATAACTGGCTTCCAAAGAACAAATTAGTTCTTTGCTACTAACACAAAAATATAAGGCTCAGTTCCTATACAAATATATCTAAATTAGTACAAGAAAAAATTGAGTCCGTAGGGAGTGATATCTAGGAGCCCCGAGCA